>CM068838.1:85564943-87964943 GCA_028554795.2 Sinohyriopsis cumingii
GGTCTCCTTTTGTAGGGCTTGAAATAATAAAAAAAGCTGAAAAATCTTAAGCACTTTGCTATAGATAATTTCATCAACAGACTAAACAACATAAATACCGTTACAACAATAGAAAGCCTTAAATCTTCTATCAAAAAGAAATGCATGAAAAAAATTAAAGATTAACGATAACTAACCAATGAAACCGAATTTAACAAAGGCAATGACATGTGAAGAAATGCCTCTCACTTTGGAAAGGTAGGCGAATGTACTCTGTCATGCACCATCAACTTGAAAAAAATTATAAACAGAGAGAAACCTGAATTCAAAATTCAGTTGTTGTTTTTTTTTTCAAAATTATTTCGTTTCTTTTTTCTTTTTGTTTTGGAACAAATCTAAGCACTAATATAGAGTGGAAAAGGGAAAATGCACATACAAGCTTTGATATTTCTGAAAAAATGAGGGGATATTCCTAATGTTCATAACCACCTATATATGCTTGGACTTGTCTGTGACTTATCCACAAAACAAGATGTACATATTTCTGGTCAAGCTGCAAGTGTGTGCGTGTTTTTGAAAATGGTAAAAACTTGGATATACAATTTTCTCGTGACACTTATAAAGTGAAGAGTCTGTGCAAGTGTCAAAAGCCAAAGTCATATAAGTTTTGTATTTTGTACGGCTTGTAAAGATTTCCACTTTAGGAAATGTGAAGTATCACAAGTTATTATCACAAACAGAAGTGGAACATAGGGGCTTGCAAGAAAGAAAATAACCCAGACAGTTGGTGTCATCAAGAGTGCTAGAGACGGTACCCGAACTTGCTTGCTTGCTTACTTGAATTAAAGTGATTTTCGCTCTAATGGAGCATGTATCACTGGTTCAATAACGCACCGCGTGATTTTTAATTACTCCTGGGGAAGGAAAGAGAGCCTCATCCCCCAGGCTTTTATGTACTCACAGACTATTTTTAAATTTAGCCACTCAGGTGTAGGACTAACTAGTCCTTAACAACCTGACTGAAAGGCTTTACACATGAGTGGGAATTGTCTCACCACACACTCATTTTTCTGTCCGAGCGTGGTAAAGGAGGAAAAAGGTGCTCAGCAAGACAGCCATGGATGTTAAGTACTCACCAAAACGCTAGCCCGTACTTATTTCAAATCAAGTCCCGTTTTTTGCTAATCGACAATAATAAGTACCAATAATGTGTTAACCACCTGTGCAATTAGTTCAAATCTAACGAGTCTGTTAAATTTCCTAACATATCTATCTAATGTTAGTACTTAGTGTACATAAAAATAGCCATACTGATCTTATTTAAATTATTATGTCTAAGCGACATATACCAGTTTGGTCACTGTTAGGTTTAAAAAGTTAAGTTTGTTGCAGTGTTCCAATGGGTCAAGTTTGTTTCGAGAATAGTTTAGTCAAGGAGGGATACCAAGCCAAATATGGTTCCCTATTTAATAAAAAGAAATCTTTTGGAGCCCTAAAAAAAGTCTGTTTTTTCTGTTCGAAGGTAACACGTCTCTCTTTTGCTTTCACGTTCTTTCCCGCACTCCTAGTCTCATGAGTCTTGATATCAGAAAATGCGTAGCCATGATGGGCGATAATGTAAGCAGCGGCTTCTACCAGTTGACTGAGGGGGTATCCAGTGTAGGTTTGTCTGTAGAATTGGGGAAGAACTCTGACCCCTAATCCCCATTGAGAAGGTCTTGGTTTAAAGGTGTCTAGAGATCTGTAGGCAACGTATTGTATGGCTCTAATAAACTGCCCTGCTATGTTGACGTCATACAATGCTTGATCTAGCCCCATTTCGGTGTACTTTTCAACGAGGGTCAGCGTCCCCCTCCTCCTCCTCAACCGCCTCAATTTCTTTTTCTGGTTCTGATACTAATTCTTCAGTTGATGTAGATAGTTTCAAATCCGCCGCTATGGTGTCTGTCGCTGTTATTGTTGTTGTGGTTGTTATTTCAGCTGAGATTGCCTGTAGTATCGGAGTGAGAAAAGAACGTAGTGCCACCGATAATTACATTTGAGTTTGCCATACCGTTTGTCTAACATAATTGGACCTTTGTTTTGCCACCACTCTTTCCGGGACGGGTTGTTTGTTAGGTATAGTCGGCTGTTGACTAGATGTTATTTGTGTTCTCGAGGTGGGTGGAGTGCTAACTAGCAGAAACCGTAAAGTGGGCAAACGACGTCAAAGAAGTTAAAGTACGTTGGAAAGGATATCCGACCAGTTATCATTCTTGGATCGACGCTTCGCACGTCATCGACTATAAAAAGAAGTGACCATCATGCCCTTTCACACAGATTCACCCAATTCTTCTCTGCAAGATTTACAAAAACAACCCTTGTGGGTGAGGTATAGAGAACGTGTGCCTAAAACGCAAATCGTCTTTTTCTGCCAAATCTTCGTGGTGTATTGTGTCATCGGGGCAGCCATCGCCAATTTGAGTTTGCAACAAGGAGACAAACAATTCTGGACCATTGTATTGAGCAGTTACATCGGTTACCTGCTTCCCAATCCCTCCCTGAAATTCTCCTCGAACGGGAACCACGGGAACCTTGTGTCCAGTGTCAGTGCCAGCCACCACTCCAACAACAACTCCATTTTGGGCGGAGACACTCCTTTGACTTCCAGTATCGCCTCGGAGAGCCACAAAACTCTGGAATTATGAGCAATAACAGCCAATTTTACTTAACCTTACCCAGTGACAGTTCCATGGAGGTGTTTCCCAACAACACGTTGTGCTGTTACACGGTCAAATTACCTCAGACCATCCAGTTAGATCACGAAGCCCATTGGGAAGTGGCTTTAGTGGAAATCATTCACCCAACACAAATCAAAAACATCACCGAAAAGCAAAACACTTTCGAGGTGGAAATCCTGAATGCCCAATTGGAGGAAGAAATCAACAAAATCGGGTTTTTAGGGGACACAAGACCAGCCAGCAATCCAGCCTTCATTATCTACACCTTGAAAATTCCTTCAGGTTATTATTTTAGTGGTGAACATTTGGTGGACACTATTGCGGACAGGTTCAACTTAGCCTTTGGCAAAGCACTGAACAGAGCCAAAAAAGTGTGAAGATTGAGTACCATAAAGTGGCTCATCGTCTCGTGATCAAATTTCAAGATACGGACACATTGTCCCTCAGGTTCAATGGTAGTTTGTTTGAAATTTTGGGTGGACATGCAGAAATGGTCGCAAACAATATGAGCCCCAAGATCAAAAGTAATATGGATTTTTACAGAGCTTTTGGAAACCCGGTAGAACTGAACCAAGGGCTTAATTTGATCTTTGTGTATTCCGATGTGGTGGAGTACAACGTGGTGGGACACACCTCTGTTCCGTTACTGCGTGTCATTCCTTTCAAAGTGGATAGTACCACAAACAATGACCAGGAAGGTGCAAACACCTATCACGTACACCGTGAATTTGTACATCCTCACTATTTACCCGTCAGTAAGTCGTATTTAGACACTGTCAACATTGCTATAAAAGGAGATCTGGGACAAAATATTCCCTTCTCCAAAGGGAAAGTTACAGTGAAACTCCATTTTCGAAAACGGTTCTCTAACGAATTGTAAGTCAAGACAGCGAAGAGGGACATTTTCACCCTATAAAATCCGGCCAGATGCGTGTGGAATTTCAGTTTGCAGAAAATCTACGCGCAGATAATACGGTGAACGTCCTCCTGTATGCTGAATTGGACAATACGATATAAACCAACAGTTTGAGAGAAGTCATTCTACACTATTAGAAGTCATGGAAGACTTTTATCAATGTTTGTATAGTAGGGATTCTTTGGACATGGAATGTGAAGATCCTGAGGAAGGAGAACCCCAAGACAAAGACGAAGAAGTCATCATGATGAAGTCTAGATGGCCAGAACAAGAATCACATATAGTTTCCTGTTATGCTATAGTCTTGACAGAAAAAAAATTAAGGAATTGATCAAGAAAGATTGCTATGGATGTCATAACGATCATCCCAGTCAAATTCAACACGATAAATGCCTAATGCTGAGTCAAGAAGAAAAATTGGACGAATATCTGGACGAAGCTTGGAGTCTCATCTCGGACGAAGTCGTGTTGCATCAGTGGTATAAAGACTTGCGTGAACATTCTTGTCCACCATTAAACACTCAAGAGATCGATCGTATCGAAGCTCTCCTGAATCAGAGTGAGGAAACGAAACGAAGAAACTGTTATTTGTCAGACATTTTCAAGCAAAAAGTCAGGATCGAATTGATGACTTATTATTACCTGTGAAGAAGAAGAAAAAAGCGCACAAAACATGGATACCTGGGAACTTTATTACCTTTTGAACCACAGTTCATATACGTCTTCTTGGAATCCCGTCGTCTGTGCTAAAGATGAACTCCCTCATCGCAAACCTCAAGACCATCTAGCTTACGTGATCAACACGGACGACAGTCATCTCCCAGGAACCCACTGGGTAGCCGTTTACTTTCCTCAAGAAGGATGTGTGGAATATTTCGATTCGTACGGATTGCCCCCTTTGGAAGACGATATCATCGACTTTATGAGAAGAAATGCTCAAACCACCCGATTCAATAATGTGAAATTACAAGGCACAGATTCCTTGGTGTGTGGACAATATTGTGTGTATTTTCTGCATCATCGCAGCCTGGGCTATTCCTTAGAACATTTAGTGACTCATTTTGATCCTCGTTCTTCTTCTAGAAATGATGTGAAAGTAGATCAATGGTTTTGTGACCATTATGCTTATCTTTTGTCTCAAGCTAGGAAACCTAGTGTCAATCAATGGCCTGATGACTTCCAACAGTGGAAATCACAATTTCATTCACAACGTTGTCAGCCCTGTTTAAAGTAGAGTGTGAATTGAAAAAAATGTTTGGTATTTGAAAAAAATGTTTGATGTTATAGTGTTAGATTATTGTTAAAAAAATGTTAGAGTTGTTTGTTAGTATGAATAAAAAAATGTTGTGTTTTGAAGAAAAAAATGCCTTTGTGGTTTGTTTGGCTATAGGAATCTTGATTCATGCTCTTTGACTTCTTTCTATCCCTCCCATAACACTATTTGAACGTTCCGGCTCGAAAACCGTGTAGCAATATTTTCCTTCACGTCCGCGCTTTGACAATAAAAACGGGGAAGTCTCCAGTCTGCCCATCCATTGTTAACTTATCTTCCTACGTAGATGTGCTCAAGATTAGCCAAGTTGAACGAAGCCTATGTGAATTTGCATAGGGTCATGACAAGTCTGATACCGAGACCTGAAGAGATAGACAATATCATAATGTTGAAAGTCACTGAAGACCTGAAAGAAGAGCTCTTCAAGGAGGAATTCAAGAAGGAGAAAGAAGAATGGATGGAGAAGTACAGACTTCATAAACGGCAGAGAGAGAGCAGCAACAGCAGCAGCATGAACCTGACAAAGGCTTTGTCGATTGTCGTATCGACACCAAAGAGTTCTTCTTCTCTTTTCCGAAGAAGCAGATCTTATCCTGTGAGAAAGCCTGTCGTCAGAGGAGGCCGCCATCTTATAACCTAAGCGATCGCCATAGCTTCAAGTTCCCAAAAACATTTCAGGGCTACCCCATACTCTCGAAAAGAAATAACATTGCATTGCCTATGATATGTTAGTCAGTTAGAAGAAAAAATACAGAAGTGAGTCTATCAGCACATGATTTCTTTATCTTGGTTAGAAAGTGTGACTCTAAGTTGTTCGTTTCCGTCGCTTATCAAAATTTTAAAAATAGTAATGTTCTGTAAAAAAGTGAGTGAGTGTTTCTTTT
The DNA here is from genome assembly GCA_028554795.2 of Sinohyriopsis cumingii. Lineage (NCBI taxonomy): Eukaryota > Metazoa > Mollusca > Bivalvia > Unionida > Unionidae > Sinohyriopsis > Sinohyriopsis cumingii. Next base: position 85,570,716 of record CM068838.1, read on the forward strand.
AGGTCTGTGCGTTTTTGTTTTGTTTTTTTTGTTGGTGATAATATGGATAATGTAAGTTCGGGTACAACGAAATTAAAAGAATTAGGCCCAGAACTCGGTGTGGAGGGAAGAAACATACGCAACAGCAGCGGGAGCAAGAAATGCAGACCTAGCCAGTTAGCAATGAGGCGTTCTGCGTTTGACAATGCCTTTGATGTCGTACACGTTGTCTTTTTTTGGTGACACGACTTGATTTGAAATAAGTACGGGCTAGCGTTTTGGTGAGTACTTAACATCCATGGCTGTCTTGCTGAGCACCTTTTTCCTCCTTTACCACGCTCGGACAGAAAAATGAGTGTGTGGTGAGACAATTCCCACTCATGTGTAAAGCCTTTCAGTCAGGTTGTTAAGGACTAGTTAGTCCTACACCTGAGTGGCTAAATTTAAAAATAGTCTGTGAGTACATAAAAGCCTGGGGGATGAGGCTCTCTTTCCTTCCCCAGGAGTAATTAAAAATCACGCGGTGCGTTATTGAACCAGTGATACATGCTCCATTAGAGCGAAAATCACTTTAATTCAAGTAAGCAAGCAAGCAAGTTCGGGTACCGTCTCTAGCACTCTTGATGACACCAACTGTCTGGGTTATTTTCTTTCTTGCAAGCCCCTATGTTCCACTTCTGTTTGTGATAATAACTTGTGATACTTCACATTTCCTAAAGTGGAAATCTTTACAAGCCGTACAAAATACAAAACTTATATGACTTTGGCTTTTGACACTTGCACAGACTCTTCACTTTATAAGTGTCACGAGAAAATTGTATATCCAAGTTTTTACCATTTTCAAAAACACGCACACACTTGCAGCTTGACCAGAAATATGTACATCTTGTTTTGTGGATAAGTCACAGACAAGTCCAAGCATATATAGGTGGTTATGAACATTAGGAATATCCCCTCATTTTTTCAGAAATATCAAAGCTTGTATGTGCATTTTCCCTTTTCCACTCTATATTAGTGCTTAGATTTGTTCCAAAACAAAAAGAAAAAAGAAACGAAATAATTTTGAAAAAAAAAACAACAACTGAATTTTGAATTCAGGTTTCTCTCTGTTTATAATTTTTTTCAAGTTGATGGTGCATGACAGAGTACATTCGCCTACCTTTCCAAAGTGAGAGGCATTTCTTCACATGTCATTGCCTTTGTTAAATTCGGTTTCATTGGTTAGTTATCGTTAATCTTTAATTTTTTTCATGCATTTCTTTTTGATAGAAGATTTAAGGCTTTCTATTGTTGTAACGGTATTTATGTTGTTTAGTCTGTTGATGAAATTATCTATAGCAAAGTGCTTAAGATTTTTCAGCTTTTTTTATTATTTCAAGCCCTACAAAAGGAGACCAAGTTTGTCTTCAAAGACGATTGAAACTCTAAATTACACAGGCGTGAAGGAAAAACATCGTTGTGTTTAATCTAATCATGCTTGCCGTATCTCTTTGTGTTTTAGAGGTCATATTTCTTCTTAAGTAAATACACGCATCAATAGACAGACAGATTGGGTCATCATCCTTGAGTTTCACTGTACTTTCGGTTCTTTACTTCATACAAACCCCAAATTTATTAGTTTGAAAAAAAAAAGATAACATGCCCCTTAATACTGTAACACGTTTGTTCTGATTCTACCGATGTGAGTGTGAGTGTTTATGTCGAAATGTTTAAGTGAGATATAAAAAAATGGTCAGCTTGAAAACGCGAACCAATACTGTGACGCTCAGTATTTTGATGTGGTAAGAGGAAATGGTACAACACACACACACACAAAGAGGGCTTGTAAGTTCACATTTCAGTGTCTGCACTGTAATGGTAACAACGCAAGAACATAGGGATTATTATGCCACACAGTCCTAGAACAAAACAATGCATCACCCGTTGTAAGCCATTTCATTGGCTATACTTATTTTCTTACCGCGTTCGCTTCGAATTGACTTGAGTAGCTATTCACACAGTGACGAGAATGGCCATGCTTTACTGGGTCTATCCTATAGGCGATTTATATAAAAAAATATTTTTAAAAATTAAACTAATGCACGGACAATCGTACCATGGGCGATCCCATGGAAATTGTGTCCGTCTTATTGCAAAATACATCAACATTTAATTTAACCGTGCAGATCGCTAAACAAACCTCTGATAATACACATTTTGAAAAGTGTTGTGTGACACGGATCGCCATTGTCGTTTGGTGTCTACTTTCTTCTTCGAAAAGAGATCGTTTCGTCTTGACTATAAAAATTTAATTTGACTAAGTTTTACGCACTACTTGAACTCATACATTTACGTTGTAGGTGTAAGCCGTCGTTCTCAGTTTTCTGGAAGTTCGTTTTTGCGTTTATCAGATGTGATACTATTTTGTATGGACCGAACGAAATTTCTTTTGGCATGAATCAGGACTCGTGGTTTTGTGGCAGAAATGGAGAGCATTGATTAAAGCCCAGTTATGTCGTCTTCGAAATCGCTGACACGGATTTGAACTAACACTTCAGGTTTTGTGTGAGGCGATACGGTACATCATTGCCTTTTACTTCCTCAATGAAATCGTTTCATCTTATTGCAAAATTACATTTGACTAGGTTTCATACGCAGCAGGTCTCTGTATATAAGGAGAGTGTCTTAGCGTCAGAGTATTCATTCCGCTCTCAAACGATCAAAGATGGAAGAGTCAGCATAGATCGACCTGCTGGTCAAATATTTGCTAAAAGTCATACGAAAGCATAATTCACATGCGAAAGTGGCAACAAAACTTACTCTTTTGGTCGTTGATTTGATGAGAGTCATACGAAAGTGTGTAAGTGCTAATGAAGTTTGCTATATCTGCAAAGGTAAATGGGTATTTGTCTCCAAAATACCTGCTTCGTCTAAGAAAGAGAGACAAAAGTCAAGATACCTAATATCGTTGTCAGGAGAAAGGACACTGGAATTCAGAGTGCCCTACGAGAAAAGAGAATAAACAAAATACAAGACGAAACAGAGAAGAGGGATTCAGAAGAAGAAGAAGAAATTGAAGATGATGAAGAACTTGTACCAGTAAAGACATGGAAATGGAAAAATTGACAATGTGAGCCGATGCGTTGGCCCTGATGTGAAATTTCATACTACCTTCTAAAAGAGAATAGACTAGAAAGAAAACGTAAGTGTCTCTTGGTCTTGACATTGTATAATAAGGATGGCGTGTTTTGTTTTTACTCACACTTTATGAAATTGTGCTCTTTCACCTCTCTCTATCCCTCTGGATCATGTTTTAGTTAGAATTGAAATGGAAGGATGTTTTCCTTCACGCACGCTCTTTAGGCATGCAAGTCCGTAAACAATAGTCAGTCTATTCATCCATCATTTTTGTGTCTTGATGTTTCCTAAAGCACACACTGATGCCATAAAATAACGGGTTAAATGGGTTTTGTAGTGTTGGAAGTGGGGGTGGGGTGGGGTGTAGGTGTTTGGCAGAGTTGGTCATTGCAGGTGAGGGCTTAGGTGCTTTCAAAAAACTTTTTCTTCTTCACTCTGTGTTGATGGAATATAATGGGTTATTTTCTTCACTCTCTGTTGATAGTATATATAAAGGGTTATTTCTTCACTCCGTGTGGATAGTGTATAATGGTTTTCTTCTTCTTCCCACTGTGGTGTGTGTGTGTGCGCGCGCGCGCGCGCGCGTGTGTGTGTGTGTGTGTGTGTGTGTGTTAGCGTACGTTGTGTAGATCGTATATTTGGTTGTTTTTTTTCTTCCTCCCGAGTGTGGATAGTATATTTGGGGTTTGTTTTTTCCTCTTCCCTCTGTGTGTGTGTGTGTGTGTGTGTGTGTGTGAGTGTGTCTGCGCGTATGTTGTGTGTGTGTGTGTGTGTGTGTGTGTGTGTGTGTGTGAGTGTGTCTGCGCGTATGTTGTGTGTGTGTGTGTGTGTGTGTGTGTGCGTGTGTGTATTGGTCTCTGTTTGTCCCTATAAAACTCACTTTATCCCTATCAGATACACTCTACCTACCTACCTACAGTAGCGCGTATTCAGGTCAGCCACTTGCAACACTGTTGCCATTTAGCCCCTAGTGTTCAGTACAGTGACGTCACTGACGCTGGAAATTTTGAGACTATAAATATCGACTTGGGGATTTCCACATTTTGTGGAAATTTTGAGACTATAAATATCGACTTGGGGATTTCCACATTTTGTAGCTATACATATATACTAGAATTCATAAACAGAAACGTCACTCAAGCTGAGGCTATAAAAAGATAGTGGGATTTTCCAAAGGAAAAACCCACAAGTTGGAGCTATAAATAGATAGTGGGATTTCATAGGAATTTCAGCTGATTATAGATACATAGGTATTTATCCACGATCGTCACAGAAGTTGGTATTGTAAGTAGTTACTAATTTTATCCATTTTAGTCTAAACCATTGTAACTTAATTTACGGGGATATGTTTATTTTCCTTTAAATTCTGGGACAATTTCGTCATTTTAACGTTACTTTTAGTCACATCCATTTTGTCGTTGAGCATTTCCTTGATTATAGCTATTTATAGCATCATTACAATTATGCAAATTTTTGAACACCCCAGCAAGATTTCAGGTCTTGGTAATGCTTTATATATAAATCCCACGCTTGTACTAGTGTATGTATGTTTCTGTCTCTGTTGTGTTTGACCCTCTACCATCATTGTCCCTAGATAGTCCCACCATGTTCAATTCCCCTTGACGCTATACAGATCCACCATGTTCAATTTCCATATGTTAAATTCCCTTGAGGCTATATCCCCCAGGGGTTTCCGTAATGTTAAATTTCCCATTGTCCCTAGACAGTCCCACGATCTATTCCCCATGTTAAATTTCCCTTGTACGTAAAGTGACCCACGATTTATTCCCATGTTAAATTCCCCTTGTACGTAGATTGTCCCACGATTTATTCCCATGTTAAATTCCCCTTGTACGTAGATTGTTCCACGATTTATTCCCATGTTAAATTCCCCTTGTCCGTAGATTGTCCCACGATTTTTCGCCATGTTAAATTTCCATTGTCCGTAGATTGTCCCAAGGGGTTCTGTAATGCTAATTCCCATTGTCCGTAGGGTATCCCCCTTCACTACTTCTGTTTATCATGTCCAACACTATGCACACTATATGCTTATCTGTTCATCATGTCCAACACTAAGCAAACTCTATGCTTATTTGTTTATCATGTACAGCACTATGCAAACTCTATGATTATATGTTCATCATATACAGCACTATGCAAACTATATGTTGATCTGTTTATGATGTACAACACTAAGCAAACTCTATTCTTATCTGTTCATCATGTCCAACACTAAGCAAACTCTATGCTTATCTGTTTATCATGTCCAACACTAAGCAAACTCTATTCTTATCTGTTCATCATGTTCAACACTATGCAAACTCTATGCTTATCTGTTTATCATGTACAGCACTATGCAAACTCTATGCTTATCTGTTCATCATGTACAGCACTATTCAAACTCTATGCTTATCTGTTTATCATATCCAACACTAAGCAAACTCTATTTTTATCTGTTCATCATGTCCAACACGAAGCAAACTCTATGCTTATCTGTTTATCATGTACAGCACTAAGCAAACTCTATGCTTATCTCTTCATCATATACAGCACTATGCAAACTATATGGTTATCTGTTTATGATGTACAGCACTATACAAACTCTATCCTTATCTGTTTATCATGTACAACACTAAGCAAACTATATGCTTATCTGTTTATCATGAACAGCACTAAGCCATCTCTGTTTATCTGCTCATCATGTCCAAGACTAAGCAAACTGTATGCTAATCTGTTTATCATATACAGTACTATGCAAACTATATGGTTATCTGTTTATGATGTACAACACTAAGCAAACTCTATGCTTATCTGTTTATCATGTACAGCACTATGCAAACTATATGCTTTTCTGTTTATCATGTACAGCACTATACAAACTCTATCCTTATCTGTTTATCATGTACAACACTAAGCAAACTATATGCTTATCTGTTTATCATGAACAGCACTAAGCCATCTCTGTTTATCTGCTCATCATGTCCAACACTAAGCAAACTGTATGCTAATCTGTTTATCATGTACAACACTAAGTAAACTATATCCTTATATGTTCATCATGTACAGCACTATGCAAACTCTATGCTTATATGTTTATCAGGTACAGCACTATGCAAACGCTGTTCTTATCTGTTCATCATGTACATCACTATGCAGACTCTATGTTAATATGTTTATCATGTACATTACTAAGCAAACGCAATGCTTATATGTTTATGATGTACAACACTAAGCAAAATATATGCTTATATGTTCATCATGTACAGCACTATTCAAACTATATGCTTATCTGTTTATCAGGTACAGCACTATGCAAACGCTGTTCTTATCTGTTCATCATGTACATCACTATGCAGACTCTATGTTAATATGTTTATCATGTACATTACTAAGCAAACTCAATGCTTATCTGTTTATCACGTTCAGCACCATGCACTCCTTAATTTACAAGCAAATCAAAATGTTTTAGACATTACTATTCAATTTTTAATGAATCCTTAAAGATGTGTTTGTTCAGTTAAGGTTACTCGTCCATAACACAAGTGACCAGTACAGTTTGAACAGATGACCACCACCAAGCAAGCATGCATCTGTGTACATCTTGTGTACCTTCATACAGCTTGTTTCAAACCTGAGCTTTTAAATTTTGTTCTAAGTAGTAAAGTTTAAAAAGTAAAATAAAATGAAAATCATTGTTCAAAATCTGCTCTCACTCCATTAAATACTTCAAAAGCTATAAGCAGAAACAAACTGATGTTTTGTAAGGGCAATCCTTTTACTTCCACAGGAAACATTTAAATTCTGTTGGCAAATGGTTAAAATCAAACTTAGAGGTCACTGACCACCAATATTGTACAAACATGTGATATTATTATAGACATAAAAGTAAATTATAACCATTTTACCTTTTTTACCTTTTCTTGTACATATTTGTTATCTATAGATAGGTTTAAGAGTAACATTTTATCCATATGATTATGTCCTAGGAATATTTGTTGATGTTCTATTAATCTTGAGAGAAATCATTCATCATCAGGTTAGTGAAGCTGTGTGATGAACTGTTAGGTGACCTTTCTCAACCTATAAATGTACCAGCTTTCTTAACCTATAAATGTACCAGCTTTCTCAACCTATAAATGTCCAGCCATCATTCTAATAATCCAAACAGATGAAAGCACTGAAGTAGGCCTCCATTTGCCTTTATATCCATCATTTCAATAATCCAAACACATGAAAGTGTTGAAGGAGGCCTCCATTTGCCTTTATAGCCATCATTCTAATAATCCAAACACATGAAAGTGTTGAAGGAGGCCTCCATTTGCCTTTATAGCCATCATTCTAATAATCCAAACACATGAAAGTGTTGAAGGAGGCCTCCATTTGCCTTTATAGCCATCATTCTAATAATCCAAACACATGAAAGTGTTGAAGGAGGCCTCCATTTGCCTTTACAGCCATCATTTTAATAATCCAAACACATGAAAGTGTTGAAGGAGGCCTTCATTTGCCTTTATAGCCATCATTCTAATAATCCAAACACATGAAAGTATTGAAGGAGGCCTCCATTTGCCTTTACAGCCATCATTCTAATAATCCAAACACATGAAAGTGTTGAAGGAGGCCTCCATTTGCCTTTACAGCCATCATTCTAATAATCCAAGCACTGAAGGGTGCATCCATTTGCCTTTATAGCAGACAATTACTATTCTTAACCCTTTGTTTCCCATATAAAAATCTAACCCTGTTACCCATGACTTCCATATGACATTTATGAGGTCACAGCCTGGTTCTCCATAAACCGTAAGGCAACATCATCCTGAGGAAGTTATTTTCTTGCATTGCTGGAAGAGCCTCAAAATAAACTATTCATTTCCACTGTAAGTTAAGCATTCGTTTTCATTGCCAGATTTCCACAAGTTATTTATCTGCCAACATTACGTGATGAAAATAAGTTATGAAGCAAAAGTTACTATGCTTTAAACAAAGCAACTTGTGCTTCGAAACTTGAGCAGATTTGGTGAAAGCATTTTTTTTAAAAATATTGTAGTGAAAAATTCTTCATAATATCAGACAAACCACAAGTGAATCGGTCAAGCGGCAGTTACGTAATAATGGTGGACATTGTAGTATCTAGGCAATACCTCTTCATTAGATTGACCGTATTCGTAATTCCTTGGGCACATATATCAAGGATAATATTTAATTTATATGAAACATAATATAACCTTCTGTGGATGAATATTTAGCTATTTTAAAAAAAAAATTATATTGGACATTGCGAAGTTGGATAATTCAATGTGCTATATAAGGTAAAGGTTATTTTCCTACATCACTTCCTTTGTGATAATAAAATTGTGATAATTAAATAAAGCAATCACGTCTAACCAGTGTTCAACAATACTACAAGTACATACAGATTATTAAAACCTATAATTTGCAATCATTTTTTGTAACAAAATTAATACGTGTGTAACCATATTTAAAAAAAAATCTCAACTTGTAAAAATAGATGCACCCACATGACATGCGTGGTGCCATTTCACTCTTGGTTGTAGTGTGATTCATTGGAAATGGGGATCTTTTTCATTCAAGGATGGACTTTAATACTTCAATTCATTGTAGAAGAATAGCTAAGGTAATGTTTTGTCGACAACAATGAAATTAAACATCAAAGTTCTGAGGTTATCATATATTTGGAGCCTGAAAATATTCGTAATTTAGGTGTTACTAATGATAGATTCTTCACGTACAATTAAATCGCTCTCACGAAAACACAGTTTGCCTCTTTTCCATACTTGGTCATATTAACACATTAACCCCTGGAGGGCTTTGTCGTTTTCGCCTGAAATTCGAGTAGGAAACACATTTTGAAAGCTATTTCTGAATATCTCCTAAGACATCAACTTCCAGGTGATTTTCCAATAACCTAATGCCTAGTTGTGCTAGAAACATTGTTTTTCATTGGTTATTTGGCTCACGCATGAGCAGAACGGTAAAAGTTGGAATATTTTTTGTGCTTAACATAACGATTATTTTCGTATCGAGACCACTCTTTATTCCAAATGCCCATCTTATCCTTCTTTTTGCAAAGGTTCATCTGTCTGTTTGCAGATCATACCGGTCTGCCTTAGATCTGAGACCAAAAAGTCTAAAATCCAGACACAAATCAGATTCCGACCACAAGCGATGTTTCGTTGGAAAAAAATCGGGTCCAAAAAATGAGGTTTTTGCCACTGTACTTTTTTAGTGCAACTAGAACTTCCAGATTATTTGGTATCATTGTAGAGCTACGTCTGTCTACCTTTCTATAATACCACCCACTTAGTGTATCATGCATGACCTTGACGGTACAGAGCTCGGGAGTAGGCTACTACCTCCTGTCACGTTAACTTGTCGCCAGGGGTTAATATGTTAAAGGATATTAAAGTGTGTTCTTGTTATTTGACATTAATGATGCGGTAAAAGATAGGTAAATCTATCAAGTCATACATATGTATTAAGAATTGGCCTAATGTTTCATTTCAGTGAAAAGCTGATCTCGACTATAAATATCAACTATCTAGGAAATCTCTTGTTTTCAGACTTTGTGTTGAGGAAAAATACCTAAACATGGCAATAACAAAAACTTTCTACAATTGTATTGGAGCACATCATAGTTACTCCTCTACAATGAACATGCTTTGATGAAACAGGCCGTGTCATTCTAAGCTGTAGAGATAGACACTGCAAATGACACAGCCAAATTTGGTTTCTTTTTGTCTCTTTTCTCCATGCTTGGTGCAGTATTTGAAAGAACACCATGCCTAGAAAGGCAGACATCTCAGGCACACTTGTATCTGTCCAGTTTGGACCACTGGTGTCATGATTTGGCTGTTGTTCAGCTGAAATTTTGTTTCAGTTACGATCTTTTAAAAACAATATAAATGGAAATGGTATAGTTCTAGAGCTGTTTCCTGTAAATTATGTGATGGTCCTGACTGCTGAATAAATGGACTTGTGTCATTATCTTACACATCTGCAAACCAAGTTTTCTGATAATCATCAGTGTCACTTGAGTCTGATGACATTTTAATGTTGACAAATGACAAAAAAAATTCAGATCCATCGTTATTTATAAAATCTGGTATTTCATCGGAACTGAATCCATAAAAAGTGTTTGCTTTACGAAAAATCTCTGTAATCAACAGACGAGGACAAAATCATTATGATGAAATCAGGGAATTCCCTTTGTAAATACAAAATGTGACTTCCGGTATCGTATGTGATGTGATTTGATTGAAACTTTGCATATTGATATGAATGGAAGAAATTGACAGCACATATTTTTAATTTTGTATTTTTATTTTATACGCCCAGCAATTATGGCTGATTTCGTGTTTTGAACTCCTTCAAGCTCCATTATACATAACAATGTATGGAAGAAGACTTGTCGTATTTTCCACGCATTCTAAAAATGTGATTTTTAACATAAAGAACATAATGGCATTATGAACTGATACTATTAATGTAAGATTCAGCATCATATTTGGAAAACATTAAACTTATGGCCTTTTCACATATGTAAGTTACTTATAATAGTTCCATCAAATCGGCTAACATTGCCATTTTGGATATGGCCTTGGAAAACCCCTCTATATATAATTTGAAAGTTAAATTTAGATTCATAAGGTCTGATATACGTCATTAAAACTAGATGTTAGTAAAGATGATATATAAGTTTTGACCTGCGTTTGGTTATCATGCGGTGAATTGACATTTAGCTGGAAGATTTTACCTATTTATAGTATAAACTGTGTAAAGCATTGAAATGGGTAGACAGGGGGCAAAGCTAAAAGTATAGAAATGCGTAGATGGGGGCAAATATCAAACGTCTTAACCACGACACAACATTCAGTTTCGACTACACATCGTTTGAACTAGTCCAAACCACACTCACACTGGAGCAAAGGTCAGTTCATTTTTTTCTGCCTAAACCGCCCTCCTCCTAGTAGAAAAAACAAGCTGACTGAATCGCTCTTTTTGGAGCAGTTTTCGAATCTTCTGGAGTATGGAAATTCGATAGGTTGCAACCTGATTATTCTTGGAGATTTCAACTTTGACTGTCCCGGAAACCCAAACACATCAAAACTCATAGATTTCATTAATGTTTTCAACCTCAGTCAGTCAGTTAACCAACCCACCGATAAAAATGGTCACATTTTAGACTGGATATTTCATAGACTTGATGATAACATTCTACGGTCCTTCATGGTATCCCATGAACTTGCATCAGATCACCTCTGCATTATATGCCATCTTTACGTATCAGTCCCTAACTCTCCACCTTTATCTGCTACTAAAAGAAACCTCCGTATGATAAATAGAACCAAACTAATGCATGACATCCAAGCAAACCTAACAACTTGCTTACCTCCTCGATAACTGCCTGCGTTCATTGCTCGACAAACATGCCCCAGCTACCAAGTGCAGAGTATCAATTCAAAAGTGTTCTCCATGGTACAGCAGTGTTAGGGACCAGCTTCGCACTGCTAAAAGAGACCGCCGTGAAGCTGAGAGGCTTTGGCTTTCCACCAGACTCACTATTCGTAAGCAAATCTATGAAGCCGCTAAGCAGAATGTCACAGATATAGTCCATGCAGCGAAATCAGCCCACTAGTCTGCTAAGATCATGGAAAGTTCCAGCTGCAAAGAGCTCTTCGAGATTACTAACAAGCTAATGTCAAGGAACAAATGTACACCACTTCCAACTACCTTCTCTCCAGTCGACGTTCCGGACATGTTTGCAAATTTCTTCCGTGACAAAGTACAAATCATTAGAGATAAGCTTGACACCACAATTTCAATTGACTCGTCGTCACCGTACAGTTGGGATACAGAATTTGAGCGGCAACCATTAGCAGCATTTGAACCTCTCTTTATGAATTTCGTACGTACAATCCTAATGAAGAGTGCACCAAAGTCATGTGAACTTGATCCAATTCCAGCATCATTGCTACTTGAGTGCTTATATCCAGTATTGCCTTCACTAACTGATGTTATTAATACCTCTCTCTCATCCGGGGAATTCCTATCATTTTTTTAAAAAAAACTGTCATTGTAAAGCCTCTGCTGAAGAAACCAACACTAGATAGACCATAACGATTTAAAGAACTACCGCCCAGTTTCTAATCTCCCATTCATATAAAATATCGTTGGAAAGGTTGTTCTATCCCAGCTTGTATCTCATCTGAATTCCAACAGTCTTTTTAGCAGTGTACAATCTGCATATCGCTCTTGCCACAGTACTGAAACTACCCTTCTAAAAGTAGTAATGGCATTCTCTCTGCTTTGGATAGCGGAAAGATTACAGTCCTCAACCTCCTTGATTTATCTGCAGCATTTGACACAATAGACCATGATATATTACTTCACCGTCTCCAGCATGTATTTGGCATTCATGATATAGCCTTACTGTGGTTCAAGTCCTACTTGGTCAACAGGACACAAAGTGTGTCTGCAAATGGAATACACTCCAGCCCAGCTGATCTATGTTGTGGTGTTCCACAGGGGTCTGTTATTGGACATGTTCCCTTTATTCTATACACTCAGTCGCTCACAAGTGTCACAAATCATCATCCAGTGTCTCACCAACTGTACGCTGATGACACCCAAATATACAAATCTAGCCACCCAACTGAAGTTGATGGTACCATCCAAGGTGTAGAGAGGTGCATTTCTGATGTGAAATGATGGATGACATGTAACAAACTGCAGATGAATGATGATAAAACTGAGGCCATTCTGATCACAACACAAAGACTTTCTCATTCACATCCTTTACCTCAAACAATAAATATCAGTAACACCAACATTAAATTCACACAATCAGTATGAAACCTAGGTGTTACTCTGGACAGTACTCACACATTGCACTAACATGTCATGAACATATGCAAGGCTGCATATTTGAGCTGAGATGCATCAGCTCCATTCGCAAATATCTTTCAGTTGATGCCACTAAAACACTTGTGTGTTCATTAGTACTTTCAAGACTGAACTATTGTAACTCAATTATGTCTGGCTCATCTCAATATCTGCTCCAGAAACTTCAAAAAGTTCAAAATACAACTGCTTGGATCATACTTAGAGTACCACGATCAGAGCACACCTCCCCGCTGCTCTGTACCCTACACTGGCTATCCATTCGATCCAGAATCAAACACAAAATTTGTTCTCTGTGCAACGTTTCACTGTCGGACTCTAGTCCAACATACCAATCCGACCTCACCCACGTGTACACACCAGCAAGATATTTACGCTCCTCTTCTGACACTCGTATGCTCATTATTCCCACTATGAAAACAAAGTCAAATGGACAGCGTTCTTTTGCATACCACGGCCCAGCAACATGGAATAAATTGCCCACTGAACTTAGACACAAAGACACAGTGATCCCATTCAAGAGTGCTCTTAAAACTCACTTAGTTCGACTGCAAGAACAAACTTAAAGACCTAATAATGTTTCCTACCTGAAATATTCTCAGCATATTTTTTTTGTTTTCTAATTTCATGGAGTTTGTTTTTGTAATCATATCATTATATATGTTTTTTATCTTATAGGTGTTGTCTAATGTTGTAAAGCGCTCAGGGCTTCTAAAGATTAGGCGCTATACAAAGTCCTCATTATTATTATTATTATTATTATTTACTAAATCATGGTATTTTTTTAATGAGGAATGTCCATCTTACTGGAGCTAATTATTGACAGCTTTATATCATCGCCATTTTGTCACTAGGAGCAGTCCATTTAATTTGTTAGTGTCAGTAACGTAGCTTTGACCAACTTACTTTTATGATTGATTGATTGATTTATTTTTAACGGCGCATCGGCACTGTTAGGCTATTTAGCGCCAAACAAAGTGTTATTTCTATAATCTTTTAAAACGTATAAAAGGTCCTATATCGACCAGCGATATAAAAGAACAAATGGTAGAAATTAAAAAACGGTAAGATGATAACGGTGCAAAATAAAGCTTCCCGATCAACGGGAGATGTAAAAATGATGAATAGTTATTAAAATGGGACGGTATATGTATATTGCATAAAACTGCACAAGGTGATAGCATAAAAGTCAGAGTTTAGGGTAAATATTTACGGCTTTCAGGAACTCTATAATACGAGTGATGTTTATAGTATCAAAAAGTTCTTTCATGTCATGCACAATGTAATAACGATCGCGCGTAGGTTGTAGGTCAAAGCACTCTATCATAAAGTGCTTGACAGTGAATGGTTCATTGCAAGAAACGCACTCTGGAGGGTCTTCACCTTTTAGTATGTGGGTGTGGGTGATATAAGTATGACCAATTCGGATTCTTGCAATGACTATCTCCTCCCTACGAATGGTTCTGTAGGAAGGAGTCCATTCTCCTAGAGATGGCTTGATGGCATGAAGTTTGTTATTTACAGCATCATTCCATGATGCCTGCCACTTCTGACGAAAGAACTTTCTGATACAAGGTTTAAAATCAGTATATGGTATTTTAAAATCAGATGGTTCTTGAGTAAGGGCCATTTTAGCAGCGCGATCTGCTTTTTCGTTACCTTTAATGCCAATGTGGCTAGGTAACCAACAATATATTATATTGTGGGAGATACTCAGCTCGGTATTTTTGACGAGTATGTTTTTTAATAATGGGTTCTCCAGTTTTCTATTGTGTAGTGACTGGAGTACTGATAGCGAGTCGGAGAAGATGATACTGTTTAAAATGTGTTTCTTTTCTATATGTTGCAGAGCAAGGTCTATTGCTCTGATTTCGGCTGTAAAAATTGATGCTCCGTTTGGTAAACGAACTTGCGTTGTGTGATTTCCGCAAACAAAGGCTGCAGCAGCCTTTTCCTCATCCTTTGATCCATCCGTATAAATTCTGGTGTAGTTTTTAAATTCGGTGAGGAGTTCATGGTAAGAGTTGTGGAAGACAGAAGGGTTTGTTTCGGATTTTTTGCCATCGCGTAGCGTGAAAAGAACTTTTGTTTGTTTAATTAGCCAGGGTGGTGTTTCGGAGATGGACGTTTTCTGAATTTTAGAAAGATCTATATTTGTAGTGTCAAGGCTGGATGATATTCTAATGCCAAAGGAAGGTATGACGTTTGGTTTATTTCCGTATAAAGTTTTGTATTTGGGTTGAAAAACAGCCGAAAAAGCAGGATTCAGAGGGTTTGATTTTAATTTCAGAGCATACTGTGCGGAAAGCATTTGTCTGCGATGCGATAACGGTGGTTCATTCGCCTCAGCTAGAAGGCTTTCACACGGGGATGTTTTAAATGCTCCCAGAGCCAGTCTTATTCCCTGATGATGAATTGGATCAAGCATTTTAAGATATGACTTTCGGGCAGAACCATACACAACGCAACCATAGTCTAGTTTGGAGCGAATAAACGTTCTATATAAATTCAGGATGACTTTTCTATCAGCACCCCAGTCAGTGTGCGCTACTACTTTAAGTAGGTCAAGTGCTTTTAAGCATTTGGCTTTCAAGTGTTTTAGGTGTGGAATAAAAGTCAGTTTTCTGTCAAAGATAATACCCAAAAATTTTGTTGCCTCAACAACTGGAATAGGTGTTCCATCCAGCGTGAGGTTCGGTTCATCGTGATGTTTTCGTAACTGACAGAAATGCATGCATACCGTTTTTGATTTCGAGAATTTGAAACCGTTTGCATTGGCCCAATTTTGAATTTTGTTTATATTTTGCTGCAGTTGTCTTTCAATTGTATGCATGTGCTTTGACCGATAACATATTAGAAAATCATCAACGTATAACGAACAATCCACACCAGGAGTCAAACACTTGGTGATGCTATTAATTTTGATGTTAAAGAGCGTCACAGATAAAATACTGCCCTGGGGCACACCCATCTCTTGCTCGTGCAGATCGGAGAGGGTAGAGCCCACTCGTACTTTGAATTCTCTGTCGGAGAGAAAGTTGGATATGAAAGAGGGCAGACGGCCTTTTAGACCTAGATCGTGCAGGTCATTTAGTATCCCGTACTTCCATGTCGTGTCATAGGCCTTTTCTAAATCAAAGAAAACCGCTACTAAGTGTTCTTTCTTGATAAATGCATCTCGAATAAATGTTTCTAGTCTAACCAGATGATCGTTGGTGCTCCGGCCATATCGAAAGCCACTTTGGAAAGGAGATATTAAATTATTAGTTTCCAAGTACCAGACAAGCCGAGAATTGATCATTCGTTCCATTGTTTTGCACACACAGCTTGTGAGTGCAATTGGTCGATAGCTGTTAGGATCTGCGCTATCTTTACCGGGTTTGGGAACTGGTATTACTGTTGCCTCTTTCCAGATTTTAGGTACATTACCAGTAATCCATAAATTGTTGAAAATTTCTAGAAGGGCTGTTAATGAAGGTTCTGGGAGGTGTTTCAAAAACTGGTAATGTATGTCGTCAGGCCCAGTGGATGTATCGTGGGCCTTATTCAGAGATTCCTTCAGCTCATACATTGTAAACGGTTGATTATAACTTTCTGAGTTATTCGATGTGAATTTCAACCGTGTCTTTTCTTTGTGAGTTTTTAATCTTCTGAATGCTTCTGAGTAATTAGAGGATGAGGAATTTTTTGAGAAGCTATCAGCAAGTATGTTAACAATGTCATGTTTGGAATTGATATTCTTGTTGTTTACTTTGAGATGTCGAAAGGAATTGTATTTCCTATTTCCATTGATTTTGCGGATCGTGTCCCAAACTTTCTTTATAGAGGAACGAGAGTTTAGAGTTGAAACATATTTTTTCCATGATGTTCTTTTACTTTGTTTAATCGTGCGGCGAGCATTGGCCCGAACAATACGGTACTTAGTTAAATTTTCGGGTGTTGGACGATTATTAAAATTTTTCAGTGCTTCTCGGCGTTGTCTAATGGCCTCTTTACATTCTTTTGTAAACCATGGTTTTGAGAGTTTTTTACCGTTTGGTGAGGACTTGGGAATGGATTCTTCTGCATTGTCGATTAAAACAGAAGTAAAATATTGAAAAGGGTTATTGTCGTTTAAGACAGTATCCCTATTAAGTCTAGTTGTACAAAGTGTTTCAAATTTGGCCCAGTCGGCCTTCTTTAAATTCCAATGTGGAACTGCTTCGTCAATTGTAACGTTGTTATTGTTAAGAGAGATTGGAAAGTGATCACTGCTGTGAAGGTCATCAGCGACCTTCCATTCATAGTCCAAAAGCAGCGATGGGGTACAAATTGTCAAATCAATACACGTGTATGTACCAGTTCCTGGGTGTAAATATGTCGGTGATTTGGTATTATATAGACACAAATCGTGTCTGGAAATGAAGTCTTCTATTTTGTGACCTCTGTCACTTATGTGATTTGAACCCCATAAAATGTTATGGGCATTAAAATCACCGAGTAGAATAAAGGGTGCGGGGAGTTGTTGAACAAGGTCGTCTAATTCATTTGTTACTAAATTGGTGTTTGGTGGTATGTAGATAGAACAAAAGCTAATCACCCGATGCAGAGTGACGCTCACAGCAGTGGCTTGTAAATTTGTGTTTAGAGGGATGACGCTATGAGGGGCTCTGTTGTTCACAATAACAGAGACTCCTCCTGAGGCTCTGTCAACATTATGAGAGTAGTTGTTAAACAGGGAGTAGTTTTTAAGTGTGATGTTATCTATATCTTTCAAAAATGTTTCCTGAAGACATAGTACTGCAGGATCACGTTCGTTTAAGAGCAAAAGAATATCATTGTAGTTGGCTTTAAGTCCTCTACAGTTCCATTGTATGATGGTGTTCTTCATTACAAGTTTATATTAAAGATTCTGGAGCTAGGTTAGACCTTTCGCGGAGGCAATGTCTTTGGTTATTTATCTGGAGGAAGTACGGAGGTGAATTTTTTGTTGTTAGGTCTGGAGCCACCTTGAGGACATGGAGCAGATTCTTCTGCATCCATATCCTCAAAGTCTCCAAACCTATTGTGCAGTTTTATTGGGTCATCAGACCCCTTTTGCTGCCTATTTGCTGTCGACTTTTTCTTACTGTTTGGTGATTTTGATGGTGGAGGATTGTTGAACGTTGTTTGCGTCGATGTTGAGTTTTTTGGGGGTTTGTAATGCGATATGTTCGAGACGGAAGGGGATTCAGGTGGGTCTGTTTGGGTTTGGGCGTCTTTCGTTGCTTTTTGATTGCTCTTTACTATGGTTGAGAAGGATGGGCCGGGGAGTGATGTTCTATTTTGTACAAGCTTCCTGGCCTCTGGATACGGGATGTTGGATGTGTATTTGATTCTTTGGATTTCCTTCTCCTGTTTCCATATATCGCAATCTTTTGAATTTGCATGGTGTTCCTTGCCGCAGTTGACGCAATGCGGAGTGGCTTTGCACTCGGATTCCCGATGAGAAGGGTCTCCACATCGTCCACATACTTGGTTTCTGGAACAGCGGTCTTCATGATGACCGTATTTTTGACATTTGTAGCATCGGAGAGGATTTGGTATGTATACCTCAACCCTAACTTGTAAGAACCCAACTTTGACAACTTTAGGTACCGTTGGTCTGTTGAAGGTGAGTATAATGGTGTTGGTGTCTTGCAGATCGTTGTTTCGTTTGATACGAATCCTACGAACTGCAGTGACACCTTCACTTTTCATCCCCTCTACGATGTCTTTGTCGCTGACTCCAGCCAAGTCACGGCAACGAATGACGCCTTTTGATGTATTTAGAGATGTGTGTGCGAAACAAGTCACTGGGATGTCATGAAATACTTGAATTTTTTGAATGTTCTCAGTGTGTGCTTTACGTTCGCACTCCACAAGCAGACCACCTGATTTAATCTTTTTAACGCTTTTTGGTTTGCCGACTAATCCAAGTATAGTCTTTTCGATTAAAAATGGCGATAGTGCGGCTAGGGGTTTGGTTTCATCTTTTGATTTGATGACCATGAAGCGAGGAAACGATTCCACACTACATGGTTCATCATCTGAGTCAGTTCCCGTTTTGGTACGCTTATTTTGATTTTTTTGATTTTCCATTTTATCTTACTTTTATAACACGATCCTTAATTGAAACCTATTACTGAGTTTTGCTATAAAATTTCAGATGCAGGTCATTTCAAACTGGCTGTTCATTCATGCCTTTTATGGCAAAGCAGACCAAGAGAACAGAGTGGAATGATGTTTTTCTATAATGCATTCACATTTAGTAATATTAATTCTGAAATCAGTTTTTAAACTTGTAATATTTAGTTGTAGTTTCTTAGCTTAGTAGAATGTACCCTTCTAATTAGCACAGTTAATCTTGGCTCCAGATCTTGATCCCCCAGGAAATTCATTGGATAAAGGTTTTAATACACTTTGGGTGGGTCATCTTTGGTGGATCATGTACTTTTATGTTTGTACTGCAAGTGTTTTTTTATGTCTGTATTTATGTTTTGCATTAAAAGTATGTATGTATGTATGTATGTATGTATGTATGTATGCATGTATGTTGTCACTGTTGTGTGACATGTTTAGATTTTTGTATATTTGTATTACTTTGCTGATCCTACCTAAATATATAATTATTATTATTATTATTATTATTATTATTATTATATTTACATGAAGCAAATTTTTCGCATACACTCAGCGGTCACTGGCGATACGTTGCAGTGATTTCATAACGTATTGCGAAACCATTATATGTTCAGTAAATATCTGGCGACCGTTATATACACGGCTTTCAAAAAAGTATTTGCCGGCGGAGGGTGGAAGGACAATTAGAATGGCCATTGAGACCATGTGAACGCTATGTAAAGTGACCGTACAGTCAGGTTTCACTATATGGTAATTGCAAAGACCATAATAGTTGGAGGTCTGCCTTAGATAATTATCACGTGAAATGCTACATATCACAGGTTAACATTAGACCAATTATGCTAAGTATAACTGATTGTATGTACGGAAACATTGGCATGTGACCGGGTAATCTTGATATAACCTTCTTGCAATACCGACCAAAGAGTTGCGAACGTATTTCCAAAAGCCACCTGCAGACGTCCCCGAAAATGACATACAAATATGATATACAGCTGGATGAAAATAAAATCGGGTATGTTTGAAGATATTATTGTATGTTTTTGTGCATTTGAATACAGTTTGTATGTCTGAAAATATCCATGTGGTCTTTATATATATATATATATATATATATATATATATATATATATATATATATATATATATATATGTGTGTTTTTGTGTGTGTGTGTGTGTACATTTTTAATATATCTTTGGATGTTTGACTATATCTATGTCACCCAACTTCGAATTCTTAAACCCGATTTACAACAAAACTCAAATTTCAACTCAAAGTACATTATATTTTGTTCTCAGACTCTAACTATGCCTATCATCAAATCAAAATGATACAAGTTTCAGGGTTTTGTCTAACCTTTTTTTTTCTTACACGTCAAATCTGAGTGACGTATATTTAATCAAAGCATTATTTTGGGGCTGGAGACAATCGTTTGAAGTTTGTGCAAAAAAAGGTGTTGCGAATAAAGGGTTAAAGTGAATTATTTCACAACGAAA
This sequence comes from Sinohyriopsis cumingii, assembly GCA_028554795.2. Classification (NCBI taxonomy): domain Eukaryota; kingdom Metazoa; phylum Mollusca; class Bivalvia; order Unionida; family Unionidae; genus Sinohyriopsis; species Sinohyriopsis cumingii. Next base: position 85,591,371 of record CM068838.1, read on the forward strand.
TTAGTGTGAAACTGAACAATTTGAAGATATTGTGGTTTTCGAGAACTAAACTAATTATGTTTCATTCGAAGAGCGGGCAGTTATAAGAGGTTGTTCGAAAACGTTAACTTTTTTAACTCATTAATTCGGGAATAATGTGTGTCTATGTTTTCCTGTAACATAACTTTTTAATATCTGACATAATAATCTTCATAGTATATTGACTCAGTATTGTTCACAATATTATTTGTTTGGTCTGATGCAAGAATGTAATAGTGTCTACTACAACCGAATCAGATATGATGTGGTTATAAAAACACAAAAAGGTAACTCTCGCTGTGTACTGACAACTAGGTAATTAGTCTCTTTCAGTGTCAAATTAGCACTGACAATTGGTAAAGATGTTAAGTTTGACCTAGTTATCATTTTCTGGTAGTTTCATATATGAAATAAGATTTGCAAATATTTTGTTTTGTTCGAATAAAGCCAAATTTAGACTAAGGATATATGACCCCGACCCCTCCCTTTTAACGCTGTCTGCAGAGAAAACGGGGGCTAAATGCCTTCCCCAAGGACACACCGAAGCAGTCAGCGTGTACTGGCCCTGGCGGGTATTGAGTCCGCGATCCAGACGCTGTACCAACCAAGGTACTGCTCCTTCTCACCTTTGATAACGTGACTTCTGCCTTTACGTTTGCGATTAAGTCAGTTTCTCAAAAACTCACTGTAGCTTCCATTTTTGACAAAAGCAGATTTAAATGGTACTAAGATACGTCATCTGCTTCCATTATAGTAAGCGATGCCAATATCAAAAATAGGAAGCGTGAATCTTTCTAGGCACAAAGTTTATAAAAATGTTTCGAAAAAATATATATTTACTGTAACCACAAATATTTTATTATAATAATCAGAAAGATACCAAGTACGTTATATTTTTATGTCAGGATCCTAAAAGTTAAAACAATTTACCTCTTGCTGGTACAGTATTGCCTTACGCCAAGCTCTTTGTTGAGATTATATGAGAAGAGTTCAGCGTTTATCACATAGGTTACACAAACATGTTAATGAGTAGGTTTGTATGCTTCTAACTACCAAAATATTGTTACTAAATTTACTTGACAACTCGTTAATGCGAGCAATACGGTTACCAACATTTTAAACTTGTGAATAATTTGACTTGAGAATACCGTATTCAATCTAGTCGCTGTTTCCTGTATCAGTGCAAGGTATGAAAATATATATTTATAGCAGAACATAATGCTAGACTTGTAGTATATATTTTTTGGAAGGTTGGTTTAGAGGGAAGCTTTCAAGAAGTTTTTTCCGACTTTGAACACTGCACAAAGACGTTTTTTTTTATTTAATATCCCTATTTTCATATTACCACGAATAAGTATGGATTTACAAAAATATAAAATAAAAAGAAACTTGGTGGCAATGCCTCTTATTTTCTTATTATTTTGTTTAAATATAGTTTTTATATACATTGTTATCTAGCGTTATTGATTTTTAAAGTTATTTGACCCTTAACAGAAATTAATTAAAGATAACTACAGGAGTGGCAACATGCCTTGGAAATCTATGGATTTGATCGTAATATGTGCTTTATGTTAACTTTTCTTCGCAGGACGTAGATACAAAATATAGTGTTAATTAGAAATATTATAATAAAAATCTTCTCTAGCAGGCAAAATCAGGTTCTTATTACTTGTATATATGTTGTTTTTTTTTTAAAATAGTTTTCATTGACGAATATTAAATATTTTGAATCTTAAAAATTAAGATAAAACGTATCAAGTAATGTGAAAACTAAACACTTACTGGTTAAAAAATAAATAAAGATACAGTTAAAAACTAAGTTATTCGCTATTGAACAAAGAATGGGAGAAATAAACAGATAAATCAGCCAGACCTTTTCAATGTGGTCTTCAATTTAAAATTCTGACATTATCTGCGGTCTGCTAATTTTGACAATAGACCATCAGTCAGGGTACATGTCCTTCACACAGAACACCACTATCCCGAGTCAGAGGCAGAACCTAATGAGCTATCCCGCCTTTGATTTGAGCAAAATCCGTCCTCTTTCAAATTAACAAAACCCTTTCAGGAATTTTATAAGCCAAGAAGTCCTAATGTTGGTTCATTCCTCATGAGAGTTTGACGTAAAAGATTCCATATTTATAAAAAAAATTGATCCGCTGAAAGAAGTCGTGAAGCAAAAGGCTATTTAAGCCACTTTTTGCAGTATTCCTCCTACGATAATTTATAGAGGGCAGATTTGTTAAATAATCAACCATGACTAACACCTCATCTAAGACAACCCTTTACTTTCAGGAAATTTGCAACTAAAACGGTGTTGAAAATTTTAGTGGCCGTATTTCTTCTGGCGACGATAGCTCTTGCTGTAGCTTTGGGTGTTGTGGTAAGTAAGAAAGATAACGCTACTAGCGGTGGCAGCTCTGCCCATGGATCAGCGATAGAAACGCAGTCAATTCAGCGGTTTAAAAGATCAGAAGGTTAGTTATTTTGACATCAAACAATAACAAATATGATAAAATACTCCAAAATAACTTTTTTCCTCAGGTGATACATCCATCTCAAAATAAATAAAATACAACAAAAGCCGTGAAGGCGTCGTACACCGCGGTGTTTAATGAATTGTCACGACAGTTGGAAACTATTCAAATTATGTTAAAACGAGGTTGTAAAATTCATAAAATGATTGATCATTCTGAAACTCATAAGGCGTATCAGTAAACTAGTAAAACGGGACACTTTCCCACGGCCACTGAAGTCAGGACGGGAAATCCAAGATGGCAGTCTTCGTGCAGATCATCAAAACAAACCACCGTACATTTTGTTGTTGTTGAGTTTAATTATAGTGGCGTGCGCACAATTGTGCATGTGCCACTTTTTTCTGACTGCACCGCAGCCTGCTAGTTGTTCCTGGGGAAGGGGATGGTGCCACCTCTCCCAGGCTTTTATGTTTTCAAGGAACCCTGATTGTTTGGCCTCAATCTGTGGGTCCATAAATGTCCCTACAGTTGAATGGTTGGCTGTCATTAGTGGGAAGGAGAGCTCGGGAACGGTCCTGCTTGCTTTACATCGCTGGTTTCTTGTTGCATTTGCCTGGTATTTCTTGCGACTTTTTTTTGTTATTTTTTTTTTTTATTTTTTTGTTTGTTTTGTTTTCTTCGATTTTTTCTTCTTCTTCAAAATGTTCTAAAAGGAGGGGGGATGTTCTATGCTGTTTATAGAGGTTCTTAGTAGAAATCATGTATGAAGAGAGATTTTCAAGGTTATTATGTTATTACTAGTCGAGGTGTTTATGGTGTGTTTCCTACGTTATGTTATTTATAAGTTTTTAGATATTACCTCTTTAAGTTATTTATTAATTAATGTTTTTAGAGATTGAATGTTATTTATACTTTATTTAGCAAGAGACCGGAGTCCTAGCCGATTACACGGTTCGTTAAGGACATCTAGGACATCCGATTTTGCGGTTTCCTTAGTTTTTTATAGGTGCTTCGTAAGTGAATTATTTATTAATACTTTTATAAAATTGAATGATATGTTATGGGTTTTTATGTGGTGGCTTCTAAATTTATTTAGCTAGTTACTGGGTCTTTTGGTTTTGTGGGGATAGTAATTATATTTTGTTCCTAAGTCCTGCTGAGTCTATGAATTGATTTATATTTTTATATGCTGATTGTTTATTTTTATTAAAGTCCATAAGTAACTCTGGGTATGTGTGTGGTGATCCAATATCTTTTTGGTTTTTGATAAATATTTTCCGAGCGGGTTGATAGTTTGGGCATATATTGAATACGTGGTGTAGATCTTCGGTGGTGTGGCAGTTAAAGCAGTTAATGGTTGCTGGTTTGGGTCCTATAAACCTTCCAAAACTGCTTGCTAGTTTAGTTTTTCCAGTTATTATCCTGTTTATGGTTTTCTGTTCTAAATAGGTACCCTTAGGTAGCTGTATGTTCCTATCTACATTTTGTTTGGGTTTCATGGTGCTTTTTACCTTTTGTGGAGGAGTTCCAAAAATCTTGCCATGTTTGGTCTATATATGTTTGTGCGAAGCTTATTGCTTCTGTAGAGCTATAGTTAAGCTTGATAGAGTTTTGATCTCCTAGTTTGGTTTTTGCAACTTTGTCTGCTGTTTCGTTGCCAGGGATTCCAATGTGCGACGGTATCCACATGAGCACGACTAATTGATGTGTTGTGGTGATATCGTCGATTAATTGGCATGCTCTGTCGAGGAATTGTTCCCTAGAGTGTGTATTGCGATTTTGGATCGATTTGATAACGCTTAGGGAATCGCTTATAATGACTGCTTTAGGTATTTAGTTGTCTTTGATCCATTGTAGTGATTCAAGTATAGCCCAGAATTCAGTGGTGTAAATGGAGCAATAGTCAGGTAATCTGGATCCCATTTGTATATTGAATTCAGGGATGACTATTGCTGCTGCTGTTCTTGGTGGGTTGTTTGTTTTTGATCCATCGGTATATATTTTAACATAGTCCGGGTATTTTTGGTTGATTTCGTTTACCAGTACACGTTTTAGTAAGTTTTTCTTGTCCTTCTTTATTGCCTAATTTGGTAGCTTCATTGTTAATCGTTGGTATTTTTTGTAACCATGGTGATTTGTTCTGGTCTGTATTGTTTGCTACCTGTTTTTTTAGTAGAGGTATCTTTTCTCTTAGTTCAAGGATTACTTTGCCACTTGGTCTGATGGGTATGATTTTGGGTTTGAATACGACTTTACACTTATTTATAGCTATTTTGGTGGGATGGTTGTCTGGGTGGGTATCTAATCGAATGGAGTATCGGAGGAGCAATTCTTGCCTACGTAATTTTAAGGGTAGTTCTCATGTTAGTGTTTATAGTTCTTCTAATGATGTTGAGGGGAGTGTTCCTCTGCATAATAAGTAAGGCTTTTCTCTGGATAGTGTCAAGTTTTTGTAGTACAGGTTGCTTAGCCGAGTTATATGCTTGGCAACCGTAATCAGTTTTGATCTAATTAGGCTTTTATATATCGTGAGGAGGGTTTCCTGGTTGGATCCCCAGTCAGTCCCTGTGATGTTCCTGAGTAAATTGAGATCCTTGTTACAATTCTGGGTGAGTTGTTCAATGTGCTGTTTCCATGTGAGGTGGTTGTCAAAGAACATTCCTAGGAATTTTACTACTGTTACGTATTTGATTAATTGATTTTGTATATAGAAGTCTGGATAGACTAGGTTGTTATTTCGTTTGGGGGTGAATATGATTGCCACAGTTTTTCATGAGATATTTTGAAACTTCATTTGTCCGCCCATCTCCCTATGTTGTCTAGGCTCTGCTGGATTTCTTTAACTACTGTGTTATTCGCAGGATTTCCATTCCTCCATATGCCACTATCATCTGCAAATTGTGACAAGTTTATTTTTGTGGAGGCTGCATTGAGGTCAAGGTCGTTTACCATTAGGTTAAATAGTATCCCTATTGATATTATTTAGCATTCTACTTGTTATATGGAATACAAATTCGTTTGGAGATCTGGCAAATTGTACCTTATTGTTTTCGGCAACAAGCTGGAATGTTGCTAAAGTAAAGATCGACGAATTCTATTCCCACAAAAGATTTAAACCAAAGCATACCGCAGACTTAAAGCCATCTTCCAGCTACAGACAAAAAATGTGTGTATACCGTTACTGCTGTTGCTCATGTCTGTTGACCTACGTCCTAACCAAGGACCCGGAAATGGCTCTATATTCCCATGCGGCTATCGTGAGCTCCCTGTGACTTGGTCACAGATTATTGGAGTGTACTGTACTAATTGCAATATATGGCACAATAAAACGTATGGGGATATTAGCACTAAAGACATGTCATATCTTGAAAGATCTAGTGTTGTATGGGACTGTTGCAGATGTTACTTATAACAGCTTCCGATTGCATACGTTAAATATGTATCACCCACTAACACAAATGGATTCTACACTTGATTCTATCTCCTCAAATGTTCCATCACAGTCATAGCCATCCATCATCAAGCAGAAGAGTAAGAGAGTCATATCTGTAAGAACTAGTATCGGTACTGATGCAGGTTTACCAGACACTACTGATTACATATTTTAAAAAATGCTAACTCAAGATTATTAACTGTAAACTGATGCAGAATAAGAGAGAACAAATAAGAATTCATATAAGCCTTATAATATATTACACCTGACCTCGTATGTGGAACAGAGTTGTAGTCCAAAGGCGTTGAACCAGGGAAAGACCCAGAAAGAGATGAAATTAAATCATGTGAAAGCTTTTCCTCCAGATTACTTAATTCATAGAAATGACAGAAGTCGTGGAAGTGATGTATTATCTGCAGCCAAGAATGGACTAATTGCAGATGAACAACGACAACTTGTTACCAAATTCGAGAAATCCTGGACAAAGGTTAAACTTAAAATAACAGATTTATATTTATCATCCTTTTATATGCCGCACAGGAATATGAAAGAGATCCAACAACTTAATTCCTCTTTACATAAAGTTTCACTGTTTAATAAAAACAAACACATTATTTTAGCATGTGACTTCAGTTGTCTAGATATTGAGAGGGAGGAATTAATCATTAAACCTGGAGCTGCAGACAGGGACATCCAACAGGTACTGATTGATTTATCCATTAATCAACGTCTAACCCAAGCACATAACCAACCCAATCGTCGTTGTGGAAACGTGTTAGATTTGGTGTCACTAACAAACCATCTCTAGTGAAAGCTTTATACAGCACCCCAGGCATTAATGATCATGATATGATGGTAACAGAGTCTGATATGGCACCTCAACTTGCCAAGCAGAAACCAAGAAAACGACTTGTATACTCCAAAGCTGACTGGGACACCATCTACTTAGAAGCTGTACAGCTATAAAAAAAAATTAATGATGAATACCAAAAGGAATAAATGTTGAAAATATATGATCTCTTTAAGTAAACGATCTGCAAAATCATGGACAAAAATATTTCAGCAAAGCTGTACACAACGCGAAAATCTGTGCCATGGTTTAATCACAAACTCAAGAGAATGGTAAAACGTCAATCAAGGCTTTAGAAACCGAGCTAAAAATAAAGATAAATCAATAGACTGAATACAATTATTTCAGAAACAGTGCAAATGGAATTCAAACTTGCAGAGATCAACCACATAAATAATGCCATCCAAAAAGAAATTGATAATAAAATACTAAAGTGTTCTAGAGATATGCAAAATCAAGAAAACATAACAATTTCGACATACCACCACTTAAGAAAAAATGTTTCTTAGTAAATGACTGCAAAGGAAAAACTCAAATACTTGTTGACCAATTTTAATCAGTTTTCAGCAAAGAAATTTCCAACACTGCCAAAATTAAAAATCTTACAAATATAACTTACCAAGCTTCACCATAACAACAGAAGGCGTTGAAACCTTTGTCAAATATAAATACCTCCAAAGCAAGCGGACCAGAAAACATTGCCAACTTAATCCTGAAAACCTGTGTCCGCCAACTAGCCCATGGCGTGCAAGCTATTTGCCAATTATCAGTTGACTCTGGAAGTTAACCAACAGGCTGGCTAAATGCAAATGTACCCATGTGTTCAAAAAAGGAGAGGTATACCTTGCAGAAAATTACCGTCCAGTTTCCTTTATATCAGACGCATCATGTAAACTTCTCGAACATGTAATTTGTAAGCATCTTCATAACCGCTTGAAGAAAAAAAAATATTCAAACTAAAATGAACCAAGGCTTTTAGACCGGGATACTCCTGCGAAGCACAACTCCTCACAACAATATATGACCTACTTCAAAACAACTACAAAGGAATGCAAACCGACTTGGTGATACTACAAAGGAATGCAAACCGACTTGGTGATACTATCATTTTCAAAAGCATTTAATACTGTGCCACATCATAAATTTCTGTTCATGTTGGAAAACTACGGAATCACTGGGGCACTACACTACTGTCTAGAGACGCTCTTGATAAAGTGACACATGCAAGTGATGGTGGATGGAGACTCATCTGAAACAATCACTGTCAACTCCGGTGTCCCTCAGGAAACCTTGCTGGGACCACTCGTGTTCCTTTGCCACATTAATGACCATGCAGACAGTGTGAAATATCAGGTCAGGCTGTTTGCGATCTCCTTTACAGAACAATTCAAAACCAGAGTGACTACCATACCCCCAGAGTGATCTTACAGCCCTCAAAAAATGGGCGACTGAAAGAATATGACTTTCAATGCCACTAGATGTTACCTCATGAGTATGATCAGTAAAACAACAAGATCATCTCACTTCTACACCTTAAATAACCACATAGTACAACATGTCTATGAAAACCCCTATCTTGGACTAACAATACTGAGAACTTCAAGTGGGAATCGCATATTAGCAAATTGATCAAGAAAGCAAACACTACGCTAGCATTTCTAAAATGAAACCTGAGACACCATCCAAAGACATGTAGACGAACTACCTGTTTTGCATTAGTCAGATCCATGTTAGATTATGGTTGTGTTGTCTGGGATCCGTAATACATTACGGATGTTGATAGAATCGAGAAAGCTCAGCACCAGGCAGCAATATTTATATATGGTGACTACAAAACCAGATAATCAGGATTCGTCACCAAAATGTTAACTGACCTGGGTCTACCAACACTCCAATATAGTCGTAGTAGGCATCGATTGACATATCTCTATAAAGATGTCGAGGGGTTAGTGCCGGTTGTGTCACTAAATCTATTTTAAAAAACATTAAGAAAAAAGCGCCAGATTAAAGAAAATGTTTTCCAACTTTTGAAAATATAAACATTGTAGAAAAACTAGTATCAAGTGATAGTAGCTGTTTTGTAGTTGAGCAATGTAGAACAGATCAATTTAGAAATTCTTTCTTCGCAAAAACAGTTGTGGACTGGAATGATCTGAGTGACAGTGTTGTGTGCGCGCAATCAGTAGAGAGCTTCAAGGCAGCTCTTGAACAATACTATTATGTTTCTAGCTGGATTTATCTTCCGGAACAAATTTATGTCGTCACTAGCCCTGCACTGTATAGTCAGATTCAGATTCAGACTTGGTGGATATTATGGCCATCACATTATTATGCTCATGGCAGAAAATCAATGGTTCCCAAAATGTTTCAAAGAGTTATTGCCCTTTTCTATTTCCTGCTGAACGAAGCACATGACAAACTCCTTTAAAGGCAACTAGTCTCCCGAGTTATTGCCCCTTTCGTCTTGTAGCTGAATATAGTGTATGGCAGAGTTTTGTAAACGCATATCCATAGTCTCATCTCCGTCATTGTAGTACGAGTGGGATGCAAGAGAGACAATGATGTATTTACCTGAGAAAATTGTTAATCATTTATACAACGGTAACAGTCGCAGAAAAGGGACAACAGTATAACTGTCTCATTATTCGTAATTTCTCATTTTCATAATATTCAGGTTTGATACACGAAATCGATAGGTAATCGCACGTTTGTCTTTGTTTTAAGAAGACTCCTTTTCTTCATGGAGTAAATTACACGTTTGTTGTCAAGTAATATTTCGCGTTTGCATGTTTTCTATCATCATGACAGGTCATATTTGTTGCGAATGCTCGTGAGTATTTTGAAGAAAATGTCGTACCCTAGCGTTATGTCTTAAAATTACTAACCACTGTTATATATTCTATTGAAAGACAATGTACTTTTTAGTATATTGCAAACGATTCTGTAATTTTATTTAACGAGACAAAGCTAATATTATTGTCCAATTAATATATATATATATATATATATATATATATATATATATATATATATATATATATATATATATATATATATATATATATAAAATTTATTAATAAATAGAGATAAACAGTTTTAGTAATATTTGTATTATGTATTATACACGCTTATTAGAGGTATAAAACATAAATAAATAGAAAAAAAATATAATAATAAAAGAAAAAAATTTAGAAAGATAAATATATAGAACATATATACTAATATAATCTTTACAAATGTTAAAGAAGTTATCAGAACTCAATTTATATGATAAAAATATGGTGTGCATAACGCTTACTATGAAGTATTTTATAAATAATTAATCATATTATATTGAAAATTAATTTACAAATTCACTTTCATTTTTAAAGAATTAGTAAACTTATTTTTATGTTATTAGATTATACTTTTACCAATTAATCTTAATAATTTTTTCTTTAATTATTATTATTTCTTTTCTATTTATTTATTTTCTATACCTCTAATAAGCGTGTATAATACATAATACAAATATTACTAAAACTGTTTATCTCTATTCATTAATAAATTATATATATATATATATATATATATATATATATATATATATATATATATATATATATATATATATATATATATATATATTAATTGGAAAATAATATTAGCTTTGTCTCGTTATATAAATTTTATATATAGTTATCAGTAGAAATATATGTATCTTTAAGATCGAGTTATATATATTTTTATGTATTAAGATATCATTAATCTTTGCTGTATATGCACATCTCCATGTAAATTATTCGTTAAAGTATAAGATGATTACGTTAAAAATGTAAGCTATGACGTCATCTTGTTTATGTCATTGTTTATTTCATTGATCACTTAGAAACAACATATTTAATGACGTAAGCAATGATATGGAATTCAGTTTGAATTCAGTCTGATGAAGCATTAAAGCGAAACCGGTCACACATTCTACGTGTTGGTGTTGTTTATTTTATAATATATATATATATATATATATATATATATATATATATATATATATATATATATATATATATATATATATATATATATATATATATGATTTATTTATATTCTATGACAGGACCATGCTTGAATGATGCCAGGGGATACAGAGTCACAGCTGATGGAAAGAAATGCGAAGGTAATGATTTCAGACAGTCAGGACCGGCCCTAGGATGTGCGGGGACCAAAGCAGCAAATAGATGAGCGGGGCCCCATACAACAACAAAAAATGCAGTGCGGAGATGATCTCCTGAAAGCGCAGGGTCCAAGGCGGTTGCCTCGGTCATCTTACCTTATGACCGGGTCTACGGACAGTGTTCTCACATCTAAAATTTATAATCGCTTTTGAAATTAACTGTCTTCTTCTTAAGCAAAATCTGATGAAGCATTAATGCATTATGTAAATGTTTTATAAATGTAATCTATTCACTGGCTCGGGTTCTTAATAAAGACTGTTGTACCTAAATCGAGACTGAATGGAAATATCAAAATTCAAACCAAGTGAAATAGATGCCAATAAGTAAAACCTCTCGTGAAAATCTCTTGCACGTCAATTTTTTTCTCTAGAAAAGTCTTTAAAATATTCGTTTCTGATAATTATGGGATGAGATTGATATTGACTATGCCCTTTGTTTTGATGTTTTAGAGCAAACAATTAACAGTTTGTTGTTATGGGTTTAACGACATTTTTCAGCACACGATAGGTCAGGAAAACTATAGGAGGAAGAACCAGGGAAAACCCAGGTACGAATCACCGCCCCACGGAAAGCTACTGGCAAGCCTTTTCACATGCCCACATTGGCCGAGCCAGAGGTCAGAAGGCAGTGATCGGTAAAGGCGAGTGCTTTAGACGTCACTGCCGCCCGGGACCCCAAACAGACTACAAACAATTTATCATTTACTCCACACGACTGGCTCTACTCAGTCTGACGGGATAGCTTTTCGCCGATGATTAGTGTAATATGAACAACGTATGACTTATTCTTGCTTTTGTAACAATTGAATTAAATAAACATGATCAATGATAATAAAAAGCAAGCCCATGTTCACACCTTCCCGCCAAATAAATAGTAACCGGCGCCAAATTTAGCGTATGACAAGATATATTTTATTAATTTTAGCAAGGCTTTGCAATCTACTCCATTGGGGGTTTTGCTCAAGGTGTATTTTCTTTGAAAACAATTCGACATTTATGTTTCGACCATGTAAGAAACTTAAGTATTGAAAGGTTCATTGAGTGGATGTTCGGCTAAGGCCAGCTGAGATGAACTCTGAACATAAACAGAACAGAGAAATCCATTTGTTGGATGCGAACAGATACTCAGTGTGCATTCAGTATGCGCAGCATTCTGTTTTGAAGCGACACGTAAACAACCCCGGTTCCGAATTACTGGTGGTGGTATGTTTCAATTGCGGTGATATTTAGTGCTTACAAATCTAATTGTATCTTTGTCGATATATACTGCTGCAATGTTTTAATGAAAATTTAAATATTATCCTAAACAGAAAAAGTAAGATTCGTCTTTAGGGTGAGCAGGCTGATTTAATTGATTTTGAATCATAAAACTAGAAGACATAATAACAAAATAACATGTTACCCCAGTCTGTAGATTACTCTTTTGAATCATAGAACTAGAAGACATTAACAAAATAACATGTTACCCAAGTCGGTAGAAGACATATTAACAAAATAACATGTTAACCCAGCCGGTAGATTACTCTTCTTCTCTATATAGTAAGTAGCCATGACATTACCCATAATTTTCATGCATATGCGTTGTTTATATTTTCGATATTGCATGTTTCAAATTTAGGATAAACTCAGCTGGTGCCGTTTGTTATTGCAGCCTCACCTACCGTGACCAACACAGAAACCACAGTCCTTATTATAAGACGAACGACATCTGTGTACACATAAATGAACACGTTAGATTCACGCACTTAACCTTTTTAACCTGGCAATCATTTTGTGGTCAGAAGTTAATTATGTCTTGTTCATCGGAAATCATGATAAATGAAAAGGCTCTTCTATTTCAGACATAGACGAATGTGCATACTATAACGGAGGCTGTGCACACACGTGCATCAATACAGACGGATCGTTCTTGTGCAGGTGCAAAGACGGTTACCGCCTAAGCGGGGATGGGCATAACTGTCTGTGTAAGTTGTCCTACTTTCCTTTCCTCAAAAGTAAAATGAAATTTAAAACGATCCTAATCAAACATTGAATTATATACATGTATGCATGTCTGGTACAGACCAGTTGGTGTCAATACATGTATTCTTTTATTTGCATAGGAAGTTTGTGTATGTGTGTGTACTCGCGCGTGTGTATGATCAGCTCATAGGTGTTACAGTGTTCACTAAAACTTCGAAACCATGAGGCAAAAAAAAAAAAGGAAAGAAAATAACATATTTATAAATATTGGTTTACGTAAACATATAACAAATTTGCCAGCGTGGAAATCCTGAGAGAAAAGTATGTGAACAACAAAACAACACACTTAAATGATATTTCTCATCAAATAAAGAAAATGAAATTTAGCGGATGAAATTAAGTATATTTTTACACTTGACAAACTTACCACAATGCAATGGATGTTGTACGTTTCATTTTTATTTCTTTCTTTGCTTCTTTTTTTTTTGTACCTACCTATTTTTCTTTTCCCCATCAGTGGTCGATGCTTGTGAGCTGAGTAACGGTGGTTGTGACCACACTTGTATTAACAACAATGGACTGGCTGCCTGTGGCTGCATGTCTGGGTACAGATCAGAAAACATGGGGAAGAGTTGTGTCGGTAAGCTAGAAAAAAATACAAACGAAACAACATCGTCGCAAGTCACTAGAGATAGTCAGCTACACTCTTTTCTCACCCATGGCTGCCTATGTGAAGATTTCCTCATTATGCACAAATATGCATGTACTTCTTTAACCAATCACTGCGAGTGCGAGTCCATTTTTCTTGCCATTGTGATCCAACATTGACCTCCCAAGCTGTTTGAATAAGCCATCAAAGTTTCTCTTCAAGCACAGTCACTTATCGATTGATAAAACTTACACTTTCACTGATGTGTATGGAAATTGTTACATTGCATTGTTAATGATGTATTTTTGTTTATGGTACTAATGAGAAGAAGAAAAACGCTTAAATCTCGGAACAGGCAAGGACAATATCATTCAGTGCGAGTTTTATTGTTTATAGAATGTTGATTCAATATGGGAAACGTTTGCTTGCGGGTACAATATAGCTGGATCAAGTTACACAATTGTTGACGAGCAAATGCATATAATTTCCTCATTTTATTTACAATGATACATATTCATAGCAAGTCAGTGATTGTGTGAAACAGGTCAATGTTTAGCAGAAAAGCACAACAAATACGTGTCATTGTTTTGTACATAAAACGTATAGTGTGTATATATGTTCGGACAGGGTGTGAGATTTTCCTAATGTAAATTACCTTGCCGAAAAGAAAGAAAAATAATGATATAATGGGATGACATGATTATGTGTCCCAGTCCCAGTGAAAAATAGTGATATTTCTGGGGCCAAATTGTATACTCGAGTAAAGATTTTTTTTAAAAGTACTGATGTGGGTACGTATGGCAGCCTTAAAACAAATTTTGTATGGTTTGAGTTTTTTGTATATTACTTATGCCCTTCTAAGAACATTCCAGTACGCATTCCCCAGTCTGATGCTCGTTCGGTGACCTAGTTTTCAAAGAAATAAAACAGAAATGTTAAAATGTGTGACTTAAGCGTGTGAAAATGTGTGAACAACTATATCGGTGCTTTGTCCTAGCGACATCTATTGGATTGCATGTGTTGTCTCCCTTAGTATGTAATGCCAACTAATCAATAGCGCGGTGCATTGTACATCGGCCGAAAACAATGGTGGCAATTGACCTAAAAAGGATACTTTGTGAGTTTCACATCGAAATTATGACTATGTACCAGAGGGAAGCCATTACAGGTCTATTTGAGTGAATGGTATTTGTGCAAACATGGACAGGCACTGGAAAAGTGATTATTTATCAGTCCATTCAAGTTGTGTGCTCCCTTTGTCTCAATCAGGTAGGAACAGTGTTCAAATTTTAACAACTTGCCGCCGCAGCCAATGAAATTCACAGACCCGAAGCACAAAACTATCTGCTCGATATACCAAGGTGTACATCGGGTTATCGGAACCTTGGCTAGCGAAGATGCCGCAAAACATTTTACAGAAAAACACAATAGTATAGTGCACTGTGTAATGGCCAGAAAGGAGCCATAAACCTTAAAGAGTGACTGTACTGATAATCAGTATGCGTGTTTATATAACGTCATGTTATATTTATCTACCATTTTGTTATCTTTTTTAAAAAAAATGAAACCAGATATTGACGAATGTGCTGCGGCGAACAATGGCTGCTCTCAGACATGTAAAAACATACCAGGATCCTACACATGCACGTGCAGCCCGGGTTATCAGCTCGGCGTAGATGGACGCACGTGTTTCAGTAAGCATTTTATCCCGCTTGTATATTGCTAACTTTTCATGTTTATTTATGTGAACTGTGTAATAACTATGGACTCATCATTTTTATTATTATCATAGTGAAAATAGTAGTAATCAATACGTTGAATCCCCTATTACTGGAATCGGGTCAGACTCCGAGATAAGGCAGTGAAATATGAATTAACACCTGCAGCTGACTATTGTGACCTGATTGGCCCCGAAGATAATTATAACATCTTTCTAATATCTTACACTCTTGTCAATCTGGAAAAATAATTTAAATAGTCATCAGCTCCTCGCCCAGACCACAATTGCTCACTAAACACACAAACACATACCAGACCACAATTGCTCACTAAACACGCACAAACAAATACAAGACCACAATCGCTCACTAAACACACACAAACACATACCAGACCACAACTGCCCACTAAACACACACAAACACATACCAGACCACAATTGCTCACTAAACACACACAACACATACCAGACCACAATTGCTTACTAAACACACACAAACACATACCAGACCACAAAAGCCCACTAAACAGACACAAACACATACCAGACCACAATTGCTCACTAAATACACACAAACACATACCAGACCACAATTGCTCACTAAACACATACAAACACATACCAGACCACAATTGCTCACTAAACACAAACAACCACACAGACCACAATTGCTCACTATACACACACAACCACACAGACCACAATTGCTCACTAAACACACAGACCATAATTGCTCACTAAACACACACAGACACATACCAGACCACAATTGCTCACTAAACACACACAAACACATACCGGAAACATTATGAAGATGTTTTAGTATGAACACAACTACATGAAACACTGGATAAGGAAGATGATTTTAATAATGTAATAGTAACACGCTAAAAGTAAACTTTGACTCGGTTTTGATATGTTAAATGACTGTAGCAATGAATTTTTACACTCTGGATATCTAAATCAATTTAGTAATGGCAAGAATTGTAATCCACAAAGATGCACAGCATGGTATTTACGAGTAATCTGAAATTGATGTTTGTGCAAGTTATTGTGTGCAATTTTTTCTTCAGCACATATTTTAAAAATCCACCTAAAACAAATGTTTAAACACATTTTAGACGCACGGCAGTTACTTGAAAAAATATTTTAGGAAATTATATTAAAAAAACATTACATAATTTGATGCAAGTTTTTGTACACTCTTTGCTATGCAACAGAGGTGTGTGTGTGCGTGTCTCCAGTTTTGGTTAGAAAATTCAGGCACTTGTTGTTGAGTAAACCTCCTTACCCAATATAATATTATCGCATTCTCCCATTCTTTCAGCATCGCTCATGCCCCTGTATTCTACCCTGGTAGACATTAAGTATTAATGAATCATAACGGAAACACATGTTGGTTTAAAAACGAAATAAATATAACAATGTTTTCTCAGCACACAAGACACTCTTCATATTTGGAATATGACATCAAATACGCCCATCTCTCACTACCATTCCTGACCCTGGGTGAGTCCATGGATCAATAATAATAATAATAATAAATAACAGTAATTCATTTGGGTTCAAGTTTTTACCTGCAATGAAACATCATCTCATAAATCTCTTTTATCAATATCACACCTGCTTCTGGGTTCCGCCTCTAGGTGGGGTCAATAATTATATTGGGAATACATTTCGGTTAAAGTTTTATCATCTCTGATATTTCCGTAACCCCTTAGCGGATTCACTGGGAGCCGCGGAGGCTCGGTGGAGACTCGGGCTCGTAATCCAAAGATTGCGGGTTTGACGAACATCCGGGCCAGCCCGAGTCATTGACCTCGGTGTATCTTTGAGCAATGCACTCATCTCCAATTAACTTGTCATGATTTAGCCAATAATTGTAAAAACTACCATTGAAGCTAACAAAAACAAAACAATGAACCTTTTATAAGAAAAGGATTTATCCATCAGCTTTTATGAGACTGATTTGTCTCATAAACTCTTGGTCAAGCTGTTTCCATGACCAGAGAGAGAGAGAGAGGAAGAAGTTCAAACTCTCTTGAAAGAGGTGTCACTTTGACAACGAAGATATGGCTACATCTGGGTAATTTTGGTAAGCGGAGGTACGGGATCAACTGTAAAGACAAAATTCTCCTTGAGTTTCTGACGAATGAACTTTTTATTGAAATACTCAACATATAAAAATACATTCCAATATCAATCTACATAAACTTAAATTGGTTATATGAGATACATATAAAACTACAACATTCCTTCACTTACCAACATCATACATTTGCATAATGTCTGCCTTTTAGAATATAATACAGGCAATTAGATATCGAATAAATTAAGGACAGTTAAAGAATCTAAAATTCAATATTTCAGACTAATACCGTAATTGAAATATATTTTATGTAATTTAGTATAAAATGTCAACATATTTAACTCTATTTTTTTAAAGAGTATTTTATTTCTAAATTAACTGTTATTGAATATTAAGTTGGTAGCGAACGTTGCTTTTTACTATAATCAATAATATAATTACAAGTAAATATCAGTTCGTCAAACAATTAAACTTTCCAATAAATTATATAAAAGAATAGTAAAGAAATATTAAAATAATCCAATGTTGCAACGTACTGATATTAGATTAACATCTTAACACTAAAAGTCATAATAACAGTAAAAATCCTTATAGTATATGAAAAATTGTACATAGACGATAATCTTACCTGTAAAGACAGAATTCTCTTTGAGTTTCTGATGAATGAACTGGCATGTCCGTGGATTTACGCTTTTTATATCAGTTTCTTAGGACACGTCCAAATATGGACATGCGTCTAGTTCTTGTGTGCGCCAGACTCTCAAAGTGAGGCTTCATAGTTTCTTACAGACTATCGTCTGGGTCGATGCATGTCGTTAGGCAGACAATTCTGCTAGATCAGCTCATTTACTCCTCTGGAAAAATCCTTGGAATTCGTCTAGTTCATCTATCTACACAACTTACCGAGTGTAGTTTTTTGCTGACTTATAATACAAGGGAAATGTATGTACAAGCGGGTTTTGCATCCGATTCACTATATCTTCACTTACTCCTTTTTCTCCAGAAACCGCTCATATCCTCAGTGGGTCAAAAGGGTAAAAAATTATAGTGGGGACAGGAGTTGATTAGGTTTCGTTTTTTTCTTCTTAATTAAGGGCTCCATAACGAATCACTAAGGTTTCTAACATAACATCACACAATTACCTGATATATTTATACCCCTTGGTTAAGTCCCAGGGTGGGCCCATGGGGTCAGTATGAAACAAATTTAAGGTTCAAGTTTTTATAGATCTTTTTAGAGCAAAATTTTATCCGATTTGCTACAATTTTGAAATATTGTATAATCACCTCGATTTCCGTTTTCTCTATATGACATGTTGTTCCAATGGTTGCATATCTGGCTGATGCCATGGGACAAAGAAATTGGACAACTGTTAGTTATTTTTATTTGTTCTCACTCGGTTACCTTAAAAATTTTAATATTATGTAGTTCAATACTTCCCCTTTTCCTATACCTCTGTTGACCCTTGACCTTGTTCAGTGGCTCCAAAGGGGTCAAGAAGAGTATAACCGAATATGTTATTATTATTATTATTATTATTTACTCCCTTATTAGTCTGGTCCCACTGCTAACAACATAGATCCTGATAGTCGCATAATATGCCAGCAGATTGGAGTCTATGTTGCTTGTTCTATTGATTCGTCCTAAATAAAATGCATAGACCTGGATATGTGCAGTTTGCAGTTTTATCAGACTTATAACCGACTATATTATTATTAGTAGTAGTATTAGTAGTAGTATTATCATTATTATTTATTATCATTATTATTTGAAGAAAGTCGTATCGGTATATTTTTTATGAGAAATCACGTACTTACAAAACTCTTCGTTGTACTTGGATTATGTCCTCGGATGGGACCATCGGGTCAAACAAGTATGACACTATTTTTGGTATATATATATATATATATATATATATATATATATATATATATATATATATATATATATATATATATATATTCTTTCTTCATGCATCCATCCAATTTTTTACTCTGTAATATATAACAACCTGTTATCGTTCCCTTACTTTTGTTTCATTCCTGCCCTTGGGTCATCCCCTTGGGTGGGGACAAGGGGTTGTGCCTTTGTTATATCGAAAGCTCATCTCGGTGACATTTCATCACTTTCTTTATGTGTACAACTAATTATATGTTCAAGTGTTAATAGCTGTGTTACTTAGTTCCCTAAATTTGCACGTTTGTCATAAGCAGTTAGTGGCTATATTACTTAGTTCCCAAAATTTGCACATTTGTAATAAGCAAAAAAAGTTCATTATTCAAAGGTTTAGAAGTAAGAAACCCATACTTCTATGAATTAACAATGTACAAAAATTAGTGTGAATGATAATTTCAAACAATCCATTATGCGGAAGTTCTGATAGGAGAAAATGTATATTAATTTTGTTGTGAGGAATATTAACAGGATTGCGTTAATTTTGTATTTTAAGGGGATAGAAACGATAATGTGTGCTTGACAGAGGGATGTGTATTGGCAGGTAAGATAATCTAAAATTAGCACAGTAAGAACATTCAATGCTAATTTACCATACATAGAGTTCAGCTGTAAATTGGACAGACTCAGATATGCCATCGTATAATGCGACTATGTTCTTTTCATTTGTGCTGGACTTGTATACCAGTAAATATGGTATGAAATAATGTGATGTAAAAGTAGAAATGAATAGATTATGAACCAATGATAAAGGATAATCACTATATACAAGGATTATTATTCTTATTGTCATCGCTGAATATGCATTGACGGGGAGCGTCTATAGAAATGAAAACGAGACGTCACTTTTTAAAACAGGTTTCTGTGATGTGATAATATGAATAAATATTTTAATACACTAAAAAGCGTAGTTATTTTTTGAAGATATAGTTTCTATTGATAAAATAATAGCAAACAAACAAAGCTGTTTGTTTTTGTCAAATTTTTTTAATATATTACTTCGTATCGATGTTATCAAAGTTATGAATAATTAATGCAAAAGTTGTCAAAATAAAAGTAGTTCTTTTTAAAGAAAAGAGGTAAAACTTTCACAAAACACGCGAGAATTTATTTGGCCTGTATATACATAAAACTCTGATGTATGTTAGTCATTTTACAAACCATATTAGTTTAAGATACATTTCTTTAAATTTAGTTATATAATTAAGAGAACTCCCCAGATTCTCAACCGAACCCCTCTGAGTTTTATAAACAGAAATACTAGAAATTAACAGTGACATTGACAGATGTGTAATAAAGGATTGTAGTCCCATGTAAAGTCTGGCTTCCATTAATATTATAAGAAGCAAAATGGAAGATGGTGCAGGTCTGTTATAGTGCATTTTTCTAATATTGGTAACTTATTTTATAAAGAAAAGGGGAAGGTAATATCAACATAAACGGGTGTTTACTTAACAAATATAGTTTTATATATATATATATATATATATATATATATATATATATATATATATATATATATATATATATATATATATATATATATATAAATTACAACTATAAAAGCGAGTAAATATTCTTATGTAAACGATAACCCAATTTTTTTTTATAAAGTTAATACTGAATGTTGAAAGAGCGATTTTCTTCTGAGAATGATAATTAGTGAAAGCGGAGTTGCGATTTGAGTAAGCTATGTACCAAATAAAACTTAGTGCATCACTATTTACATATGCACACATTTCAACACACCTTACCATGATATATATACGATGTAATGTGAAAATGACCTCCTTAAACATTTCTTTTTTATTAATAAAACTTTAACACGTAAGAAATAATTGGATTTGCGGAAGGATTAAATAGTTATTACTGTATTTTGGTAAAAGAAAATATTTAAAGTTTTACCATATACTGCTAGTTAACTGACACTGAAATATATACAGCGCATATATTAAAATGGATGCAGAGCAAGGGCTTGGATGATAATTAAATTTAAATGATAAAATCGTGATAGTTTTAAAATGTCTGCATATGCTTCAATATATATACAAGCATGCACAATCATAATCCTCTTTGCACTCTTAATAGCTGCCCGACTCCAAAACGCCATGGATCAGACGGTCAAGCCTTGCGATGATTTCTACACCTTTGCCTGTGGAAACTGGGTCAAAAAGCACGTGATACCGGAAGACAAAGCTAGCTACGGTACCTTCTCGATGCTTGTAGATGATGTGTCAGTAATATTAAAAGGTTTGTATTTTTATGTAGATCAGACATTATATATTATTATTATTATTTCAACTGATACTTGCGACAAGCTTCCTTGTCAATTAGCTTTATGCATATGTTCACCATGTATTTTGCTACACTCAAATGACATCAGGCACTTGCTTCAAGCCTCTTGAATTTTTATTTTTGTGTGAATGGGGTACTTCTGTGTGAACGAACAAGATTTGTGTTGTGTGGATGACTGACCAACAGTATCTGTACGAACCTTCTTCTGACTTCCAGTTGTCAACTCTAACAATGCCCTTTATCGCTGAAAACATTTGACTTCTTGCCTCGCCATCTTGTTCAGAACAAATTTACGACTGAGACCTTCTTATTTGCAGATGTGCTCGAAAGGGATTCCAAGCCGGAGGAGCCAGAGGGCGTGAAGAAAGCGCGGGCATTTTACAAAGCATGCGTCAATTCAGGTAGGAAATGCTTTATTTCGTGCCAAGAGTTAGAAAGTAATAAGTAGACAAACCAAAGAAGCTGATACTGAATGCAGGGGAATGGTTTACCGTGATACAAGCCCTAAGTTGCAACAAAGCCATGTCCATGTGTTAAACCAGTAATTAATACAAGTTTGAACATGACATAAAAATATGGCTCAAATATTAATGCAATACCCTGAATTATTTAACCTTTTTTGTATTAAAATTTTAACCCAGCAAAATCTAAATCTAACTCAGAAACCTTTTATTTGGAATGTATCCAGGTTAAGGGAATATAATAGTGATATACCAAAATTATTATGGTTCTAACTTCATCGTAAAGTTGTCATGTCCAAGTTTTTGCTCTAGCTTTAATTTAGTGCTGCTCAAAAGTTTAAAGAATATAAACCCACATCATGTGTCTGTTTAGACGGTTTCTTTAGAATAAGAGGTCTGGAGTCCCTGGTGGGGGATGGGTGTGTGGTGGGGCGGTGCAGAGCATGGGTTGAACGTCAATTCATCATGGCTCATTAGCTCAACTGCAAGTTAAACATGTGGTCTTTTGTTTTAGTTTAGTTCAACTGATAAAATGAGACCTTATAATATTGCCTGACGTTTACGTTCAGCGGGCGAACCACAGCACCTCGTCACTCGTTTCACGAGGGTTTCTGAAAATCATGGCCTTGATCAATACCAGGATAATTCACTGCATCACAAAGTAATCTTTGGAACGCCTTTGCAAATTAATAGACGTTTATAGATTACAGATCAGAGGTCTCAAACTCGAACCTTCCTGATGGCCGCATGAGAGCATTTTCGATGGCCCAAGGGCCGCATCACCTTTGCTATCTCTCATGAAACCTTGTGACGCAAATCATTTTGCGGTCCACAGGATACGGTTTGGCGGGCAGCGTGTTCGAGACCGCTGTTATAGATCAGGTGTTTAAAATCGTAATTTTGTTGTAATTTTTTGTATACTATCACTAAAATATATCTAATGGGTCTTTTTCAAAGGCAGATATAAAACATAGACAAGACAAACAAATAAAACAGAAAAAACAGTTACCTTTGCAAAACATTACATGGATGTTTCTACAGGAATTCAACCTTTAAACTATATTATGTGTCAGCTAATTTATTTCAGCTTGTAGCTGACACTGGAAATTATTTGTATTGACCTAGAAATTGACGAGCGATAATGACATCTATTATTTTATGTCAATTTATGTAAGCGCAGATTATATCCCGGATATTTCATTGTTATAGTACCCATAGGCTATTCAGCAAATTTAGAGAATTATTTTAACCGCTTGTTTCAATGTTCTAATAGCAGTAAGTGAAAGTGTGGCCAGGGGAGGAGAAGTGTTCTGCTACCGGGCTTCTGTACAGCTTCTTTTTCATCCATTCAGATCTACGGATGTTGATCCTTTTGTGAAGCTTTTCAGTTTCTCCGACATGCTGCTGACAAGGAAAGATTAAAATAAATTAAGAGAAGGAAACATATCGAGGAGAAAGTGTACGTGTAGTACTTTATTTTATGATAATGAAATAATTCGAATAAGTTAATGGTGATGGCATTTTCATTGGAACATATGTTACGTAAGCACATAAGAGCCGGAAATACATGGTTATGGTATTAGTTTAATCCTCCGCACCCGTGATGGTGGATGGTGAGGGAAATAAATTGATATTTGCATATACATAGGAAAGGATATCAGCTTGTGTCAGGATAACGCGACTAGGTGGGACATGAAGCTATGTCTGAGGCATGTTTTCCCAGTGTTAGACATCACTATAAACTGCCACACTGCAGACATCGTAGCAATATGACTGAAATGTTGTTAAAGCTACATTAAAAATTCAAATCACACACACGCGTTTGAATGATTTCTGTCTTACGCATATGTACAACTGGTTATAATTTCATGCTATCAAAAAGGAATTGTGACCCTTGTCCACGCAGTGGCGTTTAAACTGGACAAGATGTTTTGATACCCAAATATGTATTAGGACTAGATGGCGTGTTGCATAGCCATCATACCTCAAGGTAACATCAACATCACAATCGGGACATGATTATGTCCTTCAATGAAGATCTTCAATATTGATCCTGTTTGGCCAGAAGATCCAAATAATCTTCCTCAGGCACTTGTTTTGGAAGATTTCAAATATCTGTACTATTGGTGATGTTACCTTTAGCATTCAGAGCCATAGAGCAATATTCCAATAACATTTTTTGGTTAAACTCATCTAGATCTAGAGTCCGAGTTGTTTGCATGTCCGTGTGTGATCTATTCTGAGAATCTTTGGGGGTCTTGTGACGTTTAAGTTCAGCATTTCTAGGCAGATACTACCATCCCCAGGAGCTTTCACAGTTTTGAGGGCTTTGATGGCTTCTCTGACTTCGTCATCACTTTTGTCCTCCAGACTGATGTCGATGTCCTCTTTGGCTTCTGGGATCAAGACTGTAATTAGATGGCTCTGGTGTTTTAAAAACTTTAAAATGTGTTCCCCCCATCTTGCTGTTTTCTCTCTTTCATCGGAGAGGATGCCTCTGACTGCGCCCTTGAGATTCAAATTCTGACACGTCTCAGAATCTTCTTTAAGATTCTTTGTTATCTCACATAGTCCTCATGCTCTGCCCATCTGCTGCTTTGTTATCTCACAAAGTCGTTATGCTCTGCCCATCTACTGCTTTGTTATCTCACATAGGCCTCATGCTCTGCCCATCTGCTGCTTTGTTATCTCAGTCTTTATGCTCTGCATCTGCTGCTTTGTTATCTCACATAGTCTTCATGCTCTGCCCATCTGCTGCTTTGTTATCTCACATAGTCCTCATGGTCTGCCCATCTGCTGCTTTGTTATCTCACATAGTCCTCATGGTCTGTCCATCTGCTGCTTTGTTATCTCACATAGTCCTCATGGTCTGCCCATCTGCTGCTTTGTTATCTCACATAGTCTGTATGCTCTGCCCATCTGCTGTATTGTTATCTCACATAATCCTCATGCTCTACCCATCTGCTGCTTATTCAGCTTCTGCAGCTAACTGTTCAGTATATGCCTCTTGTCACTTCCTTTCCTGTTTTACACTTCTTTGCCAATGCCAAAGTACTCTTGGGAAATCCCGTCTTTCAGCCTGGGTGATTTTGACTCTAGCTGTCATTTCTTAATCCATTTTATTTCACAAATATAATTCCAGGTTAGTTGGGAGATTCATTCCTCTTGTGCCTGAGAACACTCTCTGTTTTGTTTTTTTAGCTTGGGAACGTTGGTACGTTGTTTTTTGCTTCTACTCCACTTTGGCCTTTCTCAATTTCAGGGCAGGCTCGGCCACCAGTTAACTGATCACTGTTCGCACAGCATGTCTTTAGGCTCATAGATCTTGCAAGGAGTGTCACCACTTACCGAAGATTGTCAATCCGACTTCTAGAGACATCTGTCCTGTTGTGGATTACTTGTACTGGAGAAGAGTGCATACTATAACGAGTAGTTGTCTTCACAGAGGTCTCTCATTGTTGTCATTTATTAGTTCTATCCTGCGCCGTCCTATGGACGTACATGAAGTCTCCAACATGACATGCCTTAGTGTTGCTTAAACATCTGAGTACAGGCTGTTGTAGAAAAGGCCTTTCTTCTCATCGTCAGCTGTTAAAGTATGGCTGGTGATGTTTGACATCTTGGCAAATTTTTAGTTGAATCTGCCATACATCAGTCTTTCGTTCATGGATTTCCATTGTAGAAGCGAGTTGTTCAGTTATTTCTTAATGGCCATATCATTGCCTTCTTGATTTTGGTCGTCTTCCTCACTAGACCAACAAGTGGTTCTCCCCTTTTTTCTGACATTACTAGTGGCAGAGACCAACTGTACAAGACACGATTTGTGCAGTAACATCAGAAATTGGAACGCAGCATCACCCGAAGGAAAGGGTAACACATGGACATCAGGGAATATATCAATAGGAACTGATTAATGCTTGGGGTGGAGCTGCCTTGGGATGATGCCGCCTTCGACACATGTGTCTGCAATATAAATTTTATGTCAGTGTCTGCAATATAAATTTTATGTCAGTAACCAATGGATGATCTATTATGACGGGATTAATTTAAAAAAAGTATGTTCTGACAGATTTAATACCAGGGATGCAAAGAAGGGTGATTTCACCATCTGCATACATGGGGCATATAAATAAATCTGTTAGTTACCAGCGAGCGGTCCGATAGTCTGCAACAAAATGCTAAAAACTTCACCACAAATGGTCCCCAGGCACTGTTGGTCTCCGCCACCAGTAAAGATGAGGAAAAAGGTGGAAAACTACTTTATGGTCTAGGTCTCTCAATACCTCTGATTACTGGCTCCCCGATTCGTAATTTGAAAACAATTCAAAATACCACCCAATCACTACATGTACACCAACATGGCATGTCAAGGAAAGTGCTTTTGATGCAAACATTTGTTATTGGGACTGTCCTTAACCCCTGTGGCCCAGCTTTTGCACTTGAATAAACATCACCCCCAAATTTATTGGACTAAAAGAAAGATCTTTAATGTCATTATATATTTAAAGTATTCGACTTGAAGTTAATATGTACCTTTATAGAATAAGAAACATTGTATTTTATGATGATTAAAATGGTATTTATCGGTCAATTCCATCGTTAACGTTTTAATTTATATGATAGAAAAACTAGACGAACTTGGTACGAGCACCATAATGCCATTCATCGAAAATCTTGGTGGTTGGCCAGTACTCGGTTCCTCTAAAGGAGGTTGGATTGAGAAAAACTTCAGTTTTGAGGACTTAATGGTAAAGGTTCGCCACTATACAAACTCTGGGCCTTTGATGGACATGTCGGTCAGACAGGATGATAAAAATCCTGACAAACATGCTTTGTTCGTAAGTATAAACAAAAAAAATTGACACATGATACATATGTAATCTTTTTTGGAGTGTTTTTATGCAACGGGTTTTCTTTATTAAATAGAAAAGCGGTTACCTTAAAAATAACCAAGTATGAATGAATAAAGTAAAAAAAATTATTTTGTGTAATTAGTAAATTCATGTTTAAGTTGTGGAAGATTGTGTATTTCTACTGCTATGAGGAAACAGATATTATTCACACTCCAAATCATGTTCTTAAAACAGCCTCTTGGTTGTTCCAAGAATTGAGTTTGTACCTTTGGTAAAATGGAAGATAGCCTAAAAATAACCATTGTACGAAACTTTCATCTGGTTAGTTGGGCTATCATATAAGGTAAACCAAATATAACTATTCATTTTTCTTATGGACTTTTATCCAGTTCAGTCTTGCATACCGTCTCTACCAAGATTTTTAGATAGTTCTGATTTTCCAACTTTTATTTTATTTTTTATCAACATTTTGTAATCTTTGACTTATGGTTCATACCATATTCTACAAAACCACGTTAAACGTTTCACATGGATCATTAGGTAATAAATTAGAGGCTCCTTTGAAAACAGGACGTTTGGAAAGTAAAAATGTATAAGAAATGTTTGACAAAGTATCTTGTCCTGAGAGAGCAGACTGACCTCACACATTATCTTGTCCTGAGAGAGCTGACTGACCACACACGCTATCTTGTCCTGAGAGAGCAGACTGACCACACACGTTATCTTGTCCTGAGAGAGCAGACTGACCACACACATTATCTTGTCTTGAGAGAGCAGACTGACCACACACATTATCTTGTCCTGAGAGAGCAGACTGACCACAGAATTATGTTTCTTCACCAGCCAATTTTATTGTTTGACTTAAGTACATGTGCACGTTTTTCTGACTTTGTAAGAAATGATGGCCATATAATTTGTTATTAGACTATCAGTTGTCATACTGTTCTTGCAGATTTTTTTCATACATATTTTGATGGATTGTAAATTATATTAAAAACTTTTATAAGGAAAGAAAAATCTGAAAGTTAAATTGAAAAAATCAAATGAAAATGTCTCAAAAGCTCACCCAGACCCTTGCATTATCTCATTGCCTCTTACATTTTTGATCAATATGTTTTAGTTTTACTGATCATTAATCCAAATAGCTTGTTTGTTGTCTGTCCATCTGTTAGAGAAAGTTTGTTATTGCTACTCCAAAACTACTCCAAGAATTTCCATGAAACTTTGCACACATTCATCCATGGTCCAGTTGGTGATAATGAAAATGGTGCTGCTCTGAAATCCAGTATGGCCACTACATTGGCCATCTTAAAACTCTTTTTATCACTACTATTCCTGAATGGAAAATCATATTGACATTATGTTTTTGTTGCAAGACCTATTATCATATTTAATTGGTCGTAAATGAAAATAATGCCGCTTGGACATCCATTATGGTTGCCAGAGTGGCCATCTTGACAATCTTGTTATTTTTCCTTCTCCCGAGTGAATGTTGATATCAACATGGGGATTTCACTAAAATATTTATTAAGTTGGTCATAAATCAATATGGTACCAAATCTGACATAAAATACCATGACATCCATCATTAAAATCTTGTATTCACTGCTACTCTGGAATACAAAGTTGTATCAGCATATATTGTTTTCACCAGAAGACTGATTTCTAGGCAATGAAAATCTTGCCAATTTATAACCAATATGGCAACTATGGCAGCCATATGTATATATATATATATATATATATATATATATATATATATATATATATATATATATATATATATATATATATATATATATAGAGAGAGAGAGAGAGAGAGAGAGAGAGAGAGATCCTGTAAACTAAGTAGAAAAGCCCGTTTAATTTGCATGTTATATATATATATATATATAGATATATATATATATATATATATATATATATATATATATATATATATATATATATAAAAGATTGCTTACAAGACATCTAGGGGCAGTAGAATGTTGGTCTATTCCAGGTACTTTTGTCATTTTTCTGATATTTTTAATATATATTTTTTGTTCTGAAACTTGTTTAGTTAATCTAATTAACTTTTGCTTATGCATTCATCTTTACCTTTGCTCTAACATAGATTTGTTTCGTCCCGTTATCATCGGTTAAGATTTACGTATCATCCGTGCTACAGATACGTTGTTTTTCAACAGGTGGATCAGTCGGAATTAGGTATGCCAGCCCGTGATTACTTTCTAAAAAGACGGAATGATTCCGTTTTGATGGCATATGAAAACTATGCCATGTCCATTGCAATTGCCTTTGGGGCAAACAAGTCAACAGCTGAGACTGATATAAAAAATATGGTCGACTTTGAGATAAAAGTCGCAAATGTGAGTTTCTTTTAACCTTGTTTTCTTACCCGCAAATCTTATAATTTAAAAAAAATTATATATATTAAGTTCTTACTACTTATTAGGTCAGCTTGTACCATTTTGTAGTTGTCATAGGGAAAGAAAGCCGATAACATAGAGAGTGACACACAATTAGGATATGCTATCACTTACCAAAAATATTGAAACATCAAATACTTTTACCTCTACACTATATAGGCTCCAACATGAGTCTTAGAATGCCAAAACTCAGAATCAAACTTGGGACTGCAGAAGTACAAAACAAACACTTTAATTCTGTCCTTCTCATGACATATAAAAATAGGAATTACCGAAGTGGATTTATAAACAAAAAATTAAATTTGAAAGCAGTAATGACAACCCTTATGAAGAAAGCTGTGTTTGCTTTATTTTTTATTGAAACGTACCTGTTAACATAAAGCTTTCTCATTGCATGTCATTTCTGAAGATCGTAAAGGTCAGATTTCTAGAATATTAGAATAGTACGTCTTATCCCTAATGGCTGTGCAGTAATGTCCAAAACTGAGTTCCATCATCCACATATTATGTATAGTCAATGCCAGTTTTGGAAAATTTCCATTATTTGACATATTGAGGTTATTGGTGTATGTTTCAACATAGAATCAATACCTGGTTTGGTGCCAGAGCCCCCTATACGGTATTTTGCCTTACAGGTATTTTGTTGGTGAGGA
Organism: Sinohyriopsis cumingii; assembly: GCA_028554795.2. Lineage (NCBI taxonomy): Eukaryota > Metazoa > Mollusca > Bivalvia > Unionida > Unionidae > Sinohyriopsis > Sinohyriopsis cumingii. The sequence continues at coordinate 85,621,424 of CM068838.1, forward strand.
AGCCTTCCATTTAAGGGAGGTTTGGAAAATATGGACTCTTTAAATTTAATTTTTCAAATTGCCATATTCCCTGTTTGTCAAAAGTTACGTTATTTTTAAGTATCTTTTCAAATTTATTGGCTGTGTTCTCAAGGATAAATTAACAAAACTGTTGAACATTCCATTATATGAGTAAATTCAAATACATGGGTCTTATAACTTGTATAGCTTCTATAAAAGTTACCACAGACATCAATGGGATTTGTTTTGAAAAAATGCAACTCATTTTGAAAGTGACATGGTGTGCCTTTATTATTTCATTTCAAATGCACTATTTTCTTGTTAAATTTGTGAAAAGCTTTGTCTTCTTAAGGAACATAGCATTTACACCCCACCCCCAAAGAAAAACAATAGGACATGTACTTTACTTATGAATCTACACTGACTGTAGACAAGTTAAATTACTTGTCTGATCTCTGCTGAGAAGTTCCTAATTGTTATTTGCAGGAGGGATCACATATGCTTATCCGGATGCGCTAATTTTCATTTCATGTTTTAGATAACAGTCCCAAAAGAAGATAGAAGAGATGCTGAGAAACTGTACAACATGATAAAAATCCAGGATCTGGCTAAAAATTTCACTGGGGTGAGTAATTTTCATTTGAAACTTTTGATAAAGGAAGAGTTCTTTTGTAGAACTTGGAAAGTTTGTTTCAATCTGTGTGATGGTAAGGTACATCTAATAAATTATGCAGAATTTACTACGTCAACAATGGATCAGGTTTACATGGAAGTGGATCATGTTACAAGGAAATTGATCACTTTTACAGGTAATTGGATCAGTGTTACATGGAAGTGGATCAGTGTTACAGGTAATTGGATCAGTGTTACATAGAAGTGGATCATGTTACAAGGAAATTGATCACTATTACAGGTAACTGGATCAGTGTTACATGGAAGTGGATCAGTGTTACATGAAAGTGGATCATGTTACTTGGAAATCAAAATTTTATCTTGCAATACATACGACTGGAGATCAACACATAGACACATGAAAGACATGGGTTCAGCAAAATACATATTCATACTGGGTATTTTTCAGTTTGTATTCTTTTTTGTTTATTTAAAAGTAAAAAAGAAAGAAAGAAAGGAAATAACTAAGGCATACAAGAATAATGTATTTTAGTTACTTGTTGACAGGATTCAATGTTGACTTGATTCAGTATTGACAGAATCCATTGTTGACACGTACTTGTGATGACAGGATTCAGCATTGACAGGATCTTGTGATGACATGGTCCAGTGTTGACAGGATCTTGTGATGACAGGATTAAGTATCAACAGCTATAAGGACATTTGTAGCCATAAAAGCATGCATAATGTTGTTGTGTGTATAATAAAACGGCAGCACACATTTTATACATAATTCATCTAATCAATTTGGATTGTAGTTTTTAAAAAAATTAATTTTGTAAAGTCATTTTTAAGTACACTACCATGGCCCAGGGTGATCGAGTGGTCTAAGGCACATGATATCTCTGTTCTTCCCATGCTCTTCCACCACCAAATATACTGGCTGCCATGTATGGCTTGTCACGAGATTTAAAAAATGGTGTTAAACTCCCCAAATTACAAATCAAATTATTAGAAAAAACTGGTAATATTCCTTTTTTCTTCATACAACTCTAGTAAATATTATTAGATTAATAATTAAGCAACCTAACTGGAGCTACTAACAATGATAAGACCGGATCAGGAAGTAGGGTTCCTGGGATTTCTGGCCCCTGATGAGGCATACAAATAGATAAAGACACACACACACACATACACACAGATGTAGTCACTTGTCACTTGACTTGCTACCATTATTATTTTCTTGTGCACATTTATTGCGTATTATACACTTATAAACACTTTGACTAAATAGGCACACAGACTTTTTCTTTGGTGCCCTTTCAAGGAAAGTTGGGGCCCTTTTGAAATTTTAGACCCCATTCCAACACTTGACCTGATTCGGATCTGTGATCAATAAATTGTAAGGGCCTTGCTCACTACAGTTTGCTTGGTAGGGCTTGAACCAGAGGAATGAGCAATTAGGAGTCATAACTGATACAAATTGATAATGTGGAATGTTGGAAATTAACCTCAAAGGTTTCCTTAATATTAAGATACCAGACAAATTTTGGTTCAAAATCGAACAATCCTTGGTGAAGTGATGCCACAGAAACCAAGTCAGGAGGATGGGCAATCAGAGGGCATAACTCTGGTAAATGTTGTGAGAATGCTGGAAATCAAACTCATTAAAAGTCATAAATATGAAGTTACATACCAAACCAAATTTGGTTGAATTCCAATGAACCTTGTTAACATTATGCTGCAGAAACCATGTCTGGAGGACAGGTCAAGTTCATGGGGTATAACTCCTGTAAATGATGATGGAATGATGGTAAATACAAATTCATTCAAGGTCTCATAAATCTAAACCCGTATACCAAAGTTAACTGAAATCCAACACACCTTATTAAAATTATGCTGCGAACATTAAGGTGGTGAGGACTGGCATCAAGATGAGACAACTCCTGTAAAATAAAGCTGTGGATCACTGGAAATGCACAGTACACAGGATCTGATCAGTATGGCTGCATGACAGATTTATTCATCTAACAATATTTGGGAAAGTTGAACTGTTGCAGCTTAAGTTAGGAGGTAGGCATTTATTGTCCACAACTCCCCCCAAACAATAACAAAAGACAAGGCTGGAAATCAAACTCCTTAGAGGTCTCATCAACAAAAATCTGAATGCCAAATTCTGGTGAAAAATCCAAAACTTTCCAGCAGTTTTATTTGGAAACAAGTTATTAATGCCTGGATAGAAGATAGAAGAACAAACATGCCGGCATAGACAAACAAATAAATAAAGACTCAAATATTTTTTAAAAAATCATATGAATACAAATATTTTGTTTAGCACAGATAGTCAATCAATGCTGTTTTTTCTTCTTCCAGTTTGATTGGTCTCGTTATATTCAAGGAATATTCTCCATTGAGGGAGTAAACATAACCATGGGGAACGAGGAGCATGTCATTGTCATGGTTCCTGCTTACTTTGAGAAGCTTTTCAAGTTGATTGCAGTTACTCCACCACGGTATGATTTTTATAAGGATGGCACTCTTACAAAATCCTGATTTACATCTACATTCTATATTTGATGAATAAGTGCATCATTATATTGCTAAGGCTGGTCATAAAATTTGAAAAAGAAGGATGTTTTGAAAATAGAAAACTGAAATATTAATTTTGTTTTATTCTAAATAGTGCAGAAGTCTGACATTCTAGGATATATTCATCTATGAAACTACATAATTTTTGACAGTTTATAATTTTTTTTTCTCTCCAGATTTTTTTGTGCTTGTCATGTGAACTTAAACAGGCAATTTTTTGTGGGTTGGGGTGGACTTTAGAACTAACAGATCTCCCTTATTGTAGTGTATTTTGTTACTTTATTATACTATACTTACAATCATAAGGCAAGTATTATCATAGAGTTGTGTGTGAGTGTGTGTAAATATATATGTGTGTCTGTGTGTGTGTGTGTGTGCATGTGTGTGTGTGGATGGAGGATGGGCAACGAGGGGGCATAGTCCCTGTAAAAGTTGTGGGAATGCTCGTAATCAAACTCATTAAAAGTCTCAAAAAAAGTTTCTGAAACTAAATATGGATTAAAACAAAAAAAGTAAAAGTTTATTAACATTCTTGATCTTTTGTTGTAAGTTTTGCAACATAGCGATTTGTAATAAATGTTGCAGAAGTCTGCAATTCTGGGACATATTCATCCACAAAACTGCATAATTTTGTCAGTTTATAACTGTTATTTTCCCTCTAGATTTTTAGTGCCTGGTCATGTGAAATTAAACAGGCAACTTTTTGTGGGTTAGGGTGGACTTGGCTATCTGATCTCCCTTATTGTAGTGTATTTTGTTACTTTATTATACCATGGTTCCAGTCATAAGGCAAGCATCATCATAGAGATGTGTGTGTTTGTGTGTGTGTGTGAATATATATGTGTATGTTTGTGTGAATATGTGTGTGTGTGTGTGTCTATGTGTGTGTGGATGGAGGATGGGCAATCAGGGGGAATAACTACAGTAAATGTTGTGGGAATGCTGGATATCAAACTCATTAAAAGTCTCCCAAAAAAGTTTCTGAAACTAAATATGGATTAAAACAAAAAGAAAAAAATGTCAACATTCTCTATCTTTTGTTGTAAGTTTTGCAACATGACTTGTCCCATTTATGTTTCACATAATGACCTGTCCCATTTATGTTTCACATAATTATTTGTCTCATTTATAATTCACATAATGACTTGGCCCAATTATGTTTCACATAATGACTTGGCCCATTTATGTTTCACGTAATGACTTCTCCCATTTATGTTTCACATAATTATTTGTCCCATTTATAATTCACATAATGACTTGGCCCAATTATGTTTCACATAATGACTTGGCCCATTTATGTTTCACATAATGACTTCTCCCATTTATGTTTCACATAATGACCTGTCCCATTTATGTTTCACATAATGACTTGTCCCATTTATATTTCACATAATTACTTTTCCCATTTATGTTTCACATAATTACTTGTCCCATTTATATTTCACATAATTACTTTTCCCATTTATATTTCACATAATAACTTGTCCCATTTATGTTTCATTTATTTTACTTGCTCATGTTCAAGTCCTTCATTTTTCTGCAAATCTTCATTCAGATAGAATAAAATGTCAAAAGATGGTGCTGTATATGTTTGCAAGTCAAGTCCAACTGCAAATTGCACAGACCGAGATGTCGTTGCATAATGCGCTGAAAGATTTGAGTCTTGTCAGTTTCCGTTGAGTCTTGTCAGTTTATTGGGGGTAATCAGTAGAAGAAACAGCATAGACCATGATCTGCCAGCATATTATGCAATGACAGATCAGAACATAAGTTGTTTGCAGTTAGACTTGTACAGGTGTGTATGGTACATACCAAAAGTAATGAGACAGCTAAATGACAAGTTTGTGTTATACAGGCACTATTTAACACAATAAATTGTAGTTTTTTCCTTTCTGCAGAGTCATTGTGAATTATGTCATGTGGATGGAAATCAAAGGGAATATATTTTTCCTGCCAGAATCAATCCGACAACTTGGCAAAGGTTATGAGAAGGTAAAATATGTATCTGTACACTTAAATTGGTTTGTAAAGGATGCTTAAAGTTAGCAGAATGAGTCAAATTGGCCACTTGGGTACCTCATATCGTAGAGCACCCAGCTAGTGTGAGAAAGGTCCAAGGTGTGAGATCCAGTCTGGGTAAATGTTTTCTCCCTGCTATATTTGACATAGAAAATGGGGCCCCAGAAACACAAATGCACCTAGATGGAGAGGTTTGACAGGTTATGTTGTGAGAAACCAGGAAGATTTAAGAAAAATAATTGGATGTAAATCTAAAAAAGAAATATAAATGTTTTATTCCATTTACATTACAAATATGAGTCTGCTATCAAGCTAAAAATTGAGTTTAACATACACAACAAACTGAAAATATTCCAAGGTTGAAATTTTTGGTGTACAGAATTTTATTTCCATTGATTGCAATATATACATGTTATGATCCTGTAACAGCCTTTAAAAAGATTTTCTTAATTTCAAGGATATTCATAATGCATGTATATAATTCATGTATATACCATGCATACAAGAATTAGTTATTAGCTTTATGTAGATTTACAGGAGTCCTGATCAAAATAAAGTCTCCTTGATGATCAAAGGTGCTGAAACTTTGATAAAATCAAACACCCCAATGGTCTGTTTTGGGGCAGAAATAATTGACAATTCTGCCTTGGCCACACTATTTTGCACAGGACACTCTTTCCTATATACACAAAAATTGCAAATTTTATTGTATATTTGAAAATGAGCTACCTTAATAACATTAGGATCATAATTAAATCAGTACTATTTGGAATTATTAAAGTTCACAGCTACATGCTATGTGCGAGCTTCTAGCTATAGTATCCCAACTACAAGCAATATCACAGCCACAGACTACAATATCACAGCTAAAAGCTGCAATATTCCAGCCACAATCTACACTATCACAGCCACAAGCTACAGCATCACAGCCACAAACTATGTACAGTATCACAGCCACAATCTACAGTATCACGGCCACAAACTATGTACAATATCACAGCCACAAGCTACAGTATCACAGCCACAATCAGCAGTTTCACAGCCACAATATACAGCATCACAGCCACAATCTACAGTATCACAGCCACAAACTATGTACAATATCACAGCCACATCTACAGTATCACAGCCACAATCTAGTTACACAGCCACAATATACAGCATCACAGCCACAAACTATGTACAATATTACAGCCACAAGCTACAGCATCACAGCCACAAACTATGTATAATATCACAGCCACAATCGACAGTATCACAGTCACAATCTACAGTATCACAGCCACAATCTACAGTATCTTAGCCACAAGCTACAGTATCTCAGCCACAATCTACAGTATCACAGCCACAAGCTAAAGTATCTCAGCCAAAAGCTAAAGTATCACAGCCACAAACTATGTACAATATCACAGCCACAAGCTACAGTATCACAGCCACAATCTAGTTTCACAGCCACAATATACAGCATCACAGCCACAATCTACAGTATCACAGCCACAAACTATGTACAATATCACAGCCACATCTACAGTATCTCAGCCACAATCTACAGTATCACAGCCACAAGCTAAAGTATCTCAGCCACAAGCTAAAGTATCACAGCCACAAGCTACAGTATCACAGCCACAAACAATATTCCAGCCACAATCTTCAGTATTACAGCACAAGCTACAAGCTGTAGCATTGCTGCCACAAGCTACGATGTCACACTGCAAGCTACAACAATACAGCCACAAACTATAATATCATGTCCGCAAGCCACAATATCATGACTACAAGCTACAATATGTCACAAACTATAATATCACGTCCGCAAGCCACAATATCATGACTACAAGCTACAATATCAGTCACAAACTACAATATCACATCCACAAGCCACAATATCATGACTACAAGCTACAATATGTCACAAACTATAATATCACGTCCGCAAGCCACAATATCATGACTACAAGCTACAATATCAGTCACAAACTACAATATCACATCCGCAAGCCACAATATCATGACTACAAGCTACAATATCAGTCACAAACTACAATATCACATCCACAAGCCACAATATCATGACTACAAGCTACAATATCAGTCACAAACTACAATATCACATCCACAAGCCACAATATCATGACTACAAGCTACAATATGTCACAAACTATAATATCACATCCGCAAGCCACAATATCATGACTACAAGCTACAATATCAGTCACAAACTACAATATCACGTCCGCAAGCCACAATATCATGACTACAAGCTACAATATCAGTCACAAACTACAATATCACATCCACAAGCCACAATATCATGACTACAAGCTACAATATCAGTCACAAACTACAATATCACATCCTACAACAGCATAACCACATACTACAGTATCACAATCAGTCTACAATATCACATCCATAAACAATCACATACTACAGTATCACAATCAGTCTACAATATCATATCCATAAACAATCACATACTACAGTATCACAATCAGTCTATAATATCACATCCATAAACAATCACATACTACAGTATCATAATCAGTCTATAATATCACATCCATAAACAATCACAAACTACAGTGTCACCTTTACATCTAAAATATCGCATCCACAAGCTACAATATTACATCCGTGAGTTACAATATCACAGCTGTAAGCTATATTATTACATGCCCATTCAATCACTGATGCTTGATCTGGAATTTTATAACTGTTCAGCCCTTATTTCCCGATCACACACCAAGATTATGATTACTTAGGTGTCTTCTTTGATGTCTGCGCATAACTATTTTTAGATAACTTTTGTAAATCCCAATTAGTTTTATATTTCATTGAAGCCAACAACATTTTAAAAACAGATAAGTGGAGGTATATAATGAATACAAAACTGCATTAATATTCTGTTCCTTGTCAGGGAAAAGAACTACTTTGATATGGCTTAAGAATGCATCTTATCCTTTATAGCCTTAATGTATCTGTGTCATTTACAACTAGTTTTTTCTGCGAAATCGGAACAAAATATGTATTTAGTTTTGTGTATATATCATAGACACAAACTACAATATCACAGCTACAAGCTACAATATCGCAGCTACTAAATTACAGTATGACAGCTACAGGTTACAATATCACAGCTACAAGCTAAAATATCACAGATAAAAGCTACAGTGTCACAGCCACAAGCAGTGGTTTCACATATATAAGCTACAATGCCACAGCTACAAGCTGCAGTATCACAGATATAAGCTACATTGTCACATCCACAAGTTGCAATATCACATATATAAGCTACAATGTCAGAATCTATATACAGTTGCAGCTATCACGTCTTTAGGCTACAATATCACAGCCATAAGTAATATCACATCTTTAGGCTACACTATCACACCTGTAAGTAATATCACAGCTACAAGCTAAAATATCACAGATAAAAGCTACAGTGTCACAGCCACAAGCTGCAGTATCACAGATATAAGCTACAATGTCACAGCCACAAGCTGCAGTATCACAGATATAAGCTACAATGTCACAGCCACAAGCTGCAGTATCACAGATATAAGCTACAGTGTCAGTCTCCAGATCTACAAGCTGTATCACAGCTATAAGTAATATAACAGCTTTAGGCTACAATATCACAGCTATAAGTAATATCACAGCTTTAGGTTAAAATATCACTGCTTTAATTAATATCACAGCTTTAGGCTACAATATAACATCTACAAACAAAATTGCAACTATGAGCAATATCACAACTCAGATATATTCTCTTTGTGAAACTGTTTTAATTTGTTCTCCCTCAGACCAAGTGGTATTATGCTGGCTTACAATTGCTCATGACAGGTGTCATGGCCATTTTATTGGTCATAATAGGTAAAGAGATCACAAGTCCTTAATAAGGTTATTTTGCAGAATCAAACTAGTATGGCAATATATGGGTCAAGACAATTGCCTTTTCAGGTAAAAGGTCCAGAAAAAGTAGCAGATGTAGATTTAGCATTTACTTATTTATTATTGGTAGAATTGTGTTATTGTGACACTTCTCCATCTGTCTGGTGGTTCATCCATCTGTCCATCCATGTTTTCATTACTTAAACCAGTGGGATGAAATTTTCCCATCCCAGTAAACTGTTATAGTAAACGAATGCAAGAGAGGTATTATATTTTATCTCCCTCTGTAGGGTGTTATGTGGTTCTCAGCAATGTTACAAAGAAATGTAAGTTAAACTAACATATGTGTATATTGTCTGACCAATAATTATATGTGTATATTGTCTAACCAACAATTATTTATTTCATTATAACAAGGCAACCTTTATTACAATAATGCATGTCATGTGACCACTTTTTGGAAGACCACCTGTCATGGAAGACCACTATTTTGGACGACTACCTGTTATGAAAGACTATGTTTTTCATTCACATATGAGCCATATTTTACATATTGTGATGATCTTTAATGAAAACCATGTCTTAAGAGACCACCATTTACTGGCACAAGGATTGGTCTCTCAAGACAGGATTCACAGTATAAATGAAACAAAGTTTCTGGGAGTATTAAATTTTACAGGGATTTGTGATATTGAGCCATGTAAAATTGTGCTGGTACCATATATACATACACATATATGTTGAGTTGAACTGTACACTACACAGCTGAAGATTCACCACTCCATATTGTTAGTTTGTTATGAGTATTCAGTAGAATAAATGACACAGACCCTGATTTATTGATATATTATGAAATGGTAATCAAGATCTAAATAGTTTGCAATTGGACTCGAATTATAAGCATGCATATACTTTATTTTTCTTTTTACTACATTTTTTCTGCTTGTTGATTGTAGTTTTCTCTATATCATATACCATCCTGTGCCACCATATGTATTGTTGTTAGTTTTTAGTATAGCTGTAAGAAATTGTGGAAGGTCCACAAACATTCAGTAGCTAGATAAATTTAAAATTTAAAACTTTGTCTATAACAGGCTTTGTATGGGACAGATGTAACCCCAGCACGATGGGATAGCTGTGTCAACACAATCAAGGATTTCATGCCAACTGCAGTGGGAAAACTCTTTGTTGATGAGGCTTTTGATGAAGAAGCCAAGAAAAATGTAATATTTAAATTTTTAATGTAAAAAATGAAGTAAGATATTAGTACTCTGCACCACCATAGAGACATCAATATGATGTTTAAAGCCAATCACCAAAGAGACATCAATAGGATGTTTAAAGCCAATCACATAGAGACATCAATAGGATGTTTAAAGCCAATCACTGTTTAATTACATCCAGTGTGGCAACAATAATGACGTGAAAATAGCTTGAGGTTCAAGCCTACTATTGCTTACAAATTTCATGTATGTCAGTTTCTTTTGAACAATTCCAGCAATTATTATCAGCCGATCGGCAGCATTCATTGTTTTAAGTATGGCATTCACTTTACCACAAAAACATAGACTGGTTCTTTAGCTCATTACATGATTAGTTGACTGTAACCATATGCTGGAAACTGATATTTTAGAATCATTATTTTTTTTCTTAGTTTAATTAGTGTCTTACAATTTGTAACATGTAAACCAATTGTAAATTATTAAAAGTAGATATAATTTACCTACATACTGCTCATACTGTATTGCATTTGTTTCATTTAATATGAAGCAGTTTCACAAGTTTGATTTTCTCAACAATTGTTTAATTAACAGCACATGGTTAAATTTTCATACTGCATGTGTCATACACACATTTCAAAGTCATGCTGCAAAAGACTTGTTGCTTGTATTATTTATTTGTCACACAGGCTGATGAACTTATACGAAACTTACGAGAATCATTTTCTGAGATGCTGGATGAAAATGAATGGATGGACAGCAAGACAAAGATAATCGCCCAAGAAAAAGTATGCCTATATTTCTTATGTTTTAAACAATTTTTCAAAACAACCTAACAACTACAGCTAGTAAGAGATTTTATTTGCATCTGTTACAATTACAATGAATACTTTTTTCTTTGTATCTCATGTAATGAAGTTAGTTCAATGAGTTGCCTGATGGTTTATTGGAAGCAGAATTTATGAAATGAGTTTTGATTGAGGTGTTATTCAATGCTGCATTTTATAGGACTTGATAGTGCTTACATGTGACAGAGCAGAAAAGTCATCTTAGGGCAAATTGGAAAATGTGCAAGATTTGGTGATGACCTTTGACCTCAAAATAGGTTATATTTTGAATGAGATAACGAATTTTCACTTTTGTGCTTTCTTATCCCAATATGGACTCAAAGCTGGGGTCACTGTTTGAGTTGTTTCATCCATTTGTACAAAACCATTAATGTGTTATTTCCAATATTATTTTGACGGAATCTGAAAAGAGATCTGCTACCTTAAACACATTTATGTTTCACTCTAAATAACGCACAATACATAGGTTCAATAGAAACTTTATTGTACCTATAAAAATAATCTGTGGCATAATGGGGACAAATCCTGCCACAGCACACTAGCCGAGCTCTGGATTGTTCCTATAGGAATTCCTCAGGAAGAGAGACTTGGGGAGTTTGTAGGGTTATGAAGAATGTCCAATACCTGTATGTGGAGCTGCAATGGGCTGATAAGAGGTATATAGGAACACTGATAACTGAAACTTGATAAGTCTGATCCTGAGGATTGCTTTGATAAAAACATCAACCAATACTCCATATATGCACTATAGGAAGCAAGTATGAAGTATATATGGGTATAATAGTTGAGTACATTTAAGTACTGACACAAATAGAGGTCAAAAGCAAAGTTGTGAATGTATGAAACTTGGCAATGGTCCAAACAAACAGAAAGAAGTCCTGTGACATTGGAACAGTGTCAATGTAAAGAAGGGCCCCAATTTAAGGAAATGTATGGATAAATAAATGATTGAGGATGCTATAACATGGAAAACGCATGAACTAGGTTTGGAACTGCATGATAATCCTGATAAAGGTAGAAATAATAGATCATAGGAAATCACATCTCTACAAAAAGGTCTATATATTAGATAAAAAGTTAGGAATTCACATGTCTACAAATAGATGATACAGCTGAAATGACAGTGTAGCATAGGATGTGAAAATGAATGACTGGTATGTAGAGCTATACAACGTCTCTGAAGTGTTCCAAAATTGTACGATGGTATCACTAAATAAAGAAGTGGAATAATGCATTGATTGACACAAGCATGAACCAACGCTGTGACATTTGTCTCATTGATTGACACAAGCATGAACCAACGCTGTGACATCTGTCTCGTTGATTGACACAAGCATGAACCAACGCTGTGACATCTGTCTCGTTGATTGACACAAGCATGAACCAACGCTGTGACATCTGTCTCGTTGCAACGCTGACTCTATTGGGGTGCACCAGAATATATATACAATATGTATTTGAGGACCATCAACCCAAGGTGTGGATAAGATTGTCTGGAATTCCAGCCTTAGCTGCACTGGTAGCCGCCCCCATGCGGAAGGAGTGCCTATTATAACGATGTGAATCATAACCTAACCTGGACAAAATGGCCTTAATGGTAGTGATAAAGAAAGTTCTACTTAAAGAGCGACCATTGTCCATGAGAAACAGGGGATCACAAGGACGAGCTCCAGCTAATATCCAAATAAAATGGACTTTCTTCATCTCACGGTATGGGCATATAAGGACATCGTGGTTCATAGCATAAATATCGATATTCAGCATATATGACAAAACCATTGGTAGAAGTTGTCAGTCAGGCAACATATTAGTTTCATAATGTCAGGACTATTAGATGTGCCTATTTTTTATTATTATGACTGAAATCTCATTGTCCCAGTCAAAGAGTATTTGCTTTTGCTGCCATTCCTGACCCCACAACACTGCTGCCACCACTATGGGTACAATTCACAGAAAGCTATTGACAGTTTATGGGCCACTAAAGGATGAAACTCCTCCTGATTATAAAGTTTGCAAAAGGTGTCTCAGCATGAACGTCTTTATCCACATTTGAGATTCTGAGAACCTATATTTCAGTCATGGCATATTTGTTGCTGTAATTAATGTTTTCATCAGATGGGGTTTCTGCATGAAAAATAATTTTATTCTTGCCACTATAAATAACTTTTAAATCTGTTTTATGGTAAGCACGGAATACATATTCATATCCTTTGAACTTGTTTCCAACAACTGAAATTCCCATTTCCAGTCATCATGGAATTTTGTGTGAATCTCCAGTTGCTTGGATTTTGGTGTTTGAGCATTGGGATATAATATGAGAGTAGCTTAGGCATCTTGACAAACTTTAACCACCAAAGTGAAACAGACCTTGTTTTATGCCAGTTGAGATCTTTAGTAATCCAAACATAATCAATTATTACCTTAATCCTGTTTGAATTAGTTTTGATCACACATAGTATAGACTGTAATGCAAAGAAGAACCTACCCTGTGGAGAGAATCCAAGTAATGTTAATTGCTTTGTGCTGATTGAGCTTTTTTGTGATCCAACCATAATCATTTCATTTCTTTAACTCTTTTGGAATTATTTTTGATCACAAATCAGCTTCAAAACACTGAAGTCAGCTGACCCTGCCAACATAATTGAAGAGAGATTGTTTAGTGCCTCTTCAAATTAGCAACTAAATAGTCTAGCCCTGCTTGAAATTAGCAACTAAATGGTCTTGCCCTGCTTGAAATTAGCAACTAAATGGTCTTGCCCTGCTTGAAATTAGCAACTAAATGGTCTTGCCCTGCTAAATCGAGTTTAACAATGTGATCACATGCATCAACACTGGAAATATACTACACTGGAAGCAAAGTGTGAAAAGAATGGAATTTTTTGTCAATAATAATTTGGCGATTGCACGAGATTTCAGTGAATGATGGGATGGATAGGAGACACCTCTCAATGCAGGGGGAAAACCCTCGGCCAGAAGATTCAAATGTATGACCAAGTACTGTTGAGTTGCACATGCTGGGTTCTGTCACTAAAGATTTTATTGGCTGATACAGCTGCTATGATATGTAGAATTCATTGTATTGAACTCTTGTGACATCAAACTTTCTTGTGTTGGTGCTACACTGACATTTTCAGTATTTCTGTAACATTTAAAAGTTAAATTTTAGAAAAGGTTAATTAGTAGCCTAATTCACTGTAGGCGTCTGTTTAAGTGGAAATTTTATGAACCAGTAAACATCAAATATTGAACTTTTTTTCACGTCAGAGGATGCAATTTTACTGATTCATTGATCAGACGTCAAATTCACTGAAACAAAGGGGTCGGCCATTGTATAAAATTGTTTCATCTCATTCAAACAATCCATCAAATATCATATATACATTAAAGAGGAGTGGAGAACCAGTTAATCAGGCATGCGTAATTTATAGCCTTGCATTTTGATTGGTATTTGATGATTGATAAAATCATTATCTCATTATTGTTATTATTATTATTTTTATTAATCTAAATGTTATCTTGCAGCTAGCTGTTATCTACCCCAAGATAGGTTATCCAGCTGAGGTAAAGAACAATACAGCAATAGATGAAATCTATAAGGATGTAAGTCATGCTAACAGTGTGTATTTTTTATTTTTAATGTAGCTTTAACAATTTTTCAGTCATATTGCTATGATGTCTGTAGTGTGTCAGATTATTGTGATGACTAGCACTGTGGCATCATGCCACAGACATATAGCATGATGTCCCACCCAGTTGCAGTATCCTGACACCAGGCCGACCAGTCCTAACACTAACCTCTTATGCTGAGCGCCTAGCGAAGCAGCTGTTAGTACCATTTTTATAAGTCTTTGATACGACTTGGCCAGTGTTCAAACCTGTGACCTCCTGCATCCAAGGCAGACACTCTAAGTCACCAGAGCGGTAAATGCTAGCAGTGAAATGAAGAATAGTTTAGGCAGGTAGTGTCAAAGAATTTGACTACAATGAGCTTTTGCCTTCACGATTCGAATCAAAATGAAAATTTTATCTTCTCTTCCATTTACCAGTTAGTAATAAAAGTACTGGCTTTATCTATCCACTGACTTATCTGTCTACACATCTATATATCCATTAATGTGTGTGTGTGTGTGTGTGTGTGTGTGTATTTCCATCAATCAATCCATCCATCTATCGATTCAGAAAGTGTTATTTTTCACTAGTGCAAAAGCCATGTTTGTTTGTCATATTTTTGTTTGTGTGAACACCTCCAGACTTCAAGCTATGAGAAACTTGCAGGACTATGAGGTTACTTCTTTTACTTGAAATTCAAAAGGTTTTTATATTTGTTTGTTACTGCTACAGTGGCTTAGTGGTTACAGCTTCCACCTCAGATGTGGGAGGTCACGGATTCAAACCCCGGTCGAGTCATACCAAAGACTTATAATAATGGTACAAACAGCTGCCTTGCTATGCGCTCATCATTTAGAGGTTAGTGTTAGGACTGGTTAGCCTGGTGTCAAGATAAATGTGACTGGGTGGGACATGTTACATGTCTGTGGAATGATGCCCTAGTACTAGACATCACTATAAACTGTCACACTGCAAACATCATAGCAATATGACTGAAAAATTGTGAAAGCTACATTAACAATCTAAATCACATCATATCACCAATATTTGTTTGTTATCAACCCCCCAATGTGTTCCTTGATTTCGAAAAAAACCCCACAAAAAACAGAATTGCATTCAAAACAACTAAAAAGTAGTCTTTGGGTGAGGTTCCTTTTTCTTTTTAATAGGGACGTTCATGTTTAGGTTCCCATTGATGGTTACCAATCTTTCTGTCCCCAGGCCTAAAAACAGAATGGTACACTCCTCCAGAGGCATTGCAACTTATGGCTAGTTTCCTGATATATTTAGATGAGTGATATGTGTGGATTGATATATTTTTGTCTTTTTCATGCGTTTAAACATGTTTGATGTATTTGTTGTTGTTGTAGGGTTTAACGCCATTTGTCAACACACAATAGGCTATACATTGCGGCCGGAAAGAACCACTGACCCACAAGAAGCCACTGGCAAGCTTTCTCACATACCCACATTGGCTGAATCCGAGAAATGAACCACACAGACTGGTGAGATGACAGTGATCCATAACGGAGAGCGCTTTAGACCACTCGGGGCCTCCTTTGATGTATTTGTAACATACTTGCTATGATTTCTTCATATGTGTAATTACTAGGACTTGCATTTCTTTTTATTTATAAGTAATACATGAAAAATTTGGTGCAAAATAATGTTATTTATTTTCTTGTACTGTGTGTTGAAACAGGATAAAACAAATAAGCTGATCCTGGCACATGTTTATTACGTAAATATATAAAACCTCACAAAATAGTATGGTACGAATGAAATATTCATTTTCTTATAATGCATGCTAGCCAATACAAAACATCATGTTATCTGCATAATTATTTTAAAAATTTGTGCCAGAAGAACAGAAGGAGTGTTAGGGAAAGTATTTGTGTGAAAAAATTGAACATATTTCATTTTGTTTATTTGTGTATATTTTCTTTTACCTATGTCTGTCTTCAATATATATCTATTAACATATTTTTATCTTTACAGTTATTATTGTTATTAATATTATCAACAAAATTCTTAATATGTATCAATATAAGCTTATCTTTTACCTGGAAATTTCTATTTTGCAACAAGGTATTGTTGCACAGATTCATTCATTTGCATATTAGACTGGAGATTTTCCCCCAAAATTTACATGGTCTGTACATGTTATGAAAGGGTAGTTATTACATTTTACATTGAGTAATCTTCATATGAAACATTTCCCTGTGTTGATAATTTGACATTTTGACTTGACAATTTATTTCCTATTACAAGTCATACGATGGATTTTCTTTGACATATGCAAAGTAGGCAGAATTTCAGAATTCTCCATGGTTACTATACTTCAAAGAGTACCTACACCTTAGAGTGGAACCCATACCACCCATGCTCATTCCATTAAATAAAACAAACTCTCATTCATCACTTTCTTCTAATAAAAACAAAACCCATTGATCTTTGAATTTCAGGACTTGTTCGCTGTTAAATAAATACATAGTTTGTGATTTCTCATAATGATTACATTTAAATTTGACCAGTTGCCCCTTACTCTTTTCCAAAGTTGTCATTCAGATGTTAGGGAGTCATTTATATATATATATATATATATATATATATATATATATATATATATATATATATATATATATATATATATATATATATATATATTACATAAAAATGTGGGGAAAACATGATGGCAAATAAATGTTCTTTTTTCTTCTTTGTGTAGCTGCTAGTATTTGAGGGCAAAGCTATGGAGAGTTATATCAACTATCTCAAGCGAGGTGTTGTTCATAACCTAAAGGAACTGCGACAGAAAACAGACAAAACCAGGTATGTGATTTTTGCTATTATTTTCCTTTAATTCAGAAGGTAACCTACTCTTTTTATTTATTGGTTTATAAACTGTACATGTACAGTTTAGAACTCACCACATGTCATTAGTATCATTTTGCATAAATACATGCTGATACATGATAATTATTTTATATAACAAGTGGAATAATGTGCTACTGTGTGAAGAAATACTATTGAGTCATACCACTTTCTTCCATTTTTAAACTTGATATGTAACAAAAAATATGTCTTTGTTGTCTGATTGATGTGAAAACATGTAACCATTTTTGGGACACTCCAGAGAATAACACCATTGGATTGAAATTCTAAAAACTTTCAGGATGGAGATTTTAAATTTAATAACATCTTCGAGGTAACAGATTTAAGATTAAATGGCTATTAAATTTTGATCTCTGGCTACTTTTGTATCTATTAAATATTCATCCAGTTTTTTTTAGCTTTTACTTGAATGGAACTAATTGATTTACAGCAGTATTAGTTTAAATAAAAACATACCTTGTACTTTAATTAAGGTTTTATAAATTCATGCACAGTTCCTTGTATCATTAAACTTTACTTTAAATCTGGAATCATAAATAAGACAAAAGAGTTGGAGCTTATACCAATAACTATTGATGGAATATTTTGCTTGAGTGGCCAGAGCAATTTCAAGTAGGATTTGAAATGTTTTAAAATATGTGAATGGGGGTCAACAGATCTTCCAATGGGTAAGATTCAGTAATTTATCTCCTGGCTGAGGGTCAGTATAATATAATGGCTGTAATTTGTCTCCTGGCTGATGGTCAGTATAATATAATGGCTGTAATTTGTCTTCTGGCTGATGGTCAGTATAATATAATGGCTGTAATTTGTCTTCTTGCTGATGGTCAGTATAATATAATGGCTGTAATTTGTCTTGTGGCTGATGGTCAGTATTATATACTGATTGTAATTTGTCTTCTGGCTGATGGTCAATATAATATAATGGCTGTAATTTGTCTTCTGGCTGATGGTCAGTATAATATAATAGCTGTAATTTGTCTTCTGGCTCATGGTCACTATAATATAATGGCTGTAATTTGTCTTCTGGCTGATGGTCAATATAATATACTGGTTGTCATTTGTCTTCTGGCTGATGGTCAGTATAATATACTGGTTGTAATTTGTCTTCTGGCTGATGGTCAGTATAATATACTGGTTGTAATTTGTCTTCTGGCTGATGGTCAGTATAATATAATGGCTGTAATTTGTCTTCTGGCTGATGGTCAGTATAATATAATGGCAGTAATTTGTCTTCTGGCTGATGACCCTAAAATATAATGGGTGTAGTATGTCTTCAGGCTGATTGTCAGTATAATATACTGGTTGTAATTTGTCTTCTGGCTGATGGTCAGTATAATATAATGGCAGTAATTTGTCTTCTGGCTGATGACCCTAAAATATAATGGGTGTAGTATGTCTTCAGGCTGATTGTCAGTATAATAGAATGGCTGTAATTTGTCTTCTGGCTGATGGTCAGTATTATATACTGGCTGTAATTTGTCTTATGGCTGATGACCGTAAAATATAATGTGTGTAGTATGTCTTCTGGCTGATGACCGTAAAATATAATGGGTGTAGTATGTCTTCTGGCTGATTGTCAGTATAATAGAATGGCTGTAATTTGTCTTCTGGCTGATGGTCAGTATAATAGAATGGCTGTAATTTGTCTTCTGGCTGATGGTCAGTATAATAGAATGGCTGTAATTTGTCTTCTGGCTGATTGTCAGTATAATAGAATGGCTGTAATTTGTCTTCTGGCTGATGGTCAGTATAATAGAATGGCTGTAATTTGTCTTCTGGCTGATGGTCAGTATAATAGAATGGCTGTAATTTGTCTTCTGGCTGATGGTCAGTATAATAGAATGGCTGTAATTTGTCTTCTGGCTGATTGTCAGTATAATAGAATGGCTGTAATTTGTCTTCTGGCTGATTGTCAGTATAATAGAATGGCTGTAATTTGTCTTCTGGCTGATGGTCAGTATAATATATATGGCTGTAATTTGTCTTCTGGCTGATGGTCAGTATAATATATATGGCTGTAATTTGTCTTCTGGCTGATGGTCAGTATAATACAATGGCTGTAATTTGTCTCCTGGCTGATGACCATACAGTAATAATATAAAGGATGCAATTTGTCTTATGGCTGATGGTCATAATGGCTGTGAGTAATATTAGGTTAGACCTTTTATAATGTATTTTTCAGATGGTCCGATTCTGCTGCAACAGTGAATGCATTTTACAGCCCAGGAGAAAATCAAATAAGTAAGTGATACTAATTAAAGCGAAATATAATCGACATCCTTCCATTTTGTCTTTGTACATCTTGTGAAAAATTGATTCAGCTCTGAATTTATTTTATATAGAGGTATAGAACAAACAGCCTTGATATGCATATTTCTGTGTGTCTGTGTGTATACACACACACACACAAACTGCACCAGAGTTCCAGATACTTTTTTCAATTCCCGCACGTGTACCTTTAAAAAGCAGCCCGAAAACCGCCCAGTTTATATATTAAAATCTGAAGAGTAAATAAGAACCAAATACCATAAATTAAGCATCACTACAAACATTTATTCATCTGTAACTTGAAAGTATTCCTCAGGTAGAACGTCCTCGTCGTGATCAGCAGATTCAGTTGTCTCATAAATTTTCGAATTGAAATTACTCAGTATTGCTGTAGATGGGACAAATCCGTTGCAACAGATCTCGTTGCGCTTGATATAGCTTCGAATGCGTAACAAAGCTTCCATCATGCCTTGCCCCATCCTGTTTCTTACTTTAGTTTTAATCAGATTCATTTGAGAGAAAGTTCTTTCGACGACTGCATTACTGTAAGGCAACGCCAACACACATAAGGCGAAATGTCCCAGTTGTAGAAAGTCAAAAACTCCGCAAGCATCCGCATGATTTGCTACAGTTATCCAAAACTGCTCAACTTCGTTATCACTATAGTGTGGCCCAGAGATTACACTTATTCGTATCCACTGCTGCTCCAGGTTTCCCAAATTTCCCTTGTACAGAGGTAAAAAGGACAACTTTGACAACTGCGGCTTCTGTGCTCCAAGGACGACAGAAGGTGAGAGATCAGCCACAGATTCAAGCTGCTCAACATTTGCCGGCAATCTCTGACGCAGTTCCCATAGTAGTTCCAACAGATAATGACGACAGCGCTCTTTTATTTGGTCTGCCAAAGAGCACTCAATTTTGGAGTCGTGCAGCAGCAAGTTGAATTCAATGCCAAAGTTGATCGCTCGCTGCTAAAGGTAAATGGTTAGACCTGTTCTCTAGATCAAACGCTATTATTGCTCCCCACGACGGAAATGTGGTTGGAATTAGAAGCGCGCTTGTGAGATAACATCTATGGAGATACATCCAGAATAATGGATTCATTAAGATTTTTTGATATCATCGTCACTAGCGCCAATTTGAAATTGAATGCGGAGAATTTCATAGCAATTTGATGCAGCCCAAATTACGGCGACACAATTCAGAAACCAGCCCAAAAAAACGCAACCTGCAGTCTCAAAATTTTTCACGCAACCAAATTTCAAAAGGTGCCCAATTGGGCGAAAAAACCGCGTATCTGGCAACTCTGAACTGCACACACAGTATTTATAGGCTCCTATTCACATCACATGACCTTAGTTAGCCAATCAATGTTTGTCCTTCTCAGGGTTAACCATGGCGGTAATCGCGTCAACTGTTCAAACTGCATGGAAAAATCCTCTGCACACAAAATTTAGACAGAATATAGTTGTCCTCTCAATGTTCGTGGTGTGCGTTTTTACTTTTAATCTTTATATATTCATACCTATGATTAAGTAGAACTGAACAAAACGGACAAGTGATTTTCGATGCGAATCAAGCTAGAGTACAACATACTGTCGATGCAATGAGTTGTAATACGGTTAGAAATAGTCCCTATCAAATGCATACTATTTCGCACATTAAAGTAAAATAACAAGTTCTACATAACCAAGAACTTAAAATAATGAGCAGTAACATTAGTCCTAACTTATTGTTCAACAAAATTCTGACAAGAGAAATGTGATTCTTTGGCTGTGAACATTGATTCCATCACTATCCTGCATCACTGATGTTTTGGAAATAAAACTCCACCGAATGACTGAAGTCTATAATTTATGGATTAACATCATATTTCTGGCTTTGATATTCCAAAATCATGGAAGGTAAGATAACATTAATTCATTTCCTAAGATATTCATGTGAAATTCCAACACGACACATGCATGGTCCAACATGGAAATGAATATGACACAATAATTGCTAACATGTGAACTTCTTTCCACTTAATGTTGATATCCTTGGGCTTGTAGAACTGTTGATGTCTTTAAATGAATTCCTTGATGAATTCATTAATACTCATGACAACAGCATGACATTACGAGGACCAGAGCAAGGTTTTATGCTCACATTTAGTATAAAACACGGAGTACACATTTATAAGAGATGTAGATGGCGATCTAAACAATGGTGGGTGGGTGGCATATGTTCAGGAATGGAAGAAGTAATTCAGGCATGGTTTATGTTTTCAGTGACAGATAAAATGGCATGATTAAATATGCCAAAGTCTTGTAGCTCAAACACCATCTCGCATCTCAACGTTGAACATCAAATAATCTTCACACATTAATTGGACAACGTTTATGTATGCAAAACTCCATTCGTAATACCATTCAGGTATTACAACATAGTGAACTGCCTAATATTGTTCTTACTTTTGTTTCATGTTTTTACATTATCATTATTAGTATTACTATTGGAAAAGGACTGTAGTTTTTAATAGTGCCTAATATTTTGGTTTGTTGAGTTAGGCATTACAAGATTCATATCTTAAAATAATTTGTATATTTGTGCACTATGGACTCCTTTCTTTTCCCCATTAACTTTACATTGTCAGAATCATGCAGTATTTTACAATACTGAACCCCTTGATATTGCATGCACATACACAACATATGTGCCTAAAAATGTAGTGTATTTGGAACTGCAATGTTGATATGTCTATTGTTCCACTGTAAACAAGTTTTGTGAAACCATTTTTAATTATGAAATACTTTTGATACATTGGTGAAATAGCTCATACAGAACTAGCTATATTGTTCTACATATTTATTTACCCAGATCACTGATGTTAAGTAAACTTTTGTGTATCCTGTATGTCTTGACCTAGAATTTCGCAGTATATTCTATTAACCAAAAGATCTAACCACAACATTAAAGTGCCATCCCATCCCCTTTCTTATCATGAGGCAACCCCATATGTGATGTATAGGTTGCCTTATAAAAGGGTGGCCTCTCAAGAGAGGGATGAAATTATAACAATTTATTATTAATAAGAGAGGTCTCTCAAATGGGTATCACTTTATTAATTATGGTATTATCACCTCTTTTTGTATCTAGCTTTTCCTGCTGGAATTCTGCAGCCACCATTTTATGCACAAAGTCAACCAAAGTAAGCACTTGCTTTTTCTTTATATTTTTCTTTAATTTCTGTCTATTTTATGTAGATGCTGGAATTTCTTCTATCTGTCATACTCAACTTGCATTTTTACAATTTCAGAATATACTACTATGCCAAAATCTAATGCCTATTACAAAAATTCAGCATCTGCTATAAATTTGTACGTCTCCTTTTTCCCATTATTTTCCAGGTTTACAATTTAATCTGCCTTAACAGTCACCGGTTAAAGAATCACTAGTCTTGAACAAAGTTTTAAAGGTCTCTGTTACTGAATCATTATAGAAATAAAAAGAACACCTGGTTTATGAGGAGGAAATTTTCTTCTCAAACGTGGCTACTTAAAAATGTCTACTTTCTAGGGTTCTGGGTGGCTGAGTGGTCTAAAGCAATCACCTTTACCAATCACTGCCATCAAACCTTTGTCCCCATGCAAAGAACAATGGTGTTAAGCACACAACAAAAACAATTTTTCTTTCTTCACACCTTTGGACAGCATCTCTATAACTCTGCCAGGATGTTTGGAGAACTGAAGGCCATATTGTTTCTGAGGTGAGCATAAGTTTTGCATCTGAAAGGCAATCTGCCTGTTCAGATGAAATAAAAATCCAGATAAATTGCAAGCAGTAACAAATTAGATGCCAATGTATCCCTTACTGTAAATGAGACAATGAAACATGTCTGATCTACATTATTGCTAATTTCTCTTGTTTTTTGTTCCAGCTCTCTTAACTATGGAGGTATTGGCTATGCCATTGGTCATGAAATGACACATGGATTTGACGACACTGGTATGTAGCATCAGTGGTAGTTCTGATATTTTGGAATTATTGTTGTTCTGCTGTACATATAAAAGCATATACATATGTACAGCATCTCACCCTTTTTTGTCATCTGGGTCCTAGCCATTATCTTGGAGTGGGAAGGGGTTAGCTATGTACTTACAAGTGCATGGGCAGTATAAACTTGATATTGTTATTGCTTTCATTCCAGGTTTTTAGCATACTATGTATGTATTTTGCATGGTTCCAAAATATCAGAAGAGGCATGATATTTGTAATCATTAGTGTGTGTGTGTTTGTTTGTGTGTGTGTGTGTTTGTGTGTGTGTGTGTGTTCTCCATGCCATTAATAGTTCTTAATGACCAGTACAGTTGGAGGTAGGAATGTTTGTTCAGTGGTTGACTATACATATGAATTCAATAAGTGGGCTGCATGCATTTCAAAGGAGGCCTCTGCAGCTATAGTAGCTAATCAAGATAAGTACTGAGGAATGAATTATGCTTCTGACAGTGGTCATACTGTGCTCCAATATTGCTTAAAGCCTGAGACTTTACCCAGTAAAATCGGACTGCTACATTGGGTTGGACAATGATAGTAATGTCTGAAACAGATTTTTTAAATATCAGAATAATAAGTAACAAAAAAAAAAAATAGAAAAAGAAAAATTTACATTACTCATTATCAAATCATTTTTGATACGATAAGAAAATATGTTTTTATCTGTGTTTTATATCTGATGCCCTGTTACAGGGGCCAACATGATACCTTTTTACAGGGACCAACATGATGCCCTGTTACATGGGCCAACATGATGCCCTGTTACAGGGTCCAATATGATACGCTGTTACAGGGGCCAACATCATGGCCTTTTACAGGGGACAACATTATGGCCTATGACAATAGACAACATAATGAACTGTTACTGGGGCCATCAGTATGCCCCATTACAGGGGACAACAGTGTGCCCTGTTATATGGATAAAAATTTCACTGTAAAGATCACTTTCATTTAAATTTATTTTCTACATGAAATTAATTATTTACATTGGCTGCTAGAGCCTGCTAAAATCTTCATATAGGCATCATATGTGTAAAGATTAATTGCATATTGGTTTTGATTTTGTGCTTGTACGGCATTGTCCTTTGTGACTTAGTCTTTCTTGTGACATACCTCAAGATTAAGTGACATACTATTTAATTAAGATTATCCCACATGCCAAGAAAAACAAAGGCTATATATATGAGTTGTGGTTAGATTTCACCAATGCATATGGTAGCATTCCATGAATGACAATGAGAGTGTAGCAGACATGAAGTGACAAGCCAAAGATTGGATGGAAGCCATAGAAAGGAGTGGACTCCATGGGAAGTACTAGGTCTTGTGTTACCAGCATGGTATTCTGCCAAGAATATTCTGGCTGCTTCTTGTATGTCAAGTCCCCTTGATGGCCAAAGAAGCAGTCAAGAGAATGTTCAATACACAACTGCAATGATGGATGGGTTTGCCAAAGAACCTCAGAAGTATCAGCTTGTACAGCAAGCTTCAGTTACCATTGTCCTCAGTGACAGAGGAATTCAAGGTGACTAAGACCAGGCAAGATGATGATGTTGAAAGACAACACAGATGAGAAGGCAAGAAGCAGCAGTGGAGGTACCAAAAGGTAGGAAATGGATTGTAGTAAAGGTAGTTGAGGAGGCAGAATCCGGACTGAGACACAGCGATATGGTAGGTGCATTAGCAACGGGAAGGTTGGGGCTGGTAAGTCTGAAAAGACCTACATGGCAACAAGCAAGGATCTAAGAAGTGTGCCATGGTCCAGTGCATGATGTGCTCTCTACAATAACAAACCTAAGACATGGGGACTAACAGATGATCCAAACTGTAATCTATGTGGGAGACTTGCACGTTCTTGCTGTTATCCTGCAATGTAGCTCTAACAGAGTGTCATTATCATTGGCACCATGAACAAGCACTTGCTGAGACTGTGGCCAGTTTGGATATAGCCAGGAGAAAGAAACAGCAAGTGAAAAGTGGTCCGAACTTTATCACCTTTGTGAAAGGAGTTGATACACAAAAACAAAAGAGTGAAACAAGGTGCATCTTGACAACAGTGCATGATTGGGAAATTCAGCCAGATGTAAAAGGACAGCTGAAATTCCCAAGAGACATCTGTGACACCAACTTCAGACCTGATATTGTACTGTGGTCAGGAGGTACCAAACAGGTGATTTTGTTGAAACTTACAGTGACATGGGACATTTGAATGGAGGAGGCCTAAGAGAGGAAATTGGTTAAGTATCAGCCGCTCATCCATGACACCAGCAGAATATATGGAAGGCCTGGAATCTAACGGTTGAAATAGGATGCTATGGATATGCATCACAGACCTTTTGGTATGCCATGAGAGTCAGTGGAGTACATGAGCTAGCCATAGGAAGTTAAATTGCCAAGGTTTGCAAACAGGCATAGGAAGCCTTAGTTGTAAACAGGCATAGGAAGCCTTAGTTGCAAACAGGCAAAGGAAGCCTTAGTTGCAAACAGGCATAGAAAGCCAATTGGATTTGGCAGAAGAGATAGCTGGAATGGAAAAGGAAATTGGTTCTGGATTAAGTGTGATCCCCTGGAGAGTGTTGTGGATCAACGACATATTACCCTCGGAAAGGGGATCCCCACCCAGTGATGGAACCAACTGCAGTACAAAACTGTATCCACACACACACACACACACACACACACATATATATATATATATATACACACACACACACACACATACATATATGTGTGTACATGGAGCTGCTAAAATATTTTGTTACTCTGAATGTCTGGAGGGAGCCTCAAGGGAAACTATAGCTTTTATCCAATTTCGGAATGCTGTTTAAAAAATTTATTATTATTGTTGTTGCTATTGTCATTACTATTATTATTATAAGTAGTAGTAGTAGTAGTATGAGTATTTTTGGCTTCAAGGAACCACTTTTTAATGAGATCATTGTGCAAAGTTATGATTTTGTGATAAAAAAGAACAAAGAACAATCTGTAGTTTTTTCCTGCATTAACATTTATTTAATGGAAACTTAGTCATTTGGATTGTTTTAACTTAATTTGAAATTCTGCATTTCTGGAAGAAATATAGGAATGTTTGCAACATTATCAGAATGATTGTATGTAATTTGTCGTCTCTTTTCAATTCTTGCATACCTACCATCAGTGCCATATAAAAATACATTTCTCACACCATAAGCTGTTGCTGGAGGAAAAGTTCATTCTTTTATATAATTGTTATTTAAGAATTTAATTTTCCAATAATGAGCCTATCCCCTTTTTACAAGAAACAAACCAAGATAAACCCCATGGGTTTACCATAGGAAGATATTGCAAAATTGATGTCTTTACAGGACGGATGTATGACAAAGATGGCAACTTGCACCAGTGGTGGACTGAAGACATAGTGACAAAATTCAAAGAGCATGCCCAGTGTATTGTGGACCAGTACACCAACTTCACTGCTGCAGATGTTAAAATGCATGTGAGCATCTATACTAAGTCCTTTTTGTTTTTTCCCCTGCAGGCTCAAGGATATAGAATAGGTCCAATGTACTCTATTGTATGATATAAGAGACAACTATATTGGAGGGAGGAGCTCTGAAGGCTTGGTGGTTAGCATGTTGTTTTGAATATGTGCAGCTGCAGATTTGTGTTACAGTGTTTCAAAACTTGGAACAAGTTAAAATGACTGGTCATATGCTGTTGATAACCTGCATGTAGATGATATTTGGGTATCATTTACAGTTCAAATATCTGATGAATAAATGAAGAGAAAAATTGCTCACACTCTTAGATGTGAAGAAAGGAATTTATATACCACTAACTTTAAGCTTTTTTAATTTATGGATTTTTGGATTTTAAGTGGAATTTTGTGGATGTTTGTGTGGAAGACACCACCCTTGGTTGGCAACCACATATCTTTTCCTTGGACTTTATCAAAATGGGATTCAGACCTTGGAGATGCAAAGGAGGCATGTTACTGCATAATAAAGCCATCCATCAGTACAGTGTCCTCATTATAAAGTGCCTCAGTATAAAGCAGTCCCTTTTATAAGGTAGTGTGGTCTGTTTCATGATTTAATTGTGATATGGATAAAATACTTTAAAAATAACTTTGCTTCATCTGAAAGTTTCTATTACTCCTATGAACAGTTTTTAGTGAGGGAATATTGTACAGTTATAAATCATTACTTTTATCAAGGTAATATGATACAATGATAAATTATTACATTTATCAAGGTAATATGATGCAATGATAAATCATTACTTTCATCAAGGTAATATGATACAATGATAAATCATTACTTTTATCAAGGTAATATGATACATTGATAAATCATTACTTTCATCAAGGTAATATGATACAATGATAAATCGTTACTTTTATCAAGGTAATATGATACAATGATAAATCGTTACTTTTATCAAGGTAATATGATACAATGATAAATCATTACTTTTATCAGGTAATATGATACATTGATAAATCATTACTTTTATCGAGAGAATATGGTACAAATATAAATCATTACTTTCATGAAGTTAATTTGTTACTTTTATCAAAGTTATATGATACAATGATACATCACTTTTGTAAAGGTAATGATACAGTGAGAAATATTTACTTTTAGAAAGGTTATAAGATACAAATGCAAAGATCTAATAAGTGATGTGGAAAAGTAGTTTTAAACTTGTTTCAGAATTTACTGGCACTAAAGTTGAAAGATGCTTATAAATCCTTACTAAAATGCTGACTTGTCAGATAATAAAGGAATAATAAATGTACAAATTCAGATTACTTAGTCTGTTTCTTCAGTTGAATGGCATCAATACACAAGGTGAGAATATTGCTGACAACGGTGGAATAAGAGAAGCTTTTAGAGTAAGTACATTGTTCATATGTATCATTTACTACTGCATACATACATGTATCATTTACTACTGCATACATACATGTATCATTTACTACTGCATACATACATATATGTGTGTGTGTGTGTGTGTGTGTGTGTGTGTGTTAAACACTACCTATTATGAAAAAAAAGAACTTAAACAAGATATTGTTTTCTCAGGCAGAGTGTGTATTTTGCCAAATGAATGACATTGAAACATCTGCAGAAACAGTTTGTGCAGGGGTGCTGTCTATAAAAATAGGAAAATATAGCACCCAACAACAATGTAATTTTTAAAAATATTTTGCTTGTTCTGTCTTTTCATCTATCAATCCATCATTCTAATACCTCTGAAAATTGTTTTTAAAAAAAATTAATTGTTTTTCATATAAGGATATTGCCCCAAAGTATTTTCAGCAACATAAAAGAATGTTTCAAATTCTATAAGACTTCATAATTCCTATAATACCAATTATTTTAGACAGCATTCATAAAATGTTTTTGAATAGTTCTCCTAAATGGAGACATAAGCAATTGACATTCAACAAATTTTATTTAGATTTGTTTTTAATTTACAATTTACATAATAAGATATGTTGGAGCTATTTTAGTGACCGGAATCAATTAAATAATTAACTTTAAATATACATACATACATAAATACATATATGCATTCATACAGACATTATGTAACTATTAGAAACCTCTGTTGAAAACACAAAACAACTCACCCACTAAAAAATTCCTTATTTCTGTTTCAAGATTCAGTGCATTCTTCTGTAAAATTACAGGCAGCTATAAATTATATATTAATAATGGCCAGCAAATGCACACTTAGAATATTATTATACATTCTTAAGATTTGTTAAAAATACAAGGAGTTTGGGAAGACTATGCACATATGTTCAGAATGCACACATATACAATTGTTGATTATGCACTGGATGCATATATATATCACAGAACATAGCAATAGTGACCAAACTAATAGTGCAAACAGACATTAATATCACAGAACATAGCAATAATGACCAAACTAAAAGTGCATACAGACATTAATATCACAGAACATAGCAATAATGACCAAACTAAAAGTGCATACAGACATTAATATCACAGAACATAGCAATAATGACCAAACTAAAAGTGCATATAGACAATAATATCACAGAACAGAGCAGTAATGACCAAACTAAAAGTGCATATAGACAATAATATCACAGAACAGAGCAGTAATGACCAAACTAAAAGTGCATATAGACAATAATATCACAGAACATAGCAATAATGACCGAACTAATAGTGCATACAGACAATAATATCACAGAACAGGGCAGTAATGACCAAACTAAAAGTGCATATAGACAATAATATCACAGAGCATAGCAGTAATGACCAAACTAACGGTATATACAGACAATAGCATCAAGATTGAACTAACCAAATCAGACTACAAACTGCACTTAGCCCTACCTGCCATTATATTATGTACTGGCAGATCTGGGTCAGTGTAGTTTGTTCAATGTGATCAGTAGAACAAATCATATAGACACTGAACTGCCAGTGCATTATGCAATGGTAGATCAAGGTGTATTTTGTTTTTGTTGTTGGACTTGATTTATAAGTGAGCATTATGGTAACATACATGAAAGTTGTGGGGAGGGATCCATTTAAAACTAAATGGAAGCTAATTTATGACAAAAGCAAATATTATACTAGAATCAAAAATGCTAATCATGCAGCAGACAATGTTGCATATAGATCATTTGCACAATATACTTCCAAAACATCTTGACATCCATGAACAGGATTAATTTTATTTAGAAGAAAGCTTTATATATGAAACTATCATTGGATCCTGGTTTTTTCTCTCTATATATCCCTGGGGATAAAGCCCCTGTTTTGTAACTTACAAACTGTAGAGATCCCAACCCTACAACCATACATAACACTTTCTGGACTTGAAAAAATGAATTTAGTCTTACAACTGACATTGGTCCTCAGGTCCATTCTTAGATCCCCAGGGACTTAGCCCTCTGAGTCATAATTTGGAAACTGTTGAGATCCCTGCTCTATAAGAAAATGCATACTTAGGCAATAAAAGACAAATTCAGCTATGTAGCTAACATTATCCCCTATGCTGTGTGCTTAGACACAACTGACTTGGCCCCTGAGTCGGTTCTTGGAAACGAATGATATCCCCACTATAACCAAGAAAAGACACTCTGAGATGTCCAATCAGTGTAAACAGGCAGGTAGCGGGGACGTTATGCTTTTGACCTATATTTACCCTTATATCTTGGTAGCAAGGTCAAATCCAGTTGTCATTGGATACATGTTCTACAAACACAGACTTTACTCTACATTGTACAAATATATTTATTTTGGACATCCTTTACAATTTATGAAAATTACACACTTTGTGTCATCCTAGCAATTTGCACAAGAATTTTGGCCCAAGATGTTTAATATTTAGTTAGATATTTCAATCATCATATAGAAACTGTTTAAACAAAATTATAAAGACTTGAAATTTTTCAATTAGTTATTTTTTTCTATTGATTTCTTCATAAAATAACTTGGATCTGAAGTTAAGGCAGGAGTTGTACAATAAAAGGACATCTAAAGAAAATATGCAAATAGCTGACTGAACAGTATGCAGTGAAAAACTGCAAATATAAAAATAGTTGATTGAAATGTATGCAGTGAAAAACTATTATAATACAAGCAGCTCATTGAACAGTATGTGATGAAAACTATGAATATACAAGCAGCTGACTGAACAGTATGTGATGAAAACTATGAATATACATGCATCTGACTGAACAGTATGTGATGAAAACTATGAATATACAAGCAGCTGACTGAACAGTATGTGATGAAAACTATGAATATACAAGCAGCTGACTGAACAGTATGTGATGAAAACTATGAATATACAAGCATCTGACTGAATAGTATGTGATGAAAACTATGAATATACAAGCATCTGACTGAATAGTATGTGATGAAAACTATGAAGATACAAGCATCTGACTGAATGGTATGTGATGAAAACTATGAATATACAAGCAGCTGACTGAACAGTATGTGATGAAAACTATGAATATACAAGTGGCTGATTGAATAGTATGTGATGAAAACTATGAATATAGAAGCAGCTGACTGAACAGTATGTAATGAAAACTATGAATATACAAGCAGCTGATGGAATAGTATGTGATGGAAACTATGAATTTACAAGCATCTGATTGAACAGTATGTGATGAAAACTATGAATGTACAAGTGGCTGATTGAACAGTATGTGATGAAAACTATGAATATACAAGCATCTGACTGAATAGTATGTGATGAAAACTATGAATATACAAGCATCTGACTGAATGGTATGTGATGAAAACTATGAATATACAAGCAGCTGACTGAACAGTATGTGATGAAAACTATGAATATACAAGTGGCTGATTGAATAGTATGTGATGAAAACTATGAATATAGAAGCAGCTGACTGAACAGTATGTAATGAAAACTATGAATATACAAGCAGCTGACTGAATAGTATGTGATGGAAACTATGAATTTACAAGCATCTGATTGAACAGTATGTGATGAAAACTATGAATGTACAAGTGGCTGATTGAACAGTATGTGATGAAAACTATGAATATACCAGCGGCTGATTGAAATTGTGTGCATGCAAGTAGGTCATTGAACAGTATGCATGTGAAATTGTGAATATGCAAGTAAGTCATCAAAGAGCATGCATGTGAAATTGTGAGTATGCAAATAGCTGATTAAATAGCACTGTATGCATATAACATTTTGAATATGCACATATGTAGATCTTTTTGCCAAAATGACACCCAAAAATATGAATCTATCACCTGCCATTACATCATTCCATCATTATAAGGCCCTTTCAATAATATATTTCCTCTTATAAAGTTAGTATCACTTTTTTAAGTGGTAGTGAAATTGTATATATTGTGTACTTCATTTTTAGGCAGTCTCACAAAAGATAGTATACTCTATGGTTCCCATTGATTATAATGAGGGGTACTGTTTCATGTACATCATTATTAGGCAGTCTCACTTTAAAGAATATTCTATGGCTCCCATCAACAGCATTATAATGAGGGGCACTGTATAATATACTTCATTATGAAGCAGTCTCACTATAATAAAGTATACTCTATGGTTCCCACTGATAGTTTATAATAAGGGGTACTGTATAATATACTTCATTATAAAGCAGTCTCACTATAATAAAGTATACTCTATGGTTAGCACTGATAATATTATGAGGGGTACAGTACCATGCACTTCATTATAAAGCATTCTCACTATAAGAAAGTATACTCTATGGCTCCCACTGATAGTATTATAATGAGGGGCACTGTATAATGTACTTCATTATAAAGCAGTCTCACTATAAGACAGTATACTCTATAGTTACCACTGATAATATTATGAGGGGTACTGTACCATGCATTTCATTATAAAACAGTCTCTCTATAAGAAAGTATACTCTAGACCGCTCCAGTGGCCTAGTGGTTAGAGTATCTGCCTCAGAAGCGGGAGGTCGTGGGTTTGAACCCTGGCTGAGTCGTACAAACTGCTGCCTCGCTAGGTGCTCAGCATTAAGAGGTTAGTGTTAGGACTGGTCAGTCTGGTGTCAGGATAATGTGACTGGGTGGGACATCATGCTGCGGCATGACATCATGCTGCGGCATGATGCCCCGGTGCTAGGCATCACTATAAAACTGTTACACTGTAGACATTGTCACGATATGACTGAAAAATTGTTACAGCTACAGTAAAAATCCTAATCACACACACACAATATACTCTATGGCTCCCACTGATAGCATTATAATAAGGGGTACTATACCATGCACATCATTATAAGGCAGTCTCACTTTAAGTATACTCTATGGCTCCAATTGACAGCATTATAATGATGGGCACTGTATAATGTACTTCATTATAAGGCAATCTCACTATAAGAGAGTATACTCTATGGCTCCCACTGATAGTATTATAATGAGGGGTACTGTATCAACCACTTCATCATAAGGCAGTCGCAATACTACATGGCTGCCATGAACGGTGTTATATAATGAGGTAGAACTCCATGAAGTACTTCATAATAAGGCAGTCTCACTACAAGGCAGTATACTCTTGTAATCCCACTGTAAGCATTATGATTGGGGAGAAAACTGTTTGGCTGCTGCCATGGACAGTGTTATAATGAAAGAGTGATATGTGTTCTTGCTTTGATAAGTTATTATTACAATAGTGGTGTGACTTTAAGCATTTCTGCTATAAGAAGGGGGTGGCAAAACTAGAGAAGTTGTAAACATTTATTTTCAATTTTCTATTTTTTCTTGAAGAGATATTCATATACAAATATGCATGTTGATATTGAAAATGAAAAGGAAAATGTGATTCAATTAAGAACTGAGTATTAACTACCTCAAAGAGAATTTGTTTAAATTTAGCTTATTTGAAAACATTTTAAAATTTGTATGAAAACACATGTCTAATACTTTCAAACATCATCTTCAAAATTGTTGATATTATAACTACAGAGTAATGATTGAGTGATGTCATGGTATTTTAAACAGGGCTTTTGAGTTCAAGTTGCAAGGTTTTTAAATTTAGTAGTTGTAGTAGTAGTAGTAGAGG
The DNA here is from genome assembly GCA_028554795.2 of Sinohyriopsis cumingii. Taxonomy (NCBI): domain Eukaryota; kingdom Metazoa; phylum Mollusca; class Bivalvia; order Unionida; family Unionidae; genus Sinohyriopsis; species Sinohyriopsis cumingii. The sequence continues at coordinate 85,655,985 of CM068838.1, forward strand.
TTGCATGGTGCATGATGTCAATTAAAATATCATTCTAAAAATGAAATATAAAGAATTGCAACAAAATATAGGAAACAACATAGACATGAAGTACTAAATGATAAAAGTTAAAAGGTAAAAATGGTAAGTAAAATAAAACTAAAGGTTAAGGCTTGTAAAATTTTTAAAACTTGTCAAAATTTATTATACAAGTCACATTCGCTCAAAAAGTCCAAGATTTTCTCAGGTGCAATATAAAATTTCTCAATTGAGTTCACATAAAAGAAATTGTGCCCTGAAGGTGAAACTTGATGTGCCCAACAAGAATATGTTCCCCTGTCAGTGGACACTGACTGGGTATGCACTTTGGTCATCGTTGACCAGTGGACACTGACTGGGTATGCACTTTGGTCAAGGCCAGGTGTGCATGTGCAATATGTAATCAATGCAATACGACTTTATCTCTGTGATTTGTTGTATATGAGAAATGCCATTTTCCAATATTGGGTTGGATATTTTCAGGTATGTTTGCCAAGTTTTCATTCCACATACTTTGATATGTTTGGAGAACTGGCTGATTTATGTAATATTTTAGTCCACTGAATCTTCCATTTGGATTTTAACTTTAATGTTAATTTTGAAATATAAAAATTTGTCCATCTATATACTTAATTAACTATAATACAAAAGCAAAATATTTTATTAAGAATCTTTGACAATTCTGATTTGAACATGTACCTTGTCTCTGACAAGGTTGACTGGAGCATGTACCTAGGCCCTGACACATTTTATTGGAACATGTACCAAATCTCTGACAAAGTTCAGTGGAACATGTACCTAGTCCCTGATAAAGTTAATTGGAACATGTACTTAATTGCTGAAATGGTTTATTGAAACCTGCACCTAGTCCCTGACAGTTCATTGGAACATGTACCAAGTCTATGACAGTTCATTGGAACATGTACCAAGGCTCTGACAAATGTACATATGGCAGTCTCATAAGGCATTATATTGTTTTCTTGATGTAAAAGCAGAATCAGACAACAATCGGTGGAAAAGCTCAATAGACAAACGTACTTCAGACTTTCAGTGAGTCATCCTCATCAGGTGAGTATCGAACCTGTGACTCTTGGATTCAAGTTCAGTGCCCAACCAAATGAGCCACAATGGTTCTGAGCTAAATATGGAAATTATTCGGTGGGTTTCATAACTTTTATATGAACCAGCACATGCATAAAATTCTGTGTATAACATTGAAATATATGCCTCGGTTTCCACAGAGAAAATTCTCTGTATAACAATGAAATATATGCCTTGGTTTCCACAGAGAAAATTCTCTGTGTAACAATGAAATATATGCCTTGGTTTCCACAGAGAAAATTCTCTGTTTAAAAATGAAATATATGCCTTGGTTTTCATAAAGAAAAGTCTCTGTATTACAGTGAAATATATGCCAAGGTTTTTAAAGAGAAAATTCTCTGTATAGCAATAAAATATATGCCTTGGTTTATATAGGGAAAATTCTCTGTATAAGAATAAAATATATGCCAAGGTTCAACTTGCCATTTGGATGCCCTTTATGTTATACTTACATCTTGAGTAAAGTTGTGGCATTATGTAATATACATAGTACTGATACATTATGTAATATACATAGTACTGATACATTATGTATATACATAGTACTGATACATGATGTTGTTGTTGTTGTTGTGGGGTTTAACGCCATTTTTCAGCACATGATAGGCTATGTATGGCAGCCAGTATTACTGGTGGAGGAAGAACCCAGGAAAACCCTGGGAAGAACCACTGACCCACGAGAAGCTACTGGCAAGCTTTCTCACATTCCCATATTGGCTGAATCCTAGACTCTAACCCACGCAGACAGAGGTGAGATGGCAGTGATCCGTAATGAAGAGCGTTTTAGACCACTCGGCCACTCAGGGCCCCGATACATTATGTAATATACATAGTATTGATACATTATGTATATACATAGTGCTGATACATTATGTGATATACATAGTACTGATACATTATGTAATATACATAGTACTGATACATTGTGTAATATACATAGTACTGATAAGAACAAACGCCATACAATTGCCACACTACTGCCATGATAGGCCCAGGTTGTGTGATAAATCCCAAACCACATTGATACTAAATAACGGCAAATACTTATTTTAAAAACTTTCTCAGATGATGAACTTGACCACCACATCTCATCCACTCTCCTTTTTAATTTGTTTTTACAAACCTGCCCCAAAAGGGGCCTGTCATTGAAGAAATATGTACATTAGCATAAACATATCATCATTTAAAATCCTCTCTTCAGGCATACAAGAAATGGGCCAAGAAGTTTGGTGCAGAGGAACAATTGTTGCCAGGACTTAAATATACTCATGAACAACTGTTCTTCATAAATTGTGCCCAGGTGAGTCCAGAAAGCAGTTGTTTAGAATTATTTTCTTGGAATCATGATGCTTTACAAAGGTAAATATTTTTCACTCTCAAAGAGCAAAAATGCAGTCTTCAGTAAATAATGACTGTAAATAATGAACCTTTACAAAATAAAGTTTGTGACATCTGATTTATTGTTTCCACTTTATTTCCACTTCGTTTATAGCTCCATGACCTCGCTTTTTACCAATATTTACTAATGATATCTTTGAGAATAAGTCCACTCCTGTTTTTAGACAAATTCATTAGGATGGCTCTCTGGTCTTGTCAAAGTCAAAATCATGGTGCTTTCTCGAGACATAAATATCTACACCGATGAAGATACTGCCTCTATGAAACAAGTTTGCATATTAGTGTATTGCTGATTTCAAAGAAGAAAGACCACCACAACAACCCTCTTAAATTGTTGGCATTCCATTTCTTGAACTCCTGAGTTTGCTTATAAATGTCAAGGCTGCAGGTTAGTTACTGAAATTAAGATTTTATTTTGGATTACAGCAAAGTAATTTCTATATAGGGCCAGTGTAATTGATTCACTTGGGATCAAAGAAAAGTAATTGTTATATATGGCCATTGTAATTAGTTGAATAACAAGTCATTTGATTGATATGTGTAATAAAATGATTGTAAATTGAAAAGATAAGTAATTCATGTTTTAGAAGAACATTTTACTGCCATTTCAAAGTCTTGTTCATGTTGAATTAAGTTCTACTGTTTGCCCATTTTGACCACCGGTGCCTGATGTGAAGTCATTGCAGCACATTTACTGGTAATCAAAAAGTTCATGATAGTGCTTGATTATATAATAATAATAATAATAATATTATAGAAATAATAAACATAGTCATTTAAAGAATCTGTTGATCCATTGCCACTGTTAACAATTTTCAGGTTTGGTGCCAGAACATGCGTCCTCAGGAAGAAATTCGCGTCATTCGGACTGATCCTCATAGCCTTGAATACTTTAGGTAAACACAGTGTATTTTTCATGGGAATTATTTAGGTAACACAGTCTAGTCCAGTGGTGTCAAACTAATTTGTTATGACAGGCCAGATTTGATATAAAGGTACTTTACTCAGGCCATAAGTATCCTAAACTATGAGAAGCATGCATGCAAATTTGACACCAACAAGAGACCTAGTCTGCAGGCAAGACTAATGATCTCACAGGCCAGACTAATGCATCTGACAGACCAGACTAATGCATCTGACACCCCTAGTCTAGTCTTTATGGGCATTACAATTAATAGTTCAGCAGAAAGCTGCCTGAAGCACCACTGATATCCATTTGCACAAAATGCAGTTCTAAAGAATGAAAAGTTTAATTTTTTTTAGAAGATATTGCTTTAAATCAAAGAATGCAAACTTCCAATATTAAAAAAAGAAAAAGAATTTCTAAGAATTGTTTATCTCAAAATAATTCACTATATTTAAGTTGCACACAGTGACTGTCTTGAAAATCTTGTAACTATTCCTGATGAATGAAAAGTAATATTGCCAGAAGACTTCTTGTGATGTCTAGTTGGCTGTAAATGAAAATTGTGTCGATATGATGTCCAATGTGGCCACCATTGTAGCCATCTTGAAAATCTTGTTATGGCTACTTCACCTGAATTAAAAGTAATATTATCATGGATTTTCCCAGGAAGACTTCTTGTGATGCCCAGTTGATCCGAAATGAAAATGGTGCTGATCTGATGAAAATATTACCAATGCTCCTCCTGATGGCATGGTGACATTAACATGGTTTTTTTTTTACTAAACATCTTATAGAAACAGCAGCCATGTTGAGAATCATGTAATAATTATTTATCCTGAATGAATGGTCATACCAACATGGCTGTGTGATAAAATGGCGCCAGTCTGACTTCTCATATGACTGCCACAATGGCCATCTTGAAAATCTTATCATTAATTCTAGATGGCTGGTATATCAACATCATGCTTTAACCGAAACACCTATGATGTCAGGTTGGTACTAAACGGAAATAGTGTCAAAATGACAACCAGTATGTCAATCATGAGTCTAGGACATTACCCCCCTGTCAATTACCACTCTGCCACTACCCCTTGCTATTACCCCATCAGTATATTACCCTCCGTTATGTTACCCCTGAATCTATTACTATATATCATATAATTTTTATACCCCCAGAATAAATAATAAATTAAAATAAATTGCAAAAGAATTTATCATAAATTTTTAGTTTAGTTAATTAATCTTGGCCTTGAAAACATATTCTTGTCCTGGAATATTCAATATTAAATTCATCATATCATAATATTATAGTACCATAAAATATGTTATATTGATATGTATGTGAAACCAATACTCTTATCAGAATGTGTTTGTGTGCACTTAAATTGACGGGATAGAAACTTATTGCGGTAAAGCCAACACAATATCAATTAACAATTCAATTCGTCGTCGCACCTTGTCATCACTGTATTTGCTATAGTTTGATCTTGTATCTGTATTTGTAAATGATGGTTATGGCAGGGGGGTAATAAACCATCGGGTAATATACTGAGGGGGTTGTTTTTTGTTGTTGAGTTTAATTATAGTAGCGTTCGCACAATTGTGCATGTGCCACTTTTTTCTGACTGCACCGCAGCCTGCTAGTTGTTCCTGGGGAAGGGATGGTGCCACCTCCCCCAGGCTTTTATGGATTCAAGGAACCCTGATAGTTTGGCCTCAATCTTTGGGTCCATAAAGGTCCCTACAGTTGAATGGTTGGCTGTCATTAGTGGGAAGGAGAGCTCGGGAACGGTCCTGCTTGCTTTACATTGCTGTTTTCTTGTTGCATTTGCCTTTTTTTTTTTTTCGAGAATTTTTTTTTTCTTTTTTTTCGAGATTTTTTTTTTTTTTTTTCTCTTCAAAATGTTCTAAAAGGAGGGGGCATGTTCTATGCTGTTTATAGAGGTTCTTAGTAGATATCATGTATGAAGAGAGATTTTCAAGATTATTATGGTATTACTAGTCGAGGTGTTTAGGGTGTGTTTCCTACGTTATGTTATTTATAAGTTTTTAGATATTACCTCTTTAAGTTAATTATTAATTGATGTTTTTAGAGATTGAATGTTATTTATACTTTATTTAGCAAGAGACCGGAGTCCTAGCCGATTACACGGTTCGTTAAGGACATCTAGGACCGGAATCCTAGCTGATTACTCGGTTCGTTAAGGACATCTAGGGCATCCGATTTTGCGGTTTCCTTAGTTTTTTATAGGTGCTTCGTAAGTGAATTATTTATTAATACTTTTATAAAATTGAATGATATGTTATGGTTTTTTATGTGGTGGCTTCTACATTTATTTAGCTAGTTACTGGGTCTTTTGGTTTTGTGGGGATAGTAATTATATTTTGTTCCTAAGTCCTGCTGAGTCTATGAATTGATTTATATTTTTATATGCTGATTGTTTATTTTTATTAGAGTCCATAAGTAACTCTGGGTATGTGTGTGGTAATCCAATCTCTTTTTGGTTTTTGATAAATATTTTCCGAGCGAGTTGATATTTTGGGCATATATTGAATACGTGGTGTAGATCTTCGGTGGTGTGGCAGTTAAAGCAGTTAATGGTTGCTGGTTTGGGTCCTATAAACCTTCCAAAACTGCTTGCTAGTTTAGTTTTTCCAGTTATTATCCTGTTTATGGTTTTCTGTTCTAAATAGGTACCCATAGGTAGCTGTATGTTCCTATCTACGTTTTTTGGGTTTCATGGTGATTTTTCCCTTTTGTGGAGGAGTTCCAAAAATCTTGCCATGTTTGGTCTATATATGTTTGTGCGAAGCTTATTGCTTCTGTAGAGCTATAGTTAAGCTTGATAGAGTTTTGATCTCCTAGTTTGGTTTTTGCAACTTTGTCTGCTGTTTCGTTGCCAGAGATTCCAATGTGCGACGGTATCCACATGAGCTCGACTAATTGATGTGCTGTGGTGATATCGTCGATTAATTTGCATGCTCTGTCGAGGAATTGTTCCCTAGAGTGTGTATTGCGATTTTGGATCGATTTGATAACGCTTAGGGAATCGCTTATAATGACTGCTTTAGGTATTTAGTTGTCTTTGATCCATTTTAGTGATTCAAGTATAGCCCAGAATTCAGTGGTGTAAATGGAGCAATAGTCAGGTAATCTGGATCCCGTTTGTATATTGAATTCAGGGATGACTATTGCTGCTGCTGTTCTTGGTGGGTTGTTTGTTTTTGATCCATCGGTATATATTTTAACATAGTCCGGGTATTTTTGGTTGATTTCGTTTACCAGTACAGGTTTTAGTAAGTTTTCTTGTCCTTCTTTATTGCCTAATTTGGTAGCTTCAATGTTAATCCTTGGTGGTTTTTGTAACCATGGTGATTTGTTCTGGTCTGTATTGTTTGTTACCTGTTTTTTTAGTAGAGGTATCTTTTCTCTTAGTTCAAGGATTACTTTGCCACTTGGTGTGATAGGTATGATTTTGGGTTTGAAGACAACTTTACACTTATTTATAGCTATTTTGGTGGGATGGTTGTCTGGGTGGGTATCTAATCGAATGGAGTATCAGAGGAGCAGTTCTTGCCTACGTAATTTTAAGGGTAGTTCTCCTGTTAGTATTTGTAGTTCTTCTAATGATGTTGAGGGGAGTGTTCCTGTGCATAATAGCAAGGCTTTTCTCTGGATAGTGTCAAGTTTTTGTAGTACAGGCTGCTTAGCCGAGTTATATGCTTGGCAACCGTAATCCAGTTTTGATCTAATTAGGCTTTTATATATCGTGAGGAGGGTTTCCTGGTTGGATCCCCAGTCAGTCCCTGTGATGTTCCTGAGTAAATTGAGATCTTTGTTACAATTCTGGGTGAGTTGTTCAATGTGCTGTTTCCATGTGAGGTGGTTGTCAAAGAACATTCCTAGGAATTTTACTACTGTTACGTATTTGATTAATTGATTTTGTATATAGAAGTTTGGATAGACTAGGTTGTTATTTCGTTTTGGGGTGAATATGATTGCCACAGTTTTTTCATGAGATATTTTGAAACCCCATTTGTCCGCCCATCTCCCTATGTTGTCTAGGCTCTGCTGGATTTCTTTAACTGCTGTGTTATTGGCAGGATTTCCATTCCTCCATATGCCACTATCATCTGCAAATTGTGACAAGTTTATTTTTCTGGAGGCTACATTGAGGTCAAGGTCGTTTACCATTAGGTTAAATAGTAACGGACTTATTACACTGCCTTGCGGTGTTCCATTTTCAAGTGAAAATTCTTCCGAATGGGTGTTGCCTATTCTTGTGGTAATTTTCCGGCCTGTGAGGAAATCGCCAATCCAGTTGAACAAGCGTCCAGTTATTCCAAATTGGTTTAATTTGGTCATTAGTCCATTGGTCCATACTAGGTCGAACGCTTTTTCTAGGTCTAAAAAAACTGCTATGAGGTTGCGATCGGTTTTCCTATGTGCGTTAAAAGCGAGTTTGATGTCTGTTTCCAATCTGAGAAGTTGGTCAGTTGTGGACCGTTTGTTCCGAAAGCCACATTGATTTATGGAGAGTAGGTTATTGGTTTCTAGGTGGTGTTTTAACCTATTTGCGATTATTGTCTCCATTATTTTGCAAATATTGTTTGTAAGGGAGATGGGTCGGTACGAATTTATGTTGTTGGGATCTTTACCTAGCTTGGGCATTGGTATTACTATGGCCTGTTTCCATTTGGTGGGAAGTTGGCCTTTATCCCATATCCTATTAAAGAGTTTGATTATGGCTATTGTTACATTGATAGGTAGTTTTTTGTAGATAATGTAACCTAACTGATCCTTACCAGGGGATGTTTCGTTTTTGGATCGTAGGGCTATCTTCCATTCATGTACTGTGATGTCGCTATTTAGGTGAGATTCTTTTGTTCCTTGGTCTTGAAACATTTGAGGTTGGGTTCCCTCTATTAGTTTTTTGTGTTCTTTAAAGTTTTTGGAGTGATTATTGTTGCTACTCATGTTCGAAAAATGCTTCGCTAGGAGGTCTGCCTTATCTTTATTTGTTATGGCATTTTTAATTTTTGGGGCTGAGGTAGTTGCTTTCCCTTTTATGGCTTTTATCTTGTCTCATATTTGTTTTGAGTTTGATTTTAGACTCAGTTTAGAGCAAAAGGTTTGCCATATATTAATTTTAGCAGTTTTTATTGTTTGTTTTAGTGCTTTTTGTTTATCTTTATATTGCTGGAATTAGATAGAATTTTTGGTGCGTTTATATTTATTTAAGGCCCTTTTTTGTCTTTATGTGCTATAGTGCACTGTTTAGTCCACCATGGTACAGGGTTTTTATTTTGGATATTAGTTGTCTTTGGTATGCATCGGTTAGCTGCTTCTATAATTGTGCCTGTTGTGTTATCATAATACATGTCAATACTTGGGCTTTCTAAGTGATCTGGATGTACTTTAGCTAGTAATAATTGGAATTGGTCCCAGTCTGCCTGCTGGTACCTCCATTTAGGTGGGGTTTCGTTAGGAATGTGTTGAGTTTTTGTTTGAATATTGATTGTGATGGGAAAATGGTCATTTCCTAACGTATCTTCCTGATCCACCCACCAATTTGTGATTTGAGCCAATTTTGGGGTAGTGATGGTTAGGTCTATGGCTGAGAGAGTGCCATCCTCAGGGTTTAATCTAGTGTTCGACCCGTCATTTAAGATGACCAGATTGTTCTCAGTTATCCATTTTTCAACCATTTTTCCTCTTTGATCTTCATTTTTACCTCCCCATAATTTACTGTGTGCGTTGAAGTCGCCACAGATCATTAGATTGTTGTTGTTGTTATTAGTGATTGCCTTTAGTGAGATTAGGTTGGTAGGGCAGAAGGTACCCCCTGGGTCGTATGCATTTATTATTTGAATGTTTGTGGTTCCTATATTTATCATTACTGACATTATTTCGATGCTATTATTGATGTTTAGGTTAGGGGGTACTTCTATTACTTCATAGTAGATTAGTGTATCTATTAAAAATATTGCTAGTCCACCCCCTTTCTGCCTCATGGGTCTGTTTTTAAAGATTCCCTGGGTATAGCCTTGTAGTTTGGGCAGGCGTTTGTGTTCTTGTGTTATGAGGGTTTCCTGTAGGCAGATTACGTCTGGTTTTATGGCCGTATTATTCAGTTTGTTCTGCAGTTCTGATAGGTTTTTAAAGATTCCTCTGCAGTTCCATTGCCAGATGGTGATTTTATTATTTTTTGTACTATTCATTTTTGACGTTGTCTTTATCTATTAGTCTTGTGGTCCAATCAGCTAGTATGGTGAAAATGGTTTTGAGGGTTCTGATTATGCTACTGAGATCTTGCATTATGGTTCATGTTGTTAGGTTCATTACTTCCTGTATTAATTCTGTGTTAGTGTGTGTGTTAGATTTGGGGATGTTTGGGGTGACAGTTTTGTTTGTATCTGGAGTGTTATCAGGGTGGTCATGGTTTGTTACAATGTGGGTTGTAGTTTTTGGTTCTTTTGTTTCCTGATTCGAGGGTATGTTTTGTGGTGCAATGTTTTCCCTTCTGATTCTGCGTGGAGAGTTTTGGTGCTCATTGATTGTTTCAGAGGTAGATTTTGGTGTGATGGAGTTGTTTTTACAAATAATGTTTTTGGCAGAATGGTAGGTGAGGTGTTTTTCGTTCATTAAGTCCACTATTTGTTTCTCTTTTATTGCAAATTTGCATTCTGCCGATCTAGGATAATGATTTTCTTTACAGTTAGCACATTTTTTATTAATTGTGTGGCATTCTCCTTTGTGTTGACCTCCGCAGTACTTACATCTTGGTTTGAATCTACATCTGAGGGCATAGTGTCCCCAGTGCACGCATTTGGTGCAAAATCTTGGCCTATTTATGTAGTTTTCCAGCTTATGGTACACTCCTGACTGTCCTAGCTTTATTATTGAGGGTATTGGCTCGGTAGCCTCTATAACTGCTTTGTTTGTTCCTTGTCCCATGTGATTTTTAAGACGATATACTTTGGTGGTCTGTGTTCCATTTGCTGTGAGTTTATGAAGTAGGAGTTCATTGCTTATGTCCTTGTTGTATCCGTTTAGTGCTATTACTTTTTTAAAGATAGTGGTTTTAGTGGGTTCAGCCAGATTAGTTGTGGTTTCACTGTGTTTGGAATTCGAAGTGACTCGTGGTTTCCTCTGAGTGCTATGGTGTCTCTCTACTTTGATCTTTATTGGGCCTATAGTTTCAATTTGGATGAATTTTTCCACCTGTTGAATTGTGCTGCATTGGACAATGAGGTAGTTTCGCCTTGGTCTTATCAGTTTGAATTGTCCAGTGTGAATTTTGGCCAGTGCTGTCATAATACTATTGGTACTTAGACTAGTAATTCTGTTGCACCTGCTGCTTATGTATATGGTGTGTTCGATGGAATGATAACTGTACATTTTGTTTTGGGGGTTATGTTGTTGTTTTATTTCCTGTTTTGAGTTAATCTTACTTGTGGGGTTTTTTGGGTTGTTTTGGGGTTTTAGCGGGCCCTTGCCATTACCTAGGTATGTGTTTTGGGTTGTTTGGGGTCTTTGGGTTGCCATATTAGTGATGCTGCTGGGTCGTTTTGTAGTGTCTAATTCATTGGATTTGTTCCCATAGGTTGGTGGTTCCCTTGCTGTTATTATCCCAGATGGTCCAGGAGTTTGGCTTGAGTGTCTAGTTTCTTTCCTAATGTTTTGATTTATTGTTGTTTGCTTGATTTCCTGTTGTTGGTTTGTTTGCATGCTTCTAGAATTGGTTATTTCATTTTTGGTGAATTTTGGGGTGCTGGTTATGGTTATGTGGTCTAATTCTGGGGAGTTTAAGGTATGTAGGTTACTGTCAAATTCATTTGTTAGGTTTGGAATAGTGGTGTCTATATCTTCATTTGTGTTTGGTTTTTCCGCTTCCTTGAAGAGGATTGGCGATAGTATTGGCATTGTATTTATATTGTTCCCTGGAGTGTAGTTTTGTATTTCTAGTAGTTTCTGTTGGTGGGGTGGGGTGGGGTGGGGGTGTTAATTATGTCTGCTGGTTTGTGGTTTGTTTGGTCTGTGTTTGAGAGCAGAATTTGGGGTCCCAGTGTGATGTTGGTTGAATTCGAGTTTGCTGTGGTTGGTACTACTTGCGTTAATCTTGCTTGTTTTACATGCTTTATTGGTGCTGTTTGGAGTTGTGATACATCCAATATTTTTACTGATTTATTGATAGGGTTGTTTGGTGGTTTGTGTGTTTGCGTGTTTGGATTGAATAGAGCCATTTGTTTGGACCTAGTTTGCATTCTTCTACTTAAATTGCGTATAGCATTGAATGATGACTTATCTTTTGTTTTTGTCCTAACCCAGTCTGCTCCTCTGCTAGAAGTCTCTCCTTTGTTTTCTGTTACGTGTTCCTATCGTTCCTTTGTTTGATAGTTCCTTTGTTCTGTTCAATTCCTTTGTTCACGGCTTGGCGGTTTGCTAATCGTTTCCTCTTCTTGGTATTATTTCTTTGCTCTTGTTTTCCTGTTCCTTTATTCTATTTTAATCGGTGATGGTGGTGGCTGCACTCAGTAGAACTTTTAAAATTATACACGAAGCCGGTTTTACACAGTAAACAAATCAAGCAAATTGAGAGATAGTTTGACTGAGGGGGTAAATGATGGAGGGTAACGGCATGAGGGTAGTGGCAGGGGGGCTAATATCCTGCTTCCGTCAATCACAGCTGCGCTAACTTGAAAATGTTATTATCACTGAAGAATATCATAGTTTCAATACTTAGCAGTTCAGAGGATGAAATGGTCACATCTTGTACTTCTTGAAAGTCTTTTAACCTAGTAGAGCTTCAGTTCCTATGAGGAACTCGTGTATTTTCAGTACCACCCTACCCACCCCTACATAAAAAAATATATTAATGAACATCTTATGTATGAAGTTGTGGCATGTTACTGTCATAAAATGTAAATAATTCTGCAAACAGTAATGAGTTGATGCAATTAAAAAATGTATTGTCTAGTCAGAACAGTCGTGTCAGAATATAATTAAGTTAAGGCACAACTCTCAAAGTGTCACCTCTGTGATACATTTCAATGGTGAAGGATTAAAGGTCAACTCTAAACACTTCCTGATGTCTCTGAAAACATTAAATAATGCCTAAACTAGAGCTAGAATTTTGTAAATTTGATTAGCAGGGCCATAAAGAGGAGAATTGTAAAGCTTAAGTTTGGAGAAGATATGCCTTCAGGGGACATAACTCTTTAAATGATGGAATGGAATTTTAAATGATACAATTGTATGAAAATACATTTGAGATATATACAAGTTTTTAGCCCTACTGAAATAAAAACCCAGAGTATTAGGATAATGACCTTTGACTCCATACATTTTCTGTACAACAACTTTGATATATTGTTAAGTTTTCTTCCACAACAATCTATCATGTAGCTTCAACATGTCATAAGATGCAGGGATTCTGAGGTGGGTTACGTTTGGTCCTTGTAGCATGCCCTTTTTTTACAAACTGATGGCTCCTCACCCCCAACTTTGAGGGAAAAATCAATCTCAAAAATGGATCTTGCATGTGTTTTATTTAGCATGTTGGAAGAGATAACTGATCTACAAACTGAAGTCTGTATACACTTGAGGGAAACAGTTTTGGACATCATCGGTGGAAAATGTGTATCTAACTGAACAATGCATACATGTTTTTCATTGTTCAAGTTTGAAGATCACTGTGACATCACTAACTAGCTTTGTTCTTCGAGCATGTGATTGGTTGATCAGAACAGTTTGTGCTCTGAACTGTCTATGACACACTGAATTAGAGATGCTGGTTGGGTTTGTTTGATTGACATAGTATGTACTGCAGTTCCAAGAGTTACACTGTTTGCACTTCTGAACTGCCTCTGCAGTCCTCAGCTCATAGTCTCAACCCAAGTATGGAGGAGTCTGCACCAGGTGGAACAATCCTGTGCAAGATCTTCCCAAGTCTCAGGGTCGATATTGAAATGCTTCAAGCATGATTTGAAGGAGTCTTTGACCTCCTGTAGCTCACTGGAGAAGATCTTTGGCAGCTGCTTCTCTCAACAACAGCTGAGTGTAGATGCTTGGAATGCCTGATATATGAGAATCTCAGTGTCATCGGCCTTGTTTTGTCATGTTACCCTTATTAGTGTCCTCAGGCAGCCATTATGAAAATGGTTCAGCCTTTTGGCATAGCATCTGGACATTGTCAAGGTTGTGCATGCATACAACAGGGCTGCAACACAGTTGGTTTGTAAACCTTCAGGTTTTTTTGTTGTTGCAGACTTGTGCCTTTTTGCTCCCACACATTTGTATGTAATCTGTTGAAGGTCACATTTTCTTTGGCAATTCTGGCATTGGTTTCATCACTGAGGTGGATTGCACATGATAGTGTAATGCCAAGATTGGTGAACTTTTCCATTGCCTGAAGGGTTTGGATCTAGGCAAGTTTTTCCTGGAGCAAATTAGTGCATTACTGTTGTCTTCTTAATATTGATTGTGACGCAAAAATTGTCACAAGCTGAAGTGAAATTATCCATCCTATATTGCATGTCCGCCTAAGATTTGGCATTCAAGTAACAGTTATCATGAACAGTCACTTCAGTCACTTCATGTAACTTTGCCTTTGCACATTGTCTTCTCAGACTGAACAGCTTGCTATCAGTACTGTATCTGGTGTTGTTTCTAGTGTCATAGTCACGGAAGGGATCTGTAAGCATGGGTATGCTGAAGAGAACTGGGGCCAACATGCAGCTTTGCTTGCTTCTCTTGGTGACTGGGGATGGTTCAGATGATTGACCTTCATCCATGATGTAAGTGAGCATGCCATCATGGAATTACTGAACCATTTTGATGGATTTCCCAAATTTTGCCACAGTCCTCCACAGGCCCTCACCATGGCTGTGTCAAAGGCTTTGGTCAGGTCAGTTAATGTCATGTACAGGTTGGAGTTCTGTTCTTGGCATTTCTTCTAGAGATCATCAGCTGCAGACACTGTTTGTGGTCCCCAAATCCTTTTCTGAAGTCACACTGATATCCAGGTAGGGGCCCTTATCACAAGGTAATTCAGCAGAATTCTGGCAAGGATTTTGCTGGTTATTGACACTTGACAGCAAGGAGATGCCCTGTTGGTTGTTGCAGGATTGTCCAGTTTCTGCTTGTACAAGTGGACAATAGATGCATCCTTGTACTCCTGGGATATAGTTCCTTAAATCCTCATGGACTGGAAGACTTCCTTCAGTTTTTGTGCCATGTGTGTGTTCTGCTTGTAGACTACTCTTGGTATTGCACGTATTCCAGGTACTTTCCCATTTGATAGCAGGTTAGTTGCTTTCTCAGTTTCAGTCCAAGTTGGAGGATCACAAGAAATATGATCATTTCCACTTGGGACAGTTTAATGTTGATTAAGGATGCTACTGAAACGTTCTGCCCATCTTTGTAGTAGTTTTTCTTTGACAGCAGTGTGACGTTATCAGTACTCAGTATTGACAATGTTCTTGATGATTGTGATCCACAGATTGACTTTAAAGTATCATAGAACTTCATGTCATTCCTACCTGTTTAAGACTGAATTGTATCTGCCTTGTTTCTCAGCCACGAGTCTTTGTAGTGGTCATCCTTTTGAATTGTTGAAGGCTGCCTTCTTAAATGACGAGTTGCTGGCTTCTAAACAGGTCTTTTGGAGCTGATGATTCTCATTCAGTAGTCTCTGTATGGCAGCATTGTTCCATCAAACCAGTCTTGTTGCTTACATGTAGTGGAAATGGGGGCTTTTGGATGAGTCAAGTACTAGTATACAGTCTCTGAAGGACTCACGGTACTAATTCCACTCCAATGGTAAACATATGGAAACACTGTCATATTCAAAATTCAATAACTTAAAATTTATGGGTGCTGATAATGACACCTATAATTTTTCGTGCACATCTAACCTTGGTGCAAGCTTATGTGTGGAGAACACCATATGACCCGCGGCAATTTGTTTACATACATGTGCATGAAACACGTGTTATTGATTCTGCACCAAATGAATCAGGTGCTACTTTCAGTATTGAGTACTCCTGAGTCAAGCCTGTAAAAATGCTAAAATTGCATCAGTAGAAATTTGTCAATATTTTTTTTACATTACATATAGGACAAGCTCTCAAAAGATATTTTTCCTAAAATTTTAATTTTCATTATTAACCAATTATGGACCACCAAACCTGTAAATACTCTATCATTTCTTCACCCATTTCTAGACTGGTTCACAGTTCTTCCGTATAATTAGTACCGTGTGTCCTATAACCAGATTTAATTTTTTTTGAAAAAGTTGTATTTTACTCCTTGATATTAGAGCATAATTGTAAGAAAGAATTGGCCATGTTTGTGCATGGATAATAGTGCAATAGCATTTTATGTGATACCAATATCTATAGTTAAATTGCATCCGCATCACATGTTGCTGTGTTGTATTGTACTTATTAGTGGCTTATTCTTGTTATTAAAATAATTGTTTTCTGCCTTTGTATCTTCATGTTATCTTTCTATGGCATGCATGCTACACAAAAGAAACACAAGCATGCTGACATCAGCAAGTATGACATCACAGGGTATCAAATTACATGACGCATTGTATTTTCATCTCTCACTGGCTATAAGACAAGTTTTAAATGTTTTAAATTTCAAAATTGCATTTCTTTTCTTGCTGACTCTCACAGAAATAAGATACAGTGCATCCCTATTCACATCAATCAAACAAAACAAATAAGTGTGCCACATGACAGGTCAAAATGATAAGAGGCCATTGCCCTTTTGTGACTAAAACATATACACACACCCATGAAGTATCAAGAGATGCTGACATTCCAAACTTATTTAAACTATCATCACATGTGATTCATGACCCCCAAATGTTAATAAAAAGGTATAAAAGCCAAGGAAGAGTTCCATAAGCTTTATTATACTGAATAATTAAATAACATAGTGCTACTTTTTAGTATAAAACTATGGGGAAGGGTGAATAAGCAAAGAATAGACAGAGTAATTTCTTCAAGCCTGGTAATGTTCCCCACAACGGGGGTGGGGGGAATGTGTATCAACCCAAATAACACATCAGCATGAGGTATGTTACATAAGGACAGCAAGAGACAAATTTGAAAAAGCTATCCAAAGTTCCTATAATGCTGACATTGATGTTGGAGACAGAAAGTGTATGCACAAACTGTTATGACTCAAGCTATTAAGTATGCTGGAGGTGGAGAAATGTGTGAAAAACTTTGCTATGCCAAGACAAGTTCATGTCTCTATGCAATACGCAGACACTGATAAAAATTGTCACTGAATACACTACTTGTTAAATTTAAGTAATAGAATTGAATTGCATATTGAAGTTGTCTAATACATAAACATATACCTACATTTACCCAAAGCTCATAAAAAGTTAAGAAAAAGTCTCAAAATCATTACTGTGGCTACTTTCCACTATAAGCAGTGTTAAATTACTTACTTTTTAATATAAAGCTGAAAAAATGCATACATTATTGAACAAAAGAGAAACAAAGCAAACATTGCAATCACTCAATTACAGTCAAAGGGGAGGTAATACACCTTGAATTGGCAAACCAAATAGCAAGCTCTAATTTACAGCTAAATGATTCCTTACTATTACTTGATGGTAAGAACAGAGCAATGTAGGTTTAATAAATAGCTTTTGTTTCAAATATGAAACCATATTTCTGACATGAAGCTTGTTTTCATTTATTCACAACAACATATATGGTGAAGAAAACCCATATCACTTAGTGCACGCAGTAATCAAATGCTGAGATTTGGAATAATGTGTTCTGAGACCACAAGTTGCAACACCCTGAGTATAAAGGTTTTCTATCATGGGACTTGGTACATGAAGAAAAAAGAGATCTGGTTTGGTGGGAGAGAGCAGTATGTTCACCATGCAGTTATACATCAAGAATGTTTCAACTGTATGAAGGGAGGTTGGGGAAGAAAAACTGCCTGTGTAAAGAATGCAATACAGATAGGACTTTTGCAGACTTATATTGGGAATGAAGGGTTGAAAACTATTATTTTAAGTGAAAATGTCCCTCCCTGCTCCCTCAACAAAAGGAATGCAGAAAAGTTCCAATACTGTTTGCCCAAAATGTAATGTACCAATATGAGAAACATGCTGAACATAGAATAGGTGTCAAGGAGTTTAATTCTAGGATAAGAAATAAGACCGGTATAATTGATATTCAATGTGACTCAACATATAATAATTCAATTTACAGGTTGAGGCAATGCAGCATGTGCAGTTTTGTGCACAGTCCTTATTTTTACAATGTTCTCTGCTTTGATCTGCTGAGTGTGTCTCTAAAGTTAAATGATCAGTACTGATACATAAGTGATTGTGACATAAGTGGCTTACATATAAAATCTACCCCACCCCACCCCATTTTGGGGAATTATTGCATGTGTTAAATGGTATTTAACCATACAGGCCAATCTATGGGTACCATCATATGAAATTCTGCCATCAGGCCATACTGTGCTCTTTTCCCTATGGCCTGAGCTATATACTTCCACTCTCCAGTGTATAAAACCATCCCCATCTGTCTTTTGTATAGAATTTTTCTCCAAAATCACATGCAAACCATGATAAAAAGACTCCATTATCACTGTCATATGTAAAAACCACCAAATTGATACCCTGGATGCACGTGGTAACCATGGAAACAACAAACTCCTATTATGGTATAGGTCGCATATAGGACTCATGGTACTAATTCCACTCCAATGGTAAACATATGGAAACACTGTCATATTCAAAATTCAATAACTTAAAATTTATGGGTGCTGATAATGACACCTATAATTTTTCGTGCACATCTAACCTTGGTGCAAGCTTATGTGTGGAGAACACCATATGACCCGCGGCAATTTGTTTACATACATGTGCATGAAACACGTGTTATTGATTCTGCACCAAATGAATCAGGTGCTACTTTCAGTATTGAGTACTCCTGAGTCAAGCCTGTAAAAATGCTAAAATTGCATCAGTAGAAATTTGTCAATATTTTTTTTACATTACATATAGGACAAGCTCTCAAAAGATATTTTTCCTAAAATTTTAATTTTCATTATTAACCAATTATGGACCACCAAACCTGTAAATACTCTATCATTTCTTCACCCATTTCTAGACTGGTTCACAGTTCTTCCGTATAATTAGTACCGTGTGTCCTGAAGGAAACCAATTTTTTGACTTCACAGCAGTTGTTTCTGGTAAATCAGCTGTGATATGCTTACAGGGATGGGATAAACAGGCAATGTATAGGTCACCTTTTATAACCTCTTCCTTGTGCTTTGGAGGTGAGCATGGTGAACCTAAATAGGGCTGCTCATTTCCAGGGACTGCCAAATTCCACTACTGCCTCATTTCAGTAAGAAGGGACCCATGCCCCTGAGCCACCTGTGTGCAGGTTTGCAGCTGCAGCTCCTAGTGTATTAATACCTGCTGCTTTGTCACCTACCCCTTTGCTACAGGACTTGACCGTTATTATCTGATGGTGGTGGTGCCATGATGTCATGTCTGTATGAGTTGGATTTAAGTAAGAAAACATTGGAGAGAATCACCTTCACCCTCTTGTCCAGATCCATTTGAATCCAGTGGTATGACGCTGTAAAAATGTCTGTAGACAAGTCCAGATGTAGTGTATTACCATCAGGTCCCATTGTGCTAGAGCTGATGCCCTGTGTCATCACACAGGTCTAGCCATTAGCCTTCACAGCCAGGTTAGGAGCATTGTTGCTTGGTTGGCCAATCCACTAGAAAGGACATTCCAGATAGGGCCAGGTATATCGGTCCATTCAGGGTCAACAGTTGCAGGTAGTACCGTCTACTGTTGAGTAAAGTTCCGGCCATACCTGAAACGTGTGTGTGTGGGGGTGGGTGGGGGGAATACATCTATGTATGCATGAATGGATGCTATATACGTGTAAATATGTACACATTATGTATGCACAGTGTTTAATGGCACAACAAATTGAAAGAATGGTTAAGGCAAAATAAACTGGTTGCACACCACCCCTTCCTCACCCAACTTTACTCCTACTCTTTATTCTAAATAAAATATGTTGAAGCTGATCTGTTCTTCCATTATGACTTCAAGTCTGGGTCCTTTTGTTTTGGCAACTAG
Source organism: Sinohyriopsis cumingii (assembly GCA_028554795.2). NCBI lineage: Eukaryota > Metazoa > Mollusca > Bivalvia > Unionida > Unionidae > Sinohyriopsis > Sinohyriopsis cumingii. The sequence goes on from CM068838.1 coordinate 85,675,573, forward strand.
TATGTTTTACATATTAAGTATATTGTGGCCTCTCATTGTTGTTGTTGTTGTTGTGGGGTTTAATGCCATTTTTCAGCACACGATAGGCTATGCATGGCGGCCAGTATTAATGGTGCAGGAAGAACCCAGGAAAACCCCGGTAAGAACCACCGACCCATGAGAAGCTACTGGCAAGCTTTCTCACATACCCGCATTAGCCGAATCCAAGACTCGAACCCATGCAGACAGAGGTGAGATGGCAGTAATCTATAATGGAGAGCACTTTAGACCACTCAGCCACTTGGGGCCCCTGTGGCCTCTCGAAGAGTGAGGTAAAATCTCACAAATAGTTGTGGGTAGTGAGCCTCACAGAGCGAGGTAAATAGTCTCCAAGTCTCACAACACTATAAATTTATTGTTCTGTAAAATTTATCCTTCTCACATGTTGAAATAATTTGACTTTTCTGACAATCAGTATTATATTCTTTTAGAGAATGGTCACAACAATCTTTGTTTTATTGGTTATCATACATATAATTTTGCAATCTATTTCAGGGTGACTGGTCCACTTCAGAACTCAGCAGAGTTTTCAGAGGTTTTCAAGTGTCCAGTAGGTAGCCGCATGAATCCACAACACAAGTGTACTATTTGGTAGGATGCCAAATGGCACTGAATGATGCATCATTATCCTCGAACCTTCAAAACTGATGAAAAAGATGAAGAAAAACACAACAAACTTTAGTGGCATTATTGAGGGGAACATCCATTTATAATTTTAGAATGAAAATGAATAAGTCAGTTCACAAACCTCCACAGGGCTACATGTGTTTGTTATAAAACCCTATTGAGGGGAACATCCATTTATAATTTTAGAATGAAGATGAATAAGTCAGTTCACAAATCTCCACAGGGCTACATGTGTTTGTTTTTTTTCAAAATATGTTCAGATTGCCATTATTTAAGATACATAGACATTAAAGAAATATTCCTGAGCTTTTGTTTTATTTCTTGTAAATGCCAATAATACTTGATGCTCTGTCAATACAACAGTTAAATTGTACCATGCTCTAATTATAACTGAGGTCAACATATGTAGTAATTGGTACAAGGTAATATAAAACCCTATGCAATACTTGATAAAAGGCTATGTAATAATTGGTACAATGCTATACAAAAGTTTTTAATAATGGTTGCTTTTGTTGTGGGGTTTAACGCCATTTTTCAGCACATGATAGGCTATGCATGGCGGCCAGTATTAATGGTGGAGGAAGAACTCTGGGAAAACCCCGGGAAGAACCATTGACCCATGAGAAGCTACTGGCAAGCTTTTTCACATACCCACATTGGCTGAATCCTAGACTCGAACCCACGCAGACGGGTGAGATGGCAGTGATCCATAATGGAGAGCGCTTTAGACCACTCGGCCACTAGGGGCCCCATAATAATTGGTACAAGGTTGTATAAAAGTCCGTGTAATAATTGGTACAAGGCTATAAAAATGTATGGAATAATTAGTACAAGGCTATAAAAAGTCCATGTAATAATTAGTACATGGCTATAAGTATGAATGTAACAATTAGTACAAGGGGATATAAAAGTCTATGTAATAATTAGTACAAGGCTATAAAAGTCTATGGAATAATTAGTACAAGGCTATAAAAATGTATCTACTAATTAGTACTAGGCTATATAAAAGTCTATGTAATAATTAGTACAAGGCAATAAAAATGTATTAAATAATTAGTACAAGGCTATAAAAATGTATGGCATAATTAGTACAAGGCTATAATAAAAGTCTATGTAATAACATACAAGGCTATAAAAAGTATGTGATAATTAGTACAAGGTTAAGTAAAATGCTGTTTAATAATTAGCACAAGGCTATGTAATAGTGGGGAGTCATGGTACTTGCTTGAACTTTGGGTTCATAATCCAAGGGTTGCAAGTTTCTATACCAGCCTGGGTCAGCTGCATCAATGTGTTTTGGAGAAAGACACTTCCCATTTCCCTGGTGGCCAGTAAGGTGTTTTGGAGAAAGAGACAACCCATTTCCTTGGTGGCCAGTAAGGTGTTTTGGAGAAAAACACTTCCCATTTCCTTGGTGGCCAGTAAGGTGTTTTGGAGAAAGACATTTCCCATTTCCTTGATGGCCAGTAAGGTGTTTTGGAGAAAGACACTTCCCATTTCCTTGATGGCCAGTAATGTGTTAAAAGTGCCATTAAATCCAACAAAAACAAAGGTTAAAGATTCTGTAATAATTGGTACAAAGTTGTGTAAAAATTGATTTTACACAAATTCACATTACAATTGGGTATGTTTAATGTGAAATTACATAATGAATTCTTAATTAGACTGGCAAATGAATTTGGTGAGAAAAGTATAGTAACTGTTTTAAAAGTAAAATTCATACATTATTGTCCGAGACCTTTACTTTTTGTCATTTAACAGTAATATACTTCGTCTCGGGATATATAAAAATCTTTGTCCTTTCATCTGTCCAACACACAAATTATTGAATGCAGCAAATTTATTTTTTCATAGATTACCAAGAAACTAATTTAATCACCTGAACATGATGTGCATACAGACAACTCACTATATCCTTGCAATTCTTATAAGTTATACCCCTATTAAATAATGATAATGATAATAATAATAATAATACTTTATTTTAATAGGTAAGATAATAATAATTGGAAAATAATGTTGTTATTACTTGAAGTTATTTAGGTCCAATATTCAATATTGCTATCCCATCCTTTCACAATGAACCTGGGACAAAAAAGAAGGAAATGAAGGGCCTAAATTGCCATCAACACTGGACTCATAGATTGTTAAAAATCAATACCAATTACAATCGAGCCGGGACCCGAGTGCCTGAGTGGTCAAAAGCGTTCTCCATTACGGATCACTGCCATCTCACCACTGTCTGCCTGGGTTCAAGTCTTGGATTCGGCCAATGTGTGTATGTGAGAAAGCTTGCCAGTACAGTAGCTTCTTGAGGGTTGGTGGTTCTTTCCGGGGATTTCCCGGGTTCTTCCTCCACCATTAATACTGGCCGCCATGTATAGCCTATCATGTGCTGAAAAATGGTGTTAAACCCTTCAACAACAACAACAATCAAGCCTACTTTGATTGCTGATTGGACTACATACAATGATCCTGTATCATGCATCCCATGCCAGTAGCACATCAATACTCAAATGGATCAGAAGACCACCTACAGTGCCATGGTACCTAGTTTCTGTTACAGAACAAGGGCAGTCGATAGCCATGAAGCAACTGTACCTGTTATGGTTCCAAGCCTGGTAGCTTTATGGATTCAGTTTAACCCAGTGCTATCACCAACTAGTATAAAATGGCTAAAATGCAGATTCAATATTGTTCCAAGTGCTGAAGGCCTATAGAAGACCTCAGCCAGTCAGATTTGAGCTCTTTTGTCAGTTTCATAGAGTACAATGATTCAGAATGGACGCCTCTTTCAGGAGGGAGACTTTAGTCAGTCAAGATCTGCATGATTTTGACTTCCATGTTCCAGTTCACAAATCCTCCAGGCAATCCCTGAGGTTTGCTTTCAGGGACATGGTATTCCAATTTAGAATGCTCCCTGTTAGTTTCAACATCAGTCCCTGGGTTTCCACAAGAAATGTGGTCAGTGTAGTGTCTCAGGGCAGTTTCCATGTCCACGACATCCAGCTACCTGGACAAAATATTACAAAAGCACCAGGTGAGTTATATCTCAAAATATAATTCTCTTTTTTTACTTCTATTCCACCTTGGATTCATTATCAATAAGGTCAAATCCAAAATGTGCCATCCCAACATTTTGCCAAGATGATGACGCAGCTTAAAATGCATTCATCTCCCTCAAGAATGTGTGGCATCATAGTCTTGATTTGCCTGTTCAACAGACCAATCTGCTTTGAAGTTAATCTTGATGGTGTCTTCAATTCACTCAAAACATCACATCTCAGCCTGAGAAGAGCTACTAGGTCTCAATGTGGCAGTGAATTTTATAATCCTGAGACACCTGTTCACAAGAACATTGCATATCATTCTGTTGTTCCAGGGGCGACTCAAGCTGTACATAATGGAACAAAGAGTCCTCATCTCTGACAATACAAGGTTACATCTCTGCAAATGAGATAACCTCATTTGCTACACAGTGAGTGTTACTTTACAGGTGAAGCCTCCAGGAATCATGATTTATAGATGCCAGCAGCAGGCCTTGAAGTGGGGTGGGGTCTCATCTCCTGGCATTATTTTGAAAAGCCTTAGGATTATATCCCGCAGAACCAACTTTTGTACATCAGACTCTTTGAGATGAAAACCATGGTGAATGCATGTTATTGGTGGCAGGACATGCTAGCTGGAAATGGTGTACTCATCCTGTTTGAAAACGTCCACTTTGAATTATCTCTAAATACAAACGGTGGGGGCAGGACCTAATCCACAGACTTGTGCCTCTTGTTTTCCAATTTTCTTAGTTGGTGTTATCAACAAATTCACACAGTAGTCACATTCAGGGCAGGCTCAATGCTTTGGAGGATGCTTCCTCTCAGAATCGGCTAAATTACAAACCAAATGGTAGATTGACCCCTTTGTATTCAGTTGAGTCTGTGAGATTGCCCCCTTTTTATTCAGTTGAGTCTGTTCCCTCTGATGCTGGCTCCTTGTGGAGCTATTTGTGACAAGTTGGAATACAAAGCTCCCAAGCTTTGTCTACCAAGTCCCAGATAAAGAAAGCCTGGGCAGTTGATGCTCTTTTTACAGAAACTGAACCGAGGTGGTGTGAAGAGGGATGTCTAGCTAATTTATACCTTTGAAAGAGGAAAAAGGTTGACATGTCTGTGTAGGCTCTATTGTCCTGCATATGATGGGTTAGTCACTCTGCGTACAGACAACTAACCCAAGAACAAATTTAACTGTTGCACATTTCAGCTCGTGAAGTTGGGGCAGTCACCAGTAACATAGCTTTCTAGCACAACTATTGCCTAATGGACTATATGCCTGAGAGATGTGATGGGTTCATTTGGACCATGTGGAACATAAGCAGCACTGCAACAGGCAACCTTCCCAGGTCATTTAGCAGGTTTTTAGTAACGTGGCCAAACAACTTCCATTGGGGGGGGGGGATTTTTCCAGTCTGCTTTTTTTGTTGTTATTGTTGTGGGGTTTAACACTATTTCTCAGCACACGATAGGCTATGCATGGCGGCCAGTATTAATGGTGGAGGAAGAACCCAGGAAAACCCCTGGAAAGAACCACCAACCCACGAGAAGCTACTGGCAGGCTTTCTCACATACCCACATTGGCCGAATCTGAGACTCAAGCCCATGCAGATCGAGGTGAGATGGCAGTGATCCATAACGGTTAGCGCTTTAGACCACTTGGCCACCTGGGGCCCCAAACTTGAAATCTGGGCTTACCAGTACATGTATATCATCAATGTCTTGGACGAGTTCAATAATGAATGAGATCCACAAATACTAATGAAATAATCTAACATATGATTGGCCGACTTTGTTACCATTCATGAGGTCAAATTTCTGATCTGATTTTGATCAAACTTAGAATATGTACTTATATTATCAAGATCTGGGAAAAGTTTGAAAATGAAGTAATGTTTTTTAATTTAATTTTTGATCAAACTTTGAATGTAGGCTTATATGATGAAGATCTGGCATGAGTTTATGGAATCCATGCATATAAATAAAGTGATTTTACATCTGATTATTTATCTGAGCATGTCATCACTCTAAAGACTAATTTAATATAGCTTTTATCAAATTTTGTAAATAGGTTTAAACTGCCAAGATTGTTCATAAAAACAATTATAAGCAATTACCATGCATATTAATGAGGTAATTTTGCATCTGATTGGCTGAGTTTATAAACACTTTGGTAACTCTTTTTCTGATCATATTTTCCTCAGACTTGATACATTGGCTTACAGTATATCACTGTTATTAATATTTTGTATGTGCAAGATATATTTTATTGAGATCTTACTTAGATTGGCTGAACCTTTTGCCACTTTAAAATCTATTCCTTACCCACATTTAATCAAACTTGGTTCATTGGCTAATATGATCAAGATGTTGGATGAATATTAGGAGCAAAATCTATGCATATGTTTTGGGTGATGCATCTCATTGAAGGAGTTTTTTTATACCACTCTAGAGATTAGTTTTGATGTGGTCTTAATCAGACTTGTTAAATAGATCTATTTCATCAATACCTTGTTGAGTTTGTTTGTGATTTGGATTTGTTAAGATAGCTTTTAAAAAAATTCAGCCATATTGCCATGTCTGCAGTGTGGCAGTTTATAGTAATATCTAGCACTAGGGCATCATGATGCAGATATGTAGCATTGTGTTCCACCCAGCCACATTATTGTGACACCAGGTACACCAGTCCTAACACTGACCTTGGAATGCTGAGTGCTTAGTGAGGCAGCTCGTAGTACCATTTTTATAAGTCTTGGTATGACTCAGGGGTTCAAACCCATGACTTCCCATATCTGAGGCAGATGCTTGAACCACTTAGGCTACCAGAGTGGGTCCAATATGATCATGAAGTGAAATCAATACATATTAATGTGACCCTCATCTTTTTTGCTTAGCTAGGCATCACTTTTGCAACCATATTTCTGAAATCAACACGATAATCCTGCTTAGTATAATAGTCAACTCTGAAGTTATGCAAACAGATGAGCAATATCAGTCCCACTTGGATCTCTTGTTGAAGGATCAAAGTGCAGTGTGGTAGATATTATGGCCACAGGTCAACAAATCACAGTATTCCTGCTATTTTTGTGATATGGTGCTATGGGGTATAGCAGTGGCAGGCCTAATCGTGTCTCAGTCTTTTAAACTGTTTAAATACAGAGACATATGGTCCTGATGGGAGTTTGATTTTGTTAAATTTACTCTGAAAAACATAGCAGATTTGTTCATGACTTTTTTGAATATATAAGGATCAAATATTATATTGGGAGGTTTGGGTAATTATGGTGGTAATTGTTTGTTCCTATGTGAAGTCAATTCATGTGCCAAAAGGTGTAATGAAGTTTAGTTTCTGAGTGCATAAGGGCCTCATATACATTACCTACAGGATTATATGAATTAGTAGAAAGTTTTGTAGCATACTGATGAGCCAGTTTTGATAGTTCGGTATAAAGTGATAGTTCATTAGCCTCATAGTTGAGGCTTTCTGATGGGTAAGTTCCAAATACAACCGAAGCCCACGTCTTTGATTGTATAATGGATTAAGTAGGTAAGATTACAAGATTATCTATACAACTGAGCTGTAGCCAAGTTTAGTTCATTCTAATGATGTGCATAACTGGAGCAAAAAACTTTTGATCTGCTCCCCAATCTCAATTGCATTGATTCATTTCTAATTCAGGGCTTTTGTCTCAGATGTATCAAATATGTTAAAGGAAAGTTGGTTTACAATTGTAAAACCCATAAAGTAAATAGGACGGTCAATGTAGAGTTTCTGGTTATGATTTTGATATCATCAGCATGCAAACAATTTTAGATTTAGAACACGGGAACTGGTTATTCTTCTGATACTTTCTGAACTCTATGCCTATCTGTTCATCATGAACAGCACTATGCAAACTCTATGCTTATGTTTATCATGTACAGCACTATGCAAACTCTATGCTTATATATTCATCATGTACAGCACTATGCAAACTCTATGCTTATCTGTTTATCATGTACAACACTATGCACACTCTATTCTTATCTGTTTATCATGTACAGTACTATGCAAACTCTATACTAATATGTTCATCATGTACAGTACTATACAAACTCTATGCTTATCTGTTTATCATGAACAGCACTAAGTCAACTCTATACTAATCTGTTCATCATGTACATCACTATGCAAACTCTATGCTTATCTGTTTATCATGTACAACACTATGCAAACTCTGCTTATATATTCATCATGTACAGCACTATGCAAACTCTATGCTTATCTGTTTATCATGTACAACACTATGCACACTCTATTCTTATCTGTTTATCATGTACAGTACTATGCAAACTCTATACTAATATGTTCATCATGTACAGTACTATACAAACTCTATGCTTATCTGTTCATCATGTACAGCACTATGCAAGCTATATGCTTATCTGTTCATCATGTACAGCACTATGCAAACTATATGCTTATCTGTTTATCATGTACAGCACTATCCAAACTCTATCCTTATCTGTTTATCATGTACAGCACTATGCAAACTCTATTCTTATCTGTTCATCATGTGCAGCACTATGCAAGCTATATGCTTATCTGTTCGTCATGTACAGCACTATGCAAACTATATGCTTATCTGTTTATCATGTACAGCACTATCCAAACTCTATCCTTATCTGTTTATCATGTACAGCACTATGCAAACTATATGCTTATCTGTTTATCATGTACAGCACTATGCAAACTCTATGCTTATCATGTACAGCACTACGAAAACTATATTCTTATCTGTTTATCATGCACAGCACCATGCACTCTTTAATTTACAAGCAAATGAAAACGTTGTAGACATTAGTATTCAATTTTGAATTAATCCTTAAAGATGTGTTTGTATAGTTAATATTACTTGTCCATAACACAGGTGACCAGTACAGTTTGAATAGATGACCACCATCATGCAACCATGCATCTGTGTACATCTTGTGTACCTTTATACAGGGTGTTTCAAACCTGAGCTTTTAAATTTTGTTCTAAGTAGTAAAGTTTAAAAAGTAAAATAAAATGAAAATCCTTGTTCAAAATCTGCTTTCACTCCATTAAATACTTCAAAAGTTATAAGCAGAAACGAACTGTGTTGTAAGGACAATCCTTTTACTTCCACACGAAACATTTAAATTATGTTGGCAAATGGTTAAAATCAAACTTAAAGGTCACTGATCACCTATATTGTACAAACATGTGATATTATTATAGACATAAAAAAACACATTATGTATGCACACCATCAGAGTGGTCTGAAGCGCTCACCATTATGGATCACTGTCATCCCACCTCTGTCTGCTTGGGTTTGAGTCTCGGGTTCGGCCAATGTGGGTATGAGAGAAAGCTTGCCAGTAACCTCTTGTGGGTCGGTGGTTCTTTCTGGGGTTTTCCAGGCTCTTCCTCCACCATTTATACTGGCCACCATGTATAGCCTATCTTGTGCTGAAAAATGGCATTAAACCCTACAACAACAACAACAACAATAATCCCCATGTAAATGTCTGTGATATATCTTACAACCATGCTTTTATGCAGCAAATATGGCGCATTGTGTTGCATACGGATGTAACCAAAAGAATGACGATGGGACAAAAGGGTTCTTTCTTTTTCTGAAAGAACCTGTTTACCAGGAGAAAAAAAAGTGGATTGAAACTGGGGGATTGAATAGGGCGAGGGATGGGAAAGTTGTATCATTTATGCCGGAATATAATCAATTTGTCCCGAATTGGGCTGAAATTACAACAATTCATCCCAACTTGAAAGATGATTTGGCCCAACTCGAAAGACAATTCAGCCCACTTAACCATAGTTTGAACAAGTTCTTTTTCCTCACCAAGTAGATACTATGTAAGGTGTATGTATATATATATATATATATATATATATATATATATATATATATATATATATGTGCAATAAAATGTTTCTGACAATTTTTATAGGTTGTAAATAGGTTTCAGGAAACATTGAACAAATTTAAACAAACTAAACTATCTTGATATTCTTTAAAAGAAAATAATAATATTTTGTAACATATCTATATATGAGAGAAAACATAAACTGACATACCTTGCTCATTTTAATTAAATTATTTATATTTATTTTTTATGCTAAAACAATTTATGCATCTGCACAATGACATTTTCAATTTAAGTCTTCCAGTCAAATTATTAACATTGATTTTATAAAACAATAATACTTAACATAAAATTCTACAGAATATGCATATATTTTTCTAAGAGTAGTGTACACAAGATATTATAAGAAATATATTTAATTTTAGGCTTCAGGTTGTAACATTGCTGCATGTAATACATACTCGATTACTCATAAAAGAGAGATAATAATGCTGAGCATTTTGTCAGTGTTTAGTTCCTGCAATATGAAGCTCTTACCAGTTGTTTTTATTTTTCAAGTTGATGTCTTAGTGTGTGCACACGTAAACTGAAAGCTTGTCATTACTAGTCAATATCGTCAATCATATTTGCTTCATTATTCGGTACAAATAAAGGAAATAATTTTGTGTTGAATTTGTGCCCCCTCCCCCCTCTTACGGTACAATAAAGTTGATAAACATTTATTTGAAAATGAAATCAAAGAAACTAACCTTGCATTGTTGTCATTTATTCCTTCGTTTTTCATCACGCAAAATTTATGAAAGAAAAATATCCATGAACATACATATATGTAACTGATGCCAGCTGGCGTATGCTTCCTTACTGTAGTGTGTATTGCTGATGTCAGATAACAAAATTGCAAATGAGACGAGAATATCACCCTATTCCTTGAAGGCACCTGCCATTCATAGGCTGAACAGTGAATTAATTTTCAATAGTTTCATCTAATTGTTCCCTATCCATAGCATATGGTGTACTTCGTCTTGTGGGGATAAATGTATGTCATTTCTGGTTGGCATCCTCTATAGGTGGGAAATCGTAGCTAAGGGGAAGTTATAGCATTGTATACTTCTATTTCGAGTAATTAAATTATTTCTTCTTTACACTTGATAATTTTTTAAAATTGTTTTTGTGCAAGTATAACTAATTTTAATCATGTAATGCAAATCTAATGTAAAAAGAAAAATGTTGGAGTATAGCCGGTGACCTTTAACGTAGATTTTCCTCGTGTAAAATCCTGTACCAAATCTGCTTTTAAATTGATGAAGTCCTTCAGTGGTTATTGACAGGAAATTCATCATGGCTGCAAAATGATGTAATGGGACTGAATGGTTGGACATGGGCAACATTATATTTCTCTCTACAGCAGGGAGTGCGAAAGATTGTTTTCATTTTTCTCCTAAATGATCAGTTTATCAGTTGAAAAGACAGTTACAGCTTTATTTTACAAATGTTTATTAGGAAAGAGTAAAATAGAATATTAAACATGACATACATATTTAGACTTTCATTTTTTTAACTGAAAATGTGAAGGTGATTTGCATGTTAAGCAACAGAATATAAAGATTCCATTTAAATCCAACCTCTTATTAGTCATGTGCATACAATTAACTGGTCAAAATAACAGATTTTCATTTACACTGTTTAAATAGACCATTTAACTACCATGTGAATGTATTTTTGTGTTTATGGATGACAAATATACTAATTTGGTGTTGGGTAACTAGACATAACTTGTTGATGTATATAATGCATGCATTCATCTGAAAATACTGCCATAGATACATGTATTAGAGCAGACGTGCTTTGCAGAGAACTGCCATGACAGTAATCTCCCACTCCCCAACTCTGCTATATAGAAAATGAGGTAAAAAGACAAACCTGCTTTTATTTCTTTCCTTGCTTAATGATCAGCTAATTATATGAAGAAAGCAAAACAGTAAAATGATGTAATCTGCAAAAGTTTATTAGGAAAGATCAAAACAGAATACATAACACAGCATACATATTTAGAGTTTCATTGTGACTAATACAAGAGGTGATCAACATCACATTACAGAATTTGAAATTGTTCTTGCTCAAAGAAAATTTCAATCCAACCTGTTATTTGTTAAGGGCATACAATAATCTCAACATAATAGCAGATTTTCATGTACTCTGTATATCTAAGCAGACTGTTTAACTACTATGTACTGTAACCTTGTGACAGCATGGACAAAATAATACTCTTTTTTTAAAATTAAAATTGTTTATGCGTAAGGTGGTGTGCACAGAATGAAAAAATAGACATGATCTGCTAGTTATCAGAAGAAAGCAAAACAGTAAAATTAACTTCTTTTCATTATTAGGAAAGAATAAACCAATACGAAACAGAACAAGCTTATTTAGAGTTTTTCATTGTGGCTGTAAAAGTGAAGTAATTGTCAGTAATTACCCACTAATCAACTCTTCTGTATTAAACCTATTAGCTGTCAGTTGTTTCTTTTTCTCTCAACAGTAACAAAATGGTTAATTAGCCACATGACACTATCTATCCTTAATCCACCATACATAATACTGCCCACATGGATCATTTTTTTTGCTGTTTCAAGGTTTAATTGAATTTAAAAATTCATCAGGACTCTTTGATGTATTGTTTCAATATTAGCTGTCATTTGTCTTTTACTTTTTTCAAATTGTTTTTTTTCTTCTTGTTTGTCAAGTAAATATTTGGTCATACAGTAACTATCACTGTATAATACATGTACGGAAAAGAAGGACAAGTTTTTTCTTTCTCAAGATTTATGTGACTACTAATTAATACTGACTTTCTAATGTATTGCCTAGTTAGATAAGATGGAACTGTGGCTGCTAATTACAAATGAGATATTATCGTAAGTTGTCTTTAGTAAAACCCATGACTGTCACACATTAATTCATGACCTAAAAATCTCCCTTGGCATTGTTGTCTATTCACTATCTTGCACATAGTTCACCCGTTTTAGATAGAAACTTTATCAATTGGTAGCCTGCACAAAATGGCAGTCATAAAGATGAGAAACATGGTTAATCTGTGAGAAGATTTGTCTTTCACTACAAGTGACATAAAAATTGTTAAAATTATTCCACAGGTAATTATTGGCAAGTTTATGATGACATTAATTATTTCTCAACATGTACTACATGTATATCTATTATTTATATCATTACATGTCTATTTATTGTTAAATAAGTAACATTACAATCCCATCATTACCGGTAAACATAAAAGATTTTTGCTTGAAAAGGAGACACCAGGTCTGTATTTGAAACAAAAAATTCAGGAAAAAATATTATTTAAAAAAAATCAAAGGCTTTAAAATATTATTTTGGCAAATATATATTTAGGTAAAAACCAATTATATAGTGTTATGACATCTTGATAAGGCCACCTGTCAAAGGAGGAGTGATATACATGAAAAGTGTAAAATGACATTTTAGCACAATCGTGGCTATATACATGCAGAGTTAATGCCAAACACAGCAAAATGCTAAGATGATGCACCCTTCTGTGAGAATGTGAAACAATAAACCAGAAAAATAAAGTAAAATTGTTATAGTTAAAAACAAATACAAGATAAAACATAAGGGAAAACAAAGCAAAGTACAAAATCATTAAGTACAGAAGTGGGTATTTTTTATATTCAAGCTTATACTGTATTATTAATACTGCAGGAATATGCAATTATTTTTGCACATACTCAATGCAAAATAAGAACTGGATATTTTTCTGAATACTTCAGGTTATTTCAGGATGCTTAATAATCAGCTATCTGTCCGTTATTGAATAAAATGAGAATTACTGAACAGTCTGCAGGGATATTAAATTCTATGGAGATTTTGAAAAGATAATTCAGAAATGAAATAATACAAAATTTTGGGTTATCTTCTATACTTTTGGCTTGAGATGGAGGGGTGATGTATGCAGTATCTTGGATAGGAAGGACTAAACAAGCTGCTGGCAAGTTTTCTTTCAGCTCCTTGGTTATTCGAAGTTAGCCATGTCTTGTAGTGTCAGTGCATTATTGAAGTTCTGCAGAAAAGAAAATTTGATGTGGAAAAAAGAAAGATTTAACTGCATCTCTACTGAATTCTAAAGATGATTTATAACAGAGGTAATACTTAAAGTAATTTGTAAAATACTACAGTTGGAAAATACGCTGAAAATTACTATACAAACCAGTTATATTATTTGATTCAAAAAGAATTTGAAAGAAAGAAAATTTACCATTGTCTTGGGTGTGGCTGCAGTAGGAACATTGTCTGGAATGCTTCTGTAAAAAAAAAGTTAATATCTGTGTAGAGCAAAAATATTTAGTTGTCCTACTGATAAAGAATATCCATAAAATTGTCTGCTGTCATACATTTAATAAAAACCTAGTCAAAATTGTCTTATTTGTATTTATAACCTTACAAATATGGAATTCTTATAGCTATAAAAAAAACAACATGTAAACTAAGTTGTAGATGAAAATGTACACATTTTTTGTACATGTATTTTATGGTACACCAGCACTGCAAGGCTACATAATTAACAAGATTATATGATAAATGATTTATGCATGAAAAGCTGTTCAAGATCAAAGAGCGATAAGAAGCTGAGAACAATAAGATGGCAAGAATAATGTATGAAAGTTCCTGATCTATGGGTAATGTAAATGGTATGTATAAGGGATAATAAGATATTTCAGGTGATTGATAGTACACATTTGTTAAAAATACCCAAATGTAAATGGTTGCACACAAACTATAGTTTACAATAAATGTTAACTTCCTTCAAGAAATATCAAATACATCAATTCTACCAGAAGGTGTGTTCATGTGTTGAACATTGAACTAACATCTTTGTATACATTGGAGAACAAAGCTATCAGAAAGTGCTTCACAGTAAAGGATTTGTTGCCAAAAAACACTCGAGACGAGTCTTCACCTTCCACTATGCCGCAGAGGGTTATATATAAGTATGACCAATTCTAAGTCATGCAATGATTCCCTTACACATAGTTCTGCAGGGGGTGGGTGGGTGGGTGGGTATTTGCCTAAGGAGGGTTTGACCACATGGAGGTTGTTATTGACAGCATCAGTCCAATGATGCACGCCACTTACTGAATAAGAATTCTTTTTTAATAGGAGATGTAAGATAAGTGTATGGCATTTTAAAAACAAAGTTGCAGAGACGGGGCCAATTTGGCAGTGCACTCTGCTCTTTCATACCGACTTGAATGAGCAACTAACCATACATTATATACAGCTCTGAACAAGTGAAAACAACCATAAAATATAGTACATGTACAACAGATTGCAAGTCATACATGTTTAGTGACAAACTGGTCAGATAGTAAAGTGCATGAACTATTCTTTAACTAATCGATTTTTGATGTATCCTGTGTACTTAAATTGAGTACCCTGTGTACCTAAAAAGAGTATCATGTGTACCTAAATAGAGTATCCTAGGTACTTAGAGTATCCTGTGTACTCTAATAGAGTATCCAGTGTACTCTAATAGAGTATCCAGTGTACTCTAATAGAGTATCATGTGTACCTAAATAGTGTTTATGAACTATGCACAGAAATTGCTCATTTACTATTTACCTTGTGAAAGCATTGACAGGATTGTAGATTTTGATGTATTATACATACCTAGATAGGCTTTTAATCTACCTGTTCTTGTAGCCTTAGGCTAACATTAGTAAAATAAAAGTGATATTTACACACTATAATGTGATTGGAATGAAAGAAATGATATAGTACAAGCTACTTTTGAGACCACTTGTCTTAAGACACCAGATTTTCAATGTACAGATTTACTGATAATACAGTGTTATGACCTGTCATGAAAGACCAGGATTTTGGGCAGTTGGAGTGTTCCTAAAAGACTAGTTCAATTACACGGTTGACTAAATTTAACATTCCAAAAGGTAAAGGCAACATAAGTTAAAAGCTTTGCTTAGATAAACTCTTCCTAATAAATGTGAAATGATACTCCAGCAAGACAACAAGTAAAATTGCAACAATTTCTTCAATGTATAGAAAATAAAACATATGGGTAAAAACTACACAAACAGCATTCATTTTAGAAAACTAAGATTTTCTTTGGTTGTCTTTAAAGACCTGTTCAACTTCAGGAACAGACAGTTATTACCATATGTGCTGAATACAAAATTTGAATGGTCTATATTTGCTGATACTTAAATCATCTGAAAACAAAAGAATGAAGAAAAAAAAATAAATAAATAATGGTGGGCTGTCTTCTACCTTTTTGGTTTAATATCATGGGGTGATATATACTGTATCTCGGACTGAAGGGGGAGTGGGTCTGTTGGTTCCTGTACTGGCACAAGCATCTGTCTTTCAGCATCTTCAAAAGGTCTTCTTGGACTGGCAAACATGTCAAACTGAACATTGCGTGGAGTTAGTGGTGTAGGCAAATCACTGTAGAAGCTCTGCAAATGAAATTGGACATTTATGAACTTGACTCAACTTTGTCCCTGTTTAAATTTTGACAGTACTGTTATAACAGAAGTGGTAGTTTAAAGTATTTGTGAAATATGTTGTTGCACTTGCAAAATGAATTAAAAAGCTGAAAATTCTACATAAACCAGACTGTATTATTTGACAGATTCAAAATGGATTAGAAAGAAAATTAGTGTTCTGTACTTAAGCATTTACCTCATGTGTTATTGTATTGGATGTAAGAGTGCTATAAATGGAACATGTGTTACCTAAATGACAATGCAAATAGATATGCCTATAGGGTGGAATCTGAGCAGTGTAAATATGTTAAATTCAACATAAATTTTAACCATTTTACCTTTTTTTCTACATATTTGTTATCTACAGATAGGTTTAAGAGTAACATTTTATCCATATGATTATGTCCTAGGAATATTTGTTGATGATCTATTAATCTTGAGAGAAATCATTCATCATCAGGTTAGTGAAGCTGTGTGATGAACTGTTAGGTGACCTTTCTCAACCTATAAATGTACCAGCTTTCTCAACCTATAAATGTACCAACTTTCTCAACCTATATATGTACCAGCTTTCTCAACCTATAAATGTACCAGCTTTCTCAACCTATAAATGTACCCGCTTTCTCAACCTATAAATGTACTAGCTTTTGGTTTATGTCTGCATCACTAAATCATCCCAAATGGATCAATTATCAAAAATCAGTGTTGTTTACGTTGATATTGGAGACCATATCAAACTTGCTCAAGCATTTACAGCCATCATTCTAATAATCCAAACACATGAAAGTATTGAAGGAGGCCTCCATTTGCCTTTATAGCCACCATTCTAATAATCCAAACACATGAAAGTGTTGAAGGAGGCCTCCATTTGCCTTTATAGCCACCATTCTAATAATCCAAACACATGAAAGTGTTGAAGGAGGCCTCCATTTGCCTTTATAGCCATCATTCTTATAATCCAAAATTTGAAGGAAGCATCCATTTGCCTTTATAGCAGATTATTACTGTTCATAACACTTTGCTTCCCATATAAAAATCTAACCCTGTTACCCATGCCTTTCATATGACATTCATGAGGTCACAGCCTGGTTCTCCATAAATTGTAAGGCAACATCATCGTGAGGAAGTTATATTCTTGCTTTGCTGGAAGAGCCTCAAAATAAACTATTCGTTTCTGCTGTATGTTAAGCATTTGTTTTCATTGCCAGATTTCCACAAGTTATTATTTGTCAACATTGTGTGATGAAAATAAATTTTGAAGCAAATATTGGTATGTTTTAAACAAAACAACTCGAGTTTCAAAACTTAAAACATCAATATGTAAGTACCAATATGTATTTAATAAGCACACTTGGTGAAAGCATTCTTAAAAATATTTTAGTGAAAATTTTCACTGCTGTGCTTGCATTATATTCTTTGCAATATCAGAGTCACAAGTGAAGTGGTCGACTGGCAGTTACGTAATAATGGTGGACATTGTGGTATTTCGACAATACCTCTTCATTAGATTGACCGTATTCGTAATTCCTTGGGCACATACATCAAGGATAATATTGAATTTAGATGAAACATAATATAACCTTCTGTGGATGAATATTTAGCTATTTTTAAAAAAAAATTATATTGGACATTGCAAAGTTGGATAATGTAATGTGCTATATAAGGTAAAGGTTATTTTCTTACATCACTTCCTTTGTGATAATAAAATTGTGATAATTAAATAAAGCAATCACATCTAACCAGTGTTCAACAATATTACAAGTACATACAGATTATTAAAACCTATAATTTGCAATCATTTTTTGTAACAAAATTAAAACGTGTGTAGACATATTTAAAAAAAAACCCTACTTGTAAAAATACATGCACCCACATGGCATGCATGGTGCCATTTCACTCTTGGTTGTAGTGTGATTCATTGGAAATGGGGATCTTTTTCATTTAAGGATGGACTTTAATGCTTCAATTCATTGTAGAAGAATAGCTAAGGTAATGTTTTGTCGACAACAATGAAATGAAACATCAAAGTTTTGAGGTTATCATATATTTGGAGCCTGAAAATATTTGTACTTTAGGTGTTACTAATTATAGATTCTTCACATACAATTAAATCGTTCTCACAAAAACATATTTTCTGAAGTTTGACCGTTTTCCATATTTGGTCGTCTTAACACATTAACCCCTGGAGGTTTTTGTTGTTTTCACCTGAATTTCTAGTAGGAAACACATTTTGAAAGCTATTTCTGAATACATCCTAAGACATCAACTTCCAGGTGATTTTCCAATAACCTAATGCCTAGTTGTGCTAGAAATATTGTTTTTCATTGGCTATTTGATTCGCGTATGAGCAGAAGGGTAAAAGTTGGATTATTTTTTTTTGCTTAACAGACCCATTATTTTTGTATCGAGACCACTCTTTATTCCAAATGCCCATCTTATCCTACTTTTTGCAAAGGTTCATCTGTCTGTTTGCAGCTCATACCAGTCTGCCTTAGATCTGAGACCAAAAAGTCTAAAATCCAGACACAAAATCAGATTCCGACCACGAGCAAATTTAAGCTGGAAAAAAAATCGTGTGAAAAAAATTAGGTTTCTCCCTCTGTATTTTGTAGTGCAGCTAGAACTTCCAGATTATTTGGTATCATTGTAGAGCTACATGTCTACCTTTCTATAATACCACCCACTTTAGTGTATCATTCATGACCTTGATGTTACAGAGCTCGGGAGTAGGCTACTACCTCCTGTCACGTTAATTCGTCGCCAGGGGTTAATGTGTTAAAGGTTATTAAAGTGTGTTCTTGTTATCTGACATTAATGATGCAGTAAAAGATAGGTAAATCTATCAAGTCATACATATGTCTTAAAATAAAGGCCTAATGTTTCATTTCAATGAAGAGCTGATCTCGAATATAAATATCAACTATCTAGGAAATCTCTTATTTTCAGACTTTCATGTGGAGGAAAAATACTGAAACATGACAACAAAAACTTTCTACAATGAACATGCTTTGATGAAACAGGCCATGTCATTCTAAGCTGTAGAGATGGACGCTGCAAATGACACAGCCAAATTTGGTTTCTTTTAGTCTCTTTTCTCCATGCTTGGTGCAGTATTTGAAAGAACACCATGCCTAGAAAGGCAGACATCTCAGGCACACTGGTGTCTGTCCAGTTTTGGATCACTGGTGTCATGATCTGGCTGTTGTTCAGCTGATATTTTGTTTCAGTTATGATCTTTAAAAAAAAATATAAATGAAAATGGTATAGTTCTAGAGATGTTTCATGTAAATTATGTGATGGTCCTGACTGCTGAGTAAATGGACTTGTGTCATTATCTTACACATCTGCAAACCAAGTTGGCTGATAATCATCAGTGTCACTCGAGTCTGATGACATTTTAATGTTGACATATGACAAAAAAAGTTCAGATCCATCATCTTAAAAGCCATCATTATTTATCAAATCTGGTATTTCATCGGAACTGAATCTAGAAATATATTTTCTGCTTTATGACAAATCTCTGTAATCAACAGACGAGGACAAAATCATTATGATGAAATCAGGGAATTCCCTTTGTAAATACAAAATGTGACTTCTGGTATCATATGTGATGTGATTTGATTGAAACTTTGCATATTGAAATGAATGGAAGAAACTGACAACACATATTCTTAATTTTGTATTTTTATTGTATACGTCCAACAATTATGGCCGATTTCGTGTTTTGAACACCTTAAAGCTCCATTATACATAATGTATGGAAGATGACTTGTCATATTTTCCGCACATTCTAAAAATGTGATTTTAAACATAAAGAACATAATGGCATTATGAACTGATACTATTAATGTAAGATTCAGCATCATATTTGGAAAACATTAAACTTATGGCCTTTTCACATATGTAAGTTACTTATAATAGTTCCATCAGATCGAGGTATTACCATCGGCTAATATCACCATTTTGGATACAGCCTTGGAAAACCCCTCTATATATAATTTGTCCGTTAAATTTAGATTCATATGGTCTGATATACGTCATATAAACCGGATGTTAGTAAAGATGATATATAAGTTTTGACCTGTGTTTGGTTATCATGCAGTGAATTGACATTTAGCTGGAAGATTTTACAAATTCATAGCATGAACTAAAGCACAGAAATGTGTAGATGGGGGCAAAAGGTAAAGGCATAGAAAAGTGTACCTGGGGAGTAAAGGGTTAAATACCAACCATGTTATGTAATATAATTGTAATAGTATTTTCCCTAAAGGTGGCTCTATGAAAACCAGCTCAAAATGGCTGATGTTTACTGTAGTCATCGAAACACTCTTCCATGTGAATTGGATTGAGGCATCCATTAGCGCTTCTGTAAGAATGTGGTAGAGGTGTTCGAATGTACTTCAATAAAGTAAACGGTAAGTCTCCTACATAGATAACTGAAATTCGTATAAAAAAATGAACATGTCTCTTCCTTTATCTAAGTGCAAACCAACAAAGTTTGGTCCAGGTGTGTGATGCAGAAATAATTTGTATTCCTTTAATCACAAGGACCTTCACCACTGAATTTTGTCCCCAAAACTAATAGGTTTTTACTTACCTAAGGTGGAAGTTATCTGTGAAGAACTCAAGTTATTGCATGGAAACTATTTTAAGTGACCTTGACCCTTGACTTTCTGATCCCAAATTAATTGGATTTTTCTTTATTCCATATGCAATTCTGGTAACTGTTAATGATGTATGATAAAAATCATTGTGCAGAATCCATCTTTCTTTCAGTAACTGACCTTTTGACCTTAAAAACAACAGGACATTTGGTCGACATTATAACATAATACATTCCACCTTATGACAGACATATAAACATTACCATTGGAGAACTGCTGGTGGATGGAGCTTCAAGTCTGTTCCTGTAAAAAGAGAAGTTGACATTTGAGTACACATTTTGCACAGAAAAAGGGTTTAACCATCCCAGTTATTATATATGGTATCTTTTGAATCAGATTACATGTATTTTGCAGTTAGTTACTTAACTTGCACAGTTCCAGTGAAACTCAAATTATTCTTGCTATCTTTACTATTGTTGTCTACTCTTTCCTCTATGACTTTAGTGACATTTTTTTATACTTTTTTGTTTTTACCAATGCCTAACTGGTGTCATTCATAGTTTAGGAGACAAAATACACAGTCGAAAATCCCCTTATCTCCCAGCCTATTTATGTTCTTCTCACTGTATTAGTAATATTGTGCTTTTTTACTTCATTTATGATAATTTGTCAAAATATGCCCCATGTTACGATCTTAATAAAACAATTAGTGTAAACTTTCATCTACAAATTGACAAGCTTTGGATGTTTGCAAAAGCACCATTGTCAAAGAGGTGCTCTACGAAAGTTCAAAATAGTAAATAAACATATGTAACAAATTACTGATAGAAATGTGTTTATCTTAATCTTTGTTGTCAGGACTTTATTCGTATGAAATCTATTTGTTATTTTACTCTTATTTAAAATTTTAGACAACTTTTCTTCTCAACAAATGGAAGCACAGTCTTCATATCTGACAGGATTCTCCAATCACAAAAGTTGAAGGTTTTACATTGTAATGTAATCTTGTGGTAACACTGATATTACTATATTTTTCATGCAATCCATGTGATCTACAAAGTAATGTAATCTTGTTGCTACACTGACAGTGTTTGCATGTACCCGATCTAATCTACTATGTGCTGTAATCTTTTGAAGTCTATTTCATTTAGGATATATTGGAAAATTTGCACAAGCAAACTAATAACAAAAAAATGTAGTTTAATATGTAAAACGACTGTTTATGAACTGTATGTACAGAAATATACTATTAATCTATTATGTACTGTATCCCTGTGAAAGCATTAACAGGACTGTGAAGTTTTATGTGTTCTATTTACCTAAATAGGCTTTTAATCTACCTGTCTATTATGTACTGTATCCCTGTGAAAGCATTAACAGGACTGTGAAGTTTTATGTGTTCTATTTACCTAAATAGGCTTTTAATCTATCTATTATTGGATTAATGAGGTGTGCACACATTAAGTGCATGTACCTCGGATTTATGATGGCACTGTGGCCTGTTAATTGTTCCTGGGGGAAGGAATTAGTACCTCATCCCCCAGGCATTTATGTGCTCAAGGAGCACTGTTAATTTAGCCTCAGGATGTCTAGCGGCCTTTTTGAGGTCCCTCTGTAACTTGCGCCTGCATTTATTGTGCAGTCTATGTTTTTGGACCATGATACCATGATGTGCGCGAATTATCAAGGGATATGTGTATCATATGATTGAAATGATACAGTACAACCCGCTATTATGAGACCACTTGTCTTAAGACACGAATGTACTGATTATAGTGTTATGACCCATCATGAAAGACCAGATTTTTGGCAGTAGGACTGTTCTTCACAAACTAGTTCATATAAATGGCTGACTAAATGTACCATTCCAAAATGTAAAGGCAAAATAAGCCAAAAGCTTTGGGAAGATAAACACTTCCAAACAAATGTGAAAAGATACTCATGCAAGACAACAAGTAAAATTGCAACAATTTCTTCAAGGTATACAAAATAAAACATGGGTAAAAACTGAAAAAAAATGATACACAAACAGCATTCATTTGGTCATCATTTAAGACCTATTCAATTAAAGGAACAGACAGTTGTTACTGTATGTGCTGAATACAAAATAATGGACTATATTTCCGGATTCTTGAAATCATTTGAAAACAACCTGTCCAACAAAGAAGGATTTGAAAAAGGAAGAAGAAACAAATTAAAAATGTTCGGCTGTCTTCTACCTTTTTGGTTTAGTATCATGGGGTGATATATAATGTATTTCGGACTGAAGGGGGAGTGGGTCTGTTGGTTCCTGTACTGGCACATGGTTCTGTCTCTCTTTGCCTTCGAAAGTTTTTCTTGGACTGGTGAACATGTCAAATTGAACGTTGCGTGGAGTTAGTGGTGTAGGCAAATCACTGTAGAAGCTCTGCAAATGAAATTGGAATTTATGAGCTTGGGTTCAACTGTATCAATATTTAAATGTTGATAGCACTTGTATAACAGAAGTGGTAATTTGTGAAATATGTCGATTTGCAAGAAAACTGGAGCACTGAACATAGCACATTATATGCCATTATTTTATGCTTAAGTATTGACCTCACAGCATCTGTTAGTGTGTAGGATGTACATATATATGTGTCAAAGAGTGCTATAAATAGAACTGTTACCTAAATGACAATGCAAATAGGTCTACCTATAGAATGGATAGCAGTGTAAATATGTTAAGTATAATATAAATTTTAACCATCATACCTTTTTTTGTACATATTTGTTATCTATATTTAAAAATTCATCTGAAATGGATAAATTATCAAAAATCTGTGTTGGTTACATTGATTTTGGAGCCTATATCCAACTTACACTTAAGCATTTACAGCCATCATTCTAATAATCCAAACTCATGAAAGTGCTGAAGTAGGCCTCCATTTGCCTTTATAGCCATCATTCTAATAATCCAAACACATGAAAGTGTTGAAGGAGGCCTCCATTTCCCTTTATAGACATCATTCTAATAATCCAAACACATGAAAGTGTTGAAGTAGGCCTCTATTTGCCTTAACAGCCATCATTCTAATAATCCAAACAATGGTGACTCTATGAAAACCAGCTCAAAATGGCTGATGTTTACTGATGCCATAATTTGAAATACTCTTCCATGTAGCTGGTGGTGCACAGACATCAAAACATGCTTGTATGTGAATTGGAAGGAGCTGCACCCAATATCACTTGCATGAGAATTGTAACTGTGACATTTTGATCTTAAAAATTACTGGACAACATCATAACATAATACAGTGTGACCCTGCCATAACATGAATTTAGATATAACATATTATTGTGGCAGGGCTCCTAAATTGTCATATACATGTATCTTTCTTGTGTACGAATAAATATATTTTTTTCCTTCTTAAAAGTACGAAATATAATGTGCATAAGATTATTCATCATTTTGAAAAAGAGACTGTGTATGAATTTTGAATATAAGACTGTTGTCGTGTGGCCAATGAAATTTAATATACATGAAATCTTCTTGTACACCCAAATAAATTGTCTTCATGTAAGAATTCAAATATGAAATGATTGTGGCATGGCTCCTGAAATTTTTTAATTTCACCAATTTCTTTAAGTTTAAATTAAACATTGGAAATACAAGTATTGGAAGGCTGGGCCTTTTGAGAATTCTGACGTTATTTTGTTGTTTAAAGATGTCAGCTCATGAGTGTTAATTTATCATTTCATATGCATTGATTTAAGATGGTAAGCCAGTTTTGGGACACAATTTTCTTCAGCTAACTGACTTGGTTCGTTATATCATGGTCAGTATATAACAAGGTTGCGGTCTATGGAGCCCAACCATTCTGTTATGGGGAGGATCACACTGTGCATTCCACCTTATGACAGGCATATAAACATTACCATTGTAGAACTGCTGGTGGGTGGAGCTTCATCTTTCTCCCTGTAAAAAGAGAAGTTGACATTTGTGTACACATTTTGCAAACAAAATAGGTTTAGTCACCCTAGACATGAAGAATGTGCATAAATTGTCAATCTGCAATTTGTTGAGAATTGATTGATTGATTGTATTTTAATGGTGCGTCAGCACTGTTAGGCTATTTATGTTATATGTATACTTGTTTAAAAATTTTAAAAATTCTCATATCAACCAGTGATATCAAAACCAAATAGTTGAAATTAAAATGATAAGATGGTAACGGTAATAAATAAAGCTTCCCGATCAATGGGGGATATAAATGGTGTACGTTAATGAAGACAGATGAAAAGGTATTGAAAAAAAGGGTCGGAATATACATTACGTAAGACTGCTCAAGGTGATAACATAAAAGTTACAGTTTAGAATAAATGTTTACTTCTTTCAGGAATTCTATAATACAAGTCACATTTATTGAATCAAAAAGTTCCTTCATGTCATGCACATTGTAGTACTGATCGTGCAAAGGTTGGAGGTCAAAACACCCTGTCATAAAGTGCTTAACAGTGAATGGTCCATTGCAAGAAATGTACTCTGGTGGGTCTTTGCCTTTTAGTATATGGGAGTGGGCTATATAAGTATGACCAATTCAAATTCTTGCAATGACTACCTCCTCCCTATGGATGGTTCTTTAGGAAGGAGTCCATTCTCCTAAGGTTGGCTTGATTGCATGAAGTTTCTTATTCACTGCATCATTCCATGACGCCTGCCACTTCTGACACAAAGACTCTTTGATACTAGGTTTAAATTCAGTATATGGTATTTTAAAATCAAATGGTTCTAGGGATAGGACCATTTTAGCAGTGCAATCTGCTTTTTCATTACTGCAAACCTGATATATTATTTTAAAATTTGTGTGGAGTAGTATTGTAGAATAAACAGTATCCTGGCACTGCCATAAAAAATTCCCTTTCAACCCAAGCCAGTTTCAGGGATCAAACAATTAACTGGCCTGGATTGCTGTCAAAAAACAAATACAATGTGGCCAATTTAAACAAAGAAGTTGATGTCGAAACAACTAGCTTGCTAAAATCAAAAGTTGAATGATAATTGGAAAATTATGATTTTGTCCTAAGCCAAAATACAAAACTAAAATGAATACATAATCTAGTTATTCTATATTCAGAATTTTAACCTAAATTATTATCATTCTTTAATAAAGATAACAATTATATGAATACATGCTAGTTATGTGCCTTATATAATTACATGTCTTTTCATTTAGATTACAGGGAAAATGGTAAGGATTGCTTATATCACTGAAAAATGGTAAGGATTGCCTATATCACTGAAAAATGGTAAGGACTGCTTATGGTGGTGCTCTACAGTTGCGTATTTTGCATAGGGTGTGGATTTTAAAGAAAAAGAATTCCATCGACTTTCCTCACTGGTTATACTGGCTATTTAAAAAAAAACTTGTATATCTCAGGTATAATGCAAAAGAACCTTTAATTCCCTTTATTTTTGGTGTGTGATTGATGGGTGTACTATGGCTTATAGAGTATACAGCTTGGCCTTACTTCAGATGTGCATGTTTCAAAAAAGCGCTAGCTCTACTTGGTCATTTTCACTTCCTGAACTTCAGAGGTAAACTGTGTATAAAAAAGAGCCGATAACTTTTTTTACATTTTATATATTTGGTAATTCATTCATTGCACTTTCAGAAGCTGGTATTGTCTAGTCTGGCAAAATTCATTTTCCCTATTTTATTAGCTGCTATGTATAGTGTACTTTAGACTAATTCAGGCTGATTTTTTAACACAAGGGAGCAGTCATTTTAGTTAGCTGTGTGCTTAAATCATGTACAATATCCAAAAGAAATATCATCCACATTACATTAATGTAGCATAGAGGTATGCCAACATTCTCTCCATTGTGCATGTTTTAAATGCGAACTACTTTACCTTACATACGTCACTCTCTCAAAAGTACATATTATCTGGTGAGCGCCCCCTATATCACTGAAAAATGGTAAGGATTGCTTATATCACTGAAAAATGTCAACTCTTGAGGACATGGATCAGAGTAAATAAAACAGCAATATAAATCATGATCTGGAATTACGTGATTTGGTAAAAATGAGGAAGAAAGTAAAATCTGCACCTAATATTTTGAGCATGTAAATCAACTGTTTATATGCACAGAAATATACTGTTGATCTATTATGTACTGTAACCCTGTGAAAGCATTAACAGGACTGTGAAGTCTTATGTTTTCTATTTACCTAAATAGGCTTTGAATCTACCTTTTGTTGTAATCTTGTACTGATCAACACTATACACACAACTGAGAATATTGTAACTGGAATGAAAGAAATGATATAATACACCCTGCTATGAGACCACCTTTCTTAATACACCAGATGTACTGATTATACAGTGTAATGACCAGTTATGAAAGGCCAGGATTTTTGGCAGTAGGACTGTTCTTCACAAACTAGTTCATATAAATGGCTGACTAAATGTACCATTCCAAAATGTAAAGGCAAAATAAGCTAAAAGCTTTGGGAAGATAAACACTTCCAAACAAATGTGAAAAGAAACACCATAAACAAATCTCTTTAAAACTCTAAAAGGCTTCCATTTCAACAGAGAACTCAGTTTCAAAAGGGTTTAATAGTTTATAAATCCTTACATGGTTTGGCTCCTGATTACCTTATATGTAACTTTAAATTTATTGCAATTGTGCACATTATGAACTTAGATCTCAAACAAGTTATATTTAACTAAAACAAATTCTGAGCTTTAAAAGAAGAGTTTTGGTTTTTCTGGACCCAAACTATGGAATTCCATACCACCTTAAACAAAGTCAGCTGACACATGCCAAGCTTTTAAAAAGCTTCTTAGTTAACATCTACAGAAACAATCATTTGTATGATTTTGTTTCACATTATGCATTTTGGATGAGTGGTTCCTGATATTGATTGCTAAAAATGAAAATAGTGTTATCACTGCTGGGTGAATGTTATTTAAATGACTTGGAAGTAGCGATCAGCATTGGAAAATCTTATTAATATCATAACATCATGTATGTATGTGTAATTACAGTGATTATCAACAAATAGAAGCATTCAGTATATACAGACCTATAATAATAATAATATCAATAATCGACCTATTCCCCAATATATTTATAAAAAATTAAACAACATACAGCCAAGCAAATGAAAAATATCTCATAAAAAAGGGTTTATACAAAAATGTTTCTTTTAGAACGTTTTATCCTCTTTTACACCAAACCAATTTGAGCTAGTTCTTTTTAAGTTTTAAAAAATATTTGTCAAAACATGTTCAGAGGTATGTAATTTAAATAAACTAACTTAAATCTGTGGAAAAACCATCACCATCCTTGCAAATTCAGAAGGCAACAGCCCCCCCCATTCCTTTTGCTTGAACTTAAATTTAAAATAAAATTTCCGTTAGATTCATTAGACTAATACCAATTTTAGTCTGATGTGAAATCTGCAAGTCTAATGGACTAATGTTAGTTTCAAACCTTGGAAACATCTTCATAGACTGCTTTTCAGAATCCTTGGTCTAAGTCTGACAATTGTCTGAACAATTTTTAATTTAAAATAACATTGGTATATTGTTTTGGTATTTTAATTTAACAGAACATTATTCTATAGTTTTGCTTTTGCAATTTAAAATAACATTATTATATAGTTTTTTATATTTTAATTTGGCAACATTATTCTATAGTTTTACTATTGTAATTTAAAATAACATTATTCTGTTGTTTTATTACTTTAATTAAAATAACACTGTTCTATTTTTAAACTGCAAGGCATATTTTTTCATGAAAATTTGGATGCTGGTACGTAACACATGCATAGCCATTTGTATGTTGACACTAAAAAGATTTAAGTTTTCTTTTAATTTTTTTTATGGTTAAATACTGTAAATCCTCTATGGTTTTAATTGATATACTTCTGACATTCTGATCCTTTGTAATTCTTCCATCAGTGAGCGCCTTGTTTTGGAATTTTAAGATTTTATGAAATAACCAGACAGCATTACGTTATTTACAGGTATTGTGAAATTGGTCCATCAGTATTACTACTTTTTACAATATTGTTATCATGTACTCGTATATAATGTTTAGACATGTTCGTCAACCATTTGTATGAATCCTGTATGTACTCATCCTTAAAGTCGTGTGCATATTTTCCTGTAGTAGTAGATCAACTGTATAGTTTTAACAGAACTTTGTGTCTAAAGACACATCTTGTAAAAATTATATATATATATATATATATATATCTATACACACACACACACACAAATGTAATTGTAAAAAGCCTAATGAAGAATGGTCATTTGACAAAATGAGCTTCTTTAATTAAAGTCATTACTATTACAATGTAACCCCTATATAGCATGCTCCATTAAAACTCAAGTTTGGATATAACACGGCAGTTGTATAGCTCAGAACTTTCATACACATGTACTGTTCTCATTCATGAAATTTTGTTTTCTTTCACAAAAGAACGAAAAGTAATATGTAAAAAGTTGATTGTCATTTTTGGGGGAAGAGATTGTGCATGAATTCTAATATAAGATGATTGTGGCTTGGCTCCTGCAATTTCATATACATATATTTTTCTCATGCAAAATGTTCATTCAGAGTTCACGTTGGGCTTCCCCAATGTCGCAAATTGTGATTCATGTTCCTTATTGGCAATATACCAACTGGTGATTTTTTTACCCCAATATTACTGTTTAAACTTGTATATACAACCTTGGGTTGGAATAATGAAATTCAGAGGCACTATGAAAGGAAGCTGCAAACTTGATATAAAATGCACTGGAATTTATATATTGTTAGATAAACAAATTCTTTGTTCATATTGACAAACCATCTTAACAGTGCATTGTTGTTGTTGTTGTTGTAGGGTTTAACGCTATTTTTCAGCACAAGATAGGCTATACATGGCAGCCAGTATTAATGGTGGAGGAAGAACCCGGGAAAACCCCGGAAAGAACCACTGACCCACGAGAAGCTACTGGTGAGCTTTCTCACATGCCAACATAGGCCGAACCCGCAACTCGAACCCACGCAAACTGAGGTGAGATGGCAGTGATCCTACAGTGCATTGTTATATTATAATCGCTTACTCTGCATTAAAAAAAAAACATTTCTGGTAGCAGAGATCAAATGGATGAGGCACTATCTCATAAAAGATCTTTTGGCCAAAATAGTGTCAGATTATCGTTTGCTTACTAGCAATTAATGTCTTTATTTCGACTGACCTCTGTATGTGGATGGTAAGTAAAATTCCTCTTCTTTTCACTCATAGAATTAAATCATTCAGAATACTCATATTTCTGTAGTAATTCCTGTCAGAAAAGAATTCCTGTGCATTCATCATAAGTTAGCTTTTTTTTAAAAAAAAATTCTGATGCGTGGAAGGCAGCATCTCTCCACCACCAGAAATAAATCCAAACAAACAAAATCACAGATCTACTGGTTGGTCTGCCTATGCTACCAGGACTAGCTAAAATCCACCAACTTTTGAAGGCAGGAAAAGTAACTGCTACAACTGACCAAACAACAGCATAATTTATTTTGTTTTTAAAATGTACCCAGAAGAAAAACAATAGTTTTGCTGAAACTTCAAAGAAAACTGATCACCTCTGAAGCATGAATAATTCTGTATAAATACTAAGCAAATGAAAAAACAAAACAGTCTCAATCAATGGTCTACAATTTTTTGACGTTGCTGCTGCAATAAGAAACAGACATATGTTTGGTCCTCCAAAGCTGTCCTTTCGCGGTAACTTCAATAACACATGCACTCTTCATCAAAGAAAGCCAACTACAATCTTCAATCAAAACAAATAACCTCTCATCAAAGGAAGTCAGCACCAAACTTAAATTAAAGCAATGGAATCTAAAAGATTTGCTGCATTTTCCAAAGTGACTGGAACATGTTTATTGTGCCATGAAAGTTTAATTTTTGCAGGAAAAAATTATGCTGATGGTCGCTACCAATGGCAGTATAAAATGCAAAATTAAATTTACAAACTTTTCAAACCATAGATATATGGCCATCAAGTTCAGTAAAAATGGGGTATCTTGCAAAGATGTTAAACTTTTTAATTTGTTCAAGTTTTCATTCCCTATCATCCCTTGGGTAGCCTTAGTAAAATGGCATGGTCTTAGCTGACCAAAATCTAGGCCAATTGAAGTACATGTGCATGTAAACGGCTATAGTCATGTGCTAATTGTGACAGTTGTAGTAAATTATTAAAGTGACAATTGGATATAGATCAAAACAATGACTACCATTTTTTAAATAAATATGCATTATTTGTGTTTTCTAACAGGACATAAGTCATACATGAAGCTTATAACAAGTGATCCATACTCAAATTCATGGATTTATTATATAAAAGTACAGTACTTAATGGATTATGGATTGTACTATATAAATGTAAGTTGTCAATATACAAGATTTTTTTTCATACTAGCTTGTCTTCATTTAACCAAAAGCATGTATTTCTGTGCCTGCTTTTATTACCCTCTCCACCCCCATATTTTAGGTAAATGCATCATTTTCTTCAGCTGACTTGGTTGGTTATAACATGGTTTAGTCTATAACATGGTCGGGTTCTATGGACCCCAACTACCGTGTTATAGTGGGGTCACACTGTATTATTATTATTATTGTTATACTCCAGCAAGACAACAAGTAAAATTGCAACATTTTTTGAATATATGCAAAATAAAACATAAATGCAAGAGTTGAAAAAAATAATAGACAAAAAACATTTGTTTTTGAAACTAAGATTTTCTTTGGTCATCTTTTAAGACCTTTTCAACTGAAGGAACAGACAGCTATTGCTGTATGCATTGAGTACAAAATAAGAATGGACTATATTTCCTGATACTTCAAATCATTTGTAAACAATCTATTCAACGCTGAAGATTTGAAAAAGGGATTAGGAAAAGAAATAATGAAAAATGTTGAGCTGTCTTCTACCTTTTTGGTTTGATATCATGGGGTGATATATACTGCATCCCGGACTGAAATGGGAACCTAACTGGCAAGTTCTGATTGTTTTCCTTTGTTTTCATGGGTATCTCAGGGTCTGTCAGTTCCTCGTCTATTGGCACAAACTTCTTTACTTCTGTGTCTTCAAAAGGATTTCCTGGACTGTTGAATGTGTTTACCTTACGTGCAGGTACAGGTACATAGAAATCATTGTAGAAGCTCTGCAAATGAAATTGGATATTTATGAACTTAGGCTCAACTGCGTCCCTATTTAAAGTTTGATAATACTTGATTAACATTAGTGGTAATTTAAAGTAATTTGTGACATATGCTAATGCACTTGCAAAATGAATTAAAAAGCTGACAATTGCAACATAAACCAGGTTGTATTATTTTTGACAGACTCAAAATGGATTTAACTCATTCGACCCCTTAGCTTTTTGTCATTTTCGCCTGAAATGTGCGTAGGAAAGACATTGGGGGGCTATTTCTGAATACATTGTAATACATCAGCTTTCAACAGATTTTCCATGAGACTAATGCCTAGTTGTATTAGAAACATCATTTTCCATTGGTTATTTTGCTTGCGCATGAGCAGAAGGGTAAAAGTTGGAGTTCTTTTTTTACTTGTCTGTGTGCAGTTAAGACTGGTTTGCCTTAGATCTGAGGCCAAAAGGTATAAAATCCAGACACAAAATCGCATTCCGACCTCGAGTGAATTTTGGGTGAAAAAAAAAAACGGGTCCAAAAATGGAGGTTTTTCCCTCTGTATTTTGTAGTGCAACTAGAACTTCCAGATTATTTGGTATCATTTTAGAGCTATATCTGTCTGCTTTTTTTAAATACTGCCCACGTTGGTGTATTTTGAATGACCCTGGTGCTGCAGAGCTTGGAAACAGGGTACAGCCTCATTACGCTTACAGATGGGATCAAAGCCAAATCGGTTAAAAGAAGATTAGGGTACTGAACACAGCACATTATATGGCAGTACTCTATGCTTAACCGTTTACCTCATAACATCTCTCATTGTGTAGGCTGTCCATATATATGTCTCAAAGAGTGCTATAAATAGAACATGTGTTACCTAAATGACTATGCAAATAGGTCTACCTTTAGAATAGATAGCAGTGTAGTTATGTGTTTTGGATTTCTTAACGTAACTTTAACAAATTTTCAGTCATATCACTACAATGTCTGCATTGTGGCAGTTTATTGTGATGTCTAGCACTAGGACATCATGCCACAAACATGCAGAATCATGTTCCACCCAGCCACATTATCCTGACACAAGGCTGACCGGTCCTAACACTAACCTCTTAATGTTGAGTGCCTAGTGAGGCAGCTGCTAGTACTGTTTTATAAGTCCTTGATATTAATTGGCTGGGGTTTCAACCTGCAACCTCCCACATCCGAGGCGGATGTTCTAACCACTTAGGCCACTGAATCGGTAGTGTAGATATGTTAAGTTCAACATAATTTTTTGTGTGTACATATTTGGTATCTATGGAGAGGTTCAAGAGTAAATCCTGCTCTATATGATTGTATATTATTTTTCATAGAAGATTTGTTGACACATTTTAAAACTTTGAGAGATAACATTCAACATCAAGTCAGAGAAACTGAGTGACAAACTATTTCACTACCTCTAAATCTTCTGGTTCACTGTCAATGCATGTATCGCTAAATCATCAGAATTGGATAAACTGTATAAAAATTAGTGTTGTTTCCATTGATAGTAGAGCCTATTATGTGACTTATTTCAAGCCATCATTCTGATCATCCAAACACATGAAAGCAGTGAAGGAGACCTCCATTTGCTTTACAGCCATCAATCTAATAATCCAAACACATGAAAGTGTTAAGGAGGCCTCCATTTGCCTTTATAGCCATCGTTCTAATCATCCAAAGCGCTGAAGGAGGCATCCATTACCTTTGAAGCTTTTTGTTACTATACCTTAAATACCAAACGGGTCATGTGACACCATTTACTTCAGTGACAGAAGTTTGTAATAGTATTTTCCCCAATGGTGGCTCTATGAAAACCAGCTCAAAATGGCTGATGTTTACTAAAGCCATAAAAATACTTTTCCATGTGGATGCTGCACAGACATCAAAACACGCTTGTATGTGAATTGGATGGAGGCACCCAACAGCACTTGCATGAGAATTCATTAACTGTGACCATTGACCTTAAAAATGACAGAACAGTTGGACAACATCATAGCACAATACAGTATGACCCTGCAATAGCATGCTCTACTATAACATGAATTTGGATATAACATGATCATGGAATGGCTCCTGAAATTTCAAATACCTGCTTCTATGTGAAATGGATGGGGCCACCCAATAGCACTTCCATGAGAATGTGGTAGAGGTGTCCAAAAGTATTTATATGAGGTAATGGGTTAATAGTCCTCTATATATTCAACTTAAGTTTGCAAAAATCAACATACTTCTTCCTTATTCAAGTGCAAGCCATTCACAGAGTTTGGTCCAGGTATGTGGCAGTAATTTGTAAACCTTTAGATGCTTACCACTAATCTGATGACCCCAAAAATGAAGATTTTTTTCTTACTAAAAGTACAAGCCATCTACAAAGTTTGGTAACTGTAGATGAGGAAGAGTGTAAATTATTGTATGGAATCTATTTTCTTCTTTCAAAGTGAACTCGGCCTTTGACTTTCATAACCTGAAATTGATTTGGTTCTCCTTTACCCAACAGAAAATCATCCAGAAATTGTGGTAACTATGGTGATCATTCAAGTCATTGAGCAGAAAGAATATTTCTTTCAGTCACATTAACTGTGACCTTTTGACCTCAAAATAGATTGGACATCATAACAAAATACATTCCACCTTATCACAGGTATGTAAACATTACCATTGAAGAACTGCTGGCTTGACCTTTATTCCTGTAAAAAGAAGAAAAGTTGACATTTAGGTGCACATTTTGCACAGGAAATGGATTTAGTCACCTAGACATGAAGACATGAATGTGCATAAATTGGAAAGCTGTCGTTTTGAAGAAAATCAGTCTAAAATCTTAACCAAAATTGTGTCAGACTGCAAAAAAAAAAAAATCATAAAACAAATTAAGATGAAAACAGTCCTGACAACAAAGACTAAAATCAATACACTTATTTGCATTCCGTATATACAATAATTTGCTGCATTTGTTAAATTTACAAATTTTAATTTTTGCACAACTATTTTCTTTACTATGTAGCTTTTGCAAAAATTCAAAACTTGGTAAGTTGATTCTTAATGAAAGTATACACGTAAAATTTTTTAAGATCTTAACATGGGGCAAATTTTGACAAATTATCTCAAATCAACAAATCAACTTATGAAAAAGCACAATAGTATCACTACAGTGAAAAAAATATAAATATGCTGGGAGATAAAAGGATATTTTACTGTGTATTTACATTGGTAAAAACAAAACAATACAAAAAATTTAACAAAAGTTGTTGAGGAAAGAGTTGTAGAGAATAGTAAAGATAAGTAACTAAGTGCAAACTACATGTCATTTGATTCATAACAACCGACAGTATGCTCCAACTACAAAAGTTAAAGGTGTTCTTGATCAAGGAAAATTTCAAGTAAAACAATCTTGACAATAGATTTTAATGTATCCTATCCAACTCAATAGACCATCTATCTGCAATCTATTAATCTTGTGGGAACACTTACAGTACTAGATATTTTCATGTATCCCCTCTGATCTACCATGTACAATGATCTCGTGGGAACACTCAAGATAATTTCATGTATCCCCTCTGATCTACAATGTACTGTAATCTCGTGGGAGCACAGAGTACTATATATTTTCATGTATCCCCTCTGATCTACAATGTACTGTAATCTCATGGGAGCACTGACAGTATGAGATATTTTCATGTATCCCCTCTGATTTAATATTACTGTGAGCTTGTGGGAACACTGACAGTACTAGATATTTTCATGTATCCCCTCTGATTTAATATGTACTGTGAGCTTGTGGGAACACTGACAGTACTAGATATTTTCATGTATCCCCTCTGATTTAATATGTACTGTGAGCTTGTGGGAACACTGACAGTGTGAGATATTTTCATGTATCCCCTCTGACTTAATATGTACTGTGCGCTTGTGAGAACACTGACAGTATGAGATATTTTCATGTATCCCCTCTGATTTAATATGTACTGTGCGCTTGTGAGAACACTGACTGTATGAGATATTTTCATGTATCCCCTCTGATTTAATATGTACTATGCGCTTGTGGGAACACTGACAGTATGAGATATTTTCATGTATCCCCTCTGATTTAATATGTACTGTGTGCTTGTGAGAACACTGACAGTGAGATATTTTCATGTATCCCCTCTGATTTAATATGTACTGTGCGCTTGTGAGAACACTGACAGTATGAGATATTTTCATGTATCCCCTCTGATTTAATATGTACTATGTGCTTGTGGGAACACTGACAGTATGAGATATTTTCATGTATCCCCTCTGATTTAATATGTACTATGCGCTTGTGAGAACACTGACAGTATGAGATATTTTCATGTATCCCCTCTGATTTAATATGTACTGTGCGCTTGTGAGAACAATGACAGTACTAGATATTTTCATGTATCCCCTCTGATTTAATATGTACTGTGCGCTTGTGGGAACACTGACAGTACTATACAATTTCATGCATCCCCTCTGATTTAATATGTACTATGCACTTGTGGGAACACTGACAGTACTATATAATTTCATGGATACCGTCTGATCTACCATGTACTATGATCTTGTGGGAACAGTGACAGTATGAGATATTTTTATGTATCCCCTCTGATTTAATATGTACTATGCGCTTGTGGGAACACTGACAGTACTATCTAATTTCATGGATACCATCTGATCTAATATGTACTGTAATCTTGTGGTAACACCGACAAGTGAAATAGTGAAAATCTCATACTAACACTTTACATTTGTATAAAATATGATAATAATACATTTGTAATAAGGTTGGTGAAAGACCAAATCTTCTCAATGACTTCATACAATTTTTTTATTTTGAATAATAACATATGTTTAATGCTTCAGCGTGATGCAGTCAGAATACTAAAATGATGCTTTACAACCCATGCCTGGCAATGATGCTGTTATAATCAAATGATTGGTACATCTTATTTCAAATGTTACATTTATTTCAGTTATGCAACATCTAATTTGCATTTCATGATAACTTTGTGGTTTTCTTGGATCAGCATGACTTAGATTATGAAATTCACAATATATATCACATTTCAAAGTCTCAAATGTTACTTATTTTGATCCCTTGGGTTGATCAATCCCTATAGGCTTTCATCTCAGCATTTCTTTGTCTATTTATTTATCTATATATTCAACAGGAGCAGATATATGCTGGTTTGCTGATTTTCTTAAGATGATTTTTTGGCATAAGGTGATTGTAATTATTTCATTCCAACAAATGAACAAACCCTGGTAGTGCAGAAACCCTATATTTATGGTCAAATGTCACCTAGCTCTGTGTGCGGATACCACATTTTTATGGCACAGGACAGTGATGTCTACGGATGTCCAATCTAGGCCAATCATTAATTGTATGCTAATAATAACTGGGAGATAGCATATGTAACAGTCTCGATGATCAGGGCTTTGCATCACTGAAACATTATATCAGTGAAACAAATATTCAAACTGACTATTTGCCCAAGAAAGTCTGTCGTCAGCCATGGATGTTGATGTAAACAATATGGTGGCTGTTAAGTAGCTGCAGTCTCGCAGCTGTCCCATTCTCAGTTGGCACTGATTACTGTATATATGTATGGGATGGTCCTAATTAGAATAAAAGTTTGTGAGGGCTTTGTGTGGAGGAATAGACAGCAATATGCAGTTTTCCAAATCTGAGATTTTTTTGCAGGAATATACCATGTGTTGATATGAAAGTGCTCTGACACTATCGCGTGTTGATATATAAGTGCTTTAACCTGGCCATCCCATTCAGTAATAACTTTAAAGCTACAGTAAATAAAGCTTAAACTATATAGTAGCTAAGTTTATCAATGAGTCTTTTCTTATACTGGATGATACATTGTATCATCAAGAGTGAGAACTGTACTAGCTTGAAAGGGATCAACTAGTCATTTTACGGGGGGGTGGGGATTGGGGGGGTTCGAGTGTCAACTCCAACATCTTCATTCCTTGCCTATCATTTAAAAAAAATAAAAATCACAATATTTCTATCACATTATAAAGTTCATTTTGCTCTGCTTCTCTCTCTCTCTCTCTCTCTCTCAGCAATCAAGTTGAAAAAGAAGTGGACAAAAGAGAGAGAGAGATTCACTTCTTAATTTAACCCACTCTTATGACAGCAATGTGAAATTTATGTGACTTTGGAATCTAATAATCAAGACCTTCATCCAACATCTGAACTTTTGACCCGGAAGAAATCTTTTTTTTTCCTTCCTCGTCAGTTCATTTTGTTTTGTTTTAACAGAGCTAGTTTCTGCAGTAGGCCAATAAACATAAAAAGCTTGATCTCTGTTTTAACCCCTCAAATGTTTGACAATGTAGAAGTTAAGATATGTTAAGATTGTTGCTGAGAAACTTAATTTCAAATATTTTTGGCAAGCTGCAATTATTAATTATCACTGAAAACTTCACAACTCTTGCTCAATAATTTATAATCAATGAGAAATATTTATGTAAATATTTGGTAATAATGAATTTCAGGCCTCTCAAATGTACAGCTCCACTCTAAATAATACCTGATAACCAATATCACTTTCATACATGTGTACTGGACACAATAGCTCCCAAGTGTTTTTAAACTCCATCTCTCCGTGTTCCTACTGTTGTTTATTTCTGCATCACTTGGTGGTGAAAATCAAAGAGCTAACTTGGTAGCACACTGGCATTTTTTTGGCTGTTTCATTACTATGTATAACCGAAAATTGGTACACTACTGTTGTATTGCGACAAGACCCAAACTAATGGCTGTGATAATATTGCTCTATCTGATGATACTGCATTCAAATCATTCAGTTGTAGACACTAGAATGTAAAAGAATTAAATATGTCTATTTGGTAGGCCACTGACAGTTGTGGAAGTGAATAATTTTTAACAGTATTTATTTTGTTTTGAAAGAAAAATTTATATTTGTTTATTTACATGATGTGATGAAATAATAGTCCACTGCAGTCAATAACAAACCTGAAGATGGATTTTGTGTCAGTTACTACATTTGTCACATGTATAATTGTATTCATCAAATTTATTCTTGCAACCAACAGTAACTGCTTATATAGATGTTTACATAAAAATCTGTTTTTAGACATCTGCCTTTCAACAATTTTCAAATGAGATAACTAGTTCTCTACATTATGATAATTATTATTTTACCTTTATAATTAAAACAACTTGATAATATTGAGTTCTTTGAACAATGAATGCTGTATTTAGTTGGATAAAAGATTCTGCTAACAATATTATTTTAAACAGTCTTTTAAACCTTTCAAACACTAGCATTACTTTTTGGTTGCTATGGCAACCAAAGTAAATTTGTAAATATTTATCATTTTCAGTATGATTAGTATTTGTTCCTTATCAATGAACTATATAAGTGAATGGAATTATGTTTTATGTGGGGAAAATTTGTATATAATAAATACATAAATATTGCACCATCTAAGTAGTGTACCATACTGAAATGTAGAGATGTGTTTGAAAGTAAAGTTTAAATTATCTAGCCGAGGCCTAAAAGTTATGAACTGAGGATATGTAATACGTAGAAACAAATTTACTGTCCATGTACACATTCAGAATCAATATATTTGATTTTTTGGGTAAAAATTACTTTTCCACCCATTTTCTGTATTTTTGTAGTTGTTATATGGATTTGGCCCAAAAAGTCTGTTTTGTTCTAAAACAATTCAGCATACACAGAGAAGGCAGTTAGAAACAAATCAGCACTAGCTTCATGGTCATGCCAAAACAACACAGTATTACCAGGGTTAAATGCCAAAATTATTTAGAACCAAGAAAAACTAATTTTTTGTGTGAATTTTTACAGGACTTACCACATGCGAAATCGTGAGAGATCCTTTGAAAGATAATCTGGCACAAGTTTCTCTTTTCTTGTGCTTTCTACAGGAGGCATTGAACAGATGACTGTGTCCGCAAGGAATGCTGATACTGGAGTATTGACCTTCAGCAAGAGAAATTGGATATTTAAGAAATGAAGCTTAACAATATTTCTGTTTATATTCTGACAGTTCTATTACAACAGTAGTGATATTTGAATGTAACTTGTACAATTTTGCACTTGCAAAATAAATTTATACGCTGAAAACTAATATATCACCAGATTATATTATTCAACCGTTTCAAAATAGATTTGAAAATACAAATATTACCATTGGCTTGGTCTTGTCTGTACCAAGAATCTTGACTCGAATGTACCTGTAAAAAGAGAAGTTGAAATTTGAGTAGAAAATTTGAAGAAATTTTTGGTTACCCTATCCATGAAGCATATGCATATGTTTTGAAAGAAAATCAATTGAAATTCTTTCAAAAAGTGTGTTGTAAAAATCTTCTAAATAATTCTGCTGCATCTGTTTCATTCACTAACTTTAATTTCCTTAAATATGTAGCTTTTTGGCAACAGTTCTAAGTATGTAAATTTGATTCATTAAAGTTTACACATTATTTTATTAAGATCTCGACATGAGCCAAATTTAGATAAATGATAAAATATTATAAATCAACAGTGAAACATTATGGGACCCCCTTCCCACTTCAATCTGGCATAACTAGAATTGAGTACCAAAATTTTTCATGCAGCAATCATTAACATATATGTACATCTGGACAAAATTTCATGGAAATCAGACATCAGGTCATCTGGGAAGATTTTTAAAATTTGACTGACTGGTATGGCATGACCCAAGTATGTATACATATATATATATTTTTTCACTACAAAAAATGTGGTTTGCTTGTTAAATATGGGGATTTTATTTTGGCTCATTATATTATAGTGACTAAAGATCTA
Source organism: Sinohyriopsis cumingii (assembly GCA_028554795.2). NCBI lineage: Eukaryota > Metazoa > Mollusca > Bivalvia > Unionida > Unionidae > Sinohyriopsis > Sinohyriopsis cumingii. The sequence continues at coordinate 85,716,338 of CM068838.1, forward strand.
GAGAGGTTAAAATATTTATGGTGATAAATTTGTTTGGGATTCATTTTTCCGATGTCATCCTGACACTGCTAAATTGCAAATAATTTCAGCATTAAAATTTCTCGCTTTGTTTATTTTTTTTCTTTTTCAGAAACCAGTTGAGTCAAAAGGATGCTGATTTTCCTATATTTATAAAAGTGCTCTGAAATTCTAATGTTTAATATTAAAAGTGGTATTATTAGGTAAGGAATAGATGTATAAGTATATTGTACTTACCTCCCAATGAAGAACACCCCTACACCAAAGACTGCCAAACCAATAAAGGTCATGACAAGAATGAAGTAAAGCTGTGTAATGCACTCGTATCCATTACCACGATTTTTGCATGTCTGGAACGAGTAGCAGGGGTTTTTGCCACAAGCGTTCACCTCTATATCACAATACTGGCCCTTGTATCCCGCATCACAGTTACAATAGTAGTACTTCTCAAATCCCTGGTTGCGTCGTAAGTCATTACAGCTGTACCAATTGGGATGCAAACCTGAAATATTTTGAGATGAAATATTTTACTTCTCATTTACTATGAATCAAACATTTTAACTTTTCTTTTCTTTTTTCGTCTAAATTTTGTAAGAAAACTTAATAGTCAGTCCTGTTTTTGTTACGTGAGAATCAACATTTTGTCATTTTAAAAATACTATGTACTGAAATGCCAAATTCACTTAAAGCAAAACAAAACCTTTAATTAGCATGAGATAAGGGGCCCCGAGTGGTCTAAAGTGTTCACCATTACTGATCACTGCCATCTCACCTCTGTCTGCATGGGTTCTAGTCTTTGGTTCGGCCTATGTGGGTATGTGAGAAAGCTTGCCAGTAGCTTCTCGTGGGTCAGTGGTTCTTTCCGGGGTTCTCCCAGGTTCTTCCTCCACCATTAATACTGGCCGCCATGTATAGCCTATCTTGTGCTGAAAAAGGCATTAAACCCCTCAACAACAACAAGAACAGCATGAGATGGCCATTATTAAGATAATGTACACATAGTTTCTCAACAAGTATAACAGTTACTCTGTTGCCCACATGCATTTCTACAGCCCAACTACAAACATTTTATAATGTTGCACATGTATAAATTATCACTGCAAGTTAAGTGAACTAATTGTGTGACTGTAACTAATACCATCATTTTATTCTCTCTGATAAAAATTGTGTACATGCTCTATGCCCCTTGGGGCTGCATGAAAAAATTTAACTAAATGAGTTGTACCCTATGAAAATAAAGCATTATTTATCACTGTTATACACACAGATACCTTATTTGTAAAATTTATCATAATTTACTTACTGGCACAAGTTCCATGGTAACATGGGTTTTCCATGATGACAATATTAAGGGTAAGAATAGAAGAGATAGCGCCTGCAATGTCCGTCACATGTAGGTATGCTTCATCGACACCGATAAATACTGCTGATTGGTTGTACACCACATCAACAAGGATCCATTTCATCCAGCTGGATGGATGGTTGACTTCTGTAGCATAACACTATAAATAAATCAATCAAAAAAGTTTTCAGTAAATAAGGCTGCAAGAAGATACTCCAACTCTATATATTTTAGGTATGTTAAGTATACTCTTGAAAAAAAAGTTACTGTTTGATGTGTCATTATCTCAAGACAAATAAATATAGTGAAATTGGTCTACATTTTTTAGCACAGTGAAGACAGATGAACAGACACGATGAATTTCTGCTGAAAATAAAGTCTAAATTACAGTACAATTTTGCAGTGTGGATTTTGGCACCCACATAATTCTGATTAGCAGAAATTACTAAGAAAATGCATTTTGAGGAAATTCAAGATTCACAAAGGTAAGTATATTTTTTACATTGTTATTACCAGCTAAAGACAACATATATTTATGCATTGTCACTTGCATGCTTTGCTGGAGGGGTTCCAGATATTTACACTATGCCTACTATTAATCTGAATTCTAGGTCACAAAAGTAAAATGGGGACAACTGCATAGCAGATGCAGTATGACAGACAATTTCACCAGTGAGAATAAGACTTCCTCATTGTTTTGGTGACGGACTCTAAGGTTATTTGTTTTTTTTACCAAAACCCACCATCTTCAGCTACATTTTGTTTTTAATTTTGTGTTCTGACTGACTTGTAAAATGGAATGTCTCGGAGGGAGACAAGATAGTCTTTGGCCTTAATATGCTTTGTATGCTATTTTATTAGACCCGTGAGAGAAAAACACATGATCTGAACCATTCGATTTACAAATAGTCATGAACATTTCATCTAAATAACCACTTCAATGATCAGCGTGGTATTTTCAGTGCTGTGTGTCTCATGTTTGTTGTAGACATTGTTTATATCACATACAATTCTTTGCTGGGTTGAAAGTTTCTTTTTTGATTACCAAGTCTCCGCTTTGACATCTTACTTTCAAATGGACCAAACAGCTTGTTTAGAACTGCTGTGGTGGCCTAAGTGGCTAGAGCATCTACCTTGGATATGGGAGGTTTAGGTTCAAACCCTGGCTGAGTCATACCAAAGACTTATAAAAATAATATACTAGCAGCTGCCTTGCTAGGTGCTCAGCATTAAGAGGTTAGTGTTAGGACTGGTCAGCCTGGTGCCCGGATAATGTGACTGGGTGGGACATCATGCTACATGTCTGTGGCATGATCCTCCAGTGTTAGACATCACTATAAACTGCCAAACTGCAGACATCGTTGTGATATGACTGAAAAATTGTTAAAGCTATTTTAGAAATCCAAATCACACACACACACACAACCTGTTTATGTAATCTACAGACAAATCTAATAAATCAAACGTTCCAGCATCTACTACATGAGTGTACATGGTTTGTTTACAATTAAAAGTAGTTCCTAAGACATGATACCATTTTTAGAGACATGTCATGCAGTATGAAGAAGTGCAGTATGGAATAACTTATACAGTAAAGATACACTATCCAGAACCTCACTGTTTCTGGGTACAACAGATATCACTAAGTCATCACCACCCTTGTCACTTCCAGTTGCAAGCAAATCAGTTACTTCATGGCGATCACTAATATCACATACAATATCTTCAATTGCTGATACTGTGGATGTGATAATATCATTACTGGAGTTAATATAATCAGAGAAATCAACATTTTTGAAAACAAACCAAAGCAGGCATAGTGTATCACACTTAGTAGCAAAGATAATAGCCTATCAACATTGTTATTACATGTACTTGCACTGACATCTCTCACTAAATCCTGCCTTAGCAAATCAGTTTGCAACACAGCCCATGGAAACATAATGTTTTGGACTATATAGCAATAATTATAAATTTGGCCTTTGGACTATATTGCACTAATTAGAAATTTGGCCTTTGGACTATACTGCACTAACTAGAAATTTGGCTTTTGGACTATAATGCACTAATTATAAATTTGGCCTTTGGACTATTATATAGCACTAATTATAAATTTGGCCTTTGGACTATAATGCACTAATTAGAAATTTGGCCTTTGGACTATACTGCACTAACTAGAAATTTGGCCTTTGGACTATAATGCACTAATTATAAATTTGGCCTTTGGACTATTATATAGCACTAATTATAAATTTGGCCTTTGGACTATAATGCACTAACTAGAAATTTGGCCTTTAGACTATAATGCACTAATTATAAATTTGGCCTTTGGACTATTATATAGCACTAATTATAAATTTGGCCTTTGGACTATAATGCACTAATTAGAAATTTGGCCTTTGGACTATACTGCACTAACTAGAAATTTGGCCTTTGGACTATAATGCACTAATTATAAATTTGGCCTTTGGACTATTATATAGCACTAATTATAAATTTGGCCTTTGGACTATAATGCACTAACTAGAAATTTGGCCTTTGGACTATAATGCACTAATTATAAATTTGGCCTTTGGACTATTATATAGAACTAATTATAAATTTGGCCTTTGGACTATATTGCACTAATTAGAAATTTGGCCTTTGGACTATACTGCACTAACTAGAAATTTGGCCTTTGGACTATAATGCACTAATTATAAATTTGGCCTTTGGACTATTATATAGCACTAATTATAAATTTGGCCTTTGGACTATAATGCACTAACTAGAAATTTGGCCTTTGGACTATAATGCACTAATTATAAATTTGGCCTTTGGACTATTATATAGAACTAATTATAAATTTGGCCTTTGGACTATATTGCACTAATTAGAAATTTGGCCTTTGGACTATACTGCACTAACTAGAAATTTGGCCTTTGGACTATAATGCACTAATTATAAATTTGGCCTTTGGACTATTATATAGCACTAATTATAAATTTGGCCTTTGGACTATAATGCACTAATTAGAAATTTGGCAGCAAAATTAAACTTGAATGTTCGAACAGAGAAAATGTTTTATTCAAAAAAGTAATAAACACTGTGTTCTGTAGAAAAATCTGTCAAAGGCAATCTAAGAGTGAAAACTGTTAATATTAATATAATTGTGGGCATGATATTGCTCAACTATCTCACATAACCTAACAGCATGCTTGTATTGTAAGAATGTAACCCCAGATGAACCATCTCACAACCTCTACAACATGTAAATTTAACCTATCTTACCATAGTCTGGTCAAAATTCTATCCTTAGATAAAGACATAAAGACATAATATGCACAGACATAATTGAAATAAATGTTTTAAAAAGGTTTTATTTAAATCTGAGGAGAAGTATAGTTACCTAAAGAAGTACCTGGTGTAAATCACCTCATGAATACATGCAGGTAAAACACCAATGCACACATACACACTCAAACGCACATAGATAAATACAAATTCTGTTAATTAAAGTCCAAGCCAGTTACCTTGCCCTGTGGTGAACACTGATCCTTGTAGTGGTTGGGGATTTCTTCTCGTTGGTTAAGAATTGTGATGGTACCATTATTGGTGTCAGGAATAGTTGAGTTGATTGTTAAAATGTTGGACTCACTTTCCACATCATACGCTCCAAAGTACACAGTTTGCGTTATATTCTCATCTGTTTCATTCTTCTTCTGATTGAAGTAGATCTGTTTGTAGATTAACAATAAATATTTGATTACACGTAGATGAAGCTGTTGTGCAAAGTGACATTAAACATGAGAGAGAGAGAGAGAGAGAGGGAGAGAGGGAGAGAGGAGAAGATGTAGAAGAAATACTTTGCCACTGAAATCCTGCATTGAAATTTTTAAAAATCCAGATAAAGGAGTCATGTCAAGATTCATGAATCAAGGCATAGTTAGAAAAGCACCACGTTTGAAGAGAACTTTACCCCATGAGACATTCCACAATGTAAATCATCTAAAACACCATTTCAGCTTCAGAGATTCAAAAATATGGTCTGTGGAATTATATTTTTTAAGGAGCAAGTTTAAGTGGAGGGACATAAAATTTGTCTATTAAAATTACCAAGGACTCAAATTTGTTCAGTAAATCGGAGGATAAAACTGACAAACATATGTAACATAATGTATTACATCCTGTTACGATTTTGTCAACATCACTGGGACACAGCAGTAACTGTATGTTTACATTTTAAATTCTTGTGACTGTTCAAGCATAAAAGAAAACAGATTAATAATGCTGTATTGCTTAGAATGTTCATGCTAAAGTATATCAAAATGATTATTTAAAATCTAGTCCATGTTATTGGAATAAATGCTTAATTTTATTCTTAAATTATCAATTCATTGAAACAATAATTTCTTGTATTAAGTGAAAACACAAAAATTGAGAGTTTCAATGTACTGTTTGAATAGATTTAATCTGCAGTCACAAGCAAGCGATGTTTTTCCTTAATTCTCAAATGGAACATAGTGTTTGGAACAGTAAGTGACCCTTTTTCTTTCACTCTGTACTAAATAGACATTCTACTTCCAAGCAAATTTCAGGGCAAATATAGACTAACAGCAATTAAAAGAATTCAGGGCAAATATAGACTAACAGTAATTAAAAGGCATTCAGGGCAAATATAGACTGATAGTAATTAAAAGAATTCAGGACAAATATAGATTAGCAGCAATTAAAAGCATTCAAGTTTATACAGAAAGCTCAGTCATTGAGAAATAAGATTAAACATTCACTTGCATGTGACTGCAGACTAAATCTATTCATATGTTCCATTTTTAAAAATTCAAAGATAAAGAGTAAATCCATATAAGAAATGCAGACAGACCAATGCAACTGCACAGTATCTATAGGCTATGTCATGGTTACATTCATGTACATGTTGAGGGTTGTACAATATCTTTCATAAAATGCAAAATGCCTAATTATTTGTTTTTAAGTGTCAGTTAATTTTTTTAAAAAGAATTGTGTGAATAAAAAGGAGATAGATAATAAATACAAAACCACGTGTTTTGTTTTGAGTTCAAGAACGAATTTGTCTGATATGGCTTTGGAATATAGTCTCAACCTGATGGCCTCAACAATCCTATGTTGTATCAAACTCGTTCTTTCTGCCTGCTCGGAACATAACATGTATGTAGTTTTGTCTAATCCTATTTATTAATTTATGACGGCTACATTAGTATCTTTTTCATGCAAATTACAGTGGAACCCCGCTATAACGCGATGATCGGGGTCCATAAAATCGGATCGCGTTAATGTGGGGTTTTACAATATTTAACTTTTTTTCCAAGAACATATACGTGTATACATGTACAATGATCAAAAGTCGGCTTATCATCAGATGAATATTAACTGGAATGCATTAATTAAGATATATTCAAAATAATCGATGGCTAATATATTTATAGGTTATTACTGTGCATTAAAAACATTTACTAATTTTTATTTGTTTGAACGATAATACAGATTGACCGATAATACCAGACTATCGCTATATCATGAAAAGTGTATCAACACCGTATGCTACCGTGCCGTCGTGGCATGCAGTTCATCCATAATGGATGTAATTTCATTGAAAATCGTACAGATTTAAAATATTCAATAATTTTGTAATAGTCTGAATTAGTCGTGTAAAATATAGGATGAACAAAATATTGAAACCATTTACTTGCCGTCTGATATCGTACGGTCATTGCATGCAGCTATTCCCGGGTCTACATACGGTGTCTGTACAAATTTCATACCGCTAAAATTTTATCATATGCGACAACTGCAAGAATAATTAACAATCAACGCATGATTTCAGCGTGCAAATAACTTTTATTTCAGATTCTGTGAACATCAAAAGAAACATGTGAAAACTGCTAAATTAATCGTTGCGCAAAGTGCAAAGTCAGTGTGGTTCCAAATTTAAATTTCATCATTTCTTGAAAAATATATCCAATGACATTTGCTTCTTTGCCGCGAACTGTTGGGTTCTAGCAAAGTCAAGAATGTTTCTTAATTGAAGGACTTTGACGCTGTCAACATCTTGTGTTTCCAGCCACCTTAAACTTGCTTCTAAATGTACTACTGCTTCAGACACTTTTGGTGGGGGAGTTGGGGTGCCATCGTCATCGTTATCATTATTGTCACTGGTTTCAGGTTCTGATTGTGCAGCTTCATTCTTCCTGCTGACATTTGTAACAATTTCGTCATCTGACATGTGTTCGTATATAGGGCAGATGTCATCTACTGAATACCAGTTAAGGATATCATGATGACTGTGCTCGTATTTTTTGAGTGCTTCTTCTGCTAAACGTACGTCGTCTTCAGTGAATCCTGTAAATTCAAGCTCATCGTCACTATCATTTTGTGTCGAGGGCGTAAAAGCTGGCCCAAGACCCTTTATCCAGCATCGTTCAATGCAGCGTGCAGTGATAGCATCCCAGGCTTTACCTCCAAGGTGACATACTTCTTTTAAGTTGAGTAATGCCAATGATGTGTCGACGGATGCGTTATTATCTGCTACCATTCCCTTTATCATTTCACGGCGATAATTTTGTTTAAATACGGAAATTATGCCTTGGTCAAGTGGCTGGATTTCTGATGTAGTGTTTTTCGGGAGGTACGAAACTTTGATCTTGCCATCACTGCTGACAAGATTTTCCGCTGGGGGGTGGGCAGGGCAATTATCCAGCAGGAGGAGAGCTTTTTCCTCCAGCTTGAGTTTTCGTAAATGAGCCCGAACATCTGGAACGAATGTTTTGTGAAACCAGTCGTCAAATATGGAGCTATTCATCCAAGCATTCTTGCTGTTAGTGTACTGAAATGGAAGTGCCTTCATATTTACATGATGAAAACATCTGGGAGCTTTCGATTTTCCAATCATCAGAGGTCTGACTTTGTGGCTGCCAGACTTGTTAACACAAAATAAGAGAGTCACTCTGTCCTTCCTCTTCTTGAAACCTTCTCGTTTGTGACTGTCAGTCTTGGTTGCAAGGGTGCAATCGGGTAACATTTTATAACATAAACCAGTCTCATCGCAGTTGTAAACTTGGTCGGCTGTGTAGCAACCGTCCTCCAGCAACTTTTTAAGCCCAATCGGGTAGGAATTGGCAGCCTCTTTGTCAGTGGAGTGGATTTCCCCAGACACAAGAACTTGGCTGATAGCATGCCTTTTCTTGAATCTGTCTAGCCAGCCATTACTCGCCTTAAATTTGGAATCATCTCCATTGATATGGCGATCAAATTTCTCTGCTTGGGCTTTCAGAATTGGGCCAGAAATTGGAACACCTTCTGAGCGAGCTTGTACAAACCATTGGTACAAAGCTGAATCTAGGACATTGTCATTAGCTAACTTAACCCTTTTACGCTGTAAACCAGTTTCCTCTTCAAGAATGTTGGGAAGACTACGGAGCTTTCCTTCATCTGTTTTCCACCCTCGCAAAGTGGACTCGCTGATTCCTAGATCTCTGGCAAGCTGAGTTTGTTGTTTGCCCTTCTTTAGTTGATCTATGGCATACAGTTTCTCTTTAGCAGAAAATGACTTGCGTTTTTGAACTTGCTTTTCCATAACAGTAAAATATTTTTTTATATAAGCAAACAACGTACACAGATAAAGCTCGATAACTAAGTAATGAAGGCCTGCAATGGTTACGAATCACTTTTTATATAAAACAAAATTAAGCTGAACGGATGTACAATTTCATACCCTTTTAATTTACAGATAATAAAGTGGATATTATTTACTTTCAACTGTTTGTTGTTTGATCACACCGCCAAGCACAGCATACATGTTGGCGGCTTTCGTCCTTTGATGTGCGACTCTTGTATCAACCACAGCTTTGTCTGCTGCTTGGCTGTGATTGCAGTTAAATAAGAAGCCCATGTCGGCTATTGTTTGAGCAACGACTGTATACAGAATTCATGGAAGACAATCACAAAGACGACTTACTGGCTTTACTCATGGAACCTTAACAAGTAACACTTCCGATAATGTTTACTTCGGCTTAACAATTCAAAAACCTAATGAAACCAGTTTTCTCTTCTAGAGTAGAATACGGAGCTTCACCACAACCTGTTCAAATTGATAAATTTCAGAAGCCAAGCGTTGTACACACTATTTCTCGTACGTTATATATATCGTATTATTTTAGAATTCATACACGATCACTTCTCCAAAATCACTTAAAGAACCTGGATAAATTGTTAAGTTCCGATCGTTTATTATTAAAAGTCATACGCGAATTCTTCCACCAAATTATAATAAACGTTTTACACACTATTTCTCGTACGTTAAACAAATATTTTCACGGTCCGATAAAAATACACGTAAATGAATTTCAAATTTCAGGAACCATGCCACGATCATATTATTTTAAAAGTCACAACTAATCTCATGCCCAAAATGAAGTTAATTTCTTGTTTTGTTTTTTTTACTTTTTTCCAATTTTTTTTTTCTCCATGTGTGAATGAATATACGAAATTTCGGGAGCCATGCTACGACCGCGTTATATCCGAATTCGCGTTATGGCGGGGCGCGTTATAGCGGGGTTCCACTGTACATACAATATTGTGGAAATTTGTAGTTGTGGAAAGATACTAGCAGTTTTAACACTAGATTATGACGATAAATCATGTAAAAATAAATTACCATCTATGATATTCCCTGATAAAAACTGCTACAAAATAAACTCTCAAAAATGAAAAATGTCTTTCTGAACATAATATTTTTTGTTACATCTGCTAGAAATACCCTCAATAAGACATTCCTTTTATCTGAGAAATGTACCTTCGGTACAGAACATTTATACTTTGAATTTACAAAATAATGTCTCTAGAAAAGGAAAAAAAAGCAAAAATTATTAAACATAATATATTTTAAAGGAACAGATGAAATGAATGAAATAAGCTTCTAATAATAGCATTTTTTCATGAAGACTTTTCATCTTTTCTCCGCAAAAGCCTCCAATGTAGTCACTGCATACAACATAGTATCCTGTTATTGTTGGTGATGTACAAGTCATACCATGGTACATACATCCATATAGTTATTTCCTACCCCCCCAGGACTTTTCAAGGCTATCCAAGTATTTTCTAGGAATACTTTCAAATTGTTTTACAGAAGCAGAATCTTCTCTATATGTTACTTTGTTAACTATTGATGTTGTGTGTCATTTAATCTACCCAATTTCATCCCATTTTATTTATTATTTTTGGAAAATACATATATAACAGAAATAATGAATTCAAAAAGTGAGGTTTTTAAAGATCAGTTTTAATAATTTGTATTCCATTTGATCAAATTAAGGAATGTTTCAAAAAATTAAATCACTTTTCATGGTGAAAAATAATTTTGGGGGAAAATTACAGACTTTTCTAAGTCTTACAAACCATGTGACAATACCACACAGCTTGGATCATGAGCATCTACTTGAAAAGAAATTCATGTGGAAAAATGCTGATGTAGAATGCTAACAGTTAAAATCATACAAGATTGTGTCAGTATAAAGTTGCCAGCAACTGCAGCAGAAATTCAGTAATAATAATAATAATAAAGAAAATAATAATCATGATAATAATAAAAATAATAATAATAATAATAATAATAATAAAAAGGTTATATTCATTAATGTAACTTGAAAATTTGAAGGCAGGCATTTATTTCTGTTTACCATAACTGGCTCAGTGGGGTCTGGTCCCAGGAGGGAATAAGTTTTGTCACTGTAAGCAAACATGTAGGGGGCATCATTGATGTCTTGTATAACTATCGTTATGTTGACAAGTGAACTGGCAGATTTCACTCCAAAAATGGTTGGTTTATCTTCTAGTTGTACAACAATTGTAACATTACCAGAGCAGTCCTGACATGGTGTGAATATAAATCTGAAAGTAAATTGATGGTGTTTGTATTATTAATTCAACCAAATATTGATCAACAGACACTTGAAGAAATGGGTTTAAAATGCTGTAAGAATGTAACCTTAAGTTGAAAAATAGATAATTAATATTAATTATATAATTAACAGATTCTGATGCAGACAAATTCGAATACCACTTGCTGGTTCTAGTCCATCATATTAACATTTATACCGTATTGTAGACTGGAGATACTGGACTAATTGCTGATGTAACTTTGACAGAGGTATCACTTATTGATCCTTGTTGGTCTAAGTAATCTCCCTATTCTACTAAAGTATGGACAATAAAGACCTGAATACAGTATAACTTACCAGCCTTTGTCAGTCATGGTGATATTTTCCTCATCTGGTAAAGTGTGGGAATAAAGACTTGAATGTGGTATTACTTACTGGCCTTTGTCAGTCACAGTGATATTTCCTTAGTCTGATAAAGTGTTGAGAATAAAGACTTGAATACAGTATTACATACTAGCCTTTGTCAGACTAATTGATATTTCCCCAGTCTGGTAAAGTGTGGCGAATAAAGACTTGAATGTAGTATCACTTACCGGCCTTTTTCAGTGATAGTGACATTTCCACGGTCTGGTAAAGTGTAGAGAATAAAGATGAATGGATCATCTTCAGGATCAATGGCTTCCATGGTGTGAAGTATGGTGCCTAAAAAAAAAAAATGATTTAATGAAATCAACAAAATCATAACCTTTTAATAACTATTATCTAATTACCATTCAGGTTCTGAATGGTGAGCAATTTGTCCAGGCAAATATAACACAACATCTCCTGCATCCCATCCCTACCCCAGGATGGCGAGAAATCTATGTTCAAAATAGGGCATAACTCTTCTGAATATAGTGTAAGCATCATGACTGGCCAACATGCAAATCTCCTGAAGATGACCATAATACATACCATAAAGCACAAACACTGATCAATATGTACATCTTAATATAATGACCACAGTGATCCATAAAAAAACAGACATGTTGCATTCACAACTTCTATCTTCGATCAGCTGTAAGATAAAAATGACAATAACTCTTGCAAAACTGGCAAAAGCACAGTTATCTCTTGAAATGCACTTCTTTTCAGAAGATGTCCAAAATATGTACAAACTTCAATAGAGAGATGTTTAAAACCATGAGGCAAGTTACATTCAAAACATTTTGTTAAAGTAAATTCAAGACAATGGAAATATAACTGGGTGGGTGGGGGGATAGTAGTTAGTTGAAATGTGCATCTTTAAATTATGATAATAACATCTAAAAAGTTTCATGGATATCCACTGAACACTGTATCATTATTTGCATTTAAAAGATTATGCCATACTTAACAGCAGGATCCAATTAAAAAAGGGCAACAACTCTGTTGTTGTTGTTGTTGTTGTAGGGTTTAATGCCATTTTTCAGCACAGGATAGGCTATACATGGTAGCCAGTATTAATGGTGGAGGAAGACCCTGAAAACTCCAGAAAGAACCACTGACCCACGAGAAGCTACTGGCTACTATTCTCACATACCCACATTGGCTGAACCCGAGACTTGAACCCATGCAGACAGAGGTGAAATGGCAGTGATCCGTAATGGTGAGTGCTTTAGACCACTCGACCACTCGGGGCCCCGGCAACAACTCTGAACAAAAGTAATGGAACACAATGATATGTTGACATGACATCTCCAAATGATGATCATAACATTTTCCAAGTTTCACTGTGATCCTCTGAAATCTTGTTGTATTCACAAGATTCTGAATTGCACTGCGTTTAATGGAAGTCATAACTCATTCAAACTGTTAGTGTGTACAGATTTGTTGGTATGTTCATCTTCAGATGAGGAACAAAATATTCACCAAATTTCATGGCAATCCATACAAACACTGTGTTATTAGCTGTGCTAATGATTTGTGTCATAGACAACATTTAAGCTACAATACAAAAAGGTTGTTCTTGTTGTTGTTGTAGGGTTTAACACCATTTTTCAGCACAAGATAGGCTATACATGGCAGCCAGTATGAATGGTGGAGAAAGAACTTGGGGAAAACCCCTGAAAGAACCACCAACCCATGAGAACCTATTGGCAAGTGTTTTCATGTACTCACATTGGCCAAACCTGAGACTCAAAACCCACACAGACAGAGGTGAAATGGCAATGATCCATAACAGTGAGAGCTTTAGACCACTCGGCCACTCGGGATACAAAAAAGTAATAGCTACATAAAACAATTTCCAGAGCAATGTGATTTGTTGATATGCAAATCTTCTGATCATGACCATACCATTTTACCAAAATATGACACTAGTTGCATTCACAAGATTTAGTCATAAACTGCATTCTAGAGAAAGTCAAAGAGGTGCAAAATGATTTGATTGCTATAATATTTACCAAGACCATGGCAATCCATCAAACTCTACAAGACTAGTGTTGTACTAGCAAGATTGTTTGCTGGATGAAGGCAGACAGGAGGATTCCTTGTACACATAGACTGTTATAACAAAAGAACAAAGAAAGAAGTGGAAGAAAGGGTAAACCCACACTATAAGCTTATGAAAAATCAGGGAATAGGTTTATTTTCAAGTTTGATCATTGGAAAGGAGAGAGTTTGTATCTTATTTTCTTGTGTTGCATAATTAAACACCAAAGAAACTAAGTTCTGAGATCGCTTGATAAATTTAGTCTCCATACACTAGAGTCCCTCAAAAGGACCAATGTTCTACTGGGTGGAAAGAATTTCCAAGAATTCAGGTCAAGACAATTTTCTTTTTTAAACTTCTGAGTGTTGAAACCATCCTTGATATTCTTTAGTGATAAAAAGACTTTTAAATTAGTTGCTCTGGTAGACATACTGGAAGTCAGATGACTTTCAAGGACCAACCAGAAACAATAAGAAAGTTGCGATAAAAAGATTTTCAAGATGGCCTCTGTGGCAGTGTTATGTATATCTGATTTAACTGTTTGTAAGTTTTAAAATCTTTCCACTTTTTAAAAATTATATTTCAAAATAATCTAGTTCTGTTTACTAGGAACTCATACTTTTTCCAGAAAATAGGTTGACCTTGACTGTTTATTTCTGCAAAAATATGACTAACTAGCTTCCCGATCTTAGTTCAAATTTAGTAACAGTCATGTCAACAAGTTCATTTTTTTAATTTATTTTTATTGTGGAAGTAATAAAAGTGAGATCGAGGCTGTATTGGATATGTGACCCTAGGCTTGTAAATAGTTTTTAGTGAAGTAAACAACTTTTTCAAATTTTATTCTTAGAGTAAAATGATTGGTTTTGATCAAGGTCATAATGGGGCTACATGATCTTTTTATATGTAAACATGATCACATGATCCTCTATTTTGTAATTCAGGCATTTCTGAAATTGTGCATTAGTTAGTTTTAATAAGTGAGAGAATTTAGTCAGTCTGGGCTTAAAAAACGCTCGATGTCAAGTCGTTTCCTTCTGCTAAAGCCAGTTTTTGAGTAATATGTTAATTTTTCTCCAGATTATTTGGATTCAAAAGGATTAATTCTTTTTCCTGGAAATATATGCATGCTCTTACAGAATTCTTGAACAAAGGCATTTCTTAAAATTTTTATTTGGATTTCCAAAACTGGAGGATTATTTATTGGATTTTACAAGAACTGTAGACAACCACACTGTACCAGATACAGCATACATCATTACCTTTCATCTTTGATTCTTCATTGGGACTTGAACTTGAAATCATTAGAATATTAGGACTTCTAAAATTTTATTCATGGATTATTCTGGGATTATTTTTGGATTTGATTCTTAAAATCATACGTTCTTATTTTTTTCATTTTTACAGTATTTTTCCAGGGAAATAAATTATTTGTTAAATTTTTCAAAGCTTACTGTTTTCACTCTTTCTTGTGTTAATGTTTATTTGAGCCTAAACCTGTAACATAAGAATTGGGTAGCTCGCCCTGGATTATTTTGAATTTTGGATAGAATATTTCAGAAAACTTTGTTTTTTGAAATTTGAATTCCCTGTGTTTTAAATCTTAGTGAAATTGGCAAGCTTTTTCTAAAATTCATCAAAAGTGGAAATCTTTCTTTCAAATCCTACCCAGGAACAATTAGATCTTTTTAAAAAAGATGCATTAATTCAAGTTGCCAGAAAATATGAACTTTCTGATTCTTTAACGAAACAAGAAATAAGAAATATTTTGGTTCAGCATTTGGTTGAAAAGAATGTTTTGGATAAAAGGGCTTTGGTTTTGATCAGTAAGTCTGTATCAGACACTGACACAAAAGTAAAGGAATTAGAATTAAAATACAATATAGAATTGGAGTTAAGGAAGCTGGAACTTCAGAAAGAAGAAAGAGAGAGAGAGAGATGCAAATGCAGTTGCAAGAAAAACAAATGCGTTACAATATGAGAAAGAGGAGAGAGAGAGAGAGAGAGGAAAGAGAGAAAGAAAAACAAATGCATTTACAAGTGGAAGAAAAAGAGAAAGAAAGACAAATGCAGTTACAAAAAGAACAAATGCATTTACAAGCGGAAGAAAAAGAAAAAGAAATGCAATTACAAAAAGAACAAATACAAATGCAATTAGATACAGAAGATTGAGAGAAAGAGAGGGAATATCAATTTAGAATAAAAGAAATGGAGCTGGCAAGTGAAAAGCATATTCACACTTCAAATCCAAATTTAAGTTTTGATCTTGCAAAGAATATTAGATTAGTGCCCCCTTTCAGAGAAAAAGAAGTAGACAAATATTTTACTTGTTTTGAAAACGTTGCTGAAAATTTGAAATGGCATAGGGAGCATTGGACTCAATTATTACAATGTGTACTCACTGGTAAGGCTAGTGATATTTACCATTCACTGTCAGTTCACCAAAGTGGTGACTATGATACAGTTAAGGAATGCATCTTAAGGGGTTATGAGTAAGTCCCTGAAGCTTATCTGCAAAAATTCAGAAATTATTGAAAAGAAGCTGGACAAATTCATGTCAAATTTGCTAGAGAAAAAGAGCAGTTATTTGATAGGTGTGCTTAGCCAAGAAAGTTGAACTAGATTATAAAAGTCTCAAATAACTTTTATTACTTGAAAAGTTCAAGAACTGTGTCCATAGTGACATTAAGTCTTATCTTGATGAGCATCAGATTGAAACCTTGGAAAATGCTGCTCGAGCTGTGGATGAGTATTCTTTAACTCAAAGTTTCTTTTGTAAATAAGACTTCTACTTAACACTCTTCTGGCAGAAAAGTCTTTCAGCCTAATACATGCCTTTCTAAAACTCAAACTGGCACAACTTCTAAAAATCAAGCTTCTGATAAGCTTGACCAAAGATCCTTGTCTTTTCCTACGTGTACCTATTGCAAGAAAAAAGGACACGTTATTTCTGATTTCTACAAATTGAAAAATAGGCATCAGAATCAAGACAGATGTATTTAAAACGCTTTTCATTCTAAGAGGTCAAGGTCACGGTCAGGTATTTAAAGCAATACATTTGTTGGGTCTAATAAACCCCAATCTAATTTTATTATGGAGAATTATGAACCATTCATTTTGAAAGGTTCTATATCACTCTTGGGTGATTCGGCCAATCCTATTCCTATTAAAAATTTTTAAGGGACACAGGAGCTTCTCAGAGTCTTTTATTGTCAGGTACTTTGCCTTTTTCTGAGAAGTCTCCTTCTAACGAAAGTGTTCTTATTCAGGGAGTAGAGTGCAGCTTTGTTAATGTTCCCCTCCATTGTGTAAATTTATCATCAGACTTAATCTCAGGACCCATGACAGTCAGCACAGTGTCTATTTTACCTGTTGAGGGCATTCATTTATTACTAGGCAACGACCTAGCTGGAGACAAGGTTGTGATTAATCCACTTGTAACTGACAAGCCTTGCTTGGATCAGAAAGTTGATCCAATTGAAAAAGAATTCCCTGATTTATTCCCAGCTTGTGCAGTTACCAGAGCTATGGCAAAGAAAGCTCTTGAGAATGATGTTGATAAGGAAAGTATTTCTTTAGCTGACACATGTATTGGTCAGGCTTTGATGAGGTGACTTTCACTCCTTGTTTGGATCAATCAGAAGGTATTGATCACAGTGATTCTCTTTTAACTACTCATTCTCTTTATTCTAATCAGGGTGATAAATGACAATCACTTTACTAGGAGCTCATTCTTTTTTCCAGAAAATAGCTTGACCTTGACTGTTCATTTCTGTAAACATAAGACTGACTTGTTTCCCGATCTTAATTCAAATTTAGTAACAGTCAAATCAACAAGTTTTTTTTTAAAATTTATTTTTCTTGTAGGAGTAATGAGTGAGATCGAGGCTGTATTGGATATGTGACCCTAGGCTTGTAAATAGTTGGTTTTTATCAAGGTCATACTGGGGCTACATGATTATTTTAATATAAACATGATCACGTGATCCTCTATTTTGTAATTCAGTCATTTCCGAAATTGCACATTAGTTAGTGTTAATAAGTGATACTTAGAGAGAATTTAGTAGTCTGGTCTTAAAAAATGCTTGATGTCAAGCTGTTTCCTTCTGTTGAAGCCAATTTTTGAGTTATATGTTAATTTTTCTCCAGATTATTTGGATCCAAAAGGATTAATTCTTTTTTCCTGGAAATATACGCATTACATTTTTTCAAAGCTTGTTTTTTTTCACTCTTTCATGTGTTACTGTTTATTTGAGCCTAAACAGGCGACTGGCAGACATACTGGATTCAGATCAGCACCATTTTCATTTAGGACTCAAAAGTCATCATAGAAGTCATTTAGTAATCCTATGTTGAAATGACAAACCTTTCAGAAGGAGTGGTGATGACAGAATATTTTCAAGATGGCCACTGAGTCAGTCCTACTGGATGTGCAAGGGGGCATAATTTTTATTTCGGACCAACTGGACATTATAAGAAGTCTTCTGCCAAAATTTAAATGGCAATTGTAAAGTGTCGAATTTTGAACAAGTATTGAACCTTAAAGTTGAATGCAACAAGCATTAAATTTTATCACATTTAAGCCAGAAACGTCTTTGTGACGAGTCACTTCGACCTTTCTTCTTTCCCCCATGTCAGTGTTGAACTTGAAAGACCAGCATCTATGACTCATTGAGATTTGACCGGGCTATTGCAATGCTGCCCTGAGAAAGTAAACATTTGAGCTACCAACCATAACCGCTTGATAGGAACCCGTGTCAAATTATCATTTTCAAAGGGAAGTTGATATACAACATAGTTCAGAGATTCTAGGTTGTCAAAAATCCAATGAAAGAAATGATTATCTAGGGAGAAATTTAGGAAATGCTGCATACAATTTGTCAGAGTAAATTAAGGTGGACACTTTGGAAGCAATGTGAATTTAAAATGATGACGTTGGTCGAAATCCTTTACTCCAAAAATTCCTGAGAGAGAAGAAGTTTGGCTCCAAGGAAACCTAAAAGGAATGGTGTTTTCCTTGTTAAACAAGAAAAGGGGACCAGGTAGCTAATTTGTAAGAAAAGACAGGTTTTAGTGCTAGGATACACAATTTCTGAAAGAGAACAGCATTAAGGTATTGAATTTTAATTTTTCATGTAATTGTCTATTTTTGATTGTTTTATGCAAATGTGTTTGAAATGACAGAGATCCATATTATTCATGCTAGAGTTGTTATGCAATTAATCTCTTTAATTTTACAGTTATTAGTTCATTGATAGAATTGATGGATTGCATGCCATCCAAATTTTCATGTGTGTAGGATTTCATAAGGTTATGTGAAATAATTTCCTTTTTCTGTTAGGACAAAACTGATTATTGTAAGTTAACGATAGTCACATATTTATATCTGATTTTGTAATGTTTAAATAATCTTGTAGGTTATGGAATGCTGTGAGCTAGAATTTTGTGAATTTTATGCAATAGTAATCGAGCATTTGGAAGGGGTAGGTAAAGAGAATCGGTAATGTTAAATACACCACTCACGTGTTAATTTATGGTTGGTCGCTGAGAAGCGAGGGTGATGATCTATCAAATTAGGTCAGAATTAATGCAGTGTTTGGATAGCTAGTTATGATTCTGAATAAAATAAGTGAGGGAATTTTATGTACATATAGAAAGTGATACATATAGAGATTTAGGGTTAATTTTGTCCATTAAGGAAGCAGCTATCTGGGAGAGACGGGACAGTCCGAAAGCGGCAGTCTGGAAAGAGATGACATGTTCAGAATAAAAGACTAGGAAGTCCAGAAAGAAATGAAGCATTCAGAATAGGAAGACTAGAGAGAACAGGAAGAGTGATACATGGGTCAAGAGAGGAAGGTGATACAATCAGTTGTGGACATTGTGCTCTTTTCATTACTCATTATTATGATGAAGTAAATTCAAATTAGACACCGCCATTAAATTCTGACGACATAACTTAGGTTGAATTGGAGTTGCCGCTATTAATTGTTATTGATTAAATTTTATTATTTTTCTTGTCTAAGGGGGCTCGTATTGCATTTTTTCTTCCCAATAGTCTTGCTCAATTCTCTGTTGATGTTCAATCTATCCACTCACTCTGGGCCATAATATCGAAGGAGGTCATCCCCTAGATAATGCCAGCCGAATCCAATTAACCACACCTCTTACTGATAGGGTGACATTACAGCAACATTACTTTCAGTTCAGCATGACTAGTGATGACAATTTTAAGATTGCCACTGTGATGGCTATACCGTACATCAGCTCAATACCATTTTCAAGTTGGGTCAAAAAGACATTATAAGAAATCTTTTAGTGAAAACCTCACATTAATATATGAATATCCATTGAAGAGGAGAAGCGGTAAGATTTTAAGGTGGCCACTGTGAAGGCAATATCGGACATCAGATCCATACCATTTTCACTTAGGACCAATTTACGTCATAAAGTCTTCTGGTGAAAATCTTGTGTCAACACGACATTCTGTGAAGGAAGGATAGCAATAACAAGATTTTCATGATGCCTGCTGTGGTGGCAATATTAGACATCTGATTGGCACTTTTTTCATTTATGACCAACTACACATCAGAGGAAGTATTTCAGTGATATGGTGATATGACTATTTGTTCAGGAGGAGTAGCAAATTCAAGATAGCTGTTGTGGTAGTCATACTGGATGTCTGATAGGCATTATTTCCAAGTAGATAATGGCATGAATTGTGTGTAAACTCTGATAGGCATCATTTCCATGTAGATAATAGCATGAATGTGTGTGTAAAGTCTGAGAGGCATCATTTCCATGTAGATAATGGCATGAATGTGTGTGTAAAGTCTGATAGGCATCATTTCCATGTAGATAATGGCATGAATGTGTGTGTAAAGTCTGAGAGGCATCATTTCCATGTAGATAATGGCATGAATGTGTGTGTAAAGTCTGATAGGCATCATTTCCATGTAGATCATGGCATGAATGTGTGTGTAAAGACTAACAGGCATCATTTCCATGTAGATAATGGCATGAATGTGTGTGTAAAGTCTGATAGGCATCATTTCCATGTAGATAATGGCATGAATGTGTGTGTAAAGTCTGAGAGGCATCATTTCCATGTAGATAATGGCATGAATGTGTGTGTAAAGTCTGATAGGCATCATTTCCATGTAGATAATGGCATGAATGTGTGTGTAAAGACTAACAGGCATCATTTCCATGTAGATAATGGCATGAATGTGTGTGTAAAGTCTGATAGGCATCATTTCCATGTAGATAATGGCATGAATGTGTGTGTAAAGTCTGATAGGCATCATTTCCATGTAGATCATGGCATGAATGTGTGTGTAAAGACTAACAGGCATCATTTCCATGTAGATAATGGCATGAATGTGTGTGTAAAGACTGACAGGCATCATTTCCATGTAGATAATGGCATGAATGTGTGTGTAAAGTCTGATAGGCATCATTTCCATGTAGATAATGGCATGAATGTGTGTGTAAAGTCTGAGAGGCATCATTTCCATGTAGATAATGGCATGAATGTGTGTGTAAAGTCTGATAGGCATCATTTCCATGTAGATAATGGCATGAATGTGTGTGTAAAGACTAACAGGCATCATTTCCATGTAGATAATGGCATGAATGTGTGTGTAAAGTCTGATAGGCATCATTTCCATGTAGATAATGGCATGAATGTGTGTGTAAAGTCTGATAGGCATCATTTCCATGTAGATAATGGCATGAATGTTTGTGTAAAGTCTGATAGGCATCATTTCCATGTAGATAATGGCATGAATGTGTGTGTAAAGTCTGATGGCAATTGTCCAAGTAGTTTAGGAGAAGGAGCAGTAACAAACTTGTGTCGATAGATGGATGACAGACAAC
Organism: Sinohyriopsis cumingii; assembly: GCA_028554795.2. Lineage (NCBI taxonomy): Eukaryota > Metazoa > Mollusca > Bivalvia > Unionida > Unionidae > Sinohyriopsis > Sinohyriopsis cumingii. The sequence goes on from CM068838.1 coordinate 85,737,921, forward strand.
ACACCTTGCCATGAGCACTTCTGTGACCAGGAAAGCTAAAAATGAAGACTATGATGTATCTTACCCTCATCCTCAAGCATAACCATGACCTTTGTACTGGTCAGCACCGGGGGCTCGTTGGGAATGGTGGGCAGTGCAGTAATGATAGCAAACTGTGTTCCTTGGTAAAAGAAGGTGTCAGTGAGATTCGTTACTCCATTAAACAGTGGAAGCTGTTGATTTTCATACTCTGTGTTGTTGGCCCAGGTGTCACATACCTGAAACAAGCATATAATACATTTCAAATTATATGCCTGTGTTGTACCAAATATTTGTTGATGCGACACTTTTAAGACACTAAACTCAATATGCAGAAACCATTTCTTTTTTAATTAGACTTATCATGACCAAACATACCAGTAACTTCTGACCTGTTGAACCCAGAATCTACAGGTGTTTTTATTATGCTAAGTGAACACCATTCACGGGGACTGGTAAAAAATTTACTCTAGAACAAAAGTTATTTTTTAACATCCATTTTTATTCGAGTCACAATGACACCGACCTTTGACCATCAATTGGCCTCTTTCATACATATAAGTGTATACAAGTCCTTTAAAAGTTTTGTTCAATATATCTGATCTAGACTTGGAGTTATTATGAAAAACCATTTTCTTCATTCAATAACAATGGCTATGACATCTGACATTTAAACCTCCAAATCAACAGTCTTCTTTCCTACCCAATGTGTAAGTCATCCACTAACACTTGGGATGGCACGTGGTTAAGAACTGAAATGTTTAAGTAGAATTATTGTTCTTCATTTGCATTTACCTTGTCTTCTGAATTCTGGACCCAAAAATTAATAACATCCTTTCATTGCAAAATGTCATTCATACACATGGGCATGGGTTGGTGATGTCAGACTGATGTTATTATGTGGAAACCATTTTTTCCTTTTAGTCAGTCAGCTTGACATTTGATCTAACAAATGATACCTCCCATTAACATTTGCTGCCCTGGGTATAGGCCTAGCTTTATGTGGAAATATGACAATGCATTTCATACTTAAAGGCCTAGCTGGGCTATGTGGAAATATGACAGTGCATTTCATACTTAAAAGCTTAGCTGGCCTATGCAGAAGTATGACAATGCATTTCATACTTAAAGGTTTAGCTGGCCTATGTGGAAGTATGGCAATGCATTTCATACTTAAAGGCTTAGCTGGCCTATGTGGAAGTATGACAATGCATTTCATACTTAAAGGCTTAGCTGGCCTTACTGGAAATATAACAATGCATTTCATACTTAAAGGCCTAGCTGACCTATATAGAAATATGACCATTTCATGCTTAAAGGCCTAGCTAACCTATATAGAAGTATGACTGTATTTTATACTTAAAGGCCTAGCTGACCTATATGGAAGTATGACTGCATTTCATACGTAAAGGCCTAGCTGACCTATGTGGAAATATAACTGTATTTCATACTTAAAGGCCTAGCTGACTTATATGGAAGTGTGACTGCATTTCATACTTAAAGGCCCAGCTGACCTATGTGGAAATGTGACTGCATTTCATACTTAAAGACCTAGCTGACCTATGTGGAAATATGACTGTATTTCATACTTAAAGGCCTAGCTGACCTATGTGGAAATATGACTGTATTTCATACTTAAAGGTCAAGTTGGCCTATGTGGAAGTATGGCAATGCATTTCATACTTAAAGGCTTAGCTGGCCTATGTGGAAATGTGACTGCATTTCATACTTAAAGGTCTAGTTGGCCTATGTGGAAGTATGGCAATGCATTTCATACTTAAAAGCTTAGCTGGCCTATGTGGAAATGTGACAATGCATTTCATACTTATCTTTAAAAACTGCATGGAAATCCCTACAATTATGCAAACTTATTGGCACAATGTTTGCAGTAGTCATCACTGCATTTACTGCACAAGAAACAACATCTAGGTTTTGGATATCAGTTTAGTTTTAGCTTTGTGCAAACTGAAAGTCTTCTTAATCATACTCTACTATAACTTGTACTGTAATGCATAATCTGAACACATACTATAACTTGTAATGTAATGCATAATCTGAACACATGCTATAACTTGTACTGTAATGCATAATCTGAACACATACTGTAACTTGTACTGTAATGCATAATCTGAACACATGCTATAACTTGTACTGTAATGCATAATCTGAACACACACTGTAACTTGTACTGTAATGCATAATCTGAACACATGCTATAACTTGTACTGTAATGCATAATCTGAACACATGCTATAACTTGTACTGTAATGCATAATCTGAACACATACTATAACTTGTAATGCATAATCAGAACACATGCTATAACTTGTATTGTAATGAATAAGCTGAACACATACTGTAACTTGTACTTTAATGCATAATCTGAACACATATTGAAACTTGTATTGTAATGCAGAATCTGAACACATACTATAGCTTGAACTGTAATGCATAATCTGAACACATAGTTAATTTGTACTGTAATGCATAATCTGAACACATACTATAACTTGTACTATAATGCATAATCTGAACACATAGTTAACTTGTACTGTAATGCATAATCTGAACACATACTATAGCTTGTACAGTAATGCATAATCTGAGCACTACTATAACTTGTACAGTAATGCATAATCTGAACACATATTTGTCAATGATGCCTTAGTTGTACAATGCCTGAACTGTTAAGCCACATGTGGCCAAGGCTATTACAGTATTCATTTCTGGGTTTTCCTGCCAAGAAATCAAGCTCTAAACTCCTATTGTATCAAGAAGGCTTCTTTTGCCAATGGACTGACTAATGTAGAAATTTACTTATTTGTTAAGATAACATTCTTCTTAAGTATCAGAATGTCTTGAACAGTTGACAGATTTATACTTCATTTGCACATGGGTTAAATGCAGATGTTTTAGGCATTATGTAATTAAAATCTTGAATGCTTATTTATGATAGAACCAGTAAAGATGTATGGCACTAGTTCTAGACAAAGCTGGGACAAGTCAAGTTTCCTAGGCCAAGCTGGGACAAGCCATGTTTACTTGGCAAAGCTGGGACAATTCATGTTTACCAGGCCAAGCTGGGGCAAGCCATGTTTACCAGGCCTAGCTGGAACAAGCCAAGTTTACCAGGCCAAGCTGGGACATGCCATGTTTATTTGGGAAAGCTGGGACAAGCCATGTTTACCAGGGCCTAGCTGGGATAAGCCATGTTTACCAGGCCATGATCTTGGGATAATCCGTGTTTTCTAGGCCAAGCTAGGACAATCCAAGTTTACTAGACCAAGCTCGAAAAGAATTTTTTCTAGGACAAGCTGGGACAATCCATGTTTACTACTCCAAGCTGGGACAATCCATGTTTACTAGTCCCAGCTAGGAAAGCCATGTTTTCTAGGCTAATCTGGGTCAAGTCATGATTTCAACTCCAAGCTTAGAAAGTAGAGACAATCCAGGACATACCCTGCATGTGCATCTAAGAAAACCTCCATAATGCTTCGACTGAACCTGAGCCCGTCCCAGATTTTCCTAATATAACACACTCCCTCCATTCCAAACATTTTTCCACTAATTTTTATCAAAGGATATTCCAGGTAATATCAGAATGATTTGTTTAATTTTTCACATTGGTCTAGCTTGAAAAAATATGATATTCTGACCTTCACAGTGATCGATCCCTCTGTTACATTGTAAACCTCTGTATTTATTTGGTACAGGCAAGTTCTGCTGGAGATTTTCCACAACTGTAATGCTTAGAACAAATATACAAGAAGAATGAGAATTAAGTTAGGATCTGTCAGGTAAGTTACATTATAAACATACTTTTGGAATTCAACTATTTTATACAGTACTTTATTGTTACCAAACTATGATTTCTATAGTTTACTTTTTTCAAATAGCATGTTACAAAATTTTACTTTGCTTTAATTTTCTGGACTCTGAAAGTCCATAAAAAGATTATTTACTTTACAAGAAGTCATTACAATTCACAAAGTATTTTGTGATAATCAAAATATTAAGAATACTGCTGGCTTGCAAGGCTGAAGTGGTCCCAATTTACAGCGATATCAAAAATAAGAATTTAACTCTACGCTACTAATAATGGTCCTTTTTAACTAGCATATAAGTACAGTTCTAAATACTGGTTATCATTTACCAAAATTTGAATTGCCTCCCTTGACATAAAAAATTCACAAGGAAGGTCAATCCAAGACCAAATAGTTACTATTATTAATAATACAAAATATATTTGGTAAAAGAGAATAGACAATGCAATAAGCATGGAGAGTTTAAAATGCCTCCAAGACAAACATAATTTTATAAATGTTACAACTAAATATTGTAATATTATAAATAAAGCTGCTTTAGGCTGACATACAAGCCACACATTCTTAGATTCATGAGAGTTAGAGAACAATATTTCAGCATTGAAATACAGGTGTTATGCAGCATTGAAATACAGGTGTTATGCAGCATTTCTTCGAGTCCCATGCTCCTAAACCGGGGGGGGGGGGAGACTCTCTGTTCTGCACATAATACCATAACCTAGCAGTAATTTGTCACTAGGAAATTAAATTCAGGATATCAAAATAAAAGCAAATATTTTTTGCCAACTATTCTACAACGACTGAAGTCTATGAAATGTATAATGAAAAAAATTAAATCCATTTACCAGCAAATAGGAGCATCTAAAATACTTAAAACTCTATTTTTTTAATTCCCCAATCAGTAGACCAGTAGACTGGTTCTCTATTAAATAATTAGTAGCTTCTAGATTTAGTGTAAATATGGAAGTTATAACATTTTTAACTTACTTGGATTCCAGTGAACCAACAGAGTTAAGCTACCATTCTCTCCTACGCTAAAGTCATGTGGATACTTAACCAACAAAGGCCCAGGCATTGCAAGCTGGCCAACAGATATTAGAGAAAAGGATTTTGAGTAAGCTTGGACTCTGAAATAAACAAAGATAAAAGCATTAGTTATCTATTCTAATGGGTGTATAGATTAAATTCATAAATGATCTTCTATACTGTACTGAGTGTAAATCTTGGGACACTGTAAGTCTTGGGACACACTAAATTATTTTCAAAAGTAATTTATTTTATGACCTATAACTGTTGGAACACAAAATTATACCAAATTTTTCATGTATGGACACCTTGACGGTTTTTCCACTAATTGATTGATGTGTGTGTGTGTTTTTATTTTTAACATAGCTTTAACAATTTTTCAGTCATATCGCTATGATATCTGTAATCCAGCAGCTTATAGTGATGTCTAGCACTGGGGCATCATGTCACAGACATGTAGCATCATGTCCCACTCTGTCACATTATCCTGACACCAGGCTCACCAATCCTAACACTAACCTCTGAGTGCCAAGTGCCAAGCGATAGTACCATTTTAAAAAATAAGTTTTTGGTATGACTCTGCCAGGGTAATTGACTAATGTATTATTGATCATAATGACAACAAAGAAAATTGACTTTGTGGTTGTTAAGGGACAATCATCATGAATTGTTACATGGAAATGTTCGAATTTATGATAATTTGTTTGAAAAGTCAATAAATTTAATTTAATTTTCCTGTTTTCGTATAATTTCGACCTAATTGAGATTTGTGTATAGTTTGATTGGATGATAACAAGAACTGAAGATTCGTGGGTTGCTGTAACAGTAAGCTTTCCATACTGCTTTTTTATGCCTTATTGCAATTTAGAATTTTGTATAAATGCACCAGTAATTATGTTTTTATTTTTCCTTGAAAGTGTAAACACAAAATTCATTAAAATGTGATCCAAGTTTGACAACAGTGTTTGGCTGAATGCTCCCATTTAGTAAGCATATTTATAAATGGTCCACATTGAAGTTTTGAACTTATGCTTAAAGTTTTACATCCCATGGATCCAAATCAAACAAATTACTGTCATAAACTTAAATAATATCTCCAAAATACAATAAAGAAGTTTCAGAAATAATGCTTCAAAAATAATTGCAATACCTTAAAAACTTGTAATTTTACTTTTATGTAAGTGACCTTAAATCCCCTTTAAACAGCTATAATGGTAATCAAACAATTATTATGGAGCAAAAGGCAATTCCACATCAAGGTACTGGTATAGCTGCCTGACAAAATTCCGTCTTAACCCATGCCAGTTTTAGAGTTTAAATAATTTACTTGCCTGAATTGCTGTTTGAAAACAAAGGACACCAATTATAGACAAAGAAGACTGAAACAATTGGATTCCATTCCAATGAGTGGAAAATTAAAATTGTATTCAGCCAAAAGCCTTTTTATGATCATTTTTTCATGAACATTTAAGAGCAATGTGAATATATGCAGGTAATGCCATATACAATTAAACATATGTACCTTTTATTATGATTTCCTCACTTTGTAGGACTGCTTATATCATTGAAAAACACCACCTCATGAGTGTTTAGGTCAAAGTAAATGAAACAGCTATGTATGTCTGGCTGAAATGTAATCTGGAAGAATGTGTTTTGGTTAAAACATTCAACAAAGAAAGATCTGCATCTGCATTTTGGGCAATAAACAAGGATATAAGTGATGCTAAGCAAGATTTGCACTTTGTTAGTACTGTACATTATAGTACTGCCTGGTCTCCTGGGTAAGCTCTAATGGGCCCACGAATTATGAAGTCTTTATTTACCTTTATTTAATTTCATGTTGGACATATTGGAAAATATGCACATGCAAAATAACAAGAAAAACAATCCTAGTAGTTTGTAACAGCCTCTTGATGTAGTTATTGAAAGAGCTGGTCACTGATGTATGACATGTCAATCACGCCAATTTTGTCTTGACATTATTTTTGCATCCACATGTGTAGGGAACACCGAAAATGTTTTTTTTATATTTTTTTTACATGCATACAAGTTTTGGGACAGATAAAAATTATTTTTTTGTGTCCCAAAATTTACAGCTATTACAGTATTTTAATTCTTACAATCAGATAGCACATGAATACTGAAATATATGGTACTGTTCATATCTCTAAAGATACCAGTTAAACACATGCAGTCAACTTAACTATTTCATTACATATAAACATGAAAAAAATTGAAGAAAGCCAAAAACCTTGCAAAAAATATTTGCTAAATTCAAGATGCCTAATGAAATTCAGCCAGACCTATCAGTATTACCTTTTTAGTAGCAATCTCTCCACAGTGCCATTGAGCAAGGTCTTAGCTGGATTAACAATGTATGGGATGAAGGCTGATGATGTGGCTGCCTGGTATTCTGTGGATAATTCACTTGCTGTCAGCTCAGTTACGACAATGGCCTGTCTATCTTGTAAACCTGAAACAAAAAGATAGATACTTTAGGAGGCCAAATTTTTAAAAAATTGCACTGTTTCCTCCATTATATGTGGAAACTTCAGATTCCTAGATCAACTAATGACTTTCTTTCTTATAATGCACCTCTGAAGTTCCAGCTATAATATTCAGTGTTGGCAGATAAGGGCATAAAGAGGCCAGTCATCCAAAGTTGGTGGTTTCCTAAACTAGAGAGAACCCACATGATGCTGATATCTGATCCATACTTCTCACATTTGCTTAACACATTAACCCCTAGCGACGACTTTACGGGGCAGGAGGTAGTAGCCTACTGCCGAGCTCTGTAGCGTCATGGTCATGCATGATACACTAAAGTGGGTGGTATTATAAAAGGTAGACAGATGTAGCTCTACAATGACACCAAATAATCTGGAATATCTAGTTGCACTACAAAATACATATAGAAAAACCTCATTTTTTGGACCCGACTTTTTTTTACCCAAATTCGCCCGTGGTCATAATCCGATTTTGTGTCAGGATTTTAGACTTTTTGGTCTCAGATCTAAGGCAGACTGGTATGAACTGCAAACAGACAGATGAGCCTTTGCAAAAAGTTGGATAAGATGGGCATTTGGAATAAAGAGTGGTCTCCATACAAAAATAATGACTCCGTTTAGCAAAAAAAGAAAGAGAAAAAAGAAAAAAAGAACTCCAGCTTTTACCCTTCTGCTAATGCGTTGAGTCAAATAGCCAATGAAAAACAATGTTTCTAACACAACTAGGCAGTATGTTATTGAAAGATGACCGGGGATTTGGTGTTTTCGAGTCTGTTCAGAAATAGCTTTCAAAATGTGTTTCCTACTCAATTTTCAGGCAAAAATGACAAAAAGCTCCATGTGCTAATGTGTTAAGTTAGTAGTACATCTATTCAAATCTTATTGGTAGAGAATGTTTGATAACTGATGAGAAAATCAACTTCACTTGACTAGTTTTACACACCATATAGCAACAAAACTACACCATATATATTACTGGTCAATTATGGCCATCACAACAACAAAAAAATTGGTACCATTTTCATTTAGGACCAATCAGATATTTTAAGAAGCAGTGAATACTCCACATTAGTATGAAATTGTGTATTGGAGTCATGACAAACAGATGTTTGAGGTAGCCACCATTGCAGCCATATTCTGTCAGATGATACCAGTTTTATACAGGACCAATTAGACATCAGAGGAAAAGCCCAGGCTGAAATGACCATCCATTCAGAGGTTGTAGCAATAAACAGGACTTTCAAGATGGCAGCCATACCAGAGGACCAATTTCATTTAGGACCAAGTAGACCATGGGATCTATGTGTGCATAAAATTCATGGTAGTCCTCCAAGTGGTTTATGACACATAGCAAATACAAACCTTTGCCAACAGATGGATTGATGGATGATGGACAACACACCATCTCATATGTTCTTCTGGTCTGTAACTAGTAGAGCTAAAATCAAGGTAAGGAACAATGTATTTAAACTATGCTGATAAATTTAAGTACTTTCTTCTGCTTAAGAAGTTTCTGTTCCAAGTTCTATAAATAATGTGAATTCCTTTCTGTTTGTGGGCATCATTAAAGGCATCCAGAGGCCGCATAATAAGACCATACTCAAGGAAAAATTCTAACTAAAACCTTGCTGAAAGTGTGATATAATGATGGCAATGCCATCTCACTGCAGGAAAAATGGTAATACTTACCACTAGGTGTTGTAATTGTTAAACCACTAAATGATGAAGCTCTCTTCTTTCTCGATGAAGGCAATGACACCTTTGCTGTAATTTCAGTTCCATTTTTAGATGTAAAAAGTTGACTTCCATCGCTTTCAATCACCACAATGCCTGATAGCTGGTATGTGCATTTCATTGCATAGTTACAAATTCTAATGTATACAAACATCGTTCTTCCTGGTTCCATATGAAATATATTGCCTTCATTGGTTTCATATTTAGGATCTGAGAAATCATTGGTAGGCACTAGTTTTGATATCCTCCATATTGGATGATGATTGATTGTGACATATCCATTCTCAATGGCAGCTTCACCAGACTGGTTTGTTGCCACCCAAATACAGGGCACAATATCCTCACGAGTTTCATCTGTATCACCACTACCAACACACAGGTCTGAAATGAATTATGTAACAAATGAGTGAGATACTATGGGCAGAAACAAATTCTGCATCTTTTTCATTGCAAACAATGTAACTAAAAAGACCTTCTCAAAAATGTTGGAAGATAAACACAAACAAACAAATGAAAACATGAAGTACTACAAGATAAATGATAGCCAGTAAAGATTTAATATTCTGGACAACGGCACAGTATGCACACTGGGAAAGGTTCACCATCTAGAAGATATGTATTATGCGTGTCCTGTAAATCACTATACAATTCAGTAGGTAGAGATGAGTCCAGTATGTCATACAAGTCAGTTGGTATGCATTATGTGTGTCCTGTAAATCACTATACCATTCAACAGGTAGAGATGAGTCAGGTATGTCATACAATTCAGTTTGTATGCATTATGTATGTCCTGTAAATCACTATACAATTCAATAGGTAGAGATGAGTCAGGTATGTCATACAAGTCAATTGGTATGCATTATGTGTGTCCTGTAAATCACTATACCATTCAATAGATAGAGATGAGTCAGGTATGTGTCGTACAAGTCAGTAGGTATGCATTAAGTGTGTTATGTATGTCACTATACCATGCAATAGGTAGAGACTAGTCAGGTATGTGTCCTACAAGTCAGTATATGGAATCTCCCTTTCAAAAGTTGGTGACTGCAAAACTTTGAGTATGGCTATAATTTTTCCATTAAAAAGTAATATCTGGTCATTGGTTCGAAATAGTGCCATGGGGTGGTGCAATAAGAGCTTCAAACCTTGAATCCATTTTAACAAATCATACATTATACAGTATTAAATTTGGGCCAAAGACTATATCATATATAGAAATTAGATGAATCAAGCATCTGCAGGGATGGGCAGAATACAGCCTGTGGGCTGGATCAAGCATCTGTAGGGGTGAGCAGAATACAGTCTGTGGGCTGGATATAGCACATGACCTAGTTTTGTCCTTTAATTTACAGCATAAAGTGTGGCTTTAAAATTCACTTTCCTGACCTGTGCCATGGAGGAAGTTGCCCATGCCTGATCTACAAGCAAGATTTATACAACTGAACCAAAGTTAAGTTTAGACCTTTTGATCTGCTGTCCAAGCTATGTTGCCATGACTTGTATTAGATCCAGGGCTATTTTACATTTCTCAATGAGCAATTTAATATGGGGAGGGAAAGTTAGTTTATGGTTGAAAATAAATCCGACAAATTTCGTCTTCTCAACAACAGGAAGAAAACCATTAAGATAGAGCCTTGGGTCAACATGAATTAAATGTAATCTGTAGAAGTACATGCAAACAATTTTAGAATTCAAAATCTGAACCGATTTCTTCTGCCCATTTCTGAAATCTATTTATTTTTAGTGGACATTCAATAGCATGCATACTCTTTGATCCATAGTACAACAAAAAGTTCTTGACCTAAAATGAACAGTCAGTTCCTTGATTAAGGCATTTTTACAATATAGTTATTTTGAATAGGGTGACTGGTAATATATTGCCCTGAGGTACACCAGTCTCCTGAGGATAGATTTCAGAAAGGGTGCTACCTACCTTAATGCTGAAATTGGCAGTAAAGTTGGGTAGGCAGATCCTTAGACCTAGGCTTAATAGGTCATTCATTATGCCATACTTCCATGTGGTGTCATAAGCTTTTTCCAGCTTGAAAAAGATGGCAACTATATATTCTTTTTTATGAAAGCTTCTCTTCTAATTTCACAAGATGGTCTAATGTGGTTCTCTGTCAATCTGATCATCATTTTGGAAGAGTAATGATAGTAATTTTGATGGTTGTTGCTGTGGCAGCCATATTTGAGGTCAGATAGGCACCATTTGTACTCAAGTCTTCTGGAATGACTTTCAATTCAGCAATACCAAGATTTTTAATGGAATACTAGTTGTATGAGAGACACTATTTTCATTAGTAGCAACCAGACTTAAAAACAAATCTTTTGGTGAAACCCTTATGTCAATATGACTTTTTCTTCATAAGAAGTGATAAGATTTTCAAGCTGGCTGCCATGGCAGTCATATTAGATGTCAGATTGGCACGATTTTCATTTAGGACCAACTAGACAGCTTAAGAAGTTCTTAAGAATAAACCTGTGTTAATGTGAACATCTATTCTGGAGAAGTAGCAATAACTAGATTTTCAAGATGCCAAGCTGAATGTACTAATGGCGTCTTTTCTAATTAGGACCAGCTGGATCAGGGGTGGGCAAACTATGGCCCACCAAGGGATTTCATGCAGCCCGCCAAGGGTTTTCATGTGGCCTAGGAACAAGTCATCATTCGCACTGACTCTGTTTATGTTACTCTGTTTATCAAATAAATGTGCTTCTTTTGAAGTTTAAGTTTAAGTTTTCAAATATTAACAACATATTAACAACTGAAAATTAATTAGATGTTATTTAGAAAAACCTTTTGTTTTTGCTATTTCAAATATTAATTATTTTACTTAATTAACTATGCGGCCCGTGACAAGGTGTAAATTTGTGTATGCGGCACTTGCACTGGAAAGTTTGCCCACCTCTGAGCTAGATCATGGGATGAATGTGTGTGTAACATTTCATCACAATCCTCCAGATAGCTTTGAAAGAGTAGTGAACACAAAGCTGTGCTAATGAATGAACAGTTGAAGGACAACTGATGATGGACAACAGGCCATCCAATAAGCTCTGCTGGTCTCGGACCACTAATGCTAAAAATGTTACAATTCTGTAAAAGATCCATAAAATAAAAGATAAAATAACACATGCAAAATACTTATTACATATAGTCAAATTGTTATTATATATACACACTGCATTCCCTCAAACAGTCCAATTTCGACTTGGATTGTACATTACCATCATTATTTCTTCAAGTTTGCATCAAAATACTTCTGTTTCACAGGGTGGAGGTCTACCTATTTGATATGAATGTTCCACTGTCAGTGGACACTGTCAGGTATGCATTCAGTTGAGGTTCACCTTCGTAACATATGCACGAGTCAAATATGTGTCTGACAAATGATTGGCACAATTCCACCATATCTCTGTGTTATGTTCTATATGTCGGATGCCACTGTGTAATAGTGGGTTTGATGTTCTAAAGTCTGTGGTGTTTTCATTCCACATATTTCTCACGTATGAGAAGAGATAGATGAACAGATGGGCAGAGAATGCATCACACAACATGGAAGGTCCAGGAAGAAACACCACAGGTGTCTGGGTTTGAAAATTATCTGACCTATAATGCAACATATAGATGGTACAGGAAGGAACAAGTGTCTAGGTTTGCAAATTATCTGACCCATAATGCATCAAACAACATTTATGACATGACGTTATAACGCTTACAAATAAGAATAATGTGACAAGTTACCATATCTCTTAATGGATGTATCTTTGCTGATAGTCCAGGAGGAACCACAAGTGTCTGGGTTAGTAGATTTTCTGGCTGTGCTTGGTATGACCTTTTCCTCAAATTCTTCTGTACCCACTGGTACTGTATTTACATCATCAACATGAGGGGGAAACAGCAAAATTTTTACACCTGGAAACAAAGGAATATCAACAATAATTGGATAAGAATGAATTATATAATCTTGCCTTTGAAGTCATCTGTATTAAGTGATCAATCATATGTTTGAAACAACCACTTTTTTCACTCATGAGAACCTATAAACCAAACAGTATTCACTATTTTTTTTATATGGTTGCCAATTTTTGTGCATTCTATGTTGATTACATATCACAAATTTAAAGACCCATTACATAAATATGTATCTGTAAAAAACAATAAAATCATTTCAACAATCCATAACTTTAAGTACCAATAAAAGTGTTCTTTTGTTTCTCTCTCCCCCCCAAACCCTGATACTCATGAAAATAAAGGAAACAAGATTACCATAATGGTACTTTATGTCTGCTCAGTTGCTAACAATATGCTACATAGGCACTCAAAACACTGAATTTAATGTGCAGACACTATTATTTTCTAATCAGATATACCCTGACCTTTGACCTTTTTTCACCTCAGAATCTACAGGCTTCTTTACTAACCTGAGTGCAAGCCATCCACAAAGTTTTTTGAAGGAGTTAACTTTTTTTAACAAAAAAAACCCCAGGCTTTTTCCTTACCCCATGTGCAAACAATCGACAATGTTGGATCAAGGTATGGAATGTAGAACTAATATTATTGTGTAGAAACCATACTTTCAGTCACAGAAAACTTGATCTTTTGACAGTTTTTAAATTATAAAACTGATAGGTTTCTTTCTAACCCCAAAAAGAAGATATCCACAAAATCTGGTAACTGTAGTTGATGGAGTTATTGTGCAAAAACCATTTTCTTCTTTCACTCACAGTTATCTTGATCTTTGACCTTTTAAATCCAAGAACAACAGGAGTCTTCTTCCCCCATTTGCATTCCAGAAAGTTGGGAAAATGCAGATGGTGGACAACTTGAGTCTCAGACCAATAGTAACATATATAATATTTGTCTGTGATTCATTGACATACATTTTATAAGAGAAGGCCAATCCAATATACACAGAAGAAATACTGTTTCAATAAACTAAACTTGTGACAAGATGGTATGTTTTCATAAATATTAATCACAAATAAAGTTTCCTGAATTTAAGTCAATACAGGCACAAGTTTTTCAGTCTAAATTTTTGTGCTAACTGTTTTGGCAAATGCTAAACAGGAATTTTGTACTGTTGATATTCCTAAATGATCAATCAGAAACAGATTCTGTTAATGTATGAGGTATCTAAAAATTATGTGTGTGTGACATCGATTTTTAACAGAGCTTTCAAAAAATTTCAGTTACATCACTATGATGTCTGCAGTGTGGCAGTTTAGAGTGATGTCTAGCACTGGGACATCATGCCACAGATGTGCAGCATCATGAACCATTCAGTCACATTATCCTGACATCAGGCCAACCAGTACTAACACTAACTTCTGAATGCTGAGCACTTAGTGAGGCAGATGTTAGTATCATTTTTATAAGACTTTGGTATGAATCGGCCAGGGTTTGAATCCACAACCTCCCGATTCTGATGCTAACTCTCTAGACACTAGGCCATTGAAGTGGTGCATAAAAATTAGTACACTTCTTGACGCTTAGGTTGTTGTTGTTGTAGGGTTTAATGCCATTTTTCAGCACAGGATAGGTTACACATGGCAGCCAGTATAATTGGTGGAGGAAGAACCCTGGAAAAACCCGGGAAGAACCACTGACCCACAAGAAGCTACTGGCAGGCTTCCTCACGTACCCACATTGAACTCACACAGACAGGTGAGCTGGCAGTCATCCATAATGGTGAGTGCTTTAGACCACTTGGTCACTCGTGTCCCCGAAGTTTAGGTCAATGCATACTTGTATGAAACTGTAAGCAGCAGCAGCAGCAGTGAATTTGCAAAATATATATCCCCTGCCTCCTTTATTACAGACTGCTGCCCTTTGTCTTGAAAATATATGACTGAATAAAGTACCCAACTAATGTACTATAATCAGTGACATATATCAATACAAAGTTTTAAGTCTGTATCTGAAATTTCTACGGAATTATTAAGTTGAATGGAAAAGAAGTGGCATGATGTCAAAGATTGCAAACTGATCTTTAAGATATGAGCTTGCATATGATGCACAAGACATTATTTAGTAAAGGTACAGAATTTTGCATTAAAGAGCATACAGTATAAATCTAAATATGATCACATCTGAGCTTCAAGTAAGGTACCAAAGGGTGAGATGTAACTCCCATTATAATAATGATAATGTACCAAGTTTCATTAATTGATCTCCAATTGCAGCACAGCTGTAGACTGAGCCAAAAATGTGACGGATAGGTGAATGAATGAATGGATGGAAGAAAAGAACTGAAAATATCAGAACTTTCTCCCACCCCTCTTTTCTGTGTAAAGGGAGGGTACAACAGTGACATTGTTTGAAGGGCACATCGGTTTCTGATATTTATCACAGCAAAATTGTTCATGCCTCAAAGCAACAAAAACAGGCCATGTTATGTAAAGAATGACGAAGTCCAAGAGAACAAGTACTAACCCTTTGTGTCATTCCACTGAGTCTCCATATTTGCTCCATTTCGGCAACGAATGCTGGCATAGTATGTCATATTGTGCTCCAAGATGCCCTCTAGCTGGTCATTTTTACCTACTGGCTCCATCCCGGTTGATGTAAAATTCTGAAGCTCCTCTCCTCCAACTGTTAGTCCCAAAGCCCACTGATACTCCTGGAAAGCAGTAAGTTCTCTTTGTGTTTTAACTTGGTCCCAAAAATCCCATCTCAGTGCTGACTTGGTTCAAACTTACTGTGCTTTATATGTATGTATGTATTTTTTGTGTAGAATTTTATTTATGTTATGTATGTTGTGATGAAAAGATCATAACATGCTTTTAATGCTGATGTCTCTCTGTATGGGCAGTTTTAGAACATGGGGGTATTAGTAGCCAATATTTTATAAGCAACATTGTATGAAAACCAGTAGATATCAGAACAAAGGATGTTTTGCAAACCAGTAGATATCAGGACCAATGGATGCTATACTAATCTGTAGATATCAGGACCCACGGATGCTATACAAATCAGTAGCTTTCCAGGACCATTGGATGCTATAGAAATCAGTAGATATCAGGACCAATGGATGCTATGCAGACCAGTGGATATTAGGACAAATGAACGCTATACAAACCAGTAAATATCAGGACCAATGGATGTTTTGCAAACTAGTAGATATTAGGACAAATGGATGTTATGTAAACCAGTAGATATTAGGATAAATGTATGCTATATAAATCAGTAGATATCAGGACCAGTGGATGCTGTGCAAACTATTGGATGCTATGCAAACCATTGCATATTAGGACAAATGAATGTTATACAAATCAGTAGATATCAGGACCAATGGATGCTGTGCAAACCATTGGATATTAGGACAAATGAATGCTATACAAACCAGTAGATATCAGGACCAATGGATGCATTGCAAACTAGTAGATATTAGGACAAATGGATGTTATGTAATCCAGTGGATATTAGAACAAATACATGCTATACAAATCAGTAGATATCAGGACCAATGGATGTTTTGCAAACTAGTAGATATTAGGACAAATTGATGTTATGTAAACTAGTAGATATTTGGACAAATGAATGCTATACAAATCAGTAGATATCAGGACCAATGGATGCTGTGCAAACCAGTGGATGCTATGCAAACCATTGGATATTAGAACAAATGAATGCTATACAAACCAGTAGATATCAGAAGCAGTGGATGCTGTGCAAACGATTGGATGCTATGCAAACCATTGGATATTAGGACAAATGAATGCTATACAAATTAGTAGATATCAGGACCAATGGATGCTGTGCAAACCATTGGATATTAGGACAAATGAATGCTATAAAAATCAGTAGATATCAGGATCAATGGATGCTTTGCAAACTAGTAGATATTAGGACCAATGGATGTTATGTAATCCAGGGGATATTAGGGCAAATGCATGCTATACAAATCAGTAAATATCAGGACCAATGGATGCTATGCAAACCAGTGGATATTATGACAAATGGATCCTTTGCAAACTAGTAGATATTAAGACCAATGGATGTTATGCAAACCAATGGATATTAGGACCAATGGATGCTATGCAATCCAGTGGATGCAATGCAAAGCAAGGGATACTAGGACCAATATATGCTATGCAAATCAGTGTTAGGACCAATGGATGTTAAGCAAACCAGTGGATATTAGGACCAATGGATACTATGCCAACCAGTGGATATTAAGACCAATGGATGCAATGCAGTGCAAAGCAAGGGATAACAGGACCAATGGATGTTGTGCAAACCAGTGGATATTGGGACCAATGGATGTTGTGCAAACCAGTGGATACTGGGACCAATGGATGTTATGCCAACCAGTGGATATTAGAACCAATGGATGTTATGCAAAGCAAGGGATACTAGGACCAATTGATACTATGCAAAACTGGAGATATTAAGACCAATGGATGCTATGCAAAGCAAAGGATATTAGGACCCATGGATGCTATGCAAACCATTCGATATTAAGACCAATGGATGCTATGCAAAGCAAGGGATACTAGGATCAATTGATGCTATGCAATCTAGTAGATATTAAGACCAATGGATTCTATGCAAACCAGTGGATACTAGGACCAATGGATGATATGCAAACCAGTAGATTGTAGGACCAATGGATGCTTTGTAAACTAATAGCTATTAAGACCAATGTATGCTATGCAAACCTGTGGATATTAAGACCAATGGATGCTATGCAAACCAGTGGATATTAGGACCAATGGATGTTATGCAAAACAGGAGATATTAAGACCAATGGATGCTATGCAAAACAAAGGAAATTAGGACCCATGGATGCTATGCAAACCAGTCAATATAAGACCAATGGATGCTATGCAAAGCAAGGGATACTAGGACCAATTGATGCTATGCAATCTAGTAGATATTAAGACAAATGGATGCTATGCAAACCTGTGGATATTAAGACCAATGGATGCTATGTAAACCAGTGGATATTAGGACCAATGGATGTTATGCAAACCAGTGGATATTAGGACCAATGGATGTTATGCAAACCAGTTGATATTATGACCAATGGATGTTATGCAAACCAATGGATATTAGGACCAATGGATGTTATGCAAACCAATGGATATTAGGACCAATGAATGTTATGCAGACCAATGGATATTAGGACCAAGGGATGCTATGCAAACCAGTGGATATTAGGACCAATGGATGTTATGCAAACCAGTGGATATGAGGACCAATGATATTAGGATGAATGGATGCTATCCATTTTCTAATGGGATGAAATCTAACATTCCCTAATACTTAATGATGCTAAAATAATGGTACATATAAGATAAAATAATGGTACATATAATATAAAGTAAAACCTATCTAAAATAATGGTACATATAATATAAAATAAGGGTTCACATAATATAAAATAACGGTACATATAATATAAAATAATGGTACATATAATATAAAATAATGGTACATATAATATAAAGTAAAACCTATCTAAAATTAAAGGTACATAAAGGTTCATTTGTGCATGGGTGACATCTATAAAGAGTTTAAATATACAAAGGCAATTTAGTATGATATGTTTTCAAACATTGTTCAATACGAAGGTGTTCATGTGTGAAGTGTTTCTTCAGTCAGAATTCTATGTACTGTTGTTCACCAGCGTATATTGATATGAATTCATTTTAAAGTACACCAAAGATAAGCTAGTACCAGTGCTTTTCAACAATATAATAACATTTTGAATAATAAACAAGACATGCATCAATCAAATGCATTACTATTTTCTATTTATGAAGTAAAAACTTGTGGATGCCAACTTTAGTGCTACTAAGACATCACTGGATAGTCTCAACAAAGTTATCCAATTTCAATGGTCACTATTTTTGCTGTATCATTCCACTGCAGCAATACTGTAAATTTGGTTGTAAAATGCCACTGGAGAAAACCATACCTTTTGATAATTTTAAGAAACTTAATTTAGACTGTATTAACTCTGATTTTTGTTCTTATTGTCTTTAGTGCAAAATCTGAAAATTTTATATAACATAATGGAGAAAAAAGATCTAAGATTCTTTTTTTATCAATGATGGATACAAGACCAATGGCATTACTAGGTAGCATGTGAGCTGACATCATGATATATCAATGTCACAATGCAACATATCTGAACCATGACAATTAGACTGGTACCCTTGTTCTTGATGGGGTTTCCATCATAATATATCAATGACACAATGCAACACATCTGAACCATGGCAATTAGACTGGCACCCTTGCTCTTGATGGGGTTTCAATGCCTTGCATTCTTATGTAATAATCCATGAATATAATAAACCAAGGCCAAGTTGACCAAGGGGTCAAAATATTGTTATGGCAGCGATATATTCTGTTTGAGTACCAGCCGATCTCAGGAGCACAGAATGTTATTATGAAGTGAATGAGAATTAATGAACCATTCTTACCGGAGCTAGAATGGCAGCTGACTGTAAATGTATGTATATCATATACAGACTATCAAATGCCATTTAGGCATACTAAATCAAGCATCTATAACATCAGTTTAAGAATGGAAGATACAAACTGACATACTCATGGTACATCTTGTTCATAATTCAAATATAACCATTAAATGAAATTAACACTGAAATAATGCAGCATTTGTCCAATAAAAAGACTATACAGCCAGCCTAATGAACTGTTCAAAAATAAGGGGTGGGCTTATCAAAATACAAAGATATCATTATTAAGCATATTCATACTTTTTTTTTATAAAAACAGTGGTTTATTCTTATTAACAAGCATGGGCTTGTCAATGTATAAATGCACTAATTTTGCCAATTCAATTATTTTGTTCTTACCAATGTCTATTCTTTCCTGAAATTGCTTAAATTTAAGATAGAAGAATGATTTTGTGCTGTATTTCTTTAAAAATGAAAAAGTAACCTAAATTACTATGATGTCCTTTAAGAAATGTTAACTATTTCATCAGCATAATTCCACTTCTAAATCTGTGTGACATTTCTTACTAAATTAAAAAGGAAAATCAAATTTACAAAATAAATCATCATACATAAGCCTTTATGCACTGAATTTTCAATACTATCAATAAAGTAAAGTATAAACGAAAAAAACTGACATTTACCATTATTTGACTCTCATTATCAGCACACTTCCAAAAACATTTAATTGTAGAGTTTGATCCAATAAAGGCTGATGGGTAAGCCTCCCCTTGCAGCACATCAACATAATGGAAGACAGACTGTACAAAGGCTGGAGGTGAATCATCCACATAAAACCCATTGGATGATGCAACTGCTGAAACTCCTGAAGCAAGGACTGCCTTCACTGTAGATAAAAACAACAAACAAATAGGCCTGAGACCATTCCCTGACTGACATGACTAATGGCCAAATTCAAGAGTAGTTGGCCAGGAAATCTGGGTCAGTAGCAAGCTTTCTTAAGAAATTTCATTCAATACTTGAGATTGAATACCTTACGAAAACAATATTGTTTCAAAGTTTTTCTGTTTTGTATCATCATCTCTATTTGATGGAGCATCCAAATTATTTGTCCACTACTGACAGACCTTAGTGGCAGGGTTTTTCTGTCAAAGTAGGCCAAATTCTATTTATTTTTATTTCTTAAGACAAAATTGGTGTGATGTTTCATTACTTGTAGTAATGTGGCTGTATTTAATTTAAGACTGGCATAATATGTATAAATTTAAACCGTTTTCATGGCAGGACATTTACTGTTGGATTGGTAAAGTTCAGTTGAGCAGCTTATGAGAGGTTGTTTTTACAAATTTTTCTTTTACATCTTTTGTACAAACTATAAAGTTTCTGAGTTCTTCTCTGTCAAATTTGGTCAAATTATGTTCAGTGCATTTTGAAACGTCATTTTAAAGTTTCCATTTTTACTAATGGTGTCTATATTTTGTGGTAGATCAACATTTTTTGAACAAATCTGGATGTCCTTTATACCTAGTGTCTAAATTAGCCAATGGTCACTCATCCACTTTCGTATGTGTATGTAGCCAAATGTTGTAAACAAGTGTCCTGTCATAGATGAAGACTTACTGACCGCAGCAAGTGAAATTGGACTTGTTTTTCAAGAAATTGTTAAAGGTTTTTCTAATGTGAGTAATGTGGCCATATGTTATAGCTGATTGGCATCATTTGTATGAACATCAACTCATGGCCATATGTTATAGCCGATTGGCATTTGCACGAACATCAACTAATTTTATGGAGGAATGCTGTCAGATTTCTCAGATTCTCTTGAATGTTTGTTTTTGAGAATTTAAAGAAATATTTTTATTAAATGAAAGACTATTTGAGGGCAGATCAGCATATATATGCATTGTTTGATTTGGTTATATTTTGTTCAGTGACTTTTCATATGAAGTCATGACAGCTTTTCTTTTTCAGTTTGAGTGAACATATATGATGGTAGATTGGCATCTTTTTCACGATTTCCCAAGTTTTTTATGCTGTGATTAATCCCTGCCAAATTGGTTGAAACTGGTCTGGTGTTTTATGAGAAATTTAAAACAGCAAATGCTCACAGATAGTAAACAATGGTCAAAACATGCCAGATGCAGGGTCATACTATAAACTCACTTGGCATAATTGCCACTTGAACCGAAAAAAAAAAGAAATAGGCATCAACAAGGGTGAAATTATAAAATGAAACAAGTAATCATAACATAAATCCAAAATAAAAATGTTGACTTCAATTTCCTATTAGCTACTTCTTTGGTCTTTACTGATTTGAGACAAGTCCATTATGTCAAATGATCAAATGAATTTGGACTATATATATATATATATATATATATATATATATATATATATATATATATATATATATATATATATGCTAAAGCTGCAATGTCTGTATTTTTTCTTGTATTCCCTCCTTAAATTCAAGCAGCCTCATAAAATATAACCTTTCACAAATTTTCAGTAATAATCCAGTTTCCTGTATTGATACTGAGATAGATTTAAGAGAATGCCCAATTAATGAAGTTATTCTCCATTTTATCATCAACCAGCTACCTTCAGGTGTAAGCATCATTACCAAAATTATCTTCAAAGCAGACCATATGCTAAAACAATCAATATGAAGTGAAATCATGTCTTTATCATATAAACAGCCAATACAGCCAGTTACTTTAAATAGCAGATATCGAAGAGTGCATAAATAGCGACCACGTGATCCAACGTAATTGTTATTCGCAGAAATGAAGGTAGCATCTAATAGGGGGGTTTTCCCTGAAGGTGGCACTACAAAAACCAGCTCAAAATGGCTTATGTTTACAGCAGGCATCAAAAGGCGCTTCCATGCGAAAGGAGTAGAGGCGTCAAAAGGCGCTTCCATCCGAATGGAGTAGAGGCATCCAAAGACGCTTGCATGTGGTAAAGGGTTAATATGAAGAAGAAAAGGAATGTTTTGTGTTATATGAAAGTATACCTATTTTACAAAAAAGTACTAGACTGGTGCACAATTTTACCTGTCAGGTAGTATGACACAGATGCAGTGAGACCAGTCTCTGGATTTAAAGCCACTGATGGAAGTGAAATGTTTGACACTGTAATGTTCATAAGCTGGACAGCTGTTCCATTACACAATGGATCACAGTTGTACCTGGAGCAGGCGTCTATACAAGGAATACAGGGATCAAGCACCTGTAGGAAATAGAAATACATGACAAACTTTAAAAAAGGTAAAATTGGCAGTCAATCAAATACATGCAACATCAATCCAAAAATATTATTCACAATAAAATGAATGATGTAGTAAAGCATATTGATACTCCTGATTCATAGCTTATGCAATTCTATGGTGCAAATAATAAATGTATGATGGCATTTTGAATTATTAAATTTTCAGGTTTCAAATTTTGGGAAAATTCATGTCTGCATTATTTATTTGTGGTCATCTGGTTCTATCATTCTAAAATAAAAACTGTAAAGTTTTTGTAGTATTTATTTCCTTAAATGTCAACAAAGATAAGGTTCTGTGTGACCTCTGACCACAACATATACATAGGGGTAAAAGGTTTCATAAAAGATGCCAAATTTAAAAAAATGAAAAAATATCTTTTACCTCAAAATACAACATTTTGGGGAAAAATGAAAGGTTTTATTGATGCTAGCCTATATTTCAAAATAAACCAATAATTAAAAATGGAACAATAAGTTGCCTCTAACATGGCAACTGCTCCATGCCACCTAAAAATAACAGTTACCATGGAACAATAAGTTGCCATTAAAATGGCAACTGCTCCATGCCACCTAAAAATAACATTTACCATGGAAAAATAAGTTGCCACTAACATGGCAACTGCTCCATGCCACCTAAAAATAACCGTTACCATGGAACAATAAGCTGCCACTAACTTGGCATGCCACCTAAAATGCTTGAGAAATGGCAACTGAGTATCAAAAATCATTTATAGGCAGCTCATAAAACCATGGTCAAAAACTGGCACACAATTTTTAGCATCCAATATCTTCCTAAATATCAAGCTTTACTGCTAATATGACTTTTAGAAATATGAATGATAGGTTACATAAGCCATTAAATTATATAAAATCAACAATGAGCCAGAATTTTGTAATGTTTGATTCACATACGATGACTATAAAGATTCAGATATGATGACTATAAAACTCATCTGCAATCTTGTTGCGATAAATAGTGTCATAAAATCTTGAAGACATAAAATACAATGTGAAAGCCTAGAGTGTTTAAATTATATGTACAGCTATTCTAAGTTAGTCAAGACTTTCACATACTACATTGTCATAAAATCTTGAAGACATAAAATACAATGTGAAAGCCTAGAGTGTTTAAAACATATGTATGGCTATTCTAAGTTAGTCAAGACATAAACTTAATGTTGAGCTGGGAATCATTTGCTTATTTGTATCAAAACCGTTCAAATCTATAAATTCTCTAACAATGCAAATGCTGACTAAATAATCTAATTTGACACAATGATAGTAAATATGTAAAAATATGTACTATTTTTGAATCATATAGATATATTTTCAACTGCCCCTCACATTCCATTATTTAACTGCCTTCCACCAATTTAATGCTGAGATCATCTGAGGTAGCAGTGTAAAGCCTTATTACTGCAATCACATGCTCCTTTCTTAATGACTTTTTACCTGCTTTATTCAGGTATTGATGGTCCAAACAGAAGGCAAGGATTTAGTTCCTACGTACAAGTACCTGCCTCTGATTTGCATGGTAAAATTTATATTTTAGTATAAACAAAATTAGTCAGACATTTTTTTAAACGTGAGATTTTATACACATATTTATAAATTTATAAGTCGTATCTATGCAGAAAAGTTGAGAAAGAGTAAAAATTAACAGTACTCTGAATCACAACACCCACATACAAACACCCACATACACAGACACACATTATAATCCTTTCTTTAAAGAACTGTTACAGTCTCTAATTTTGATCAATGTGTTAAGTGCATCTATATTTTTTCTAACTCCTGGTATATAATTTTTTTTGGTTTAATTTTTTGTAATTTTTATTCATTGCTGTAAATTCTAGTGATTATCTATAGCTGGATTTTGTATGCACATAGGGTCTATTTTAAGATATTAAAGAATGTAAAACTGCATATGATCTATATATAAATGCTTATTTATGTGTTGGCAGTTACTAAAAATAAAATTATTAGTAAATATGTTTACAAGATTTGGCCTTTTTCCCATCAGACAGGTCGGTCAGGTGGTACCTTAGAAGAATTAAATTAATTCCTATTGCATAAGTTTGGTCACATGAACAGGTATTTGGAAATATTAGATTGATAAGTAAGGTCTGTCATGTGGGGTATACTGTGACATATAGCTGTAATAGACTCTTGAAGGTGTATATAATGAGAGAACTGAGCAATCAGATTCATTTCTCTTTTTGGAGTCATTCTTACTTCCTGTTGTAACATCAAGTCTGCAGACGTGATTTATGTTGTAATTGCTATTTGAGAGGAAAAACATTTTTTTTGGATCATTTTAGTGGCAATAGAAAGTGCTCATCTGACTATAATATTTTGGAACTATTCTGGACATCATGATTTCTGGCAGACCAGTACATTGCCAGTTCTGAAGTTTATACAGAACTTTACATTTGCTGGGACTTTAATATAACCATTTTAGGGTTATTTTGGATTCAATTCATAATACTGTAAGTTCCTCTCACATTTTCATTTATAACTTTAATAATAATAATAATAATAATAATATTAATAATAATAACAAAGACTTTATTTAGAGAAGGTAACTCAATTAGTTACAGAACTAATCTTTTGTTTACAAAGCTGAACTTTTAAATACCACAAATTCATTTATCAATATGATGACATATTCAATTTCAGAGGCTAGTGACGTTTCTTAGTCAGCATGTATAGACCAACATTACTGACACTTAATACTGAAGAAACGTGTCAGTCAGTGCGCGATTACTTTCTACAGAAACCATTACACTTGTTGGACTATTTAGTAGAATTCAGGAATTTTGCATCTGGAGTTTAATTATTACTAACTTAACCAATACATTCATAATGGAGTCCATCAGCATATACTGTTGGCCCCCAAAAGACCATAACAAATAAAACTGTACCCCTCTAAATGGTGCTGCATCATCAGAAAGTGGTGATTTTCCAATTCCAGCCTCGTATTTTACAATTGGAATTTCCCCTCCTCGGAATGGCTTTCCATAGCGACACAGTGCATCAATGGGTGGAGGCATAATTAGGTCTCTAAAGGATGCAAGACTTTTCCAGAAAAGATAAGGCTTATCAGGTATTGGAGCCAGATAGTTGTTCCGATTCCAGACATGGAGAACGAGTTTTGTAGCATTGCTTAGTGGTGGAATTCCACACAGGCTACACAGTCCAGTTCCATTCACAAAGGCATATACACACCATGTGTCCTATTGAATAAAAATTAGATGAAATCACAAAGAATTATTGGATAATTATATGTTATGTATAAGAACTAAAGATTCAGTTGAACCAAAAAGAAAAATATGGCCAATAAATCTTTGTCAACAGGATGCATTTCTGTAGGTCTTTTTTCAATGTTTTGACTGCAAGTGTTCTATTATAAAAACAGATTATTTCAATATTTGTTATAGCTACATGTACATTTTGTGATGCATTATCATAAAAGTGAGAGGCCTGTAGGATGCTTTCTGAAAAATGTGATAAAATTTTGTATAGTTTTGGAAATAAAATTGTTCAAGTCTTTTTTAATATTTTTTTGTAAATTTGAAAAGCCTCCAGTATGCCATGAAATGTTCATTCTGATTTGGTCTAGTTCTGTCTGATAGCTTTTCAGAAGTCATTCAAAGCTTTGTCTTTTCATTGTTATTGCAGCCATACTTAATGACAGACCAACATACCATATTTGCCAGTGTATAAGTCAATGCACAGTACAAGTCGAATGAGCAAATTTGATAAATTTTCTGTTCTTCATCCATATAAAAGCTGATGCTGAGTATGAGACGAGGACGTGGCTTCGTCTTTTTCACTTTGTTCCACACAGCATTGCGAATTTTATCCTATCTGTAACTCTGTATTCTTTCTCGTCAGGATCATTAAATGTAACTAAAAGTACCTAATTTGTTTCACAAGAAGTATTTTAAATGTATTATGTACTTTTAGCTACATATAACGACACTATCCTTAAAATTTACAGAGTTACAGATAGGATAAAATTTGTGATGCTGTGTGGAATTAAACTATAATAACATCCATTTCCTAAATATTAATGCTATTTTAGATTTACAAGCAATAGGGAAATTGCATCATTTATGTTACAATGCTTTTTCCAGTTTGTTTCTGAAGAGATATACAGAGAGAAATGCATAAGGATTCCACTGCGCTCTTCTTCTTACACCTTGTGATCAAAATAAAATATGGCCAGATATATGAAAGAGAGATAGAGATTCATCTCCTCATGATGTTTTGTTGTTTTTATTTACCTTATTGCCTCTGTTTAGCTGAAACTTTTGTCAAAGAAAGAAAATATTAATAAATTAAATGGTAAATGTAAACTATGAAAATACATACCATACTCCTTCAGGGTTTAAATATTCACAATCATTATATCCATACAGACTTCATTTAGGTTAAATCCCAAGAATGACCATTTTGCATGCTGATTTTCTTTGCTAGTATAATGACCTTTCCATTCCCAACAAATAAGATTATTTCTGTAAGTTTATGTACTCTTCCCATACTTAGGCAGCAATTGATTTTGCTCTTTACTCATGCTAGATGTTACTTAAAATTGATGTCAGTTCTATTGGCAAGTTCAAAAGGTGTCAATGGTTGAGAAATTTACATGAGTAACCACCTTGCACTTCCTTTCATTATATTGTGCTGTATTCATAATACCCATGGGTAGCCTTATTTCCCTGGTGGTAGCCTCACTAATCTGATCTGGTCTGCTGAATCTTGTTATCTTGGAAAACCTGTCTACAGCTGTAGATATTTAATTAGCATACAAATACCACCACAAAAACTTGTGATTCTTGTAATAATGGAAGTAGTAACTAAAACTAGAAGGAGTTGCTTACCTAGTGGTAATAATTGATAAAGGAATGTGATAATGCACTTGTACATGAGTAAGATCACAGTCATCAGGTAAGATTACAATCAAGACATCTCTCACTCTCTCATAACGGGTCATAATTTTTATCTGATCATGAGGTGTAAGTTTAAACAACAATGTATATTACAAGTGCATGCTGCTTTAGTGCAATTACATTTGATGATGTACGTTAATTTTTAATACTGACTATAATTGTTTTAATAATGACTGTAATTGTTTAAAATCTTTCTCAATGTGTGGTCCTATATATTTTCATACATGATGTCTTTCCCAAAAGGAAAAAAAATTCACATTATTGTTTGTATTTTTTGAGAATTTTTTTTTATATACAAACAGTTATGTGACATTTGATAAAGCAATTCAGATGACATTTCCCATATACATGTATGAGTCAATTTGGTGTATAAGATGAAGCTAAGATTTTCTGGTAAAAAACTATTGTCTTGGGGACCGTCCATAAATGACGTCATGCACATGGGGGGGAGGGGGTCACACATTTGTGACGATGTGTGACGAGGGGAAGGAATTTATTTAAAAAATGTGTGACAAGGGGGGGTAGGGGTAAAAAATCAGCTAAAAACGAGTGACATCATTTATGGATGGCCCCTTATAGGTCAGCAGAAAATGATGTCTTAGGTGGCGCTCTACAGTTTCATATTTTGCATAGGGTTAGGATTTTAAAGAAAACGAATTTCCTCGTCTTTCCTCACTGGTTATACTGGCTATTTAAAAAAGACCTTGTATATCTTAGGTATAATGCAAAGAACCTTTAATTCCCTTTATTTTGGTGTATCATTGATGGGTGTACTATGGGTTATAGAGTATACAGCTTGGCCTTACTTCAGATGTGCACCTTTGAAAAAAGTGCTAGCTCTACTTGGTCATTTTCACTTCCTGAACTTCAGAGATAAATTGAATAAAAAGGAGCTGATAACTTATTTAACATTTTATATATCTGTTAATTCATTCATTGCACTTTCAGAAGCTGGTATTGTCTAGTCTGGCAAAATTCATTTTCTCTATTTTAATAGCTACTATGTATAGTGGACTTTAGACTAATTCAGGCTGATTTTTTAACACAAGGGAGCAGTCATTTCAGTTAGCAGTGTGCTTAAATCATGTAAAATTTCCAAAAGTACAACATCCAAAAGAAATATCATCCACATTACATTAATGTAGCATAGAGATATGCCAACATTCTCTCCATTGTGCATGTTTTAAATGCGAACTACTTCACCTTACGTATGTCACTCTCTCAAAAGTACATATTATCTGGTGAGCGCCCCCTTATAGGTCAGCAAAAACTACTGTCTTATAGGTCAGTAAATATGGTATCGCAGAATGCCGTTTTTCAGATATGGTCAAATTTTGTTGAATGGTTTTTATGAAAAGAGTCATTTATAACTTTCTTGGTTATCTTTTTTTACTTGTGATGATTTTTTTACAACAAATCTTCATTCAGAATTCCTGTAAAATATGCAATTTAGAAAGAAAATCCGATTTTTAAATTCAATGAAAAAGCTTTTGGCATTATTCCCATGATGTGTGAAGACCTACACCGATTATTTGAGATGACCTCTTATTGTGTGTATATGCTTTGCTGTACAGACATTCATAGCATCAGGTTATTAGCAAAGTATTTATAGGTATCATGCTAAAGGAAACAGAATATTTACTGTCACAGCTAGCTGATGATAATACTTTAACTATTGAGGCTCTTTTAAATCCTCTAGAGTGAAGTGTTAAACTTCTTTGGAATCCTCTACTGAAGTGTTAAACTTCTTTGGAATCCTTAACTGAAGTGTTAAACTTCTTTGGAATCCTCTACAGTGAAGTGTTAAACTTCTTTGGAATCCTCTACAGTGAAGTGTTAAACTTCTTTGGAATCCTCTACTGAAGTGTTAAACTTCTTTGGAATCCTCTACTGAAGTGTTAAACTTTTTTGGAATCCTCTACTGAAGTGTTAAACTTCTTTGGAATTCTCTACTGAAGTACTGTTAAACTTCTTTGGAATCCTCTACTGAAGTGTTAAACTTCTTTGGAATCCTCTACAGTGAAGTGTTAAACTTCTTTGGAATCCTTTACTGAAGTGTTAAACATCTTTGGAATCCTCCACTGAAGTGTTAAACTTATTTGGAATCCTCTGCTGAAGTGTTAAACTTCTTTGGAATCATCTAATGAAGTGTTAAACTTCTTTGGAATCCTTTACTGAAGTGTTAAACATCTTTGGAATCCTCCACTGAAGTGTTAAACTTCTTTGGAATCCTCTACTGAAGTGTTAAACTTCTTTGCCTGGATTTGAGGACTGAAACTTAATATTACCAACATGAGAGTGGTCTGGATAGGAAGCGGCAGGTTCAGTGCAGAAACAGTTCATCACAGTTTACATTATAGTGGGTGACTGAATTTATATCAGTGGTCATAACATATTTCCTGGATTTGGATAAATTGGTAAAGATGAATTCTGAAAATAATGTGGAATGATTAAAAATTGTTTAAAACATTGGAAAAGCAATCCTTAACACCAAATGGTAAAATAACAGTTCTGAAAACCTTAATTATTCCAAATTTTAAACATATGTTCATCTTATTACCAAATGTTCTGCAAAATTTTATGAGGGGATTAAATGAATTAGTTTTCACATTTATATGGAAGTTAGAAGTGGACAAAGTTAAAAGATATGTTACAATTAAAGCTTTTCTAAGGGACCTATGGCTTGGTGATGGCAGATATTGATAAATTTATATTAGCTTTGAAAATAACATGGATTCATAGTCTTTATCCAAAAAGACAAAAATGCTTTTTGGCATGATGGTTTTATTGGCTTGGAAAAGTGTTAATAAAGAAAATATACCCCAGACAAGAGAGGATCTTAAAAAAACAAGTTTATGGATGAACTCCCTTCTAAAGATGAACAGTGTACCATTTTCAAAATAAAAGGGGACATGGGTTAAAGTTCTTCTTAAAGACAACTACAATTTGGAAAAATGTATTACAATCAAATCTGAAAAGAAAAAAGCATTTATGTTGTTTTGGGAACACTGTGAACCATTAATCCACCAGTACCTAAGAAAGATATGTTATATATATTAAATGCATGTTTAATAGCATCATGTCATGGTGTATAATGTGTTTGTAATATAAGCTAAAAGCAAAGAAAAGAATTAATGTTTATTTGGGTCTGATTTGATAATGAACAGAAACAAAGACTATAATATCACAAAGTCTATGTCACCCAGATACTAAATAAAATCACCATCTGGCAATGGAACTGCAGAGAAATCTTTAAAAACCTATCAGAACTGCAGAACAAACTGAATAATACGGCCATAAAACCAGACGTAATCTGCCTACAGGAAACCCTCATAACACAAGAACACAAACGCCTGCCCAAACTACAAGGCTATACCCAGGGAATCTTTAAAAACAGACCCATGGGGCAGAAAGTGGGTGGACTAGCAATTTTTTAATAGATACACTAATCTACTATGAAGTACTATAAGTACCCCCTAACCTAAACATCAATAATTGCATCGAAATAATGTCAGTAATGATAAATATAGGAACCACAAACATTCAAATAATAAATGCATACGACCCAGGGGGTACCTCCTGCCCTACCAACCTAATCTCACTAAAGGCAATCACTAATAACAACAACAACAATCTAATGATCTGTGGCGACTTCAACGCACACAGTAAATTATGGGGAGGTAAAAAGAAAGATCAAAGAGGAAAAATGGTTGAAAAATGGATAATTGAGAACAATCTGGTCATCTTAAATGACGGGTCGAACACTAGATTAAACCCTGAGGATGGCACTCTCTCAGCCATAGACCTAACCATCACTACCCCAAAATTGGCTCAAATCACAAATTGGTGGGTGGATCAGGAAGATACGTTAGGAAGTGACCATTTTCCCATCACAATCAATATTCAAACAAAAACTCAACACATTCCTAACGAAACCCCACCTAAATGGAGGTACCAACAGGCAGACTGGGACCAATTCCAATTATTACTAGCTAGAGTAAATCCAGATAACTTAGAAAGCCCAAGTATTGACATGTATTATGATAACATAACAGACACAATTATAGAAGCAGCTAACCGATGCATACCAAAGACAACTAATATCCAAAATAAAAACCCTGTACCAGGGTGGACTAAACAGTGCACTATAGCACATATAGACAAAAAAGGGCCTTAAATAAATATAAACACACCAAAAATTCTATCTACTTCCAGCAATATAAAGATAAAGAAAAAGCACTAAAACAAACTATAAAAACTGCTAAAATTAATATATGGCAAACCTTTTGCTCTAAACTGAGTCTAAAATCAAACTCAAAACAAATATGAGACAAGATAAAAGCCATAAAAGGGAAAGCAACTACCTCAGCCCCAAAAATTAAAAATGCCATAACAAATAAAGATAAGGCAGACCTCCTAGCGAAGCATTTTTCGAACATGAGTAGCAACAATAATCACACCAAAAACTTTCAAGAACACAAAAAACTAATGGAGGGAACCCAACCTAATCTCACCTAAATAGCGACATCACAGTACATGAATGGAAGATAGCCCTACGATCCAAAAATGAAACATCCCCTGGTAAGGATCAGTTAGGTTACATTATCTACAAAAAACTACCTATCAATATAACAACAGCCATAATCAAACCCTTTAATAGGATATGGGATAAAGGCCAACTACCCACCAAATGGAAACAGGCCATAGTAATACCAATCCCCAAGCTAGATAAAGATCCCAACAACATAAATTCGTACCGACCCATCTCCCTTACAAACAATATTTGCAAAATAATGGAGACAATAATCGCAAATAGGTTAAAACACCACCTAGAAACCAATAACCTACTCTCCATAAATCAATGTGGCTTTCGGAACAAACGGTCCACCACTGACCAACTTCTCAGATTGGAAACAGACATCAAACTCGCTTTTAACGCACATAGGAAAACCGATCGTAACCTCATAGAGGTTTTTATAGACCTAGAAAAAGCGTTCGACCTAGTATGGACCAATGGACTAATGGCCAAATTAAACCAATTTGGAATAACTGGACGCTTGTTTAACTGGATTGGCGATTTCCTCACAGGCCGGTAAATTACCACAAGAATAGGCAACACCCATTCGGAAGAATTTTCACTTGAAAATGGAACAACGCAAGGCAGTGTAATAAGTCCATTACTATTTAACCTAATGGTAAACGACCTTGACCTCAATGTAGCCTCCACAAAAATAAACTTGTCACAATTTGCAGATGATAGTGGCATATGGAGAAATGGAAATCCTGCCAATAACACAGTAGTTAAAGAAATCCAGCAGAGCCTAGACAACATAGGGAGATGGACGGACAAATGGGGTTTCAAAATATCTCATGAAATAACTGGCAATCATATTCATCCCAAAACGAAATAACAACCTAGTCTATCCAAACTTCTATATACAAAATCAATTAATCAAATACATAACAGTAGTAAAATTCCTAGGAATGTTCTTTGACAACCACCTCACATGGAAACAACACATTGAACAACTCACCCAGAATTGTAACAAAGATCTCAATTTACTCAGGAACATCACAGGGATTGACTGGGGATCCAACCAGGAAACCCTCCTCATGATATATAAAAGCCTAATTAGATCAAAACTGGATTACGGTTGCCAAGCATATAACTTGGCTAAGCAGTCTGTACTACAAAAACTTAACACTATCCAGAGAAAAGCCTTGCTATTATGCAGAGGAACACTCCCCTCAACATCATTAGAAGAACTACAAACACTAACAGGAGAACTACCCTTAAAATTACGTAGGCAAGAACTGCTCCTCCGATACTCCATTCGATTAGATACCCACCCAAACAACCATCCCACCAAAATAGCTATAAATAAGTGTAAAGTTGTCTTCAAACCCAAAATCATACCTATCACACCTAGTGGCAAAGCAATCCCTGAACTAAGAGAAAAGATACCTCTACTAAAAAAAACAGGTAACAAACAATACAGACCAGAACAAATCACCATGGTTACAAAAACCACCAAGGATTAACACTGAAGCTACCAAATTAGGCAATAAAGAAGGACAAGAAAACTTACTAAAACCTGTACTGGTAAACGAAATCAACCAAAAATACCCGGACTATGTTAAAATATATACCGATGGATCAAAAACAAACAACCCACCAAGAACAGCAGCAGCAATAGTCATCCCTGAATTCAATATACAAACAGGATCCAGATTACCTGGCTATTGCTCCACTTACACCACTGAATTCTGGGCTATACTTGAATCACTACAATGGATCAAAGACAACCAAATACCTAAAGCAGTCATTATAAGCGATTCCATAAGTGTTATCAAATCAATCCAAAATCGCAATACACACTCTAGGGAACAATTCCTCGACAGAGCATGCCAATTAATCGACGATATCACCACAACACATCAATTAGTCGAGCTCATGTGGATACCATCGCACACTGGAATCCCTGGCAACGAAACAGCCGACAAAGTTGCAAAAACCAAACTAGGAGATCAAAACTCTATCAAGCTTAACTATAGCTCTACAGAAGCAACAAGCTTCGCATAAACATATATAGACCAAACATGGCAAGATTTTTGGAACTCCTCCACAAAAGGTAAAACGTACCATGAAACCCCCAAAAAACGTAGATAGGAACATACAGCTACCTAAGGGTACCTATTTAGAGCAGAAAACCATAAACAGGATAATAACTGGAAAAACTAAACTAGCAAGCAGTTTTGGAAGGTTTATAGGACCCAAACCAGCAACCATTAACTGCTTTAACTACCACACCACCGAAGATCTACACCACGTATTCAATATATGCCCAAAATATCAACCCGCTCGGAAAATATTTATCAAAAACCAAAAAGATATCAGATCACCACACACATACCCAGAGTTACTTATAGACTTTAATAAAAATAAACAATCAGCATATAAAAATATAAATCAATTCATAGACTCAGCAGGACTTAGGAACAAAATATAATTACTATCCCCACAAAACCAAAAGACCCAGTAACTAGCTAAATAAATTTAGAAGCCACCACATAAAAAACCATAACATATCATTCAATTTTATAAAAGTATTAATAAATAATTCACTTACGAAGCATCTATAAAAAACTAAGGAAACCGCAAAATCGGATGTCCTAGATGTCCTTAATGAACCGAGTAATCGTCTAGGACTCCGGTCTCTTGCTAAATAAAGTATAAATAACAATCAATCTCTAAAAAGATCAATTAATAAATAACTTAAAGAGGTAATATCTAAAAACTTATAAATAACATAACATACGAAACACACCCTAAACACCTCGACTAGTAATCCCATAATAACCTTGAAAATCTCTCTTCATATATGATATCTACTAAGAACCTCTATAAACAGCATAGAACATCCTCCCTCCTTTTAGAACATTTTGCAGAAGAAAAGAAAAAAAAAAAAAAACACCAGGCAAATGCAACAAGAAACCAGCGATGTAAAGCAAGCAGGACCATTCCCGAGCTCTCCTTCCCACCAATGACAGCCAACCATTCAACTGTAGGGACCTTTATGGACCCATAGATTGAGGCCAAACTATCAGGGTTCCTTGAATCCATAAAAGCCTGGGGGAGGTGGCACCATCCCTTCCCCAGGAACAACTAGCAGGCTGCGGTGCAGTCAGAAAAAAGTGGCACATGCACAATTGTGCGAACGCTACTATAATTAAACTCAACAACAACAACAACCCAGATACTGTATATTTGTACTTATCTATCCAAATTAAGTTAAAAAAGAGATTGTATACTACATGCATGAGTGCTTGCATGTGTGTGTATATGAAATATGTTTGATTGTGATGTGACCTTGGAATGGTGTTCCCCAACCATTGTCAACCAATTACAAGATAAAAAAAGGTAATTGTTGACATTAACAGATAAATAGTAGGTACAAGTTTAGTCAATATAACATAAATAAAGCTCAGCTTACAGTAACGTCTTCCTTTGACACTCTGAACTCAATTCTGTAGGTGCTGAAGTACTGTGCAGGATTGTAGTTTAAGATGGCACTAGCCGACAGAGGTTGCATCGTATCATTGAAGGATTTGCACCATAAGATCGCAAGAGGGTATGAGCCTGAAAAACAGGAGGATGTTGATTAATAAACTAGATGCAATGCCAAGAGCTTTTCTCTATTAATGGCCAGTGTTATCATAAGAATTTTGATATTAAAAAAAAAATTCATTGCTTTAATGTTAACCATTCAGGACATGAGCACGAATCAGGTATGCATGTTTATACCTGAACGAAATAGTACCGCCTCATCTCTGCAATTTTTGTTTATGAGGGGTGCCATTATTAAATTTTGGGTTTAAGCTTGCGAAGTTTGTTTGTACTGTTTTTCATTCCACATTTTTATCAAGCATATATGCCAATTTATATAATATTTGAAGTCACTATATTGGATCTTGCATTCAGAAATGTAAGACTGAAAGGGCACTTCAATTGACCTTTTCTTTACTCTTGATGCCAAAGTAACTAGGCAACCAACAGTACTGGATACTGTTTCACTTTATGAGCAAAAATTAATCATGTTTCTGTATATTAACAGCTTTTACAAGGGTTTCAATAGGGAAAGGTTTTTCGAAATGAGAATTTGATTTTTCAGACATTTCAATGTTTTTCAAATATTTAAGGATGGCCACTGCAATTTCTGCATTAGAAATGGAGGCTTTATCTGTTAAATGGCTCAATATGGTTTTGTGAATTATTGAAACAATTACTTTAACCCTGTCTCAAATTTTTAACTTCTATAAACAGGAATGTATGGATAAATCTTACACTATTTACATGCCTTTTAAATACATTTACAAAGCATTCATTGTCTTCATTAAAGTTTTAAAAAAATGTACCAGTAGGAAACATTAAGAATTTATGTCTCTATCCATGATAAATTAAAAAAGGTAGATACATTATGTCTGCCTGGCATGTACCTGCATAGATCTGTAAGCCACATGATTTTTCAGTGATATAGTTGATGGTTTCTCCATCCGGTGGAATCTCATTCACTATTATATAGCTTCCCCCTGTGACAGTTTTATTTGGCAATGTATCTGTGATAGGAGTTTTGATGTTGTCAACCTTCTGAGTTGGGTTAGACTCCAAATAGGCTGAACAATTGCAGGTTTCAGAGCACTGAGCAGTCTGTAAAAAGAAGAGTGCATAAACATGAATTGAAGAAAGGACTTTAAAATGTATGGAGGTATGGATGCATACATAAACAGTTAAATCTCATTGGAACAAACACTGGACTGCTTGTTTGAAAGATCTAATATTATGTTAATAATGATATCAAACTTGTTGACTTGAACTACATATCTACATGTATGATTCATTCTCTACGGTGCCTAAAGTACTTTTTAAGAAAAGTAAAAGTCATTCTGATCATGTCACCAAAAGTATACAATGATGAAAACTGTACAGTGAAGAAGATGGATTCTTACCTTTCTGACATAGATGCAGGGCAACTGGGTAGACATGGAATGCAACCATGTTTTTTTTGCTCTCTTTCTCTCTCTCTCTCAAACAAGGGATATTAAGGTAAAATTGCCGAATAATGACAAAAAATAATTATCAGTGATTTTGGCCTGTAAGATGAAACCCTGTCCAGGATACATAAGATGTCATCAAAATGATAAACACAAACTAGTGTAAAATGGTTTCCCTTCACCTTAAAAAGATTTTAAGTTGTAAAGCAGAAGAAAAGAAACTATAAATTGTTGGCAAGTGACCTTGACCTTAAAAAGTGGAATAATATATGATATGCAATACATCTTCTTGGGTGAAAATACCAAGTTTGATTCATTTATTTGAACAGCTTGAAAATTATATCACACAGGATATGACTGAAAACTCCTATATTGACCTGTGTCAGACCTTGTTAGGACCCCATATGTGGTACACAGAACACACCCTTTTGTGACTGAATAAAAGTATACTGAGTTTCTTCACTTGTCAACAAAATCAGGGTACAAAAGTCTGGTTGGAACTATCACTATCTCTCCATGCAATTTTCCAACTGATATGGAAAACCTTACTGGTATTAAATTTCTCAGCATTATCAAATGATTTCTTCCTCTTTTTATTTTGATGACCTGCTTTCAGTTTTTCTTCAAGTGAGAATGTCTGACAACATTTTGCACTTTTGAAACAATTTATTCCTACTATGTAAATTTGTAACACCATTTACAGCACACGATAGGATGTAAATGGTGGCCAGTATATCTAAAGGAGGAAGAACCTACCTAGGAAAACTTGGGAAGAACTGCCAACAAATGGGAAGCTACTAGCAAGCTTTCTAACAGACCCTCATGAGACTCAAATGACAGTCATCTATAAAGATCAGTGCCTTACACCACTCAGCTACCTGAGGCTCCTTTGATACTGTAGTTATTACATCAAATGCTTGTTTATATAGATAGTGAGATTATGATATGATCAAACTGTTTCTAGTCTGATACTCTTTTAAATACATTTAATAATCTATGACAGAGAAGCTTAGAACATGCCATTTTTTCTTTATATGAACTGATTGTCAGGCTGATTTAAGATGAACAATACTATGCTTCTCAGCATTATTTTCATCTTGATAATTATCAGTGTAACAGCCAGCAATTTTTAAAAAGGCACAAAACCTATAATCAAAGGAACATGCATTACTAATGACAATCAAATTATTTACCACTTGATGCCCGTATGAAATAATTAGGTGGATTCCACCTGGAACTTAAGCAGACTCCAGATGGAATATGCCTAAAATGTTAAAAATCTGTTAATACAAAATTGGACATGGAAAACTGGAGAAATCAATGATGAATCCATCTAGAGTCTGTCTAACTCTAAGATGGATCTTGCCAAAGTACCTGCTATATAATACATCTTTGGGCATAATTTTGGCTGATTTTTCACCCACCATCTAGGTCGAATTAGGAACTTAGTCACTGGCATCTATTATATGAAAGGAGGAATCTGGACTTAGTTTATTTTCTAACCAACATCAAGGCAGAATGAAGAACTTAGTAATTTACATCAGTTAAATAAGGCAGAATTAGTACTTGGCTTTTGTGTGTCTGTAAAGTTAAATGACTGAAAATATAGTGATATTTTGTAATTGTAATATCACTAACATTTCAATAAAAATATCAGTAAGACATAATAAAATTTATTGTTTCTTGTACAATTTTAATGATTTTCAGCAGCATTTAAACTTCCTGTTTCTGACAGCTGTAATTTTATTGTTTATTTTGGGCACAATAACTTCTTTCCCCATCTTTCCTTGTTATATTTGTTTTTCAAATTTGTTGTTGTTGTTGTATTTCAGTTAACTTCAATTGGATTTAACTGCCCTCAAACAAGTTTTCATCTTGATTTCCATTTTAAAACAGAATTTTGCTTTTCTCCTGACCTAATTTTCCTCGATATGGAACCTTTTTTAATATCGTCTCTGAAACTTTTTTATATAATGCTCTATCTGTTGCCATTCTGCAATGAGCTTTCTAACAAAATTTGTTCCGTTTATTGTTTAACAGATGATCGCAGTAAAGAGCTTTCTGATTGGTCAAAATTTTTGACTTGCTAAATGACTAGTCACATAACGGAAACTGTTGGGAATGAGCATGCTTGCTAAACAAGGCGATTCAAATTTTCGAGCAGGGTATGAGATAGAATAACCATTTGAAAAATGTGCGGCAATGAGAATAGCTTGAATGCAAAGTCGATGGGAACATAATTGGTCAATCTGTATGAAAACAATGTCAGGACTAGCATTTTTCTTTTTGTGCCATAAAGAAATTTACAGTAGCGGTTAACTTGCTAAATAGGTCAAGAAACTGAACCAGGATGATTTCAAAGTTATATAACTCCAAACTGATTAACTTCAGAATGTAAGGAGGGACAATGTATAGATCACTGGTGGGAATTGTTGCCAAATACCCATGTCTATCAAAGATAGTCATATCTTTGCTTAATTTTCTTGGCTCGCAAGTAGAATCATCTTTCAACATCATGAGGCATTATTGTGTATATTATCAAGATATTCTAGGTGTGTAAAATAAGAGTAATTATATCATGATAAATGTTTGTCATGGCTGCTTATGGAATAAGGATTAATTCAAGAGACCACAACAGCATCATAGTTGTACAATCAAAAATCAAGTCTACAATACAAGTGACATAAGGCAGGCTCCTAGCATTTCTTCTTTTCATAATCAATGTCTCAAATGGATGCTTTTCTATTATTTTGCATCATTTTCACAGCTGAATGTTTCAATGCAGATTAATATTTTATATTTTATATATGTTTATGTGTTCACAGATGCATGTACATATGTTCCAGGCTTGATACTTTGATTTTTAAAATCAATTATTTAGTGTCAAGCCAGATTCTTCACATCATGTTGTATATACTGTATATATTGTACATAACAGAAGGCCTCAAGGTAGGCTAGTTCCGTAACTAACTGAGTTACCTTCTCTAAATAAAGTCTTTATTATTATTATTATTAACTCCCATATCTCTTGCCTTGGATGTCATATAATTACAACATCTGTATATTTTTTTCATGCACACTTAATATCACCTTGTTTAATAAAGCCCTGTTTAATTCATATCTATTATTTCTCTAAAAAACTACTGAAACTTCAGTGAAATACTATATAATGATAAAAAAAATTGTGAAATCTCATGAATGTTTTAGTCAAATTTTGTGAAATTTTAGTAGATCTCACCACAATTTCAATGAAAGTTTTGGTCAAAATATTTGTGAAATCTCACCAAACTTTAAAGTGAAATGAAAACGACTTAAGTAATGCCATCATGGATTAGGTTTTGTATGTAAGAAAGAAAATGAGGACAAGAAAAACCTGTATCTTATTTGATAATGTGTGTCAAAATAACATTTTATGATCAATTTTAAAACTTATTGTGAATATTTATTATTAATTTCCAATAATGTCTAAGAATCATTAGGCAGTTTAAGAGAAATCTGAAGTATATTTTTTATGGTTTAGGCAAAAAGCACTTAAAACACCGTCTGAAATCTGCCTTGACATTTTCATTATTGGATGGGGTTTCTGCAGGGATTTCCATCTAATTAGGCAGAAGTAAAGATTCTGCCTAGAGCAGACAGAGTAATTTGCATTATTTCGTGCTATATTCCACCCTGAATCTGCCTAAAAATGATAAGAGGGTGAATCTAGGCTAAATAAGTGGAATAAATAGATTCTGCCTAGTATATGGAATAAACAAATTCCACCTAGTAGGCAGAATAAACATATTTCTCATAGTAATAGACAGAGTAATTTGCATAATTCAGGCCACATTCCACCCTGAATCCACCTAAAATTTATAATAAGTGGAATCTAGGCTTTAGGTGAAATTTGCTTTAAAATTCCACCAGGAATCTGGTTAAAGTCATGGCAGAAGTTTTCATATGGGCATGGAATACTTTATCATCATGTTGGAAAAAGTGACAATCTGCTGAATTTAGAATAAAATGAATAACTGAGATTCCTAACTGTAAATCTAGAGGGGTACTTCTGAACATGAACTTGTCAGCGACACGGTCAGTTTGGTCATATAACATGGGTGGACACTGGTCGAGAGAAGCCATTCAAGTGAGAGACACATGAAAACTAGAAACTTTTGTGCAACGAAACAAGTGACTTCCTAATATATTTGAAATAGTTTTGATCAACTCTCCTGAAATATAGAAAAAATGTCCCTGATTGCTTTTCCAGAAACATCCCATGTATATCATTATTGTTCACTTTTGTAGTGGCTATAGAGCACCAATGTCATCACAGGTATTACAACTCACCACTGGCTTTGTGTAACAGCAGGCGCAAACTCCTACTGAAAAGTCTTGGAGCAGCATGTAATTGTAAATCCCAATTCCTTCCTCCTCTGAGTCGTAGAACATGATGCCAGTAACAGCCTGGCCATTTCCATCAGCAGATTTCACTGAAATCTGAAATAAACAATTTTTAAAAATTAAAAACATATTGATACACAAACTATTGATAGCTGCAAAATGTTCATTATACCATCCAATCCTGCATGTAGGTAATGCTATTTGCTGTACTATATACTGGACACAGGAATATTCAAGTGTCCATTTCTAGCAATTTCTAAGGTCATTATTTTTGGTAATTTCATTTTTAACTTACAACTTTATTCATTTTGTATCAATTTCATAACAATTCTCAAAATATATTCAGTAAATTTATTACTTTTTGTGGGCAACCATTTTTGGGAACTTCTGACTGCTTCAGACCATGAAGCAGGTAATTTCAACAGTAAAGACAAAGTGTACATGTGTGTGTGTTTTTATTTTTTATGTAGCTTTAACAAATTTTCACTCATATTGCAATTTGCAGTGTGGCAGTTATATAGTGATGTCTAGCATTGAGGAATCATACTACAGACATAAAACATCATGTCCCACCAGTCATATTATTCTGATACCAGGCCAACCAGTCCTAACACTGACCTCATAATGCTGATTGCCAAGCAAGGCAGCTGCCAGTATAATATTTATAAGTCTTTGGTATGACCCAACCAGGGTTTGAACCTGCAACCTACACGTCTTAGGCAGATGCTCTAATCACTTAGTTAACTGAAGCAGTCAAAGAAGATAAAGTGAATAATGAATGGAAAATTAATGAAGAACAAATGGCAATGGTATACTGAACAAACACAATGAAATTATTAATGCATTTTTAATAAAACAGAGCACAAATAAAAAAAATACACAATGAGGAATCATTCCAAAAACAGAATGAAGACATGCATTTCTAGAATGGATCTGAAAACTGACTGTTTTCAAGCTACCTCTAAATTTTCATGCCATATCAAATCTGGATCTAATTCCTTAAACTGAAAGACAATTATTAATCTGTTGTAAGTTATACTGCATTTGCTGAGGTGACAACAACAACTTTTATTTATGTAATGAGTTAGTCAATTGTGGTTGCATTTGTAAAAATTTTAATTGAATAAAACGAGACATACGAGGTCGAAGCAATCACTCACTGGGTCAAGATATGCCTAATAGCAAGTCTAAAGTTTATTACACACATCATCATGAATGATATCCACACCAGCAGCTCAGAGAAGATTCGGGTTAGTGTCATTAAATGTAGCTACAAGTAAGTAATTTATTTCATGCATGAAGTATTTAAACACTGTTCGAATCAACATATAGCATGACACATCTCATTAAATACATGCTATAACAGGGTGGTTTCTTTACATGAAATTTTTATGACATCATGTGGAAGGGTCAACTTGTTTTTTAAGGATTGATAAGCTTTCATACTCGGCTATATTTGGCCATAATGTAGTGATCTCCCTTTGATATTTTTGCAGTATCAAATAAGGATCCTTACAGAACTCAGGAAAACATGTACAAAGACCAGTCTTTTTTTAGCATGCATCGAATGAATGGTGTTGCACTGTATATCCAGATGAATTGTGTTTAAATGATTCATGTACAAAATGAATTTGGTAATTTTAGCAACATTTCAAGACTATGATATGCACATTCCATGAGAAACAGATTTGGATATCATTATGACGCTATGGAGGACAAACTATAGATAAGCTGGCCAAGAAATCCATGTCAGTAGGATGCATTCCATAGAAATTTCTTCCAATGATATTCATTGAAATAAAATTATGGAAACGAATACTTCATGAATTTCTCTATTTGTGGCATCTTCATCTGTATGACTGGACATCAACATTTGTTAACTACTCTAATGCCTTTATGCCAGAACACT
The DNA here is from genome assembly GCA_028554795.2 of Sinohyriopsis cumingii. Taxonomy (NCBI): domain Eukaryota; kingdom Metazoa; phylum Mollusca; class Bivalvia; order Unionida; family Unionidae; genus Sinohyriopsis; species Sinohyriopsis cumingii. The sequence continues at coordinate 85,781,533 of CM068838.1, forward strand.
TTCTGTCAAATCTGGTCAAATTCTATTCAGTGGTGTTGGAGAAGGAGTGGTGGCCATATCTGATGGCCGATTGGCATAAACTGTACAATCTGATATCTGATGGCAAACTGGCATAAACTGTACAAGCTGGTGGCAGATTAGCATAACGATACAATCTAATATCTGATGGCAAACTAGCATAAATCTAATATCAGATGGCAGATTAACTGCAAAATCTAATAGCAGATTAGAAAAAAATGTACACTATGATATCTAAAGGCAAATTGGCATAAACTATGCAATCTGAAGGCAGATTGGCATAAACTGTATACTCGGATATCTGAGGGCAATTTGGCATAAACTAAACAATATGATGGGAAACTGGCATAAACTAAACAATCTGATGGGAGACTGGCATAAAATATAAAGCCATTTTATGCATGAATCAAATGCAAATGAAATAAATTCCACATGCATTTCAAAAGAGAATGAAGTGCAACATAAAATGCAAACAAAATGAAGATTTGTTAACAATTACCCATTTTAGGGTCTTTATAAACAAAAAATTTAAAGAACCAACCATAAAATATCCTCCTCCAAAAATAATAGGACACATCCTTGAATTTATATATCCATGACATTTTTCACAAAACAAAACAATACATAAATTGCAGAACACTGACTTCAACCATTTAACTTTGTATGTCCCTGAACTAGGACAGATATTGACACCACAAAGATGCAAAGAAAGCTTACTGTATAACTCTTATAAGTACCTGCTTGGTGATGAGCCCATTAAAAATTTCATAAATCAAATGCTACTTTTACATAAGAAAGATTAATCTGTGTGTGTATGTATGTGTATATGTATATATGTATGATGGCATGTCAGCACAATCCTGGTTATATAATACCAATTGCAAGTTCAGTTTTAAACATAAAATGAAAAATTTGCAAAAAACTTTTGAGATGAATAACCGATCAAAATGTAAGTAACTATGTGATCCTTAAAGATAAAATGCCAAGATCTTAAAAAGGTTGCAAAAATATGATGGTTTACAAATTTATAAAATCTTCAGGAAGATAAACCCTTGCAAATAAAAGTATGTATTAAATCCATCTCTCAACTTTTATCACATTTACAAGGCATATTCCTTGCACAAAACACTGTAACTGCTGCACTATCTATTATCTGATAGGCTCTTCTTGTATGCCAAGACAGCTGAACAAACTCCCCACCATCACACCTTGTTCAAAACGCTGTAACCCTTGTACTACCTATTACCTAATATGTGTCTCCGATAGCCATATAAGCTAAACATATCTCACACCCTGTACAAAACACTGTAACCTCTGTGCTGTTTATTACTTGGCATGTTCCTCCTACAGTCATGTCAGATGAACAAAGCCCCAATCCCTACCCACATTACAAAACACTGTTGTTGTTGTTATAGGGTTTAACGCCATTTTTCAGCACACGATAGGCTATATATGGCGACCAGTATTAATGGTGGAGGAAGAACCTGGGAAATCCCCAGAAAGAACCACCGACCCTCGAGAAGCTACTGGCAAGCTTTCTCACATACCCACATTAGCCGATTCCGAGACTCGAACCCACGCAGACAGAGGTGAGATGGCAGTGATCCATAATGGAGAGCGCTTTAGACCACTCGGCCACTCGGGGCCCCTCAAAACACTGTAATCCTTGCACTTTTTATTGCCTGGCATGTTCCTCCTATAGCTATCTAAGCTAAACAAAGCTCACTCCTTTAAAAAACACTGTAACCACTGTGCTGTTTGTTACCTGGTACATTCCTCCCATAGCCACATCAGCTGAAAACAAAGCACCCACCCTGTACAAAACATGGTAGTCACCATGCTTTTTATTATCTGTTATGTTCCTCCCATTGTCAAGTTAGCTACACAGAGCACACCTCCTGTACAAAACACTGTAACCACTGTGCTGTTTATTACCTGGTACGTTCCTCCCATTTTGAAGTAAGCTACACAAAGCTAACCCCCGTACAAAACACTGCAATCACCAGGCTGTTTTATTACCTGGTATGTTCCGCCAATAGCCATGTCAGCTGAACGATAATATCCAGCAGAGTACACTTTCTTCTCTCTAGTGTCTCGCATGATCTTGATACGTAGCTCATCAAACTCTTCATCTGTCTGTATATATTCTTCCCGATATTCAATGACCCAGTTGGTACCATCTGGCATCCTGAATCCATGAAACGTATAATTGAACCATTGAGGATCATGCAGCATCGAGACACTCCGGGATGGACAAGCTAGTCCCTCATGCGAAGCCAGGTGTAGGAAAGTTCCTGTGCAAATTTAAGGATTCAATCAGCTGAATGCACACACACACACACACACACACACACACATATATATATATATATATATATATATATATATATATATATATATATATATATATATATATATATATATATATATATATATGTGTATGTATGTATATATGTATGTATGTGATTGTGTGTGTGTCTGTGTGTGAGACATGACTGGTAATTTACCTCAAATGACTATTTACTAACTTGAAATATCCAACACTGGGCATAATAATAATAATAATAATAATAATAATAATGATACTGACTTTATTTAAAGAGGGTGACAGTTAGTTGCATGGAACTAATCCTCCTTGGGGCTATTATATACATATTTACATTTCAGGACACACACACAAACACACACACTGATAATAATCTATATTTATATATGGACATAATGAACAGAAAATTTGAAAAAACATGCTCCGATTAGTTACATTGTGTATATACAGTACAGAAGCGAGACAAAAATGTGATGTTAGTGAATTTATACTTTAAGTTATAATGTATTTGTCAAACTGAACAGGTTCCACTTTTCATCCACCATATTAGATTATAATTAAATGGATCTGTATTTGTACTTTCTCTAATTTCCTTTGGGATTCTTTCCACATTAGTGATCCTAAATATCAAACACTTTTCTGAAGAGTTCTTTATTTGGGATGGAATGGTGGTTAGATGAAATGATCTTAAATCAGGAGTGTTGTTCAGTTTTCTAGCATGAAATAGTTCATCGAGATATAATCAGACCATAATTTTTGGAAACTGTGCATAAGACTAGCCTTTCTCAAAAGTATTTGTTCAAGTACTGTTAACATTTTAATATCATTCATAGCAATTGGGATGTTTTCAGCATTATCTAAAATGAGGTTGCAAGCTCTTTTTTGCAAGCAGAATAATATGTAAATATTCTTGTCAGAAGTGTTTCCCTAAATAACCTTACAGTACTCATAAGCTTCCCACAATGCAACTGTCTGGCCATGATCATCTCCCAATTGTTCAAACACTGTACAGCATACACATGATTTATGAAAGCTCATTTTATGGACTTGTCAAAACCTTATAATTTAATGACTGCCCTAAGGTCCACTATACACAATATGCAAGTCCCTTACCTGACAAGCTTTTCAACTGTAATGTGCTGGTGCATCAGCACATACAAGACCTTTTAAATTAAATATGTGATGCCTAGGCCATAATTAAAATCAGAAACAATACAATGATAATTGGCTTTAATTATTATCCTCAAGCACCTGTTTTAGTACCTGATCAAAAAAACCTCCACTGGACATAACCAAAAATGCCCGTAAACTGTGTTATGTATTTTTAAGGTTGTAACTCTGTTGGCAATCAATAATTAATTTTGAACAGGATGCCCAAGTAGGCCTGATATCGCTCATTTGCCTTATATAACATAAACAGCTGAGCAGATTTTTATAGTACCACAGGAATATAACCTAGATCAGTGGTTCCCAACCTTTTCAAGCATGAAGACCCCTTCTTAATCTCCGAAAAATGTCTGGCAGACTCCGACATGCTAATAGTTTTACTTTAGTTTTCCTTGAAGAAAAAAAAAAGGACCTCCCGGGATCCACAGGCCACAGCCCACAGGCTGCAAACTACTGACCTAGGTTGATTGATTGAGTGATATTTAGCACCATACAAATGGTTAAATGTAGGATCATTTAAATGTGATAAAAGGTTTTGTATCAACCAGCGATAAAAAAATCAAACAGTTAAAAGTAAAATGATAAAATGGTAAGGGTAATATATAAAGTTTTCCAATCAATGTGGAATGTAAATGAATTTTAAAATACAAGAGAAATTTATTGTATCAACAATTTGCTTCACGTCATGCTCATTTTATCTATTTAAAAAAAATGGACAAAATTTATTTTAAATGTAATGGTGTAATTAACATGTAAAGTCTGTTGCTCTTAAATGAAATCATCTGAGATCTTGATGTTATAAACCTGTTTACCAAGGTTAATACAATTTTGGTTTTATATTTAAATCTAACTTGACTATATCAATTCTTGAAACATGTGCAAGTCTGACTTCTGACTTGGATTTTTAAAGTAGCTTAAAAAAATATTCAGTCATATCACTATGATACCATATCATGGTGTGTGTGTGTGTGAGATTTGAATTTTTAATGTAGTTTCAACAATTCTTCAGTCATATCGCTATGATATCCGCGGTGTGGCAGTTTATAGTGATTTCTAGCACTGGGGCATCATGCTGCAGACATGAAGCATGATGCTACCCCCAGTCACATTATCCTGACACCAGGCCAACCAGTCCTAACATTAACCTCTTAATGCTGAGCATCTAGTGAGGCAGCTGTTAGTACCATTTTTATAAGTCTTTGAGATGACTTGTTCTGAGTTTTGAACCCATGACATCCTGCATCCGAGGTGGATGCTCTAACCACTAGGTCACCAGAGTGGTCAAAATATGTGTAAGATTGACATCAATATTCATAATTAAACAACTAAGCAGACCCTGATGGAATAGTCATGGAAATTCAAGTACAATGCAACATCCTACATTAACATGATCAACAATGAAAAATATGAGCCTTTTTTGCCAAGGGTCTAACAGGAGTTGATAAACATTAGTAAAAAAGAAGAAAAAAGAAAACAACTTTCAACTGTTTATGGTAAACCTATATTTGATAAACTAATCTGCCTATGAACCTTTAACAGTTGGAGTAACTGTTAGAATATCTGATGAGCATTAAATCTCTGCGTGTGTGTGATTTCGATTTTTATTTTTTCATTTTTACAGAATTTTTTCAGGGAAATAAGTTATTATAATTTTTCAAAGCTTGTTGTTTTCACTCTTTCTTGTGTTACTGTTTATTCAAGTCTAAACACGTAACAAAAGTAAGAAGAGATGAGTATTTAAATAAAATGGGGTTGACTATATAAAGTAAGATGTGTGTGTGTGTGATCTGGATTTTTAATGTCGCTTTAACAATTTTTCAGTCATACCGCTACGATGTCTGCAAAGTAACAGCTTGTAGTGATGTACAGCACTGTGGCATCATGCCACATACATGTAGCTTGATGTCCCACCCAGTCACATTATCCTGACACCAGGCCAACCACTCCTAACACTAACTTCTTAATGTCGAGCTCCAAGCAAGGCAGCTGTTAGTACCATTTTTGTCTTTGGTATGACTTGGCCGGGAATTGAACCCACAAACTCCCACATCTGAGGCAGATGCTCTAACCACTAGACCACCAGGGTGGTTGAGCATTAAATCTCAAGTCAAATCTGGGTACTAGGTCCCCTTGTGATTACTTTAACTAGCCTACTCTCTCCTAATTTTTTAAAAGTTTCTTCCTTCTACATAGAAGTGCCAGACATTCAAGGCTATTATTTCAATCTTGGACAGAAAATTGCAAAACTTGTAATTGGCTTACCCTCCATGACAAATGGGTCATTCCACCAGACCATATCCTGTAGGAACTGGTTGCCATCAACAACATAGCCGTCTGTTGGGGATGAACTGTCATAGAGAACTGGTGTTGTTTCTGACTGTACCTCTAAACCAGCACCATTTTTCACGATCAGTTTGGCAAAGTATGGCTTGGACTTCTGTTAAAAAAGTCAGGTCATGTGTTTACTAAATGCATATGCCACCAATGTAAAACAATAACTAATAAACTGACCAATTCTATCTCATACAAAATTCATGAGAAACTGACCAATTCTATCTCATACAAGATTCATGATAAACTGACCAATTCCATGTCATACAAGATTCATGATAAACTGACCAATTCTATTCATACAAGATTCATGCTATTTCCTTTAAAAACAAAAGTGTGTAGAAATAACCTACCAAAAGTATAAGACCTGTTTACCTTATCAGTAAGTTGTCATGAATCTTCTCCATCAGTTCAGACAATTTTTTTTCTCAAACAATGACATTAAGTTTAGTATCATCAACATCACAAAGCAGTAATTATACTGTAGCCATTTTTAATGTTGCTGATCCTCCTTTGACCTTAATGTCCATTGTTCATGATAGAATCCCAAATGTGACATGCAGTACACCCTCTGTCATGACAGAATGTGACATGCAGTACACCCTGTCATGATAGAATGTGACATGCAGTACACCCTGTCATGATAGAATGTGACATGCAGTACACCCTCTGTCATGATAGAATGTGACATGCAGTACCCTCTGTCATGATAGAATGTGACATGCAGTACACCTTCTGTCATGATAGAATGTGACATGCAGTACCCTCTGTCATGATAGAATGTGACATGCAGTACACCCTCTGTCATGATAGAATGTGACATGCAGTACCCTCTGTCATGATAGAATGTGACATGCAGTACACCCTGTCATGATAGAATGTGACATGCAGTACACCCTCTGTCATCATAGAATGTGACATGCAGTACACCCTCTGTCAGATTATGCATATGTGCACCAATAGTCATCAACAGAGAAACACATGTGGACAAATGAATGGACATGATGCAGATGTAAATAATACTTGTCACATGTTCATTCTGTGGAAAGTTGGGGGACAATACCCATACAGATATTTCTCTTGGATTCCATATGGAATACGTCAGGAATCCATATGGAAGAGATATGGACTGAAAAACTTAAGGAATCAGACAATTTATTCCATATCCATTCATTAAGTACTTCACAGCAAGTAAAAATTCCATATGGAATAAAGTTGTAACTTTAATCCATAAGCACTTTTTTCCATATGGAAAGCAGGCTCATGCATTATAGCATCATGGAAACTACTCTCTGAAGAATCAATAACCTAAACTATCTGATTCAAATAGAAATGTTGGTGGGAGTTAGAGTATATATACATGTCAGTGTAGCTGATGTGGAAGGATGAATATATACTCATATAAATTTGAAGAAACACATGTATGTCAGTTTTCTTTAATTTATTTCTGCAGATGTTTGAAAACAGATAGAGACATGACCAAAAAAGTAGAGAAAATGTAAATATAATCAGAAAATTAATATCCGGTAGTAAAGCATAGATGAATCTTTGGACTTAGAAAATTTGGTACAAAGTGGAGTTTGGGCTTGATTTGATGTTTACTCTGAAAAAAAAAATTTCTTTGCTTCCTATTAAAATATGCTCTACAAAAATAATACCCTGGTGAAAATGTGACTGAAATTTCAGCAAAATCACAGTGAACATTTTTTGACATTCACTCAAATGTCTTTTTTCACCAGAAGTATGGTATTTTAGGAGATTTTACCAAAATTTCTGAAAATATCAGAATTATTTTGTGATTGAAATATCACTGACTCTGCCAACATTTCTGATAGTATCAGTGGGAATTTGTGATTCAAATTTCACTAAGAGTTTGTCAAAAATTCTGAAAAAAGTGCTATTTTGCGATTGTAATATCACTGACATTTCAATAAAAAATATCAAAAAGTTATAATAAAATTTATTTTTTGATTATTGTACAATTTGAATGATTTTCAGCAGCATTTATATTTCCTTGTTTTGATAGATGTAATTTTATTGTTTATTTTGGTACAATAACTTCTTTCCACATCTTTCCTTGTTGTATTTCTTTTTCAAATTTTGTTGTTGTTGTTGTAATTTTGTTAAATGGATTTAACTGCCCTCAAACAAGTTTTCTTGTTTCCATTTTAAATCAGAATTTTGCTTTTCTCCTGACCCAAATCTAATTTTCCTCGATACAGACCCATTTTTAATATGGACTCTGTAACTTTTTTTAAATAATGCTCTGGTCCCATTCCAAAATGAGCTTTCTAATAAGTATTTGTTCAGTTTTTTTTATATAAAAATGATTGTTGTAAAGAGCTTTCTGATTGGTCAAAATTTTGTACTTTCCCAATGAATCATTGAGTAACGGAAACTGATGGGAATAAGCATGCTTGCTAAAGATGGCGATTCAAATTTTCGAGTGGGATAGAAGATTGAATAACCATTTGAAAAATGTGTGGTAATGAGAATAGCTTGAATGCAAAGTCGATGGGAATGTAATTGGTCAGTCTGTATGAAAACTGAACGCCAGAACTAGCATTTTGCTTTTTGTGCCATAAAGAGCTTTACAGAAGTGGCTAACATGCTAAATAGGACAAGGCATTGAACCAGGATGATTTCAAAGTTATATAACTATAAAACTGATTAACTTCCAGAATGAATTTAAGGAGGGACAACGTACAGATCAACTGGTGGGAATTGTTTCTAAATACCCATGTCTATCAAAGATAGTCATATCTTTGCTTAATTTTCTTGGCCCACATGTAAAATCATCTTTCAATATCATGAGGCATTATTGTGTATATTCTAGATGTGTTAGAATTCAGTGTAAAATAAGAGGAATTATATCATGATAAATGTTTGTCACGGCTGTATGTGGAAAAAGAACTAATTCAAGAGACCACAACAGCATCATAGTTTGTACATTAATCAAAAATCAAGTCTGCAGTACAAGTGACATAAGGCAGGCTCTTAGCATTTCTTCTTTTCATAATCAGTGTTTCAAATGGATGCTTTTTTGTAATTTTGCATTATTTTAACAGTTGAATTTTTCAATGCAGATTAATATTTTGTGTTTTATATAAGTTTATGTATTCATAGATGTCTGTGCATATATTCCAGGCTTGATACTTTGATTTTTAAAATCACTTTCTTAATAATTATCTAGTGTCAATCCAGATTCTTCACATCATATTGAATATACTGTATATATATTGTACATAACAGACAGAAGGCCTAAAGGTAGATTAGTTCTGTAACTAACTGAGTTACCTTCTCTAAATAAAGTCATTATTATCATTATTATAATTAACTCCCATATCTCTTGCCTTGGATGTCATATAATTACAACATCTGTATATTCTTTTTATGCACACTTAAATATCACCTTGGTTAATAAAGTCCTGTTTAATTCATATCCATTATTAATTTGAAACCTTCTGAAATGTCTGGAAAACTACTGAAATTTCAGTAAAATACTATATAATGATCAAATTTTTTGTGAAACCTCACAAATATTTCAAAGAAATTTTAGTGAGATCTCACCACAATTTCAATGAAAGCTTTGGTCGCAATATATTTGAAATCTCGCCTAACTTTTCAATGAAATGAAAAAGACTTAAGTGATGCCATCATGGATTAAGTTTTGTATGCAAGAAAGAAAATGAGGACAAGAAAAATCTAAATCTTATTTGATAATGTCTCTCAAAATAATCCATTTTAAAAATGATTGTGAATATTTACCATTGATTCCCAATAATGTCTAAGAATCATTAGGCAGTTTAATAGAAATCTGAAGCAGATTTTTTATGGTTTAGGCAGAAAGCACTTAAAAACCCTGCCTGAAATCCACTTTAAGTATGCCTGGAAAATTTAATATAAGATGGACCATTACAAAATTCCATATGAACTATTTACAAATTCCATACGGACCATTTACAAATTCCATATGGTATATTTTCTAATTCCATATGGACGATTCACAAATTCCATATGGACTATTGCCAAATTCCATATGGATTATTACCAAATTGCACATGGAATCTTAATTTTATTCCATATGGACAACCTATAGATCTCATGGACTAATTTGCATATTCCATGGGATTTTCCTTACAGAGTATGTAAGGAATCCATAACATTTCCTTATGGATACATTGAAATCCATAAGAGTGGTTCAGCTTTCGAATAAAAATGTCAATATGAATATTTCTGTAAAAGTTCGTATGGATTCCATGTCCAATCCATGTGGAAAATTTTGTACGGATTAAGGATCTTCATACCTCTAGTTTAAGCTCCACAAATTCATATGATGAGTAATTTCCAATAAGTTCAATCCAGTTCACCACCATTTCTTTTGGCCCTGTGTCACCACACCAATTTTGTTTCCATAGAGACATGGTGTATGAGTAGATCCCAGAGACATCGTCTTCATAACCCTCCCAAACTACTGTGAGGGAGTCATTGTTGGATGTGTAGCTTATGGGCTGAAATTATATATATATATATATATATATATATATATATATATATATATATATATATACACACACACACACATACACACTTTACTGAGTTTCTTGACTGTATTAGTAACTTACAGACATTAATTAAAACAGACAAAGTCGACATTAAAGTAACAAAATAAGGTAAAGTGTCAGATCACATTAAAATATGGTTTACTTTGCTCAAAGCCAAACAAAACTGTTCAACAATTGTCAAATGGTAATGGATGATAATAAAGAATTTCACTGAATTATGACTCTTGAAAGGATTACTTGTGATTGTTTCAAATGAACAGTGATGAAAACAAATTAGCCAAATTATACAAGAACTAAAATCCATCAAAGATGATACATGTCACAACACAACTTCTCCTGAATTATTCCACACAACACTCACCATGTCAAGGTAAGGACCAGCCCTAAGTCTGCCCATAACAGGTAGAGTGATGTCAACTGTAAATTCAATGAAAGTCATTCCGCATTCTCCAGACTTGTCAGTACCTGTAATCAGAGAAACAGTAAAAATTATTTAAATATGTAACATAATATGGAGAAAAATTGTAATTAGTTTTTCCTTTCATCACACACACACAAATGGAAAAATACAGAAAGATTAAATTCACCAGTATGCAATCCTTCATTGCAGATTTAAATGCAATCCTTCATTGCAGATGAAATTATAGAAAATAACATAAATTCAAAATGATTTTGTACAGTGCACATTTAAATTCTTTAATTTGTTGAATTTTCCTACAGTATACACAAAATTACCCCCCCCCATTAGGAAACATAAATTTAACTAGTAAGTAAAAGACTGCATTTCTATGTCCTATTATAGAAAAAAAAAAATACATTTAATTGCAAATGTTCTTGTGCAAATGCCTTTTGTATTTCTGTAACTTGCTGAATTCTTGTAAAGAATAGCCTAGGAAAACAAACTGTACATGATCAGGGAGGATGAGAGAAGTAGATAACAGGTTTCCATTAAGGTAGCTGGCTGACAATTTATCTTGGGTTTAAATTCACTGAAATTACAAGAAAGAGTTTACATTATGTATAAATAATAAATAATCTTACCCATGACCCAGGCAAAGTATGTTGCTCCTTGGGTAAGCTGAAGCTTGGTCAGTTTTTTAAATGTGTTTGTTCCAACATTGATAATGTCCATGACATCAAAGAGTAGTGCCCTCTCTGCTTTGGGAACAGTCCCGCCTTCAAGCTATAAACCATAAAAAAAAGTTTTATAAAGTAAAAATCTTTTAAAAATGTTTAATTACAGCTAACTTTAAATTTAATGGAATTAGTAATATAATCTATGTCATCAGTTACATGTAATCTATGTCATCAGTTACATGTAGCAAGTGAACATTAAGGGGAGTATTGATTAATGTATTGGGTAAATTAACTGTCAATATAAGTCCATGAACATTTTAACATAACAGAAATGACACTGCATTACTAACTGCAGTGACAAGCACTGCTCTAGGTGATACACTACATAGTGAAATAAAACTTTAATACAAATTTTGAATAAAGAAGCTAGTATAACATACTGACCACCATTAAACATAGGTCAATAATAGGTGTAATGGTCCTTAGAACATTGTATTCACTTTAACAAGGTCTATAATTAACTTTAACAGTTTAAGACAGGTCTATAGTTGTATATTATTAGATGACATTCAATAGTTTTTATCTCACTGATATTATAACATCAGAATATAAGTAACTGGATTAGTAATATAAGTAATTGGATTGATAATATAAGTAATTGGATTAGTAATATAAGTAATTGGAATAGTAATATAAGTAACTGGATTAGTAATACAAGTTATTGGATTAGTAATATAATTAATTGGATTAGTAATATAAGTAATTGGATTAGTCAAATCTGAATAAATGGGGATAACTTTAATGATCTTAGATAAAAAGATAATTAATTTTTCACATACATAGTTTTTACAGTTTGTGTCATTGGGCTGTGTTTGTGTGGAAAGACCCAGATAGTACAGCATCATCTCAACCTCTGACATGAAATTATCCCACTGAATTTCCAGTACCGTGTCATTGCTGACATATCGTGGCATCAGAATGGTTCCAGCTGAAAAAAGAAGCCATGTTCATTGATATCATCTAGGACAAAAATTATAAAGCAAAAAAATTTGTTTAAATTATTAATGCTCGTGATCAAATTACACTGTGAAGTACAAAGTAGACTAATCACTTTAATAGGAATAATTGCCCTTTTTTTTATTCCTATGTAACTTATCTGCCTGATGCAAGTTGTATGTATAATAACGATTTATAAGATATGTTTATCCCAAGCAAATTAATGAATACATCACACTGAAAAACGTTTCTGACATAAGCGATTTTTGTATTATTTTAATATGAAAAAAAAAATAAAAATACACTAACAATATTTAACAAAGTTTTAATTGACAATAAATGATTCATTATAATACAATATTCAACAAATTTTAATTGACTATAAATGATTCATTATCATACAATATTTAACAAAGTTTTAATTGACTATGAATGATTTGTTATAATACAATATTTAACAAAGTATTAATTGACTATGAATGATTGATTATAATACATTAACTTGGTACTCTATTTAAGACTGCTATATAAGTTTTGAAAAATAACATTGCTCTTCATCAATTACTTACGCTTCACACCACCATTAAAAGCCACAGTAAATCCATTTGAACTGGCCTCAGCCTTAGTATTTGCAGCACTGAAGGCTCTAACAGTAAAATAATAAACTCCTTTTACAGGCACAAGATCAAGGTTATAGAAGGTCACTGTGGTATTGAGGTATACATTTGTAAATGGAACAACATCATCTCTAGTATTGGGGAATCTTCTGTCTGTTCCCAAGGCAACCTCATAGTAAGCCACTTTCTGATTGGGTGGAATATCCACATTAGCCTGTGACTCTAGTCCTGACTCTCCTGCAATGGTAACAAATGGTAACAACTGTCATGTCAAAGGTTAAATGCTATCAGAAGGCATTATAAAAGGCCTTTACCAGAACTAGGATGATTTGCAGTAAGTGTATAAACTAATGCAAGACAAAGGCTCTGACTTATAATTGGTCGTTTACTTGTGATTTTCCAAATACAGTTCTCCATCTTTATTAGGCAGTTGTTGGGGTCCATAACTGCTGGCTGTCTTGTGTAATAAATGACCACATAAAAGAAGATTGAAATGAGGGTGGGAGGTAGAGGGAAAGGGATAATCAAAATACCAGATATCTTGTGTAAAAATTATAATTTAATTGGTTAAATGTAGTTTAAGTAATATACAGTGCATCCTTCTCTGGCCCCTTGCTGAGCCCCTCTTTATCTACTATGATTTCTCTGTCCAGACATGATGTCATTGCAGCCAATATATGTTAATAAGCTAGTAACTAAATTTAGATATGTTGTCATGTTGAACCAATCAGATGACTGCATTGGAGCATGAGATCAAACATCGTGAGAGTTAGGGCATCAATCATATAACTGATATGCCTGTAGAGATGCATTCCTTTCAATGTAGATGCTGCATTTAATCTTTAACATTATTTGCGGAAAGAACCACCCACCTCCCATCCTTCCCCCATGTTGTTTATTTGGGACATTTCTTGCATAGCGTACTGTTCCAGCTCTGTTCTGGGTGGCCTTTGTCAAATCAGTGTTCCTATATACCTCGTATCAGCCACTCCACATACAGGTGTCGGACATTCTTCACAACCCTAAAAACACCCCAATGTCTTTCTTCCTGAGTCATTCCTATAGGAAAATTGCCAAGTTTCATGCATTACCTACTTTGCTTTTGACCCCCAATTTGTGTCAGTACTTCAATGTTTTCAGCTATTATGCCCATATACTTCATACCAGCTTCAACCTGTTTAACCTGATGAAAGACAGAGACAAGAAGATGACAAAAATGAAAAAGGTATAAGTATTGAAATACAGGTCTGGACATAAAAGCAGATTTCCTTCCTAAATGAAATTAGAAAGTAGCTCCAAAGGTGATATTGCCAGTGTGGTAATAAAAGTGGTATCACCACAGTGGTGATCACATTATTTCTCCCACTGATGTATTTCAATAACTCACCATGAAATATTTAATAAACTAATGTAACAACCACCTTTGATAATATACAAAAAATGATGTAACAACCACCTTGGATAAATATACTTAAAATGGGGTAACAACCACCTTTGATAAATATACTTATCAAAGCATCAGTTACATAAAATTATAATGTCTGACTAAATGACAGATTTTGAAATTCCAATGCACAAAATAGAAGAACTCACAAACTTGCATGTGTGTGATTCATTTCAAGTCAAATGACATCAGAAACATGTAGTTATTCACAGATAATCACTCAACATGTGTATTCCTGGATTCCATACATTAATTCACCTCAAACCTATACGATTTTACTATTAGGTAATAAACAGATCCTGTTGTCTGAATTCACTCTTAAATTTAACTGATTTCACAATTAAGTGGCAGTGCAATTGTTTTACTGGACTTTATTAGTGGGCACACTGTGTACATGAGCATCCATCAGTGGCAGTTGCTTTTTGCCTATTGACTGCATAATACAACAGGCTGCATTGAAGCAATTATGTCAATGAGCATCTATCACTGACAGTTGCTTTCTGCCTGATGACAGCATAATACAACAGGCTGCATTGGAGCAATTATGTCAGTGAGCATCTATCACTGACAGTTGTTTTCTGCCTATTGACTGCATAACACAACAGGCTGCATGGGGAGCAATTATGTCAATGAGCATCTGTCAGTGACAGTTGCTTTCTGTCTATTGATTGAATAATACAACAGGCTGCATTGGAGCAATTATGTCAATGAGCATCTATCACTGACAGTTGCTTTGTGTCTGAAGATTGCATAACCCTTTACCTCAAGCAAGAGTCTTTGGATGCCTCTAAACCATTTGCATGGAAGCGCCTTTTGACGCCTCTAGTCAAGTCACATGGAAGCGCCTTTTGATGTCAGCTGTAAACATCAGCCATTTTAAGCCAGTTTTCATAGCACCACCTTCAGGGAAAACCCCCTATTAGATAATACATTCATTTCTGCGAATGACAATTATGTCAGATCACGTGGTCACCACTCTCCAAAACAGCGGTCGCAGATTTCATTCAGTACTTACGAAGTTTTCACAATTAGAATCAAAACTATGAAAGATTCAATAACCTAGGTAAAGGCTCTGATATTGATGTAGGCAGCAATTAGTTTTTATAAATTATCAAATTCTGATGACTTAGTGATGTAGACGCAGACGAAAAACTTGTAAATTTCGAGTATGTGAAATAGCAGCTACGGATGGTCACGCGGTCTCACTGACATGACGGTGAAAACGAGTTCTCTCAAGATTTTAAAGCACATAAAAAATTCTTCTGTGATAAATAATTACACAGCTATAACAATCGGACTTTACTCTTAAATTTTTCCACATATAATAGATGTGTACCAAAAATGTAAAATGGTTAAAATTGCTGTTAAACGTAACATACACTACATTGCTTAACAGTTCACAGGCAACCGTATGCATATGGAGTCCACTAGGTAACAGGTGTTCTACCTATAGCACACTGCACTTTGTAACTATGCTCTATGAGGTAAAGGGATAATACAAGAGGCTGCACTGGAGTAATTATATCAATGAGCATCTATCAGTGACAGTTGCTTTCTGCCTATTGACGTGTAATACAACAGGCTGCATTGGCGCACCTCTGATGCTAGTTTTACATCATACAATATACAAACTAATTGTAGGCCAATGTTTATCAACACATCAATGGCTAGAGTACACAGTAAACAACAGTAGCTGCATGTCTTAAATGTACCTGTGTGATCAGTGAGGTTTGTTTACTGAGGTCACAAGGGTGACTGCTGGAGTACCTTTCGTGCTCAAGGCTGTCCTGTCTAAAACAATAGACGATACGTATCAACTCGTACATGTAATTCTACTGGCAATAAGCTGCTATTTTACAGCTGAAATCTACAGCATTTGACAATTAAAAACTTTAAATAAAAGTTTAAAAATAAGCCCAAAACATGCATAGTACAGTGTGACCCCGCTATAGCACACTCTGTTATAACACAAATTTGGATATAACAGTCATGGTATGGCTCCTGAAATTTCATATACATGTATTTTCATGTACACAAAAATAATTTCTTTCTTAAAAGTACGAAAAGAAACCTAAAAAGTTTATCCTTTTGGGGAAGAGATCGCATATGAATAATACAAGACAACTGTGACATGGCTCCTGAAATTTTATATGTATTTTTCTCGTAAACGAAGAAATAGTTTTTTTTTCTTTCTTAAAAGTACAAAAACTAACATGTATATTTATTCAGGGATTGCATCGAGTTTTGCCAATGTCACATATTGCGATAATTTTTCCTTATTGACAGCAAAATATACCATCTGGCAATTTTTTTGTTAGTGACATTGCTGGCTGTTTAAACTTGTATATACAATCATTGCTTTGGAGTGGAGAAATTCAGAGGCCCCATTAAAGGAAGCTGCAAATTTGATATAAAATGCGCTAAAATTAATCTATTGTTCTATGAAC
The DNA here is from genome assembly GCA_028554795.2 of Sinohyriopsis cumingii. Classification (NCBI taxonomy): domain Eukaryota; kingdom Metazoa; phylum Mollusca; class Bivalvia; order Unionida; family Unionidae; genus Sinohyriopsis; species Sinohyriopsis cumingii. Next base: position 85,798,521 of record CM068838.1, read on the forward strand.
AAATTCACTGTCCATATTGACAAACCATTTTAACAGTGCATCGTTATATCATAATCCAGTAATGTTGATATCTAGCATGAGTACTGTATGCTGTCAGATATCCGCATTTTTGTTGTTGACATTTCTGGTAGCAATGAGGCATTATCTCATAATATACCTTTCACTGGATTTTGGCCGCTTGCTAGTAATTAATATATTTACATAGACTGACATTTGTATGTGCATGGTAATTAAAATTCCTCATCTTTTCACTCAGAATGAAATCCTTCAGAACACTCACATTTTCTGTAGTAATCCCTGTCATCAGACCAGAACACCTGTGTCTCTATTGTCTGTTGACCTTTTTTAAAATTTTTGATGAAGGCAGAATCACTATACCACACACAAAAAACTAAATAAAAAAACCAAATGACGGCCAATTCCTTTTTAAAAATATACCCAGATTAAACAGTTTGCTGAAATTAAAAAAAAAAAAACAGATAACCTCTGAAGCACCGATTGTTTTGAAAATGTACTAAGCAAATGGAAAAAAAATCAGTCTTATTCATGCAATACAATTATTTGATGTTAATTGCCGCCAAATCTGTCCTTTAGCCATGATTTAAATAACGCATGTACCCTTCATCAAAGAAAGCCCACTACAATCTTCAATAAAAACAAAGAACTTTTCATCAAAGGAAGTCAGTACCAAACTTAAATAAAATCAATGGAATCTTATGATTGTTTCACTTTCCAACGTGACTGGAACATATTTACTTTGCCGTGAAAATTTCCTTTTTGCAGGAATAAAAGTATGCTTACGAACGCTACCAGTGGCAGCTTAAAACACAAACTAACTTTTACTGACTTGGGATGTAATGAAAAGTAAATGTGCTTCATCATTTGTTACGTGATTGTGCTATTTTGTTCCACTGAATTCAGACCTATATGACCTGTGATAAAATTATTGAATATTTTAAATGTGTGTGTGTGCATATTTTTGATGGAATTACTCGTATTGTGGATTCAATGTATGTGATGAGATTCGCAGGTTAGTACACAGTGTTGATACTCTATTTATGCTATACATCAGACATGTATATATAAACAGTATACACATATATGTACCAATGTGTGGTTCTCTGAATAAAGTAAAATATTATATATGCCTTCTCTGTTTTCACTACAAGTGTATTTCTCATTTAATATGCATAGATTTAAGGTGGTAAATGTGCCAATGAAGCACATATTTTTGCTCCCGCAATTATTACCTGCCCCTTCCAACCCCACCCCTATTTTTGGGTACATGCATCATTTTCTTCAGCTAACTGACCTGGTTGCTTATACGTTTCAGTCTATAACACGGTTGGGTTCTATGGCTCCCAACTAACGAGTTGTAGTGGTGTCACACTGTATTTTTATGCATTCAAACAACACAGTATAGAAACCAGCCAGAACCAGTCAACTCGGGCAAAAAATGTTCCAACAGGACAATGGCTAGTGCAACGATGCATGGCAGAGCAATATAACTAGAACTGTGAAAAGAAATAGTTGATGCGTACACACCAAGCTGTTAACTGATTACGTTATTGTTGAAATTTAGGGAGTTTAAGGCCAAATTTGGAATGTGTTTTGAGGTGTTCTAAGGGATAAAGGTTGGTTTATGATATTTCTGAGCCTTGGAGGAAAATCGACAGACCTTTGGCAGAAGAGTGACAAAAAGGAGATGCTGATCATAACAAATGCTTTCAACAGGCAAACTAGGCTATATAGTCTGATTTTTTGTCATGTTTAATTGTTGCTGTATTGTTCAAGATTTTTCAGAGGAATATCTAAGGACAGCTCTTACATTTTTTGTTCACTTCAAAATGCTGAAATGTGCTTCCTCTCAATGCTATACAATACTGAACTAAAACCTCAATGCTATACAATACAAACTAAAACCTCAATGCTCTACACTACCAACTAAAACCTCAATGCTATACAATACTGAACCAAAACCTCAGTGCTATACAATACTGAACTAAAAACTCAATGCTATACTATACTAAACTAAAACCTCAGTGCTATACAATATGAACTAAAACCTCAGTGCTATACAATACTGAACTAAAACCTCAATGCCAAACAATACTGAACTAAAACCTCAATGCTATACAATAAGAACTAAAACCTCAGTGCTATACAATACTGAACTAAAACCTCAATGCTATACAATACTGAACTAAAACCTCAATGCTATACAATATTGAACTAAAACCTCTGTGCTATACAATATGAACTAAAACCTCAATGCTATACAATACTGAACTAAAACATAAATCCTATACAACACTGAAATAAAATCTCAATGCTATACACTACTGAACTAGAACCTCACTTCTATACACTGCTGAACTAAAACCTCAATGCTATACAATACTGAACTAAAACCTCAATGCTATACAATACTGAACTAAAACCTCAGTGCTATACAATATGAACTGAAACCTCAATGCTAAACAATACGAACTAAAACCTCAATGCTATACAATACGAACTAAAACCTCAGTGCTATACAATACTGAACTAAAATCTCAGTGCTATACAATACTGAACTAAAATCTCAATGCTATACAATACTGAACTAAAATCTCAATGCTATACAATACTGAACAAGAACTTAAATCCTATTCAACACTGAACTAAAATCTCAATGCTATACACTACTGAACTAAAACCTCACTTCTATACACTGCTGAACTAAAACCTCAATGATATACAGTACTGAACTAAAACCCCAGTGCTATATAATACTGAACTAAAACCTCAATGCTATACACTACTGAACTAAAACCTCAATACTAAACAGTACTGAACTAAAACCTCAACGTTATACAATACTGAACTAAAACCTCAATGCTATACACTACTGAACTAAAACCTAAGTGCTATACACTACTGAACTAAAACCTCAGTGCTATACAATACTGAACTAAAACATAAATGCTATACAATACTGAACTAAAACCTCAATGCTATACACTACTGAACTAAAAGCTCAATGCTATACAATACTGAACTAAAATCTCAGTGCTATACAATACTGAACTAAAACAAATGCTATACAATACTGAACTAAAACCTCAATGCTATACACTACTGAACTAAAAGCTCAATGCTATACACTACTGAACTAAAACCTCAATGCTATACAATACTAAATGTACATCTCATATGACAGTAAGCTTGATCCCATGGTAAAAGGGGCAAACATGCACATCACTGAAAGAATTTTCTAAACTTCAGTATGAGTCATCTCAAATATTAAAGAAAATCCATTATGCAACTAAGGAAAAAATCAGCAAATGAAAAAAATCTGTAGTCTAAACCTTACTGCAAATTTGTTTACTGTGACCTGTACCATAAGGTCATAGGCTTGAGTGAGCATGTCACAGATTGAATGGTAATAGCTTTATGATAGTTAATGTCACATATAATGCGAACCTATCCAACGGTTTAGGAAATATTAGCTACTTAGCAATTTAACTAAAATCTTACTGCAAATCATGTGCTACTAGGACCTTGACCCTATGGTAAAAGGGGTCAAGTGAGCAAGTCATATAATGAACTGTCTAAGCCTCATAATGGCTCATGCAAAGTCTGATGAAGGGTTTAAAGAAATATATGCTGTGCAGGAAAACTGACTGCTGTGTCTTGCAATTCACTAATGTGGGTTTGACAAAAAGGCGGGGCCTGCATATCAAATCTTACTGAAATGAAAATCTCAGTCAAAACCTTCATAAAAGTGTTGATAACAACACTGTTGCTGCCACCACTCCTTAAACCCTGACTGCTATATCTCACAATTCCATCAATGCTAGCTTTAAAAAAAAGTGCAGAATCAAGAATCACTCTTATCTTTTCCAAGAAAGACTAATGACTAAATTATTGTGGCAGGAATTCTGACCTGTTAAGGGATCCACTCGTTTAATTGCATCTCTAGTTAGGCCAAATCCTTCCCAATTAGCAGTGACTTTTGTATTATTGTTCAGAATAGGTAGGTCATATCCAATTAGATCGCCATCGTACACTGCACCTGCTGGCAGTGGATCAACTCTGACTGTCACTCCATTAGATCGAAGAATATACTGGTATCCTATCGCATTGGTCACACGAACCAAAGTGTAGTAGCGATTATCAACAATTAAATTCAGGTTGTTGTTGATGCCAATTGTTTCTACTGAAAACAGAAACAAAAAAAAACAGGCATAACAAAAGTTTTGTTCTTTGAACATTTGCCCCTCCCCCTTTCCCTGAAATTGATAGCCTTTGTCTTTACCACCAACTGCAGAAAGTAGAAAATTCAATTGTGCTGATATGAAACTGGTAACAGGCAAAACTATGGATGGGCAACATAATAACAAAATGCACTCCAAGTATGGTGTGTGCACAAAAAATGTGAACTAAACACACTATTCTGTACTCGGGTCCAACACAATAACAAACATTCCTACAACAGATTTCTAGAAATAGTAAACTTAATTAAAGCCTTCATTTTAAATCATAAATAATAAACTAATAGCAACAAATTAATTATAATTTAACATATATATATGAAACAAAAAGTTCCTTATTCCTTATGTCAATATATATATATATATATATATATATATATATATATATATATATATATATATATATAATAAGAATCTTTAGCTCTCAAGATTTTAAAGTCTTAATTTAAATTTTGCTCAGTGTTGAGCTTACAGTGTGCTGATTTAAATAATCACCTTAACACACTTACCTGTTGTTAGTTTGAACTTTTCCAAATATATACACAGGAAGGTGGTTTTATTAACCTTTCCTTTCCTCTAATAAACATAATATATTATAATACTTAACTCAATGCTAATCACAGGTATAAACTTAGATGAAACTGCAGAACTTAAAAATGTCTTACCTCCAACAGCAAGGAACTCCTGTTCCTGTTTACCATCTAGTCGGTGAATTGCCCACTCATACTTGACTGCTGGACAGGGATCCCCAGTTGTGTCCCACATAGCACTAATTGTTGTTGTGTCTGAAGTGAAATCTCTGCAACAGAGAGGAAAGCAACACTGTTATGCTGTCAGGAAAGTGTTCTTTATTGGCAAGCAATAATATAATGAAATCTATTTTACCTACCGAGACCACTTCTATCAGGCCAACATTGAACTTGCCAGGCACAATGATACATTAACAATACATACAATAATTTTCCAGAAGAAAAATATTCAGGAAAATTTATCCTTTTCTTAAGTACACAAATGATCCAGGCATAGACAAAAGTAATAATTTTGTCATGTTCAGATAAATTAGGAGAATGATGGTATAATACTTCATTAGTGTCAGACACATCCCATTGTTTAATACATGTACCTGCATGCTAAATGCATCCCAATGTTTAATACATGTACCTGCATGCTAAATGCATCCAAATGTTTAATACATGTACCTGCATGCTAAATGCATCCCAATGTTTAATACAATATTGTACCTGCATGCTAACTGTGTCCCAATGTTTAAAACTTGTACCTGCATGCTAAATGCATCCCAATGTTTAATACATGTACCTGCATGCTAAATTCATCCCAATGTTTAATACATGTACCTGCATGCTAAATGCATCCCAATGTTTAATACATATTGTACCTGCATGCTAAATGCATCCCAATGTTAAATACATGTACCTGCATGCTAAATGCATCCCAATGTTTAATACATGTACCTGCAGGCTAAATAGATACCAATGTATAATTCAAACCTGCATGCTAAATGTGTCCTAATGTTTAATTCATGTACCTGAATGCTAAAAAAAAGTTCCTGCTCATTTCCAACTGTTGTTGTCAGGACATGATGCCAAGAAATACTAGATGAAGAAAACAATTTGAATGACCAAATGACAAAGTTAGACATGAAGGTATTATTGTTCCTATGATCATCTTCATTCCTTTTTCTGATTAAATGACAATTACAAGTTATCTGCTTTTTAACTGTTGTATAATTGTGTATTTAATAACACATTATCTTCAAGACCGTTGAAGAGACTGAATTGGTCTGCTGACAAAAAATAACTGCATTATTTCATGAGAAGTCAAGTTTCTTCCCTCAATTACATTTTTTAAATTGCTGTTTATTGGAATCATCTCAGATATTCATGCAAGCTCAAACATAAATCTGATAGGTTCAAATTAACATGTTCATAAGAATAGCAAAAAAATCTTTGTAATACTCTTGACATCAATGAACTCCTATGAAATGTGGTGAAGAGTCTAAAGTGTTTTCAAATCATAAATACAACTACAGATTGCAATAGTTTCTTTGGCGCTGGCCGATCATGACACAGAGTCAAACTTTCAATACAGGATGACAGTAAAATGAAACAATAACTAAACAATATAAATTGTATGTAAATGAACATCGTCTTTTTTTATTTTTGTATAAGAAAAGTACACAACAAAACTGATTATACCACAACTATAATGATGCATGTGCTTTTAAATTCCATTTCAAAATGAGTCTATCAGGACACGGCAGTTATTTATTGTTAGCCAGGTAGAAAATATTATAGACATAACACTGTATGTACATTTCAATTCATTCTGGTAAATAATGGATTAATCTTACCCGAGTATTATCTGAGTATTATCACTTACCATATGCAGTTATTATTTACCCAAATCCTTTGAAAAAATGGTCCGTTTCATACTGATTAATAAAAAGACACCCATACATTGAAGGGTTTACTGCATCTGAACATGTGAAAGAATGACAGAAAGAAAAGACAAGGACACGGCCTGCATGTTCCAACCATGATCAAAGCATGGTTAATGAACGTGTGACCTGACCAAAAGAATGAAGGTTCAGTGAGCAGGTCATAAAAAAGAACTACCTGTTTCATAAGAAAAAAGAACTTAATGCAAATATTCTACGACTGTGACATTGACCACATCTTCAAAAGGGTGATTCATGTATGAATGTATAAATCAGGATTAAAGGCACTTCTGCGCAATGATGGTTATTTGGTCAAAATTGAAAGTAAAGCTGTAAATATGAAAACTTGTACAAAACTTTAGGAAGATAAACCTTCGGAAATAAATGTAGGCATAAAGTACGTAACATAATATAAAAAAGGTAAAGGTGTCAAAATTCTGTACAAGATAAACTAAATAAAAGTTAAAGGTCTCAAAATTCTGTACAAGATAAATAAAATAAAAGGTAAAGGTGTCAAAATTTTGTACAAGATAAATAAAATAAAAGGTAAAGGTGTCAAAATTCTGTACAAGATAAATACAATAAAAGGTAAAGGTGTCAAAATTCTATACAAGATAAATAAAATCAAAGTGAATTGGCAGCTCCTTATGTTTATTTTCACATCCTTGACTACAGAGGTAAACTGGAAGATACAAATTTGGCCAATAACTTTTTTGAGTATTTGTTAAAAATATTTACAATTCACTTTTACACTTTCAGAAGTTTAATAGTCTTGTCTCATCTGGCAAAATTCATTTCCCAATTTATAATAGCACATAAGTTTGTGTATTTGGGACTAGTTTAAGTTCATTTTTCAAAGCAGGCATTATGACGAGCTGTCTACTTATAGGCAGTGGATTGTTTTTCTAATACCACAAAATAAAAACCTATACATGAAAGTAGCATTGATTTATGCCAACATTCTCTCCATAATGCTTGTTGCAAAATGCACACAATTTCACCATATACCAGTTCCAGAAGTATTTAAGAACTGTAGAGAAGAAGCAAATAGGTGCTATTCGTGTGTGATTTAATTTTGGTTGTAAAGCTGAAGCATTTATTAGTCGAAAGCATCTCACAGTCTTAAACATTTATCATAGATTTCTTCGCCAGAACGGTATTAGTTAGGCTCTCAACTGCATGAACCACCCCACCCACTATGAAAAGTGAGCTATTTTAAAAATGCTCATTGCATTTTCTCAACATAGCAACCAATGTTATGCTTAAAGAGAAGAGCCAAACACTTAACCTTCTATTCCTGAGATGTCATAAATTTTACAATTTGAACTTGGATGGAACAAGTCAGGTTCAGAGAGATAAAATGTCAAAGGTAAAATGTCTGCTAATAAACAAATCTGCTTCATCATCCTGTTTTCCCTATTTTTATTACAAATGAATGTCAGAAAAGAAACAATTTCCTATATTTTTTAAGCTTAATCCAACAGTTTTAAATTTAAGTTTATTTTGCTTCTGTGTTCTAAGACTTTTGATTCACCCATAATTGAGGATATTTCTCACACAATACTGCCACAATGTATATTGTATAAGCAAAAGCGAGATAAGCAAAATTAGATTTTTTTTTCATACATGATGTCAGTAGTAAGATACTAATTAATTGAGAAAATCATACTTAATGATGCACAAATATTCATATTTGTCTTAAGGTTAAGCAGCAATATGTGGAAAGAAAATTTCACAACTATAAGAACATGAAAATCATTATTGGAAAGAAGCATGCCTCATATAGAACGTACTTTGCAGAGATGAGGTGGCACTGTTTATCGCATGCATGATTCATGCATACCTCCTGAAGTGTGGACCTTGGCCAATATGCATATGATAGAGATGAGGTGGCATTGTGTGTATTGGATGCATGATTCATGCATACCTCCTGAAGTGTGGACCTTGGCCAATATGCATATGCTAGAGATGAGGTGGCATTGTGTGTATCGGATGCATGATTCATGCATACCTCCTGAAGTGTGGACCTTGGCCAATATGCATATGCTAGAGATGAGGTGGCATTGTGTGTATTGGATGCATGATTCATGCATACTTCCTTAAGTGTGGACCTTGGCCAATATGCATATGCTAGAGATGATGTGGCATTGTGTGTATTGGATGCATGATTCATGCATACCTCCTGAAGTGTGGACCTTGGCCAATATGCATATGCTAGAGATGAGGTGGCATTGTGTGTATTGGATGCATGATTCATGCATACCTCCTGAAGTGTGGACCTTGGCCAATATGCATATGCAGAGATGAGGTGGCATTGTGTGTATTGGATGCATGATTCATGCATACCTCCTGAAGTGTGGACCTTGGCCAATATGCATATGCTGCCTGTGACCACTGACAGTGGAATACATTTTTTCCAAGTGTGTGGACTTAGAGCAAGTGAGGCACAAGTAATTTGATGTGAACATAATTGAAAAAGTTTGTGATGATGTACCATCTGAGAAAATCTTGAACTTTCTGGGGAGTGTAGTTTAAAAAAATTTCACCACATGTTTTTAAGATTTTGTTCTTTTTTGAGAGGTACACATCTGAAGGAAGGCCAGACTGTATACAAATTTCATCCAAAATGACACCCATAAATCAAACACCAAAATAAAGGGAATTAAAGTTGTGAAGTAATTCTTCTACAAGATTGCTAAGATCAGAACATGTAAACAAACTGCATGGGACTGTAGTTCCTGCAGTTGTTTCCCCCCAGAGACTGTCATCTGAACAAGTGATTCTTTTTTGCATATACAGTCTTGGTAGGCCTAGACTGGATAATCATGTGATCTAAGTAAATATGGTCCATTCCAGAATAAATGTGGTGGCCTCTTGAATGGTAGGTTGAATAAAATTTCATGGATTGTATAGTCATGCCACCAACACCTATTTCATTAAGCTGAATTACTGTGAATTCATTAGTTTTGTAAGGTTACCAATCTTTGTGGATTCTGTCCTTGGTACAAGCTACAACTTTAAAGACCCAATGGGCAATGATCCTTCTAGAGAAACAATAATATGCCTTCCTTGATTGATAATTCTGGTACCAATCAAAATTTAATGTTTTGGCAAACAATGACAACTGATACCTGCTACAAAAATTTATTTCCAGTATTTGCACTTGATTTTACAAAAAATACAAAATAAGCTAAATCATCAGCTCCATTATTAAGCAGTAAAATGGTGATTGTTTTGAATACTTACATGTCTCCTGGTGCATTTTTATTGTAGTCATAGACTCCAACATGCCGCAGAGGTGACAGGCCCTGGCTGAGATATGATATGAACACCCCATTTGATGAAGCAATACTGGACAATCCTGCAGCATTTGTACCTTTTACTGACACAAAGATCTGGAAAAAGCAAGTATCTGGTGATGTGAAAGAGATTAACAGGTGATTGTTCTTACAATTACAGTATGGACTATTTATCTGGCTTCTGTTTCCTCCAACAATCTGTTAATGTGTTGGCATGAGTGGCACAATTTATGTCATCTTACATTGTCTATTAAATTAATGACATCTCTAATGGTCATTGCTCAAAATAAATTAATTAGACTTGACTGGAATAAATACAAATGGGACACTGTAACAGTGCTTATTTCATATAAAACCTGTGAGTCTGGGTTTAATTTATTTCTGTTTTGTGAGTCTTAAAGACACATGAATCACTAAAAATGTGTTCTTACACCATGGATGCCCCTGGCACATAAGATATGGCTGAATGTCACAGTTTTAAGTCAAAGAGGGAAATTGGTATATGTAAGCATAAAACAATGTTTGATGGCTCTCAGCATAAAATGACTATATAGTGCCAACAAAGGTAAAGTTCTGAAAAATTAACCAAACAAAAATTTCAGAAGATAAACGCTTTCCAATAAAAATAACATTAATTACAATAAGATAAAATATAAAATGTTAAAATGTAAAACTTTCATAACCGGTAAAAATTCAAATTTGTTTCACTGACTGCATTCATTTAAATAATTCAAGATATTTCTCAGGTGGTGAATCCTACAGTTTCTGCAAGCAGTTCATGTCACAAGATTTCTGTTAGGAAAATCTGTGAAAATCAAACTTGACCTAGATTAATGTAAAGCCTCACACCATGTATGTTTCAATCAGTTAAGTTTAAGTTATAATCTAGAAAAGAATTTGTGATGGATAATGTTATTCTCAGCATGTTTTTTCTGTTTTCTAATTTCATGGTGTTTGTGTTTGTAATCATATCATTATATGTTTTTTATTTGATAGGTGTTGTCTAATGTTGTAAAGTGCTTAGAGCTTCTAAAGATTAGGCACTATACAGAGTCCTCATTATTATTATTGTGTGACAAGGTCTGATGAGATGGAAAGACATGAATGACTCTATGGAGGGGCCTAAAAAGTTGAAACAGACAAAAACCAATTTCTGTTGCAGATAATTACTATTTCTCGAGAGTACCTGTTTCTCTCCAACCAGGTTGAGTCCAGTTATGGTGAAGGTGTTGATCTTGGGGTCCACCTCAAAGTAGGGCATGATCTGACCACCACCTCTAGTTCGACCCACAGCCAGTTGGTATCTGCAGAAAAAGGTGAAATTTATCAGTCCAAATTGTTGCAGTTTATTTCCTATTCTACAAAGCAGTATTTAAACTCTCTTAATGTGCTTATCATATTCCTTACAAGTTATTCTGCCTAATTCAATCATTTGGTTCCATTTGTTGACTCCCATGTGTCATATAATATTATCTTACTATGCTGATTAAGACGAATATGCCTTAGGTATCTAACACGAAAACTCAGTTTACAGTCCAAAATAATGCCCACAAATTAGCTCTCCTTTAGAACAGGAATGATTTTTTGTTGTTGTTGTGGGGTTTAATACCATTTTGCAGCATACGATAGGCTATACATGGCCGCCAATATTAATGGTGGAGGAAGAACCCAGGAAATCCCCAGAAAGAACCATCGACCCTCGAGAGGCTACTAGCAAGCTTTCTCACATACCCACATTGGCCAGATCCGAGACTCGAACCCACGCAGACAGATATGAGATGGCAGTGATCTGTAATGGAGAGCACTTTAGACCACTCGGCCACTCGGGGCCCCGAACAGGAATGATAACTGTCAAGATATAACTTTTGGTCATCATAAATATGATGTATGATAATTGGCATAATGCGTAATTAGCTTTGAAACAATTTGAGTCCGTTTTCTTTGTCTGTTCCTGAACATTGTTTATACTCACCTGAAATTGAAGTTTATTAGTATGCACATCAAAACTTTGTCAACATATAACAAGGTGGAGTCAGCTCCTACATTTTACTATGTCAGTTTTTGTCTTGAATAGGGTGACTGACAACATGCTACCCTGAAGCACACCCATCTAATGAGAATACCTGAAAACGTTCTTAACTTAGAAATATTTGTCTTTCAGGCAACTCAGACCTAGGTTGGACAGGTCATTCATTTTGTTGTACTTCCATGCAGTGTCACAAGCTTTCTCAGTCAACTGCATGTTATTTCTTGATGAAAGTTCTGACAAGATGGTCTATTGTGATTCTCTGGTGTCTAAATTATCAATGTAAATTAAACAGGAAGTTGCTGGAATAATGGCACCACAATAGTCCATCATTTATCATCCAGTCCATGGCTGTGCAAATGCAGCTTGTTAATGATATGGGACCATAGTTGGATGGGTTGGTTTGGTTTTGTCAACTTTTGGATAATTGGGTATTGGTGTCACTGTTATTTCTTGACAAGACTATGGAAAGTTGCCACTTACCAGAATTTATTGAAAATGTTTAGTAGTGTATTTAGAGCTGTGTTGGGTAAATGGTTCAGAAAGTTAATAGAGAGTATCACCCTTTCCTCTTAAAGCATCTTGGGCTCAATCCACAGTCTTGTAATTCTCTGAGATTGAAAAGTTTGTCATAATCTTCAGAATTTAAATTTACAAAATAACCTTTTTCTATCTCATTTTTGACAGTGTTAGTTTTGGGAACAACTCACTTGTCAGGTGTTCTTTGATAATGTTTCAGTCAATGTATTTGAGATTTCTGGTACCATTTCATTAGACTCCTTTACATTTCTGATATAACTGCTTTTCTTCTTGTCAATGATTTTTCATACCATATTCCAGCCAGAGTTAAGCCCAGAGACACAGGATCTCCATGTTTTGCTCTTTCTCTAATGGGATAATGAGCTGTAGCTATTCATATATGGTCTTTATTCAGGTCTTCAAATGTTGGATTGGTATTGCAATGCTCTAGGATATTTAGATATCTCAATGGCATCTTTGCATTTATTATCATTCCATGCTATGTTGACATGTTTAGAAATTGCCAAAGATGTGTTCACTGGTCACTATGGCAACCAGTGCAGATCCTCTAATATGGCCACATCTTAGCAACAAATGATTCAAACTGACTTGTTTGCTGTATCAATAGGTTACTGTGAATGCTAATACCTTGTTACTCCAGATTCTGGGTCTTCGAACCGCTTCCAGGCCACAGAGACACTTGTCAGGGATTCCTGGCATACAGCATCAATTTCTTTACAAGCTGAAGGAGAAATGCTACATTGTTAGAGTCCAAGCAAATAATTTGAAAAGAATCAAACTACACTTATAAGTTTTGTGTAAATTTGTTGTTTTTGTTAATTGCTTGTAGACATTAGATTAGAATAAGAACACCTATAACTGACATGAAAACAAAATTACTGAATTAATTTATCTGACACACAAACTACAACAGAATGTGCAAGTTAGCTCTGAGTGTAAAATGTTTTTAACAAATTTCATTCAGCATGGATCAGTAATCATAAGTTGTGTCTCAGACATCATAGGTACAATGAGTACTGTAATGACTGGAAATCTTGCGACACTATAAGTCTTGAGAAAACCTTAATTATTTTCAAAAGTAATTTTTTAATGACATATAAATGTTGGGATACAAAATTATACCAATTTTTTCATGCAGTATAAGTCTTGGGATACTTTTCACATTTTTTTCTACCGATCGATGGATGTTATCGATCATAACATTTGTAAAAAAAATGACTTTGTGGTTGTTAAGGGACTAGCATCAATAATTATAACATGAAAATGTATAAAGTTAATACAATTTGTTTGAAAAATCAATAATATTTTTAATTTTCTTCTGTTTTCTTATTATTTCTATCTATATATAATTTGATCAGATGATGACAAGAATTGAGCATTAGTGGGTTGCTATACGCATTTACTACAGTAACAATTATAAATTGTGTCTCCAAAACAACCAGTTTGCCAATGTGTGGAAAATTATAATTTTATTAAGCCGAAACACAAAACTAAAATGGATCAATGATGATCTTAGTTGATCAATGTGTTGAATATGTTACAAGTATTATTTGTACTGTTATAATGAACACATTTCTGTGAATTAGCATCAGGTAACTGATTTTAGTCTGGGTAGGTTTTAATCAAGTCCCATTAATTATTGATTTAGCCACATACAAAAAAAATCCATTAGTTTATTATGCTAGCATTTCCATACTGGGTTTTTCAAAGTTCCTGCACTCAGGAAGGAAAAATTTGAAAGTCAAATGAAAAACACAGTAAAATTAGTACAATTAGCTCAATAAAAATAGTCATCAAGAGAAAACATATCCTCCAAGGTCATCTGCTTATGACAAGACCCCTACTGAAAGCACCCTTTGGTCCAGCACTCTCAGCTGTATACTATTTATCTTAATCTTATGGTCCAGCACTCTCAGTTGTATACTGTTTATGCTAATACCTAATGGTCCAGTACTCTCAGTTTTATACTATTCATGTTAATACCTTATGGTCCAGTACTCTCAGTTAAATACTATTAATGTTAATAGCTTATGGTCCAACACTCTCTGTTGTATACTATTTACGTCAATACCTTATGGTCCAGCACTCTCAGTTTTATACTATTTATGTTAATACCTGATGGTCCAACACTCTCTGTTGTATACTATTTATGTCAATACCTTATGGTCCAGCACTCTCAGTTGTATACTATTTATGCTAATACCTGATGGTCCAGCACTCTCAGTTTTATACTATTTATGCTAATACCTAATGGTCCAACACTCTCTGTTGTATACTATTTATGTCAATACCTTATGGTCCAGCACTCTCAGTTGTATACTATTTATGCTAATACCTGATGGTTCAGCACTCTCAGTTTTATACTATTTATGCTAATACCTAATGGTCCAGCACTCTCAGTTGAATTCTATTAATGTTAATACCTTATGGTCCAGCACTCTCAGTTGTATACTATTTATGCTAATACCTAATGGTCCAGCACTCTCAGTTGTATACTATTAATGTTAATACCTTATGGTCCAGCACTCTCAGTTGTATACTATTTATGTTAATACCTTATGGTCCAGCACTCTCAGTTTTATACTATTTATGTTAATACCTGATGGTCCAACACTCTCTGTTGTATACTATTTATGTCAATACCTTATGGTCCAGCACTCTCAGTTGTATACTATTTATGCTAATACCTGATGGTCCAGCACTCTCAGTTTTATACTATTTATGCTAATACCTAATGGTCCAACACTCTCTGTTGTATACTATTTATGTCAATACCTTATGGTCCAGCACTCTCAGTTGTATACTATTTATGCTAATACCTGATGGTCCAGCACTCTCAGTTTTATACTATTTATGCTAATACCTAATGGTCCAGCACTCTCAGTTGAATTCTATTAATGTTAATACCTTATGGTCCAGCACTCTCAGTTGTATACTATTTATGCTAATACCTAATGGTCCAGCACTCTCAGTTGTATACTATTAATGTTAATACCTTATGGTCCAGCACTCTCAGTTGTATACTATTTATGTTAATACCTTATGGTCCAGCACTCTCAGTTGTATACTATTTATGTTAATACCTAATGGTCCAGCACTCTCAGTTGTATACTATTTACGCTAATACCTAATGGTCCAGCACTCTCAGTTGTATACTATTTGTTAATACCTTATGGTCCAGCACTCTCAGTTGTATACTTTTTATGTTAATACATTATGGTCCAGCACTCTCAGCTGTATACTATATATGTTAATACCTAATGGTCCAGTACTCTCAGTTGTATACTATTTATGCTAATACCTAATGGTCCAGCACTCTCAGTTGTATACTATTTATGTTAATACCTGATGGTCCAGCACTCTCAGTTGTATACTTTTTATGTTAATACCTTATGGTCCAGCACTCTCAGTTGTATACTATTTATGTTTAACCGTATGGTCCAGCACTCTCAGTTGTATATTATTTATGTTCATACCTGATGGTCCAGCACTCTCAATTTATATACTTCTTGTGCTGCATTTTGTTTCCATGACAAGATTTAAAAAATACTGAGTGTGGAAAATTCTAAGTTTTAAAAGGTACCTCTGTGAAAAGTGCTTGACACATGTACCAAGTTCTTGGTTGAAATACCTTGAAAAGTTTGAATGTTATGTACTAGAAATGAAAATTTGTACACAGCAAAACTATATATAATCCCATATTGACTGTACTAAGTATGAGAAGATTTATTCATCCAATATTATGAAACACATTGATGGAATTTCATTATAGCAAGAAATGTGTTCAAGGAACATGGATGCCTTATTATATTTCATGAAAACTGACCTAAATGACAATCGTAGGAGGTGTAATGGATGGATGGAAAGACAGACAGACATGGGTAACACTAGATGTTCTCCTGTTGTCATGATGGGGCATACAAGTAAAAGTATCAAGAGCTGTGCAAAAACTAAATCATAACAATTTTGCCATGTATGTAACAAGGATTATAAAGTGGCTGTATTTGCTGACATGACCAACACAAATACTTCAAATGATTTAACTTTACATGTTGGACTTTGGACATAAGGTGCCCATAAGTATCCCATTCAACTGTTTGGTAATTATATTTTTCCAATTGTTTAAATACTCTACAGCCACAAGCACAAGACAAAACAGATGTGAAAACTTATCTGCTGGACTCATCAAAAGTCAAAACCCAATAATGGAATGGTTGCCAAATGGCCTGTACTAAAGACATTACATCAATCCTTCCCACTGTATTTTTTATAACTATATTGTGTGGCAGGTGGTGGCTGTCAGTAGAAATAAGACCTTAAGTATAAAATATGTATATCCCAGACCCTGATTAAAAAAGATACCAGCATCAACGACTACCAGGGATTGATGAAATACAATATTACTATGAGGCTTGACTGAAAATGCCCATTAATACAATCTTACAGATTTTCAATGTACTAAGTGTGCTTCTCATCAAATAAATTTTTTTAAAAAGCCGCATAAATACTGCTTTCATGTGATATTCTATACTACAGATTTTCTAATTTCTTAAAAATAAATATTTAAAGAAAAAAATAGCGATGCATGGAAGGATGAAAGCATCACTGAAACAACAGCAAAATGTAGAACTGAAAACTACACATTGACCAGTACATTTATAATCAAGCATATAAATGCTTTCTTTGTTGACATAACTTTGAATATTTTCCTTTGAATGTTTTTGTTATATATTTTACAAAAACCTGGCTGTCAATTTAATTTTCAGGAAAAGAAAATCCAACAAAAGCCATTAAAATGTCAAGGTTCCTGGTACTAAAACAAAGAATTATTAATAATCAAGTTGCTTTCTAGCCTGCTTATGACAATTTAACTCACATTCTTCCGAGTCGCAGGCTCTTTTATTCATTAGCACAGTGGCATCATCATCTGCATTTTCCACTCTGTAGTCTGTCCGCAGCTCCACCACTGGCCCAGAAATGGGAGGTGTGCTGTCGATGTTGATAGCGTCAGAGAAAGCATGGCTTATCAGATTCACTCTATTAATGGCTGTTACCATGACATAGTAAGGCTGGCCAAGTGAGAGAGCTAAATCTGAAAGGAAATATTCCCTTTTAATCTTAAGTCACTTCCAATGTATCTCTACTTATTATGATGACATATCATGACTAGACTTTTTTTAGCATATGCACAAAAATATCTCAAAATATCCAACTTACGTTTTATCCAACTTTTCTCCAAGCTAATACATTCAAAAGAGAAACTTATATAACTGCTCTCTGAAACATTGTGTCTATTGTATCTCACCAACATTAGGAAGCACACCTCTCCCTCGATGACTAGAGAGAAATGGGGTACATAAATATTAACCGTGGCATTATGGATGGAACAATATTTCCAAGGAAATTCAAATTCTGGTTCTGGGAAAGGATTTGGGGTACTAGAAACTTTCACTGATACAAACCTCTCCCATCCCAAATTTGCAGTCAATAGGGTCCACATGGGGGAAACAATCTGCATGGAAGTCCTTAAGAAGTCCAATAAAGTTAATAAATTTGTTTTTAAAAAACCCAACCTTTTAATAAAAATCAAATTGACATGCAGTACTCACAAATTTGTCTATTAGTAAATCTGGGTCTCTCAGTATCAAATCACATGTATCTATCATAAGCAAAACAAATGAATTAAAACTTTAAAGTTAGAATTACACTTGTGAAATACCTGAGCCAAATGGATCACTATGATTGCTCTAACAAATTCCTAAAGACAGTTATTTTAAATGCCAATTCTTTGTTGACAGCATGTGGTAATGATGACTCAGTACAACTGCTGCTGGTCTAAACAAACATTGTTGGCATGTGGCAGATGCACTGCATATGGATGGGAAAAAATGACAGAAAAGAAAGAGAAAATCAAAAATATGCACATTTTTTTTTTACAACTTCCAAGTAATTTGTGTCTGTATCACAGCAAAGTTTGAAGTACTATCACACATTAACCAATGACAGACAAATAGTCGATTGTCAAAAGATCAGTAGAGTTAATAAAAATTGTTGGCACATGCTAGCAGCACAGTCCTGGAATAATAAATACTACATCCCAACTTTTAAAAAAAGATGAAGAAGAAGAGAAGAAACAAAATTGTGAGCATTTTATTAGATTTTGATTTTTTTCAAAACAGATCACTTCAAGTTTTAAATAACAAATCTAAAGGTTAACCAAAGCAAAAACTTTGTCTACAGGATGTCATTTAAAGGACAACTTATGCTGACCTTATATAAAGTTGTCACTTTAATGTCAACATCATTAATTTATTATAATTGGCTGATGTTGTTACGGGGTTTAATGCCATTTTTCAGCACAAGATATATATATATATATATATATATATATATATATATATATATATATATATATATATATATGGCAACCACTATAACTGGTGAAGTCAGAACCCAGGAAAACCCTGGAAAGAACCACCAATCCATGGCAAGCTACTGGTAAGCTTTCTCACGTATCCATATTGGCCAAGCCTGAGACTGATACTTACACAGACAGAGGTGAGATGGCAGTGATCCATAATGGTGAGTGCTTTAGACTGGCCACTCGGGGCCCACTATAATCTGCTGAGACAATTAATGTGTTAAGTAGCTTATGTCACCATGCCAAAGAAGCATTAAGTTGTCAACCATTGTCAAAATAAATCCAGCTAAGGCACTGAATGCATGGAGTGCTCACACACATCATCTTGACAGTCAATGGATGCTTTCTTGTTTGAATAAAAGATGGCATATCACATTTACAATGATTACACAGAAACAGATATAAAAATAAACTTAAAACACAAATTTTACTTGTCTGAACATCTTTAACTAGTATTTATTTCTTACAATGTTGCCACCAATATTTCCCAACATTTTTTAATCACCAATACCTCATCATATATTGTGTTATTTACTGAGAAATTAGTTTTGTTTAAAAAAAATTAAATCAAATTTGTACATTTCATGACGTAAATTCCAAATTTCTGTGTATGAATTGACATTTTCTAGATTAAAAGAATTGATGTATCAAGCTTTTAAATTTGTTTTCAATTCTGTAATGTTATTCAAACAGATGCCTATTTACTTGTCTATAAGAATAAAACTGAGATCCATTCCTGTCTTTGCATATTATGCAGATGTGTAAATTATCAGTTAAAATGAGGAAGTGGTATATGTAATATCTCACATGGACGTTCATTAGAGATAAGTCATCCCCTTTTTGTCAAGTCAAGCTTACCTTCAAAGACATGCTTGCTGTTAGTTGCTGGCACCTGCAAGTTATTCACTACATCAGTATAGCCCTGTTCAGTGCCCATAGAAATATTGTAATACACTATAGGGCTCTCTTTGTCCACAAAACCACTCCAGCTGCACTCAATTGCACCACCCTGTTGATAAAAGAAAAATGGGATAACATTTTTACATTTTTATTTCTTATATAAGAGAAACTTTGCTTTTCTAAATACTATTAGTTATTAGAGTTTTGTGAGTTGCATGCTGGGTGTGCATCCACCATAAATATACATAGCTGTTTACAATTTGACACCTAAATTACATTTTGGGTAAGCAGATAGATAAAAACCCTATTTTTTTAAAATCTAATTCTATATTACAGCTCCAGAAGAACACTTTTATCTAGAATCTGGTTTGTGTTTACAAGTACATTGCGAATGGCACATTGTATGTCCACCCCATGTTTCATAAAAGTTCATTTTACATGTACTAGAAGGGCATGATCGACTAATGGGTCTCAATGATCTGGACTGAGGTCAAGGAATGCATTCTAAGTAACCATGCAAAAAACTTCTGACTTTCAGACCCAAGAATGTATAGGTTGCTTTACTACCTTAAGTGAAAGCCATCCAGAAAGTTTGGTCAAGGGACTTGCTCCTCAAAAAGGATTAATCTGCAAAGGTAATTTTTTAAGCTAGTCATCTTGACCTTTGACTCTATGACCTTTGATCTTACAACCCCAAATCAAAGTCCTTTTGTCCCCAAAACCAAAAGGCCTCTTCTATTCCTTAAGTGCAAAAGCACTCCACAACCATTATTCGAGAACTAAAGATATCATGCAAAAACTTCTTTCTTTCAGTCACAGTGACCTGTTGTCCTTGACCCTTTTGATATTATCAATTGGCTCTTCCCTAACTTCAAGTGCAAGTCATCCTAAGAGTAGTGTTCAGGTTAGTGACGTAGAACAAAAATTATTGTGCAGAAACCATTTATCTTCTCTGAATCAGCAACATTGACCTTTGACCACAAAATCAATAAAATTGTTACTTGTCAGATGTGCAAGCCAGCCACAAAGTTGGATGGTGGAGAACTCAAGTTACCAGTATTGTGTAGAAACAATTTATCTTCTTCCAGTCAGTGACCTTAGCCTTTAAAATCAATAATGCTCCTTACCTTAAGAGCAAACCATCCACACAGTTTGGTAAAAGTAGACACTGAGAACCCAAGTTACTGTGCAGAAAATATTTTTCTTTTTGAGTTACGTTGACCATTTGACCCCAACATGGATATCTTCTTCCTTACACCTAGCACAAGCTAATCACAAAGATTGGCTGAGGCATATGTTGCAGAACTAAAGTTATAGACAGATCCCAAATAACATCATCTGCAGCCATATTTGATGTATGCTGGCAGATTTACTGTGTGTGTGTGATTACGATTTTTTTAAATGTAGCTTAAACAATTTTTCAGTCATATTGCTACGATGTCTGCAGTGTGGCAGTTTATAGTGATGTCCAGCACTTGGGCATCAGGCAGCAGACATGTAGCATGATGTCCCACCCAGTCACATTATCCTGACACCAGGCCGACCAGTTCTAACACTAACCTCTTAATGCTGAGTGGCAAGCGAGGCAGCTGTTAGTACTATTTACTGTTGATTTTATATGGTGTTTGGAAGTTGAAATGAATTCAGTGAATCTCAAGATCCTGTTACAAAACATTCATACATAAACTAAATGCAAATCAGGCTTTCTTTTAGTATCTGTATTTGTACATAATAAGTTGATTTTGCCTCTGTTCAAAATGGTAAATTTTTGGTGGTAGCATATAGAAGAAACTGCCAGTTTGCGCATCATCCAGGTAAAATGGGCAGAATATCTAGAGACCTTATTGGAAGCATCTATTGTGAAGAATACAAAAATTCAACAAGTGGAGAGGCTCACAGCATAAAATACTGACAGAATGGCAGATATATAAATACTGATTATTATGGGATATGCATAAATCCCAACTTTTCCATTTTCAGTCAGCAATATAATTTCTGAATATGATACAAAAAAAAGCAATTGCTGCAATAACAATAGCAAATGACACTGAAATAATCACTTTAGGACCAGTATGTAATATATTTATGTTAATGTAAATGGACAACTGAGTGCTACAAACATAGATATAGGCAGGACACTGGACTGTGCCGCTTCGAGGATCAGACTGGTCTACTATCAATGCTCCAGAAACTACGCTACCAATCAGGCCAGCCTTGTTTTTCACCCACACACTCAGGATATTTGGCTTGCCTGAAAATAGTAGCATGTAAAACTAAAGAAATTATTGTGTTTGTATAAATAAATATCATTTACTTTGAGAATGGAAAAGGAAGATGTAACTTCCTGATATGTGTGTATCTACTTTCATTAATGTAAATATCTGGACACTTCTGTCGTGATAATGCATGTTTCACAAAAAGTAAAATTTTCCTGAATATCTTGTCTGGAAATTATTATCTCATTCATACAAATTGTGTATGGATGCACCTTGCAACTTCAATGCTGACTGTAAGTTGGCTCTAATGGGTAGGTTGCATTATATTCTTGCTTGCCAATACAGAACACTTAAATGATCTGAATTTCTTTTACCTAATAAAAAATTCTCTGGTTATTGTTCGGTGATTGTTTTTTGTCATTCCCAGTATGTACTGCCAGTAGAAATAATTATGTATAGTACACAAATGATATCATCAGTAACCAGCCTAAATAACATGTTTTACACTCCTTCGAGGAATTTATCAAGGAGTAGTTATTTTTAATCTGATTATATTTATGATGACAATACTGACTACATCCAAAATGAGGTTATTAAGAAGAAATCTGCCACTGAATAAGACTGAGATGACAAGAACTTGGGAAATGTTAACTAATTTGATTAGGGAGCTGCATGACAATGATCTGTGCAGCTAGTCAGCCATTTTTCTTCCTACTCAGTGACAACACCTTTAATCATTTCCTCTATGCAATAATGACAGTTATCAGAGTGATTTTTCATGGTCTGATTGTTCTGGATTCACTCACCTAATTTTGGGGGCCCCGAGTGGCCGAATGGTCTAAAGTGCTCTCCGTTACGGATCACTGCCATCTCACCTCTGTCTGCGTGGGTTCAAGTCTCGGATTCAGCCAATGTGGGTATGTGAGAAAGCTTGCCAGTAGCTTCTCGTGGGTCGGTGGTTCTTTCCGGGGTTTTCCCGGGTTCTTCCTCCACCATTAATACTGGCCGCCATGTATAGCCTATCGTGTGCTGAAAAATGGCGTTAAACCCTACAACAACAACAACAACACCTAATTTTGAGTGTGGGTGAAACATTCCCAAGTTTTCTCTGCACATTTTTAAAATAAGGCGTCCAGAAAATTAAAAGGTTTAGATATTTACATCCATGATGGCACATACAGGTATACCGATCACATAAAACAGCAGATATTGGCTTCGACACAAAACACTTGTCTTGTTTTCAAATAATGCAAATTTGACTAAATACTTGAAAATTTATGAAACCCCCCAAAAAATAAAAAAAAATTGTTTACTGTACCTTACTGTTTTCAAACTTTTTATATTCTTGTCAGAATTTATCTCCTTTGGAAGGATGTTTCTACCATCTTTTGGGTTAAACGTATTTACACCTATTACTAATGATAATGGTGTTTTCACATTTCACAAGATTTAGTTACAGCAATACAACATATCTTGCATATCATTTATATTGCATATTTTTTACTCTATTTTTGTCTGTGGCCACACAGACCAATAAGAACAAAGAATTGATGCTATTTTTATTGTGGGTCTTGGAGTTAGCATTTTGAAATAAAGTTAGATGGAAAAACATCACCATTGTGGCTCAACCGATGAGCACTGTCTTTAATGCTGATCTGTTTTGTCCAATCCTTTAAACCACTTGGCTCTTGGTGATAACACCCAAAAGGATCAATTTATGTACTGTTTATTTAATGATTTTTGGAGGAAGGGGAAAGGCAAGATGTCACACATTCCTAGACACTGTGCATTTCTATGATACCAATTTACTCTAAGCAGATGAAAAACAAAATGGATGATGGTAATTTCAAGTAAAAGTAATTATGAAAACCCACCATATCATAAGAAAAGAATAAGTACCTGATGGATCAGGCTTTATCTGTCCAATGGGAATTGTGCTTTCATATGTTGGGGACATAAAAGCACTAGTCACATTCCAAACATCGTCAGCAAGCGGGTAAGTGCCGACGGCATACCATGTCTCTGCAATGTTATCCAGAGTATTAGCATCTAGTAAATCTTTGTCATAATAACTCCATGTACCAGATAGGGAGTCCACTGAAAACTGGTACAGTCCAAATCCTGTTGTGAGGTTAGCTTCTGTATTAGCTACGTCAACAAATCTGCAAAAAAAATTGGGATAAAATTGGTTTTGAAAGATCACCCCTTCTGCAAACAAAGTCAGGGTATATAAAGACAGGTTATAGCACTATATAATTGATAAATCGGTCCATTCAGAATCAGGTCTCTCATGGCACTGTGGTTTTTCAAGACTGGTTTTAATGTAGTATGATCTAGGGCAGTCCTGACAATGTTTTCTCAAACAATGCTGAAAGGGAAGCATTGTTTTAAGAATCACTTGCCCATGTAAAAAAAAACCTTCAAGGTTTTTCCTGAAACAAGCAAGATGGAAAATCCTAGCAAACTATTGTAAAGCATTAAGGCATATAGTAAATATTACACCAATACAACCCAAGCATACCTGGGTAAAGAGTTCAGGCACATTGTAATATTAACCAATACAACCCAAGCATACCTGGGTAAAGAGTTCAGGCACATAGTAATATTAACCAATACAACCCAAGCATACCTGGGTAAAGAGTTCAGGCACATAGTAATATTAACCAATACAACCCAAGCATACCTGGGTAAAGAGTTCAGGCACATGGTAATATTAACCAATACAACCCAAGCATACCTGGGTAACAAGTTCAGGCACATTGTAATATTAACCAATACAACCCAAGCATACCTGGGTAAAGAGTTCAGGCACATTGTAATATTAACCAATACAACCCAAGCATACCTGGGTAAAGAGTTCAGGCACATTGTAATATTAACCAATACAACCCAAGCATACCTGGGTAAAGAGTTCAGGCACATAGTAATATTAACCAATACAACCCAAGCATGCCTGGGTAAAGAGTTCAGGGACATAGTAATATTAACCAATACAACCCAAGCATACCTGGGTAAAGAGTTCAGGGACATAGTAATATTAACCAATACAACCCAAGCATACCTGGGTAAAGAGTTAGGGACATGGTAATATTAACCAATACAACCCAAGCATAACTGGGTAAAGAGTTCAGGCACATTGTAATATTAACCAATACAACCCAAGCATACCTGGGTAACAAGTTCAGGCACATTGTAATATTAACCAATACAACCCAAGCATACCTGGGTAAAGAGTTCAGGGACATAGTAATATTAACCGATACAACCCAAGCATACCTGGGTAAAGAGTTCAGGGACATAGTAATATTAACCAATACAACCCAAGCATACCTGGGTAAAGAGTTCAGGGACATAGTAATATTAACCAATACAACCCAAGCATACCTGGGTAAAGAGTTCAGGGACATAGTAATATTACACCAATACAACCCAAGCATGCCTGGGTAAAGAGTTCAGGGACATAGTAATATTAACCAATACAACCCAAGCATGCCTGGGTAAAGAGTTCAGGGACATAGTAATATTAACCAATACAACCCAAGCATACCTGGGTAAAGAGTTCAGGGACATAGTAATATTACACCAATACAACCCAAGCATGCCTGGGTAAAGAGTTCAGGGACATAGTAATATTAACCAATACAACCCAAGCATGCCTGGGTAAAGAGTTCAGGGACATAGTAATATTAACCAATACAACCCAAGCATACCTGGGTAAAGAGTTCAGGGACATAGTAATATTACACCAATACAACCCAAGCATGCCTGGGTAAAGAGTTCAGGGACATAGTAATATTAACCAATACAACCCAAGCATGCCTGGGTAAAGAGTTCAGGGACATAGTAATATTAACCAATACAACCCAAGCATACCTGGGTAAAGAGTTCAGGGACATAGTAATATTAACCAATACAACCCAAGCATGCCTGGGTAAAGAGTTCAGGGACATAGTAATATTAACCAATACAACCCAAGCATACCTGGGTAAAGAGTTCAGGGACATAGTAATATTACACCAATACAATCCAAGCATACCTGGGTAAAGAGTTCAGGCACATTGTAATATTAACCAATACAACCCAAGCATACCTGGGTAAAGAGTTCAGGGACATAGTAATATTAACCAATACAACCCAAGCATACCTGGGTAAAGAGTTCAGGGACATAGTAATATTAACCAATACAACCCAAGCATGCCTGGGTAAAGAGTTCAGGGACATAGTAATATTAACCAATACAACCCAAGCATACCTGGGTAAAGAGTTCAGGGACATAGTAATATTAACCAATACAACCCAAGCATACCTGGGTAAAGAGTTCAGGGACATAGTAATATTAACCAATACAACCCAAGCATACCTGGGTAAAGAGTTAAGGCACATAGTAATATTAACCAATACAACCCAAGCATACCTGGGTAAAGAGTTCAGGCACATAGTAATATTAACCAATACAACCCAAGCATGCCTGGGTAAAGAGTTCAGGGACATAGTAATATTAACCAATACAACCCAAGCATACCTGGGTAAAGAGTTCAGGGACATAGTAATATTAACCAATACAACCCAAGCATACCTGGGTAAAGAGTTAGGGACATGGTAATATTAACCAATACAACCCAAGCATACCTGGGTAAAGAGTTCAGGCACATTGTAATATTAACCAATACAACCCAAGCATACCTGGGTAAAGAGTTCAGGCACATAGTAATATTAACCAATACAACCCAAGCATACCTGGGTACAGAGTTCAGGCACAGAGTAATATTAACCAATACAACCCAAGTATACCTGGGTAAAGAGTTCAGGGACATGGTAATATTAACCAATACAACTCAAGCATACCTGGGTAAAGAGTTCAGGCACATAGTAATATTAACCAATACAACCCAAGCATACCTGGGTAAAGAGTTCAGGCACATAGTAATATTAACCAATACAACCCAAGCATACCTGGGTAAAGAGTTCAGGCACATAGTAATATTAACCAATACAACCCAAGCATACCTGGGTAAAGAGTTCAGGCATATAGTGATATTATAGGTTACTGCATTTGTATGGGAAAATATAAACGAGTTTTGGGATGAAATACTGCACAACCTTGGGAGTGCAGTATATCCTTCCGACAAAACGAGTTCATATTTTCCCATACAAATGCAGTAACCTTTTTATTATATGCTCATTTTTTTATTCTACCTAAGGTTTAATTACATAAACAAAATATACTACAAGGAACAACGTAAATGAATGAATGCCGTATTCCAAACGAAATACACAAGCGCAGATTTCTCATTACACAAAAACATCATTATTAATGCGCACATAACTCCGCCAGATAAATTTGAACTTAGTCACGCGCTTGACATAACTTTCGAAAGAAAATGGCATGTCTAGTGAAAATTGAAATTTGCAGTCATATTGTGAATGAATGCGCATTGCAACACCTTTTCCATTTGATCTGGAATGAATATATTTTGGTATTTTGTTTCGATTCGACGAAAGTTTGTGATTTTGGACTGGATTCATCTGTGCAAATTGTACATGAAATACATCGGACTGAAGTGGCACGGGAGAAGCCTGTTTACATCTGCAAGTGTGTTTGTTCTGTCATTGACTATTTGAAATCATTAATTCCACTTGATCTGGAATGAATAGATTTTGGAATTTTGTTTCGATTTGACGAAAGTTTGTGATTTTGGACTGGATTCATCTGTGCAAATTGTACATTAAATACAACGGATTGAGGCGGCATGGGAGAAGCATGCTTATATATGCAAGTGTGTTTGTTCTGTCATTGACTATTTGAAATCATTATGTGGGGAAAATATGAAGTGTTTCAATCGCAATTATCAAAAAGATGCTATTGAATTTAACGTTTATTTCATTTTGAGTACAGTAAGTAAGATGTAATTGCACTTGGAATATAGTTGAAATTACAGTACAATTTTGAATTCTGTAATTGACTGGATTATCAAGCTTGAGAACTCATGACATGGCTCATGTAATTCGGATTTGCAGAACTAAGAAAGTACATTTTGAGGAAATTCTGGATGTAAAACTGTAAGTATATTTGTTTTGCCATTCTTATTACCAGCTAAAGGAGACAGTTTATGGCTTTATAGCTTGCATGTTATTTGTAGGTACCGAGCAATTTTATGAAATCTGGTGTCTATTGCAAAATCTGAAACAAAGTATCAAAAAGTAAACATGGAATGTAGCAAAACAGTTGGTATGTTGCAGTCCACGAAACATCTGCTTTTGTTCATTCAGAAACATATTTAATCAACCAAAATGTATTGCATCTACTATGCGAATGTACATGATTTGTTTACAAAGTAGTTCCTAATACACTATTGGGTACACGTGTCCAGCGCGTGGGTGCAATATGAAGGTGTGCAATATCGTAAAATATTGAACAATTCTGATAATGTAAAGTTAACAGAGAAAAAAATGAGCATATAATAATAACCAATACAACCCAAGCATACCTGGGTAAAGAGTTCAGGCACATTGTAATATTAACCAATACAACCCAAGCATACCTGGGTAAAGAGTTCAGGCACATTGTAATATTAACCAATAAAACCCAATTATACCTGGGCAAAGAGTTCAGGCACACAGTAATATTACACTCAAATTTCTGTTGAAATGAATAATATAGACGCATAAGAAATATAATTTCAATATATTAAACATCAAATTCTTCTGCTGATGACATTAATCATTGATGCAGCAGCAAGACTGGAAGCCGCAGCACATCATGATACAAACTTCATGCACATAAGTATTCACTTAAATATTAAATATTCTTCCTGAAAAAAAAATGGCAGCCATATATTTGTGAAATTAATATAAAAACATTTAAAGGAGATACAACAAGCTGTGACAAAAATGAAATATTGATATATCTATTGAAAGTACCAGAAAATGTGTAATTATTGGCCTCAGATTTGCTGCTGCTTTAGTATTACTATTATTCTTCCATGATTCATTGGCTGCCTCCCAAAGTAATTGCTTATAAAAATAATAATTTGTTCTTTTTTTAAAAAAAAGAAACTATACAACAGAAATTCAAAATGTATTAACTGACAACATGAAGACTATCTCTCAATATGATTTGTATTGTTTCACCCCATACACACATCATTCCAGCCCTAATAAGCTTATACTTCAAGTTTGATCAAAATCTAATCCCGAGTGGTAATAAGGTTATCCAGTCATGTGCAAGATCACATCATTAATATGCATGGAATTTGCTCATTAATGAATTCATCTAAGATTTTGATGATATAAACCTATATCCCAAGTTGGATTGAAATTGGATCAGAAATACATGGATGCATGATGCATAATGGATGCATGGTCAAACCATATGCTCTCTTAGTCTGATTATCAGAAGAACTGAAAATGTACAGGGTTGAATGGCACATGAAGACAATGCAATCGATGATGGAAAAGATTACCACCTGAGGAGGGTTACATTTGGTGGGGTTTTGTCCACAATAAATCCATCTGTCACTGCAGGAAGGACATTACCAGCATTGGTTATGGCTCGCACTGATGTGAAGTATGATTGGCCAGGCTTCAATGGTAATACAGCCTGAGCATAGCCTGAGCTGACAACATCTGTAATAATAATAATAATAAAAATAATATCGCTGAGGATGCCTCAATTCTATACTCTGACCTTTGACAACTGATTTTTATGTTCAAAATCAGCACTTGGCCTATTCAAGTTTTGTATAGGTTTCCCCTAACACCAAGACCTGAAGGTTTCCAATAAAATTTTAAATTGTTATGTGATTAACAATGGCTCATCAAATTAGAACAAGACTGATCATATTTTACAAGACTGTAAATCATAATGTAGCTACTTATCCCTCAAATTTACTAACAGTAGGCAGTGGACATTATAACCTGGACTGTTACTGAATTAATCAAACTACTAATAATACATATAAATAGTTTTAATGATGAAGTCAAGTTATGTCTCATCTTCAATAAGCACTGATGATACACAACACTGACCATACAGAACATTGACCAGACAGAACACTGACTATACAGAACACTGACTATAAAGAACACTGACCATACAGAACACTGACTATACAGAACACTGATCATACAGAACACTGATTAGACTGAACATTGACCAGACAGAACATTGACCAGACAGAACACTGACTATACAGAGCACTGCTATGAACACAAAATATTGCCACAGCCATTAAGACAAAACAAACAGAATTATTAAAAACAAGAGGCCCAAGTTGGTATGATTTAGCTCACGCATGTGGCTTACACAAATTAAAAGATGGCCATTTCACTAAGCATGCTTATGTTGTACTTTAAGAAAATAATCCTATGTTCTCAGCAATATCCCAAACTTACGTCAAGTTTAACTATTTTTTGTAGTCTATTGAAAGGTCTGATAAAGAAGGACTTAATATGCATTCTCTCCACTGATAACATAATTCGTACAAGGTTTTTGATGATAAAAATCTAGTGGGTTCACTGCCAAAAAAGTTGTAGTGAATTCAGGAAGACATAAAAACATATTTTGAGAGGTAAAAAAGCTACATAAATAAATATACATGCCTTGCTCATAAAAAATCTTACAAAAGATCTTAACCTATATACTAAATCTGCTTAAAATCAGGTCACAAATATAGCCTCTTCAGTGGTAAGAAGCTTAGCCAATGAAATACAATATCCTCTCATTAATATGCATAAAACCTGTTCAAAATAAACTTCAATTTAAAAAACACTATCTGATCAGAAATAATCTCTAAATTTGAGACAAGCTCAGTCAAATTGATATGTTCACAGATATGGATCTTGCTCATAGTTTTGCTCATTTGAGATCTTGATACAGAACTTGCTAATAAAATTGTACTCATCTGAGATCTTGATATATATCGTGCTCATAATTGTATTCATCTGAGATTTTGATATGGCTCTGTTCACAACTGCACTAATCTGAGATCTTGCTCATAGTTGTACTCATTTGAGATTTTGATATGGCTCTTGTTCATAATTGTACTCATTTGAGATTTTGGTATGGATCTTGTTCATAATTGTACTCATCTGAGATTTTGATATGGATCTTGCTCATAATTGTACTCATCTGAGATCTTAATGCTTTAACAACAAGTTCAATCTGAACTGGTCCCTAGACCGGGACAAGCTCAGCAAATCTTATGCAAAATCACCTCATTATTATAGCACAAATCTTGCTCACGAATGACCTTGATGATAAAACCTAGCCCATATTCAAAGTCTGATCAAAACTGATTAGAGATATTGCTTCCAGACTGGTAACAGACTAAGCCAATCACACACTGGTAACAGACTAAGCCAATCAGACATTGGTAACAGACTAATGCAATCAGATATTGGTAACAGACCAAGCCAATCAGATATTGGTAACAGACTAAGCCAATCAGATATTGGTAACAGACTAAGCCAATCAGAAACAAGATCACCTCATTAATATGTGTGAATTTCATTCATAATTGAACTTGTCAAAGATCTTTATAAAATATGGACATTTTCCAAGTATGGACAAATCAGATTAGAAAGGAGGTCTCCAGAGGGGTAACATGCAACTTGATACAAAATCATTTCATTTTACATTCAAGAATCTTGCAGTCTTTCCAGTAACTCTCTTTGATAAAGGAGATAAAGTAGGGCGTTTTTTAAAAAAAAAGGAGAGTAGGGGAAAGAAAGAATACTTAATAAAGTAAAATGAAATTTATGTAAATAACTGAAAAAAATGTTGTTTTTTTTTAAATCTGCCAACCTCAGCTTGAACAAAAGCATGCTCTTACTTACATATTAGTTGTCTTTTTAGCCCTGGCTGCCCCAATCTTCTTAAATACACAGTACCACATCACAGACAACATATCTTAATTTACCTCTCCATGACCATTTAAGCAGTGAGTAATCAATTTTCAACATAAAATTTATTTTAAAAAATAGGCAGAGTAGGGCCATTTTGGAAAAAGTAAGAAAAATTTCAAGTACCTGGAAAGTAGAAAACATTAAGAATACAAGAAAAGACTAGTAACACTGGATAGATTAATCACGCTCATTATACTTAACTCATTAAAGACTTTGATAATACAGCTTAAACATTTCAAGTTTAATCCAAATTATGTCAGAAATATGGTGTCTAGAGAAGCAGCAGCAAGCAACTGTTGAAGGATGAATGATGGGCAATGAATACAAGGCCTTACCATAATTTCACTTGGCCATTGGAACTAATGATGATGAATGATGGGCAAGGTCTTACCATAATTTCGCTTGACCAGTGGAACTAATAACATGTACAAGAAAGATCAGACTCCACAACTATGTTTTCTTCTTGGTGCATCATAAGTATGAGGAGATTGCCATTTCTTATTTACATTTACACAAGATAGATAAAACAGTGAGTCAAGCTTTTGCACTCCATCAGCTAAACTGTATATTAACATTCTGTGCAGCATCTTGTGCATCACAAGGGTAAGGGGCAGCGAAATACACCCATCCTCACCCACCTACTGCCCCATCATTACACAAAGTTCTAAATAAGTAAATATAAGAATAATGTTGCCCTATTAGTAAGAAGGGTGGTTAATTGGATTTGGCTGGCATTATCTAGGGGATGACCTCCCCCAATTTTATGGCCCGGTGTGAGTGAATTATAAGATAGAACATCAACAGAGAACTGAGCAAGATTGTTGGGAAGATATAATGCAATACGAGCTCCCTAAGACAAGAAAAACAACAAAATTTAATCAATAACAATTAACAGCAGCAACTCCAATTCAATCTAAGTTATGTCAACAGAATTTAATAGCAGTGTCTAATTTGGATTTATTTCATCATGGGATATTAAAAGGTTGCAAGATTTAATTTTTTGCAGAGCTTTCATTATGGATAGAATATCTGAAAATAATTGATGAAATATTTTGTTTGAGAGGTTTCAATGTGTTTTTCAGATTTCATCATGCTTGTAAGTTAGGTTGAAATTTTGATTTCATCTGGTAACTGACTTGAGAATGTGTTATTAGGTGTTTGCAAACTTTATCCCTATCTTTCTCATTCCAATGGCCTATATACAGAGATGTATGGCGATAACAAGAGGATCTGATTTAGGGTTTGAGTAATAGCATTGTGATAAATATTTCAATAATAATAATTTCATATATCTTGACTTGTGCCTAAGAAACCAATTAAAATATTAGTTGGTAATTTGAATTATTTCTTCCAAACATTTTTGTTAATTACAGCTGCTGAGACAGTGCCCATCATAAAGATAAATATCTTTCTGTTGAATTATTTTCATTCTGTGTCTTTATTTGTCTTGGATGCATCTGTCAAACTGTTAAATCTGGAGCATTACAATTACACTTGAGTCTTTATCTAAGACAAACCATTATGTTCATCTCTAAATGTACTGTAACAACTCAGACCTACCTGGTGCAGCTGCTTTCTCTTCCTCATTGTGTATAAGTCCTGCCTCTATGAAGGGCTGTACATCCTCTCCTCCAGGCTGTGTGCCAACAGCCCACTGGTATGTCATTACACCATGCATACTACTCTCAAATCCCTCAAACTGAACAGATACAGTCCCTGCGTCCATCTGGTAGTTAATATCAACTTTATCTTCAGCCCCATCTCTTAAAATGCCTTTGTGAAATAATAAAGATTGTTTTTATGTATAAACTTTCAGTCACTTTGATTTTAACATGCAGTGTTCTTATCCGAAAAAATGTCGCTTGATATGAAAATCTGTTGTTTCCTACTTAGGAATTTTTCACAAGCTTAAAATTGAGGAATATAAAGTTCAAAATTAAAATGTATGTGAGTATGTATTAGTGTTTCATGGCATGACAGCACAATAATGGCTATGTGGTGCCAAGTAAGACTAAAGTTAAAAAAATATAACAATGAAAAATTGCACAAAAAGACTTTAGGAAGAAACACCATTCCAAATAAACACAAAGAACTACAACATAAGATATTAAAAGCAAAGATGTTAAATTTTTTGGGTAAAATAGAATAAAATAAAATATAACAGTATAAGCAATTCAAACAAATCCTTAAATGAAAGCACATTCCATCAAAAAGACTGAGACTTTCTGAGGTGGAACATCATCGACAGCATGCCATTTACTATTCAAATCTGAAATACAGTGGATCGACTGCCATGAGCATTTCCATAAGATGTATGTATGTACTATGTTTTTATTTTCTGCACCTCAGCACCAACAAGGGTATGTAGTGCCAACAAAAGTTATGTTTTTAAAATATGTAAAACTATGTACAACAAGAAAAAATATAAAAAGTTTTTAGTAGCACCTTATGGTACCTCAGCACAATAATAATAATAATAATAATAATAAATAATGAATTTATTTAAAGAAGTTCATTTGGTCAACCGACCAATCTACATCGAGGCCTTCAACAATTATATGTGTATGAATAGCTGATGTACAATTTGTACAAGATGAGGTGTATTTGTACAATTTGTAAAAGATGAAATGTATTTGTACAATTTGTATAAGATGAGGTGTATTTGTACAATTTGTACAAGATGTAGTGTCTTCTGATAACAAATGCTATTAAAAACTAGATGACTGATCTACTGCTATAATTAAATATGCACAAGGCTTTAAGGACGAGCATGTACAGGATTCATACAAAGATGAGAAGGAAACCTTTCTAAAATGTTACAGGCGAGTACATGAAATAACATTGTTTTAAAGAGTAGTACAGTAGTACTGAATTACACAAAATCATACTAATGATTATTTCTGTAGAAAGAAGCTCTTTAAAAGCTTGGCACAAGTCAGCTGACTATATAAGGGTGATATGCAGTTTGAATGTGTGTGTAAAGTTTCATGGCAATTCTCCAAGAAGTTTATGAGAAGTAGTGACAACAAAATCATGGTGCTACCAGACTAAGGAAAGATAATGGAAAACAGGCCATCCCATAGGCCCTTCTGACCATGTGACCACCAGAGACAAGAAAAAACAGATCAGAAACATGACCTCTTGATTGGTCACAAACTGAGCCAATCAGATGCATGATTACCTCCTTAATATGCATGGCTTCAGCCTATCACTGAACTCATCTGAGATGTTAATGATATAAGAATATATTCTAAGTTTGATCAAAATCATATTAGAAATTAGGTCTGCAAAATGGTAACAAACTCAGTCAGATGCAAGATAATCTCACTAGAATGCATGAATGTGACTAATTATTAAACTCATATATGTTACACTGCTATACACTAGATCAAACTGGTTGATAAAATAAGAGATGGGTGCCACCATTCATTTTCCATGCAATGATGGATTATGATACTGTGATCCAAATTTCAGGTATATCAAAGAAGTCTGCTTGGAACGTATCCTGCAGGACACACAATCTATTATCAAATAGGTGCAAGAACTTGTATACAGATTCATAGTGAACAATTTCATAAAGGTAAGCTAAAACTGGAAAATTTTCCAGCAACTCAGGCTGCTGACTTTTTGACATTCATCAAGCCCACTTCTAAGCTCTTATTTTACAAAACTCTTGCTTAGAACCTAGAGATACCAATCTCTATTTTGTGACTGGTATCTAGTTGATGATAACTCTTTGGTCAAGAATCCAGAGATACCAATCTCCATTACTTGACTGGCATCTAGTTGATGATAACTCTGTACCAATCACCATTACATGACTGGTATCTAGTTGATGATAACTCTCTGGTCAAGAATCCAGTGATACCGAGCTCCATTACTTTACTGGTATCTAATTGATGACAACTCTCTGGTTAAGAATCCAGAAAGACCAATCTCCATTACTTGACTGGTATCTAATTGATGACAACTCTCTGGTTAAGAATCCAGAAAGACCAATCTCCATTACTTGACTGGTATCTAACTGATGATAACTCTGTACCAATCTCCATTACATGACTGGTATCTAGTTGATGATAACTCTGTGGTTAAGAATCCAGAGAGACCAATCTCCATTACATGACTGGAAATTTAGTTGATGTTAATATGCTGCCACTTTTGATGACAATGGATTCCAAAGTATTTTTGGCTGAGTGTGTAGAACTCACATCTTGTGGTTGCGCATGGACTGAATGATACGTGTGATTTAAAACTTGTTAAAAAAAACAGTGTCACAACTCATCAAAATTGGACCATAAAAGATTATGACCTTTCAAGGCATAACTGTTTGTCATATGCAGTTCACCTACCAAATGGCATCCAATTCTGTTGAAAGGTTGCAGAACTTCAGAGGGTCACAAAAAGACTGAAAGGATGGACAGATTGATTGACAGACAGAAAAGGCGATTACTACAGGGCTCCCACATATCAACATCATCTCACTTCATCTGGATGAAAAAATCTGGCTAATACAGGTGAAAATAAAATTAAAGCATCTAATTCTTACTGCA
Source organism: Sinohyriopsis cumingii (assembly GCA_028554795.2). Lineage (NCBI taxonomy): Eukaryota > Metazoa > Mollusca > Bivalvia > Unionida > Unionidae > Sinohyriopsis > Sinohyriopsis cumingii. Next base: position 85,835,093 of record CM068838.1, read on the forward strand.
AATTATTTTCTATATAAAAGCTTATAGCAAGAACCTACCTATCTTATCCTGTGGTACAACAATGACTGGTGTGGAATACATGGTGTCACTGGGAGTTTCAGCACCATTGTAGGCCTGCACAGACAGATAATAGACTGGAACCTTGGTGTTTAGATCAGTGTTTTGCAATACCAGATCTCTGATGTACATACTGTTCTCCTTGCCTATGACACGCCAATCAAGAATGTTGGTTGCACCTGTAATGCACCAAACGTGTTACAATAAGCTATTCAGTTTAGGACAAGCACATGTACTCAAAAAAGGGGGCATTAAATAGTTTATAAGTTGGGAGTGCATATGAATCATAAAAATACCAACTGACAAAGAATTACATCAATGGTGCTGCAAAATCCTCAAACTTTTATTTAGAAATGCTGCATAAAGTTAAACAAAACTAAAATTAGCAACTGCAAAATTTAATTTTTTTTGTCAATCAACTTGTTTTAAAAACCTTTAGTAATAAACCATTTGTCTGCATGCATTAGCATCTAACTACAGCTATAATAATAGTGTCTATACAGTGCCAATTAAAAGAAAATTAAAAAAATGTAAAAATTAAGTACTGCACAAACTCCAGAACCCTTCCAATTAAATGCAAACATGGAGCACATAAATGTAAAGATATTACAATTCTGCAAAAAATACATAAAATAATATATGAAGGTGAAAACAATTTTTCAAGTAAAATATATTTCTTTGTTAATACTTACCCAATCAAAATACCTTAGGAGAACAACTACCTTGTAAATCCAGCCCTCCCATGGAAAAACTCTTTAGCTAAAAAGCTAGAAGTTATCTGTCCACCAAGCTGGCAGTTAGAGTGATCTCCCCTTGATAGCAAGATTGGCACCACATTTCCACGAAATCATCAGTTACTACTGGAGTGGAAGGCATACTCTCAATATGCATGTAACTGCAGGGAGGCTGCGAGGAGTTTATGTGTATTATGATTGGGTAAGTATTATTGAAAAAACATTTTATTTAAAAAATTGGAATCCTCTTCAAAGATATTACACAATCATAATACCATAGGAGAATGGGTAAGAGTTGGAGGGAGATATATTTGCTTGCCCTGGAGAGACCATCTATGATCCCCTAAGGTATGCGGGAGAGCTTCTAGATAACCTGATTATAAAATAGACTCCATATGTCAGGGAGATCACTACACTTGCAGTATATTATGAATTAGATCCTGTTATTTCCATTGTGTCACTAAGTAGAGGCTCCCTTTTGGTGGCAAAGGCTTGAGGGTGAGTGATATTTTTGCTAGGGCTACTATATTGGAACAGGCAAAGTGCTTGCACTGTATTTTGGCTTTCCTGGATACAGGCCTCCCACGTCTTTTATGTAAGAATTGCTACATCTTTTCTGCAGTGAGCTCAGTCTTTTCCACCTCATGTTCAATTTTTTCCATATTTTCATTGAGACTACTGGTTATGTTCATTAATTCCATGACCTTGTTATGTTCCAGCACTTCTTTCGACAGCTACAAAGTCCGTACAACCAAGCCAGGTAATTTTGTCTGCTCCAGCACTTGCTCTTCCAGACTGGAACAGCTGCCTGGGTAACAGTTGCTTGTACAGCTTTATGGTGATGGGGCAGTTGCAAGTTGCTATTCCTGAGCACACTTTTGTATCAAGGTGGGTAGTCCCAGTGCCAAATTTGTTCTGGTATCCTCGACACAATTCTTTCTCAGAGTCTCTTTATTTCTTGTACTTGGTTGGGACTAGCTCATGTCAGGGCAGCATTCTTGTATACAATGGCATACTCCGATATTGGTACATGAGATGTGCAAATCAAACCAGGAATTCCAATATTTCCTACTTCCACCAGTGGTCAGATGCCCCAGCTATGAACTCTTGCATAGGTACCATATTAGCAGCACTACGTTGAACTAGAGAATACACTGTTGGAACAGTAACAATGGAGATAAATACTCTGTTGCTTGTATTCCTAAAGTCAGCTAGTAGCTCCTTGCATTTCCATACCAGCCTGCAAGTGGGATTTAGAAAATGCAGAATTCTCTGGCACATCTTTCCATATATATCCATGAATACCCAATGTGTTGTGCCTACATTTATACAACCTCATAGACCTAGGTGGAACTGCTGGCCAATCTGAATCAAAACTTGCATCACTGCCATCCTGGCTTGAAAAACTTGGCCTTGTGTAATTGATGTTTCTTGCCATTAAAAAAATCGTGTGCATGTGCAATGGATATGCACTGCCAATTCTATTATATGACCCCAGTGCACAAGTGCAGATATGGACCTAAACTTGCTTGTACTTCCTCCCATTTTGCTAGTTCCAATAGCAGCATCTAGGCCTCTAGTGCACAAGTGCAGATATGGACCTTTACTTGATTGTACTTCCTAAAAATTTTGGTGTCTAGGCCATGCCAAAGAATGTGGGACACCTTCATTTCTTCTGCCAGATACCTGTATTTGTACTTTTAAATACAGTATTTCCTGTGGCTGTGGCTCCATTTCATTGCACGCTGCAATCACAGCCATGGTTGCCAGCATGTCATTCATCTTGCCTAGTAGTGTGTGATGTTTCCCAGTTCCTTTAGGTTTCCAAGTCTTTCTACCTTGCACTGCAAGCATACAATGGTGCCTCTTCATCTGTGATTGGCACACCCTTCTCGTTACTCTTTCAAAGAAGTTGTACATGCAACTCCTTGGAAAGTGGTTTCTGCAAAGCTTGTGCAGATATATTCATTTTAAGTTCATCCAAGTCCCCTCCTGAGGTCATTGCCTTTGGGGGATGGTATTTTTTAATCTGGCTGGCTTACATTCTGCCTGCTCTCTGTTGGGAATCCTTTTCTGTAGCATTGTGCAGAGCCTGTAGGATAACCTTGTTTTTCAGGACTGGAGCTTCCATACATGTATTGGATTCCAAATGATACAGCTAATCTGGTTATTGCAGAAAGAACAAACTTACAGTGAAAGTTGTTGGTGTTTGCCAGTTCTCACAAGGTATTTAAGCTTGTAGTTGTCCTCCTGCATGACAATGTTTATATGACACTTTTCCAGGATGACTTCCATCCCCTTTGTTGCCTAGACAGTGTGCAAGACATGTTCTTCTTTACTTTGGACCAAACACAACACAATGTGAGTGCAATTCCCCATTTTGTTTTTATTCAGTTTTCTGCTGACTGTTGGTGAAAGCTAAGCATGTACACCACTTTTTCTTCCGTGAGAACTATTTATGTAATTTTTTTGCTGTCCTCCACTGAAGTGACAAGCACAACATTCTTGGCATGCAAGCTCACCATATCTCTTTCTTCTTGTGACCATTCCAACTCAAGCTAGTTCTGCTTGTCCATCTTCATGTGCTATCTGCATCTCCACCTCAGTGTGGTAGCTTCACAGCTCTGCCTCTAGATTGATACCAGGGCAGCATGAGTGAAATCTCAATTCTGGTGCAGCCACAAGCCTGGACATCTGGTACGAAAATGTCTTTGAAAAATGCTTGTTGGGGCAGTTGGCATAGTCTACCAGATACACTCCAAATGGCCTGCATACCTCACCAGCCTTGAAGTTTGATACTACCTTGATGCACAGCTTAAAATGGACAGTGTACCCCTGGCTGATTGTACTGATATATGCACAGCTTACAATGGACAGTGTACCCCTGGCTGATTGTACTGATATATGCACAGCTTACAATGGACAGTGTACCCCTGGCTGATTGTACTGATATATGCACAGCTTACAATGGACTGTGTACCCCTGGCTGACTGTAGTGATATATACACAGCTTACAATGGACAGTGTACCCCTGGCTGATTGTACTGATATATGCACAGCTTACAATGGACAGTGTACCCCTGGCTGATTGTACTGATATATGCACAGCTTACAATGGACAGTGTACCCCTGGCTGACTGTAGTGATATATACACAGCTTACAATGGACAGTGTACCCCTGGCTGATTGTACTGATATATGCACAGCTTACAATGGACAGTGTACCCCTGGCTGATTGTACTGATATATGCACAGCTTACAATGGACAGTGTACCCCTGGCTGATTGTACTGATATATGTGCAGGCATGCTCACCAACACCATGTTTTCCAGAATGGATGAATCAACAAAGTTGCTCTGCTCCAGCATGCCATTCTTTCACATGAGAGTCACCCTGTTAAGCACTCCTGAGAAGTCATTGGTGTAGTCAATACCATAAAATAGCCACTTGGAAACCTTGGTAACAAAGACCATTACAGCTGGTGTATTGCCATTGGGGTTTCACATCTTTTCTCTAACATCAAGGGCTTGGAGTCTGTATCTTGCTCAATGTTATGTATGGTCTCACATACAAGTCCATCACTTTTTCTGTCCACTGTGTGCATGTTTATCTGGATTTAACCACACTTGCTTCCACTGGACTTCTGCACAGCACCTTATATATTATACACCACCTGCTTGTTAAACCCCTTTTCCTCAGTTGTGCACAAAGTACCTTGTATATTATACCCCACTAGCATGGTGGGTCCTTTGTCTTCAGTTGTGCACAAACAACACCTTGTATATTATACACCACCTGCTTGGTAGACCCTTAGTCCTCAGCTGTGCACACAGAGCACCTTGCCGCTGTCAAACAGAATGTCCTTGCTGTACAGGTATATAAAGATGTAGATATCATCCACAAAGGTTGGAAGACCAAAAAATGGACAGAGACATGTGCACCCTTCATGGTCGATGTGGTAATCTACCATAAAAATGTCAGGGACTAGGATGCTATTGAAGGCATTTTTGTGCAGTACACCACTCCCTCGATAACTTGTGTCCAGATAACTCACGATCCTGATTAAAACACAGTGTCCGGCATGTCTCCTGATTTTTTCCAAAGAAAATATATTTTAAATATCTTTCAAATATGCTGAATGTGAAAAAAATATGATAAGAATTGGTAAATTAAACCTTGATACATCGCTCGCATTATCATCGAAAATGGTGATTAATGCTTGTAAAGACAGCATCCATATCGTGAAATTTGCAAGTTCTAAATAAGATATCATATATTATGTAAGTTCTTTTAATGATAAATAGTTGTCAATACACTGTAAATAAACAGTCTGGTGAAATAGCGATCAATGAAAACTTCTGTTACATGCTAACAGGTGGCAACAGAGAATGAAATAAACACCAATTAAATGTCTTGCTATGTGAAAGGCAAATCGTGCAGTAGGATTTGGTCAACCAAGGAGAAACAAATGGGAGTGGGGAGCAGCAAAGAGAAGTTGTGAAATGTAAGTTTTGGCCTCAAGGTCTCACTGCAGGGCTCTGTAAAAGTCTGGAACAGCCTTTGGGAGGCTGAGCTGGTATGAAAAACACCAATTAAAGAGCCCCACAGGAGTTTTAAAGCTTATTGCATGTGTGAAGCAATACCAAGAGCCTAGCAGAAGATGATATTATGGTACCGTATTTCATGTTATTTTTTGTACCCTTTAATTTTTTTGTACACCATCAAGCTGTACAAATAATAATTATTTCTATCATATTTTTTCATACACCAAGTTTAATATTTTTTCAGTCATCCTATTATTTTTCATACATAAAATGATCTACTGTGAAAATTTACTTTTGCCAAAGTGATAACAAAAAAAGTACGGTCCTTTAAATTTTACAGTTAAGAATAAGAGACAAAATCATTGTTTTAGTTTTTATTTATCTATAATTTTTATTTCATTTTATTAAAATTGAAAACAGGTTCTCATTTCAAATGAATTCAAAAATATACCAAAGTTCGATTTAGGTACATCAAATGACCAAGGTATTGTTTTGCTAAGCATGTTGTGAGTAGTGACTAACTTTGGGCATGTTCTTAACTGAGGCATCGAATAGTGAAACAGGAGATTCAGGCAATATAACAATCATCATTTATAATCACGCATGTAGCTAATTGATAATTTCTTTCTTTTATTATTGTATTTCACTACATATTTTTGTTTTTATTTTCATCATGTTTCAAACAGCGTCAGAAAAAATGCTGGTGTATCACTTAGATACGCAAAATGATCAATTTATTCTTTGCCAACTATATTTGGTATAATCCCAGATGAGAAATATAAATATCTGTTTCCTCAGTGAAACACAAACCCAAATTATCTGTTATCTTTGTGTAAATGTGTATTTGAGGCATCTAATAATGAAAAAAATAAAAATAAAAAATAAAAATATTTACCAATTATAAGTTTGTAGAAAGCCCTTTGCTCATCTTACTCAGAAAGGGCAACTGTTTTGTTAACCGAGAATCTATTCACATTCACTTTATTGCCCTTCTTTGTCTGCTGTATCAGTGAGAAAATATAATGATTGATGTATTTGTTCTGTTGTTGTCATTACAATATGTACTGCTATTCATCAACAGCCAGACAACATCGTTAATGAGCGTTCTTGATTATGTCAGTCGTGTAACAAAGAAACGTGTGCATTTAAAAATGAGTTCAGAAGCCATTTGAGTTTATTTATCCAGTAAAAATAATATCTCAGTACAGGAAGACACGAAGACCACAGACCATTGGGCAAATGATCTTATTGTCTTAATATAGTAATGCAGTAAAAACTATAAAAACCCAGTTAGTTTTAATCATGAATGCAACATTGACTCCATGAGTTCGATTTATATATAGTTAATATCTTCAAAGATCTTAATCTGTTCGTGCTTCTTCAAACTCTTGCCAATGGGAGAGACTTTTATCCCACCACCATCTAAATGCACTGAACCAAGAAACAAAAGGCAGAAAATTGGATCTGGACAGCCCAGAAAAGACAAAGGTGAAGCCCATGACCTGTCTGTTACTTCAGTTACCGAGATCGCCAATGTAAAAGATGATGCTGAACTGCACAAATCAAATACTGATAATGCCATCATACCAAAAGATGCTATTGAAAAGGTGCCCATTGTTGCTGAAAAATTTCCTGAGCCTGCAGTAGACAAGCTGGACTACCGCAAAGATATGAGGGATATAAGCCAGTTTCCTGGTACTGCAAAGTCACCAGTAAGAGTAAAGTATATGAAATGGGACATTAACGATAAAATAAGAATTGTTGAGGAGGCAAAACTATGTGGAATTAGAGCCATAGCTGCAAAGTACCACCTTAAACCAAGTACTTTATCAAGCTGGATGAAAATGGATTTTTCGAAAAATATTCAAAGGACAAAGAAAAGATCTATTCCAGGTGCCAGCTGACACTTGATGTATTCGCATGAGAAGGAGCAGGAAATTTTATCCTAGTTACTCTGTATGCAGGACCATCATGTGCCTGTAACAATTGAGATGTTATAAAATTATGCTACTGCAGTTATTCAGGAGGAAAATCTTAAGTTTCAGGGCTCAAGAGGATGGTTTGATGGATTTTTCAAGCAAAATGGACAGGCACTGAAATGTAGAACTTCAATATCTCAAAAACTACCTCGAGACCTAGAGGAAAAAATAGACTGCTTTACCAGATATATAAGAAGGCTGCAGGAAGAAGAGGAATTTGATGAATATTTAATTGTAAATATGGATGAAATGCCAGTGTATTTCAACTTGGTTCCAGGAAAGATAATTGATAAAGCTGGAACAAGAGATGTGCGTATTAGAGGTACCGGCAGTGACAAGTGCCATTTAACTTGTGTATTGATATGCCTGGCATCCGGTGGCTTGTTGCCACCCATGATAATCTATCGGGGAAAAAACCCCATAAAAAATCTAAAAATCCCAAAGGGAGTTGTAGTGAAAGTTCAACAAAAAGCATGGATTGATGGACACCTAATGTTGGATTATATTGATTAAGTTTGGAAAATACACACGAAGTGCACACCATTCTATTAGTGTAGGATTCATTCCATTGCCATTTGACTGATGGAGTAAGAAAACTCCATGAAAAAATCCAGAACAACAATGGCAGTAATCCCCAGTGGATGCGCAAGTAAACTACAGCTACTGGATGTATATCTAAATAGGCCTTTCAAGGGACTGCTGCGGAAAAAATGGTCAGCGTACATGAAGGACCAGGCTTCCAAAAATATTGCAACCAGGGAAGCTGGTGAGGAAGCAACCATAAAAATTCCAGCCCCTTCAAAGCAGCAGATGATTGACTGGATTTTTGAAGCCAGTGAAGAATTAAATGACATGATAATCAGTAGTTTCAAAGTTACTGGTCTTTCAAATGTGATAAATGGTAGAGAGGACCACTACATAAGAAGTGAAAATGCAGCTCCATTGGAAAGTCTTTCTAGTGACAAAGAATGTGAATGGTTTGAGGGTTTTGAGCTGGAAGACTTACAAAACTCTTGAAAATTGTGAATGTTTCATTGAATCATGTTTTTGCATTTGTTTTGTGCATACGTCCAACATTGGATCACAAATTATATCCTTGAAAATAACATGTTGTGTTTATAATACAAAAATATATTTTAATACACGTTGCTTTGTTGTTCTCTCTCTCTCTCTTAAATTCATTTGCCATTTTTTTTCCAACTGGCTTCAGAACAAGTATCAGTAGATTAATATTGTTCTTGAGCTAATGGGCTTGTTGTACACATTTTCAATACCCCATGGGTAGCCTCATTTCCCTATGTAGAGCCTCCTTAATTTGATCTGTAGAGGTTAATCTGGTCTTCAATCCAGTATTTTCCGGAAAAGACCAAGCTAAAGGTCAAGCGTATTTCATTAGCATGTATGTTACATCTGTATAGCCATGTGGCACAGTGACAATGGATCTCATAATTACAACCAAAACGATTTATTTATTCAGGTTTTAATTGCCAATGGAATATAATAGTGCCCTTGTAGTGTTTACATAAGAAATAACAACTGACAGGTAACTGAACAATAAAAAGTACTCTCTCTCTCTTTCATAACAACAATCAGATTCTTAAGTTGAGAGCAGAATGAGACAGATTTGTACATAAGTTTTGTACGTTAGATTGTCGAGTGTCGTGTGTTCCGCAGGTCTTGTCCGGGTATGATCCCTTTATTTTTCGTACACGGTCATTACCACAAAATGATAATTCTTTATTTTACATATAGTTTTTCGTACACTGAAATTAATAATCATTTTTTCATGTTTGAAAAATAACAAGAAATACATAAATTTGAATACAAATGTGATCCTTTTTTTGCCAAGAAAAATTTGTCTGCAACATGAAAGATCATTCTTTGAACATCACTTCCACCTGTGCAATGATGTATTCCCTCCTTAGTTAACTTGAACAAGTTTAGCACATAACTTTTGGTACGATGCTGATGTTGCTGGAAAAGTAATACCTGTGCCTCACCATGATTTTAAACAAAAACTATTCACTACCAACCTTTAGATGTTCCGATGGCAATCTTGTAGAACTTGATTCCTGACTGTCCATCTGTGGCAAACCATGTGGCCTGTATGCCTTCATGGTCAGACTGCCAGACATAACCCTCTATTACTTCTTCCACATCAGATGACAGAGTACCCACATGGATCCAATGCATCTGAAACAGTACCAATGTCATATCACTGAAACAGTACCAATGTCATGTCACATGTGTGCATGTGGATAATTGTTCTCAGTCCATCTGAAACAGTACCAATGTCATGTCACATGTGTGCATGTGGATAATTGTTCTCAGTCCATCTGAAACAGTACCAATGTCATATCATATGTGTGCATGTGGATAATTGTTATCAGTGTATCTGACAAGGTCAAGTTCCTACATGCACCAATATGTACTGGAAATAAAATCCATAGCTGCCTGAGTTTATCTGGGTACAGAAAAAATACTGATTCTTAAAGCAAGTCTTCACTGAGAAAGTGTACAGTCAAACCTGTCCTAATGGTCACCTGCTCAAAATGGTCATTCACATTTCCCCTTGGAAATTTCCTATATAAATATCCCAGGTGAAATGCTCACAGGCCTTCTGCAGTCAGTGGCCAGTTGTTTCCTAACTAAACAATGGTTTGTCACTGCCTTAAGTTATCACTGGCTTTCCTGGACACAGTGACCATTCAGTATGTGTAAACCAAAAAAAATTTCCTTCAGAAGGATGGCATTGTTTATATAAAAGAATCAATATACAATATTTCTCTTCTCACTTTTACTTGTACTCCAGTCTTGTCGAGAATGTAACTAAAAATTGTCAATATATCAAACTGAAAGTAGGGGCCCCAAGTGGCCAAGTGGTCTAAAGTGCTCTCCATTACAGATCACTGCCATCTCACCTCTGTCTGCGTGGGTTCTTCCAACATGGGTATGTGAGAAAGCTTGCCAGTAGCTTCTCGTGGGTTAATGGTTCTTTCCGGGATTTTTCCGGGTTCTTCCTCCACCATTAATAATAGCCACGATGTATAGCCTATCGTGTGCTGAAAAATGGCATTAAACCCAACAACAACAATCAAACTGAAAGTGATGCAGCTTATGTAATTAGGGTGGAGTGTTGAAGCAATTCAGTTGCTGGATGATGGGAAAGGTAGTTGTGCTATTGCAGCAGGTATGGAAGCCACCTTTTGTGTCACTGTAACACAAAGAGTTCTATATCTTCATCTATTTGACTGAGAACGAAAGCTGTTTCTGTCTTTGAGATGAGATATGAGTGATGTCCCTTTTATTAGGATCAGGAGTCATTCAATATTTAAAACTCATCTGTAAAGACATTTTTTTTTTCATGGGTCAAAAAAAAAGAAGCCATACATGGCTTTTGTTGACCTCCTATTGATCACAGGCTTCTCACATAAGCTGACCATGTTTTGATCTCAGCATGCTGTACAACTGGCCAGATATTATTTTAAAAGAGTAATCAGCTGTCTCCAAGTGATACTTACACAAGTTAACTAAATTGAGTCAGTCCTGTTTCAAAGCTATATGCAAGTTGTCAATCCATAGTGAAATTATTCTTCTATCATGGTGTAGAAAAGAAACTAAGATCAGTGGTTATTTCAAGTCAATGGGGATGATTACATTTAAAGGATTGATTAAAGTGAGATCTGATTATTTCAAGTCAAGTGGGATGATTACATTTAAAGGATCGATTAAAGTGAGATCAGTGATTATTTCAAGTCAATGGGGAGGATTAAACTTAAAGGATTGATTAAAGTGAGATCAGTGAATATTTCAAGTCAATGGGGATGATTAAACTTAAAGGATTGATTAAGATGATTAAGCTTAAAGGTTTGATTAAAATGAGATCAGTGATTATTTCAAGTCAATGGGGATGATTAAACTTAATGGATTGATTAAAGTGAGATCAGTGATTATTTAAGTCAATGGGGATGATTAAACTTAAAGGATTGATTAAAGTGAGATCAGTGAATATTTCAAGTCAATGGAGATGATTACACTTAAAGGATTGATTAAAGTGAGATCAGCGATTATTTCAAGTCAATGGGGATGATTAAATTTAAAAGATTGATTAAAGTGAGATCAGTGATTATTTCAAGTCAATGGGGATGATTAAACTTAAAGGATTGATTAAAGTGAGATCAGTGATTATTTCAAGTCAATGGGGATGATTAAATTTAAAGATTGGTTAAAGTGAGCATGATGTAGTAATCTTGTGTGGAAAATAAATTTGGGAGAGAACAACATATGCATGCATTTTATGATCTGTTGAATAGTGAACATAAAAATCTTAATAATAATAATAATAATAATAATAATATTCAGTGCAAGGTATCTGTTCAAAAACCAATTTTAAAAAGTGAACCAGCAGGTCTATCTGTTTTTCAAATGTGTATGTATGTATGTACAGTGTTTAATGGCACTTCTGCAAAATACTGGTTACAAGGTGCCAATTAAAAGGTAAATTCATAAATTGTAAAGATAAAGAATTTAGGATTTAACAGAATTTCAGGCACTAAGTTCAGAATATTTATAGATAAAAAACTGCAAAAGAATGATCATATTCTCCATTCAGTGCCTGAATACTGACACAAATGCAAAACTCTACAAAGGCATGACAAACAAATGGATTGATGGACATTGACAAATACTCCATTCAGTGCCTGAATACTGACACAAATGCAAAACTCTACAAAGGCATGACAAACAAATGGATTGATGGACATTGACAAATACTCCATGCAGTGCCTAAATACTGTCATAAAGGTAAAGCTCTAAAAAGGCATGGCAAATAGATGGATTGATGGACATTGACAAATATTTCATGCAGTGCCTGAATACTGTCATAAATGCAAAGCTCTAAAAAGGCACGGCAAATAGATTGATGGATGGACAAATACTCCTGGTGGTGGTGGGGAATAAAAATCAAGAATAATTCTTTCATTTTCAGACTAATTACATGATATGTATTCAGATATTTTATTCATGTCTACAAATGTAAGTATTTGGTGGGTTACAAACATCAAAAATATCTACCTCTGGCTTAGTATCATCAATAATAACACCATTAGTGTTGTAGGCTGCCACAAATTTTGCCTTGTTGATGGCCCCAACTCTCATGGTGTAACGTGCCCCTGAGATCAAGGATAATGCATCCTTGGTAAAAACAGACATGCTGGCACTATTCGCTATTTCAAGCCATTCACCTGAAGTCACTGAAAAAACGCAACAACAAAGATAAAAATGTAGACATATAACAATGGTATTACTTCAAAGTTTCAGTTGAATTTATACTTGTTTCTCCTATTCTCACAAGCTCCATAATCTTGAAGTATTGACTATTTCCATTTTAAATAATCACTGCAACATTTAATGGTCGTTTATTGTGGTAGTTTTATTGTAAAAAAGTGTTTTATCTTAACTAATACCAAAGTCTTTGAACACTGTTCCTTGTTCTGGAAATTAACAACAAAATAAAGAATCATTAATAGAAAATTGATCAAAGACCAAGTTTACCCACCCCCATCCAAATGAAAGTCTCCTAAATCTCATACTAAAAGCTGAATCACTTAGTTGAATAAATTTGTCAAGTTAATACTGGTTCAATAAATTTGTCAAGTTAATACTGGTTCAATAAATTTGTCAAGTTAATAATGGTTCAATAAATTTGTCAAGTTAATACTGGTTCAATAAATTTGTCAGGTTAATAATGGTTCAATAAATTTATCAAGTTAATACTGGTTCAATAAATTTGTCAGGTTAATACTGGTTCAATAAATTTGTTAAGTTTATAACAGTTCAATAAATTTGTCAAGTTAATACTGGTTCAATAAATTTGGTAAGTTTATACTGGTTCAATAAATTTGTCAAGTTAATACTGGTTCAATAAATTTGTCAAGTTAATACTGGTTCAATAAATTTGTCAGGTTAATACTGGTTCAATAAATTTGTCAAGTTAATGCTGGTTCAATAAATTTGTCAAGTTAATACTGGTTCACAATGATACAAGCTTAGCTTGAACTTGTAAATATATCAGTCTCTACCAAAAATACCACAGACAATGAGGGTCATTATATCACAACCTTGACATCATCCCAGAAAGTTGCAATTGTTAATGACTATCTATTGTTATAATTAATGATACGACAAAATAAATCAATCAAATTATACCTTTATTACATTACAAGAAACAATGTAATGAATAAACAGGTAATTCAATCTTGTACAATTACAAAGAGGGAAGTAATGAAGAAAACATAGCCATGTTTCCAGAAAAAGCCATAGCTACCTTTAGAAGGTATAGAATCAACTCCCTTTAATGGCAGATCCAAAAAAGATGGGCAAGTAATACCATCAGCCATATACCAAGATGAAGATAAAATATCACAAATACTTTTTATAAATGAAAAACAAAATTAAAAACACGAAATTGTCTTTAGAAAAACAGGTGTTTTTTGACAAAAATAATAGCAATGTGTATGACAACAGAAGTCTGGAAGAGTAGTCAATTATTGATCCAAAGGAGCTAGTTAACGGCAAACAGCTGATTACTATAGATATTGGAAAATGTGGTGGACTAACTTTACTTCTCAGAAATTTGTGTACTGAGAAAAACTGGATATAAAATGTTATAAACTCATAGCAAATATAAATAGCTAAGTACTTTTACAACTGATAATTTCAAGTATTCTGCAGTGGACAATGATTTGATGTGTTATCAGAGTCATTGTACTCAGTTATATCAGTTTCTGCCCATGCACATCATTGCTGTGAGAATGTAAGAATGCCATTTTTTATATGGCTGAAGACAGAATATGTCCTGTTAGACACTGTTTACTGCAAAACTGGCATCATTTATAACAATTGCTGAATACAGGTCTTGAGACAAATGATAAATATACAAGTAGGGCTACTTTCGTAAAAAAAACCTTTTATCTTTTATTTTGAATTCGTATCTTGTTTAGTACCATGTGAATAATGGCACACCATCCTAATCAATATGTAGAAGATACCTGACTTTCTAAAACTTATATACAGGACATAAACATAAATGACACTGTTAATTATCAAATCATTGCCATGCCCATTGCAACAAGAAAAGTTATACCATTGACAGGTAAGAAATAAGTAAATTAAGTTGGAGTTTCAGGAACTTAGAGATAAGGCCTTATTCAATGGAGTTAAACGAAACTAGTTTTACAAAAAAAATCACAAAATGTTTAGTAGCTTCTGTTGTAAAAATCTGGCATCATTTTCAAGGCTCTGTGATACTGACTTACCTTGCTTAAGGAAAGCCAGAGTCCAAGAAAAGGAGAGAAGAAAAATATTCTCCCCTTATTTAGTGTATACTCCCACAAGAGACAATATATTCTGAAAATCTAAACATACAAACATAAAAACTGACAAAACCCCAATAAAAACAGATATTCAAATGAAACATGGTGTTTAACCCACATCAATCCATTGATGTATCCCCTGTGTATCTGACTTATAAAAATATAAAATGTTAAAAAAACTTCATGGCAATGCTGTTGTAATTGCCAAACTAGTGACACCCCTGTCTCGTGGAGTTAATGCAGGTGTGCCAATAACCATATCATAAAATACTGTGAAAAATGTTTGTCACAATCAAACCCAAAGAATAAGTGAAATTTTTTTCATTTTAACTATTACAAAAATGCCTAACATTTTTTGAACCATTAAAACCAAATAATCCATTTATATGTAGAGATCAATCTTATTGATTTACCTGGGAAGATTTGACGCTTAGATCCCTGATATTCCTGGTAAATCTGGATCTGAAAGTGGTCCAATCCTGATTCCATATCATAGAATTTAAAGTTTGCAGACAGCTGGCTTCTTGATACCTGCAAATTATGGTAAGAATTATGATTTATCCAGGTTCTTACTATATAAAGTATGATGTGCACTAAGCAATCTTTATTTGGCAGTTCTCTAAGGTGCAGTATCATCATAATGCTGTATATGTACATAGATCTGTAATTTTTCTTATTAAGTTAATATCGAAGTTAAACGATAAAAATGGAATTATTATTTCTAATACAGTAGAAACTCTCTTGAAAGTGCCCCCTTTCTTCCAAAATACCTTGTCTCTAGAAACAGGTCACAACACCGTATAATCAACATATTTGTGCACTGAGAAACTTGAGACATTGTGTCTTATAGCAATTCTCTTTCAATATGTCTTTTACTGTAATTGGCAATATTTGTATGTCTCCCCATTAGGCAAACTAATGTTCTTTTTATTCATTAACTTCTCACTATTTGCTTCTTCACTACCTATACACTGTATCAGGAGTCAAGCAAGACATGAATTTTTGAAGGTGACTTCTCCTTGAACACGGAAAAGTGAGAGCAAAGCAAGAAAGACACACACACACACATACACACTGAGTATGTACATGAGTGATTTGGCTATCTTATTTAGAAAGAGGGATTTTCTTAACATAATCACTTACTTACTTTCTAGCTTTGCAACAAAAATCCATTGATAGGAATGCTAATTTATGGTTTAGAACTTGTCTACAAAGTAGAAACGTATTAGATATTATTTGCTTCAATGCTTTTTTGTATTCTCACTGATGTAAAATACAATCTTACAGAGCTTCTCAAACTCCAAGCTTAGCATCGTCCTACACAATTATATATTTTTCTGAATTCACAAACGTACATATTTATTAGCATTCTTATTCAAAGTACGCCTTTCTGTGATTTGAAATATATGTTGATGGCTTAAATGTAATGTGTTACATGTGTCATTTTTATTTATGTGTTATACAAGGTCATACATGTTTGAAAAAAAACACAACAACTATTGTATTATATTTTGCATGTTCTATACACTGTATTGTCTTTTCATCTGCCTTTAACATGGGCAATGTAAGGTCTATATGTGTATTATTTCATCATAAATGTATATTATTTGTGTGCCTGTTTGATGAATTATGAAATACTTTTGTTATGTCATGATGGTAAATATTTCACAAAGAATTGGTCAAACATGGACACACTTCAGGAAACAAAGTATGCATATAGCTATTTCTAGTGTCACAGACCCTTTCACTAGCTCAGCCCAGCCCCCATTTTCTCTATACTAACAGTAGTTTGCATGAATTGGTTGGTGCAAGGTCACAATTCTCCATGCATACCTTTATCTTGATTAATAGCATGTCAACCACTATTCTGTACAAACATCAATCACACTTATTTATTTCATTGATCAACAGTCTGGCAAAACATAAAATTTACTCAGTTCCATTCCCATATTCATACAGATGCTTGAATTGAGGGCAGCATATAAAAGTTAAAGTTACTATGTACTAATAAACTGAATGAAAAGTTCAAGTTCCTGGGTAGTAGCGACTTAATATGCCCCATTACAAATGGACACCTACATCTTCATTGTTGTCACCTAGCTACATTGTATAAATGTTGTAAATAAACCAATTGTAACATTGTATTATACATCTTAATACACTGTTGTCACTTAATAAAATGAGTATGATTTTACTTTGCTTCGTGCAATTTTAAAAGAAAAATTCATTTCATTTTACCAGGAAAAATACTTTAGCCAAAGAAAATGCAAAGGAAAGGAGACGAAAAAAATATTTTGGTACTTAACAAGTTTCTGAGTATTTATGTAAATATGTAAAATATCAGGGAATCACAAGGTAGATTAGTTCCTGAAAACTAATTGTGTCATTCTGTAAAAATAAATCCATTATTATCATTATCATCACCATTATTATTAATATTATTATTTCAGATCTCCCTGTACAACTTGTGCACAATTTGGTCCAAACACATAAGCCGCACTTTAAATGATGGCTATAGTTACTAAGGAATGTCCCAAAAATTAAGAAGGTGATGTGATCTCCACTGGGCACTGAGTAACTGGGGGTGGGGTGGGGTGGGTAAAATGTAACAATTTAATGGCTGTTAATACTCATTATTTATGTTGTGAATAATTTTCAATAAAAATCTTTTTCTAGTGAGGTTGTTTGGTTTTTTGGATAAATTACCCTTTTCTTCAAGACACTTAACAGTAATTATTAACAACATTATTCCAAGAGGTTTCAACAATCATCAAGTGTACATGAAAACCTTGCATATTACGTCACTGCAAAAGCTTCCTCTTTTCCAAAAGTAGAGATCTTTATTTTGTTAAACAAATGCCAATGTTGAAACTCAATTTGTTTTAATTGTTCTGTAAGAAATAGTGATGTCATTGTTTCAATGCAAGTAACTGAGAAAATTCTAATCCTTGACAAAATCTCTGAATGATAGTATTCAGGAATTTTAAATTTACTACAAACTCCAGAACTCACTTCTCCTTAATGAACTGTATCTGTAAAACGAAGCTTTTAATTCACTACGTACTCATTTTGCATGACTACCTTGTCTTTGTTCACATTTGTGAATGAGAAGGCTCATTTAAGGACCTTTAATTATATTACTTACATATTATTATTCATAACAGTGCTTGATTGATCAATTCAAATGAGTTGACTGACACATGACCATGACCATGTGCACTTATGCAAGTAGGATTTACCTGCCGTTAAACTTTTTTTATTATTTCATCCCCCTTTAACTGATTTATTACAAAAGATGTAGTAAATGTGATAATACAAAGCAGATCTTCCCTTAAATGAATGTAAATACACAACAAATACTTCCACAAGCTGGAAATCAAAACACAATCAAAAATACTTAATAAGGTTCCCACAGAAATGCATATGGGTGTAGCTGGGATGGTAGATCTAATATTTTACATTTGAATACAAGAGGGCATACTGCAGATATGATGTTTAGAATGAACCAATTAAAAGATGTTTAACTTGCTAAAATATAAATTTTACCCGATAAGACTCATTTAATTGGCATTTATTTATTCAGGTGTTGCCACCAGTAGGCAATAGTGACATTTTCATTGATCTGTTCTTTAAAGTGCTGAATGGTCTAAACCTTTACTAATCCATGTTGTTTGGAAAGAACAGTTTACACAATATACGACACTTAACTCTAAGATTTTGATGATGTTAGTTCAAAATTTCTGTGTACTAACCATTTCTTTGACATAATGAGTAATATATCAAAGTTTTCTTTGCCAATTTAGATTAGTTTTCTTCATGTGTAACAAACAGAGGCCAATTTTCTGGTATTTTCAGTGAAAAAATGGGATCACATTTGACCCTGTATAATAAGCAGGTTCATTGGGTTATCCAGGTACGAGTTATTGAGGGAGTGGTATATTATAAATGATAAATGTAAAGTGCCTGGTAAATGAATAGAACTCTGGCATGCAGTTTCTGACCCAAAAATGTATACCTTGAACTGTAGCACAAAGCTATGTCAGATATTGTGAAGAAACTTTGGTGAAATCATAGCAGTAAACAGCTTTGGAAGTTAGGTTTAGAAAAACCTTTCCTAACTTATTTTCTAAGCTTAATAAAGAAGAGTATAGGTACTGTTGATATGGTTACCAAGTTTTACTTACCTGGAAATCATAGTCTATGCCCTCCTCTGTTCCATCATTAACATACTCCAAAACAGGCGGGGTAAGATCAACTATGAAGCTATTTGTCACTGAAGTGATCTGGTTGAGAGCATTGTTCGTGGTTCGTAGCAATGATCTGATTCGGTCACGGTGTTTGAGATGGAAGTTCTGCCATTTAGCTAAAGTTGTTGTATTGTCATACGCCACCCAATCCTTGATGACCTGATAGTCACTACCATCATTTCTGTGAAAAGAAACTTAAGCTTATTAATGGACGTGTACACATCATTACATTTAAAGCACTGAAACATTTTCTTCTTACTTTTAATCGCTGCATCATTTGACTGAATTATTGTAAACAGGAGTACCATGAACATCATTTTTGAAGCTGTGTGGAAACCATTTTTTCACAAAATTTGGTTCTGGTCTGTGATGAAGATTAATTTCATTGTGCAATAACCATTTTTGTTTTTGTAGTTTTAGCCACCTTAACCTTTGACCTCCAAAATCAAAAAGCTTCTTGTTTACCTGAGCTATCAATAAAGTTTGGTTCAAGTATATGATATCGAACTGATGTTATTGTGTGGAAACCATTTTTCTTCACTGAATCACAGTTACCTTGACCTTTGATTTAAATTGAGTCTGAAGTAAATAGGATTCTTTCTTAACTCAAGAACAAACCATCCACAAACTTTGGTAACTGAGATGGTGGAGAACTAAAGTTATCATGCAGAAATCATTTATTTTCATTTGGTCATAATGACCTTGACCTTTCACTTTCTGACATTAAAACTGAGAGATTATTCCTAACCCTAAGTGCAAGTTATCCAAGAGTTGTGTCACTGTAGATGGTGGACAATGAAAGTTACTGTTGGAAACAACTGGAAACTAATGGATGAATTGATGGTCCAGTTGTCAGATGGACAACATTATAATGTAATAAAATATTTTCCTACATATAGGAGACAAATTATACTACAACAACAGTATGTGTTCTGGCAATATACAAACTATGTACAAGTAACAGCCACTATATCACTCTTAAAGAATGTAAAACCCTGTCTTGCAAAATTATAAACAATTCATATTCCTGAAAATCTGAAGATTTGCAATACTCACTCTGCCCTTTGCACTTGGACTTCATATTGCTGGATGAGAGATTCTGGGTCATAAAAGTTCCTCCACTGTATAGCTACTGTGACTTTACTGGAAGTGAAAGCCAGATCCTGAAAACCTGTCAATTCTCCATCAATCACCTGTCCCTCAACAGGTGGTGTCAAGTCTATCAAAACACCATTTGAACTTGCAGAAACATTCAGCATCTTGTGTCCCCTATTATAGGCCCAAACAGTGGAATAGTATTTGCCTTGATGTACTAGGTAGTTTTCTGGCTGTAACTCAACACAACTCTTGTGTGTCTTCTGGTCTAATCGCGTGAGATTGGCAACATCATTTTTACCAGGCCCTGTGCCCACTACTACTGCATAGCCAGCGATTCCAGATTCTTGGTCAAAGAACCCCTCCCAGTTGGCACATAACTGAAACATGTATATGAAAATGTAATTGGTGTAAGTGTAAAAAAAAATTACAACTGTAAAATAATGTTTTCCACAATAAGAAGGGTGCAGCAATTTAGCTAAGAACATCAAGTTAGCTGGGCTGGTACTGTGGCTGTAATTACTACAGCCACAGTACCAGCAAAGTTAACTTGAAGTTCCTAGCTGAATTCCTGCACCCTGAACGCAAAGTCTTAGTGGTTCATTGATTGATTGATGAGGATTTTATGGCACACCAGCACTGTTATGCCATACAGCACCACAAAAAGGGGTCAAGATAAATGATTTACGCATGAAAAGTGGTTCATAATCAAAGTGTGATATATAAATAATAAAAACAATGAGATGGTGCAGATAATATATGATGCTGTTCTGAGTTTAATGCCATTTTTCACCACATGGTAGCCAGCCTATACATGGTGGACAGAATAACTGGTGCAGGAAGAACCCTGGAAAAACAATACAAACCAATGAAACACCGGAAGCTACTGGCAAGCTTACTCACATACGCAACAGACTTCAGACTCGAACCTATGTGGACAGAGTTGAGTTGGCAGTGATTGGTAAAGGATAGCGCTTTAGACCACATGGCCACCTGAGGCCCCAATATTATATGAATGTTCCTGATCAATGGGTAATGTAAATGACATTTATAAAGGTTAATTATATGCGACCTAACCTTGTACTGGCCTGAGATTACCTAATAAGACAATACAATTTCATTAATTATGAATGGATCAGAAAAGAAAACATCCCTGCTATACAAATGGCCCCAGAAAGGCCTCATATAGCTCACCTAACTGATATTACTTTACAGGTAACCATTTGCTAACCAGGTTTATCACATATATTATGTACAGTGTCATTTTTTTATATATGTCAACATGTTTACATATCACTTCATGTGATTCAATTGGCCCATTAAATTTTCTTGTGCAGTATTCTCTTTAGTGATTGACTGTTATCATGGGTAAATTTTTCTTACCTTGCCTTCTGGAACTTAAGTCAGATGTCAAAACACAGTTGGCACTTAATTAAGTTCTCAGAGAAACACTCGCCGACATAGCTGTTATGGTTGATTGACACATCTTATGTTTGAATACAAAAGGCACATTGCATTTATGATGATTACACTTAAACCAAACTAAAAGATAGAACTAAAACACAAATTTCACTTGAAAAAAATTTATCCAATTGATATTTATTTATTGAAGTATTGCCTCCAGAAGGCATGACATTTTCATTGCTCAAAATTTCACTGAATATCGTTATTTAAGTTGTACTAAAGAGCTCTTTGGAAAAATATGTAGCAAAATATATGACTTCTTATTAAAAGTTGATAATTTCAAAATGTTGATTAAAATTCCAGGTCCAATCGTCTGTTTTCAATAATATAACAGGCGATAATCAATGTTTCATTTACCAATTTTGATAGTGAATTTCTTAAAGTTCAACAAATAGGGCTAATATATTTTGTATTTTCTAGTTTAAAAATTTGGTCCATGCCTGACCCTGCATTATAAGCAGGTTCATGAGTTATTGGGGTGCAAATTAATGAGGGAGTGGTGTACAAGAGTGATTTAAATGTTAACTTACTAGAGTAAATAAACTCACTTCTGTTCACAGAAGAATGTGGACATAAACCAGTCACCCAACTGATAGAACATTATCCCACCACAGTAATAATTTCAAAAATAAAATTTAAAAAAAGTCCATTATATATTCATGTTAAATTGTATGTTCAATATGAACCACTCATGTGTGCATATCATATACACACAAAAACATACATTAGATATCCATAACCACACAACTCCAATCTATCACATCTCCACACATAAATCTAAACATTACTCATGAATATCTGAAATTTAAGGCATACCTTTTCATAATAATACAAATAAATTAAAAATAAAAATATATTAACTTTTCATTAACTGATCCTGTTTTAAGTTTAGATTAAAATTTCATACAGTACTTCATTAAATGATTTATCAAGAAGATAATGCACTTTACAGGTATGATTGCATTCAAGGGATAACACAAGCAGTATCTTCCTTTAAAGCCAATCAAGTGGGGCCTGAAAGTATGGATGCGCTGTGATAGTTTGTCTGGTTTCTGTCACCAGTTTGAGTTTTACCAGGGGAAGGAAAATACAGATGAAGTGAATGAGAGCATGAAGGGTCTTGGATATTGAGTTGTGCAAAAGCTTACTATGTCTTTGAGAGGAAAATTTTATCATGTATATTTTGATGACTTTTTTTACATCCATTCAACTGGTACGAAGTTTATTGAAACATGGTATATATGCCTGCAGCACCATGAGGAAAAACTGTAAAGGTTTCCCAGAGGAATTTAAATATCCACCATATATGGAGCAAGGAGACCATTTAATCAGACAGGATGAAACCTGACAGCCACATTGTGGAAGGACAAGAAACCAGTGACAGTCCTATAATCCACAGCAGCAGGTCCAACCATCATTGATATTGCTAACCAGAAACAGAAAGATGGGACCGTGCGACTGGTTAACTGCCCAAAGGCCGTCACAAATTACCAACAGTACTACAGAGGGGTTGACATATGTGACCAACTCAGGGCCAAATATCCAGCTGGACGATCATCAAAGAAATGGTGGTGATATTTGTTTCATTTCATTATAAATATCAGCATAATCAATGGTTTTATAACGATGGTGAAGAGTCATCCTGAGTCAGGAAAGAAGAAAACAATTCAGACAGTTACGTTTTCGAATTAATTTAGCAAAGCAGCTCAATGGAAGGTTCAAGTGCAGAAAGGTTGCCATGCATCGAAAATCTGTAGCCCCAGTGACACTGAACAATATTGAGACACACAGACTGCAAACACTTAAAAGGAAAAAATCCACCTGTAAATACTATACCAAGCACAGAGACAAGAGATGTAAAGAAACCAAATTTGGCTGTGTCATTTGCAATGTCCATCTATGCTGCACTGAATGTCACAGGCTGTTTCATCAAAGCATGGTCATGGTAGAGGAGTAACTGTTATGTGCTCCATTACAATTGTAGATAGTTTTTTCTTACTGTCATGTTTGTTTGTTTTGTTCCTCAACATGAAAGTCTGATAGCAAGCGATTTGCTAAATAGTTGACATTTATATTTGAGATCAGCTCTTCAATGAAATGAAACATCATTAGGTAAGATCTTTTTTTCCTCTCACATTTATAGGCCTAACAGATAGATTTACATATCCTTAATCATGTCACTAATGACAAATAACAATAACTCACTATGAAATATTTTTTATAACCCTGAATAAGGCCATGTATAGAAAGCAGGTCAAGTGAATGAATAACTTTATAAAATATGTTTCTGTGAAGGCCATTGAATTGCACTTGAAAAATCTGGAATATTAGTCACACTTAAAGTATGAATAATTTCAAACTCCAAAAGGTATAACATCAAAACTTTTATGCTTAATTTCACTGTTGCCGACAAAACAGTACCCGAGTTTTTCTTCGACTATGAAATGAATTATTAAAGTCAATCCTTGCATATATCCAACTGAATCACACTACAGCCAAGAGTAAAATGCTGCCATGCATGTCATGTGGGTGCATCTATTTTTAGAAACAGAGATTTTCAAAATATGACCATTCACGTTTTAATTATGTTTTTAAAAAAATTATTGATAATTATAGGTTGTAATAATTAGTATGTACTGGTAATATTTTTTTCTAATTGTCATTATGATTTTCTTGGCTATGTTATGTTATTATCATTACAAAATGAGTGACATAAGAAAACAAGCTTGACCTTATGTACCACATTGATTTATACGCAAGTTTTGATATGCTTTTAAGGTGTTTTGCAAAGTTCTTTTGGCTGCTTCTGCTGGAACATTGAGCGTCAAGTGTCTTGTATCAAGACACAACATGGTAGTTACCATCACTTGATCCACTTACAGTGCATCATTATATTCAATGATTCATGGATTTTATTAACTCTTGTAATAGACATTCTTCTCTTCTCAGTGTTATTTGTTTAAAGAAATTAATATACTTTTTTCTTGATTAAAAATTATTTATTTTAATCTTTAATGTTATATTATTTTGCTAATGTTTTAAAAATTTTCTAACGAAATGTATACATCATGTATTCTAAACTTGTTGATTTTATCTAGTTTGCATGGTTTCCATGCAAGGGGAAGAACTCTGCATAGTCCCAACCCATGAGCTGCCAAAGTAAATATCATGAGTTAATTAACTTGCTTTCTCTTAAAAGAAAGGTTATGTTAAAGAGTTAACAAAATGAATACATGGCATACAAACTGAGAAGTATTCTGATGAAAACCTCATGTTGATATGACTTTCCATTCATGAAGAGTAGTAACAGCAAGATTTTTAAGAAGGCTGATGTAGTGGTCATATTGGATATCAGACTGGCACCATTTTCATTCAGAATCAAGTAGACATAACAAGTCTTTCAGTGAAATCTTGATATGATTGCACACATAGGTGGAGTAGCCATAACAAGATTTTCAAGATGGTTGCTATGGTGGTCATATCACATATGTCCAGGCAGCATTATTTTTAGATTTAGGACCAACCAGACATCACAAGATTTTCAAGATGGCTGCTGAGATGACCGTCATAGATTTCAGATTAGCAGCATTTTTCCACAGGACTGACTAGACATCATTAGAATTGTCTTTTAATAAAAACCCAAAGTTGATATCACCATCTATTTCAGAGGAGGAGCATTAACAAGATTTTAAAGCTGGCTGCTGTGCTCGACATTGTCGTTGTCTGAGCAGCAACATTTTCATTTAAGACCAACTAGTCCTTGGAATGAATGTATGTGTAAAGTTTCATTTCAATCCTCAAAATAGTTTAGGAGTAGTAGTGATAATAAACTTATGTAGACAGGTGGACAATAAATGAATGATGACAGATGATAATCAATGGCTGACTGACAACATGTCATCCAAAAAGCAGTTATTGTCTATGACAAGTAGAGCTAAAATTGGAATGATTCATTTTTTTTCTGACTAACTCTGTATGTGTGTTTATGTGAGTCAGAGACAAAAAATGAGTTTATTTCAGGGATAAAATGATATCAGGATAATAAACCTTATGATTTCAAATGGTGTTTTTTTCTTGGTTACTGAAATATTTTCAGAAAAAACAATATTTATGGCATTAAAACATCTTAAATTTTCAAAAATGCAACCGTTAACCATGCTTTATTTAATGAAATTTCATGCTTTGAGTTGTTGGAAGGATTCTGTATAATTCTGTATTACAAAGACTGTAATGTTGCCACAATGGAGTCTAAATTCTGGAGGGTATGGCAGATTAAAAAGGTCCAAATTAAGAGGCTGAAACAATATGATAGCAGATAATGTTTTCAGCTGTGCTTAAATGAAGTACTAACCTTGTCTTGATCTTTGCTGAAATCCATATCTACCTTGTAGATTAAACCATCATAAACTGTGCCAGGTTCTGGAGGAGTTTTATCCACTATGATTGGCGAGTCTCCCACACCAACTGTAGTCATTTCCACTAAAAAAAGTACAATTTAATCTTCATATTTCTGAAGAAAATTATCTGAACAAAATCTGTGTCTCCTGTTAGTCCCTAACTGCTATTTTTTCACTCAGAATTCTTTCTTATTCCCACTACATGATAAAATAATAAATAAATAGATAGATACAACATTGTACAAGTCTGCTTCAGATGTTACATCTCTGCCTAGTCGAATATGGATGTTCTTTAAATATGGAGTTTATCAATCATCAAAAGAGCTGAAGCAAACAGTGCAAGCACGTGAAGCAAGTTTGCAGTGAACTCCAGAATGTATCTTTAACAAAGGATACAAAGTTATCTACCCTCAATCTCTGTAAATTATTTTACAATACATTTGTTCTTTTTTGGAGTATTGCTGTACAACTTGGGAAATACAACTGAAAATAATACTGAAAGGATCCACAAACTTCAATAAATTGCAGAAAGACTTTTCCTAAATTTACCATTTAGATATGACATTCAAAACTGTATCATCTGAATGGAATACATTATAATGCAGGTTGGCTTCACCAACAAAATTTCTTAAGCTTTGGATTGTGGATAAAATTACTTATGAAAATTGCACCAAAAACTTTCACAAGCCTTTAGCATATAATGTTTAGTTAAATACAAAGCCATGTTGTATTGAACCCTTTTCAAGCTGAAGTCCAATTGGACAGACAGTTATGTAGAACTGGACCTTTTTTCAGTCTGTAGTGTATCAGCATTTGGGAATACGGTGATGGTCAATCTGGTTCTACAGAACATATTTTTGAAATATATTTTCAACATTATATACCATTCTTTAAAGCATGCAATTCTCTACAAAGCTGTATATTTTCAATTGAAACAATTCATATTTAGAAAATTAATTGCAAGTTAAATACAAGCAAACTAGCTAACATAATTAAAAAAATGTTACAAATAAATTTCAATGTAATTTTTCTATTTGAAATGATCATTTTACCTCTAATATGCAAGGATATCAAATGTGGAGGTGGAAAATTATAAAATTAAATTGAGAATATAAAAAAATTCTTACATTTTTATTAAATTTACTCACATAAAAATAGGGAGTCTGTAGCTGACAATGATCCTTAGTGGAAAGTTGACAGATAGAACTGATAATTTTACTCATTAGTTTCACTCCATAATAGGTTATATACTATAGTAAAAATACCAGTGTTCTCTTGATATCTTTGTTCATTTTCAGGACTGCAGTAAAATTTCATACTATGCACACATGTTTATACTTTTGCAATTGAATTGTTTGAAAAACACAAGTTACACACATATGGAATTCAAAACTTTGTTCAAGGTACATAGTTATTATCACTTTTGCAAACACAACTCATACCATATTGCAAACAATTTTATGTGACATGTCAAACAGCTTAGGTGCAGAGGTACATTACTTTGCACACAACTAAACTTGGATATTTCACCCATGCACAAAAAAAAGCCTAAAAATGGCTTCATTGTCAGAACATCTTCTGGTGTCCGTTTTGGTGCCAAGTGTGGAGGGTGATTCTTCCACACTTGTTTCTGTGACAAGATGTTGTCAAACCTCTTCATCCCATATGAGATCAAAACAGTTAATACATATGAGATCAAAACAGTGATATGCTAATGCTGCGGCTGGGTGATGAATCCCCTCTCCTCCGACTTCAATAAACAGATGAACATTACAAGCAGTAAAGTTCTCAGTTGTCCAATTAGACTGAACCCTCTCAAAGTTATTATCATAACTGTCTGAGTATAAAAACACAACCAATCAGTTATAATCTGCAGGACCCACTTCAACAAAATCAACATCACGATCACCTTTGTCTAAATTGTTAATTTTTCTCCAACAAAATTGTCAAAATTTTCTTCAAAATTGGCCTCTAAATCTCTGCCATCAATAACTTGCCTCTTGAATAGCATCCA
Source organism: Sinohyriopsis cumingii (assembly GCA_028554795.2). NCBI lineage: Eukaryota > Metazoa > Mollusca > Bivalvia > Unionida > Unionidae > Sinohyriopsis > Sinohyriopsis cumingii. Next base: position 85,862,997 of record CM068838.1, read on the forward strand.
CCATTTTCATCTTTAGTATTCTTTTTTTGTAATTTTTTAACCTTGTGGTCCCTCAACTACATAGCGCCTGTGTACCCTCTACCTTCATTACCTTCTTTTCTTCAAAAGAGCACATTGTAAAATAATGACTTATACGTGATTAAATCTGTACCACTGCAGAATGCACTGAAAATAAAAAATGGAGTGACATCCTGATGGAAAAGGTAAAATAAGAATGGAGTCATATCCTGATGGAAAAGGGTAAAGGATAGAAATAACAGTCTTACCATTGTTGACAGCTCTGATTTTCAGCCAGGCTGGTATTCCATCTGGTACCTGAAATGTGTGGTTGACCATACCTCTCGCTGGTTTCACTTCCCACTCCACTAGTCTGCAGTCCTGTGTGGTAACACCCAGACAAAGTTGAACCTCCATCAAGTCTGAGTGTGGATCACTGAAATGCATTACCAGCAAAATTATGTAAAAAAAATTTTACTTTTAAAGACTAAATATTTGTGTGCCATATGAAGAATACACCTATTACAAATATTATTCATAGCCATCATGTTCCAGATCAATCTAAAAAGAATATATCTATGCCCAGGTAGAAGTCTGATGCATGCAAGGACTTTCTCTGATTTGTTAACCATGTGTTCCAAGAATGCTGTGTCTCACATCTGAATGGTATTATGATGTGGCAACTCTCTGGAAATCCATGTATATCAAGGTGCAAACTTTAGGTATTTAGTGATATTGCATCAATTTCAGCTAAATATAGCAACTAAGGTAGATGATGTATGACTTTCAGAAACCAAGTTTTTGAGTAAGCTATGTCTCTTTGATAAAACTTACCAATTAAGCTCATTCAAGAGTGCTCTTAAAACTCACCTATTTCAACTGCAAGAACAGACTTAAAGACCCAAAAATGTTTCCTTACCTTAGATATTTTCAGCATGTTTATGTTTTCAAATTTCATGGTGTTTGCTTTTTGTAATCATATCATTATATGTTTTTTATTTTTTTGTTATTTGTTTTTAGGTGTTGTCTAATGTTGTAAAGCGCTTAGAGCTTTTAAAGATTAGGCGCTATATGAAGTCCTCATTATTATTATTACTGGGTGTTCAAACAGTGACAGCAGTGCACTGAGGGCTGTATTGGGTGTTTAACTCATTCGGCTCCGATCCCATCTGTAGGCATGATCCGGTTTCTGCATTCATTGGCCGATCCTGCCTGTAATTGTGGATTGTTTACTGCATTCAATGGCCGATCCCGTCTCCAGGCGTGATGAATGTGTGTTAGATACAACGTCTCTGATTAGTTAGAAATGTTTTTCTTCCAAGAACTAAATAACTATTAAACCAATCAGAAATGATTTTACTTTCATTTGTGGAAACTTAATTGTTCAGAAGCCATGGGTTACTGTTTGAGACCAATTTCACTACACATGTTCTGTTCATGAAAACTCGTAAATGATGGCGGATGTAGGAGTGATTTTTGATGAGAGCAAATATGAGGAGTTTCTCAGGTTTGATCTTGAAAATATTGAGCAAGCTGAGGAAATATATGTTCAGCAGTTGGATATTTTGTGAGATTTAGATTCGGACATAGAAGTTTCTGAGACTGAATCGTCAGAAGGTGAGGATGCTGACAGCGATGATGATAGAGTTCTTGCGGGTAAACGTTGCATATCATTTTGTAAACAGTGTATAAATAAGTTGTGAAAGACTTGGACAAATAGGAAAAAAATACATTTCTGTGTAGACAACATCATTTGGAATAACATCCTTTGGAATAAGTGGTGGGCAAGAGAGGTAAAGGTGAACAGCAATGAAGTCTTCACCCAGGCAGGAGAGGTAAAGGTGAACATCAATTAAGTCTTCATCCAGGCAAGAGAGGTAAAGGTGAATAGCAATGAAGTCTTCACCCAGGCAAGAGAGGTAAAGGTGAATAGCAATGAAGTCTTCACCCAGGCAAGAGAGGTAAAGGCGAATAGCAATGAAGTCTTCTCAAACACTCCCAATATAAGCATCAGTATTTGTGTGATCCTGTTGAGGGGAGGTTGAGGTTGAACTGTCCCTTTATTTGTGAAGAATGTTATCCACACATAAAAAAAGTTTTAGAGTCAGATCAGACTTCTACTTGTCACTATCTTTCAACAGAGTGACAAATCCCTTAGTAAGGTACATCTGAGAACACTATTTATCAACCAATCAAAATACTCGACACAAACTCTTAATGATTTTAAATAAGTTGGGAAAGACTGATATTTGTTTGAAATTGTTCCCATTTCTTCAAAACCAGTAAGAACTGTGGTTGGGGGTTAGTATCCAGGTTTCTTTCAATAGAGGGAGGTTAACTTGGGCAAGGACCAAAATCTGATGTTCAGGGATCTGTAGATTAAGCTAAGTGCTGCATGATCAGGCCTTGATGATTGGTAATCAACACCCAGTGCCTGGTCAGATGGCCTGAGAACAATGACAGATGGCTGGTATTTTTCACCCTTTCCAGTACCTGGTACTCCAGGGGAGGTAACCTGATTAACCTGCCATATGATGATATTAGAAAAAATATGATGTATACTATATTTGTCAACAGTCATAATACTGGCAGAGTGAAATCAAGTAAGAAAATAGATGAAGTGTGCTTTCTTGTGGTAAGAAAACCCTGAAGAATCACCAAAACTGTTTAAAAGGCACAAAATGGAAGGTATTTGTAAGGCTCACTAAGCATGAGTGTTAAACATAACAGACAGTTGATGGGATATAGTACTAATTCTTCAAAACAAGGGAAGATCACTCTGACATCAATGCTGTCTGGAGAGCACACTAACATTACTTTTAGTACACAGAAAACATTTTTTAAAAACTCACCTGGCATTGTAGTTTGCCGTAATAAGGAATGTTTCCTCATCATACTTGATATTATACACCTCATACACAAATGGTGGTGACGTGTCTACGATGTATGGAGTCGAGTGACAGATGGATGTGGCCAAAGGTCCTCCATATTCAACTCGATTAAGTGCTCGGACTGTGACATAATGCTTGCCATCTAACAAAATAAAGAAAAATACATAGGCCATATATAACACAATTTAAAGTTTCTTATAATATTTCAATTGCTTTTTCCTTTCAATGATTAGATACAATGATTTTAAACTTGTATAATTTCCAAAATAAAGCGTGGGACAGTTATGAAATGCTTCATGAATAACAGATAGATAGATTGATGGGCAGGTAGACAGGAAAGCAAACAGGTAGCCCGACTGATACTTGAGAATGTGTGAGGTTACATCTAACACATGTCCACTGGCTGGTGTCATGGAAGTGTTTGTGAATAGATCAATTGGTATCAAGCTAGATGGACAGATGGACAGACCACTATCGACCAAGCAAAACCAGACAAACAAAAGACTATATCTGCAAGTCTGATCATGGAAACATTGGTTAAAAAACAGAAGATGTTTGTGAGGGCCATGATGGAGGCATATGGAAAATATACAAAGGTAGTAAATAGAAAGGAAGATGGGCATCTAGCTAACTAGAGAGATTGAAAACAAGGCATGCACAAGATTGTACCTGAAAGCTTGAGAGGGTAGATCTGTCCACTATGGGTCCACTGGCTAGGATCCAGGAGGTGCTTGTGGGGGTCATGATATGGGTGTAACAATTCTTCACATACAGCATAACCAACTGTCCAGGAATAGCCATGAATACCAGTCTCCTTGTCATGAATTCCATCCCAGTTGGCTGAAAAACCAATATCTGATGCAGTTTAAACCATTCTTAAACTGTTGCATGTCCCCACTGATATAAATCTGTATTGATACCTAAAGTCAATCCATTCACAGAATTTCTTTGTACAGTTTAAATACTGATATATGAAAACTTATAGCATACGGGGGGGGGGGGGGAACTATTTTTACAAATATGTTGAATAGTATGAACTATAATACAGTATGTATCATAACATTAATGAATTTATGATGTGTGTTTGTGCATGTGTATATTTGGATTTTTAATGTGGTTTTAACAATTTTTCATACTGCGATGTAGGCTGTCTGCAGTGTGGCAGTTTATAGTGATGTCTAGCACTGGGAAATCATGCCACAGTCATGTAGCATGATGATCCACCCAGTCACATTATCCTGACACCAGGCTGAGCTGCCCTAACACTAACCTCTTAATGCTGAGCACCTAGCGAGGAAGAGCTATTAGTACCATTTTTTAAAGTGTTCGATATGACTTGGCCAGATTTGCACCTGCGATGTCCTGCATCCAAGGCAGATGTTCTAACCACTAGGCCACCGAAGCGGTAATGAATTTGTGAAATTTTTATATGATCACAATATTCAGAGTCATAACAAATGAGCATGTATGTGTTTCTAATAGATAATGGAATTTAGTATTTTAATACTAAACATGTTAAAATAAACACTAATTATTGCTATCTTCATAAAATGTGCATTGTTATACTCTCCTTAAGAGGGCCTCAAGGGAGAATAGTCTTTGACCAATGAGTCAACCTTTATAAATAAAGCATTATTATTATTATTATTATTATAACCAATCGGATTTCAATCAAGTCAGTCCTGCAAAGTTAATATGACACTGCCGGCTTCAGATGAAGGAAAGTCAGAACTTTATGGTTAATGTTTTTAACAGTGTTTATTATTTTGATAGAAATCATTTGCTTTAAATGACAGATTTCCAAAAGTGACTCTAAAATGGGTACATATCTGAGTAGTAAAAGAATAAAATGTTGTGTGCTACAAGGATGAATACTCTGGTCAACTCTACTTATTCTTTTATAAACAATATTCCCAATAAGACTAGAAAGACAATATCATGAACTTGTCTGTGCAGGCCTTGCTCATAATTGTACTAATCCAAGAACTTAATGATTTAAGCATCTTGATGAAGATTGATCAACACATCAACTCCATGAAAGTTTGTGTGATTTGGATTTTTAACATAGCTTTAAACAACATTTCAGTCATATCACTACAATGACACTATGCCGACCAGTCCTAACACTAACCTCTTAATGCTGAGTGCCTAGCGAGGCAGATGTAAGTGTCATTTTTTTTATTATCTTTGGTATGACTTGGCAGGGGTTCAAACATGTGACCTCCCACATCTGACATCATGAAAGTTCTTCATTATACATCTATAGACAAATGTGAAAATGCGGTTACCTACCCTGTCCGCTAAAGTGTGTAGCTGCATACTTAGAACTTCAGGAAAGTACACAGAATGAGCAATGGACTAAAGTTTTTATTGCTTGTGATGGTGCACACATGTAACTGCAAGTGTTCACATGCCTATGTGTTGGAATAATGTTATCAGTTATCTTAGATGCTCGTGCTTTTTGTAGAATTTTTTTTCTTCATAATTGGATTGGTGTTGGTTTGTTTAAAATGAACATAAGTAGATTGGTAGCCCTCTAGTCTATGTCAAAGAATGCATAAATGATAAGGTAAACTTGCTATACATGTATAGAGGAGAACATTTTTTATATATTAAACTGTCATGTTTTCAGCATATATATGAGACAATATACATTATGGAACTTGCGAGTCTGTAAGATATCTGTGGAAAAGCAGTGTGGGTGTTGACTGTTGTGTACCAGTACCTCTGCTGTTCAAGAAAGCAGACACCATAGTAAAATAATGTACATGCAACATGCATCGCTCATGACAATGTAACTAAAGGTTAGTACCTCTTTAGTATGTGAATGTACACTTACATTTCTATCACTGATTCAAGAAAATGTTGACAAAATATCTTTATGATCATAATCAAGACACAACAGGAATACTGTGTATAAGATTTCATTATTCTGTATCCAATAATGGTGGATGTTACAATGTCTTGCAAATTTTCCACATTCTTGATGACTCATTGGCCGTGGATATTGGCAACACACCATGCATCAGTCTGAAATTTTAGATCCTCTCTATGGCCTCTTTAAACATGTATCCACATATTAGCACAAATTTTTAGTCTTTTGTACATGATGCTTGAATTTATTATAGCTTGTTCATGTTACTTTTAAACGGGTGAATGTGAGATCTATACTTTTTGGGGTGGTTTGGTCTGATATCAATAACACTTATATGCCATAATGGCATCCCCTTCCTCACATAGGTCCAAAATGCCACACAAGGTAGTAATTTGCTTATCTCACTACAGTAATTTGCACCACCTTATCCAAATTTTAAGTAATTCTGGGACTGACGTGAACCTGTGCAAGGTAGCCTGTTGTACATAACTCGACTTATTACTGTGATTGGAACCAATTCAACAATAGATTTATTTTCTTGGCAGTAGAAATATGCACCTATACCAGATATTTCTCTTTCTGTTTTGGTATTGCTTTTTGCAAGTTTAACTAGTTTACTTTGCTTTGTAAGCATGCCTACAATTGTACAAAGGTAGCAATTTAGAGAGCTTCAAGGCATATTAGCTCTGTTTCATAACTAATCCAGTTGCCCTCATTAAATAAAGTCTGTATTATTATTAATATTATTATTATTATTATTACTGAATTGATAAAAAATTTGTACAGCAAATATAGCAATTTTACTACATTTGTTGAAATTCAATGATATTAAATTATTATTATTTGCATCTAATTATCAATAAAAGAATAATTTTCCCCATTTTGGTTGACTTGTCAGACATCCCTCAAACATAGGACTGCTGGTATTGTTACCTGAAATGTAGGTATTAATCTGAGTGTACAAGAGATCTTTCATTGGCACTCCTCCATTGAAAACAGTCTGGGAACCAGGGCCATCTACAATAACTCTGAAAGAAAATGACATATACAGTATTCATGCATGTTGGGCAACATAATGCTTCTTGATTTTGTTGTACATCATTCTCATTTCAGTTAAAGTTAGAATTCAGTATAAAAACTAGTATAATTCAGAACAAAATATGACAAAATTCAAATTCTGAAATTTGTCTTTCATCTATTTATTGAATTTAGATGAAGACATAATTCGGAACATGGCAATAAATGGGTATGATAAGATTCAGAGAACTATTTAAGGATATCACAACAAATTCAGAATGAATTTCAGCCATTTCCAAACAAATCTGGCAATAAGTCAGAATTTAAGGGTAATGAGGAATATATCATACAAATAATTAAGAAGAGATACTCAATGGGACTGATGCTATACCATGTAAAATTAATCCAGGAATACAAGATCATCTGGGTTTTTCTTTTACTGCTTCGTGTTGAAACCATCTCTCACATTCTTGAGCATTAAGATTTTCAAATCAGTGAAAATTCCATGCCAATATAACTCTGTTCAGGAGAAGTAGTGAAATGGCTGGTGTGATGGCCATGTTGGATGTCATATCAGAGCCAGTTTCATTTAGGACAAACTAGACATCATAAAAAAGACTTTCAGTGAAAACTCCATGTTGATCTGATGATCCATAGAGGAAGAGAAGTAATAACAAGATTTTCATGATGACTGCTGTGGTGGCCATACCGGATGTCCAAGCTGAGCACTTTTCATTTAGAACCAATTAGACATAAGAATTCCTCTGTTGAAAACCCCATGTCAGCATGACTTTACTATCAGGAGGAATAGTGACAACAAGATCTTCAAGATGGATGACAATGTCAGTCACACTGGACATCAGATCATCCCAATTTTCATTTATACCCAACAAGCCATCACGAGAGGTCTTTAAGCGAAAACTCAATCTTGATATGACCATCTGTTCAGGAATAGTGATAACAAGATTTTAAAGATGGCTGCTGTGGCAGTCACATTGGAAATCTGTGTATCACCACTTTCATTTAGGAACATTTAGACTTTTGGATAAAATTCAATGTGTGTGTACATTTTCACATTAATCCTAGAACTAGTTTAGGAGGAGAAGCAATAACAAACTTGTGCTAATAGCTGGATGGATGTCAGATGACAGAAGTCTGACGAGAACAATGGATGACAGACAACAGGCCATCCCACAAGTTCTTCTGATTTATGAAACACTTAGCTAAATATGAATTGTACCAAAATATCTACAATAAAGCATAATAATATGACCCTAGGACATTTTTTATTGGCATATGCACATGCAAATATATGGTTAGGTTTGGTATTTTATGGCATGGAATACAATTATGTTACTTAGTGCCTAGGTAATTCTAAACAAATAGTTAGGTTTGGTATTTTATGGTATGAAATACCATTAGTTACATAGTGCCTAGGTAATTCTAAACAAATAGTTAGGTAGCCAATCCAGGTTGATCCAGGTTGGTAGGATTCAAGCCTGAACCCTTAGTCTGCTGGTCTGACATGCTAACCACTAAGCCACCACTGCCTCTATTAGTTGGTTCTTATACATGGATAGAGCAACTTATCTTCTATCATTATTTATGGATTTGATCTCTAATGCCATCATGTACACAATGTTAGAAATGACCAATCCAGGATACTTCAGCATCCTCCATCTGAAGCACAGACCGATACATGGACACTGTGACTGCTACTTACTTTTTTTTTCTTACTGGAGGAATACAAAAAGAAAAAGAACAAAAATGAAAAAAAGCAACGACCAATTACCTTTTCCTCTGCACCCACATAATAATTAAAAATTCTTTTTATAAGCTAACAGTGAAATATAATGAATCCTAATGTAGTTATGGAGGGCAGCTACCCATAAGTTTAATTTAGTCTAATGTAAAATAGTTGCATCAAACTTTCTTTACAGAAAGAGAAAATGTTTAGAATGTAAAGCTCCAATGTGAAAATATGATTAATAGAGGTCACTGAGAGAAGACAGAACTCATGGAGGTGGAAATATAAAATAAAGAATAAATTTAAAGAATAAAAATACCTGTGGTTTTTTACTGTGTCTGATACCCCAACACAAAGAGGTTCCCAGTCTCGTCGGTCATTTGGAATGACATCTAAACAAGGCATGGTCTCCAAATAGTCAGCTTTAGCATTGATGATGGGGCCTTTGATTTCAAATATTAATATGTATTAAACATACAAAACAAACATGCTAGGTACAATTTACATATCTGATATAACTGCATAATGATTATTTTACTAAACTAGATGTATTTACACTGAAAAAACTCTATGTGTATGCAGAAAACTAATACACAGCGGCATTAGTTCCTTTACCTTGAAAACCTATATATAGTAGCACGTAGTTCCATTGACTTGAGTCCTACATTAGAAATCCAGATTAGAATTAAAAATATCAGCATTTTTCAGCTAAAGTGACTCCAGCAATTATGGCAGGTACTGAGAATCAAGCATTTAAATTGAAAAATGCGTGTCAGAAAGTAGACTGAATATTCAGGCATATTAACTTACAATTCAAAACTAGAATCAAAACAAAAAGGAACTTATTTCGTGAATATTTGTACATGAAATAATCACTGAATGGATCTGTACAAATTATTCAGTCCAGTTTGTTATCTAGGGTGAAATTCAGACAATACATTCTCCAACATGCATGTTCCTTTAATATCACCTGAATCTCTCTGACAGAATGAGAACTGAAACAGTATTTCAATACATAAATGTTTCAACTTTCCAAGTAGGGATGGAACAAAGCAGGTTTGTGAATCATACAAGTGAACATGTCAACCAGATGGAAAATTATGGCATAGCAGAACTGGGTCGATAATGTGCATGACATTTATGACTACATTTACCAGTGTAAATGCCAATCTGATGTCAAATTATGGGACAGCAGATCAGGGTCTACACTGTTCAATGAGCTTACATATTTTAATCAGTGCAAATGCCAATCTGATGCCAAATTATGGGACAGCAGATCAGGGTCTACACTGTTCAATGAGCATTCATATTTTAATCAGTGTAAATACCAATCTAATGCCAAGTTATTGGATAGCAGATCTATGTCTACACTGTTAACTGAACCAAATTATTTTAACCTGCGATATGCACATATCATAGTTTAAGTTTAAAGACATGTCATCCTGGCTTTATGGTGGCAATAAAAAGTTAAGATCCAACACTATAAAAATAAAGATTAGCAAAAGATAAATAATTTTTGTAAAAATTATGAAGAAAAACCCTAAAACCCATCCATTAATGTAAATATGAAGTACTACAACAGATGAAAAGTACAGATGTTTAAATTCTGTAAAAGGTACCCCAAAAAATTAAAGATAAAGATAAAAAATATACAGTCCATAAACTATGGCTGATGGGGATCTGGAGTCTACAATGTTTACAAAACTTGTTATTTTAACCAACCAGTGTAAATCATGATCTGATGAAACATTATGGGATGGCAGATCTGGATCTTCAATGTACACTAAACTGATTATTTTAACATACCAGCATATATCATGATGTGGTGACGTATTGTGGGATGGCAGATCTGGATCTTCAATGTACACTAAACTGATTATTTTAACATACCAGCATAGATCATGATGTGGTGACGTACTGTGGGATGGCAGATCTGGATCTTCAATGTACACTAAACTGATTATTTTAACATATCAGCATAGATCATGATGTGGTGACGTATTGTGAGACAGCAGATCTGGATCTTCAATGTACATGGAACTGATTATTTTAACATACCAGCATAGATCATGATGTGGTGACGTATTGTGGGATGGCAGATCTGGATCTTCAATGTACACTGAACTGATTATTTTAACATACAAGTATAGATCATGATGTGGTGACGTACTGTGGGATGGCAGATCTGGAACTTCAGTGTACACTGAACTATTTTAACACACAAGCATAGATCATGATCTGTGGACATATTATTGGATGGCAGATCTGGGTGAATATGCTGATCTGATCACATAGTATGGGACTGCATATCTTTTAACCTCCCGTGTAGATCAAGTGTTATGTATGTTTAATTTAATTGTTTGTTTGTTAGCTGGAAACATTTTTATTTCATTCATGCTATTGTAATGTAACACTGTATGCTGGACTTGACCTTTTCAAAAACTGAGTTCATTTCTGCTTGATCTGATTGACTTTTTTAAATTTTTATTCATTGTAAACAACTAATACATAGCTAAATATTTCTCTTTGTAATTGGGCTTAATAACAGGATCATTATTAATAGAAAATGTAAACATGTTGATTTGGGTCAAAGTTTTGGAGTTTCCTAAGTGAATTATACATAATCCAGGTTATTGTTTTGTAAACATCAGGATCATTCTAGAAGGTTGTTTTCCATTAGGTAATGTTTTTTTTAGAAAATGCTAATTGTGACCTGAGGTCAAGTAGAGAACTATTTAATCTTGAAATTCTGAGGACATGGTCATTCGTGCTTTAACATCTAGCACTTTCAAGTTGTATTATATATGTTTTGACCAGCAGTTTTGGCTTGAATCGTTTTTTTCAAATTATTGAATTCAAGTGATTATTTTCTCTAAAAATACAAAAGTGCTCTGATAAAATTCTTGGATAGAGACATTCACTGGAATTTAAAGTATATTCAAACCTGGAATTATATTTATGTGATTCAACAAGAGACTGTTGACACATCAACACTTTAATAGCCACCACAGACATGCCATCGACTTCAGTTTTAGGATTTTTTCTGAACTTCTACTGAATTTTATTCAGGACTTGAAATTAAAATTACTATGGCTTGTGTCTGATCTAATTCTTGAATTATTTTGGGATTTAATTCACAATACCCAATGTTCTTTTTTCTCATTTTTGCTTGGTATTCAAGGGAAATAAATCTATTTCTTAAATTTTACAAAGTTTGTTGTCTTTCACTGTTTTCTGTTACTTATTTTAAGAGCATAGACGCATACCACAAGATACTGTGACACATTATGGATGGAAGAATGGGTCTAAACTGTTCACTGAAATTATTATTTTAACCTAACAGTGTATATCAGAATCTGATGATACATTATGGGAAGGGAGGTGTGGGTCTACACTGCTCAATGAACTGACTATTATGGGATAGCAGATCTGGGTCTACACTCAAAAGTGAACCTAAATATTTTAACCAAACAGTGAATATGCTTTTCTGATAGCCTATTATGGGACTGCAGATATGGGTCTACACTGTGACTGCAGATATGGGTCTACACTGTTCACTAAACTTATTATTTTAACCTACTAATGTACATCAAGCTTGTTTGATACATCACTGGATGGCAGACTGGGATCTATATTATTAGCATTGGCAGTTATATGGGGAAACAATAAAAATGAATTTGTTGAAAAAATCATGCAATTTACCTGGTTCAGGAGGAGTAAAATCGACCATGACTCCAGCGGTGCTGATAATGTTTCTATAGCCAAGAACATTAACCATGTCAAGGTTGAAGAAATACAAGTTGCTATGTAGAAGGTAGAGATCTTTGTAGGCAAACTGGACTAATAAGCCTACGCCCAATCTCTCATAGTAGGCAAAGGAACCAGACTGAAATAATAACAGAAATATTACCTGTCTTGTGTGTGCAAATAGGACACAAAAAAAATATATATACATAAAAATTATAACATGGGGCTTTTCTTTAGAATCAGATTAGCAAAAATCAAAATGGACTCTGATGAGATAACTTTATAATATTCAGGACTAAATGTAATTCGCTTTACTTTTTTTTCAGGTTCATATATAAATATATGTTTATGCTTTACCGATAAAATGCAAAATATTTGACAGTGTAATGATCAATTTCTCAAATTTAAAAACATAACAATGCTATCCCTATGTTAACATTCTGCAAACAGAACAAATGGATAAAGATATAATTGTCTTTGATACCATAACACATTGAGTCTTGACATCATGAAAGCATAAAACGTTTTTGACTGAACAGTGTGTACGATACTGTCAAAGAAATTTGACATTCAACCAATCAGGAGGCATGTTACATACATTCAACCAAACAGGAGGCATGTTACGTATATTCAACCAATCTGGATGCAAACTGCAAACATTCAACCAAGCAGTAAGCATGTGACATTCACATATTTGATAGAATCATTTTTAGTGTAGTTTGGTTTCAAATTATCAAGGACATGGATGTCAGGGTGGGACAGGACTGATTATCTTGTGAAATGTAACATGTCAGAAAGAATTTAAAGTAAACCACTGCTGAAACTAATATTTTACCTGGCTTTAGTTGCCAGCAGTTCTGACGTCAATGTTTTTGAGAATCTTTTGTGATTTCACTGCAGCAATTTAACATTTATGAATTAGATAATGGACATTAAATTCACTGATGAGTTTATATGTTATTTCATCACAATTTTTTTTATTTTTTGTAAGCCATCATTTACCTGAGCCAGTTTGAAGTCATGTCCTTGTATGGCTTCCATCAATTCACAAGTCATGGCTGTACCAAAGTCATAGTTAAAACTAAGACACTTGGATGGTGGAGAATCAAGGCATTTTCTTGCACAGTCTCCTGCTGTTGCTACATTTGAAATGGACTTGTATATGGGTCCAATAAGACGACCTTTTGTCAACTCTGTAAAATACTCCAGGGTTCGCAAGTTGTTTGGGTCATCCCCTGCAGACATAGTAGCAAGCAAATACAAGTGATGATTGTGGAAATTATCATGTGATATCTAAACATAAGTGCTAAAACTCACCAATAATCTTTAGACTGATTAGTAGGACAGATAGGACATACTTACAGAAAGACAAGCAAGCAAATTGAAATGCAAAAAGGAGTTTATCTCATCAATTATTAGTTTGGTAGTGGTGTAGAAATGTACAAAGGTGCCAAAACCTTAAAACAATTGTCAGTTTTTATTTTATATTACTTATCCCTATTTTCTAAGACAGATCAATCCAAAAGCCAAACATACAGAGAGACTACAATTTTTGGCGAGCCATAACTGTAGAAAATTGTTGGCTGTTAAATTTAGCTCTTTTACTCTAAGGACTCGTTATATATGAAGTGCACTAAAAACTGCTAAGAGCAACCTCTGCTACGTATGACCACCTGTCAATTCCAACCACAATTGTAACGCATAGATCAATTTTGTTATATAAATGCTCTATTATGAGTGACCACTTGCCGAATGCAATCAGCGACTGCAATGTCCTGGCAAAATATGCATTTCAACACTGCTATGAACAACTGCATTGCAAAAACGAGGATAAACTCCACTAACATTTATTTAATCCCTGTAAGAACGACTGCTTATATTGTTCTAAATATAAAAAATAAAATTTTTAAAAAAAATAGGCTGGCTACCGATGTCTGAATTATTTTAACAATGCGTATAGTGTTTTAGAGTTTCTGTCATAAACCAGACTAAAGAATATGTAGATTATTTCCTAGTCTGGTTCCCTGCTTCATATGCTCCCTGCATTGTTCTCCACTATTCGTATACTGGTGAGCAACACAAGAAGCGGACAAAGCAGGGAATCAGACTATGTATTCCTGCACTTAGCCTGCTTCCCTGCCTTATCATAGGACTTGGCATCCCATGAACGTCCATATCACAAGAACAGACAGACACCACTGACCTAATCATAATCAATTGTAACAATGACGGCTTGAGTAGTAACAGCTGTTCTGATAAAAAACAAACATAAAAGGAATTGTAAAAAAAAAAATGGTGCTACTGGTATTAGATGCTACAGTCCGTAAACCAGGCTAATTTACGTGTCACGAATTGCCATTGTAGTGCCAAAGTTGATGTAGTGGTCGCGTATATTGTCTTTAGAGTTAATCCATATTGCCAGGAGTAAATAAGGTCATTGTCTAATAAACCAGAAAGAAAGAATCGTTTGCAGGATTTGATTGATAGTGTTCAAGACTTGTGATGTTTGTTGTCACCACCCTCGATGTTAAGTGATTACATCCCAATCACAAAGCTGTCATCCATTCAAGTTGGTGCGACCAGGTTACACACTTTGCTTTTAGAGTTAATCTGTGTATGTCATCTTTGAATGAAGCTGTTGACTTTTGTCTTTGAGTAAATTGTTCTGTTTCTGGATGAGATAATTGTTTCTTTTCATTCATTAATTGTTAGATATGCAATGAACATGTATATATTATTCATATTTTCCCACAGCCCAGTTAAAACTGTCTTTACGTTCAATATTACAACTAAGCACTAATAATTTTAACACCTACAATCTAAATAACAATGGATGAATCTCCAACTGGAGAAAATAATTATTGTAACTGAAAGTGAAAAAGAGCAGACCACTCGCAAAATAGTGGTTTAAACATAGGTAAGACAAATTTAGATGGTTATAAAGGAAAAAGAGTAATTCAGAAATGATTTCATTTGCTAAACTATGTTATCTTCAAACATAAATGTGATTTCATGTTTAATGATAGAAATATATCTTTACTGCTATATAATTTTGTTTTTAGATGAATGCATACATTATTTTAGCAAGAACTATTAATAAAGAATAGATGTACAGTGATTGTAGTTATTTTTCTTGAAATTGTTCTGAAACTGGACCTTGGAAATTGGTCTTTTTGTATAAACCTGCTATGAAAGAGCACCTGTCTTGAGATACCACTTTTTGTTGGCAGAAGGGGCGGTCTCATAACAGGTTTTACTGTAGTAATTTATGGCACTTCAGCATAAAAGTGGTTAATTTCCAAAAATGGCTAATTTCCAAAAATGTTAAAGTAAATTGCACAAAACTGTATGCAGCTAAACCATTTAAAAATATAAAATTAAATACAAAAGGATAGAATAAAAACTGACAGCTCTAGTGGCCTAATTGTTGAGAGCATCCACCTTGGATATGGGAGGTTGCAGGTTCAAACCATGGCTGAGTCATATCAAAGACTTTTAAAAGTGGTACTAACAGCTGCCTTGCTGGAGACTCAGCATTAAGAGATTAGTGTAAGGACTGGTCTGCTGGTGTCAGAATAATATGACTGGATGGGACATCATGCTACATGTCTGTGGCATGATGCCCCAGTGCTAGACATCACTATAAACTGCCACACTGCAGACATCATAGCAATATGACTCAAACTGTTGAAGATACATTAAAATTTAAAAAAAACGCAAACACAAAAATAATATATAAATCATACTGATGCAATAAATTTGAAAAATGTATTAAAAAATAACAGATACAGTTAAAACATTTAAAATCCTAAAAAATATGAGTAAAATTTATTATATAAACAATGTCCCTTTAAACATCCTTGGTTTTCTTGGGTGGTAGATCCTAATACATTTTCGTCAAGCAGTTCAAATCAAAATATTTCCATCTTACAGGGTGGAATTCAACTTTCAATGTGAAAAATGTGACACAAGGTGACTACATAAATTAGACAGAAAATCCAAAGACATTATAAACAGAATCAAGAAAAATTGACAAATAAGCAAGCAACCTAAGAGGGTCTAATAATGTTCACCTGATAACTGACATATGCAAGAAAGCAAATTCTTGTATGAAGTGAAAATGTGGAGTGGAAAGAATAGGCTGGAGAACATTCTTTGCATGTTGTCTATTAGGCTTATATTAAATCGCACCTAGTTTAAAGCTTACGGAAAATGAGTTGGTTAGTTGGAAGAAGACATCATCTTATTCATTTCCCCATTTAAAATGAATTATGGTTCTGCATGAACTAATTTTATTCCTCTGAGAAATGTGGGTGTTAAAAAATACAAAAATGGAAGAAATAGTAAATGCCTTAATTAACATTATGCTTAATACTATTATGTATGCATACCTGCTATAACACGGCATGATAAACAACAAGCTTTTTTTTAAAACCTCCCTAACCCCAAAATGTGGTTGTATTTGAAAAACATGATTTTATTAACCTTAAAAAATGATAAAGATAGACTCATTCTTTTCTTCCACGATATATGCGTGTAACTTCTGTAAATGGGAATGCTTTTGACTTTGTGAAGCATATTAAGAGGGAAGTCTTTTTTTCCTACATACCACAAGCATATTATTGATACAAGTCATTCTGAATTGTATGACATTTGTCAACTTAGCAACATCGCCCAGCATTGTTGTTGTTGTTGTTGTAGGGTTTAATGCCATTTTTCAGCACACGATAGGCTATACATGGCGGCCAGTATTAATGATGGAGGAAGAACCCGGGAAAACCCCGTAAAGAACCACCAACCCATGAGAAGATACTGGCAAGCTTTCTCACATACCCACATTAGCCGAATCTGAGACTCAAACCCATGCAGACAGAGGTGAGATGTATAGGCCGACCGAAACTAAATTTGTGGTTTTGGCCGAAAATGAAACCAGAATGAAAGTTATAAATTGACTTTTGGCCGAAACCGAAAGTTTAACTTCACCTTCGGCCGAAACCGAAACTGAAAGATAAACACAAGATTTATTAAATAGGCCTGGGTCATGATGCATAGCTACACTTCAACAACTGTGTAGGGTAACATGTCGACAACAATCAAGTCCATGATGCACTTATCAATTCGGTGAACTGCAACATGGTCATCAGGCCAGACCATTCTGCTCTCGACCATCGATGTCAAGGATGTCTGCACAAAATTCGGTAATGCATGTTTAGTCGCTTTATCTTCCATCATCTTTTTTGAGGCACGCTCTGCTCCGTTGTGCATGGACCTCTTGAGATACGTACCATGGAGCTCCTTGTGGCAGCTGGCCAGATGACCTTTCAAGCCTGAAACTGTCTGAAGTCTTGGTTTATTGCTGCCAAGTGATAACAGTTTGTTGCATTCTTTGCACTGCGCCTTGCTTGCATCAGAAACAATTTTTGTGAAGTAATCCCACACTGCAATTTTCGACATTCTTTGCAGTGATTAACTAATTCGTTTATTAACTTTAATTTTCTATTTCACACAGATTAATTCGCTACAGTTTAACTAACTGAAATTATCAATATTGTCAAACTTTGAAATCTCTGTATTCAACATGCGAGTAGACTGAAATGCAACAGTGCCTAGAATTGCCTAGCGCCAACTAACCGGCCAACAAGCAGAGTAATAGATGCAGCCCTAGCGTTGCATTCTGAAAGTTAAAATAGATCTTTGGCTGATTATCGAAAGTCAATATCAGTTTCGGCTGAAACCAAAAGCAAACCGAAAGCTAACTGTTTGGCTTCGGCCGAAACAGAAACTATGCCAAAAGAGGCCATTTGCCAACTTTCGGTGCCGAAACCGAAACCGAATTTCGGTCGGCCTTTAGTGAGATGGCAGTGATCCGTAACGGAGAGTGCTTTAGACTACTCGGACCCAGCATTGTGACAATGCATGAATGTACAGCTCAATTAAAAACCATCATTCACATACCATGTCACGAGAGCTAGAGTACTTTTCCCATTTCATTGCAAAGCATAATCTGCCATTTGCAGATCATTGTGCAGACCACTATGTTTGGCACTCCCAGTGTAGATGTAAATTGCAGAGTGCTGAGAAACATTTAATAAGTTCTTTGGAAAAGTTTGAACAACAGTGTAACCATCCACTGTCTAAGGAGTGCAAAGATGACTGTGTGTGATTTGGGATTTTAACACAGCTTTAACAATTGTTCAGTCACTTCGCTACAATGTCTGCAGTGTGGCAGTTTATAGTGATTTCTAGCACTCGGGCGTCATACTGCAGACATGTAGCATGATGTCCCACCCAGTCACATTATTCTGACACCAGGCCAACCAGTCCTAATGTTGAGTGACTTGAGAGGCAGCTGTTAGTACCCTTTCTTTTAAATAATTCTTGGTATGACTTGGCCAGGGTTCGAACTCATGACCTAACACATCTTAGGCAAAGATGAATGAAAGCGATATTTGCCTTACCTTCAAACCCCATACTGAACTATTGGAAGCAACAAAAACTGAATTTATTTAAGACTACATGCCACTGTCCAATGGATTTTAATGGTAGAAACTTCATGTATTTATTGAATTTAATTTCTGTGTGGTGGCTGCATGCTCTTTTTGAGTCTCAAAAATACCCCCAACAAACTAAAACCATCTGAGAGGTTGGCAGAAATTATCAGACAATACCTGGCTTGACTGTGCTAAGCCCACATTAAATGAGAACATATGTTATTGGTGAGTATCACAGATGTAAAAAAGAATTGGCAAACCCAATTTAATAAGTTCAAAGCTTATTTCCAAGTTAAGGATGACTACTAAATTAGCTGATATACCTATATTGAGGTTAAAACTTTGTTTCTGCAGCTGTGTGTATGTCCAGGGCACAACTTGTTCTCCATAAACGTCCATTCCGAATCCCACTCCAATATGGACACTGGTCAATGAAGAGTCTTCAAAAACAACCACTGTTGCCTTGAGTGTCTTTGGGTTGCTGGTGCGTACAAACTCTGCTGTAAATCTTCCAGAGGGCAGAGTTATATCGAAAGTGGGCAGTTGGCAAGTGGCTCTAGCCCTGACACCAGCACTGTTTTCAGCCCAGACTGTGAAGTATAAGGGTTGGCCAGCAGGGGTGAGTAGCTAGAAAAAAATGCAATGATTGTCAGCACACCTGTACCAAGTGAATTTTTAACAATAAAAACCTAACAAATTGCTATAAAAAAAAACTCCACAAAATTTTGGAAGATGAAAAGTTCTAAATAAATGTAAAATTGGGTCCTATAAGATATATATGTTTGGGAAAAATGTGTTCCACTGTCAGTTGGTACCGGTGATGTATGCATTCTAGGGTACTGATGGGTAGCAGGAAGAAAATTCATAGCACATTATGGCCCATTCACATTTGATAGAGATGTATCAACCCTCATTTATGCTTCCTCACTAATAAGGCTGAAAAAATGATGGAAAAATTAAACTAATGAAACTAGGTAAAAGTGAGTACATATTTTCATTACCGGATGTTTTGAAGTACATGTTACAATGTGGAATAAAATTAGGCATCATAACACAATGGCATAATTAACTGAAGCACAGAGAATACTGGTAATCTGCATTGTTGAGGTGATACTTAATTACAACTTGAAGAACAGAACTCCAGACATATGGCTTAGTCATGGCATTTATACTATCATAAACAAACTGATCTAAATATCCTTAATATTTTCCAAAAATAATTATTTTTGTCACTTGAGAATTTAGGTTTACATTTGACACATCTGATGAATTATTGTGGCGATTTAAAAAAAAAAAAAGCATTATTACAAACATCTATCAGGTCTAATCATTTATCTAGTTGCCTCCCTTGACATATTTTTTTAAGACCATACAGTTTATTACTATTATTAGTAATACAAACAATATTTTGTAAAAGAGAATGGCTACAAATCCATAAACAAAGCAGGATTTAAAGCCAACTAGCATCATCTGTAAGTAGTCTTACAAAGGTATGAAATCCTATGCAGATAGATATGTATATATGATATCTGTATATATGATAAATGTACTTATATATGAATATAGATATAAAACGATATATATATATATATATATATATATATATATATATATATATATATATATATATATATATATATATATATACTGTATATATGATATATGATATGTGCACTGGGTTTAATGGAACATCAGCACAGTCCTTGATATATAGAGCCAATTAAAAGTAAAGTTCCCCAAAAATTAATCTAAATCATTTTTCTTTAAAGCAAAAAGATAAACCCTTCCAAATAAGCATAAAAATATAGTCATATAGGATAAAAGGTAAGAATGTAACAATTTTATAGCAGGTAATAATACAACATAAATGATCAAAAATAATTTAATAACCTCCCTGCAAACTGAACTTCATATATTGTATTATTCAACTTAATCGATAATTCTACAAGATCCCCATTACTTACATCAATTAGCTCAGTTTTGGGTCCTCCTAATTTTTTCTCATTAATGACATCCTGGCCACCTGGAACTGTCCCCACATCAAGGAAAAGCTTGACCTCGCTACGATCATCAGCAGCTTCCACGGCGATGGAGAAGGCAGGTTCTGTATAATCGCGATTTGGTATCTGTAGTACTTGACACTGATGGTCATCTTGGCTTGACCCCTGCATGGCATACAGAAGTAAATAAATTAATCAATGAATAAATTCCCTTTTTATATAATGAATATAACCCCATTCTGAATTAATATGTTCCATATATTTCCTTCCCATGTTGCAGCACCATGCAGAGATTTGTGTGCAAGAACTGCCTCCTGAAAATCAATCCTTTCGTATATTGTAAACCATTTAACACATTAACCCCTGAGCCAAACAGCTAGGCAGTCCCCTGAAGCATACTTGCAGAGATCACCTAGAGCAGTGTTAGCCTTTCCAGTGCCTGTATCCCTGAGACTAGCTGACAGCAATTGGATTGCAGATTTTTATAGAGGGGGCTACTTACAATAAAATTGTTATTATTTTATTTGCATTCATTTAATTCAGCTGAAATTTGGCACGGCAGTTCTCAATAAACTTACATACATAATGGTATAAATTTCATGCTACATGCAGAAATAAAACTAATGCATGATGGTGAAAACAAATGATATACTTGCCAATTTGCTTCTCTTGCCGTGAATAATCGATAAAATCCATTATGAATTCACAAAGAATTATTAACACCATCAACACATGAAATAATTATATTTTATGTACACAAAAATTCCACTTGTCGTCTCTTGTAAACTAAGCATCCTGTGAATACTGTACACAAATGGGCATATTTTACTTGCTCTTTACTTACCTTTCTTCCTAAGAATTCTCACTGAAATTTTTAAAACTAATAAAACACTTAACAAACCTTGAACTATGAACACTCATGTTAACAACGTATATTTCCCAAACATTTATTTAACGATTATTCAAAAGAAAAAGAAACTCCACGAAATCAAATGCATTTGCATCAGGGTCTAAATCCATTGCTGGTCCTTGGTAAGTTGGTATAGCCTCTTGTCAATGTGTGTTTTATCATTTACGATCATTGATCAGCTCTACTTTCATTTTCTTCTTCTTCTTCAACATTCTCATTTTCGTCACTACCGCTGTTATTTTCAGTAGCTTTTTCGATGTCACTATCAATCTCGTCTGATTAAAATCCAGAAAATTATCAATCAGAATCCGTCAAGAAAAAGTCTGCTCCTAGAGGCTGATTCTCATCAATTTGCATCATTTTAAAATCGAAATATTTTCACTAAATCAACTGATATCGAAGTGAAAAAATTTCCCGCTGTTCAGCAATGTGCGCTCTATCTATGTAAGCTAAAATTTGATTGGTTAAACTGCCTGCATTAGTAGGAAATGGCTTTAAATCAACCAATGGTTTGCGCCGAGTTAACTCGTCGTGCGGGAGAAAGGCCTTGCTAAATACTGCCTCTTAAACTCGGCGCTCGGGAGACAAGCTATGCAAACTCAGCCACTTTAGCGAGGCTCGCGGGAGATCAGGGGTGTAAAGTACGACGAGTATACTCGTCGCCAGGGGTTAATGTGTTAAGTTCTTTATAAACAATGCATCTAACATGTAATAAATTGATGCATCTGAAATAATCAAGGTTAAGGAAAGTCAAAATCGTACAATCTCTTTAATTATTCTGCAATGTACATCATACTCTAAATAAGGTCATCTTGTGATACTTTAAATATATGTTCATAAATATATGTTCATTCATCAGTCATGGATCTTAAAAATTATTTGTGGTTTTTATGACATTCATGCTTAATCAAATCCTCATTGGTATCATGAATATTAGTGCATGTCAGTCTTAATCCTGATCAAATCCTCACTGGTATTATGAATATTAGTGAATGTCAGTCTTAACCCTGATCAAATCCTCACTGGTATCATGAATATTAGTGAATGTCAGTCTTAATCCTGATCAAATCCTCATTGGTATCATGAATATTAGTGAATGTCAGTCTTAATCCTGCAAACATTCAGGACAAAAATGAGATCAAGCATCATAAAAGTGCAAAAACCTCTATTTTGGTTGCTGAAATGTTTGTAATTTAAGCTGAATGTATGTATGAGAGATTAGGAAACTTTTGTGTCTGCTGCATAAGACATTCTTTTTTCAGCACTGGGAGTGATGCCATCATTTGCATCACTATCTTAGCTTCCACTGACTGCTTAAGACATAAATATAACATTCATTTTAATCCATAACTAAAATTACCAAAATAAATCCAACAACAACTATGTAATTACCAAAATAAATCCAACAAGAACTATGCAATTGAACTAATTTTTATATTTCAACTCAAAAAGATGGAAGTTGATATCACTGTATCTGTGCAAAAATCTTCCTCTCAAGAACGCTGAACTTCCAGCAAACAATTCAAACTGGTTTAAAAATGAGCTCATGTGATGCAAAAAATGAAACTGTATTGATATTTTGTAAGAAACAAACATGAGATTAAATAATTATAAGACATTTCCTCTTTTTTAAAACTTTTTGTCACCACAAGCAAGATTAATACATGACTTGATATTTTTTCTCAAATAATGTCAAAGTAATTCCAATTAGTTAATTTAAAATTCATTAAAATCACACTGAACTCATTCAGGTACTGGTACTTCTTGCTAAGAACAATTATCAGTCTTTCAAACTGACATTGCCACTGTTTCACTGCCCAGTCTGACACATAATAACAAGAGTTTGCTCTCTGCCACATTTTCAATTTTTGAGGAAAGTATATATTCATTAGATCCCACTTGGCTGACGATGAGGCGACTTTCAAAAACGAGAAACAAATGGATTGTAAAAACTGTTCTTTTCTTGGACACAACACACAAAACACATTCAATATTTTGTCATATCTCACCCACATGAACAGGTCCAACCATCTGCTGTCTAATCTTCGTGCCAATGTTTACATTAAAATGTTCATTTGATAACTTGTGCACATCAGGGTCCAAAAACATAGACTGCACTATAAGCGAGGGTGTGAGTTACCGAGGGACCCTAAAGAATTTGCTAGACATCCAGAGAAATGAAGGATTGGGGGGTGGGGAACTGGGTTGTTTAGTGACTGAATCCTCATTTTATAATTGTGTGGAGAATAATTGTCAATAAAGTGCTTTATCTGATGAAGTTGTTTCTTATTCTGTATAAATTACAATTATTTTCAATATGTCTAACATCTGAAAGTTCAATAACATGATTCCATCTGCTTTCAACAACCAACCCAGTACATAAAAACCTTTGTGTATTATGTCATGGCTTTTTGTTTTGTTGATTAGTCTGGTCATGGAGTGGTGTATACTAGTATTTTGTGAAACAAGGAGCCTCCAAAGTAGGGACCCAGACTAACTGTTGATATACTACCAAACAAGAATCCTTTTTATATAAAAAAAACTCCACAACATTTCGTAATTGGTATTTATTTATTAAAATACTGCCTCCACTAGGCATAAGTGACATTATCATTGATCAAATTTTTATTGAATATCATTAATTAGGGTGTAATAAGAATGCCATTTGGAAAGGAAATGTAACAAAATTGTATTACTTCTTTTTAAAGTTGATACTTGATAAGCATTCTTACTGAGCAATGTCTCAACTTGAGAATGGAATGACTTGCCATTGAATATTAGAAGTATTACAAACTGCATCAAACGTAAATTTGCAATAACATGTTACTTAACCAAATAAGCTGAAATTACTAAAGAAAGGAACTGATCCTGGGTAACTCATTTGTTTAAATAAATACTTCCACTTTTTTCACCAGCAAACAATGACTTTATGATATCTATTCTTATCTATGTTTCTACCACCTTATCGTTCTGTCTAATTGGAATCTGAGAGTTGTTGCACTGGACTGTCACTGAATTGCAAATGTATGGTTTGTAATGTTTTAAGCATATCATTGTAACTTTCTTTGAATCTTGATTTTCTCCTGTCATTCTTAAAGCTTTTGCACCTTATATCTTGAACCACTAATAGGACTCCACTGGAAATAAGGCCCATAAAAGCTCTATGGGTAATTATAGGATCCCAAAGGATATAACCTCCATAAAGTCCTAGGTTAATCAGCATTCTTTGCTTTACTTGTGTAATGTATACCTCTTTTGTACAAGTTGTTGGCATATATTACTGTATACTTATTATCTTATGTTATATGCACCATTAATGCCATTTTTATTTTGCTTACTATATGTTTTATGTCTTGTACCGTATTTGTATTTTATGTTGATTATACGATATAAATATGACTAATACATTTAATAAGCATTCTGAATCAAAACGTTTCTAAGGAGACAAATTATCAAGGGATAAAACCCCTCTAAGAGCCTTGCCTCTGATTGTTGTTGTTGTTGTTTTTGTAGACCTATTAAAGACCTAACAATATTTCCTACCTGAAATATTCTCAGCATGTTTTTTATTTTTTAATGTCTTTTTAAATTTCATGGTGTTTGTTTTTGTAATAATATTATTATATGTTTTTTATCTTATAGGTGTTGTCTAATGTTGTAAAGCGCTTAGAGCTTCTAAAGATTAGGCGCTATCAAAGTCCTCATTATTATTATTATTAGTATTGTAGGGTTTACTGCCATTTTTCAGCACACAATAGGCTATACATGGCGGCCAGTATTAATGGTGGAGAAAGAACCTGGAAAACCCTGGAAAGAACCACCGACCCACGAGAAGCTACTGGCAAGCTTTCTCAAATACCCACATTAGCCGAATCCCAGTCTCTAACCCATGCAGACAGAGGTGAGATGGTAGTGATCTGTAACGTAGAGTACTTTAGACCACTCGGCCACTCAGGGCCCCGCCTTGCCTCTAAGCATTAAATCGGAGTTATGCCCCATTACAAAGCTTGATCTTTTTCAAGGTCAAAAGCAAAGTAGCCTTTAATTTAGATATTATTTTTAATAAAAAGCCAAACACTAGATTCTACCAAATAAATACTAAAATATCATGTTTATGTAAAATACTTACAACACTCCTCTTGCCCACCTGAAATTAGAGGTAGACAGAATTTAAGTACATAGATATTACATCCCAAACAAGAAAAATTATATTGGTAATATTTCCTAAAATATCATATTTATCACTCAAAAAGAAACTTTGTCATAAATCATCTAATACATATTAATAATATTAAAGACATTGGTCAGAGATGGTAACTCAAGTAGTTACTGAATTAATCTGCCTCAAGGCATTCTTGTATGTACAATATATACAGATGACACAACACAGTGTTATTAATTAGGCTTATGACTAAATAATTAAGTGATTCTAAAAACATAAACATACATAAAATATAAAATATCAGCCTGTGTTGAAAAATTCAAGTGTGAATAAGATGAAAAAGCAGAAAAAGCACAAGGTATTTATATAACTTGAACTGTTCAATTGTCTTAAGATTCCATCCATTGGAGACATTGATTATAAAAAAGAAATACTAAGGGTTTACCTTACGTCACTGAAAATGTTCCATAACAGTTAACCAGTGTATTGAAAACCTTTTTTAAACAATAATTTCTTTTGCCTTGTTGTAATGTAATTTTAACTTCTAACAGACCTTAAATTTTGGAGTACCATCAGCATATCTTTGGTGAAAGATAATGCTTAGGAAGGCAGGAATGGCTTTTCTGGATTCTTTATACATGAATTTATCCTTTCTAAGAAAGATTTTTTCATGTATTGGTAAACTTTACTATTCACTGCATACTGGAATCATCTATACATTGGTCTAGAATTAAATGGCATGCAGTCTTTCGAAGTCTTAAATTTGTATAATCCTGTAACTAGTTAAATAAATAACAGTTTTCCATATAAGCACTTATAAGGCATCTACTGTCACGGTAACAGAGGTGACTGGGTCAGTAAATAATCACATCACCTTTTTCACTACACTTTACTTTGGGGAAAATGATACAAAGCATTCATCAATTTGTCTGCTAAACAGGTACAGCTAAAACATATGAACTGCTAAACCACATTTACTGCTAAACCACTTGAACTGCTAAACATATATACTGCTAAACCACATGAACTGCTAAACCAGATGAACTGCTAAACCACAAGAACTGCTAACCAGATGAACTGCTAAACCACATTTACTGCTAAACCACTTGAACTGCTAAACATATGTACTGCTAAACCACATGAACTGCTAAACTTAATGAACTGCTAAACCACATGAACTGCTAAACCACTTGAACTGCTAAACATATGTACTGCTAAATCACATGAATTGCTAAACCAGATGAACTGCTAAACCAAATTTACTGCTAAACCAATTGAACTGCTAAACATATGTACTGCTAAACCACATGCACTGCTAAACCAGATGAACTGTTAAACCACATGAACTGCTAAACCAAATTTACTGCTAAACATATGTACTGCTAAACCACATGCACTGCTAAACCAGATGAACTGCTAAACCACTTGAACTGCTAAACATATGTTCTGCTAAACCACATGAACTGCTAAACCAGATCAACTGCCAAACCACATTTACTGCTAAACCACTTGAACTGCTAAACCACATGAACTGCTGAACCAGATGAACTGCTAAACCACTTGAACTGCTAAACCTGATTAACTGCTAAACCACATTTACTGCTAAACCACTTGAACTACTAAACATGTACTGCTAAACAACATGAACTGCTAAACCCGATGAACTGCTTAACTACATTTACTGCTAAACCACTTGAACTGCTAAACATATGTACTGCTAAACCACTTGAACTGCTAAACATATGTACTGCTAAGCCACATGAACTGCAAAACCGGATGAACTGCTAAACCACATTTACTGCTAAACCACTTGAACTGCTAAACCAGATGAACTGCAAAAGCACATTTACTGCTAAACCACTTGAACTGCTAAACAATCAGTACTGCCAAGCCACATGAAATGCTAAACCAGATCAACTACTAAACCACTTGAACTGCTAAACATATGTACTGCTAAGCCACACAAACTGCTAAACATATGCACTGCTAAGCCACATGAACTGCAAAATCAGCTGAACTGCTAAACCACATTTACTGCTAAACCACTTGAACTGCCAAAGAATAAGTATTGCTAAACCAGATGAACTGCTAAACATATGTACTGCTAAGCCACATGAGTTGCTAAACCACATGAACTGTTAAACAATAAGTACTGCTAAACAAAATGAACTGCTAAACCAGATTTACTGCTAAACCACTTGAACTGCTAAACAATAAGTACTGCTAAATAACATGAACTGCTAAACCAGATGTATTGCTAAACAATATGTACTGCTAAGCTACATGAACTGCTAAACCACATGTACTGCTAAGCCACATGAACTCTCAGTAACTGTATAACCACAAGCACTGCTAAACCACAAGTACTGGCATGTCCATATAGGATGTAACAGGCTCATCAGTATAATACTGGCTCTAGAGTGATGATTAAAATGTAAGCCCCAGAAATCTAAAAATAAAAAACTGCTAAAAACTTTACGAAGATAAACCCTTCCAAAATAATGTATGGATGGATGGATGGATGGATGTATGGATGTATGTATGGATGTGTGGATGGATGGATGTATGGATGTATATGTATGTATCCATGCATGGATGTATGTATGTATGTATGTATGTATGTAGTGTTTTATGGCATTTCAGCATAAAAGTAGCTATGCTGTGTCAACAAAAGGCTAAATTCAGAAAATGGTGAACTGAATAGCATACAAATGTTTGGACAAGTCCTTATAAAAAAACTTACAATTAAGTACAACAAGACAAAATATAAAACAAAGATGATAAATGTATATTTTTGGTGTTTCGGGTTTAATGCCATTTCTCAGTGCAAGATAGGCTATATATGGCAGCCAGTATTACTGGTGGAGGAAGAACACAGTAAAATCCCGGAAAGAACTATCGGCCAAAAGAAGCTACTGGTAGCTTTCTCATATATCCACACTGGCCAAGCATAAGACTTGAACTTAAATGTTTATAAAATAATTAATAAAGGTAGCACATGTAAAACCCTTTAAACATGATTAAAATTTGCAGTATAATGTGCACATATACTCCTACAAGATAATTAATATAAGGCAAATATGTTAACATTCTCCAAAGGTATATAAAATAAAAGGTTAAAAATATAAAAAATTTTAAAACTGAGGATCAAAATCCTTGCTATAAACTGCATCTTGTAAAATATCCAAGACTGTATTCCACTGCTGATGGACGCTGTCAAGGTATGCACTTTTGTTGAGGGTCAGCCATTAGTAGGTATGCAGGAGTCAGGTATGTATGTCCTACATGTGAAGTTTACAATACTCATCTCCATGATTTGTTTGATATGAGGAATGCCAATCTTCAATGATGGGTCTGATATTCTGAAGCTTATCTAGGGGAGTTTCCTTCCACTTATTGTGCCAAATATAAAGAACATGTTGATTTATATAATATCAAAAGTCATTATGACAACTCTTCCCCTCAGAAATGGGTGAATGCAGCACAGCCATGGCTGCTTTAAATGCCCTTTCATTACCCATGGAAAAATGTTTCTGCCAAAGAATTAATCAAGTGCTAGATACAACTATTTTGATTTTTGATTTTCCATACCATATTTAATACTGATTTAACAGAGGAGTGAAAATTCAATTAAGAGACATTCAATCATTGTATGTCCTCCTGCTCTCTCCCAATGTATGATAAGCATATACAATGTGACCTTGCTATAACATGGTAGTTGGAAGCCACAGAACCCAACCGTGTTATAGACCAAACCGTGTTATAAGCAACCAGGCCAGTTAGCTGAAGAAAATGATGCATGTACCCAAAAAATATTGTGGGGGGGGGGGAAGGGGAGGTAATAAATGCAGGCAGTAAAATACGTGCTTCATTGGCAGTTACCATCTTAAATCGATGCATATTAAAGGGAAATACACCTGCGGTGAAAACAGAGAAGGTGTGTATAATATTTTACTTTATTTAGACAACCACGGATTGGTAAATATACACGTATACTGTTTATACATACATGTCTAATGTACAGCATGAATAGAGTATCAACACCATGTACTCTCCCGTGAATCTCATCACATACATTGAATCCATAATACAAGTAATTCCATCGAACATATGCACACAGAGAGATTTAAAATATTCAATAATTCTGTCACAAGTCATATAGGTCTGAATTCAGTGGAAAAACATAGCACAATCACGTAACGAATGATGAAGCATATTTACTTTTTAGTACATCCCAAGTTGGTAAACGTTAGTTTGTGTTTTAAGCTGCTGTTGGTAGTGTTCATAAGCATAAACTTTTTCCATGCTAAAAGGAAACTTTCACTGCACAGTATATGTGTTCCAGTCATGTTGAAAAATGGGAAAAAAATCCATCAGATTCCACTTCTTTTATTTAAGTTTGGTACTGACTTCCTTTGAAGAAAAGTTTTTTGTTTTTATTGAAGATTGTAGTCGGTTTTTTTTGATGAAGGGTGTATGCATTAATGAAGTCACTGCTAAAGGACAGCATTAGAAAACCAAACAGATAAAAGTTTCTTATTGTGGCAGCAACATCAAATAACTATTGCATGATTGAGACTGACTTTTTTTCCATTTGCTTGGTACGTTTTCATAACAATCGGTGCTTCAAAGGTAATGTTTTCGTTGAAATTTCAGCAAACTATCTGGGTACATTTTTAAAAAGGGAATTGGCCGTCGTTTGGTCAATTGTAGTTACTGTTCTTCCCTGCTTATTGAATAGATCAACAAGTAAGATTTTTTTTTTGTTGTTTATTTTAAATTTGTGGTAGCGGAGTGATGTTGCCTTCCATGCATGCATCAGAAATTTAACAATGGTTCAAAGGACAATAGAGATGCAGGTGTTCTGGTATGATGACCGGGATCACTACAGAAAATGTGAGTGTTCTGAAGGATTTAATTCTGAGTGAAAAGAAAAGGAACTTTACTTACCATCCAATTACAAATGTCAGTCTATGTAAATATATTAACTGCTAGTAAGTGGTCCAAAAAAACAGACAAAAGATAGATTACAAAATAATGCCTTGTCAGGTTAATCTCCGCTAACAGAAATGTCAACAACAACAACAAAAAACAGATATCTCACAACATGCAGTAATCATGCTGGATGTCAACATAAGTGGATAATGATATAACAATGCACTATTAAGATGGTCTGTCAATATGGACAAAGAATTTGTTTATGTAATAATAAATAAATTTCAGTGCATTTTATATCAAGTTGTGGCTTCCTTTCATTGAGCCTCTGAATTTCTCCATTCCAAACCAATGGTTGTATATACAAGTTTAAAAAGCCAACAATGTCGCCAATAGAAAAAAAAAATCACCAGATGGTATATTTTGCCGCCAATAAGGAAAAAAGTGGCAGTCTGCAGCATTGATGAAGCCCTATGTGATCCCAGAATACATTTTTTAATTGTTTGTTTTTCATACTTTTAAGAAGAAAAAACTGTTTTTTCATGTACCAGAAAAATACATAAAAAATTTCAGGAGCCATGCCTCAATAGTCTTGCATTACTGATGCACAATCTCTTCACCAAAACAATAATAAACTTTTGACAATTTTATTCGTACTTATAAGAAAGTATTTTTTTTATATACGAGAAAAATTCATGAATATAAATTTCTGGGAGCCACACGATGACCGTGTTATATCCGAATTTGTGTTATAACGGCGTGTGCTATAGCGGGGTCACACTGTATATAGTATTTACAAAGGCTTTCAGTTGTTTGATTGGTACTGTTAATTGCTTAAGCACATTTTCAATATTCCATGTACATGTAATAAGAGTGTCAGATCCAATGTTTGTTTTCTTGTTGTTGTGGGGCTTAGCACAATTTTTCAGCACAAGATAGGCGATACATGACGGCCAGTATAAATGGTGGAGGAAGAACCCAGGAAAACCCTGGCAAGAACCAACAACCCACGAAAAGCTACTGGCAAGCTTTCTCACATACCCACATTGGCCGAACCTGAGACTTGAACCCACGCAGACAGAGGTTAGATGGCAATCATCCGCATCAGTGATGTTTTCTGTAAAATTTGGTCAAATTCTGTTCAGTGGTTTTTAAGAAGCTATTGAGAGTTTGTTTCTAAATTTAGTGACACTGGCCACAAATAAATGCAGATCTGCATCATATGCAGAAACTTGAAAGAACCTATTCCAAGATGCTGTTTGTCAGATTGGGTCAAGCTCTGACCAAAAGTTTCTGAGAAGACTTTTAAAGGTTATTTTTCTATTTTTAGTAATGCTGATATTTATTGGTGAATCATTATTATTTTATTACCAAAGAAAAATCCAAAGTACTCTATGCCAGGAATGTTCTGTCAAATTTGGTCTTGTTCTGGTGAGCAGTTTTCGAGAGAATTCTGTATATACTATTTTTTAATTGTCAGTAATGGTGGTCACATTTGTCAGCTATTTGGCATCATTTGTACAAAACAGAAAGCCCTCTGCAAGGATGCATTTGTAAAACTTGGTAAAATTTTGTTCAGCAGTTTTTGAGAAGTAGTCCCATTTTAGCAGCAGTGGCCATATTTGATGGCATATTGGAATCGTTTAAATAAATTGAAGACAGCATCATGCCAGAATGAATTATGTTATATTCGAACAATTCTGATGAGCAGCTTTTTTCAAGGAAGCTTTATAACAGTTTTCTATTTTTAATAATAGTAGCCATATTAGATCATGGATTTGCATCCAAATAACATTCTAAGAATCCTTGAAGATAGATTGCTCTCTGTAAAATCGTATGCAAAATGGTCAACCAGTTTTTGAAAAGAAAATGAAAATAATAGTGAATCAATAAAACACCATATCATAAACTCGTATTATCAGGTGAGCTAACAATTAAGTACTCACAGCATTTTGCACTGGATTTCCAATTTGCGGGGGACTCGAATCTTCTTCTTTCCTAAAGGAGTCTACCATATTTTTCTTTATGGTCGGTGTCTGATAGCTCCAGATATCCATCTCAAATAATGTCTCTTTGAATTTCGTAAATCCTAGATCAACCTCTAATGTTACAAGACCTTTGAGAACAAGCTTGAGAGGTATAAGCTCCAAGTCCATCTTCAAGCTGAAAAAAAAGCAGTCCGATGTAGGCATCACATTACAAACTTGACATACATCTGCCTAACAGCCAAATGCAGAGTAGTTAGTCAAGAAATCTGTGTCGGTAGTATGCTTTCAGTGGAAAGTTCTTATCCAATCATGTTGATTGTGTAATTTATGAAAACATATGGGTTTCTGTATTTCTTTACCTTCATCCATATTTGAGGGCACACCAGCATCATTTATTCCAAACTCAAAGGCCTATGTCAGGGTGCTTTCTGTGAAAGTTGATCAAATTCTGAAAAGTGGATTTTATCAATAGATGCTATGTTTCATGGAAGAACGGTCTTTCTTTATGAGGTCTATCAAGCTTGGGAACAGAGTTGAAAGGTCAAATTTGGTGAATTACTGCTGACCTAGTTTTGTGAAAGCTTTACTAATTTTCACAAAACTGGCAACGTTTGATGATGAATTGGCATCATTTGTATAAATCTTATGGCCCTTAATGCCAGAATTTCAATCAGATCTGGTTGAAGTCAATCAAACTGTTTTTGATAATTGGCGATTAAAACATTTTCCTATTTTTAGTAATTGTATTGGTATTTGAGAGCAAACTGGTATAATTTTAACACTTTTGGTCAAATCTCATCAAATTCTGT
The DNA here is from genome assembly GCA_028554795.2 of Sinohyriopsis cumingii. Lineage (NCBI taxonomy): Eukaryota > Metazoa > Mollusca > Bivalvia > Unionida > Unionidae > Sinohyriopsis > Sinohyriopsis cumingii. The sequence continues at coordinate 85,896,566 of CM068838.1, forward strand.
TAAGCAACTGTTTTAACAGAAAAAGTAGTTCTAACATTTTGTACATTTAGTAATGGAAGCCATGTTGAATAGTAGATTGGAATCATTTGTAAAAAACTGAAAGTCCTTTAAGCCATAATGCATTCTATAAAATTTGATCAAATTTTGTTGCGCAGTTGTTGTAAAGTTAAATTTCTTCATTATCTTTTGTAAAGGCATATTTTACTGTTTGTTGAAACAAATCTGAAAGTAGCAACTACTGACAGATGCATGAAGAATGAAGGATGATACACACAGGGCCATACCATAAATCTGACTTAATGGCCATGACAGCAAAATATTCCTTTTAAAATACTGTGAAAAATAAGTATTGTGGTCCCTTATAATAAAGCACTTAATCATTTTTGTCTTTGATACAGCACTAGCTACTGTCATGGTTCCTATTTTGATTGGATGAAGTCCGTGTAATGTATCCAGTATATGGTAGTTTGGACTGGTTTTGTATTTTACAGAATAGCAATATAAGTAGTAACTGGAATCAAGTGCCCAGTCAAATTAAACAGCATGGTAGCCATTTCAATCTGATCCAATGGTAGAATTCAAACCAGTTCCTTTTAAGTCACCACATCATCACATTAACCAATGAGCCAGTGGCTCCTGCTTCCACTTGACATTTCTTGCAAAATAATATATTGGGCCTATTCCACATTCCCGAAACAGGGTCAGTATAAGGCGATCTGTCCAATGAAACTACCCCCATTCCAAACCACATCACAATGAGAGACAACTATATTGCTATTATGTACAACAGTTACAGAATGGGTCAGTTCTTTTTCTCAGTAGTTGCTGAAAGAGTTATGACAGAATCATGCTGTAAATTATGCAAAATGTTGCAATGAAAATGTCAAAATATTCTTAAGCTTGGAAATTTAATTCATTACATGAAAGATTTTTGTCTGTAATTAAAAAAAAAAGTTCTGTAAATACACAGAATAAAATATTTTCTTCATAAATTATTTGTTAATAATAATAATAATAATAATGACATTTTTTTAAAAAGGGTAACACAATTAGCTAATAACTAATCTACCTTGAGGCCCTCATACAAAAGAATTTATTTATTTTAGCTGCACCTCTGAGGCCACTGGATATATTGGGTTTGGAAGAAGGAAACAGAGTAGGCATTTCTAATCTCAACTGGAATACTATTCCAGAGCAAAGTTCCAGAGTATTGGAATTTTTTTTGAAATAATTAATAAGTGGCTAAAGAAATTACTTGACATCAAACGGGAACTTTGTGAACACAATTTCTGCTAAAGTTGGAAATCTAAGGTCCATAATATATCCCTCCAATCGCAATTTTCCGTAAAGCAGGAAACCGATTCCCAGCTCTCCCCACACAGTTAGGCCTCCATATGGGATGACTGTTGCCTCCAGCTTGAATTCCAGAATCTTTGCAGCAACACCAAATTCCATTCCATAGTAACCACCAGCCCCAAATCCTGATGTAAAAATGTTGTAACAGTGATAAATACAACTGAAACATACATGTAAATTTCACTAAATTGTCTAATTTACAAAACACTGTAAATACTGACTTTGCCCTAAGTTTTCATATGCCATTACTTTTTTTCCTCTAAACAAATTTTAAAATTAAGTTTTCAGTCAGTTGTGGCCACCAATATTATCTTTGACCCTGATTTTTGGACACACTAAATTAGATTGGTGACAGGTTTTTCTTTTGAAAAAAAACTCCAGAATGGTTATTTAATTTGACACAGCACCCAGTATTTAAAAACTGAAAATAACAAAATATGCTTCCATTTAAAAACCGAAAACAGTCCCTGTTTTCAATCAGTTTAAAATTAATACCATGTGGAAAAATACCTAGAAATGAAGATTTCTTCAGTGTTAAATTATTGATAGGCATGAAAAAACTGAGATTCATATAGACTGTGATAAGAAGTTCTATTCTGAAACTGCTTCCCCAGAGAAATGCACAACATTCCCTACAAAGAACACATAAACTGATTAAACAGGTATACATTAAATGTTTATATTAATACCATTTGAATACATTTGTGAAATTTTTTTACGTTTATCAAATAAATAACATGTTGCAACTTATTAAGATGGTTGGTTCCTCATTAAGCCACATTGCTGATGCCCTATCTTAAGTGTAAAATGCCTTTTAAAATAGAATGCACTTGCCCATTTATCTAACATATAATGTGAATAATTCAAAAGAAATGATTGTTTAGCAGATTATGAAATCTGCGTACCTTTAATTTTTACCATTACAACTAGTGCTACTGCCATTACTACTGTATTTGATATTCATGTGAGAGAGAGCATTTCTAACTACAATGCTTAAACACAATATTCAGCCTGCTGTATTAACATGATATTCAGCCTGCTGCGTTAACAAGGTATTGAGCATGCTGCGTTAATGTGACATTCAGCCTGCTGCATTAACATTATATTCAGCCTGCTGTATTAACATGATATTCAGCCTGTTGTATTAACATGATATTCAGCCTGCTGCGTTAACAAGGTATTGAGCATGCTGCATTAATGTGACATTCAGCCTGCTGCATTAACATTATATTCAGCCTGCTGTATTAACATGATATTCAGCCTGCTGTATTAACATGATATTCAGCCTGCTGCATTAACAAGGTATTCAGCCTGTTGCATTTAGAGTATTCAGCCTGCTGCATTAACAAGGTATTCTGCCTGCTGCATTAACATGATCTTCAGCCTGCTGCATTAACATGATATTCGGCCTGCTGCATTAACATGGTATTCAGTCTGCTGCATTAACATAATATTCAGCCTGCTGCATTAACATGATATTCAGCCTGCTGCATTTATATGGTATTCAGCCTGCTGCATTAACATGATATTCAGCCTGCTGCATACAAAACAACTCTTTGGCCTGACAGTGTGAAGATTTGAACTGTACAAATGTCACATGGCTATACAATGTACTGTATATACTCACTTATAAGTCCAATCAAACTACAAACAACAAAGATCCTGAACTGCCATAGCATAATGTACCTGCAGATCATGGTCTGTGCTGTTTGTTTTACTGATTACTCCTAACAAACTGCACAGACCCAGATAAGCTGTTGCATTATGTGATGGCAGATCTGGGTCTGTGCAATTTGCAGTTGGACACGACTTATAAGCAAGTATTTATGTTAATGCTTGGACCTCAGTTTCATAACATGCCCCTTTATAATTTGGTCCATTACAGTTCAAGCACTGAGTGGCTATTTGTTTCATCTGTATCAAAATGGTTGAGTGCATCACTATGAACCATACATGGAGACTATAACTGGAAATGTAAATAAAGGAATAAATGTTTCTCTGATGTCTTGACATGAAGGCTTCAGTAGTCTTTGAGATTATCTGTTCAATATACTGATCAAGCTGAATCAGTTTATTCTTAAACAAAGTGTGATGATTCTGAATCACAGTACTGACAATGTAAACTTTACTGATGATGACAAACTGTTTTTTAAATATAGGTAATTCCATGTCCATTGCCAACTGGCTGACTCAAGAAGAAAAATAGTGGTTGATCTTGCCCTAAGTACCAAATCCTGTCAAAGTTTTCAGACAATTTTGCTGGATTTATTTGCTTCATTGTTAAGTTCATGGACAAGAAAAGGACAATTATGACTTGGTGTCTGTAAAATAGGGTAAAAATGGTATTTCAACCACTTGTAAAAACAAAGTATTTTCTTTGAATTGTGAATCGCTCTTGAGTGTTAATCTACATTCAAACCTGTCTTAAAGGTCATCTTTGTCAGGTACTTGTCATACTTCAATAGCCACAATCCTTTACATTCTTACATCAAAATACTCAAGTAAAAAGCATCCATTAAGCAGTTACCTGTCTCAATCAATAGGCAGTTTATTCATTTCCCAGCTGGTTATTTATAAAGAGTTCAACAGCACAACAAGTTACCTGTAGCAAATAATGTATATATGTATATACAACCCCACCCCCATGAACTGAATGTGAATCATGGCACACGCGATAACGATCTAAACACCAGTAATAATTTGCAAACATAACTATTTTAAGGTCTGGAAAAGATGGAGCATAAAATTACAGCAATTGTTTATGTACTATAAAGTCTGGGCACCAATTACACTTTGCAGTTGTTAAGGGACTATTATTATGAATGATTGGATGGAAATGTGATCACTTAATATAATTTGTTTGAAAAATGAATAACTATATATAATTTTCGTGTTTTGTTATCATTTCTACCTATTTCAGTGTGTATAATTTCCTTGGTCTATGACAAGCATTTGGCATTAGCATGTTGTTGTACCCATATTAACAGTAACTCCTCCCAAGTTTACTATTGACACCTTACGCGTTATTACATTAAAATTGTCAAAAGTCACCAGTAATAATGGTTTCTGTCTTCAAAATTGAAATATCTAACTCGTTAAAATGTGGTACGATTATTACAACAATGAAAATAGTGTTTGGTTCATCACTTGCATTAGTGACCTTGTTTATATCATGGCATCACCACATGTGCAATGAAAACTCTTTGTTTCAAATCATAGGTACCATTGCATTTTATTCCAACTTCTTGTAAGGCACCACACCAACCCTTCCGACTTTATTCTGAAAAACTATAAGATTATGCAGAATGTTTCGAGTTCACAAAAACCATATTGTTTTAGGGCACTGTGATATTGAAGATGGTGATTTTGGGACATGTGATGTTGTAGTATTCACAAGATTTATTTTGCTACCTGTAGGTTAGGACAAATAAGGTCAAATGAAATTTGCTTTCTGGGTAAACAAAGTCTGGTGCTACAGTCTAAAGATCATGTCATATCAGGGATTGACTGTAGATAGATCACACGATACTTTAAATGAAAAGCCAATCATCTGTGATTTTCATGGTTCATCTGCCTCAACATTAAGGCATTCTGAAGAGAAAGTTCTAAATGCTCCCAAACAAAGTCTCAGTTCCATGGCTATGGTATACCACACACCATCAAATCATGATACAAACTTGGGCCAAGTTTCATTAAATATTACAAGGCTACTATAAGTCCAAGAACTACATTTTCCTGGCTGATATCTTGAGATACGGGCCTGGCCATTGTACACCACTCCCTCGATAACTTGCGCCCTGATAACTCATGAACCCGCTTATAATGCGGGGTCAGGCGTGGCTCCCATTTTTTAAACCAGAAACTACCCCAAAAATTGATCCCTATTTGTTGAACTTGAAGAAAATTGCGATAAAAACTGGTAACAAAAACTTTGATGTATTGCTTGTTTTATCATCGAAAATGGTAGATAGGACCTGAAAATTTTAATCAACACTTTGAAATATCAAATTTAATAATAGGTTATATAATATTTTACATTTTCTTTCCAAATGACATTCCTAGTACACCGCAATTAACAATATGTAAGGAAATTTTGATCAATGAAAATGTCATGCCGAGTGCAGGCAGTTCTTTAATAAATAAATAAAAGTTAAATAATTTGTGTTCTAGTTCTATCTTTTAGTTCCTTTTAAGTGTAATCATCATAAAGGCCAAACAAAAAGCTATTAATTGGAAGACAGACAGATGAACAGATCAATAATACCAGAATATAATCTGCCAGATGCAAGACTGGCATTTAAATACTCACCAAATGTCATTGGAACAAGTCCACCCAAGAGGAAGAATTTACTGTAGGAAAATAGTTCAATCTCAGTCCTAGGATAGTCAAAACGTCCTTTCAATGTCAGATCAAATGACTTGAATAGATCTTCAGGATTAGAGTTGAACAGTTTCTCAATGAACTCTGAATACTGTAAATTAGAAAATATAAAATCAAAAGAAAGCGGCAAGTACATTTTGATACATTAATGCAGACCTAAAATATGAACTAGCAAGATGGTATGCCACAATATCCAACTTTTAAACTCTCTGGCACAACCATTTTTATAAAAACATAACTTCCTCAAAATCTTTGGGAAAAAAGAGATACCTTTTTTTTGTCAGTACAATCCATGTCCATCCTGTGTAAAAACAGTAAACAGTCATGATTTTCCATTTAATGCTCAGTGACAATTCAATGAAGCTTTAACTATCGACCTGGCTCTTATGACTAAAAATATGACATTATTACAACTTCCATCACCTTCAAACTCTTACTGAACTACCAAGACCAACAAATGATGCACCTAAAAGCTAACGCAGTCCACCAAATGGTGATAATTAAGAGTTAGTCAAGGCTAAATCATAAGTGAATGAATGTGGCTTCTAAATGAATTCTGATTTTGTTCGCAAATTTATTGTAAAGACAAAACCTTAGTGTATTTTAATGTCCCACCATGTCATTTGCTGGAGTAAACAGTGTTACCCTTTACTGTCTGTCCCACTTTGCTTATGGTCTTTATTCAGGACATGCATTGTGGCAGGTCATTTGTGTTCCATGAGTAAATTTTAAGTTTACTCTGTCTGACTGGTGATGATATATAAAATGTTAAGTTTACTGTGTGTGTGTTTGTGACTGATGATGATTTATAAAATATTATGTTTACTCAGTGTGTGTGTGTGTGTGTGTGACTGGTGATGATATATAAAATTTTAAATTTACTCTGTTATGTGTGTGTGACTGGTGATGATGTATAAAATGTTAAGTTTACTCAGTGTGTGTGTGTGTGTTTGTGTGTGACTGGTGATGATATATAAAATGTTAAGCTTAATTTGTATGTGTGTGTGACTGCTAATGATATATCAAATGCTAAATTTACTCTGTGTGTGTGTTTGTGTGTGTGACTAGTAAAGATATATAAAATGTTTAAGTGTACTCTGTGTGTGTGTGTGTGTGTTTGTAACTGGTGATGATATATAAATGTTAAGTTTACTATGTGTATATGTGTCTGTCTGTGTGTGTGTTTGTGACTGGCAATGATATAAAAATGTTTGTGACTGGTGATGATATATAAAGTGTTAAGTTTACTCTGTGTGTATGTGTCTGTCTGTGTGTGTGTTTGTGACTGGTGATGATATATAAATGTTAAGTTTACTCTGTGTGAATGGTGATGATATATAAATGTTAAGTTTATCATGTGTGCATGTCTGTAACTGGTGATGACATAAAATGTTAAGTGTACACACTGTGTGTGTGTGTGTGTGACTAGTGATGATATATAAAATGTTTAAGTTCACTCTGTGTGTGTGTAAATGTTTGTGTGAGGGCTGATGAGATATAAAATGTTAAGTTTACTCTGTGTGTGTGCATTTGTGTGACTGGTGATGATATATAAAACCTTATGTTTACTCTGTGTGTGTGTGTCTGTGTGTGACTGATGATATATAAAATGTTAAGTTTACTCTGTGTGTGTGTATCTGTGTGTGTGTGTGTAACTGGTGATGATATATAAAATATTAAGTTTACTCTGTGTGTGTATGTATTTGTGTGTGTGTGACTGATGATATATAAAATGTTAAGTTTCCTCTGTGTGTGTGTGTGTTTGTGTGACTGGCAATGATATATAAAATGTTAAGTTTATTCTGTGTGTGTGTGTCTGTGTGTGACTGATGATATAGAAAATGTTAAGTTTACTCCGTGTGTGTGTGACTGATGATGATATATAAAATATTAAGCTTACTCTGTGTGTGTGTGTGTGTATGTGTGTGAGTGGTGATGATATATAAATGTTAAGTTTACTCTGTGTCTGTGTGTGACTGGTGATGATATATAAAATGTAAAGTTTACTCTGTGTATGTGTCTTTAAGGCAAGGTGCTTTTGGTCATTTAAAAAGAAAGGATTTAGGTTTTCCTATTTTGAGTATTTGTGGCCATAATTTATAATAGATTGGCTTTAGTTGTGTCAAGTTCCAACCCCTTCATGCCAGAATGCTCTCTGCCAATTTTAGTGCGAAAATGCTCTCTACCAACTTTTGGTTAATGTGGCCCATTGTATTTTGAAAAAAAAAAGCAATTCTTGCCAGATGGATGATGGTAATTGAGCCACATATACAATTATGTTTACTTGGCCATTTTTTTGGTCCAGTGAGCTAAAAACATACATGTTCAGCCCAATCTAAAATGACCATTCAGGCGACTAATCCTAACAAATCATTTTTAAAAGCAGGTGATCTCTGGATACAGGAAAATATTTCTTGGCTTTTTGATATAAGGAACCTTGAAACTAGTTGTTATAAACAGGTGGTCTTTTAATGTAGGTCATTGTTATAGCACATTTTACTGTACTTGTAGGAATGTGAAGCATGTAGAAGATACCTTCAATAAGGACACCTGTCTATTTAAGATAAATTTTTCCTGTTTAATGGTTATTTTCAAAAAGAGGTTTTACAGCATTAAAATGAGACAAGGAGTCACTTACCAGGGCTTTTCCCAAATCTCTCAAATCTTTAGCCAGTTCAAGAAGGAGGAATGGATCTACTGATTCCTTGTTTAACACAGCCTCTAGGTCCCCTATTGTCATGTCGGCTAGTTTGGCCCCTAAAAGCTTCAGGCCCTCTTCAGACAAGCCCTCTCCAACAATAAAGATCTGTGTAGCTCGGCCCACTATATCATTAGCAGTGCCTAGCATCTTTTTAATACCATCAGCTGAAAATGTTATAATAATAATGATAATAATAATAATAATAATAATAGTAATAATAATGGTAAAACAGCAATCAGGTAATACAGATTCTGCCAGGTTGAAGTTTTAACATGGAAAATTACCTGCAAGATTAAAGTTTTAATACACACCTACTCTTGTTTTTTTAAAAATACAAATCTTTTTTTGATAATCAGTACAAATGTTGAATCGTTATCTAGCATTCCTAAGTTTGGGGCCCTCTGTCAATAAGCCATTTCCAACAATAAAGGTCTTTGTAGCTCAGCCCACTATATCATTAACTATGTCTAGGATCTCTATAATACCGTTGGTTAAAAATGTTATAATAATAATAATAATAATCAGGCAAGGAAGTAAAATTCTGCCATGTTTAAGATATTTTATTCCATAACTGACCTCAAATAATTTTGTGCAAAACCTTTCTTCGTATCAATACAAATGTTGCAATGTTTTCTAACATTCCTAATTTTTCTAACAGTCATTCACAAAACATGGACTGAAATCTGTTTGAACTATTATGGTCTCAACAATAGGATGCAGATATAAAATGAAAATGCTGTATGAAATTAAACTTAAGACAAATAAGGATTTAGCTTATGAAAGACTTTTAAAAAGTTCCAATTTCTGGCATTTTATAAAAGTGATTTTCAGATGATGGATTGCTTGCACACAAGACAAAATTGTACAGATCTTTCCATCCAACTACTTTGAGATGTGTTGGAAAATAATGGCCAAGTGTCATGGAACAGACAAAATCTATTTCTTGGTAAACTGTTACCTAAACATGCAAATATGAGAACATTATGTTAATGACATATTTACAACAGTCTAACCTCCTTCCACATCCACTTGCACAACAGCTGTTAAGGACTTGGTGTCAATAATGATTTCAATATTGTAGTCACAGCCTCATCCAAATTTACAATACAGTATAATCTCATTTAACTGACACAAATTGTTACCACTTATAACGTCACATAAAAGCAACCATTGAATAAATTGATTTATGTTATAAAAGCCTTTTACAATATTCCAATTTGTGAAATAGTCAGAAAAATGGACACCTTGCAAACGACACTATAACTCATAAAGCTGTATCCATCAAACTGCTTGGAATTAAGTTTGGAAATAATGGTCAATATTCCAGAACGGACAAAATCTACTTCTTGGTAAACTGTTACCTAAACATGTAAATATGAGAACAATATATTAATGACATATTTACGATAGACTAACCTCCTTCCACATCCACATCTACAACAGCTCTTGAGGACTTGGCGTTAGTCATAGTCATGGGATTGTTGGACCCGAGTGCCTTGACATTCTGGTCATAACTCATCCGCTTCTCACCTGGAGGAATGTCCTGTCCTTCTAAATTCCTTGCTTCAAATGCAGCCTGTTTAAAAATGTCAATACAAATTAATAGCATTATTAAGTGCAGCATAAACTGTTATTTAGTGGTGAAACTCCTTCTGACAGGAAATCTGCACAAAAACCAAGTTAATGATATTTTAACGTGTTGGTTGATACTTTCAGTTTTAGAATTGGAGTGATGACAGCCAACAAGATTGAGGTAAGTAATTCATTTGAAGGGTATACATTTTTGTGTTTTGTGAAAAATAACATTTTAGCTGGTACTTCATTTCAAGAAATCATGAAGAAGTTATATTGTTTCCATAGAAACATCATAATTCATTGGGCTTTTAGATGTGTTGACTGTTGGTATTAGCACTTTAAAGCACATCAAAAGAATAGTGGCTGTATGATGCCAAATAAAAGTATATGTTCACAAATGTAAAAGTGAACTGCTTAAAAACCCAAGGAAGACGAACACTTCCAAATAATGGAAACATGAAGTACAAGATAACATGTAAAACACAAAAAATGTTAAAATTCTAAAAAAAAAAGGTATATAAAATAAAAGATAATAACACATAAAATCCTTACAACATGACTAAGTTTACCACATAAACTGCTTTCACATAAAAAAAGACTTTCTCTAGTACATTCTCAGAATGTTTCTTCAAGGGTTCATGTCAATATACTTTTATTTTGCGGGATGGAAATCAACCTAGTTGACAAGAATGTGCTGCACTGTAATAGGCACAGGCAGGATGTAAATTAACCCACTCTGACAAGAATGTACTTCACTATCTGTGGGCACTGGTAGGCTGGAAATCAATCCAGTTGACAAGAATGTCCTTTTGTTTCGCAGGATGGAAATCAACCTAGTTGACAAGAATGTGCTGCACTGTAATAGACACAGGCAGGATGGAAATTAACCCAGTTTAACAAGAATGTGCTACACTGTCAGTGGGCACTGGCAGGCTGGAAGTCAACCCAGTTTGACAAGAATGTACTTCACTGTCTGTGTTCACTGGCAGGCTGGAAGTCAACACAGTTTGACAAGAATGTACTTCACTGTATGTGTTCACTGGCAGGCTGGAAGTCAACCCAGTTGACAAGAATGTACTTCACTGTATGTGTTCATTGGCAGGCTGGAAATCAACACAGTTGACAAGAATGTACTTCACTGTATGTGTTCACTGGCAGGCTGGAAGTCAACACAGTTTGACAAGAATGTACTTCACTGTATGTGTTCACTGGCAAGCTGGAAGTCAACCCAGTTGACAAGAATGTACTTCACTGTATGTGTTCATTGGCAGGCTGGAAATCAACACAGCTGACAAGAATGTACTTCACTCTCTGTGTTCATTGGCAGGCTGGAAGTCACCCCAGTTGACAAGAATGTACTTCACTGTATGTGTTCACTGGCAGGCTGGAAGTCACCCCAGTTGACAAGAATGTGCTGCATCTCAGTAGTAATGGTAGGCTAAATGGTCCTGTTTAGATTTACCCTTTAGGAAGTACTTATGTGTCATGTATATGTATCCAGTACATAATAGGCACAATACCACCTTGTCTCTCCCATTTGTCCAATACAAGTAATGCTACTCTCCAATGGTTTGATATTCTTAAGATTGATTGTTGAGCTTTCATTCCATATATTTTGCCAAGTATGATGAACATACTGATTTATAAAATATTGGAAGTCAGTATATCGAATGTTCTATTTGGAAACCTGTGACTTTGGCTGCTTTATCTGCCTTTTCATTACTCTTTATGCCAACTAGGCAACAAGCAGTACAGACTACATTTCCTAGATTATATGTGATCAGAGAGGGTGGAGAATACTGGTACCGGTACTTTAAATTCTCTATCTGAAAGAAAGTTCAATATAAAAGTTGACAGATGGCCTTTTAAACCAAGATCATGCAGCTCTTTCATTATTCTGTGTTTTGATGTTGTATCATAGGCCTTTTCATATAAAAGAAAACAGCTACTAAATGTTCTTTTTTGATGAAATGTTTAAAGTCTCACAAGATGAGACTGGTACTACAGCCTTCTCAGAAGCCGCTTTTGAAAGGATATATTAAATAGTTAGTCTCCAAGTACCAAACATGCATATAAACATCCCACACAGAAGGGTTTTTCTCCCAAGATTTGTTGGTGTCTCCCGTCAATCACTGAAATCTCCAGTGTATGCAAAATTATTATTGAAAAATTCGATTTTCTCCATTTTTCCACAATTTCGTTCCAGAGTAGTATATTTATGGTAATACTGCCAGTGATCATGTGATAGTTTGTTTAGTTGGTTTAAACTACGTGAAAACAGAAGTAATTCTGAAAGGACTGAAGATGTTGATTGATTATGGTTGGGTTACTAAAGAGCACAGTAAGCACAAAACAATAAACACTGCTTCCATTATCTCCACAAGGAATGTTCTGCTTCTGTTCTTAAAGTTGTTGAGATGGATTAGAGTCTATCCATTTATGATCAAAAGTAATTTGGACAGGATTATCTCTCAAACCTAAAACACTAAATCAAAGTAACCAAAATACCATATTAAGAAAAGACAAAATTCAATGATGGGTGGAAGCAGGAATTCAGTGATTGCAATTAAGTTCAGAGGTACATAAATATGTATTCCGCTCTTCCTGTAAAGCTATTTTAAAATATGTTAAGATAGCAAGAATGACATCATGTGTCATGTAGAATCTGAATTAAACATGGATAAAATTACACATGCTGAGACACTTACCAACTTTATAGCTGAACATAATCTCCAATGTCTGGTAGCAGATAATTTTCAGATCTAATCAAAATAATATTCTCAGATTTGCTGAGACACTTACCAACTTTATAGCTGAACATAATCTCCAATGTCTGGTAGCGGATAATTTTCAGATCTAACCAAAATAATGTTCCCAGATTTGGAAATCACACAAAAGATTACATGCAAATGGACAAAAACTACTCACAAGATGACCATTTGATGAATCATAATCCTAATTGTTGAATAATTTTATAATACTACTACTACTACTAATAATAATAAAATGAATTCATTATTTAAACTCACTGTCATGAGTGACCACCTGCAGAAAGCGACCAGCAATAAAGAATTTTAGTCAAAATAACTTTCAACACTACTACAAAAAACTGCATTGCAAAACTGATATAAATTCCAATGGCCTTGATTTAATTCTTTGTAAACATGAATGTAAACAAGACTAAAGTACATGTCACTACCTGCCATTGCAACCTGTAATGCCTGGGATGAATGAAGTCTTTGTCATGGCAATAATGCTAGTAAATCATATTCATTATCCAAATACAATTGTCATTAGTAATTAGTGGAGACAGTGATGATAATAGTGTTGTCATTATTAGTGGTGATAGTGATGATAATAGTGTTGTCATTATTAGTGGAGATAGTGATGATAATAGTGACAACAAAGGTTTCTGCAAATTAGGCTTAAAATTACAAAGGGTGTGTCGGTATAACGTTATGAGTTTATGCTTCATGTGCAGAATGTTACTAACATTAAAACAACATTGGACCCAGACAGTACCAATCTTGTACAGTTCTGGCAAGCAGGCTGTAAGCTGAATATAGACACAAGCAGGAAACAATTCAAACTTCTTGGTGGACTCAGTCGAGTTATGCTAACATTGCCACATTCCAATGCAAGCATTGAAAGGACATTTTCCATTCTGAGAAAAGTTTCGGCTGATGCCAGAGGAAATCTGGATCCAGTAACAATACATCATCTCCTAAGTGTTAACATAAACAATGATGCGAACTGCGACAGAGATAACCCAGAAAATGATCTCCTAAGAAATGCTAAAATTGCTAATGGTACATAAGGAGACAAGTTACCGTGAAAGGACTGATTTGATGAGATTCTGCATGTTTTAAAACTTTAAATTTTTAAAAATTTGTTCAGTAGTTATTATTGTTGTCCATTCGATTGCTAAAAACCAGGTCTATTAAAATCTTTTCTCTACTGAAGTAAAAACTCCTGATTAAATTTTTCAAATCTCCAATTGAGTGACCTTGATCTTTGACATTTTGAGTCCCATGCTGACAGGGTTCTCTCTTACCCTAAGTGAAAGCCATCCACAATATATGGTAACCACTGACTGCAGAGGACACAAGGTATCAAGTGGAAACCATTTCTTTCACTCATAGGGGATATGACCTTTGACCTTTTGACCCTGAGATTGGCAGCTTTCTTCCTTACTTCAAGTGCAAGCTATCTGCATGGTCTGGTAATTGTAGATGGTGGAGATTGTAGTTATTGAACTGAAAGCATTTTAACTGATTCAGTCACAATGAACTTGACCTTTTGAGCCTGAATTAACAGGGTTCTTCTTACCCCATGTATAAGCCATCCACAAAGTCTGGTAACTGTCAAGGAAGGACAAATGAAGTATTTATGACAAATAGCAAGATGAAGAGATAGACACCATGTTAACCTAATAAACTTTGCCTTATGGTGGGTGTATGTGTATATGTGTGTGATTTGGATTTTTAACGTAGCAGCTTTAAAAAAATTTCAGTCATATCGCTATGATGTCTGCAGTGTGACAGTTTATAGTGATGTCTAGCACTGGATGTAGGAAAGTTTGAAGGACTAGACTGCATCGAAGTTGTGCGCTCGTTAAACGGGCAGATAGTTCTAGGAACTTCAGACAAGATTGGAACAAAGACTTTTGAGGTAAAATATATTCACCTGAATCTATCTCACATCCTAACTAGGTGTCATAAGATTTATACTTTATTATGTGCATTTAATTTAGTAGAAATGTAATTTTCCATGTATAGCTGAATTATCAACATGTCATAATGTAGTGTATAGCAAATTAGTAATATTCAAGATTAATGTATGTAGTTGTTAGGATAAAATCGAAGTGGATGATGTAATCTGCTACTATGTTGCATCATGGTGCAGAACTGAATTGAATAGCGAGTAGTTAGACCTTGTACTTGTTTGTATTTGAATATATAGTTGTGGACTGTGCAGAGTTAGGCCTTGTTGGCCTTGTGCATGATTAATTTGGCATTTATACTTGTACATGTTTTTTTATAATTTGTAAGGTAGGAAATGGTTAGGAATATTGTTGATGTTGATTGTTTACTATATAAAGAATTAGGGATATGCATGTATGTCCACTACGGACAGCGTTCTTTTGCATACCAGGGCACAGCAACGTGGAATGAATTGCCCACTGAACTTAGACACAAAGACACAGTGATCACATTCAAGAGTGGTCTCAAAACTCACTTATTTTGACTGCAAGAACAAACTTAAAGACCTAATAACGTTTCCTACCTTAAATATTCTCAGCATGATTTTTTTCTATGTTTTCTAATTTCATGGTGTTTGTGTTTGTAATCATATCATTATATATGTTTTTTTATCTTATATGTGTTGTCTAATGTTGTAAAGTGCTTAGAGCTTCTAAAGATTAGACACTATACAAAGTCCTCACTATTATTATTATTATTATGTATCAGAAGTCATGATACTGCTGTTGTTGTTATAGCCTTTATTATAGAACAAGTGTGTGTAGAATATTTAGATGCAAGTGGATGAGTTGACCTAATGATTTAATTGCCATTATGCCGATGAATGGTCTGTGAGAGTGTGTTAATTCTCCTGTGTTCGAACAAGGAGGCACCATTGTACGTCCCTTCTAATCCACAGGAAACTTTCTGGGTGGGAACGGATGCCACCCAAAGATTAGAGAGAAGAAGATATAGACAGCATGTAGAAATAGGCTGTTGTGCGAGGAAGGAAGGCTGGAGACAGAATGACGGTACCAAAGTACCAACAAGGAGCACTGAGAGAACCGAAATGATGGTACCAGAAGTACCGACAAGGAGACAGAGAGAACGGAAATGAGGGTACCGGAAGTACTGATAAGGAGGCAGAGAGAATGGAAATGAAGGTACTGGACGTACTGAAAAAGGAGAGCTGGGAAAGGAATACAAGGCAGAAGTTGCAGATGAGTAACATAGAAGGGACATGGGAAGGAAACATTCTCACCTTTAATTTCGTGGGATGAAATAATTGGCAATTTGGATTAGTCATGGTTTGATTGGAAGCAATTGCATTGAAAATTGTCCTCTAATTGTGGAATACTGTGATATAGTTTATTAAATTGTTTCACCTTATTAATTTTATATTTTAACACCTCGACCGTCAGCATTGCTGACTGGGGGCTTGGAGTTATTTACCCTTTAAATTGTCTGTCCTTCTCTGGGGTTAGTAATAATTCCAAAGGAGGCACATGACACATGTATTCCCTATATCTTGTGGGGATTAAAATGTACCATTCTACAAATAATTATTTGGGTATTTCTTGTTTTTTTCCATTAAAATATTAACTTTTGGTATTCGTAACTTTTAAAAAAAATAATGATATTAAAGTTTGTAAAAATTGCCTTCACCTTTGCTTCCTCATCTTCTCTCAAAAACGCTTCTATTTCTTCACCTGATGGATTTGTTGTCATGAATTGTCCAAGTCTTTCTTTAAACGTAATTGTTCTGAAAAATGTAGACAAATATTTGAAGGAAAAGAAGTAACATCTGACTCTTTATTCACAAATAATACCAATCTTACAATTTCATCATTCCCTCGATAACTCGCAAACCCGCTTATAATGCAGGGACAGGCATGGATTCCATTTTGTAAAACAGAAAATACCCCCAAAATTGATCCCTATTTCTTAAACTTGAAGAAAATTGCGATCAAAATTGGTAATTGAAATATTGATATATCGCTCATTTTATGGTCGAAAATGGTAGATAGGACCTGGAAATTTTAATCAACATTTTGAAATTATCAACTTTTAAAAAGAAATCATATAATCGGCTACATTTTCTTCCCAAACAACATTCTTATTACACCGCAATTAAAGATATTCAAGGAAATTTCAATCAATGAAAATGTCACTTATGCCTAGAGTGGGCAGTACACTGATATTTAAATGCCTATCAAATAATTTTTATTAAGTGAAATTTGTGTTTTATTCTATCTTTTTGTTCCTCTTAAGTGTAATCATCATAAATGCAATGTGTATTTAAATGTAAAATGTGTCACTCTACCATAACAGCTATGTCCGCAAGTATTTATCTGAGAACCTAATAAAATGCTGACCATGTTTCGATAACTGACTTGCAGAAGTATTTGTCGTATTGTTGTACTGAATTAAAAGCTGGCCTACTTTGTATTATCACATTAATTACGTCTTTTGAATCAAATAAAGGAGGTGAAATAAAAGAAAAGTTAAAAGGCAGGCAAATCCTACATACTTAAAATTAAGCGGCCCAGGTTGCATGTCGGGTGAACTCGCTTCAATTCATCAATCAAACACTGTTGTAAATGTTATTGTGTATGTAACATAATTAAACTACCTTAAATTAACTGACTCATTATTAATTGTGCTCAAAGATAGCAAGGCAAATAAGGAAAAATTAATACTTCAACAGTTAGTCTAGTTCCCTGCTTAGAATTTGATGACCATACAACTAATGTAGGTGAGATAGGCAAGACAGGAACTCCTTGCAGACCAGTAAATAAACTTTAAACCTATACTTATCCAAATTTTCAGCTAAATACAGCAACTGATGATAAAAATATTTAACTGTCAAAAATGTTAGAACAACATTGTTTACAATGAGGAAACATGCTTTCTGCTTAACAAATGGCAAGAAAGGATCTCCTAGCACATTAACAAATGGCAAGATAGGATCTCCTAGCACATTAATAAATGGCAAGATAGGATCTCCTAGCACATCAGCATAAAAAATTTACACCAATTGTAATATCATACCACAGTTTTATTTGAATGCAACAAGAAATGTAGAAGATATGTGACTTTTGAATATATTAACATATAACTTTAATATTTTTCATAATGAGACCAGCTTTCTGCTTAAACAGGTGAGACAAGCAAGGCAGGAAATTGAAGCTTATCAGCATACAAACTTTACGCTCAAGGTAATATTACTGTAAATTTTCAGTTGAATACAGTCCCCGATGAAGAAGACACTGACTTTCAAAACTTTAAAAGAAAACTTTAACATTGTTCACTGTGATGCTAAAGCAGTGAATCAGGCAAAATTGGAACTCACAGCATAAGATGATCCAAATCTGAGATCTATTGTGCTATTATCAAAGTGTTTCACTTGAATGTTGCAACTGATGTAGAAGATACATGAATTTCACAAACTGTTAATGCTCGTTGTCACTCCAAAACAAGTTCGTACACTGGGGGCAAAATCTTCACAATGAGACAATTCTGGATATTCAATTCTAAATTGCCCCTACCTCCACTCAAGGAAAGAAGCCATCTTGCATTGAGAATTCTGGGTATTTCCCTATTATGAAACCCCCAAAAGCAGCAAATACTTTAATTACTTACTCAGTTTCAGCCTGTCGTCTGCGTCTTTTTCCACTACATGTACCCTTATTGATTGCTGTGTCACTGAAAACAAAGTAGCTGATACATCCTCCAGGAGCTTTTGTTGTGGTGTGACAGATCACAAGGGTGACATTTACTTTATATGCTGTAGCAGTTTCTGTAACAGTATGTGTGAGGGTGAAGGTCTCATTTCCTGCAGAACCGATACCAACTGTCTCACTGAGGGGAGACCCAACTTGAAAAACAGATGAAAAAATTCAGATGAGTGGTAAATTTTTAGAAAAAATACATGAAAAGATATAAATAATTTTCAGGCAAAACAAATTCTGGTAGCACAGCAATGGAATTACACAGATTTTATATTTATTCCATCACATGGCCAAAATATACATTATGTTTAAAGTTTGTGTGACATACTAATGTCAAATTACACAAATGTAATATGTAAAGATAACACTTATAACATCTCATTGTACTTGAATGCTAATAGTGTACGTCAGATTGTACCTGCCTGCAAGCAGTGTATGTCTGATTGTACTTGCCTGCTATCAGTGTATGTCTAATTGTATCTGCCTGCTTGCAGTGTATGCCTCATTGAAATTGCCTGCTAGCAGTATTTGTACTTGCCTGCTGGCAGTGTATGTCTGATTATACCTGCCTGCTAGCAGTGCATGTTTGATTGTACTTGCCTGATATCAGTGTATATCTAATTGTACTTGCCTTGTAACAGTGTAGATAAGGTCTTGGAATACTCCTTGCTCTCAATGCTGTAACTAATTGTGTCTTGGCATTTATTGATGCTGTATTTAAAGGCAACTTTTCGTGCTGATGGTGGGAAATTTTGGGAAAAACAGCATGTTACGCCCCTACAGTCTGCATCCATACCACACATTCCATTTACTGCATCTGAGGGAGCACTGCCATTGCCACAATCTGTATATAACAAACGAGATATCAGTGTTCAAAGTAAAACAAAAGAAATCAATGTTAACTCTATATGCATTCAAGATTTAGTGAGAGTAAGATATTCTGTATGTCATAAATTGCAAATCTATAACTCTCATACTAATAATCATAATAGTAATACAGGCATCATCTTCACCATCAACATCTTCATTTAATACAAATTCCTTTATGCTTGCTAGAAAATTTATCATTTTCATATAACTATTACAATGAAACTTATCATCATCTTCTTCACATGCCTTTACACTTGCTAGAAGAAATGATACACAACTAAAACCGTCCTGAGAGATCATCCTTTCCAACAATAAGAGAACTGTGAACCTTATCCTGAAATCTGAAAATCAATTTTGTTTTTCTTTTTTTTTTCTTCAAATATAAAATATGTGTACTGTCAGTAAAATTAATATGTGATGGAAACTTTTCAAAGACAGTGTTCATGATAAGTGCAACATGCAAATATCAAATACCAGGGAAGATTGTGTTGATGCCACATGTGGATGAGTATTTAAGTCCAGCAGTCTGAAGCAGTGCCTGTTCATCAACACTTACATAGGTGGGGTATAAAATAATTCTTGTGGATTATTCTATTATGTTGGCTCTTGGAAAATGTGACTGTCATATACAGATGACTGTCTTGCAGAGCAGCGTTTGACAGCATTTGAAATACATTATACTGTTGTGAGCATATTCCGATAATTTCTATGACACTTGCCAATGTAAGCAAAGAAATCCTCAATAAATTACTTACTTGTAGATACTGGGACAGTGCATTGTACCAGTTTCCACACATCCACTGAAAGACCTGAGGAAAAGAAAAATAATTGTTTCAAAGTCAGCAAAGGGAACACAGACAATTTAATAAAAAACAGAAGTATTGCACCAATATTAAGCAGGAATCTGTAACCTGAGCTACATGGGGATAATAGATAAAATACATTTTTACAGAATGATTAACTGTTTCTTCACTCATGTATGTGAACTCCAGAATGTTTCATCAATGTTATTATTTGATAATGTGTAAGAGATTTCTGAGGTTTCACTGTACTGAAGTAATTTAGACTTTTTTCAAAATACAAAGATTTGCCTAAATGAATTTCATAGATCAAATAATCTGAGGGATTTGTTATCAATTCCAGAACTTGTAATTTTTCAATTTCCAAACTGTTCCTCTTGTCCCAATTTCCAATACCAAATACATCACTGTATGTGGGAAAACTTCTGAAATTCCTGACTTGAAGACATTTTTTATTTCATTTACAAAAATGAAAACAGCTTTTATCAATCATCATCTGATGCATGTGTTTCTTATATTAATGGCATATTAAAATTGTTTATTAAAACCTTTTCATCAATAAAACTGTTTTCTCAAAAGTTTATCCTGAAGTCTGAAAATCAATTTTCAAATTTAAAAAAAAAATAGAATATGTATATTTCACAAAAATCAATATGTGATGGAACTTTTCAAAGACAGTGTTCATGATAAGTGTAACATGCAAATAACAAATACCAGGGAAGAGTGTATCGCTGCCACATGTGGATGGGTGTGTGAGTGTAGCACTCTGAAGCAGTGCCTGTTCCAGCACACAGGATCCTCCATCTACAAGACATACTTTCAGCTTCACATCTACTACATATATGCTCTGAGATGGCAGACTGTTAATCATGAACCTGAAATGTTAAGATTAAGAAAAAGGTCAAGTGTGTGTGTGTGTGTGTGCGTGCGCATGTGTGTGTGTGTGTAGTATTTATATACAACAAACAAATTCCACGAATTTGATGTCCCCTGATTTCAATGGATGAAAATCAAGGTTTATAGAGGAAAAGACAAGGTGATGAATGGTGAAAGCTATACACAAAATGTGGGTCCAACAATCAGCAGTCATAATTCCACTAAATGCTAATACAGGAATCTGATCATCAAATTCTGTGATATCAATATCAATTTAGAGTTGCTTATAACTTTTCTTGTAATGAAATAACAATTACTGTGTGAAAACAAGAGGATGGGTCCAACTATCAAGAGCCACAACCATTAAATGAAGATGCAGATGAAATATTTTAAAAAGTCCATCAACATGAAGTTGCATACCATGGGAGTTATTGTATAAAGAAGGAGAGTTGTGAAGTCAAATAAACAGGTGTCTGAACTAAGTTAAAGATGATGACACATGCAAACTAAGATAAGCTACCTACTAAATGTTTCAAAAATCCAATACAGTAAAACCTGTCATGAGCGACCTCTGCAATGAGTGACCACCTGTCATTTCCGACCACAATCGTAATGCACGGATCGATTTTACTATATAAATGCTCTGTTATGAACGACCACCTGCTGAACGCGACCAGCGACCGCTATTTCTTGGCAAATTATGCGTTTTGACACTGCTATAAACGACCGCATCGCCAAAATAAACAAAACAGACTGACACCACTGACCTTAACTTAATCCTTTGTAAACACTAGAGCTCGGGATAAATGTAGTATGCAAACAAAGTGCACATTAAATAACACTATAGTTGAACAACCATATATTGAGATAAACACCTCTAACCATCATTTAATCCTTTGTAACAAAGACTGCATAAATAGTAAAGATTGCTCTAATAAAGTATTTAAAAAGAATTTGTCTTGCTACAGTATCAGTTTTGTGAAATTTACAACTCCAGCGTACGGTGTCATTTGTAAACTGCAGTAAACCAGACTAAAGTACATGTCACTAACCGCCATTGTTGTGCCGAAGTCATGTGAATAGCCAGTAAGAGTAACATCAAAGGGAGTAATGATGGATATACGCAGTCAATTTAGAGGTCTGTATTTTTTTTTTATCTTTATGAAAACTCACAAAACGGCGGTAGTCCTTATGTCCCAGTGAGAAATCATCTGAAAGGGCTTCAGTGTAGGTTCGAGTACATCATTTGTCTTTCCAGTTAATCCGTAATGCCTGGAGGGTGAACGAGCTCATTGTCTTTAATACTAGCAAGTGAGAATCATTTCCGGATTTTTTTAAAATTATTTTTTATTTCTTTTGTTAGTGTTTCACCAAGCCACCATCTGTTTATCTGGGTGCTGGGTGCAGATGGTTGCAACCTTTGTTTATCTAGCTATAACGCTGTTGATTTAAACTTCATCTCAGAATAAATGTATTGTTTCTTGATGAGTTAATTATGTCTTTTGGTTTCATTCATTGGTACATAATATATATTTATTCCACATTTCCCCAAAACCTGATCAAAACTGATAGTCTTTATAACGTCAACACTAATAACAATGGCAGAACCTCCGCTGAAAAAAAGAAAAGTTTTAACACTGGAAGGAAGGATTAATGTCATTGAAAGAAACGAAAAAGGGGAGACTGCTCACAAAATAGCAGTCACCTTAAGCGTCGGTAAAACGCAAGTTCAAAATGTAATCAAAGACAAGGAGTCCATTAGAAATGAATGGCAGAAAGGTGCACAAGCACAGAGGAAATATGCCATGGCACGACGGACAATTTACGGAGATCTGAACGAGCGAGTATGGGAGTGGTTTTGTGTTGCAAGGGGTAAAAACATACCAGTAAGTGGAAAGTTGATTCAGGAAAAGGCAATAATTGTCTCGGCAGAACTGAATTATGATGACTTTGCTGCATCAAACGGATGGCTGGAGAGCTTCAAAAAAAGATACAATATCACAGCAAGTGTGCTCAGTGGAGAATCAGCTGTGAATTTACAGACAGTTGATGACTACCGACCATCACAGAAGGGTACAACCTATGTGATATTTTTAATGCTGATGAAACAGGACTCTTTTAAAGAGGACTTCCTGACAGGTCCCTAGTGGTGAAAGATGATGTTCGCAAAGGAGGGAAAAAAGCAAAGGAGAGGTTGACACTATTGTTAGCATGTAGTGCAACTGGAGAAAAACTGGACCCCTTAATTATAGGCAAATCGTGCAACCCAAGATGTTTTAGGTCATTTAAGATCTGTGGGTGTTGCCTATGAATCCAACAGAAAGGCTTGGATGACATCAGACATCTTTAGTAAATGGCTTGTAACTGTCAACAATAAAATGAAAAGGAAAAATCGGAACATTTTAATTATTGTAGACAACTGCAGTGCACACCCAGATTGTCAGTTTAGCAATGTAAAACTGGTCTTTCTGCCCCCAAACACAACATCTAAACTACAGCCTTGTGATGCAGGGATAATTCAGACTGTCAAAATTCATTATTGGAAGAAACTGCTGCGACACATTCTTTCCAAAATGGATGAGTGCTCTACAGCAACTGAAATATCTAAGACTGTCACTGTTCTAGATGCCATTTTATGGATCAAGTCTGTGTGGGATGCTCTGTCTTCATACACCATTGAAAGGTGTTTTGCCATGTGTGGCTTTTCTGTAAGTGTTGAAGCCATAATGCCAGAGAGTGAAGAGAGTGAACAAGATGTGCATCCATCAATGGAACCACTTCTCAATGGCATGACATTGGAAGAATATGCCAATATGGATCACAGTCTAGAAACTTCTAATGTAATCTCAGGGCCAGACTGGGAGAAGGATATTCTCCAGAGAGGTAAATCTGGTATTTCTCCAATTGCAGACAGTGATAGTGACAATGAGTCATCTGTTGGTGAAATTCTGCCTCAGGTTATTTCACATTCTACAGTCATAGAATATTTAAAAGAGATTAAAGAATTTGCTTTAAAACATGATGATCCCAAAGTTTTGCTTCTTTGCTCAGAAATGGAGATACATGTTGAGACCAAACAGCTGAGTAAAACATGTCAACAAAGAAGTATAATGGATTTCTTAAAAAACAAGTGAATAAGTGTATTGAATAAGATATATACATCATATCTAACTGTTCATTTTTTTGTACATATTAATGTGATGTTGAAATATAAATTTTATTCTCGTTGTTTGATAGATGTATATCTTTATTATATAAAGATATTTTGAGAGGAATGCATGCAATATTTAACAAGATTTATGAATAAAGGATATGATACATGTACAGTGAGTATGGGTATTATTTATTTTTCAACAATGCTAACTACTGACCCTGAAAACCAGTCCATTTTCACACACCTCTTATGAGAGACCACCTGTCTTGAGAGACCGCTTTTGGTTGGCAGAAGGGGCGGTCTCTCATAACAGGTTTTACTGTAAAATAGTTATTCATGTGCTGAAATAGAAGTGTGTAGCTGTGACAATCAGGGGCTCTAACTCTGCTGAATGATGCTAAATGCTAACTATGTACATATGCATTTATTATGGGGTTTAACAGCATCTGAGAGCATCACTAGTTATACAGCACCAATTAAAAGCAAACTTCTAAATCTATTAAGACAATATAACTTTAGGAAGATAAATTGTTCACATTAAATCTAAACATATCAACCTACAAGACCTATTAGAAAAAGATTTTAACATTATATAAAAGCTACATAAAATTAAAACTTAAGGGTAACAAATGAGTCTGTATTCCAAAAATAGTAATTCTTTCTAGTTCAACACAGCCCAACAAGAACTGAAACTCTGTCCAACAAGAACCATAACTCTGTCCAACTCAGAATAAGATTAGCTAAAGACAGTTTTGGCTTCTTAGTCAAGTCATTGTAGAGAGGATGCAACTTTTACCGGAAATGTAAGAAATGTGGGAAAAAGGTGTACGATTCCAGACACTCCACCCCCAGAAGGAGATCAAGAAATCAACAGAATAATGGAGCCTCACAAGACTAGTAATAATCAAATCAAGGCAGAGCACCAAAATCAATAAAACCAACCAGAACACCCCCAACACTTCTCCAGAAGATGATAGCAATGGGGAAATGAGGACTAGACAACAGAAAAGGAAAAGGACCAAATATAACAAGTTGGATTTTGAAAATCTAAAGGATGATGGAGAATAAGTAGCAATGCCAGTGGCTGTTGTCCCAAATTAAAAAGAATCACCAATTGAGGGAATTACAGTTGGAAACAGAAACAATGACAGTAACAAAGAAGAAAATGTAGCAGTACCAGTGGCTGTACACCCAAATCGAAAAGAATTACTTTGAGAGGGTGCTACGGTTGGAAACAGGACAATGACAACAACAAAGTAAATCCAACTTAAAAAGAAACAACAGAACAACAAAACCCATTAAACATCGAATCAATTTATAACAAAATCACATTCATTCCTGACTGTGGTGAAACAAAATTAGAAAGTATTTATCGTTACCCCATGCATGAATTCTCATGAACATAATGTATGTTTTCTACTGACATTCAATCACAGCATTATAGAATAGTAATTGAAACTTCATAAAGCATAGTTCTGGTCCTTGCTGAATGAACAGCCAAAAGTAAAAATTGCTGCTAAAAAAAGCATTAAGATTTTGTATCTAAATTTTAAATTCAACTTTATTATTTTACATCAATAATCAAACTTCGCATGGTTTTGTTTTGTTTTTTAATTTTAGTTGTAGATACAAGTAGCATGACATGCAAACTTTTCAAAAATAAATGCTCATGAAGAACCAATAATCTAGCAAAATGGGAGCCATCAACATGTTTTTTTAATGTTCTTTCAATACTGATATGTTAATTTCATGTGTGAACTGAGAAGCTAAAAGCACAACAGCAGCTCTTCTGCAGGTTTGTTTTCTTTGCCATCATGTTCACAACAATGTACCCCGGGATGGACGAATCATACCGTACAAACACGCGCTATAACATTGTTTGACAATTCATTTGGGGATAAGTGAATCACACTGTACAACCACAGACTATTACATTGTTTGACACTATACTTCAGGATGAGTGAATCACAATGAACAACCATGGGCTATTACACTGTTTGACAATGTACTTGGGGATGAGTGAGTGAATCATACTGTACAACCAAAGGCTATAACTTTGTTTGACAAAAATGCTTGAGGATAAGTGAATTACACTGTACAACCACAGGCTATTACATTGTTTGACAATGTACTTGGGGATGAGTGAATCATACTGTACAACCTCAGGCTATTACATTGTTTGACAATGTACTTGGAGATGACTGAATCACACTGTACATTGTTTGATTCTCATGAGAGAAAATTTAGTGATGTAAAGAAAAACTTGAATCAATCACTACAGCTACCTGCAGTATCAAATTTTGGGCATTTTATCTGTAACATCTTCCATTCCTTTTGTCAGATGGTTTGGCCACAGTAACTGTAGCTTTAAAGTAAAATACTACATACAGAAACATGCCAAACACTAGTCAAAGAAATTAGTTTACTTTTTTTTTGTCTCAGTAAACAAAGGCTTCAAAAGTCACAGGAAACTGCATACTTTAATATCTGCATCAAAATAATTATAACAATATCACAATTAGGTTATTGATACATAATTTTCATATGATTTACTATTTTGTCTATGATGATGAAAAATTTATATTTTGTCATTATAAAAATCAGCAAATAAGAGGACATTTGGAAACAATACATACATGCAGAATGCTCAAACTCTGTTGGAATATAAAATCTCTGAACATGAGATTTTACAATTTTCCACATTATAAATCATTTTGCAATTAGTGGAGTACTGATTAATTACGGCCAATTATCAAACTACCATTGTTAATGGTGGGACCATAACTGGGCTGTTATGTTCAACATGCCAAGTCAGATGGCTTTGTACAATAAAAACATATCTTTCCTAAGCTGATACTGGCATCATCTTTTGATGCTAGTCCTTGTCAATGTTTTTTAACAGTGATGACAACAGCCACTGCCGTGATTTCTGTAAACATCAACTTAAGTCAAGCCTTCATTAGGTAGAGGCCATTTAATTTCATAAAAAAGGAGGTGGTGGGCAGGGTCAGTTAAATTCTTGAAAACAATAAAAGACGTTATTTCATTCTTTATTTTTCTTGAAACAAATTTACCTTGTGATGAAAGGAAAAACATATCCCCGTTAGAAAGAACATTAAATCCCTATAAATGCTGTTGTTGTTGCTGTGGGTTTAATGCTGTTTTTCAACGTATGATAGGCTATACACGAAAGCCAGTACAATTGGAAGAGAAACAACCTGGAAAAACTCCAGTAAGAACCACCAACCCACAGAAAGCTAATGCCTACCTTTCTCACATGCCCGCATTGGCCGTAACCGAGACTTGATTCCATGAAGACATAGGTGTGATGGCCAATAAATTGAATGGTCAATCCTGTACAGTACACATGCTCAGAATTAACCTAGTTCAAAGTTGTCTGTATTGGAGCCTCATGACTGTACGATTATTACTTAAGGACCACATTTCGGTGTGTTTTCTGCTTGTGTGGTTTTGGTCTTTAAACAAAAGTGGTTGTCAATTTGGAATTGAATAGACCAGATCTTAGAGGCAAACATATCCTTTGGAACAATTGGATAAAATTATGCTGCTGAAGAGAAGTTCATCAAGATGTACCTCTTATCAAGTAAGTGTGCAAGTTTGTTTAGATTTCTTCGAATAAAACAAAAGCATAAATTTATTGCAAAATAAATTGATCAGAATTTCTTTGAATAAAATAAAAGTGTAAATTTATTGCAAGATAAGTCAATCAGCCTTTTATAAATAGTCATGTACAGACTATATAAGAGTTTTTAAATTATTGTTTTTGTTGTCCAAATATGTGAGTAAAATAAAGATGACTGATTCTTCAAATGGTATCAGGCTATAAATCACTCTTCCTATCTATGTTGCCATTGACATGCTGCGGCTGAAGCATGGTGGTGATTTGTATGTATATAGCTGTACTATATATATATATATATATATATATATCTGAAATTTGTTACTTACTGTATCCTTAATACTCCATACAATGTCTTCTCCATACGGGTACCTGAATATACAGATGAATTTATTGATTTACAAATGAAAGAAATTACAATTAGAGAAACACCTTTGTGCAGTTTAAATTTAGGACAAGAAAAGAAAATTATGCAAAATGGCTGCATTTAGGCTAATTATGTCTTTCAAACTTAATGATTGAAATTAAACGGTATATGAAAAATCAAGGGCATCTAAAGACAGAAAATTAACATATATCTACCGTATTTTGGCATTAACACAGATACATAGTACAAATACGCTTATCAATTATACAGAGCACCTGCTCAAAGAATTATACCACAGCCATCATACTGCTATTTGCTTAAATATAAAGACTGACTAACAGAATAATGCATTATAACTGTCAGCAATTAGATATCCTTAAACCCCGGCAGTAATAAAGGCTCACATCACAAACTAAGTTATATTATTAGTGCTTGCATTTACTGTAAAATTTAAATCTGTGGCGAGTCAAAAATAAACACGGGTGATCCATAACTGCTTGCTGTGCATAACCTGCCAGTGTCTATTGACATTGGAACATTCATTTTTATCAAGTGTATTGACTTCCACCCTAAGTGAAAGATATTTCTATGTGAACTTATGGAAGGATCTTTGAGATGATGTACTACCAAAGAAAATCTTAAACATTTGTATAGATAGTTGTTTTAATAACACGTTTTTATACAATATGTTATTGATAATAAATTTTGTACCATTATATTTTCTATACATTTTACAGAACTTTGGCTACTAATAATAACACTAATACATACAAACATATATAATCAAAATGAGCTTTAACTTCTTTTAAGCAGTGTATAAAGTATCTACCCTACCCCATGTATAATCCAGTAGTGATACAGCTATAGTGACCTTCTCCAGAGTAATAAAGATCTTGTATCCACAAGGATCGATGATGAAGCTTGCTTCTAGCTTTCTCTGCAGCTCTTGTACCTCCACACAAGCCGATAATCCCAAGCAGCTGGAAAACACATTGCATCTGACAGATGATGCCAGAGTGGGCAAAGTTGTTGAGTTGAAGAGGCTGCACTCTGTAAATAAACAATATTTTTAACTTTTCTCATGTGGCTGATAAGCTTAAAAAAGTAAAATACTTTCAATGAACCCTTCATACCCTCAGTGACACCACATGACTGGTCAGTATGCATATATAGTGATGGTCAGTTTCTGGGTTTAGCTACAAATTAAGTTTTTGTAGGTTTCCATTGGTTCAGGTGTCCCTAGACACAAGACTCCTCTGAAAGATAGTCGGACTTGGAATGATGTGACACAACTAAACACCTGACTCCTGTTGCACATGGATATTTTGCAAAAGACTATAGCTGCCAGTGGAAAGGCTACAGATGAACAAAGGCTTTCATTCTTGTAGGAAACACTGCTATCTATTGAAGTTTTACCAAGGTCAAGCATGTTATTAGAGATGGTTCATGACCCCGAAGTTGGGCATGTAATTTGTTCATGCCCCTGAGTATGTTTTTCATGACTCTGAGTTGGGAATGTTACTGAATTTCTTCCCTGCAACTATATCTAGTGTTGATATGGTTCTTGACACTCAAGTTGAGCTTGCATATGGCTGATAATCCCAAAGTTAGGTATGTATATGGCTTATGACTCTCAAGTTGGGCATTGTTTTTGGAGATCATTTCAAAGCATTTTTTTTAAGACCATCATTTCTTTTAGCAGGGCTAAATTCCCCAAGTTTGTTTTGATTGATGTCACAAGTCATGTGACACCAACATGGTCATTTATGGAACAGATAAATAGCCAGTATGCTATAAATGAAATAACTGTGACAGCAACGGGCTGCTATCCTAAAAATGGCAACATGAGTTGGCAATCAACATTAATCTTCTCTGTTTTCATGTGTAAAAAGCCACCATTATTACATCCACATGTATTCAAGGTTGACAGGTTAACCATCTATATGGCCAATATATGCATTACAGAGTTTTCACAACACTTCAATGGAAACATGCATAGAACACATACAATAACTTAAGCCTGCATTTTTAAGTATGTTGGCATTCTGTTTATGTGGACAATGACAAAATTGTGGGAATATTCGTGTAAAACCCCAAATGATGTCTTTTTGCAAAGGTTACCCATGGCAGCAAGAACCATAACTATTCCCAGCACAGGCCTATATAAAAAAAAATGAAATCAATGGAATAGTACTATTGGATTAGGTTCAAAAACACATACGAATGTTATTTTATAAAAACACAGATGTTGATATCAAGGACTCTGATTATACAACTCAAATCTTAATGATTATACTAAATTCATTACTAGTATTCATAATTTTTCATTTTAATTATGTGCAATAAATTTTTAATGACAGACTTAACAGACGTATATATGTTTGATAACAGACTCAACATATGTGACTGAGAAATTACTGGGATGTTATCAAAGTTGGTCTGCCTGCTTTGGATGGCATTCTAATATAGAGACATACAAACTAAACATTTTCATATTTAGTATAGGCAAATAAGAGGTAAAAATTCAACCACATTCCTGAATTTAGAAGCAAGAAACCCAATTTATCTCAGTTTATTTGCAAATATCAACGTGAATATTGTCCTAATGAAGAACAAGGGATTATTCTATCATATTTCTCAATTAAATAACATAATCATACACATTTATTGAGAACCAAGTCTGTGCCAGTTCCTTCTCTCTCTGGTTCCATATTTTAACACTTATTCTGCTTCTAGAACTGTGTTATACTGCTCAAAATATGAATGGTTAAAATTCATTTTGATTTTTTTTCTATTAAATTTTCACATTGTGAACATTGACCAAACATATCTTAACAGAACCTGATTTTAAGATGACAATTTATTAATATGTGATTTCTTCTTCTTGTTGTTGTCGTAGGGTTTAACGCCATTTTTCAGCACAAGATAGGCTATACATGGCAGCCAGTATTAATGGTGGAGGAAGAACCTGGGAAAACCCCAGAAAGAATCAACGACCAACGAGAAGCTACTGGCAAGCTTTCTCACATACCAACATAGGCTGAACCCACGACTCGAACCCAGACAGACAGAGGTGAGATGGCAGTGATCCATAACAGTGAGCGCTTTAGACCACTCGGCGCCCCAAATATGTGATTTCAGATCAATGTATAGGTAGAAGAATACTAATGAATATCTCCATTGGTTTTACGAGCAACATATAATTTCAAATTGTGTATGACTCAATAATAGAGTTACCATATTTGAACTTTCATAAAAATAGAACACCCCAAGAGCGGGTGTATCTGTAAGGACCAAAATAGCCATAGAAAGGTTTCAGAAGTACCTGGAACACTGAAAAACTCAAGATGTTCTTGGGCTTCCTTGTTCGCAGGACATTCTCTTTATGCCCATATGTAGGAAATATGTCAATTTCACCTTGAAATAAGAGATGGTTAAGAATTTGCAAACAGTGACCAGTATTGAAACTGTGGATGTTTTAAGTGTTTGAATCCTTCCTGTGAATTTATTTTAAACACTATAATAAATATGCACTCATGTTTGAAAAATCATCACAGTGTTGTTAGTAGAAAAGCTCTTTGTGACGTCACTGCAAAGCCAATTATTGGCTGCACCATCTCAAACTTCCCATGTTCATACTAGTGATGGGGGATCGATATCCCTCCCCCAACAATGATGATCACTCACTCAGTCGGGCACCACTGTGGGACGAATTGGAGATCCTCTTTGTGAAAAAGCATTGCAAATGAACCTCCTGAAAATGATACTTACTCAAAAATTTTAACAATGAATTGTGACCTTGTCCTTAAAGATATGACCCATAACGGATATGTGATGCCTATGTTAATGAGGCATAAGAACACCAAGTTTCATCACTTAATCTCAAACGGCTCTTAAGTTACAAAGCAGAAATGAATGAAAACCTGAAATACCGACACATGACTTGGGTTGCTTTTTTAGTTTTGTTGGGTTTAATTCCATTTTTCAGCATATCACAGGCTATACATGGCGGCCAGTAAATTTGGTGGAGAAGACCAAAAACAAAAAACTTTGGCAAGAACCAATAAGCCGCAAGAAGATCATGGCAAACTTTCTCACATACCCAGGTTGATCAAGCCAAGACTCGAACTCACAATGATGGAGGAGAAATGTGTGAGAGATATGTAAAGAGAGTGCCTTAGACCACTTTGTCATCTGGAGCCACAATCCATTACCTTGACATTGACAATAAGACTGCCAATGTTGTACATGACACACCTTCTGGCCATGAGAAATCAGTATATCAAGTATAACCACTAAATCTGAAACAATCTGAAATTTATAATGAAGAAAAGACAGAATGACAGAAACCTAAGATAAAGAACAATGACCAAGGATCAAAGACTGCATATTTTTAAGCTAATTATGTATTTTTAATGATCTCAAAATTTCATTTTTCATTACTTCTGGTCAATTAAAATATACTTTATGCTAAGTAATTACAGCTTTAGCCTTTTTTTATTTAATTTCTCCTTCTCTGACAGGCTAAATAAACATTTAAAAAACAGAAAATTCATAGTCTTATTGCATTGGGGATTGGTTAATTCTGCCTGCTTCATATTTCTGGCTTAAGCAGATGGCATTATTCCATTTGTAAGACTGAAACAAATTGGTCCAAAATCCCAGAAATTGTGTCACAGTAAATATTACTCAAAAAAGAAAGATTCCCTCAAAAATTTAAATGTGTTAATCAAGTATGTACACCACCTGACTGATATATAAAAAGATCGGGGCTGCCATGAAACTAGACCTAATGTAATTAATGTTTCATACAGTTTGTATAAGCTGCCATTAAATACAATAAACTGTGCAAATGCAAGAGAAATTTTTTAAATACGAAAAAAACTCATCCCTCAGGTGGAAAAGTAGTCAGTAATTTACTGACTACCAGTTGATAATAAGAAGGCTGTCAGCTTGATCTTCAACACCGATCCCAGTATGGTAATGTGATAAATCTGCTTGTGATGATATACAAGTATGCCAAGTTTAATCTCAAAAGCTCTAATGCTATACGGCAAAAGAAAAGTGTTATGGGGCCATAAAATATAACTGGTGGAGGAAGAACCCTGAAAACCCAGGGAAGAACCACCAACCCACGAGAAGCTACTGGCAGGCTTTCCCATGTACCCACGCTAGCCGAGCCTTGGACTCGAACCCACGCAGACAAAGGTGAGATGGCAGTGATCAGGAGCGCTTTAGACCACTCGGGGCCCCACTTTAATAATGATGTACAATATACAAAGTTTATCATTTAAGATGGTACTGAAGTTAAAAAACAGAAAGAAAAAACTCTAGGAAAACTTAAAATAATGACCTATGAACTTGACCTTGAGATAGTACCCCAATATCACAAATGACACCTTCTAAAGATGATGCATAAATATGCAAAGTTTCATCCAGTAATCTGAAATGGCTTTAATGTTTTAAAGTAAAAACAAGAGAGTGATGGATGGATGTAATGATGAATACATGGGCAGATGGTAGAAACACGATTACTCTATTTCCCGCCTTTCTTGAAAAAGCTGAAGACATAAATGCATCATGGGAATGCCTCTGCCAATATGTTAAAATTTTGGAAACCCTGGTTAAAAATGCATGGCAAACTTCTAAGTCAAACGGGGATAATAATTCAGATAGATTTTGAGTAAAAATCTAACTTTACCTAGGCCTTCTTGATTTTATTCTTCATATCACATTTACTAAAAAGTTCATTTGTCTTTCAAAGATTATAAAGCTGACACTAAATTCATGACATAATGGATAGATGTACTGATGTATTAACTAGGTGATACTACATGGTCCATGTTCGACAATAGGACAATAGGTAAATAAACTTTACCTTCACTTTGCACCTTGCTTTGGCCAGAAATTATACAAATATTGTGGAAATATTACTTAAACACCACCATTACCATTGCTATAGTTTCTCTGGTCAACATTGCTGAAGGCCACACTGCTGCATGGATTTGACTGGAGATTGTTTAGGAGTCCCAGGTCTTGATACAGTTGATTCAGCTGGACCGATGTCAGTGGCAATGTAAGTTGTTTGGCAGAAAGCCAGTTAGATAATGAAAAGCCTGAAAAATGCATGAAAAACAGACTTAATGATGTTAAGTATATTCAAAGCACATGGGTCAGATTAAATGTCTAACAATTCAAAAAATATCCATCCCAGTCTCAATTACTTCTTGATGGAAAATTGTATAAAATACTGTATTCTAAAGGCCTTTTCAGAAATTGATTATTGCCCTTGCGTCAGGGAACTCTTCAGTGCTGACTATCACTTCCTGGGACTATGCCATATACATTAGCATTCATGGATAAAGGAATCTTTGAAGCATGTGCCATTTTGAGCATAAATTGACAATGCATATAAATACAATTCTTCAGAAGGTAGGATTATGTTATGTATGGCTAATTAGTACAAATGATAACAAAAGTACCATAAAGAAATACATTAAAACTGTGCTGTGATGAACACAACAACATTTACAATTTTTAAAATGGGTTATCAAATTGGAAGAATATTTAATCAAATTCCCGTTAAAAAAAAGAACTAACCTATCTTGAATTTTATGATGCCAAACCATAAAAAAGATGCTGAAACTTTTCGAACTACTAAAATTCCATATGAAGAAAGAAAATGTTCAAAAGGACATGATACTATTTTGGGTGATGAATTCCATTACCTATATGAGTGTGAATACTTCAAGGAAGATAGACAGAATTTGATTAAGAAATATTATTACATATGACCAAATACTTTGAAATATCAACATTAAATGACAAATGAGAACACAATACTAGTATAAACAAAGTTAAGCATATTTGTTAGCAAAATTATGAAAGAAACAGAACAGAAACGGTCCATATATCTTAAAATAAGATGAGAATTCTTTATTTCATACTGCATGATCCATATATCTAACTTAATAATGTAAATGTATTTCAAACACAAAAGTCATTAATATCTTATGTACAAATATAAAGACACATGCACAACTAATGAATACGTTAGTTATTGTTAGGAACAAAATTATGCAAGTCATTTAAAGAATAATTTGCTTCATCCATCTAAGAATTAAAACAAATTTCAAAGTTCCATAGTTTTTTTAAGTGACAATTCTTACTTTTGGATATTCTTGTCATCATTGAAAACACACACTTTCTCATTAATTCTTCAAAACGCAAATTCATTTATAATTCACAAACATATCAGTGAAACTTTCATACTGCAACACTTAATAGTAAACAAATGGCAGTTGTTAAGTTCTTTTAATTTTTATAGAAGTGTGCAGTAAACTGTTCCGCAATAAGATTTGGATCATCTCATTATTATATTAAAAAAAAATAATTCAAAAATCATATAAAAGCATGTTTGTTCAAGTACCAATTTCTGTAATGTCATATCATATCTTCCTCATCTTTCTGAATTTTAAAATATGACCCAATAGCAATGTAGTTGGGACTCATGAAGATGACAGGGTTTGTTCACACAAGTACAGCAGTGTACTAAGAATTTCAGTGTGGACTGACTCCATAAAATCCACTAAATGGTTTCAATTTTCCATGTCAGTCAACAAAACTGACAGTCCACATAAATACAGAGGGCAAATGTGATGGTTCTAAGTCACGAAAGCTTGGTACGTCAATTGGGTCTAGGGACAAAAATAGATTCAGTATATTTTTCACAATATCTGCAGAGTTATCAGTTGGGTTTGACTTCATCATTTCCTCATCTGTTTGTACCACTGAAAATCAGGTCTGTTTTGCTGACTCATTAGTGGTTCCACAATCTTCGCATCACAAATCACACTCTAAATTGTCAGCGATAGGTATAAAAAACAAAACTGGATTGGCATTCTACCACAGTAATTTACAATCAAGCAATAAAGATCAAGAATGAAAAAATCCAATCATAAAAAATTCAGCACTACCTCATAATAAGGCTATGGACATCGTTACAAAGAGGGTATAATGAAAATCTTAAATGAAGTCACTTTTTTATATGTAAGGTGTATACTGTACATGAAATAGTGAATAACAAATTTATTATCATTATGGGGAAGAGCTTGCATTTGAATTCGAATTTAATATGATCGTGGCATGGTTCCTGAAATTTTAAATACATGTATGTGTATATTTCTCGTACCAGGGAAGAATTTTTTTTTTAAAGTACGAGAAATAATGTGTAAAACAGTTATTATCATTTGGGGGAAGAGTTCGAGTATGAATTTTAATATAATACGATCGTGGCATAACTTCTAAAATTTAACAAAATCACCAGGTTCTTGAAGTGTTATGCCAAAATAAACATTATCGGACATGTTACCAGTAAATAATGTCCGCTTTATTAGCTGAAAATTGAAATGGTATGAAATTGTACATGCGTTCAGCTTTAAAAATTTTTTTTTATAAAAGTGACTCATGACCATTGCAGGCCTACTGCACTTAGTTCTCGGGTTTACATGGGTATGGGGTTTACTTATGAATTCGTTATTAATTTCCTATTTTTTTATAAAAATATTTTACCGTTATAGTAACGCAAGTTCACAAACACAATTCGTTCTCAGCACTTTGAGCAAAAAAAAAAAAATTATAACTTTGGGGAAGAGATCGTGTATGAATTTGAGTATAATACGATATATAATATGATTATGGCGGGGTTCCTGAAATTTTGAATACATGTACATGTATTTTTCTTGTACCCAGAAAAATACTTTGTAAAAGTAAGAGAAATCATGTGTAAAACGTTTTATTATCACTTTGGGGAAGAGTTCGAGTATGAATACGAATATAATACAATCGTGGCTTGGCTTCTGAAATGCAATAATTTCACCAGGTTCTTGAAGTGTTATGCCAAAATAAACATTATCGGAAATGTTACTTGTAACTGATCCATGAGAAAAGCCAGTAAGTCGTCTCTGTGATTGTCTTCAATTAATTCTGTACACCATCACTGCTCAAACAATAGCCAACATGTGTTTCCTTAAGTGCATACACAAACAAGCAGCAGACAATGTGGTGGTTGATAAAGATTCTCACAATTTAATAAACATCAAAAAACGAAAGCCGTCAAAATGTTTGCTGGGCTTCATGGTGTTATTAGACGCAATCAGTTGACCAGTAAATAATGTCCGTTTTATTAGCTGGAAATTGAAAGGGTATGAAATTGTACATGTGTTCAGCTTTACATTTTTTTCAAAAGTGACTCGTGACCATTGCAGGCCTACTGCACATAGTTCTCGGGTTTTACATGGGTATGGTGTTTGTTTATAAACTCGTTATTAATTTCCTATTTTTTATAAAAATATTTTACCATTATGGAAAAGCAAGTTCACAAACGCAAATCGTTCTCTGCACTTTGCGCCATGATTAGTATAGTAGTTTTCACACGTTTCTTTCGATAGTCACAAAATCTGAAGTAAAAGTTATATGCAAGCTGAAAACGTGTTGATTTGTAATTATTCTTGTTGTAGTCGTTCAAACGAATTGGTGTACAAATGTTAATTAATGGAAATATGCAATGAATAAATCTACACACAAACGCATATGAGAAAATTTTAGCAGTATGAAATTTACAGACACCGTTCATAGACCATGGAACGTAATGAACTGTACATGTGCTTCGTCT
This sequence comes from Sinohyriopsis cumingii, assembly GCA_028554795.2. Lineage (NCBI taxonomy): Eukaryota > Metazoa > Mollusca > Bivalvia > Unionida > Unionidae > Sinohyriopsis > Sinohyriopsis cumingii. The sequence continues at coordinate 85,934,432 of CM068838.1, forward strand.
TTCTTAACCTAATTTTGCTGTCAATTTTTTTCCATTGAATTCAGACACATAATGTGTGACAAAATTATTGAATAGTTTAAATATGTATGCAATTTTTGCAATGGAATTACATATTTTATGGATTAATTTCAAGCCCCAACAGTATGATATCAGATGGCAAGTAAACGGTGTTGATACTCTGTTCATGCTATATATTAGACGTTGAATTCAGATACAATGATCAGGGGAAAAAATACTGAATATTGTAAATATGTGTACAGTTTTTCAATGGAATTACATGTATTATAGATGAACTGAATGCCACGACGGCATGATAGTAAACGGTGTTGATACCCTATTCATCATATACCATAGACATGAATACACGTATATGTGCCAATGAATTGTTCTCTCAAAAAAGTAAAATACTGTAAAACCTTGCATTAACGCAACCCCGATATTAACGTGATCCAATTTTGTGGACCCCAATTATCGCGTTATAGCGGGGTTCCACTGTATTACAGTAGAAAAATAACACTTCGTTCTTATGTAATTTGAAAAGTAGGTTATTTATTCTCCTGAGTCAACATTTGAAAAAAATTAAAATTCTGACTAATGCTATGTCTTGCCCATCACAATGCTATGTCTTGCCCATCACAATGCAATGTCTTGTCCATCACAATGCCATTTCTTGCCCATCACAATGCTATGTCTTACCCATCACAATGCTGTTTTGCCAATCACAATGCTATGTCTTACCCATCACAATGCTATGTCTTGCCAATCGAAATGCTATGTCTTGCCAATCACAATGCTATGTCTTGCTCATCACAATGATGTGTCTTGCCCATCACAATGCTATGTCTTGCCAATCGCAATGCTATGTCTTGCCCATCACAATGCTATGTCTTGCTCATCACAATGATGTGTTTTGACCATCACAATGCTGTCTTGCCCATCACAATGCTGTCTCTTGCCTATCACAATGCTCTGTCTTGTCCATCACAATGCCATGTCTTGCCCATCACAACGCTATGTCTTGTCCATCACAATGCCATGTCTTGCCCATCACAATGCTGTGTCTTGACCATCACTATGATGTCTCTTGCCCATCACATACTTTATATCATGTTCATTTTATGTCTTTTATCATCTCCTGGTAAAACATTTCTAGCCCATCAAAGCTTTCCTCCCCATAATCTCCCCCAAAAGGCAACTTGGCAATCAAGGACATTATATTTTGAGGTATGAAAAGGATGCATGGGTGGGTTTACATTACCAACAAAAACAGAAATGATGTAATTTAATTCAACTTATTTGAAACTTAACCCTTCTCCCAATCTGCACATCACATTTACTGATGACAACTATTTATATGCAAGCCAATGACAATGTGCATGCATCACCTTCCTCAACTTGTGACAGGAGAAATACCATGCAATGATACAAACCTGGAGTGAGGTATGTCTTCTCATTGTAGGTACATTCAGTCCTGGCAATGTATGTATCTTTGAAAACTTCAACTTCCAAATCACAGGCCCCCAAATTACTTGTGCACAACTGGAGAGTGAGGCTAAATAGATAGCCTTGCTTTGGATCTTCAGATATAGTATATCTAGGAAAAGAAATTTCATAAAGTTAAGATATAAAACAAAACAAGAGACCCAGCTGGTCTTGATATCAATTACCTGACTTACATAACTTAATCAGTGACTATTTCACTAAGCAGAGCACACCACATAAGAGCATATCCCACATAAACTATCTCCCAAACTTTATATCATGTTGATTTTACGGACTTTACTATCACCTGGTAAAACTTTATAACACACTGATTCTACCAATTTTACTATCTTCCAGACTTAATATCATGTTGATTTTACTGATTTTCATATCTCACAAATTTTATATCATGTTCATTTGATCTATTTTACTACATATCATGTTGATTTTACCAACTTTAATATCGTCTAGTAAAACTTTATATCATTTTGATTTTAAATTTTCATCTCTCCCAAGCTTATGTTGATTCAACAGATTTTACTATCACCTGGTAAAACGTTATAACACACTGATTCTACCAATTATACTATCTCCCAGACTTAATATCATGTTTGTTTGACTGATTTTCATCTCTCCCAGACTTAATATCATGTTTGTTTTACTGATTTTCATCTCTCCCAAACTTTATATCATGTTTGTTTTATTGATTTTCATCTCTCCCAGACTTAATATCATGTTTGTTTTACAGATTTTCATGTCTCCCAGACTTAATATCATGTTTGTTTTACAGATTTTCATGTCTCCCAGACTTAATATCATGTTTGTTTTACTGCTTTTACTATCTCCCAGACTTAATATCATGTTTGTTTTACTGATTTTACTATCTCCCAGACTTAATATCATTTTTGTTTTACTGATTTTACTATCTGCTGGTAAATCTTCTTCCTACAGATGAAGGAAGTATTAATATGCACCAACGGCTGCTCATAATCAAAGTCAACCAAGATCTTGATGATAATAAACCAAGAGATAAAAACAAATGCTTTCAGAGCGGTAAGAAACCCAGTCAATCTGATGCAAGATCAGCTCATTAATATGCACTGAATTTGCTCACTGCTGAAACAGTCCATGATTCTGATAACAGAAACACATATTTCAAATTTGATCAGAATTAGAGTGCAAATAAGGCTTATGGGGTGGTAACAAGCTCCATAAAACAAATACTAGATTACATCATTAATAAGCTTGGATTCCACTAACTATTAAACCCATCCAAAATCTTGATGATATAAGCCAATATTTTTAAACGGAATCAAAAATGGTTGAGAAATATGGAATCCAGCGATGTAAGAAGCTCCACCAATCAAATGCATGACCAACTTGTTAATATGTGTGCATCTCACTTGTTACAGATCCTGCACACGATGTTGAAGATCACGGCATATATTTCATGTATGATCAAAATCAGTTGAAAATAAAGCTGACAGGAGAGTAACAAGTTGTGCGTTTTGGATTTTTAACATAGCTTTCCTAATCTGAGTCATTATACTATGATGTCTGCAATGTGGCAGTTTATAGTGCTGTCCAACAGCAGGGCATCATGTCACAGATATGTAGCATGATGTCCCACCCAGTCACATTATCCTGAAACCAGGCTAACGTGTCCTAATGCTAACCTCTTAATACTGAGCTCCTAGCAAGGCAGCTGCGAGTACCAATTTTATAAGTCTGTGTTATGACCAGGCAGAGGTTAGACCCAGGTGACACCTTTTCTTACTATAATGTTTGGATCAAGTTCATTTTTGAAAATGTCAAAGTTTCTGATCATATATACCCATATTACAAGTTTGATTACAAATTGATCAGAAATATGGCTTCCCAAGGGATAACAAATTTGCCAATCAGATTCAAGATCACTAATAAACAAATTTCACTTATTATCAAAGTCATCTGAGATCCTGGTGATACAAGTTTGATAAAAATCAGACTAGAAACACAGCCTCCAATGGTAACAAACTCAACCAATCAGATACAAGATTACATACCATGTGATTTTCGCTCATTAATAAACTCGTTCAAGATTTTAATGATACAAGCATCAAAACGTGACAAGAAATTTGACTCCAAGAGTGGTAACTAGATTAGCCCCTCAGGTACAAGATCACCTCGTTACTATGCATGGATTTTCCTCACTTATGAACTTGTCCGAGATTTTAATGATATAAACTGATACTCCAAGTTTAAAATCAGACCACAAATATGTGCCCATATGAGAGGTAACCAATAACTATTGATGTCATATATGGGATTGAAAATGGACAACCCATTGCAAACAAAGAGCCATAATAATAATAATAATGACCTTATTTAAAGAAGGTAACACAACTAGCTAAAAACTAATCTACCTTGAGGCCTAAGCTCCCCTGGCCTTTCAGCCAGGTGTGCTACAAATACAACAAAAAATATGTCAAACCTAGGAAGATAAATCACAAAAGGACACTTATGAATACAGTTTTTAAATCTGAGGCTACTGTTACAATATTAAGTAGAAAGAGAACTGAATTTCCCAAACCTGATATCCATTTGGACTTTTCTTTCACACCAATTAGAAAAACATTTGACAAGTTCGATTAAAAACCATAGTTCATTATTCTACTCTTCCACATTTAATTTAACACCTTCAGAATGTGAAAATCCCATCAACAATGATAATATTTCTTATCTTTTCACAAATTATTAACAGTTACTTTAATAATAACTGTCTTTTCTTCCAACAGTGAATTTAATGCAATTATCAATAACACAATAGCACTTGCAGCATAAAGGTTAGGCAGATGATGCTTTTCACTATTACCCTAATATTAATTACCCTAATATTAATTACCCAAATAGTAATTACCCTAATATTGATTACCCTAATAATAATTACATTTGTCTAAAAATAATAGCAAAAATACTTACTTCATCCTGAAGAAACCATTAAGTGATATTGTTCTTGAAGCACCTAGGAAAAGAAATAAAAGAACATCAATATTTAATAGCGTTGTATTTGACTATAAAAAAGCCCCCATACAAAATGACCTTGTATAAAACCCATGTGGATATCATAACGAAACAAAAGCTACTTGATCTAGAAAAATAAAATCCATTTCTTCTTTTCTTTGTTAATAGAGTATAACAGGTAAAATCTAGCTAGAAATTGGACTCACCAAATTCTATTTCTGATAATCTCACTTCAAACTGTAGCTTCTCGACTCCCACTCTGAGACTGAAGTTACATTCATCAAGAAAGAGATAAGTGTGGAAAGTGCGGGCAACAATGTCAACATTCATGCAACATTCTACCCCTGTGCAGTAATTTTTCAGCCAGCATGATGTCTGATTTATGGTTTTCACAGTCACATTCTGGCGGGTGCAGGCTGCAATTAAAATAATAATAATAATAATAATAATAATAATATATATATATATATATATATATATATATATATATATATATATATATATATATATATATATATATATATGTATATATATATAGTGGTCCACCCCATCTGCACCAGTAAAGTGTCCCCATTAGGCGAGTGGTCTTTCCAGAGCAGGACTAAATTTTGTGTGAGAAGTATATGTAATAATATAAAGTAAGAAAGCTACATACTTCAAAGTATTTAAGATCTTCACTTAATGTCTTCGTTTAAAAGTAACATTAGTTATTAAAAGGTTCTTCTTGTTATAATAATAGACTTATTTTAACTAAATATACATTAATAGTTCTTATTCTTGGCGTACGAGTGATATGCGAGCAGATATTTTTGTCATGCACATTGCAAAACCATTCAAAAATGTCATTTAAATCTTGGTACATATATAATTCACTTTCCATTTGCTCCATTTTCCCACTGCTGCTGAATAACCTCCTTATAGGTTATGACATTGTTTATTCAAGTCTTTTCTACAAAAAACATTTTGGGCAAGTTCCCCCTCCCCACATGACCCAATATCGTTGAGTAGAATAACTGGCTTTCTTCTGAACTAATATGTCTCCATTTATGTGATGACATGTTTATTCGGATGTTGCTAACTGTATGCAATTTAATTATGCAGACGAAACTTTTGTAGAGTGGACGAAAGCCTTCTTCATAAAGGAAGTGATAAATGTGCTGTCAAATGATTTTTCAGTCTTTGTCTGGTACCCTGTTTTGTTCAATTTCTTTGAGTGTGTGTTAATGCGCAAAATCTGTTTTTAGCCTATGCCGACCCTGTTATGATCTTGACAATTACGTCTGGTTGTAATCATCAGAGAGAAGAACTTGATAGATGTGTGAAGCCCAAAACATTATTGAGCCCATTTCCTGTAAACACCAGTTTTATAGATAAGAATATAATATTAATCTTAGTGCTACATGTACTTTAGTCAACACTTCTTTCAGTAATGGAAACTTGACATTGGGAGACATGTATCGATGATAGAGATAATCTGATTACTTAAATTACATCATGACATGAAATAATTATTGGTTTTGGATACATCTGAAATAAAAAATGGCTGCCTGTGAGGGGAACATTTTACATTTTTGTACTAATATGCTGGCCGCTGGTCACATTAGAGGGATGGCCATTCTTGAGGGGTACGTTTGAACACAAACTTGTCTGTGCCAAGTGAATCTGGCTGCAAGAAGCAGGTGGCCGCTGGTCGGGGGGGCATTCAAGGGGGGACTACTGTGTATCTATATATATATATATATACACACACACACACACACACATACTGGTCAAGATGACTGGATGATTGAACTTAACCTTGTGAGCTTCTAACTAACCCTGAAAAATGACAACAAAAATCACAAGTAAAAAATGCCCCAGTTAAAATAAATAAATGTATGTATAACTTTATATTTTTGTTTACACTATAAGACAATCTCGACAATAAAAATAGTTTAAGAAAAATGTATGTAAATAGTACAAAACGATATGTAGTTAGGAAAGATATATAATACAGATACAACTAGATACAGATATTTATAGTGAGTTAATGAAAAAGATGATATCAGCTCAGTGGTGATATCACTTTAGGAACTACGTTTTTTGCATTAAGGAAATATATCTGACCTTAAAAATGACATTCAAACCTGTACATCCGTGTTATTTGTTTTTTTCATTAAGGAAATCTATATAACCTTATAAATGATATTCAAACCTGTACATCCATGTTACTTTTTTCCACTAAGGAAAATATATCTGACCTTAATAAATGATATTCAAACCTGTACATCCATGTTACTTTTTTCCACTAAGGAAATATATCTGACCTTAATAAATGATATTCAAACCTGTACATCCATGTTACTTTTTTTCCATTAGGAAATATATGTGACCTTATAAATGATAAACTTGTACATCTGTGTTACTTTCTTCCACTAAGGAAATATATCTGACCTTAATAAATGATATTCAAACTTGAACATTCGTGTTTAGGCCTATTTCATTTTTCTTCTTCTGCTCCTTCTCTTTCCCTCCATCCACATTAGGATGTAAAGATCTTAAAATGTATAAACTGTTGACTCTCTCGCATACATTACTTCACCCCATCAGTATCAATCCATGCATGAAATGTTTTAACAAATACAAAAATTGCTTCACATGAAAACACTTTTGACAAAATACACTATTTAAGGCATGATATTATAAGCTATATTTTGTAAAATGTTGCTCTCCTAAAATTAATGTAAAATTTAGGAACTTGTTTTCATCGATGTAGTATTGCAACAATTAAACAAGCTGGCACAGAATGGAAAAGATCTATGCAAATTGACAATATTTCTGTTTTTAAAAAATATAAAATAAAAAGAAAATCTATTAGTGAAGTAGAATATTGCATTGTCATTTGTGGTGAAGCCCTGAGTGACTATAAAAATGTTTAAATTTTTTGAGTGAAATATTTCTACATATCTACTAAAAAACAGTAGATTTTCTTTATATTTTATATTTTTAAAAGCAAAAACCATTTGCATGTTGTTTTTTTGTTATTTTGTTTTTTTCATTCAATGCCAATGCAATTTACAGTTACATTACTACAATGATAAAAAGAAGTTCCTCTTTTTATGGTCACTCATGGATTCACAGCTCTTGACAATACAATGTTCCATATCACATGTGACATATTTCTGCATCTATACAATAGGTAAATTTACAGACAAAGAAGAGTTTTGGAAATGGCTAGACTCTTCAGAAAGAGTAATCTTTAAGCAAAAGACCTTAAACAAAAAAATTAAATAGCCAAGAATAAAACTGTTAATTTTAATCATGTTGGGATTCATCAAAACATTTTTCTTTCATCTGCATTTTAAATTAAAATTCAACTTTTTATGTGGATTTTAGCATCAAAACCTGTAAGAAAATACGGTAAAACACAGAGTCAGTCAACGAAATATTCTAATGTCAATAAAATCACTCTGTTTTCTTCTGGAGAGTGTTGTGTCCATTTACATGTCTGTTTCCGCTTTCATGTCATCCAATTTTCCCTTGAAATCAGTGACATGCATCTAAGCAATCTCTGACAAGCCAACTTTTGAGAATGATTCGAAAACACATAGTTTGACCCATTTAAGTATTTTCCAAACAGAAGTATATACTGGACTCCAGTAATAATCATTTGAACAACAGACAATAAACACTGCTGGTTGGTGCTAGATTTTCAGGTGGCTGGTCATTAAAAACAAGTGCACTTTATTTCCAAACATACATGTCAAAGAAATATCATGGATTATATATTTAGCTATTACCACCTTGTCAGGTTGAATTCAATTATATGCATCAAAACAATCTCTGACACACTGACTGTTCAGAGTCAGGTAATCTCTTTTCAATGTCATCTGAATCTCAATCATAATTGTCAGTAGATGCCCATGCTTCATTACAATCTTCAATACAGTCACACTGTAACACAGTAGATGCCCATGCTTCATTACAATCTTCAATACAGTCACACTGTAACACAGTAGATGCCCATGCTTCATTACAATCTTCAATACAGTCACACTGTAACACAGTAGATGCCCTTGCTTCATTACAATCTTCAATACAGTCACACTGTAACACAGTCTCAGTGATCCCTTCACTTCCTTTAGGCCATTGCAAGTTTCAGGAATTCATAATTTTGCTTTTGCCCCAATGTTGTCACCTCTGAACCATTACGACCATATGCTTATACCTGCTGCCTATGGCAGATGTATCAAGTATCAGCTGGTTTCATCATTGCAATCCTCAGTGTCAGACTTCTTGAGTTTCAGTGTCCCTATAGATCTAGTCCCTACTTTTTCTGGTTCAAGATACAGGTAACAATCACTTTTCACAACCGTACAATTTCCCAAGTCTCGTTCCAATCTATCCATTTAGGCAGATTCCGTCTTCATTCGGCAGTGAGTGCCAGGATGAGATTGGCCTCATTTGCAAGATTTATTATATGTACATTTAACTCTTAATTTAACCTATATCTTGTGACCTGTTTAAAGTTGGAACTTAATGTAGCTGATCCATACAACAATGATCCTTCTATGCTTCTAGATGTAACCCTCTATGTCTCTCCCCAGACATCATGTCATTGCTGGGAAAAAAAATGTAACTAATTTTTTTAGATGTTTACATTCATAACACAGACATGGCTTTTGGGTAATGATGTATGTTCCACTGCAGATGCTGAGATTAACTTTATGCTATTCTGGAAACAAAAATTACCATCTACTTTCCCAGTAGTACTTTCAACATTTATTGCATGGTGTGCTGTTTCAGTCCTGTTGTGTCCATATGCCAGTTTCAGGCATTCACAACTGTGCCCCTCCCCCACATTTTTCTCTCTCAGTACTTCCATGTTTCAAACTAGTATGTCCACATAGTTCACACCAGCTTCCTACAGAGCATGTGTGGTGTATCAGCTTCTGCTTTCATTATAGTGATCCTTAGAGTCAGACTGAAACTGAAGAACTGTGAATATCAAAACACCCATCTAATATATGCCAAAAAATTTCACATTGTTATCTTAAATGGCATTTTATTTTCTACATTAGTTTGATAGTTACGGTTCTGTAATGAAAATGTTTACAAACAGATTGGTAATAGTCAGACAGACAGACGGATACAACAGTAGCAATACCACCCTGTAATGCATCATGTGAGGGATAAAAGTTGCCACAATCAGTTGCCATAGAAACCACATTACCTGTAGTATCCCATCCTTGGGCCTGAGTAGGATTCTGTGCTGACCTTTGACATGGGCTGTCAAGGAGATACTTAGCAACACCAAGATCAGCAAGGAGCTGCAATTGTCCATAATAGGGAAGTGCCATGTTGTCCAGCCCATGAGATTTCTTCCAATTTACAAGCGAGAAACCTTAATAAAGAAAGGTAATTTTGAGAAATAACGAACATTGTCCTTGTAAAAGGGTTAAAATTCTTAGAACTCAGAATCACAGGTCAATATTAAACTTTTACTTCATGTGGAAACCATGGTAAACTAGAGATTGCATGAAGACATGAACTGACTTATTTTCCTATGGATCATACCAGTTCAAAGCATTTTCATTTTACCAATTCAATGCAAGTTATGTTACATCACCAATGTAAGGTAAGAATATGCCTAATTAAGACTCTACTTTAACAACAATTTTATGTTCAGAAAAATATCCACTTGTCAATAAACATCAACCACTTGCCAGAATGAGTGCACTAGTCAATTTATCATACAAAGCAAGATATTTATTTTAAAAAGTTGGCATAAAGCAGTATTTTATTCATTACCTCATTTTCTGTACATATATTTTCGGACACCAACACAATTTTTGTCCAAAAGAAGTTTTCATGCATATTAATGTTTGGACATCATTCAAAAGAATTTTAGTATGCACTTATGTTAGCTGACACAAGTGTGGTTATACAATAATATGGGATTAATACCATATTTTGGATTTAATTTGAAATAACTCTGATGACTTATATGTACGAGTCCCATTGTCAAAAATGTGAGATTCACATTTCACTGTTCATCTGATTGCTAACCATGATATAATGACTAACATTTGTTTAAAACTATATTAATAATCTGTGGAAAAAAATTCAAAATAAACCAAACATTAGAAAAACATGTTACCCCTTATAAAAGAGAAACCCAATTAAAATTCCAAGTCACTGTGCTGAAACATTTTTGTTTAACACTTCCAATGTGAATAGTACTAAAACCTACACTAGGTCATGTACCAGTCATGATGTATTGGTTTCAGTGATAATAATATATATTTTAAAACAAAAAAAGAAAAGAAAAATAACACAAAGTCAGAACCTTATTTCATGTGTTTTATGTTTTTGTTGTTGTTGAAGGGTTTAACACCATTTTTCAGCACAAAATAGGCTATACATGGCGGCCAGTATAATTGGTGGAAGAAGAACCCTGGGAAACCCCGGGAAGAACCACCGACCCATGAGAACCTACTGGCAAGCTTTCTCACATATTCCTGTTAGTTCAGCCTGAGACTTCAACCCACAGACAGAGGCGCTTTAGACCACTTGACCACTCTTATGAATTTATAAACGCTGAAATCAAAACAGCTTACTTTTCGTATTGTACAAGTTTTGTTACCAGGCCACACAAAATGGAATCAGTTCTTAGGTTCTGTTAGTAATATTCAGGGCCAACATGATGTCTCCCACTTACTTCCAAAAATAAACTACTGCTTAAATTATCTGGAAAATTACAAACAAGATTTACTATCATATTTAATTTTATTTTTGCTTTTTAATTATAAATTATGTGAACAATTGGAGCTATTGATGCAGTTTTGCATTCCTCTCATTGCATGGACAGCCTAATGTTGCATGTGTGGGTTTGATTGTCTGTGCTTGGATTTTTCATTCATTTATTTTTGGACACTGAATAAGATGAATCGGTGAGGTTTCCTTAACATTAAAAACTATTTACTTTTTGCTGTCTGAAAACACGCAGAAAAAATGATAGCACTTTTTTTTTCTTCATTAAATATTGAAGATGAATACATTTTTTCATGATATTTCTACCTGCATCAGTGAAAGGTTTATTCCAGCTGCATGTGTAATTCATTGGGAGTCTGGTCTCACGGAAAACACTGGCTATGACATCTCCCACTCCTAAGGCATCTAGAGAAGATGTGATCCTCAGGTTAAGCAGGTAGTTCTTCTCTGCCAGTAGCTGCTGTATGCTGAATCTAAAACAGCAACTAGATGAATGAACATCACTGTTGATGAGAAACGGTCCTATATTCAAATTACATGGATGAAAACAGGTCTGTATTCAAATGACATGAATGGAAATGGGCCCATATTCAAATTACATGGATGGAAATGGGTCTGTATTCAAATGACATGAATGGAAATGGGTCTGTATTCAAATGACAGGGATGGAAATGGGCCTGTATTCAAATGACATGAATGGAAATGGGCCTGTATTCAAATGGCATGAATGGAAATGGGCCTGTATTCAAACGACATAAATGGAAATGGGCCTGTACTCAAATGGCATGAATGGAAACTGGTCTGTATTCAAATGACATGAATGGAAATGGGCCTGTACTCAAATGACATGAATGGAAATGGGTCTGTATTCAAATGACATGAATGGAAATAGGCCTGTATTCAAATGACATGAATGGAAATGGGCCTGTACTCAAATGACATGAATGGAAATGGGCCTGTATTCAAATGACATGAATGGAAATGGGCCTGTACTCAAATGGCATGAATGGAAATGGGCCTGTATTCAAATGACATGAATGGAAATGGGCCTGTACTCAAATGGCATGAATGGAAATGGGCCTGTATTCAAATGACATGAATGGAAATGGGCCTGTACTCAAATGACATGAATGGAAATGGGCCTGTACTCAAATGGCATGAATGGAAATGGGCCTGTACTCAAATGGCATGAATGGAAATGGGCCTGTATTCAAATGACATGAATGGAAATGGGCCTGTATTCAAATGGCATGAATGGAAATGGGCCTGTATTCAAATGACATGAATGGAAATGGGCCTGTATTCAAATGGCATGAATGGAAATGGGCCTGTATTCAAATGGCATGAATGGAAATGGGCCTGTATTCAAATGACATGAATGGAAATGGGCCTGTATTCAAATGGCATGGATGTCTATGATATTATGATGCAAACTGAAGGAACACTGGTTCAATATTACCAAAGAAGTTCTAAATCAGATAGGAGCCATAAATCAAAATTTCACATCTTGAAAATATAACTTGATCAAGGTCTTCCTAAATAAATATTTGTTTTAATCCATAAGTCCTTTTAAACGTCATTGAGCAGAAAGAGAATTTGTAACATACGTGACATGATGAATGACTGGAAGAATATGGGCAACACGTATAGTGGGGGCAAGGAAATAGAGCATAACAAGATCTGAAATGTTTTCTACACAATGGATATTTTTTGTTTTTCCCTCAAAAATACAGCTTCAATTTCATTAGTACATAACTTTTGCATGCAGATGCAGAGTAGACCATCCTTTGTAATGGCTGATGTATAAAAGACCACATATACCAGCCTAGCTAGTTCAAATATTTAGTGTAATGTGTGCCCGACTGCAATTGATTTAATGGGTTAAATACCCGATGGTGACAGCTATATTTGTATCACTTTTTATTACATTTGGGGACTTGTTTGATTCTCTCTTTAAGGTTGTACTATTGAGGATGCATCTGGACTGCTTCGAGAAGTGAATCAGGATGAATGGTGGAAACAGGGAGGGAATGGAATGATAGATGTATATGAGGACGTTTTACTAACAAAGTCCAGTTGCTCCAGAAGTAATGTCTAACAGTATTTTTGTCTGACCACAAAACAGACAACATAGGTTTAATTTTCAAATTTAACAGCAACACTATGCATCCACTTCCATTGCACATTCAATAATATCAAGTCTGCACAACTTACCCCATCCTCAGAACTCCATTCAGGGCAAAATTCTCACTCTTACCTAAAAAATGGAAAACGAAAGAAATCAATGTATTTTTAAATCAAACTTTTTCAGTACATTATATTTATCTGAAAATATTTACTGGATGACATTACCATTAGCAAAATAAGCTTGCTACCTCCTAAATCCAGTCTTCCCACAAAAAGAAAAAACTTCTAATTCTCTCTCTCTCTCTCTCTACATACATACATACATACATACATACATACATACACTAGAGTCAAAGGGAAGAAATTCTTATCCATTACATGACCCATGGATCACTGCTTGGTAGCATCAATTTTAAAGTGTGATACATCAAAATATTATGCTCACATTTGAATAAAGGAGGGTTTTATCATAATGTGATTGGATAAATCCTCTTGGAGAAACACTATACACTACAACTACAAATTCCTAATCACATTAACATTAGGGACAAGAGTAATAGGAGGAGGGAATGCTGAGAGTCCTACCTCTACCATGGACAACTTTCAAGGGAAAAATGGTTGGAATCTCTATATAAATAGCAGCCTGCTTTACCTAACTTGTGAGCAACAAAATCGACAGTCATGTGATCCATAACAACTTTACCCATCTAAGAGCACTGAACTCTTCTTACCAATCAACTTTACTGGCAAATCCAGTGAAGGTGCTAAATTACTGACACTCAACTAGGTCAAATGGTCATCTGGTTAAGTGCCAATAGATTCAAATTTAGTCTCTGCAAAGCTAAATTCAGAGATAAAAGGTTGATATGGTTGACTGTGCATACTAGCCAACAGTGTTTATTATATTACATCCTGGTTCTATCAAAGTGAGGCTAAAAGGTCTTACTGTATCATTTGGACCATGCACGCATCCGATCTTAACTTTTAAGAGATAGTTTGGGTCCACTGAAAGCGTATGCAATTTACTCCCTCTGCATTACCATAACAAGACTATCAGAAAGCATGTTTTGTATGATAGTACCTTAAGCAAGGATCTGGCTAAATGCTCAAATTTGATCTGAACTGAGCCAAGTCAAAACCCATGAAATTCCAATTTGGAAATGGTGAGGGATTTGGTTTATTCTTGTAAAGATTGGCTAGATGTCTGATTATGTCTGGTAGAGCTTTTCAAACTCTGATAATATTGATCAATTTCTAAAAGATCTGAATACAATCCAAATTGTTGAAGATGATGATGTTTTTGATCCTTGTACGGACACATTAAACAAATATGCTCCTTTAAAAACACTATAAAGCAACAACACCAGCCAAGCCGGAGCATCCCTGGCAATGAAGTGAGGAGACCATGTAAAATCTGGAAAAAATCATGAAAAATATAAAATTTGGGGAATAAAGAGCACACCATAAAAAGTGCTGGTTGAACACAGAACTACCATAACACTAAATCTATTTGGAGAGTTTTTACCAGTTTGGCACATGGAACTACCATAACACTAAAGCTATTTGGAGAGTTTTTACCAGTTTGGCACATGGAACTGCAAAACTAAAATGTAAGCCTCAATGATGAGGACATTTATATAGATGATCCAAGTCATCTCATAAATAAATTTAATGACCTTTTTATTCAAATTGCTAAAAAACTTCAAGAACCTAAATTTTCTCTGATTATCCTGAACTCACACATTTTATTTCTGAAAATGACATTAAGTTTGAAATTTAGGATACAAGTCCTGAGCTTGTGTTAAAGTAAAGTACATCTTAAAAAATGGATGCCAGTAGAGCTACAGGACTTTACATATGACTAGAGCAAAGCAGCTTCACTTTTCTTTGTGATCACAGTATATGTATTAGGTCTAATAAATTTCCACAGGCTTGAAAAACTGCCAAGGTACCTCCATAACCTTAAGCTGCAACAAACAATAATGTAAATAGCAATATACCAATCTCTATCCTTCCCAGTCTTCCATGCTCATGGTTCCTTTATGAACTATTTGAACACTTATAATCTTATACTGATGGTAATCAGTCTGGCTTTTGAAGAATTACTCATGTGAAACTGCACTCACATCTATTACAACAGATGTATAAACAGCTGCAAGCACATGGTAAAGAAGAAATGGTTAGCACTATTATGGTTGATTTTTTTTAGAAATTTGATCTTGTTGCCCATGAAGTTTTGCCAGAAAAGCTAAAAATGTATTAATGAAATGAAAACTCCCTCAACTGGTTTATTTCTCACTTAACTAGAAGAATGAAAAAGGTTTCCCTGAAGGGTCACCTTTCTGCAAGTAAAAATATTAATTGTGGAGTACCACATGGGCTCTGTCTTCAGACCTCTGTTATTCTATTTACTAATGACTTGCCCCCTTAAGATAGGAGATTCAATTTCCTCCACCTTCCTTGATGGAGATGATGCAACACTACCCGAATTGGTTAAAACCACAACTGAACATAAAAAGAACTTGCTATTTACAAACTTAATGTATGGTGCTTGAAAAACAGTATAAGCACAACAACAAAACAAAGCCCTGCTAGAGCAAGGCTAGATAGCGACAAACTCCAAGTTCTGTTTGAAATTATTAATCTTAATATGACCAATTATGCCACAGTTCTTAGTCTATTTGTTAAGATATCACTTTAACTCAGTCTATTCACATTAAACAAATGTATGAGAAAAAGTTAATGATTCTAATTTAAAAATAACAATGTTTAAGACTCCAAAAGAGTGCATTCCATTTAATTCTAACTCAGTGAATAGACAATTTACAGGATGCAATGAATTCTATAAAACTTTTACCAATGTATAAAAAAATATTCTCTAGAAAGACCAAATTTATGTATAAAGTGCCTAGAAAAACCAACCTAAGGAAAATCTTTCACCGAAGAGATGCTGATTGTACTCCAAATTTAAAGTCTGTTAGAATTAAAAATTACATTATACCAAAGCAAAAGGAGGATTTATTCAAAAAGCTTTCAATATACTGGAACACCATACCTGGGGACATAAGGCAGGTTCCTAGAGTTTTTTCTTTTCATAATCAATGTCTTAAATCAATGAAATCATAAGATAGTCAAACAGCTCCAAGTAATATAACAAACAGCTCCAAGTAATATAAATACCTACTTTTCTCTGTTTATACATGTATTTCACATTTTTCAATACAATATGATATTTTATATATGCTAATGTACTCACTGACACTTGTTTACATGTTACTGGCTTGAAAATTTTCTGATTTTCAGAATAACTCAATTCTTTAGTGTAAATTAAAGTTTCATCACATTATGCTTTCTATTGTGCAGTCATAACAGACGGCCTCCAGGAAGGTTTGTTACTGTAATGAATTGAGGTAATTTCCCTAAATAAAGCCATTATTATCATTATCATTATTATTATAAATATTTATCATGATCAATATTCCATTGCCATGAAGCCTGAAAATGTCAGAAATCATATAGTAATAGCCTTTTTAATAGAAACTGAAGTTAATTATTTTTTCCTCTAACAGAAAGAGAGAAAAAAGCTGCCAGGGTTGGGATTAAGGCACTCAAAGGGATGTTGTTAATTCTGCCCCTGTCCCTGGTATGCATTCAAAGCAGATAAATATTATTTAACTTGTGGAAAAAGGAATGCAGAAACAAAATTTGTAGTAGCTGAAAATGTATTTCTTCAATTTATTCCCAATAAGAAAACGATTCTCAGATCTTAATCTAACTTTAAAAGTCAGTGTTTGTTGAAGTGCACTAGACTGGTCACAAAACAGATACAAGATCAAGGTAATGCTATTACATTACAATTGCTTCATTCACAGCAACACAAACAGTTTTAATGATGCAGAATCTGCACATTTTTCCCTGTGCAAGTTATTTTTATTGTTGTTATTGTTGGTAAGGTGTTAGAGACTTTTAACTTTCACTATATAAGAATCAACTTCCTTGTAATGGTTTCATCAATTAAAATTCTAATGGATTATTATTACTACCATTGTCAAACTTTCAAAGGAAAAAAAATTTTTTTCAGCTCTATGCAGAAAGAGTCAAAGACAGTTTGAAAAATCTTACCCCATTCATAGTCAGTGAACCACTTGTTTGTGACCTTTAACTTCTCAATTGTGATGGTCATTTGGAAGTCACAAGGGTCAAAGGTCAATGAGAAGAAATAGTTCCTGTGTATACGAGACTCAGTAAGGCAGCAGGATACAGACAAGCATGTCGCAGAAATACGACACATCGCTGAAGTGTTCTGAAGACTGGCCAGAGAAATGTTTGCAGGACAATCTAAATAGCAAAGTAGAAATAAATCATTCTTCCAATTTTTGCTATTACAATCATAAAATAAACTGAAAATGGAAATAAACATAGCATGTTTATAAGAGAGTGGAACATGGGGAAAGTTATAGTTATGTAATAATTTAAAAAGATATAAATTATGTTATTAAATGCTGAATACTAGTTTGGTAGTACTCACTGACACTTGTTCACATGTTACTGGCTTGCCACAGTAACATGGCTCAGTTTCCCTAGCTTGTATCACAGGCACTGAGTCTGAGTGGCAGTATTAGTCTAGGCCTGTATCCCGCATGACAAGGTAAATAAGTGCAAACCATTGGTTTATTTCAAGCCATTTCCTAATTATGCAGGCAATTTAACCAAATTGTTTTTAGCTTACACAGATACAGTGAACATTGCTGAACAAAGGAAAAATATTTGACATCAATAGCAGCAGAAACAGTGGAAATATTTAGATTTGAAAATGATGAAAATTATGAGAATCAGTCACTGGAAGTAGACTTTTACGTGACAGACTCTGACAGAGTATTCAGAGATAACAAGTGGAATTTCTGTGTACATAAAATATAATTAATTTCTTGTGTTGATAGTGTTAATTATTCAGTGTGAATTCATAAAGGATTTTATGGATTATTCATGGCAAGAGAAACAAACTGGTAAGTAAATCTTTTATTTTTACCTTTATGCATGAGTGTTATTTCTGCATGTAGCATGAAATTTATACCATTATGTAATTTTATTGAGAACTGCTGTTCCAAATTTCAGCTTAATTAAATGTATTGCAGGTAGCCCCCTCTGCAAAAATACGCAAGCCAAGTACTCTCAGCAAGTCTCAGGGATACAGGCACTGGTAAAGCTAACACTGCTCTAGGTGATCTCTCTGCAAGTATGCTGTAGGGAAATACCTAGCTATTTGGTTCAAGGGTTAATGAGTTAAGATGACAGTTCCTAATATGCTAAATGTTATTAAGATGACAGTTCCTAATATGCTAAATGTTATTAAGATGACAGTTCCTAATATGCTAAATGTTATTAAGATGACAGTTCCTAATATGCAAAATGTTATTAAGATGACAGTTTCTAATATGCAAAATGTTATTAAGATGACAGTTTCTAGCTAATGCTAGCACAGCACTCAGTTCTGTACACCAGATGTGGGCAGCTGGGTATAACTATCTGCCATACAACAGAATTAGTGTTTGATGACAAGGTCCCACATGTATGCCAATGTTAGCTGCCATACTACATAATCATTGTTCCATGACAAGGTTCCACATGTATGACATTGTTGGCTGCCATACTACATAATCGGTATTAGATGACAAAGTTCCACATGCATGCCAGTGTTAGCTGCCATACCACATAATCAGTGTGTGTGTGTGATTTGGATTCTTAATGTAGCTTTAACAATTTTGCAGTCATATTGCTATGATGTCTGCAATGTGGCAGTTTATAGTGATGTCTAGCATTTGGGCATCAGGCAGCAGATATGTAGCATAATGTCCCACCCAGTCACATTATCCTGACACCAGGCCAACCAGTCCTAACACTAACCTCTTAATGCTGGGTGCCAAGCGAGGCAGCTGTTAGTCTTTCATATGACTCTGCCAGGGATCAAACCCATGACCTCCCGCAACTGAGGCAGATGCTCTAACCACTAGGCCACTGGAGCGGTTCTACATAATCAGTGTTCCATGACAAGGTCCAACATGGATGCAATTGTCAGCTGCCATACAACATAATCAGTGTTCCATGACAAGGTCCAACATGTATGCCAAACCACATAATCAGTGTTCTATGACAAGGTTCTACGTGTATGCCAATGTTAGCTGCCATACTACATAATCGGTATTAGATGACAAAGTCCCACATGTATGCCAATGTTAGCTGCCATAATACATAATCGGTATTAGATGACAAAGTCCCACATATATGCCAATGTTAGCTGCCATACAGCATAATCGGTATTAGATGACAAAGTCCCACATGCATGCAAATGTTAGCTGCCATACTACATAATCGGTATTAGATGACAAAGTCCCACATGCATGCCAATGTTAGCTGCCATACTACATATAATCGATATTAGATACATAATTGGCATTAGATGACAAAGTCCCACATGCATGCCAATGTTAGCTGCCATACTACATATAATCGATATTAGATACATAATTGGCATTAGATGACAAAGTCCCACATGCATGCCAATGTTAGCTGCCATACTACATATAATCGATATTAGATACATAATTGGCATTAGATGACAAAGTCCCACATGCATGCCAATGTTAGCTGCCATACTACATAATCGGTATTAGATGACAAAGTCCCACATGTATGCCAATGTTAGCTAAAAAACCTGCAGACCAGTGGTAACTGTAGGGGTTTGTGCTAGGCAGGAGGTTTGAAATTTCAAATGAAGAAGCAAATGCCCAACACACACAGATCATATTATTAAATCCTCATGTGATCAAGTTACCTGTAAGGTGTACAGATGGTAACAGACACATACGGAACTCTTTGTTTGGAAGCAAAATAATTCCTATTTTCTCCGAGTTAACTAATTGGAAAATTATCTATGGCCTTAATTTGTAATTGGTTGATTAGTGAATGTCAGTAAGAAACTTGGAATATAAAGGTATATGACAGTCACGGGGATGAGAGGGTGGAGTTAAGTTTGCTGGTCAGTTAATTTAGTTGGTCAGTTTCATTTGGGAAAGAGTTATAGTGATCAGTGCAGTAGAATGATGACCATAAATAAAAGTCTTCTCTTGTACTCAGTGGATATCAATAAGTTTTAATCTGCTTCAAAATGCCAACAGCAGAAATGGTTGAATTCTACATAATATGTGTGGACCAAACGAAACTATTTAAGAATTTGTTATAGACAGCAGGAAACAGACAGTTGATGTATTATTATAATTATACGTCTTGAAATAAATGTCAAGAACTAGAATGCTTTGTTGTGAGCTAATTCATCAGCATACACACACACACACACACACATTACCTCTACAACTGCTGTGTGATATTATGATTACTATGCACTGTACGCTCATTCTATAGTAACTAAGCAGAAATGTATTACATAAAGCTCACACGTCAAGGAAATTTAATTTGTTTTTAGTATGTCAGCCTGTGTCATACTGGCAAGTCTGCCACAAACATTCAGCAATTCTGCCATGATAATTATGTCATTCAGTCATCCTGGTGATTCTGTCTCACAGATAGTGCATGTCGGCTGTTTGGCCTTGACAATTTTGTCACTCATTAGTACTGTTGATTCTGCTCCTAGATGTCACTCAGTCATACTGGCGATTCTGTCTCACAGGTAGTGCATGTCGGCTGTTCGGCCTTGACAATTTTGTCACTCATTAGTACTGTTGATTCTGCTCCTAGATGTCACTCAGTCATACTGGCAATTCTGTCTCATAGATAATACATGATTCTCTACCATCTTATCACAACTAACTCCATGGAGAAGACAGCAAGACCCAGAAATGCCAAATATATATAAATATGTACTATTTAATAATTGTAAAATAGCTGCATAATAAAGGTACCAAGACAATAAGGCAGTGAAATGTTATTGCATCCTATTTTTAGTCCCTTACAAAATCATTAAGAATTTTCTGATTTTTTCTGGAATTTTTCTAACTTGTGAAAAATGTTAATTATATTCAATAGAAAGAAATATTAAAGCCTAAATAAAAGAAAATATGTTTTTTGTGTTCAGCTTGACATTATGTTGGCTGACAAAGCAAACAGACTTTGATTTGGCAGATTCTGAAGTTCACTTGCACTAAAAGTCTGAGTCATTTCATTCCAATGTAACTATTTCCAGTAAATGCAAACTAACATATGCCGAGTTTCTGATTTGTTTTGTCCAAGCTATTAAAAATATTCCTGATGTACTGGATCCTGCAATAATTCAATGAATTTTGTCAAAACTGTAGAAACAAATGAAGGCATTATAAAAGGAATTCAATTAGTTGGGTGATACCTAAATGGATACTGTGTCCACCTCTATCTTGTGTGTGTTAACTTTTTGTTTGACATATTGTTCTTCCCAAATAAATCAAAATGTGCATTCCTACAGGATAAAAAGTAAATTACCTTCTATCTTTTCAGAACACACATTTTCTTTTATATGGAAGGATTTTATCAAAATGATTACCTTAAAACAATTTTAAGCAAGGAAACCATTGATCGTGCTCATATGCTGTTAACCCTTTCACATGCTGTACAAGTCTATACCTTTCCCTGTTAACCCTTTCACATGCTATACAATTGTATACCTGCCCTGTTAACCCTTTCACATGCTATGCAATTTTATACCTTCTGACCCTCCAAAACAAGGTTAGAAATTAATACCTGGAAATCCGTATTTTCTACATGCATTACTAGAGCTGTTTCTGAAAAAACAGGTAAGCAGCAGCTGATAAAGTAACAAAGAAGAAGTAGTTATCACTGATGTATAGCTAAGGGAAGGAGACATTAAACTGCTATGGAACTAAGAAATGAAAACTTGCCATTTCTCCAATTATTGGAGTCCACCAAAGCACTGTAGTTGCATTGCTGGTCCAAGAGGTAACCTCCAATTCCAAGTTCCTGGAAAAGCTCTAATTCTTGGTATCCTTTTAGAGGCTGAAACAACGCTACTGCCTTCATTGCTGACCATTTAACTATGGAAAAGCCTATAATAATAATAATAATAACAATAATAATAATAATAATAATAACAACAAGAACAATAATAATAGGCCACTTATTGTTTCCCAGGAGTAAAGACCTAAGTGCAGCTTAAATGGTGAGAGAAAAGTCTTTAGCTGGGTAAATCATCTGGTTTATAGTAAAACATCATGTTAGATAAATATATGTATATAAACTGAAATAAACTAGTTGGCACATAACAGAGTTAAAAGGTTGAATTCCTGTAGAAAAAGCCATGTAAAGTTTCGCAAACATAACCGTTTTTCTGTTTTATTTGTTTGTCTTGTCTATGTTTTGTATTTGCCTTTGAAAAGACTCATTCAAGAGTTGAAAGCACTCAGGCTAGCTAGATACTAGTTTCGCACTTTTCTTTGGCAGTTTACTGCATTTATCTTAATCAATCCCTGACACACGTGATCCCTTGCTGGATCCAGTTCACTTGAAAAGATTGTTATTCACCATATGATTTGTATTCTTTACATATATATATATATATATATATATATATATATATATATATATATATATATATATATATATATATATATATGTATGTAAAATCAGTACCTTAATTGTGTACATGAGTAATGCAGTGGCAGAGATGAGTGGTCAAGACAAGAAAGTGAGAGAGGGATGCAAAAGAATAAGAGTAAGAAAGCAAGAAATTGAGCTCAGACCTGAATCAATAAATCCCTCATTCCAAGTGCAAATGGTTTTAGGCATGATCGTATGTTCTAATACTGGGATCACAATATCACATGTACTGCTGCGTGCATTGAAGCAAATGCTGAAGTACAAATTCACAATGAATTTTTTCTCGTCAGGAAGCTCTTGGAAATTGTAGCTGAAAATTAAATGAGAGTTTATTAATTACAAATATTTAATACGATGTGTGTTATTTCTTTGATAATGTGCATATGAAAAATTTTTAAGTTATGAAAATAAATTTTTCAGTATTTTTTGGGAGGTGGAAGAATCATATCTGTCTTCTGTATATTATTATTACTTTTATTCTGTGTATTATTATTACTTTTATTCTGTGATTTAATATTACTTTTATTCTGTACATTATTATTACTTTTATTCTGTGTATTATTATTACTTTTATTCTGTGTATTATTGTTACCTTTATTCTGTATATTATTATTACTTTTATTCTGTGTATCATTATCACTTTTATTCTGTGTTTTAATATTATTTTTATTCTGCACATTATTATTACCTTATTCTGTGTATTATTATTACTTTTATTCTGTGTATTATTATTATTACTTTTATTCTGTGTATTATTATTACTTTTATTCTGTGTTTAAATATTACTTTAATTCTGTACATTATTATTACCTTTATTCTGTATTATTATTACTTTTATTCTGTGCATTATTATTACCTTTATTCTGTGTATTATTATTACTTTTATTCTGTGCATTATTACTTTTATTCTGTGTATTTTTGTTACTTTTTTCTGTGTATTACTATTACTTTTATTCTGTGCATTATTATTACTGTTATTCTGTGTATTATTATTACTTTTATTCTGTGTATTATTTTTACTTTTATTCTGTGTATTATTATTACTTTTATTCTGTGCATTATTATTACCTTTATTATGTGTATTATTATTACATTTATTCTGTGCATTATGATTACTTTTATTCTGTGTATTATGATTACTTTTATTCTGTGCATTATTATTACCTTTATTCTGTGTATTATTATTGCTTTTATTCTGTGTATTATTACTTTTATTCCATGTATTTTTGTTACTTTTATTCTGTGTATTACTTTTTATTCTGTACATCATTATTACCATTATTCTGTAGATTATTACTTTTATTGTGTATTATTACTTTTATTCTGTGTATTATTATTGCTTTTATTCTGTGTATTGTTATTACTTTTATTTTGTGTATTATTGTTACTTTTATTCTGTACATTATTATTACTTTTATTATGTGTATTATTATTACTTTTATTCTGTGCATTATTATTACTGTTATTCTGTGTATTATTATTACTTTTATTCTGTGTATTATTATTACTTTTATTCTGTGTATTATTGTTACCTTTATTCTGTGTATTATTATTAATTTTATTCTGCGTATTATTACTTTTATTCTGTGTATTATTATTACTTTTATTCTGTGTATTATTATTACCTTTATTCTGTGTAATATTATTACTTTTATTCTGTGTATCATTACTTTTATTCTGTTTATTATTATTACTTTTATTCTGTGCATTATTATTACTTTAATTCTATCCAAATCAAGTAATAATTAACCTACTGATTTACATATAAAGGGAAATAAACTATATTTCCAGAATCATGCATTGCATTCAGTATAATAAGACATATTTTTCAATTTTCTTTTCTTACTTTCTTTTTAACACAATCTGTATACATATTTTTATTGCCATTATTCATTCTTTTACTCATTTATATATGCAACAACATATTGTACAGTCAACCTGCCTACAGCAGCCACCCATGGAAAAGACAAAAATGGCTTTTGTAGACAGATGTCCTCCTAAGGCAGGTTCATTTCTCAAACTTAGTTCATGACAAATTTATGGACTATAAACAAAACAGCATTAGCATTATTATTTCACATGTTAATATATCAGTACCCGACTGCTTGTCATTTAATGTCTTATAAAACCAATGTGATAACTTGAAAATACCTCCATCAAATCAAGAAAACTAAGTCTGTACATGCACTAATTTATATACCCATCTCTCTCTCTCGCTCTCTCTTATGCACACACACACACACACACACATACACACTTTGTAAATAAAGTTACTAATTGACAGCTTACTGGTAATTGTACAATACCCAACTGGCTTTTTGTTAGAGCAGTTATAATCAGGCATGAAAACAGGTGTTCATACTTTCAACAATTGATGGATTAAGCAGTTGCTCTAACTCAAAGAGAACAAAAGACAGTTGGTGGTTTTTTGTTTGTGATCTTTGATAATTAGGGAACAAAATGAAGCTTTCTTGGGGTATTGTTAGCACTGCTAAACCATTAGGGTTATTGCTAGTGCAAAATAACTCTACTCAGAGATTTTTCTTCTTCATAGGGGACAGCTTTCAGCTAGCATCCTGGAACCATTTCCAGCATTACAGTACGTACAATCAAAATATGAAATGTTTAAACATCTATATATACCATACCTTGCTTATCAAAAACAAAAAGTAATTTGCAAACTTGGAGCTGGTCACTGCTGATATGCTCCAGTGACCATGGAAAGCAGAGTGAAGAAACACATGGCCACTGATGACAGAAGACAGGGTGAAAGCATTGCATGGTTAAGAAACACATGGCCACTGATGACAGAAGGCAGGGTGAAAGCATTGCTTGGTTAAGAAACACATGGCCACTGATGACAGAAGGCAGGGTGAAAGCATTGCATGGTTAAGAAACACATAGCCACTGATGACAGAAGGCAGGGTGAAAGCATTGCATGGTTAAGAAACACATAGCCACTGATGACAGAAGACAGGGTGAAAACATTGCTTGGTTAAGAAACACATGGCCACTGATGACAGAAGGCAGGGTGAAAGCATTGCTTGGTTAAGAAACACATGGCCACTGACGACAGAAGGCAGGGTGAAAGCATTGCTTGGTTAAGAAACACATGGCCACTGACGACAGAAGACAGGGTGAAAGGATTGCTTGGTTAAGAAACACATGGCCACTGATGACAGAAGACAGGGTGAAAGGATTGCTTGGTTAAGAAACACATGGCCACTGATGACAGAAGGCAGGGTGAAAGGATTGCTTGGTTAAGAAACACATAGCCACTGATGACAGAAGGCAGGGTGAAAGGATTGCTTGGTTAAGAAACACATGGCCACTGATGACAGAAGACAGGGTGAAAGCATTGCTTGGTTAAGAAACACATGGCCACTGATGACAGAAGGCAGGGTGAAAGGATTGCTTGGTTAAGAAACACATGGCCACTGATGACAGAAGACAGGGTGAAAGCATTGCTTGGTTAAGAAACACATGGCTACTGATGACAGAAGGCAGGGTGAAAGTATTTCTTGGTTAAGAAACACATGGCCACTGATGACAGAAGGCAGGGTGAAAGCATTGCTTGGTTAAGAAACACATGGCCACTGATGACAGAAGGCAGGGTGAAAACATTGCTTGGTTAAGAAACATGACTGCTGATGACAGATGACCACTGATTACATGAGGAACTTTGCCAGTGGAAATTAGAATGGCTGCTGTGACCAGATGACTGCTGAACTCAGATGACCATTAGGACAGGTTTGATCATACATGCATCACATATTGTACTGACATTTAGCACATGTCAGAGAATCAAGTTCTGTTCAGTTATATTTTGTATAAATGGATAAATGGACTCCATCAATGAATTTTGTATAAACTGATTCCATCAATGAATTTAGGCGTTGAAAAGATAATGTTAACATTAAAACATATTGTATGGTGAAAAAACAATTGAAGCACTCAAAACACAATGTACATGTGAACATGACAATTTAAGCATTAAAATATAATATATTCATTACAATGACAATTAGGAGATAAAAAGATGATGTATGAGTGAAAAAGACAATGTAGGCAATAAAAGATAATGTAATCAGCTCCAAGATAATATAGGTGTTTGGAAGATAATGCAGAAATTGAAAAAGATAATGAAGGCATTAAAAAAAGATCAAGTAGTCATGACGTTGACAATTTAGCCATTAAAAAGATAATGTAGGAATTTGAAAGATATGTACGCATTGAAAAAGATAATGCAGTTATTAGAAAAGATGTAGTAATGAAAATGACAACTTAGGCATAACAAAATATAATGTATGCATTGTACAGACAATTAGACAAATAAAAAGCACATTGTTTATGGTGAAGAATATTGTGTATAATACTTACTCAAGCCGAAATACTCCATTGAGGTAGAACTTTTCTTGCACTCCTGAAATTGTATAAAATGAAAGTCATTATGTACTCTAATAAAAACAACCTCACTTGTATGCTCTGATATTAAATTAGGTCACAAAATTTGCTTTAAACAAAATATGGCAATATTGTCATTAAATTAGGTCAATAAATTTGTTGTAATTTGTGGCAACATCTTTTACTAATCGCATTAATAAATTTGGTATAAACAATTTGGCAATATTTGTTACTAATTATGTGAATAAATTTGCTGTAAACAATTTGGCAATGTTGATACATTAGGCTATATGCATGACTTAAAAAGCAGAGATATTTTAAGGTAATAATAATAAGAAGAAAGAAGAGCGTGTGTGTGTATGATTTGGATTTTTAACATAGCTTTCAATGTTTTTAGGTCATATCGATACCATATCTGCAGTGGGGCAGTTTATAGTGATATCTAGCATTCGGGCATCAGGCCGCAGACATGTAGCGTGATGTCCCACCCAGTCACACTATTCTAACATCAGGCCAACCAGTCCAAACACCAACCTCTTAATGCTGAGCACCAAGCAAGGCAGATGTTAGTACCAGTTTGTTTTCTTTGTAATGAAACTTGTATGATTGGACAAAAATAAATTATTATCTACAAGAATACCAAGAATTTTGTCTTTGGAAACCACTTTTAGTTTTTCATCACTATAGAAAAGGATGAAGTCATCTGTCTTTAAGTTTGTTCTTTTGTGTGTGTTGCTATTAATGAAACCTTTGTTTTGTCTGTATTTACAACCATACCATTTTCCTTACACCATATTTTAAGTCTGTTAATGGCATTTTAAGTTTGTTTTCTAATTGAATTTTGCAGCTGTCAGTTCATTAGAGAAAGTAGTACCATCTGCATGTAGATCAGCTGATGATACTGTATTTCCAATCTGTAGAGGAAGATGGTTTATGACAATAAAAAGCAAAGATGGTTTATGACAATAAAAGCGAAAATGGTTTATGACAATAAAATGTGAAAATGGTCTCAGCATAGACCCTTTTGGCACATCACAGTTTCTTTTTTATTTGTTCCAGATACATGTCCATGTAAAGTCACTTTCTGAAATATGTCATTCAGGTATGAAGTAAACTATTTGTGAAAAGTGTCATTACTTCAGCAGATTTTTAATTTTTCCAGGAGAGGTCCATGATCAAAAGGAAAACCAACCATAACAACCCAAATAACTTTCCCTTCTAAAGCCAGCAGCTACGTTTCAACCAATGATAATAGTGGTGTTTTAACAAGAATGATTATGCCTAAAATCAGGCCAGTTATCATGGAGAAGTTTGTGGTTATTAGGTATGTTAAAAATGACTCATGCACATGCTTTTCGATTAATTTTCAGAGTTGGAAGGATATAAATGAGCTGAAAACTGTTCAAGACATCTTTTACCCCTGCTTTGTGGAGTGGAGTTATCTTTGCAGTTTTCAATAACTGTCGAAATTTACCCATAACTGTGGAAATTTACCAATCCTCAGACCATGATTACATATTAATGCAACTGCCTCGGCAATAGCAGGTACTGCTGCTGTCGAAAGCCTTGTCTCATTCATATCAAGTCCTGCTGCTTTAAAAGCCTTGTCTCATTCATATCAAGTCCTGCTGCTTTAAAAGCCTTGTCTCAATCATATCAAGTCCTGCTGCTTTAAAAACCTTGTCTCATTCATATCAAGTCCTGCTGCTTTAAAAGCCTTGTCTCAATCACATCAAGTCCTGCTGCTTTAAAAGCCTTGTCTCATTCATATCAAGTCCTGCTGCTTTAAAACCCTTGTCTCAATCATATCAAGTCCTGCTGCTTTAAAAGCCTTGTCTCATTCATATCAAGTCCTGCTGCTTTAAAAGCCTTGTCTCATTCATATCAAGTCCTGCTGCTTTCAAAAGCATTGAGCCTATCATATCAAGTCGTGCTGCTTTAACAAGCTTTGTCTCAATCAAGTCTTGCTGCTTTCAAAAGCTTTGAGCCTATCATATCAAGCCCTGCTAATTTCAAAATCTTTGAGCCTAATACATCAAGTCCTGCTGTCTTCAAAATCCTTGAACCTATTATACCAAGTCCTACTGATTTAGCAATATCAATGTTTTACAAATATTTTAAAATGAAAGTTAAACTTACTTTAGGAATTTCAAATGTATCATCTTCTTAAAACCTTTCAGCAAAAAAACATGAGATATGTGATCTGATGCAACTTGAGGTTTTTTAAGGTTCTGAGGCCACACTCACAAAAATGTCATTTAAAAAAATTCAATTTGTAAGCAGTCATTTGTGCACACACCATCAATATTCAGAGATGGATTATCAATCTTGTTCTAGGAATTTCCAGCTCCTAATTCACTGAATAGTCTCCAAATCCTTTTAGGGTTGTTTTTTATTTTCATTAATAACTTTCTGATGTATCTTTTTTGTAGTCCAAATATTTTTTAAATGCTTTGTTTCTCCAAATTTTATACTGTTTGCTACTTGAAGCTTTCAAGTAGTCCCTTGCTTTAATATCATCCAATATTGCTAAGGTAATACGGCTTGGTTGATGATCATATTTTATTCTATGCATTTTTAATTGTGTGTTGACTGACTATGTTCAAAAACAAGTCCATCCATGTAACTAACATATCATTTAATCTGAAACAGTGGGTCAGACAACAAGGGAATTAGTCGAGAAATCAATGGAGCTTTATCAGCCTTTGACTGCCCATCCTACATTATTATTAATGCCATTTCTCAGCACAAGATAGGCTATACATGGCTGCCAGTATAACTGTTGGAGGAAGAACCCTGGAAAACCCCAGGAAGAACCACTGACCCATGATAAGCTATTGGCAGGCTTTCTCACATACCAATATTAGCCGAGCCTGAGACTCGAACCCACGCAGACAGAGTTGAGATGGCAGTAATCTGGAATGGTGAATGCTTTAGACCATTCTGCCACTTGGGGCCTCCCACATGAGAGAATACTGACTGATTTATTGTATGGCAGTGCCATTCTTCTCAATTTTTAGCTTTCATTTCCTCATTTATTAAACAAATCTCCACGCTGCTGCCTCCTGTCTCTTTTTTTCTGGCGGGAAATTGTTGCATCATCCA
The DNA here is from genome assembly GCA_028554795.2 of Sinohyriopsis cumingii. Classification (NCBI taxonomy): domain Eukaryota; kingdom Metazoa; phylum Mollusca; class Bivalvia; order Unionida; family Unionidae; genus Sinohyriopsis; species Sinohyriopsis cumingii. The sequence continues at coordinate 85,964,906 of CM068838.1, forward strand.
AATGATTACGCGAATCCAATGAAACTAAACTACTCATATGATTATAATTGTTAGTCAGTGAACTCATCAAGACTTTCTGTAAATGGCCCATGCAGACAATGACATCATTTTGTCTCAAGGTTTCAACCTTTCTGAAGGAAAGGCAGAAATGATGGTGATGTGTTGTCTCAATTTATGGATCTAACTGAAGGGAATAATTTATGAAATATTTACATCAGCGATACTTTGGAAATGTATCAAGTTTCCAATGATGGGTTGGCAGGAAAAACTTTGTTATAGCTCTCAGGCAATCAGGACTAACAACCTTTTGTCTTTTGTGTGGGATGTGCTCCATGTGCTTATGAAACCATAGCTAGAGCTGGCCACAAATTCATTGATTATGTTTATATAAAACTGACAGATAAAATGCTGCCAAATATTTGCAACATTCACAACCCACCCCAGATGTATGAAAATCTCAATTCACGAAAGGACAAAGAGAATTTACCCAACCAGCTGATAAATCTGTGCTACTAAAGGAAAACTGCCTTGAAAATGTGAAACTTAACAAGCTGCTATAAATCTCTCCCCCCACTGACATCATTTATCAAATTTCCACTTAGTAATGCCCATCTGTGAACAACAGTTATTGGTACCACTATGGCCAGAATTTAAAACACAGGAAATATCAGATGAGAAAGCTGTATCCATACGATAATAAATTTGCTATAAACGATTTCTTAATCATGAAAGAAGGAACAGTATTGTAAGTTACATATGTTGAATGGTCTGAACATGTAGGAAAGTCTTTACATACAATTCTACCTCAGCGTAACTACATAAACATAGTAGGATGTCTTTCCATACAATTCTACCTCAGTGTAACTACATAAACATAGTAGGATGTCTTTACATACAATTCTACCTCAGTGTAACTACATAAACATAACAGGATGTCTTTACATACAATTCTACCTCAGCATAACTACATAAACATAGTAGGATGTCTTTACATACAATTCTACCTCAGTGTAACTACATAAACATAGTAGAATGTCTTTACATACAATTCTACCTCAGTGTAACTACATAAACATAACAGGATGTCTTTACATACAATTCTACCTCAGCGTAACTAAATAAATAAAGTAGGATGTCTTTACATACAATTCTACCTCAGCGTAACTACATAAACATAGTAGGATGTCTTTACATACAATTCTACCTCAGCATAACTACATAAACATAGCAGTTAGATGAAATATGTGATAAACAAATGAATGATACATCAACAGAATCAGAGAGTTAGATAGATAGAGAGACAGACAGACAGAGTTTATAATCTAGAATGGAGAGTATAGGACAATTACCCCAGTTATAATCTATAAGAGTCTTTGAGAACTTGAGTTGCTCAATGCCAAATTTGAATTTTTTCTGGCACGGAAGAATCTGTAACTCCATGGTAATAGTTCGACCTCCCAGCTCCTTCACTTCCACACAACATGACACACCTGTACATGTGCTATACAGATAACAACTGGTGATGTTCGCTAGGGCCGGTAAGTCCACACTCAGGGCACAAAGTCCTGAAATTTATGTTCACAAATTACTTATCTTTATTCTCAGAATGGATAAGCATTGTTATTTGGGGGGGGGGGGGAGGGTAACCAGAGTTGCCACAGGGAAGAAGCCCACTTGACATCTCTGCTTCTGTGGCAACAGTCTGTGTTTGTTTCAAGCATTGCATCCACAAATAAAATGTTGCTCACAGTTCGCTTCAGAGTTCAACTTTCTTTTCTTTTTTTCCCCAGATTCAGTTCTTTGGTAAGTTTGGTATAAACTGTTCTTTGAATTAAGATCAGGAGGATGGATAAAAGACAAAGGCATTGCTATATGCTGCCAATTTCTTTCTTAAAGAAAGTGAGCATGGGTAGTAACAGTCAGTCAAATCAACCACTGTAGGTCCTCAAGTTATTAGAGCTCTCTATAGGCCTTTGACAATGTGAGTCCAGGATCCTTGGGAGACACGTATAAAAAAAGCAAGGGGTTCTGGTGAAAAGCATTAATTAATGAATATAAAATCATTACATTGAAGCAAAGCTTTGCAATAGCAGATCTTATTATATACTCATTTTTTTCCCTGTTAACTTTATATTGTCAGAATCGTTCAGTATTTTATGATATTGCACTCATGCACACTTCATATTGCCCTCATGTGTGCCCAATAGTATATTAGGAACTACTCTGTAAACAAATCATGTACTCACATAATAGGTGCTTTACATTTTGGTCGGTTAAATTTGTTTCTGAATGAACTAAAGCAGACGTTTCATGGACTACCACATACCAGCTGCTTTGCCACATTCCATGTTAACTTTTATGATACAGACACCTATAGACACCAGACAGGGTTCTTGCAAATAACATGCAAGTGACGAGGCATAAACTGTCTTCTTTAGCTGGTAATAAGAATGGTAAAAAATATACTTACAGTTTTACATCCTGAAGTTCCTCAAAATGTACTTTCTTAGTTCTGTAAATCTAAATTACATGAGCCATATCATGGGTTCTCAAGCTTGATTACACATTTTGAAATTGTATTGTAATTTCGACTATATTCCAAGTGCAATCAAAACCTCCTTACTGCACTCAAAATGAAATAAACATTATATTCCATAGCATTCATTTTGGTAACTGCAATTGAAAGACTTCATATTTTTCCCACATTACAATTTCAAACATTCAATGACAGAACAGAAACACACTTGCAGATGTCAACATGCTGTTGAAATCCAATGTACTTTATGTAGAATTGGCACAGATAAATCCAGTCCATGATCACAAAATTTCATAGAACTGACAAAAATACCAAAATCTATTCATTTCCAATCAAATGGAAATGTTGTTGCAATGCGCATTCATTCACAATATGACTCCAAATTTCAATTTTAAGTAGACCAAAATGCCATTTTCATTTGAAAGTTATGTCTAGTGCATGACTAAGTTCAAATTTATCTGGGTTGAGTTATGTGTGCATTAATAATGCACTTGTGTATTTAGTTTGGAATACAGCATGAATTCAGTTACTTTGTTTCTTGTAGTGTATTTTTGTTTATATAATTATACCTTACGTAGAATAAGAAAATGAGCATATAATTAAAAGGTTACTGCATTTGTATGGGAAAATATGAACATAACTGAATTTACATAAAAATGCAATTAGAGCCATTACATCAACAAATGTAAAAAAAAAAAACAGCTGTAGAGTATTTCTCAGCAAATTGTACTCTTATTTTATTTCATTCAAATAAAAAATTGTGACTACCAGTGATGATGTCATTTCCTTGTAATGTTCAGGAGGTAATTCAGTGCATGTTTCAACATGCCAGCAAAGTTTAAAAACTAGCAACACCTGGCAGTGGCAAGGGGAGGCAATGTATGAGCTAAAGTTATTGCCCTTTGTCTACATGAAATAGACAGGGAAGAATGATTTTTGTCTTTTAGAAGAGCTGGATTCTAGAGGTAGTATGCTTATATTCCTAACAGTAGTGTGATCAGGGAATATATCTGAAGGAGAAAGTTGGAAGTTTCAGCAATGTGAATTCTGTACTAGTTATACACTGACAATTATAAAGATGCCAGAGCTAGATTAGCCCAAGTATAATTATGTAGCAGTTACACCTAGCCAGCCATGGCAGCAGTCTGTGAGCCGCTCTTCAGAAATGCCAACCCATACCAATGTGGTTAGTGTGCCATTCTTATAAATATGCCAACCCATACCAATGTGGTTAGTGTGCCATTCTTCTAAATATGCCAACCCATAACAATGTGGTTAGTGTGCCATTCTTCTAAATATGCCAACCCTTACCAATGCGAAGTAGCTTAAAAAAATTGGAATTTTAACATAATAAGCGGTCCAAGTGGGCATGATATTGCTCATCTGGTTTGCATACCATGACTGCTTCCTTCAGTGTTCATGTCTTGTGTGTCTTGGAATTTCTCCAACATATTGCTTTGTAGATGTAAAATCCTCACTGACAGTTCATTTTAACTACTTTCTTCATCTTTCATGGGTGAATGAGGGTGCTAAGATGATGTGATTTCTGATTGGTCAATATTCCGTTCTTTTTCAATTGTGGCATCATCAACAAAAGAAGCTGTGATTGCTCCAATTTAATTGTTTTTGTGCAACAAGTGCTTAGGAAGGCTTTTAGAAAAAAGAATTAACAATCAGACATCACAAGGGTTTTAGTGATCTAGATGCCAATGTTAGGCTCTTCTTCGCCTGCAATTTTTTGTTGCTGTCTAATTAGAAATTCAGGATGTGATAAATGTGACCCTAAAGGCATATTCTGAGATTAAAAACTGGAATGATTCTGCCAAAATATGAATATCTGGCATCTCTGCATTAATATGTGCAACCTGTTAATGTCTGAATGGGATGTTGGCAGTGTCAGTGATCTGTTAAAGTTCATCCTTAGAAGGTATGTGAGATATATTCATTTGGACACAGTTGAGATTACACACTTGCTAAGCACTCCTGTAGTAAAATGTTCATTTGATTTATTTGAGTTCAATTAGTTTCCTAATAAATGACAATGATTATATCTAGGTTCTCCAGTTTCCCCCATCTTTCCATAACCACCTTATCTCAGCGTCTGACTCATCAAAAGAATATTACATAGTGGGTCTTATAGTTACTGAAATATATGAAATGAGCTCAGTTATATCACATCACAAGCTGATGGCAGCATGTGGCATATTGTATTATTCAACCGAGTTTCATAATAATTGTGTATAATAAACACAATTTCAAGATCCTTTTTGTCACATTATGCTAACATTCATTGACATTATTACATGATGATATTAAGTGTTACATCACAGTACAACATGATTTTGTTGACATAACATTGTGTGACTCAAAATGTTTAGTGGTAGAAGTTGTTAGTACTAATTGTGCAATTAACAGACAATAATTATATTTAAAATGATTACACACCTGTGTTCCAACCCCAAACTGAACTGCTTAGGTAAGGAGCCACTTTTCTCAAACACTGATTGCTCTGCATATATTGTGCTATCCCCAGGGTGGCAAACAGTTTGTCCTGAAGCATGTTAATAACAGGGCTTTGAAGGCTTAGGTCATTCTCAGCTTTAAATCCAGCAAGGGTGAAGTCTGGAAACAAAAAAAAAACAAAAACAATATGGATAGACATTTGGATAAAATATGAAAAATATGTCAACAGAGAACTACTATTACAAATAAATCTAACATATTTATGTTTCTAAATACTGATGAAGACCCACATTTATGGCATTAGCACACAGTCACCAAATCACCGAGAGCTTGATAAGACAAAAAAAAAATATAGTGGTTTTCAATATCCCTTGCGTCTGAAAAATGTTAAAGGTGGGAATCTGTAAATTTACTTCATGTAGAAAGATTAATTTTCTTGATGATTTTGTAAATCTAATTCCACAGAACATTTCCTGAAAGGCATTTTATATCCATGCACTTCTGAGCAGGGTTATTTTCTCCTACCTTCTTGTATGAAAGGTGCATCATAAACACAAGGCACTATGGGAAGTAACGTGTCCTTGAAAACAGGTACATCAAAGGCACAAGTTGGAGCTGAAGCCTCGAGACACACAGCCACATTCAAGGTCATCCTGTAGTAGCCATTGGAACTATAATCCTGCAAGATGAATCTGCAAAAAAAATGTTCATGCTTTGCTTAATCAAACATTTTTTACTCCCTAATAAACTAGCATTCTTCCATATTGAAAGTTACACAGCACAGAGATTATCCCAGAGTCCAGCTACAGAGGTCAATATTTTAAAGCTTGCCAGTATAACATTACCTTCTGATAATGCAGGTATGGTCATTGTTCAAATTAAATTAGTCACATTATATCATTGACATGTAATTTATTTAACTTTTAGTCTTTGGCACATATCAACCTATTATAATGTAACTTCACAACAATAAAAACTATATTTTAAAGAAATCAATATTTTTAACCTTTTCCTTTTCTACACATTTTACATAATTTTAACATATTTATATTTTATCTTTTACCTTGTACTTCATATATACATTTATCTGGAAAGCTTTATCTTTTAAAATTTTCAATTTTTTTAAATATATATTTGTATCTTTAGAAGTTAATTTTTAATTGGCACCATATATGCCAGTACAAGGTACAATGTTATTATACAGTGTTATTATAGCTTACCTTGACACGTGGTTCCCTCCCTTAAAAAGTGGATCACCTTTTTGGCTTCAATGTATTGTTATGTATATATTTTTTTTTGTAACTCCTGGTACATGATTTTATTTAATTTTTACTATATTCATGGCTGTAATGTGTACAGAATATATTTAGTCTAGCCTGGCCTATGTGACTTGAGTATAATATTGCATGGGATTTATAAATAGACGTTTACATATGTGTTGACAATTGGTAATAATAATCTTAATAATAAGACTTAAAATGGGACCCATGGCATAGTTTCTCAGTGACTGCTGAAATATTGATGTTTCCAAAATAATTATGCAGAAGTAAAGTTGTAATATATGGTGCATATAAGCCATCAAATTGACATTCCAATTTTTGGAGTCATTCACACTTATTGTGTTCCTGTTGGAAGTCTGCAAATGTATTTAATGTTGAAGTTGGATATTTTTGGATAGGAAAAACATTTGTTTGGATAGTTCAGTGGAAATAAAAAGTGCTCATTATTTGGACTATATTATTATTCTGAAACAGTTATAAATTATTCATTAGAATTCTGGACCATGCCATCTTGACATCTCATGGTTCTTGGAGGACCCCTACATTTCCGGTACTGAAGTTCAAAAGTAAATTTTCATTAGATTAGGACTTTCACAGATTAGTTTGGACTTAATTCAAAATACTGTTAAGTTCCTCTCACATTTTTTCATTTATAACTTTGAAATTAAATTGTTTTTGTTTTAAAAAACTTATTGGTTTTGACTCTTTTCTGTTACTGAAGTCTGTGACCATAGAGTCATAACAGTATGATGTAATTTTGTTGCTAATTACTATAAAACAAACCCTGATTTTTACACATTTCTATTTGTAAGAAATGAAAACTATGGATCAGTTGTTTGGTTTTAACACATTAGCACACTAAAGGTCATCAGGTGCTTAAACTGTTGATATAGAGAGTTCTTGCGTGAAGTCGACAAGAATATCAGTAGCCATCTTGGTAGACATCTTATATACTGACAGCATGTACATTAAGCCAGTAAGAATAAACACAGTGCCTTCCTGCTATGCAGTATTTAATTGTACAAATAGACACGACAGAGATAAAAGGTGATTTTATAAATTGCCTAAGTTGACAGAGCATCAAGGGGATAAAACTAAGAAACTTTCTGAACAAAGACTAAATAAATGACTTGCTAATTTTGCAAGGGTTGATCTCAAACCAACAAACTACGATCTTATAAGAGTTTGCTCAGACCATTTTATCACTGGTTATTATAAATCAAAATGTCAAATTCTACATGCATCTTATTAGCTTCAATTCAGTAACTGATCAGGAAAAATACATTATTCTCTCATGTCATTTGTTTAGGCTAGAATAAACAGTAACTCAAGAAAGAGTGAAAACAACAAGCTTTGAAAAATATACAATAATTTATATCCCTGGAAAAATTCTGTAAAAATGAAAAAATATCAACTTGCGGTTTTATAGAATCAAGTAAAAAAATAATCCAAGAATAATCCAATTAAATTTTAGTAGTCTTAATAACAAAATGTTTTACTAATTTCACATTTGAATCCTGACGAAGAATTCAAGATGGAGGACAATGACATAAGCTGCAATCCATAGCACTGAAATCTACATTTCCTTGTAGAAACAAGAATTATCACTCCGGTTTCTGATAGATGAATACATTTTTATATAAAAAACAGTTTCTGTTCCACAATATTACATGAACACATGTATTTTTAAGAAAAATAATGGAATTAATCCTTCTGAATCCAAGCAATTTGAAATAACTCCAAAACAAGTAATCTGAAATAACTCCAAACAGCAAAACATACAACTAACAGTTTAACAGCCCAGCTTCTACTGAGACTTATTCTACAAAACATGGGTTATATGGTCTTTCAAAACGTAAACATGGGGTCATGTGATCATTTCTGGAAAGTTCTAGAAGCAAGTACTTGTTACAGATCACGTTTACCCAGTGTGACCCTGATGAAAACCAATCAGTATTACTCTAAAAAATAAAAATTAATAAAGACGAAGTCCCATCTTGACCTTGGAAACAAGTTTTGTTTTACTCTATAAAAATGAGAGAATTGTTATACCATTAAGAACTTGAATTGAATATTGTGGGTTTCACAGCTTTATAATCTCTATACAGTTATTATCAACAGCAAAAGTAATTTTATAAAAATATGTACAATATCTGAATGCAATGTGAGCTAACTTACTGAATCCTAATAATTCCTTGCAAGTAATACTGGTGTATCTTGTTGAAGCCAAAGTCCATTAGGGGCACAGTATATGTCAGCTTTTCCAGGGAGATGGTTAGTTCTGCTTTACAGAAATTTATGTCAACTGCAGCATAGAGGGAGCTGGAGATATCTTCCACATTAAAACAGCATTTGGCTGCAGTACAGTAACTTGGTATTGTACAACTCAAAGGAGATGAACTTATATCTGGCAGCTCAATTGGAAGAGAACATTCTGAAATTCACAATGTACATACATGTATAATGTTTTAGTGGACAAGCAAACAGAAATAATACGACTGTTTAAAAGATCATTAATTATACAGTCTTAAACTGAAAATACTTAATACATGTAGAAGTGAAAATTATCAAATCCATGCTTTTCAAAAAAGTCGTTGGGCATGGTGCTATATCTGCTCGACTGTCAGAATCTGTGTACATGCCAGAGTAATGTTATGCAACTCCTTCTATACCATTTAAGATAATGACTTCAAACTATGGGAATATAATCGGGTGTGGATGGTAGATGTGCGCTATGGATTTGTCATTTGGATCCATCAAAAAGTAGTAGTAGTACACAAGCATTGCTGGGTGATTAGGAGTCATTTGTTGGGGTGCAAGAGTAATGAGAAATGAGAAAAAGTGGTAATAATTTTGCTTTTTTGCAGACTTCCAATCATACATCCAACATCTCTAGCAATTGCTAGAGTCCATCTCATTTACGACTCACAGCCAGCACCTGCTGAACTCATACAAGGAAGGCAACATTTCCTAAATTTAAAAGAAAGGATCAAGTAAGATTTTATCTCATATGTTAAAAGTTATATATTTGTTAACTTTTGGAATAAAAGATATGGACATGCTTTATTAGGCACTGATGCTCTGTCATGAAAGGTTTAAAAGTGTATAAGCTAAGGCTTGTCTTGAGAAATGATCTGTGATTGTACTTTTCCGTACTGTACTTGATGATGCTATTTTGTATTTCATATATTTCTTGGGAAAATATATATCAGGCAAACAATTCTCAATAATTTTTTTATGTCACACATCTCCAGAAACTTGTTTACAACAGGCGAGTATGATTTTTCTGAATTAAATGAAGAAAAAATGAATTTGCAAAACATATTACTCCCATTAAACAGGCCAACACATCATTCTAAGTAAATCATTAAACCAAACATAATTTTAGCAAATATACTGTGGATATGCTACATTCAGAAATTTTTGCAGATATATGAACCAAAGGACTGACAGTAATTACTACATTTTCTGTTTGTTTTTGGACATGGTACATTTTTTAACACAAATATTGTTTGCCAAAATAATTTTTTCATGCCCTGTAATTTTCAGACATTTTAAAAGAAATAATTGTATTTATGCATGTACGTTTTCCTTGACACATTTAGAATTAAATTTAATTAGAGCAATGGCTGTTCCAGTGAAACATACCTAGGACCCAGGGAAGGCACTTTTGATGTGTCATACTCAACCATAGATGCAATTTAGAATATTCTTATCATTTTAATAAGAACTGTATGAAATCAAAGTACCCTGGCATATATTTTTTAAAAACTGTCTTCTCTGGGTACCATGTATGTTTAAATGGAACAGCCCTAATAGCTTATTTAAACAAACAAAAAAAATTAAAACGAACAGAATCATTATTTTTATGTCTTATTTCTATGAATCAGTACTGGAATGTAATTAAATTTTGTAATTAGTCTAAATGTTTCATTACCAGACCTCACAAACTTGAACCAGGATCAGTTGGTTCATTAGTAATATTCAGCACTGACATTGTGCTTTCCCACCTGCTACAATATACACTATCTGGACAGTTATAAATCAATGTTCATCCTGTCATAAATATTTTCACTTTGTGAAATTCAAATGACTCTTAGGTGAATCTGAGGTGTGTGTGTGTGTGTATATATATATATATATATACACACACAATACAAAATAATACTATCATATAGGTTAGAGAATTTTGAATTCATACTTTGCCGAGATTCAAACCCAGGTCCATGGGTAAACAGCACCCATTGCATTGCCTGCACACATTAGTCCAAATTCCATCACAACTAAGCAAACAAAATATGAGTCAGTATGACATGCACGAATTATTTCTCATCTCATCTATCTACAGTCATTCTGGATTCCTATGAAAAATACCATGGTAAATATACACCAGACAGAATGGAAACTGCTTTCCGTTCTGTCTGGTTTTATAATTCTCTCTCTCTCTCTCTCTCTCTATATATATATATGCAAATTTCCTGGAGAGTATAACAGGATATTAAAACATGGTGGATGTTTTGCTTCATTCGTTTAGTTATGTTGCAAAATATACTTCCATTTTCTAATCAACTGAAATAAATCTGAAGAACCTCAGCAATTAATTTCAGATTTCATTCATTAATGTATCTGTTAAGTGTGATTATTTAAGGGTTAGTCTAATACAGTATGTGTGGTTTTGATTTTCAAGGTGTGCATTACATTGGTACCATTTTCATTTATGACCAACAAAACATCAAAAAAAGTCTTCTGGTGAAAACACAATGTTGATATGACCATCTATTCAGGAGTGGTAACAACTGCAAGCATTTCAAGAGGGCTGCTGTGAAAACAAAAAGTTGATGTGACTTTCTATTTATGAAGAGCAGAGGTAACTATTTTCAATATGGCTGCTGGGACGGCCACATTGGATAATAGATCTGCACCATTTCCATTTAGAACAATTTGTCATCACAAGAAGTAATTAAATTTCAACATCTGTTCAAAAGAAGCATCTAGAACAAGATTTTCTTGATGGATACCAAAGCATCCATACCAAATGTCTGAATGACACAATTTTCTTTAGAACTAATTGCATAACACAATAAGTCTTTCAGTGAAAAATCCAAGTTGATATGCTGTCAATTCAGGAAAAGTAGGAGTTTCAAGGTTGGAGGTCTGATCAGTACCATTGTCAACAGGACCAACTAGACATCATAATAAAGATTTATTGAAAACCCCATGTCAATATGAAAATCTGTTAATGAGAAGTACCCATGACATTTGACACCAATATCATTTATGACCTACCCGATACCATAAGAAGTCTGTCAGTAAAAAACTAATAGCGTAAGTAAATCCAGAAGTAGCTAATAAAAAGATTTTCAAGATGGTCAGCATAGTGGCCATATGGTACATCCGATTGTTATCATTTTTATATAAAGAGACAAGCTAGAAGACTTTTCATGAAAACCTTATGCTACCTGATACCCATCCATTTAAAAGAGGTAGTGATAATATGAAAAGTAAAGCTTAAACTGATAAGGCCACCTTTATTCCACCCCAAGCTGGTAGCATTACAGGGGCTATCTAATACATAAGGTGCAACTCCCAGATACTGCATCAAATAGGTCACATCAAGATTGGTCAGCTGCCCTCGGGTTACTCTATTCTCTGTCAGCCAGGTTGTCAGTGAAATGCCTGAAATTAAAAAATGTACTTAATAGTCATAAACTTCAAAAGAGGAAGTAAATGTGCTGAGAAGAAAAATGATTGGCTGGACACACAAGAATTCTGCACTACTCTTGATTGTTTCTGATTTCCACATGATATTCTCTAAAATTCCAATTTCTTTTCTAGCTGTTTTATTTTTGTGGATGCTAATATATTTCTTTGTTTAAATATGATTCTTATGTTCAGAGTAATGTAAAGACATAGGATTTATTTGTTACTTTCTTAAACATTGTGACTTTTCTTTTTGATTTTTTTTTAGCATGATACATGCATGTAGATTGGCAGACAGTTGAGGACCTCAAGGGAGACAAGAAACATTCATGCTCTAACTGAGGTACCCTCATTACCTAAAGATATCTATTATTATTATTATTATTATACCCCTCTCCATAATGTTCCAAGGGCACTATAACAAAAGATACATGAATGTAGAGATATAATGCTACATACTGCTATTGATGAATGTGCTGTTGACAGTGCAAGGAAGCTTATTCAGCAGGGCATTCTGGAAGATTGGTGTTGTCATGGTGCAGTTGGCCTGGTAATCCAAACACACACTGACCTTCAGGCTCACCATGTACTGTCTTGTAGCTGCCAGGTCAAGGATGTTGAATCTGAAATATTTATTCACAGTCCAATAAGGTGCCTTCACATCATGGTTGAGTAGAAATGTAAACCAATTTCAGCAAATTGACCAGTTATTACCAATTCACAATTTTTCATGGAGTGTCAAATTTCTTGTCTGAATTATAACCTTCTCACAAAACTTGGATGCTTAATAAACAATGAGCTGTGGAAAAATTAGAATACTGTGTCTGTCCAAGAATTTAAACACAAAAAATCCACTTTTCACCCAATAACAAAATTGTATACCAATGACAATAAATTAATTCTGGTTATATGAACTTGTACCATATTTATGAAATCATACATATACAGCATCAAAAATCTTTCTCTTCACAGATATATGCATACACACATAATGAATGAATAGTAGTCACAAAGGCACACACACACACACACAATGAATGAATAGTAGGTCACACTGACCTATACATGATTTGCTTTTCAAAGATGTGATAAGTCTAATCAATGGAAAGAAAAAAAAAAGAAAGAATCAGATACATGTTAAAGTAACTGGAAATTATGGAATACATACGAAATCCTCAACATTATTACATGCTTATTTTATTGTCGGTTAACTTGGCATTGTCAAAATCATTCAATATTTTACAATACTGAACTTGTGTGCAACTTCATATTGTGCTCATAAAGAAACTACTTTCTATTGTAAACAAACAATGGATGCAGATTCAAGCACTTTTGATTTGTAAGCAAATCATGTACACTGAAGTATTAGGCGGTTCCTGTTTTGGTTTATTAAATTTGTTTCTGAATAAACTAAAGCATATGTTTCATGGACTGCCACAAAGCAGCTGCTTTGCCACATTCCACGTTTACTTCTGATACAATGTTTCGGATTTAGGCAGGTGATAGATGCCAGATTTCATAAAATTACTGGGTTCCTACAATAAACATGCAAGTGATAAGGCAAAAACTGTCTTCTTTAGACAGCAATAAAAATGGCCAAAAATATACTTACTATTTTACATCCGGAAATTTCCTCAAAATGTATTTTCATAGTTCTACAAATCCAAATAACATGAACCATGTCATGGGTTCTCAAGCTTGATTACATATTTCAAAATTGTATTGTAATTTCGACTATATTCCAAGTGCAATTAAATCCTCCTTACTACATTAAAAAAGAAATAAACATTATATTCCAAAGTGTCTTTTTGATAATTGCAATTAAAAGACTTCATATATTTCCCACATTATGATTTTAACATCCAATGACAGAACAGAAACACACTTGCTGATGTCAACATGCTGCTCCGTCGCTGCTGAAATCCAATGTACTTCATGTAGAATTGGTATAGATAAAACCAGTGCATAATCACAAAATTTCTTAGAAACGACAAAACTAGAAAAATCTATTCATTCCAAATCAAAAGGAAAACTTGTTGCAATGCACCTTCATTCACAATATGACTCCAAATTTTAATTTTAAGTAGACCAAAATGTCATTTTCTTTCGAAAGATACGTCTAGCGTGTGACTAATTCAAATTTATCTGGGCAGAATTATGTGCGCATTATAATATTGTTGCTGTGTAATAATGAATTTGCATTAGGTAGAATAAGTAAAAGAGCATATAATGAAATGGCTACTGCATTTGTTTGGGAAAATATGAACTCGTTTTGTCAGATGAATATACTGCACTCCCAAGGTCATGCAGTATTTCCATCTGAAAAACTCATTCATATTTTCCCATACAAATGCAGTAACCTATAAATACAACATATGCATGATACATACTCCATCTTGACTAGTCCTTCCAAATCAAGAGTCTTCATTACTCCTAAAAATGAAAAGAAAAATTTAAAGGACAATACATACCAATTATAAATTTAGGTGAACTTAAAATATTTGCAATGTAAGCAGGATAAAGGGCCCATGTCTTTACCATATGCTTAGTACAGCCAAAAATAGATGAAAACAAGGTTTTGGGAGAGCCCCGAATTCTGGGACCATAATTCCTTAAATAAACAATGATGTGGAATACGGGAATGCAACTCATTCAAGGTATCTCAAGACAATGGTGCATGATGATTTTAGCTGAAATCCAACATTCCTTCTACAGCTATGTAATGGAAACCAACGCTCGAAGGACAGGCAATCAGGAATCATAACTCATATAAATGATAGTGTGGAATTCTGGAATTAGACACATTAAAACTTTTAGCAATACAAAGTTGCATCTCAAATTTTTTGTGAAATCCAACTCACATTGATATAGTAAGGTTACAGAAACATCTCAAGTCAGAATAATACACAATCATGGGCCATACTTCCAGTAAGTAATGTTATGAAACAACAGAAATTATACTCATTTAAAGTCTGATAAAAATAACAATACATATCAATTTTTGCTGAAAACTTAAAATTCGTATTAAAATTCTGCTATGGAAAACAAAGCCAGAAACGGCAATCAGGTGGAGTAAGTCTTGCAAATGATGTCACAGAAGGTTTACAATCAAACTCATTCAGTGTCTCATTAATATAAAGCTGCATACCAAATTCTATTAAGTCCGAAATTGATATAGACAATTTGTGTTGCAGAAACCTGTCATAAGGACAGGAAATCAGGAGCCATAACTCTTCTAATGATGTTATAAATGGATAGAAATTAGTCATTTAAGGTCTCATCAATAGAAAGTCACATTCCAAGTTTGGCTGACATGCAAACATCCCCAGCAAAAGTTATGCTCTAGAAACTAAAGTCACATGGATGGATAGCCAATCAAGAGGCGATTTCTCCTCTTAATAATATACAGACATGCCAAGTTTGCTGGGACCTAATTAGGGAGATCAGTGTTCACAATCTGGGAGATTGGGTCCCAATCAGGGAGATTAGCATAATAACACATTTTTGTCATAAATTCAAGTGTGAAAGTGCACTTTGTACCAAAAATTTTACAATGAATAATAGTTATTCAACTTTATTAATTTTTTATAAGTGATTTTCACGATGCTTCACACATTTTAATTTGTCTATCCAAGCACTGTTGAACTTGCAAATAAATTTCTTCTTTTACAATTTCATATTTTCCTTCAAATCCATTAGTGTATGTTTCAACATGGTAAAAAACTTCTTATATTTCCAAAGAGTGCAAGAACTGTTTCCTACTTGTTAAGTTGCCTGCAAACTGTTACACATAAAACATTACTCCGTACTGAAATACTTAAGAGTTATTGTTGTTGTTGTTGTTGTAGGATTTAATGCCATTTTGCAGCACAAGATAGGCTTTACATGGCAGCCAGTATAAATGGTGGAGAAAGAACCCGGGAAATCCCCAGAAAGAATCACCGAACCAAGAGAAGCTACTGATAAGCTTTCTCATGAAACCACACTGGCCAAGCCCGAGACTCGAACCCACACAGACAGAGGTGAGATGGCAGTGATCCATAACAGTGAGCGCTTTAGACCACTTGGCCACTCGGGGCCTCTACTGAAGAGTAAAACCACTTATGAATGTACAAAAAATGAATCAGAAAATGTCATATATCAAGACTTGATTGGTTGTTAGGCTGATAAGAACTTGATTGATGGATTAAGATAGTTGTAAACAGCATACTGAATGTTGTTTTAGCTGGAAATAATATATGCTTGGCAGATGTTGTTTTAGCTTGAGTGTGTGTTTATGTTCTGGATTTTTATCATACCTCTAACAATATTTCAGTCAAATTGCTACAAAGTCTGCAGTTTTAGCTTGAAATACATCTGGTCAGAAGTTCTGTGATTTCTATGAGTTTTTGTCAGCAAACTGGTACATCAAAGGATTGGGGGAAAAAAATCAAAAGAATACTGGACAATCCAGAAGGCTTGGTGTGCATGATCATTGATGGCTAAAAATCAAACTTGATCAAGATTTCAAAGTAAAGTTATGCTGCAGTAGCCACAAGCCAGGAAGATGGGAACAACTCCTATGAATGAGGTCATGGATGGCAGAAAACCAATATTATTCAGGACCTTATCAATACAGAGCTGCCTATACTACTGGGTTGAAATTCAACAATCCTTGGTAAAGTTGTCTTGCAGTTAGGAGGACAGACAATCAAGGGCCATAACTCATCTAAAGGAGGATAAAGATGACTTAAAATTATAATTTGTTTGAGATCTTATCAATATAAAGATGCATATCACATTTGATTAAAAGCCAACAATCCCAGCAAAGTTATCTTGTGGAAGACAAGTTATTCAATAATGGATGAACAGGCCAAATAAGAATGTGATTACATCACTCCCTTTATAACTCTTGCCTTGATAACTCAAGAACTCACTTAAAATGCAGGGACAGCCATGGATCCCAATTTTTTTTACTAGTACCAGTGTTTCCCTTTATGCACATTTGTGCATCAGGGACGCACGCTGGAGAAAATTGACGCACATATTTTGTTACCGTGCGTTTTTTTGATGCAAAGGATTTTCATAATATGATCATGATTTATTTAATACCCAATGTATTGGATGATGGACAGCATCGTATATACTTCGCGTATAGGCACTGACTGGTTCCCCGCTTTGTTTGCTCCCTGCCTTGTGCTCCTCTATTCGTATAGAAAAATGCAACGCAGGGAACATAAAAAAACAATGAACCAGACTAGCATAGGCAATGTTATGACGGAGTAGCTTCCCCTAATCTCGCGAGCTTCTCGCAATTTCCATCAAGCTCAGCAAGCTGCTCTAGATATTTAACATCAAGGCTAGTTGCACTAGAAAGTGATTGCCAGATTAAATGTCATGCACTAAAAAGCATTAGCGAAGAAAGTGAAAGAAGCAGAACACAAAAGAGTAACTGTGGATCTAACTTTAATGAAAAATGGAGAAAATTATTCCCTTGACTGGAATATTCATTATGATTACCAGTGTGACTTCTGATCTCGTGATTGCAAAGACTGCAAAAGTGAATAATCCTTTCATGACAGGATTTTAGAACTTTTAAAAATAGGCCCTCGTTTCAAGCTGAAAAAGTATGAGTCGTATGAAAATGTGTCAGTACATTTTTGACCCCCACATTTTTTATTTGACCCCCAGTTTTGACACCAAAGGGTTTTTGTACTCTCAATTTTAAACCCCTGGGGGATACACTGTAGTACCATAAATATGACATTTATTTAACATGAAGAAAATTGAGATTAAAATTGGTAACTGAACCTTGATATATCACTCATTCTGTTGTAGAAAACAGTTTATATGTCCTGGAAATCTGAGCCAACATTATGAAATTATCAACTTTTAATTAAAAAAATCATGTAATTTGTTAAAATTTATTTCCAAAACATTCATGCAGGTACACCGTAAATAACAGTATGCAATGAAATTTTGATGAATGAAATTGTCACTAAATCCTACTTGAGGCAGCACTTTAATAAATAAATACCAATTAAATAAGTTTTTATATCAAGTGAAATGCAAGTTTTATTTATATCTTTTAGTTGTTTTAAGTGTAATGATCATAAATACAATGTGCCCTGTTGTATTCAAACGTGA
The DNA here is from genome assembly GCA_028554795.2 of Sinohyriopsis cumingii. Classification (NCBI taxonomy): domain Eukaryota; kingdom Metazoa; phylum Mollusca; class Bivalvia; order Unionida; family Unionidae; genus Sinohyriopsis; species Sinohyriopsis cumingii. The sequence continues at coordinate 85,983,011 of CM068838.1, forward strand.
AATATGTCAATCTACCGCAACAGCTATGTTCGTGAGCATTTCTGTGAGAACCTAATTAAGTGCCAATGGTGTTTTGATACCTAATTTGTATAAGTATTTGTTGTATTACTGCAATTAATTAAAAGCTGACCTCCTTGTATTACTACATTAATTACTTCTTTTTTATCAAATAATGGGGATGGACTAATTGAAAAGTTGAAAGGCATGCAAATCCAACCTGCGTATGAGCTAGTGGCCCCAGTCTAGTGTCAGGTCAACTCATTTCAAACAGTTACATTTTTTTGGGGAGAACACAATTAAACTACCTTAATATAGCATACTCATTCACAAAATGTGATCAACAATCCCAAGACAACCAAGCAAAATGAAGATTTAATAACATAAAATTCTATTTCACAGATATGATTATTAATGAAAAGCTAGTTTCAGAGTTAATTTATAATTCCTGAATTGGCACTCAGAGATTTTCTCATGAATGAGAAGTTTAAGTATTACTTATAATGAAACCATGGCATAAATATTTTATTAAAGAACAATTATAAAAAAATGACTTTCGATGATGATGGCTGTTTCACAAACTAAATGTTCTGGTTTTTTTTTTTGTTTTTATGTTTAAATAAGAGGAATCTTGCTTGGTTGTGAATCTGAATCAATAGCTAATCTGGTTCCCTGCTTCATATGCTCCTTCAGTTATATCCCACAAGAGTAGAGAGCAAAGCAGGGAGCATAAGGATCAGGGAACCAGACTACTCAACAACAACATAAAGCAGTGATGTAATACACAATGTTTTTGTGTACATGTGAAGGCTGTTGAAACCAGCTGGAATAATGTAAACAATCTCTCAGCAGTTGGACAGCTTGAAAATAAGTCATTTTTTACACAAAAAACAAAAAAGCAATTGATTGACATTTATTCCCAACGTGATTTTAAAATGAGTATTCAGCCATTAAACAAATCAATTTGCTCACCCCACCCCCACCCTGGTTTACTCATTGTGTAGCGAGTGTGGTATCATTTCATATTGTTATGGAGGTCCCTCAATAACTCACACCCTTGCTTATAGTGTGGTCTATGTTTATGGACCCTGTTGTGCGTAAGTTATCGAGGGAGAGGTGTACTATAGGTGACTAAAAACTGTAAAGTGGGGCACTAATAAGAAGAATTCATGCAGATCATGACATTAGGCAAATTTGAGGTAAGTTTACATAGATGTAGCTATAACTTATATGTACTAATTACTAGCATGACAAATTAAAACCTATTTCAATTTGTTACATGTAAGATTTCTTTCAAACTGAGTTTCAGTTATTAGTATCACAAACTTTGAGCTTGCATCATTTGAAATGTGCTAAGATGACATCAAAATAAAATTATGCATCTTATACAGCAGGAATCAAGCTTACCAAACTTGAAATTGAGGAGACTAATTTCAAATTTCATTTTCTCAATTCCTACAGTCAGCTGATGATTGCAAGGATCCAGTCCTAGTGTGACTAGGAAGGTTTGCTGCATCCTTGATTCAATCCGTCCCATGTCCACACAACAGTCAACAGCCAGGCAGGAACTGTCAACATGACAAGCCATTGAAGTACCAAGAGAAACTTGTGGTAAGCTTAATGGACAGTCTGGAAAACAAAATGGGCAACATCAAAACTTTATCTGTAAATATTTATCTAATAATGTTTTTGGAATCCATGACTCTGAAACTTTTAAAACTATGCTGGGCACATTTTTCCAAACTTCAGTTAAAAGGCTTTTTATTTATTCATTTTCAAAATCTAGATTTTGAAATATTTGATTGTGTTTGATAACACCAAGCAATAACCCGCTTAAAATAGGTGGTGAATGCAATTTGTGTGGACATGTGAAATTGTATACATGTCTCCATCCATTACTGTGCTCTTTACGATGAAAACCAGAACATGGAAGACAACAGAATATTACATGATATTTTCCATAACTGAAAATCAAAAGAATAATAAAGGACAAGGTAAAACTTCCACCACTAACCATACCAATTATTATCTCTATTTTACATTTCAAACTTTAATTGGAAAAAGGTGTTTTGGGGGATTTAAAACAAATTTTAATGTATATAATACTTAACTATTATATTTGCACTGTTACAATTTTGCAGTCCCAGCCAAAGATACCTTCCTCTATGACAGACATGCCAGAAATGAAAAAAACATGATCCCAGTCTGATAACTTAGTCATAAATCCCAGTCTGATAACTTAACCATATCCAACTTAAAGAATATCATTCTCTTTTGACTTCAACTGCTGGATATCAGAGAGGGGTGGAAGAAGGGAATCTTTTCTAAAAATTAGTTTATCCCACAAAAATATTTTTATAGCGGTAATACATTAATTCCTACTATTACATTGCTGAATTTACCAGTTAGAAGGGAGACTGACGCCTTCAAAATAAACTAGTAGAGGAAAGTGGCACTTACTCTTACTACAGGAGTCTTCCCTAAGTTAAGTTGGAAGCTGGCTTGACCACATGTTGTTCTGCTATGACTGAATCCAAAGAGTAAGTACAAAGATCAAAGGTAAAAATATGACAGAGTTAGACTGCCTCTTGATGAATTCTCTTGATAGTGACAATAACTCATCTGGAAATTCCTGCTGCCAGAGTACCAGAGGAATGCTTGCAAGGAAGAAAGAAATGATTCCGACAGTTACTTCCCCTTTTCCAGAAAGCCAAATACATCTGTAATGCTGACACTGGAGGTAGCTGAATTTCAGCTTCAAACTCAGGTTGGCAAAGATGAGAAACCAAATTATAGCTGCAACTGAGCCATACATAACCCTTTTTCCACTGACAGGGCATGGATTTTACTCCACCTTACCAATGCAAAAGATGCAAAGGAGAGCAGGGAGACTGTTTTAAAGGTAAAGTTCTCCAAGGAAGCTTCTCTCATAATGGGGTTTCCATAATGCCCCAAAGAGCACATGAAAGGTTCCATCTAGGCATCAGTAAATGAGATACTGAAGCTAAAATACCTGACGAAATATAAAAGCTGAGACAATAATGTAACCCATAGAGAATGTATTAGAGTATTAGAGAGTGCTGCCCTACAGTCCGTCCTAATGGTATATAACGAACATTCTCATTCCTTGAAAGAAAGAGAAGAAATTTGCAAATGTGGTTATGGGATTACAGAAAGGATCAACATATTTCCGTTGCATCAGTTACACTGTAGGCTTTGGTTGATTGCTTTCTGACTGTGATGCAGATGGAACCTTTCTGAAAAAAGTGGTCTTAGTGCATCATTTTTTGGATATGAGCCAAGAGTGTGAAAGTGGAGAATATGTGGATTTTTGTTTAAGAAAGAACCTTGGTGGTGCGATAGCAGGTCCCTACTATAAGGTAATCTCCTTGGCTCCTGCATCAACCGGATGAGTATATGTGTGTGTCTGTGTGTGTGTATGTATGGATGTATGTATCTGAGTGTGTGCATGAATGCATGCATGCAGTGCATATGTATGTATATATGTATGTAATACAGCGCCTCAGCACACTAGCAGCTATATGGTGCCAACAATAGATAAAAGAGATCATGGACCACCATCACTGGGCAAGTTATCATGATGAGTCAAGAAATATAGTCCTGCCTCAGCGATAGACCCGAGGGATTAATCTGAAAGGTGGAATGGTGAAAGTGAACATTCCACTTCAGATTGAAAACATCCACCACCCAGGTCCCCTTTACTGGCACTGGAGAGACATAAAGAGGTAGCTTGTTCATCGGTCTCATAGTCAACATCATAAAAGGTTCCAGACTTCCAAACACAGAGAAGGAGCATGCATAGCTCCTTTACATGTGGTTGATGTTTGTCCAAGGCAAACCTAACACGAAAATGCCTAATGAGGTTGACAGAACCCTGTAGAGCTAGATACATTGCCCAATGTCTATACTGTTGAGAACCTTAGTGCAGTTCAATGCTGTGAATCAGGACTCCAGTAAAAAACCAGTGCTGACATACTCAATATTGCTATAACGGGATCTCAAGGGGGGGGGGGTCAAAACAGACAGTGGGTTCATGTGCAACCTTCAGTTTGCCAGATGCAGGAACTGAAGAGGACAAAAATGACATCTCCCCTGGGGAACAAATTCTGTAGCCACATTCAGAGCTACCAAGTCTTGCCCAAAGACCTGCTAAGAAAGACTGATTCTTTCATTCTGTCTGTGGGAAACCAAACTCTTCATTGACTGGAGAGGAAATTCATCCCCACATACATAAAATCCTGAGAATGAATATGATCCAACATCTCTAGGTCAAGAATTAGACCCAAACAAGTAACCTTTAACCAATAGAGGGACTGAGGGACAGGTCCTTCAAAGACTATCTCTAAGGACATTGTATAACACTGGATAGGAACCCCTAATGAGCCATCATTAACCCCCATCAACCTGGTAAAGGTTCTGGGGACAAAGGCAAATCTAACATGAAGAGCCCAAAATTGAAAACCTCCTGGCCCATAAAAAACTGAAAGTATTTCCTGTGGGATGGAAAGAAGAGTGTACACGTCTTTTCTCCATTGTATTTACCAGCATTTACCCACACCTTACCTTATAATATAGGCTGAAAGAAACAAAATAGCAAGACTCAACACTGGGTAGGAGATAGTTACTCTGACACTGCGTTAATACAAGGTAGGAGATAGTTTCTCTGCATTAATACTGGGTAGGAGATAGTTACTCTGTGTTAATACAAGGTAAAATACCACTTCACTATACAAGGTGAGAAAGAAAAAACATTGGGGGGGGGGGGGAAAACGGTGAAAAAGGACACCAATACACACAAATAAAGCAAGGAATGGTGAGAAAAACTACAACAAAATGCCTCTGTTAGGCCAAAAAGAATCCTACAGACAACAATGAAAAATTTTGCTGATCATCCAGAGACACAAGTGCACAACAATCTACGAGACATTACTAAGGAAGTAGACTGGGATAATGTTGTTTCATGCTCATGTTCAATTGCTAACTGAAAGAGGGAATTTTTACCTTGGACTGGGGATTTATCATCCTGGAAAAAGGGAAGTAATGCAACAGAAGTGGGTAATGTATTACAGCTACTAAATCTTTAGTTAAAGGGACATCTGTTAAGTATACATCATGTCAGTAGACATTAGGAGCTAAGCATTATCCACACTTTTTCTGCTGAGATGGAGAAGAAACTCAATTGCAAGTGTGTTCATGGAACTGAAATAGCCCACAAAAGTGCCTGGGAAAAGGACCCAAACACAAAAGTTAACCAATGAAGGAAAGGCTGATCAGAAAAGGTAACACTCGGGTCTGTTCCAGTAAAACATACCTGGGACCCAGGGAAGGCACTTTTAAGGTGGGGTACTTAGCCACAGATGCAATTTAGAACTTTCTCATCATTTTCATATGAATTCTGTGAATCAAAGTATCCTAGCATATATTTTTTTTTTAAACTGCATTCTCTGGGTTTAAATGGAACAGCCCTCATACAACACTGATGGTGGGGCATAAAAATTAGTAATTGTAACAAAGACAAACAAACAAGTACATTCATAGTGTGAAAGCCCTACCTGATTTCCAACGGTTTCCATTAACCTGTGAGTATGGAACCTGGGCATGACTGCAACGATCTGACAGCAGATACTGACTGATCCCCAGCTGCTCAAGAAGTCGATCCTGTACCAGTGCCGGCAAACTTGTGGATGAATCATACGTATTGCCATAGGCAGCCTTCAGCCAGTTACCAAATGTAAAGTCTAAAATGAACACAGAAAGTCAAACCAATGTCAGCCAAAATTTTATAACTGCATCATTTACATCAACAAGGCTATTAACCAATCAAAAGTTTGTATTTGCTCATTGAACAAGGTGACTGACTTTGCAGTTGTTCTTATAGTTCCATCAATTTTGACAGTATATATAACATCATACTATGTTGCAGTTCTTTGCCATATGATAGCAGAACTAAATTCATCCTTGACATTTCTTTTGGATGTTTTATTTCCAGTCAAATATAAATTAAAAGTCCCGGAAGTGTTTATGTTGACTATGGTAACCTAAATGTTTTCACCTACCATAAACAAAATTCTTATTTGCATGCTAAGTTATGGATTACACCATATTCCTAACCTTTCTTTTCTGACATAAGCATTCATAATAAAAAAATAATGTAAAACATTTAGATCAGTTGGAACTATTTTTATTTTTAAAACTATACTATTTAAAGATAAATATATGGTTGTTAAATTTATTAATACAAATCTTTACACATTTTTCAAATGGTTGCCATAAATGAAAAGGTATTATTGTGGCATTATACTACTGATATTTCAATTAAACAAGGTCAAAGTACTGTAATCACAATAATTTTAGCAAATTTAGTAAGGAAACTAATTCTCGCTACAATTATATGCCCAGTCAAGTTTAATGAGGATGAGATAGGCAGTTCTGGATGATTGTAATAGAGGTTTGATCTTAACAGACACTATTTTACAAATGCAGTGTTAACCATTTAGGGAAGAACTCAAAAAGTGTGCAGATTGACTTGTGAAATTTTTAACAAATGTTCCAGTATTATTTTCAACTGTATTTAAAAATCCTTCACCACTGGCAGTAAATCCTACTATACCACAAAAAAATAAATGCACATTATTTCTTATTGGTAGTTCACTCAGATATTGTGTTGCTAAAATATTCAATACAATGATACAATGTGTGGTGCTACGTTGTGATCTGCAGTAACACATGTAAGGAATAAACACGATTAAGACCGATCAAGAGGGCTTGAACTGGCCTGTAAAAGCCTATCACAATTTTTGTTTCCTGAAGGACTGTAACTGTTTTGATTAGGTTAACTTGTATGCATCCAAACACTATTTGATTATATAACATCATATGTCATATATTTGCATCTAATTTCATACTGAACCAATTTTTTTAAAATGTGAAATAAAACTTTAAATACTATCGATTAAGTTTTGAAATAAATTAATTCAAGTAAATGTATGTATGTATATATTTGGTAGCATTGTATGGCACTGAAGCACAGAAGTGTCAATATAGTGTCAACAAATGGTCAAATTCCAAAAGTGGTAAAATGAATTGCAATAATATATGCTGCTTAATTCTTTTTAAAATTTAAAATTATGTACCAGATAAATATAAATCTATAGATGTTAAAATTCTGTAAAATTTATATAAAAAAAGACAATGGTAACACATATAAAATCCTTTAACACAATAAAAATTTGTGTTGTATAAATCACATTCTCTTAAAATTTCCAGGATTTTATTGGGTGGTGTGTCATTGTACGCTTTCACCAAACAGTTCATTTTAAAATACATCTGTCCCAAAACTGACACAGTCAACAAGAATGTGCTTGAATGTTAGTGTAAACACTCTGGTCAAGGTTCACCATTCAGGTGGTATTCATAAGTCAGATATGTGTAACCCATACACGATCAACATAATACAATCTCATCTTTCCATAATGCTATACAAGGGATGCAACTCTCCAAAAGTGGGTTTTATATTTTTAAGTTTGCGGAGTTTTCATTCCAAATATTCTGCCAAGAATGACAAACATGCTGATTCATATAATATTTGAAGTCAGTATTTGGAATCTTTCATCTAGAAATGGTTGACTACTGGGTAGCTTTGGCTAATTCCTCTTCCCTTTCATTAACCTTTATGCCAATGTGACTAGGCAGCCATCAGTACAGAATACTTTCCCCAGATTGTATGAAAACATCTTGTTTCTGAAATATATGCTATACTGGTTGTCAAATACAAGATTCTGCATGGCTTTAATGTGGAAAGTGAACCTAAAAATTTGATATAATTAATTTTTTAATGAGATTCCGACATTAGTTTTGAGAATAGCCATAAATTTTGCATTGAAAATTAAGGATTTATCTGGTAATTTGTTCAAGATGTTGCATGAGATGTTTCAACTTTGTCTCCATCTTTCGAACTGTATAGCCAGCTGTGTACTTACTGGGTAGGGCAAACCCATGATTGTAGTCACACTGCACTGCCGACAAAATGGTGTTATTGAACATCTGCTGTTGTAGGTAGCATTCTCCTTGTGTGTCATTAAAACAGATGCTGAGTTTAAGGTCCAGGAGATATTTCCTGTTTCTCAACACATTCCTGATCTTGTAGCTGAAATGCAACAGAAATAATATAATTCTGAATTTGGTTCAGGTAAATACAACTGTTGTTTGAGATGGATCTTAGTTCATACATATGTACATTTTAAACAAATTTAAAGTTATTTGTAGATGATCAGCAGCCAAACCATATAAGGATTTATAAACTAGTAAACCCTTCTGAAACTGAATTCTCTGCTGAAATGGAAGCTACTGTAGGATTTTAAAAAGATTTTTTGAGGGTGTATCTAAATCAGTATCAAGAATAACTCAAGCTGTTCTTTTTCTGAAATTTCAGTAATCTTTCTTGATTTCTGCACCACTATTACCCCAGAAAGAACAACAATATTCTAGGTGTGGGATGATATATGCATTGTAGAATATCTTTCTCTGCTCTTTAGGGAGATAAGATTTTTATTATATTCAAGAGATAGAGCAGCAAGTTTGCTTTAATGACCTTATCAACTTGCATTTTCCAGCACAAGATATTGGCTGTAACTGAAACCTACATATTAAATTACTTACTCTACTCGGATGACTCCTCTCATGTAAAAATGGTCCTCAGTATCTGTCATAATGAAATCGGTAATAAACATTATTATCATCATTATTATCATTATTTTCATTCCACTGTTTGTTTCTTGTACTCCTCAATTGGTGTTGAAACAAAAAGTTACTGGGTTTGTGTGTATCAGTCATGTTGAGTAATATGCAAATATGGTAACAGAAGCTTGAATTCTGCACAATTTACAATGACTAAGTATTTAAATGATTTTGAAATGATGCCAGATTGTCTTACAGAAAGTTGTATTGATACAAAAGAAGAATACATAGATAAATCAATAATTATCTAGATTTTGTACAATATAGCAAACAGTGATCATTCTTAAGAACTTACCCCAAGTATAATCAAATAAATTAACAGTGATCATTCTTAAGAATTTACCCCAAGTATAATCAAATAAATTAACAGTGATCATTCTTAAGAATTTACCCCAAGGATAATCAAATAAATTAACAGTGATCATTCTTAAGAACTTACCCCAAGTATAATCAAATAAATTAACAGTGATCATTCTTAAGAACTGACCCCAAATATAATCAAATAAATTAACAGTGATCATTCTTAAGAATTTACCCCAAGCATAATCAAATAAATTAACAGTGATCATTCTTAAGAATTTACCCCAAGTATAATCAAATAAATTAATAGTGATCATTCTTAAGAACTTGCCCCAAGCATAATAAAACAAATTAACAGTGATCATTCTGAAGAACTTACCCCAAGTATAATCAAATAAATGAACAGTGATCATTCTTAAGAATTTACCCCAAGTATAATCAAATAAATTAACAGTGATCATTCTTAAGAACTTGCCCCAAGCATAATAAAACAAATTAACAGTGATCATTCTGAAGAACTTACCCCAAGTATAATCAAATAAATTAACAGTGAATTGGAGCCTGTCAATGCCCACAGTCAGTGTGAGATCACAGGTGTTGATAGATAGGTATGTTCTCACAGATCTTCCAATTAGAGAAATACCGAGACAGCAATCGATCCCGGTACAATAGCTGGGGATGTGGCACACAATATCTTCTGGAAGGCTGTTGACAGGAATCACATTGCCACACTCTGAGGAAATAACAATCACAACATGAACATAGCTACACAATCACCTCTTCATGAATAATGAAAACATAATCATAAACAGAGTTTTAACTCCAACTTTTTGAACAGCTTGCAGTGCTTTGGTATAAGTTACATTCTACACTACTTGACAAAATCTCTCAACACATACTGTGCAGCTTAAAAATGTTCAATTATATGCATAAAGTCACTTTGCCCCCTCCCCCAGTATTTACACATGAATTTTTTAAACTTTTTTATAAAGACTAAATATATGACACATAAAGATTATAAGTTTGTACAATAAATGAATGCAATTCAATCGTGTTGATATTACATGTAATACTTTTACAGCTGTAATTCCCTGAATATATATTTTCACTCGACTACTGGACACTGTCAGGCAATATATACTTTCCACATGATTTTTCTCTGTGGCTGACATCATAAAGTACAAAATTTAAAATATTTAAGCAAGTTAGTGATTTTTCAACAACTGATGTTAATGTTACATATATGTATTACTACTTAGCAAATGCCATTAAACATGTTCCATATAGATAGAAGGAAAATACCTAAAGCTCACTCTTTTACATATTAAAAAACTGAAGTTGCTGACATTTTTTACAATTCTTCAGGATGATTTGTTGATATTTGCAGATGTCTTCTGTCAGTCTTTAAGCCACTGTGATTTGCAACTATATATATATATATATATATATATATATATATATATATATATATATATATATATATATATATATATATATCCATGTGTGTGTTTAAAGTCCAATAATAAAAGCGGAAAACTTAAAATGTAAGAAGATTGTGTCACATTAAAATACTGAATCTGAAAATTATTATTATTTTGCAAAACATGCATCAAAAAAATCTTTGTACCAAAGCTGGCACTTTTTCAAAATTAGACCAAATTTGGCCAGTGCAGTACCTAGTCATGTGGCTCAAATCAAACAATCCAACAATATTAAATTTATGCTGTAGAAACTAAAGCTCGATGGCAGGGCAATCAGGGGTTGTAACTCTCATAACACATAATTCAAAAAGAAAAAATCTGACTGAATCAATGTCTCATCAATAAAAAGACGCAAATCGAATACACTTGAAATGCAGCTATTCCAATGAAAGTTATCTTATGGAAGTCAACCTGCTAGACAGATGGATGGACAGCAAACCAGATGTCAGGATTACTATAGGGCTCTGCGGATGTCTTCAATCAGATGTCAGGATTACTATAGGGCTCTGCAGACGTCTTCAACCAGATGTCAGGATTACTATAGGGCTCTGCCGACTTCTTCAAGCAGGGCCACAATTATGAAAATAGTGAGGCAACATTGACCACCCAAGCTGTCCTGATTCTGTGCCTTTGACTTACCAATGTTCCATCCATTTCGTGCATCATTGTATGGGTAGACTGATGTCTTGCACTGTTCAATGTCTAAGTAGACTGCAAGACCAATATCTTCTAGTAACTTTGATATCTGCATAGAATCCATTGATTCAGCGGAATATCCCCTTTCCATCTGCCATTTAGTCAAGCTGAAATCTGTTGGTAAGAAGAAGATATTGTTGGGAAATCCTGTTGTGTGCAATTTGCAAAAAATAACTGCATGTAAAACAATATGACACTCCAATACAAATCAGACAAGTTTGTTCATGATTTAACTGCTTTGTTTTTCATCCTAATCATCAAGATAATCATGTCTTTTGTAATCTATCAAGTGGCTCAGTAACCAAGACTAAATTAATGTATGAGCGAGTTTTCTCAGAGGTCAAGTACATGTAATTTCATACTAGTACAGAACCTATGGAATTTGTCCCAGTATAAAAATTGATATGTTCATTGAATACAACATCATAAAAAATGCATTGTGCTTGTGGCATGAACAAAATTATACTGTCAACTTTGGACGAAATGCTAAAAATTAAATGTTCTGCAAAAGTTAAAGATATTTAATAATAATAATAATAATAATAACAATAATAATAATAATTTAAAGTTTCTTTATTCATAGTTAGTGAATGTATACAAAAAATAAAGATGCAACTAATCAAGAGCTTTAATGTAAAATCTTCTTTGTAAAATTCCAATTATCTAACAAACAAAAAATTCAAACTTGAACAAATTTCAACCTGCAAATAATTAAAGTCTTCTTTTGATATTACAATTTAAAGAAAGTTTATTGACCAGATCCTTTGATTTTTTTTTTTTTTACCCCTATGAACCCAATTATTTTAAAGCCACACCCACCTGCACTACTTTTCTGCACATAGTACTCAGTGTGGACAATAATTAGAGTATAGAATCACACAAACTCAAACTTCTTACAAGATTTTGATTATGAACCAAATGCTGGAATTTTAATCAAATAAATGAGATATATTTGCCAATGCTACATGTAAAATACACTTCAAATGAATAAATAATATCATCTACTTAAATATCTTGATGTGAAAGACATAACGGTACCGGGATAAATTCATCAGTGTGTGTATGTATTAATGTATGATATGAAATCTGTATAGCATTGCAATATGGAAATTTGTAATTTCTTTTGTAGAATAAAATAAAAACAAAATAAAAGAAGAACAGGGAAAAATATTTTGTGGCCACAGGTGGGTTCAAACCCACAACCTTTGCATTAGGATCACAACACTTTAACCAACTGATACAAACATTTCACATGTGAGGTATTAGACAATACATAAAAACCCGTATAGTCTTCATATGTAAGATTTTGATATCTTTGCTAATGCATCAAATGAAATACACTTTAAATGAATAAATAAACATCGTCTGCTTACATATCTTTATGTTAAGACATAATGGTGCTGTGAGAAATGGCATTTTGCATGGTGATTTGTATAAAGCCCTAAACACTGATGAAAAACACAATGAATAGTGTTTGTGGATGATGATATCTATTGTGCAAGTATGGATTTGATTTTTTAACTGAAATGGTGGCCTTGTCTTCAACTGATTGGCTGTACACTTATATTATATATATATATAATGAATCTTCACTATTCTGTATTATTGCACCTAATGAATGAAATTCAAAACATGATTAAATAAAAGAGTGTTATTAAATTATTAATTTATTTCACTATTCATGCTATTGAATTTAAATATGAGGACTGACTGTAAATTTTTAAAATTCAAATAAGTATAATAAGACATTAGTATTACGGACATAATTATTACAGATACTAGTATTACAGACAGAAATATTACAGTCCCTAGTATTAAAGACATGAGTAATACAGACATGAGTAATACAGACGTGAGTAACACAGACACAAGTAATAGACATAAGTAATACAGACATGAGTAATGCAGACATAAGTAATAGACATGAGTAATGATGTTGTTCTAGGGTTTAACACCATTTTTCAGCACAAGATAGGCTATATATGGCGGCCAGTATAACTGGTGGAGGAAGAACCCTGGAAAACCCAGGGATGAATCACCGACCCACGAGAAGCTACTGGCATGCTTTCCCATGTACCCAAGCAAGCTGAGCCTTGGACTGACACGAGTAATACAGACATGAGTAATACAGACATAAGTAACAGACATGAGTAATACAGACATAAGTAACAGACATGAGTAATACAGACATAAGTAATAGACATGAGTAATATAGACATAACAGATATGAGTAATAGAGACATGAATAATAGACATGAGCAATACAGACATAAGTAATAGACATGAGTAATACAGACATAAGTAATAGACATGAGTAATGTTGTTGTTTTTGGGTTTAATGCCATTTTTCAGCACAAGATAGGCTATACATGGCAGCCAGTATAACTGGTGGAGGAAGAACCGTGGAAAACCCAGGGATGAACCACCGACCCACAAGAAGCTTCTGGCAGGCTTTCCCACGCACCCACACTAGCCAAGCCTTGGACTGACATGAGTAATACAGACATGAGTAATACAGACATAAGTAACAGACATGAGTAATACAGACATAAGTAACAGACATAAGTAACAGACATGAGTAACAGACATGAGTAATACAGACATAAGTATTACATGCATCAGAATTACAGACATAAGTATCACATGCATCAGGATTACAGACATATGTATTACAGACATAAGTATTACAGACATGAGCAATAGACATGAGTAATACAGACATAAGTATCACATGCATCAGGATTACAGACATAAGTATCACATGCATCAGGATTACAGACATATGTATTACAGACATATGTATTACAGACATGGGTAATAGACATGAGTAATACAGACGTAAGTAATAGACACAAGTAATACAGACATGAGTAATACAGACATAAGTATTACATGCATCAGGATTGCAGACATAGTCATGTTTACCCCGACCCAGAGTAGCCCAGTTTGAAACATGTATAATCAAGGTCATTCTGACGGGTCATTGTTTGATGTCGAACATTGCCGAAGGCTAGCACTAATCCGTTACATAAGATTGTTGTGGCTAGAATCGAAGGACCGGACATCGGAGTTGCGAAGTCACAGACAGCCAATTATCACCTAGGTGTCGAAATGTTTCCAAGATCAAAAGAAATTGCCTGAAGAAGTGGGAGTGTCCTAACTTCTTTCCCCTGCAAACAGACAGACAGGTTGAACTGGCCGCTAAGACGATTGGACAGGGGCACAGCGCCACCCAATCAGAATTGAGATAGGGAGAAGACCTTGATTTGGGTAGAATGATATCCCTGCGTTTTCCGGCAAAAGTTAGTTCGCTGAGAGAAATTACCCAGAGAAGAGGTTAGCGTAACTCCGAATAGCCATTCGTTATTGGCGGGAAAATCTTAGAGCAGGAAGGTCTAAGTACAGAAAGCTTCAAAAGGTCAGTAGATATTTGTTCGGTCTTTGTGGAATGCGACTGCATTTTAATTGTAGGTCGTATGTATACTTTATTAGTACTAGAATCGTAGTACGAAGAATTACTTTGTTTTGTTAATATGTTTGCATATTTTGAAGAAATGAGTTGATATTTGTAAAGAATTATAATGCTTGCCAGCCGTCGTAAGAGTTAATATTGTAATTTACTATGTGGGTATTTTATAGTAGACTAACACATCTGTTCATATGATTACAGATTTTGCCATTGTTGAATATTTGTAATGTACAGACATGCGTCTGATTTTGTCAGATTGTAGTACGATGAGATTAAATATATATGTGTATATACTGACGTGACGCAATGTATTGATGTCTGTATAACAATTTGCTGATACTGTGTTATTACGCCATTGTTTACCCTGCAAGAAGTGTGTGGGAATTTCGATGTGTATGCATGCGTGGCCGAAACAGTGACAGCTATCTGATGGTTAATTGTCGTTATAGTGTGAGGTGAGGTTCGATAAAACATTTGTTAACGCCTTGTGGTTTTTCACAGGAAGCTTTGAGGGACAGACCAGTTAAAGTTTGGTCCCGTTGTCTCGGATAGAGAGACGGAGGGAAGGAGAAGAAGGTGGAGTGAAGTCTGGGAGCAGAATTGGAGGAGATAATAGAGAGGGAAAGGAGAAGAAAGGAGAAGTTGAAGTCTGGAGCGAAGTTGGAGGAGGAGATAGTAGAGAGGGAAACAGACAAAGGAGGAGTTAGAGGAACGGAAAGAAGGAAGAATCAGCGGGAAGAAATAGATGAGTAGATGCAAGGACAGGGGAAAATCGAACTCACACTGTAAATCACGGGATGAATTAGGCTGTCACTTGGTCGAGGGAAAGACGAGTGATTGGAAGTTATCGTTTTAAATTATCACATTTATTAAACTGTTATTGATTGAATTTCATCTTCGTGTTCTCTATAATTTAACCGTCGGCATTGCTGACTGGGGGCTCAGAGCTGTAAATCTACATCTTCACTAATTTAATTTTCTAACCTAACGAGCCAGGGTGGAACTTTCAATTTAATTTAATTAAATTATATTGGGAGAACCCCACCCCAATACGACAGAACGTCACACATACATATTACAGACATAAGTATTACAGACATTTTAATTACAGAGATAAGATCAACCTGTTGAGCATTACTTACTTGGTATTAAGTAGTCAGTTTTCTGGCTACAAATCTGTTTTGGAAGCTGAACTCCACTGAATATTGGCACCGAATAACTACATGGTGCATTGCTCTTGTTGAAACAAATACTCATGGTAAGATCTGCCAAGATTATATTCTTATGTGGGAAGTCAACCAGAGAGAAACTGGAATTAACAAGACATCAGGATAAATAAATATTAAAGATTACATCTGTCAAGATTATACTCATATGTGTGAAGTCCACCAGACAGCAAATATACACGATATCAGCAGTTTCATTAAAATGCAATTAATTAAAAAGCAGTTCCATGATCAAGTGAAAATAAACCTAAATTGTAATTCAATTTTTTATATGTTTCCTTTGGAAAATAATTATTTTAAGGGTCAATATGCTGATAAGAATAATCTAAATTGTTTTCTTTTTGTTATTATGTGATTCAAATATACATGTATAGCAATAAACCCATCCAATGTGTATTACTATCTATGTGAGACTTATTAATTTGTTCTGACCCTTTAATAACCACTGCATACTATACTCTTCAATGGGTGACACACTTTTACTAACACACTGTGCATTGCTTATAAAGTATATTGTCATTGATCCACTGGCGATGATTCAGGCAAATTTGTGTAAATAGCCAACATTGTAAACAAGCACTTGAGGCATCAGCTTATGCTGCAGCAAATATACTCAAATTATAACTTTTAGATTTTGAGTACTGATCAATCTGTCTGAACCCCCCACTAAAAAATCAGTCAATAAAGTAAAAGGTGGATCATTGTCTGAGAACCAACATCCATCTGAAATACTCAGAACTAAAACTAAATAATTCCATACAATATAAAAAATGAATTATGAAAGTAGTTTCATCTTATAATTCAATACAGTTGGCCGTACTACATTACATCAAAGAATCACCAGGAAAATACTACCATTTCATGACCTGTCATCAATTATACATAGCTGCAAAATAATATCATTAATTATACACTAAGAAGCCTTCAAAAGCCTGACACTGCTTCACAGCCTTTACTTCTACTGAACAGAGGCATTAACTGGTGAATTTCTGATATCGCTAAAAAAAAACCACAACAAAGTTGCAAAATGAATCACCATTTCAAACATCACACGAAAAGGCTTTTATGATTGGTTTAATAGTAAGCAGATGTCCAATCAAATGCTAAATAATTAAACTGGGATTGATGATACATTTAAGGCACCATGGTAACACTGATATCAAGGTTTTTACTTCAACAATGCAAGAAAATAAATGTTTGCTGGACTAGCTCATCTTGGACCATTTCATCTGACGTAATTTCACACGCTGTATACAACAAGATGCAGCAAGTTATTAATGTATAAGCATGATGACGGTAAAATTTGCCAAAGAAAGCAAGTGAATGAATACTGTAAATCAACACGTTTGAGAAAGCATGACATTTGAGCTATTTTAGTACGGCCAATCAATTTAATTCTTTCATGAGAAATTATCTGTTAGTAAATAAAAATGCAAAAAAATGCAAGGGGCAATCAATGTTACAGCTAAAAAAAATTATGTGAAAATATAACTGGATGACATGTTTTAATTTATTTCAATGCAAAATAACTCCTCAAAATCTATCTGTAAATCATCATGAATAATATTGAATAAAAAGACCCTTTGCCCATCAATAATTTAGCGCTCCTGTATAGAAAAAGAAAAGATTCACTAATACTTAATGGCAAAGAAATATACCATGATTAAAATCCTATCAAATGATAGAGACATTATGGTTTATTTCAAGCAACTTACTCAAGACGGATGAGGCCAAGTAGATAAAAATGGTCTTTTTTGCCTGGAATGACACAAAAAATGAACTAGTGCAAAGAACTATCAATGATGAAATAAATATATACAATTATAGGAAAACTCTTTGTCAGTACTCTTCTATAGGAATTAAATTCTTGAATCAATGTTGTCAAAGAATATGATATAATATCCTGGTGATATGAACAAAAAATAATGTAACTCTTTGACAGTAACTCCTACAGCAATGCAAAATAGGGCAAATTCTTCATTCAGTGATGTCAAAAATATGACATAATATGAGAGTGATACTGATGCAAATATACTGAAAAAGCAGAAAAAAAAGTATATATGAACAAATAAAATAACAGACTGAAATTAATTTCATTATGTATGTTTCCAACTCAATGACTCTATGCGATGTAATGTGATGTGATTTTGATTTTTAACGCCCACTCAATGATTCTATGTAATGTAATGAACACATAAAATAACATCATTCTATGTGATGTGTTGTAATGTGATGTGATGTGATGTGATTTAGATTTTTAACGTAGCTTTAACAAGTTTTCATTCATATCGCTATGATGCATGCAGTAAAGGCAGTTTACAGTGATGTCTAGCACTGGGGCATCATGCTGCAGACATGTAGCACAATGTCCCACCCAGTCACATTATCCTGACACTAGGCTGACCAGTCCTAACACTAACCTCTTAATGCTGAGTGCCAAACGAGGCAGCTGTTAGTACCATTTTTTTAATATAAGTCTTTGTTATGACTCGGCCAGCAATAGAACCCATGACCTCCCACATTTGATGATTCTATGTACCTAATATCATAAGTTTATAGCATTTTCCCACTGATATTTAATTCTGCATGTTATTCATATAACTTCTATCATGATCCTGTATTAAACAATAATGAGTTATCAATATGTATTGTTAGAATGTCACTTTCCATATGTAATGTATCACACCATCTATCATCACATAATACAGCAAGAACTTTAATTTAAACCTACTTGTTTAAGAAAATAAAAATAGGATGAATACATAAAATTACCCCAATCATAATCCAAAAGTGACTTCTGCTGAGTCAGTGTTTCTATTCCGACAGTCAAGATTCCACTACATGTGTCAATTTCCATGTTAGCCTGAATGGCTCGTCCAATCAGAGGCACATCCATACAGCATGTGATCCCGGTACACAGGGGAGAAATGACACAAGACACAGGGTTAGAACTGACTGGGTTCAGGGTCAGACTTTGGCCACACTGGACTGAAACAGAGTGAATAAACAATAATTTTAAAATAAAATGTAGCCTTGTTTCTGACTTGTGTTGATGATCCCCACACTTTAGCCTTGTGATATCCTGTTGAAATCTATTCATCCGACTATCTTTCACTCTTACCTCCCTTTAAGCCAATGAGTGAAGATCCACCAAACTTGGTAGATAAGCTGCCAATATATTAACCGTCTCCAGGTAGAGGTTACTGGTGAATGAATATATAGGAGTTCTTCAAAGGGACTGACCATCTACTGGCTGAAAACAATTTTCTGGAATTTATTCTTTCTAAATGCTGACACCATTTTGTCTGATATTTTGGAGCAATAATAAAATTTTCAAATTAGCCACTGTGGCAGCCATATTGCATACAAGATCAGTACCATTTTCATTTAGGACCAAACAGACATGATTAGATGTCTTTGGAAATAGCAGTAACAAGATTTTCAAGTTAGTTGCCATGGTAGCATACTACAGATTAGGCTGGCATGATTTAATTTTAAGATATTATAACGAGTTTGCCAGTAGAAACCCCATGTGACCTTCCACTGAGAAGTAGTGATGACAAGATTTTCAACAATGACTGCCATGGTGTCCATACTGGATTTCAGTTTAGCACCATTTTAATTCAGGTTCAGCTAGATATCATATGAAGTCTTTTAGTAAAAACCCATATCTATTTGACATTTTATTCAAGTGAAAATATCATTTTCAATATGGTCATAGTGGTGGCCATATTAGATGTCTAATTTCATTACAATCAACTAGACCAATAGGCAATCTTCTAATGGTTAAGGAGGAGTAGCAATAACAAAAATGTTGTACTCATTGGTGGCAGGATGCAAGATATCACACAATGGAAAACAGACCATCCCAAATGCTCCTCTGGTCCATGACCAGTAGAGCTAAAAAGCAGGGTTGAATCGTCATGGTAAGCCATGAAAGTAGCTCTAGTCCCATTAATGCAATGATATGATGTCATTAAGAGGAACGATCTAATGGGCATCATTCAACCCATTTTTCCCACTTGTGGACTTGCCCACTGATTTACTGGCAAAGGATTTTGTTGTATTAATGACAAAAGTGTTAATTAAATGAAGTAAAAGGAGGCCATATAATACACTGGACAAGATTATCATTTGAAAACTATGTGCTTTTAAATTTATTAATTGATAAATAAAACATCCTTACATTTCCACCCTGAACTTGGTAGAGTAGATCTTGTATAACAAATTTTTACCCTATATTTCAGAATCTTATGTTTTTACAATTACTTTTTATATATACATGTTGAAAACCTTCAACACTGTTACTGCTTTATTTATTTTTTACAGGACTAAATATTTTGATTTGGAATTTCCTCTTCCTAATGTTCTAGACCATTGCATCTTAAGAACTTTCAATTGGCATTAAATAGCCTGGAATGTTCTGACATGCCCCTGAACCCTACACATACACAGATACTGTTATTAGGCATTCTAATTTGCTTGATACAAAAATGCAACTTAGAATATAGTAATGGCATGACCACAAATCACTACACTCGGCTAAATTTAACGGTACCTGTATTAAAGCCAGAACTAGCTGCAGACATGTAGGGTTCCTTCCTTCTGTCACATTGGGTCTTGGACAGATGTATGGCAACTCCCAGATCTTCTAGCAAAAGGGCAGTAATGTAACTTGGTAATGATGACATGGAGACTGGTAGTCCATGGCTCTGCATCCATGAATCCAGGGAAAATCCTGAAATTAACACCAAAGATAGTTCCATATCAGTATGAAATTTAAAAAAATTAATTTGCATTTACACAGATTTATGCCAAATTTCTTACAATTATATAATAACTTCTTATAAATCTATATACATTTACAGTTTCAGTTATAACAGAACCTAAATATCATTTCTATCATTGTCTCCATGATAGTAGCTATATATATATATATGCGTGTGTGTGTGTATATATATATATATATATATATATATATATATATATATATAATGGAATTAATTGTACACAATTTTAATGTGGATCCAAATTTAGCAAAAAAGGTTTCATCACTATATTCACTAACATTTCACGTTTACTATTATTTTGTGATTGACAGTAATACATATGAAGCACAAGGTGTATCTAGTACATATAATAATTGATATGGTAATCTCAGTATACATTTTCTTAACCTAAATATTAAGTAATAACACTCACCATTGATGAGATAGCCCTGCTGAGAATCACACATTGGCTTTGGCATTTTCACATTCTTCATTATTGATACTTTGGTGACACAGTCATTTGGTTTAGTAGGATCAAAACAAACACTAATCCCAAAGTCTACCAGGTAACTATTCGCCCATTTTAGGTCAGTTATTGTATAACTAAAACAAGAATGAATGAAAATATATAAACTGGTGATTCACAATAATTATATTAAATCAGTTTTTGATTTATCATTAATTAAATTAAAACACGACATTTAATGTTACATTATAGGATTAAATGATCACGGTTGGGTATTTATTGATGTGTAAATTTTACCTAACCACTCACAAAGTAAATAAAAGTTGGAAGACTTTATGTTAACTTAGTGAGTGATTAGGTAAAATTTACACATCAATAAATACACAACATGATTATTTAATTGTTATAATTCCAATTTATTTCCATTCTGTCATCATATTAGCAGATTTCATCAACAAAACATTCACTTTTCTGTAGCTCAAAGTTGTGCTTCATTAGCCTCTTCACTGCAAATGAATACGTAGCTTGATCTTCAGCAGCCAAGAGTTGTCAATTGTTTATATGGTAATATAGGGTACAGTCTTGGAGCAGGTCATGCCAGTCATATAAAGAGCATGTTATTATTATTAACATATAAAAAATTGGTTAATGCTCTTTAAACCAGGCTATTCCTTTTCTTTCTAACATAACACTTGTGTATGGCATATGTTGTCATAGCATTCATTGCTCTTGCTTTCTATGCATTTCAACATTTCAAAAGCAAAATTGTTTTCAATTTAGTGAGATTCTTTGCTTGATATATAACCCTGACCTTAAATAACAGCCGGTGAATCATTGTTGAAACAAAATGAAATAACTTCTAAAGATGGGCTAGCAAATCCTGTCACATGCTTCCTTTGGCAAAAGGGATGAGTGTTGATATGCAGGAAAGACTGCAATTACATTGCTTTAGCACCTGATATGCGATTTTAATCAGGGCTTGCATGTCTTGGTTGGAAATCACAAAGGTGGGTGGGAGGGCTCATTATTATGGTGTAAGACATTGGTACAGATAAAGCTTCACATATAATTACCTGGTAACTGGGAACCAAAAGTAGTCTGCAGAATTTACTGATGCATAAAAATATCCTGATCAGCATCACGTTTTTATCCAATCAGATTGCATAAACTTTGGTCAATTCATAATACAGTAATTGGAATTATTTCCCAATAAACTCTGTCTCCTAAAATGTCCTTATATTACTCTTCAGGTCACCTGATATTACCCTTACATGCTTGTAACATAACATTCTTTCATCTTTATATGACTGTCATGTCAATAATGTTTTCCAAAGAGTCTGAACTATGTTGTTGTTGTTGTTGCTGTTGTAGGGTTTAACGCCAGTATAATTGGTGAAGGAAGAACCCTGGAAAACCCCAGGAAGAACCACCGACCCATGAAAAGCTACTGGCAGGCTTTCTCACGTCCCAACATTAGCTGAGGCTGAGACTTGAACTCACGCAGACACACGTGAGATGACAGTGATCCGTAATGGTGAGCACTTTAGACCACTCAGCCACTCAGGGCCCCCATCTGAACTATAGTGTATTCTTAACTTTTCCTTAAAATATAACAACTGCACCTCTAAAATGGAAATTTTGTTGTAAATTATGTTACCCAATCACACTAACATTAGGAAATCACTCTTTCCTACAGATTAAAGCTCCTTGTTCCCACTATGTGGCCACCTTTGTAACTTTTGACTTACTATAAAACTAAAAATAAATTATGTATGGTGAAAATTAGATATAAATTGCAATCGATTCTTTGGATGCACTGTTTGCAGTTTCAAGCCAAAGGTGAAGCTGGTTCCATCCAGAATAATGGTGGCCACCAAGTGGGAACAAGAGAAGTATAACTGTACTTCCCTTATCTATAGGATATATACATCAGTAAAATGGAATAGAGGAAGGGCCGTTAATTTCACTTTCATTACATATGATGAAACACTTATTGCACTTCTTTATCAGGATAAATGACTAATTGTCCACAAGCAACATATAAGATAAGAAAATGCAAACAGAAGTTTTGAATGAAAAAGGGTTATTTTAAGGATGCCAATTCATAATGGCAGATATTACAGGTATTTAACAAAAAACTGGACAATTAAAACCTGTAAACTCTGAGTTACAGAAAATTTGTCTATCAATCTTAAAAGGTGAATGCGAAATCTTATTATCTATCTTAGACCCAAGAAAGAAGTCCAATATCTCCAGGTCATGTTATTATTTAGTGTCAAGCCAGATTGTTTACATTATGTTGTATACACCACTCCCTCAATAACTCGCGCCCGGAAAACTCGCGATCCCGCTTATAATGCGGTGTCCATCTTGGCTCCCGATTTTTTCCAGAGAAAATGCATTTATCTTTAAAATATGCTGAACATGAAAAAATTACGATAAGAACTGATAAATTAAACCTTGATACATTGCTCGTTTTATCATCGAAAATGGTGATTAATGCCTGTAAAAATATAATCCATATTTTGAAATTTACAAGTTCTAAAGAAGAATTAATTTCAGAGATCTCGAAAATGCTTAATTACGCGTATTTGGACGCCAATTTGGAGTCCTCCATATGCATGTAATAGGTGCATGGGAAAATTCAAACATCTGCCGGTCCTGTTTCAGCCACCTGCTTTGTGGGAAAATGTGTTGACCAGTTAACTGTGCTGATATTTACAATGAGAGAATTCAGTAACTGAAAAACTCTTTGATGTACTGTTGCCATTTTATAAGAGTACATTAAAAAAAAAAGAACATGATGCAACAGCTAGGCGGCTACTTCAAAGGCTTTGACTGGTGGCCGAGTGAGAAAATGTACTGATATTCAGTAATTGAATTCAGAGGCAGAAAGATCCAGTTTTAAAATCCTAGCAAGACCTCTGTTTAAAGATATCATATATTATGTAAGTTTTTATGATAAATAGTTGTCAGTATACTGTAAATAAACAGTCTGGTGAAATAGCAATCGATGAAAACTTCTGGTAAATGCTAACAGGTGCAACAGAGAATGAAATAAACACCAATTAAACGTCTTCCTGTGTGAAAGTCACGTTCTAATCCTTTAATTCCATTTCAGTGTAAACATTATAATCACAACATATTCTGTTCATTGAAAACATGAAAAGAGTCAATCGACCGTCACATCGAAACCCGTGAGTACTTCTGTGAGAACCTAATTACATGTACATGCCAGCTTTGTTTTGATCAACAACTTGGGGAAGTGTTTATTGCATTAAAAAAAAATCGATTACAAGAGACCTGGGGTGCTGGATTAAGGGTCTTGGAGCTGTATTTGACGAAAAGTAAAACAGTAACAGAGACAACGACAATGATAGTGACTTTGAATGTTTCAGTGAAACTGATGTCATTAATGCCGAGGCTGTTTGGGAGAAATTCGTACAGACTCATGGTCTGAGATGGGCGTTTCTCTAAATGATATGGAGAAGTGGATTTGTGCTGACAATGATTGCCCCACAGCCGAATACATGTCAGATGAAACTATAATTAATTCTATAACAAACAAATTTGCTGCAGAAGACGATTCTAACTGGAGTAACACAAGTGTTGAAAGTGATGCAGATGCAGATGTTGCACCCCCACACCCCTCTGCACAGGAAGCAATCAAATATTTTGATATTGCCATAAGGTGGCTGGAGACCCAAAATGTTGACTACGTAAAGCTCATGCAGTTGAGAAATCTGAGGGATTTCGCTCGGCGGCAGAGAAACCAAGGAGTAACACACACAAAAAAAATTAACTTATTTTTTCAAAAAGTGAATTGATATTTGTCAAGCGTGGCACAAACGGCAAGTATTAACTTGTTCTAATTTACGTTGTTTTAAATCTGTAGATCAATTAAATATATTAGTACTGATTAACCCTTGTTTTTTTGTTTTCCACTTTACTTCTATCACATTCAAATCTATCTATCTTTCGATCGACACTGTTTCTTGAAAAGAGTCGATCTTTTGTATATAACAAAAACGTCTAATTTGGATCAAACAACAAAACTTGAATGTATCCAATTCAACATAAAAATTAGTGACGTAGTACACAATGTGTGAAGTGGTACACATGTTAAGCGAACGGAAACCACGTGGAATAATGTTTTCGATGATCGCCTCAACATACTGTAATTGTAATTTATCCTGAAATTAATGTTGTCCTATGAGGAAATAATAAAGTACACCGTTATGAAGAGTTATTTATTAACAATTAATCTCAGAACGATTATAAAGTGAGTATTCAACAGAATAATCTGCCTACCCCCCCCCCACCTTATTTTTCCGTTATGTCGTCAATCACTTTCTTGGTTTTGGGCTTATAGGTCCCTCGATAACTCGCGCCTCACTTATAGTGCGGTCGATGTTTCTGGACCCCGATGTGCACGAGTTATCGAGGGAGTGGTGTATACTGTATATATTGTACATACACATAGAAGGCCTCAAGGTAGATTATTTCTGTAACTGAGTTACCTTCTCTAAATAAAGTCTTTATTATCATCATTATTGTTTTTATTATTATTGTTATTACTGTTATTATCATTATTAATAGCATGGATATTTCTTATTTATGACAGTATTTGGTTTATGTAGCCATCCATTTGTTATGTTCCCACCTCTTGCAACAAGGCATCATCATTAAGCCTGGACATTCTGTCCACATGCATGTCCATCTGTACCTAGATGTTCATTAGCAGGATTGCACAAAAACCACTTGAACAGACAAATTAAATCTGTTAGGCATATCTGTATGAACCAAAGATACTGCCAGGATTTTATCTAAAGGATGAAGCACCCCCTTGTCTCCAAAACAAGTGGGGAGTAGAAAATGAGGAGGGAAAGGAGGAAACGGCCTTATTTCAATATTTGCCTAACACTTCAATATCTGTCCTTCTTCCTGCTTCACTCTGCCTGAGCTCTTTTGAAATTAAAACCTTGTAATGTCACCTCCAATTGTATAAACTTCAATCTGTTGATTGTTTCTGAGCATAATCTGCACCATATCTATGTATGAATATTGTTCTGTGCTGAGAGTCTCCTTTCAGTCTGCAGTTTCATGGGGCATATACTTAGCTAGCTTAGCCAGCTCTAAGTTCATAAACTGTTCTTTGTGGTTGTTATATACTATTTTTGATTGCTAATAGATATTGTCTTTTGGATATGTCTGCTCCAAAATAAGAATTTTCACTAACATAAGCTCTCACAAAGTTTCACTTTCTTAAATCAGTGCTTTGCTGATTGTTATGTCTGATTTCTTACCTGCTCCATTATGCTATAGTAGGGTTTTAGGCCCATCAAGGACATAGAGTCCCTTTTAAGACAGAGATATTTTGATCAAATAAATATCTCTACCTACTCATTTCATTTAAATTCTTACTGTTCATCTTAAACCTTATATGGCTAAATAGTTCTGTAGCACAAGACCTGCAAGACTAAATTGTTTCTGAAAAAAATTGCACTTTACTTTTAATTGTCAATATTTTAATGATGCTTTTCTGCCTTTTCTCCATGTAATTTTGAAATAATGCTGAAAGAGGGGTAGACAGACTGCCTGTTTCTGTCCATCCAGCATGTATATAGGACTCATATTCAACATCATTTTTGGGTTCATTATAACTTTCCAGTATCTTCATTAACTTGCTCAGCTCCAATTGGTTATAACTTTACAAACTATTGTCATCATACTATCATCAACCATTATTTTGCTGAATGAAATTATCATCTGATGATGAATCACATTCAGGAATCAGCTACTCTGGTGTTCTAGGTAGACCACATTTTAAACAAGCATTTGTAAAACTTCCTTGATGCATGGTTCAAGCTACAACACAATGCTTTTTCCAGAGTCCAACATGCCAATCATGTTAAGTTTATCAACCATTCATGTTAAGTCAAAGAACACAGATGTGTAAACTGTTGCCTACCTGAAATGAGACTTATGCCTCAACAAGCACTATGATGCCTACCTGAAATGAGACTTATTTCTCAACAAGCACTATGATGCCTACCTGAAATGAGACTTATGTCTCAACAAGCACTATGATGCTCATCTGAAATGAGACTTACGTCTCAACAAGCACTATGATACCTCTACCAGTGGCATGGCATATAGTCATATGTTAACAGTTCAAAAATAAAACTTGTATATTGCACAGAATACATTTTTATATGCAAGACTTTAAACTGATTTGTGAGAGCTCTCATGCAACATTGCTCTCCAAATGCTCAAATTCATACAAATTTTCCATGATTCTCACATTTGTACATCCTGGCAGAAATGCTCAAGACCAGTATATTAAATTTGGTCAGGGTATGTGGAATTTTACTCAAGTTATTATGCAGAAACAACTTCTGTGCTTTCAAAGTGACGTTGACCTCTGATTTATTGTCTCCCAAATCAATAAGGGCTTTTTGTTACCCAAGTGCAAACCATATACAATATCTGGTAGCTGTAGCACTAGTCAACTGTGCAGTTACTGTGCAGAAACAAAACTGGTAACAGACAAGATGGATGGACAGATAGATCTCAAAATAAGCTGTCTTATGGCATGTGACCTTCACCTCTTATGCCTGGATCTAACCTTGCAAGAATACATCAAAGATTATGTTTAAAAGTCTAAACATATCTACTGACATACAATATATATTTTTTCCCACAAAAAATAAGAAACTGACAACTATGACCTTGACATTTGTCCTTCTGAGTTCTGTATCAGTAATGACATTTGCATCTCATGGTAAATATTTTTACTTGATGTCACTTCATCCATGGCAATGATAAATAGTACTGCTTGAGCAAAATACTTTTAACTACTGGTCACCCACCTAAATTTAAATGAACTCCACCATGTCACCTTAATCTTTGAGCTATTTGGTTATCAGTCTCTAGTGAGTGATATAACTTTCTTTTTGATGCATCTGTGGTATAAATTTAATGATCCCCCAACGAAAACAGGAGATACTGCCCTTTTTAAAAGCACTTTAGCTAAAAGCTGATGCCAGCTGGCAGAACATTGTGATTATTATGTCTTGTCTATAGTATAATTGCCGTAGGAACTGACAATAGGTTGTTATAGCTTACCTTATGCATGCAACACCAAACAGGCACATCTCTTGTTTCTCGTCTGTAAAAACAACATTGAATTCATGTCCATAAGAATGAAATAATTAATGCATCTGATGGCATACCCACAACATACACATAATAATTATTATTTGGATAAATATCAAAAGTTAATGCTTATCATAATCAGTGCACACCAACAAATTTATAAAAAATATCCACAAATAATGTGCACATACATAATAGAAGATTTAGCTCCCTTTATTTATACTGTTGGCTCTCCACTCAAGAGATTATTATCTCCCTGATTATTGTTTGCACTAAACATGTAACATCTGTTTTAAGACCAATCTGACCAACAAAGTTAAGTGATAACAAGGTAACAGGCATGCAAAGGTGATGAGCTCTAAAATACCTAATGATGTGCTAGGTAGGTTTTAGCAGCAGCCTCCCTGTAAAGTGGGTTAGGCTCATGTCAAATGCCCTTAATACTCTACATGCTTTCAAGGTTTTAACCAAAATGATTTATAGTAGGGCATGTGCAGGAATGTTTTAGATACTTGGGCAGATCTGTTCATCAGTATAGTGAACAAACATGCCCCTTTAAAAATACACTGGATAAATAAAACCACCAGCCAGGCTGGATTTCCCTTGAAATTTTTTAAGTAATAAAGCAAAGAGACCAACTAAAATCAGTAGGAAATCAAACTGAATATAGAATTTGGAGGAATAAAGTTAATAAAATGATATGTCAAGCCAAACAAGCGCACTACAAAAAAGTGCTGGATGAAAACCAAAATAATCCCAAAGCTATCTGGAAAGTGTTTACTGGGTTTGGTGCAGGCAAATGTAAGAGTAAAGCTGATATTTTATCCCTCAATCATGAGGGCATTTATACTGATAATCCAACTGACATCTCAAATATTTTTAACAACTTTTTTGTTTAAATTGCTGAAAAACTTAAAAACCCCAGAACTTCATCTGATCTTCTGGAACTCCAACATTTTTGTGCTAAAAAAACTACCAAACAATATAAAGTTTGAAATTCCTGAAATGAGTCCAGAATTGGTTTAAAATATATTAAAAAATGGATGATTGTAAGCTACAGGACTCTATATGACTGGGCCAAGGCTACTAATGGCAGCTGCACCTGAAATTGTAGAGAGTATAGCTTTCATTTGCAATGAAAGCATTAGGTCTAAAAAATTTCCACAAACATGGAAAACTGCTAAGGTTACACCATTGCATAGAGCAAGAACAAAAGATGATGTAAATAACTACAGACCCATCTCTATTCTTCCTTGTCTCTCCAAATTACTAGGAAAACATGTACATGATTCTTTTCTCAACTATCTAAACACTTATGATCTTATTCATGACAATCAGTCTGGCTTTCACCAGAATCACTCTTGTGAAACTGCACTTCTATCTTTGATTGATAAATGGTTGAAAGCATCAGATCAAGGAGAAATGGTAGGCACTATTATGGTTGATTTTCATAAAGCTTTTGATCTTGTAGACCATGAAATTTTGCTTGAAAAACTAAAAATCTATCAGTGCAGTGAAAACTCCCTAAACTGGTTTACTTCTTACTTAACTGCTAGAGTGCAAAAGTATCTTTAAAAGGTCAACTTTGTGAAAGGAAAAATATTTATTGTGGAGTACCACAGGGCTTTATCATTGGACCTCTGTTATTCATTCTATTTATCAACGATTTGCCTCTTAAAATTGGAACTTCAATTTCTTCCACTGACCTCTACACAAATAATATTTCACTGTCTGAGATGGGTAAAACCAAAACAGTACCTGAAAGTAACTTACAAGATGCTCTCAACAGATTTCAAGTATGGTGCAAGGAAAACAGTATGATCATAAATACAGAAAAAATGAAAGCCCTTAAAGTTACAACACAACAAAAATGAGCAAGGCTAGATAGCAGCAAACTCCAGGTTCTATTTGACAATGTGAGCCTTAATGTGACCTCTCAAGATAGAATTCTTGGTGTATTTGTCGATAATAATCATACAAACTAAATAAAGAGAGATGATGATCTGATAGCCCAACACAGAGGGCCTCTAAAAATCTAGATCAGGTCCGTTGGGACCCCTTCCAATCTAGATCAGGTCCCTTGGGACCCCTCTTTATCTAGATCAGGTTCCGTGAGACCCCTCTTTATCTAGATCAGGTCCCTTGGAACCCCTCTCAATCCAGATCAGGTCCCTTGGGACCCCTCTCAATCTAGATCAGGTCCCTCTCATAATATAAGTGTGGCCTGTTCCCAAAAACAAGTGTTATCTAGTTTGCCTTAAAGAAACCTTCAGCCCGCATTTGTTTTGTTCATTATTTGAAAGACACTGTTAAATTATTAATATTTTCAGCATATTTAGAATCCATAATTATGGCTCTGAAATCACAATGATTCCAGCAAAACCAGAACTGATAGCATATGGTGGGCATGTCAGAATAAAAGTGAAGATGTATTTTTTTGACAATTGAATAGTAAGTCAGGACAAGTGCCTGAACTATTCTTTGAGCACCGGAGCAATTGGAGAATGGATGACATCAGGATCTGGAGGAAACAATGCTTTACTTCAAATATTTTTTGAGACAAATATGCAAGACTCAATATAATATTGGAATATTTCTGTTTGTGTTTAAAATGATTTTAACTATATATAAAAACAAGAGCAAAGAATAAAAATAGGCTACTTGAGGCACATGGAACTGTTGGAACTTGTGCTAGGGGAATTTGAGTCAGTGCTTGTCGCTTGTGCAATTATTTAGTCACTTTACTGGGCCTGTCTCTGAAAAACTTTTTCCCTTAGTACTGATTATACATATATGGAAAAAAATCAATCTCAATCATGCAATACAATTATTTGATGTTTCCACCACAATAAGAAATGGGCATTGGTTTGGTTCTCAAAAGCTGTACCTTAGTGGTGACTTCAATAACGCATGCACCCTTCAAAGAATGCCGACTACAATCTTCAATAAAACAAAGAACCTTTCTTCAAAGTAAGTCAGTACCAAACATAAATAAAAGCAATGGAAACTGATGGATTGTTTCATTTTCCAAATTGGGTGGAACATGTTTACCGTGCCGTGAAAGTTTCCGTTTTGCAGGAAAAATGTTTATGCTTATGAACGCTACCAATGGTCACTTAAAGTGCAAACTTTTACGGACCTGGGATGTACTGAAAAGTAAATTTGCTTCATCATCTGTTACACGATTGTGCTATTTTTTCCCCACTGAATTCAGACCTATATGACCTATGACAAAATTATTCAATATTTTAAATGTGTGTGTGCACATTTTTGATGGTATTACTTGTATTGTTGATTCAATGTATGTGATGAGATTCACAGGTAATTACACGGTGTTGATATTCTATTCAAGCTATGCATTAGACATGTGTATATAAACAGTATACACGTATATGTACCAATGTGTGGTTCTCTGAATAAAGTAAATATTATATATGCCTTCTCCGTTTTCACAACAGGTGTATTTCTCATTTAATTTGCATCGGTTTAAGACAGTTACTTGCCAATCTTATTTTTGTACCCGCATTTATTACCTGCCCTCCCCCCCCCACAATTTTTGGGGGTACATGCATCATTTTCTTCAGCTAACTGGCCTGGTTGCTTGTAACACAGTTCAGTCTATAACATGGTCGGGTTATATGGCTCACAACTACTGTTTTATAGTGGGGTCACACTGTGTGTGTGTGTGTGTGTATGTGTGTGTGTGTATATATATATATATATATATATATATATATATATATATATGTAGTGTATTACAAATATGAGAAATATATCAGATTATTTACCCCATTTGAAGTTCTCATCCAATGAAAGGACAAACTGTAATTTCTCTATGCCAATGGTTAGAGTGTTGTTGCATGCATCCAGTTCTAGATACATATGGAAAGTTCGGGCCAAATAGCTCACATCGGTACAGCATTCAACCCCTGTGCATGATTTCGTTATACGACACGTGTTAGGATTCTCCACCTCAACAGTGTTCACCTTCTCACAACCTGCAACAAGACGAAAAGGAATCAGTCTGATTATAGGTCAGTTGAGGGATATCAGCCCAAGTATAGTAAGTTAAGTGATATCAGCCCAAGTATAGTAAGTTAAGTGATATCAGCCCAACTATAGTCAGTTAAGGGATATCAGCCCAACTATAGGTCGGTTAAGGGATATCAGCCCTGCTATAGTCAGTTAAGGATATCAGCCCAACCATAGGTCGGTTAAGGGATATCACCCCAACTATAGGTTGGTTAAAGGATATCAGCCCAATTATCTATCAATAAAGGGATACCAGCCCTGTAATAGATCAGTTAAGGGATATTAGGCTGATTATAGGCCAGTTAAAGGATAACAGTCAAACTATAGGTCAGTTAAGGGATATCAGCCTAAATACAGGTAAATTAAGAAAAATCAGCCTAATAAGTCAAAAAGGTCATGTACACGTGTGAATAACGGTGATCATAATTTTCATTGTTTCTTATCATATGTATTTAAATTATAGAATATACGCATTGATTCCAAAAATGTGTTTGCACATCTATGTAAAGCATTTCAATTAGTTAAGTTCAATTGACAATGACAATAATTAAAGAGATATATTACACTTTTAAATGACTTCCAAAGGATACTCCATGTAAATCTGGTCACAAAACATAAAGATTACACATAAACCTCACATATATTCTTGTATCAAATAAATATAATAGTACTTAATCAAAGTCTTTCATGGCACTTTTCAAAATAGAATAACTTCAATCAAAAATGAATACATACTGCACTCGTATCAGTTTTTGTACATAAAAAAATAATTTTGTTTTAAAGTACCAAAAATAATGTGCAAATCTTTTAATTTTTCTTAAGAGATAATGTATGAAAAATGTACAGAACCTAACACTGAGATGCACTCCAAAACATCTACATGACTGTCAATATTAAATTCATGTACATCAGACAAAACTGCACTAAAGCAGTATGCACTACTATATAGAGGATATCTTCTTTTTATGTTAATACAGGATATAGTTCATCAGTTGTTATGAAAAATTTGATTCTTATGTTACTTTGTTTAGGCTCAAATAAACAGTAACAAAAGAAAGAGTGAAAACAACAAGCTTTGGAAAATTTAACAAAGAATTTATATACCCTGGAAAAGCGCTATAAAATAAAACAAATAAGAACTTACAGTTTAAAAACTCAAATCCAAAAATAATCCAAGAATAATCCACAAATTAAATTTTAGAAGTCCTAATAATGTAATGTTCTAATGAATTCAAGTTTGAGTCCCAACGAAGAATCCAACATACACTGTAGTCACTATGGTGTTGCATTGTCTACAGTTCTTGTTTATTCCACAGTCAATAATATTCCAGTGTTTGAATTTCAGGATAAAATTCAAAATAAATGTCTTTGTCCAATAATTCTGTATGAGCACTCAAATGTTTCCAGGAAAAAGAATTAATCTTTTAGAATCCAAATAATTCAAATAAAAATTAAAATGTAATTCCCAAACTGGTCACAAACACACACTTTCCAGTGTAAAGATAAAAGCTCAAACAAAGAAATATCTCTATAAACAGAGGTTATACAGTAACTTGAAATGCAAAACAGATTCCTGGATGAGGTTTAACTCTCCAGAATTTTCTAGAAGTATTTACGTCTAAAAGCACATAGATAACCTTGACAAAAGCCAATCATTTTACTCAAAGAATAAGATAAAAATAAAACGTTATTTACTTGTCTCAGTGATTTCTGAATCAAGGTCAGAAACTAATTCAGAAATAGAAACTGTTTCTATTATTAGGCATTTATGAAAAGATTCAGGTCAAACTGAATTTTCTGGAAAATATCGAATTCCGAGTAAACAAAATTACATTACACTGACATGTAATGAAATTAATGAAATTAAAAATAAAAGATGTTAAAACTTACAATTAAATTAAATCAAATATAAATTAAATCAAATATACATAACATGATATTTTATCCAGTGGTGAAGTTGGGAGTTATAATATAATGTTTGGCATACCATAAGATGAAAAATATCCATTATTTATGCAGGAAAAGAAAATTTTCTTTCATTTTCATTATATCCCAAACTTGCTATAGAATCAAAGTTTAGAAGAGTAAACCCACTCTACAGCAAAAAACATGTCCTACGTATCCTTTTCATAAATTCACCTCTAGCTTTCCTAGGCTGATCAGTATGATTGGGCTGAACTAAATTAAATTTTTGACATTTTGTGAACTATCTGGCCACAAACAAAGGTAGATTTAGCAATACATAACGGTGGGTTTATCATTGCTGTCAAGAAGTAAGTAGAAATAACTTCATAGATATGTGACCTGCATCAAGTCATATTTATTTCCATGTCTGAAAAATGAAATGCTGTTTCTATTTCTTCTAGTTCACAATGTGCACTTTTGTTGTGACTATTTCTTCTAGTTCACAATGTGCACTTTTGTTGTGACATCTATAATTTCTGTAGGCACACACAATCAAGCATTGCATGACATGACATGAAATCTTATATTTTCAGATGGTAAAATATAAGGATATATTACTAACATGTGAAAATATAGGAATGAAAAAATATGACAATTATTTTGCCAATAAGTTTCTGGAATGAAAAAATATGACAATTATTCATCAATAAGTTTATAAAAAATATTTTGTTAAAATTTGCCTACATGTGTACTGGAATAGAGAAGTTCAACAATGAATAATATGGACACTATTGTTCCTTCTCACCTTCGTATACATTACTGGCACCACTAACAAAATAATAAAAATACAAAATACATACCATGCTAATTCAGATTTAAAGATATGTAATTTACATTTAAATATTTACGGCATTTTGTCAATAAAAACGCCATGTATTTTAAATTCCAAGAACAATCATTTAGCACTTTGTGTTGTTTTCTCTGCAAGTAAAATGACCTCTCCATTCACATCTAAGTTTACCCATTATGAGCAAGTACATGTACACTTCCTGTAGTTAGGTGGAATTTGGTTTGATTTTTGATCATGCTAATTATTACTTTTAATTCAAAGCTCTGACACTTTTGACAGTTGGTACAAAGTGTAACTCATTAAGAAACTTACACGAGTAAGCACCTGGTATTACCCAGTACCATATATTACATTAATATAACAAAAAAGGAAACAAAGAAAGATTGGAACTATATATCCAGCAAAACATGTCCCAAAAATAATTAAAATTAAATATGCTGATTAGTAAATAGGGTTTATTGCCTTAAGAGTAGGGCCCTAAGGAATCAAAGTGGGTCTCTAGAGAGTTTGTACTAACCATGGTATATGTTTGGTATTTTAATGATCTTGAGACTGCAGATGTGAACTGTTGTCATGATAAATTCATGAAAGCATTACATATCAATTCAAATATCAACACTCAAACTGAATATATCTTAAACTAGTTCATTAGGTCCTAATTTTTTCCATTGTTGTTTTCACTTTAACACAAGATCCTTTGATTTCTATAAGAAAAAGCTTGTATGTACATATCAGCATGTTGTTGTCCTTCCTTCCTCTCTGATAACAATGGAGTCTATTTCATTAGGAATCATAAAGAGGTTTGTACCAAAAATTACAAGTTCTCAATTATAACACTAATTTCTCTGAAGAAAAATAAAGACACAAATAATTAAGACATTTATTGACTTTACTTTGTAAACAAATTAAAGGTTATACAAAATTGCATGAATTA
Organism: Sinohyriopsis cumingii; assembly: GCA_028554795.2. Lineage (NCBI taxonomy): Eukaryota > Metazoa > Mollusca > Bivalvia > Unionida > Unionidae > Sinohyriopsis > Sinohyriopsis cumingii. Next base: position 86,019,051 of record CM068838.1, read on the forward strand.
GTTTCTGAAATCACACAAATTCTGGCAGAAGTCCTTAAAAACATATATATTTTCATCTTATGGACTGTATGACATGTACATTTATATTCAACTCACTTTTTGTCCATCCTGCAGTAGGGAAGGCAAAACGAGCATCATCATTCTTACGAGAGCATTGTGGGCTAGACATGTACAGTGCCAGTCCATACCTATCAAGGATTTCTGAAACATAGTATTCCTCGAATGGCTTAAAGATTTGCAGGTTCCTTGCTGTCATCCACTCTGAGAAGGAGAAATCTGAAGATAAACAAGAAAATTAGCAGGGATTCTTTATGTTGATGGGAATGATGATGCTAATTCATAAGTTATCTCACCCTGAAACCATGTTATTCAACAATATAATAAATCTATATCTCTCCCATTATCATGATATGGCCATAGTGAGATACATACATAAAGGCAGATAACAATGATATGGTAATGCTTTAACCATAAAATAAACCATAGCTGAAAGGCTTTGCTTACAACTACTTGGGTTGTAACAGAGGAACTTGTGCAAAGAAACAATGTTAGAAGAAATGACATGCTGGTCTCATTCAATATTAATTTGAAGCACCATGCCAAATTTGTATGAAAATCAAACTGTGTGTTTTAGATTTTTAATGTAGCTTTAACAATTTTTCAGTCATACCACTATGTTATCTGCAGTGTGGCAGTTTATAGTGATGTCTGGCACTGGGACATCATGCCCTGGGGCATCATGCCGCAGACCTGTAGCATCATGTCCCACCCACTCACATTATTCTGACACCAGGCTGACCAGTCCTAACACAAACCTTAATGCTGCGTGCCTAGTGATGGAGCTGCTAGTACCATTATTACAAGTCTTTCTTATGACTCAGCTGGGGTTCAAACCCATGACCTCCCTCACCCAAGACAGATGCTCTATCCATGTAGGCCACTGGCATGGTGAAATCAAACAGTAACAAGTGCAGCAGAAACCAAAGTCATAACAAAAGGGCAACCAGGGGTCACTTCTAAATGTTATTTGGAATGCTGGAAATCGGACCCATCAAGATTTCATGAATATTAATCTTCATGACATTGATGGGAAAATGGGTAAATTAATGTCTGAAAACCAAAGTAAGGAGAAACATATAGGAACCACAAATCCTATAAACGGCATCAAGAAATGATAGAAATTAAACAAATCCCTAAGCTTATAAATATAAAGCAGCATACTAAATTTGGTTGAAATCAAAAAATCATTAGTAAATACATAATGTTGGAGAAATTGAGGATGATGGAAAATTATAATAACCCATAATTTTCCAACTATGGTAGCTGCTGCTTTAGGAAAAGATGGCTATGACATCACATGTTTACATCTTGATCTCCACCAGAGATACAGTCTCTCTAGAGAAGCTGTATAATGTTCCATTACAATCTACACAATGGTGCACCTATCTTTTGCAACAGAAGCATCTTGATACAAAAAATACAGATAACTGGAGGGTGTTCAGTTTTTAATCTTAAGTATATCTCTGATGAAGAGAAAAAAATGTGTTGAAAAGGACAATTGTATCAACGTGTGCAGATTTCATGACAACAGAAGAGTTGCACAATACTGTCATTTGCAGCTGACATTTTGTTGTTGTTGTTGTTGTAGGGTTTAACGCCATTTTTCAGCACACGATAGACTATACATGGCGGCCAGTATTAATGGTGGAGGAAGAAACCTGGAAAACCCCAGAAAGAACCACCGACCCACGAGAAGCTACTGGCAAGCTTTTTCACATACATTGGCTGAATCCGAGACTCGAACCGACGCAGAGAGAGGTGAGATGGCAGTGATCCATAACGGAGAGCGCTTTAGACCACTCGGCCACTTGGGGCCCCATGCTGACATTTTGAGAACAGGGATTAATGAAATCCGCCAATGTTTACCCAAAGCAAAATTAGCAATGAAATTGTGTTGCCACATGCCAGTTCAACTCTGAGATTTATTTTCCAATACCAGCTCCCTTTGTAGGAATTAAAATGAATCTCCTCAAACTCCAGCTTCAACCCTTAACCGGTATAGCCAACTAACAGTTTTCAATTCACCAGATAGCATGCAACCAAAACTGATTTTTTTTAAAAACACAACCCTGTCTCAATCACCACCCAAACTGGTAAGTTCAAAATAATGATTTATGTTGTTTCTAATTAATTATCATATATTGGTAACCTCCATAAAGGAATACGTGTACACTCAATTATGCCCTGGTACCAATAATTAGGGACTGACATTTTACTGTCAAGATGAAGATAGTGTTTTCTTTTTCTTAAACAAAATCTCCAATAAAATATGATGATTCAGATTTTGTACAAATCTGGGCACTTTTTTCCAAGCTATCTGAGGGTGACATTTTCTCTCCAAATACACACCTCATCTATTAAAAGTATATAATCAATTTGCTTTAACAATATCATTATGATGACAATGGTTATGATGATGATAATAACAATGGTGATGGTAGCGAAATGTAAATTTATGAATTTATGATGCAGAAAACAAATTGAGGAGGATGGGCCATAAGGAGGCATAACTCCTACAAATGTGACATAACTCTGAAAATCAAACTCTTTGAAGATCTCATCATTATAACACTGCATTCCAAATTTCTTTTAAATCCAACAATCTTTGGTAAAGTATTGCTGCAGAAACCAAAATTAGGAGGATGGGCAATCAGGGAGCATAACTCATGAGAATTACACTGAGGAATCTGAACAATAGAAATCAAACATAAAACCGAGCACTATATATGGTTGAAATCAATCTTTCATAAAGTTATGCTGCAGAAACATCATGATGAATAGCAATATGGAGACAAAGCACCAGTACATAATGTTGTGAAACCTGGAAATAAAACTCATTCAAGGTCTGATCAATATAAAGCATGAACAATTTGGCCGATATCCTGAAAACCGTCCTAAATTTGTGCTGTGGAAAGCTGGTTTGGGAATCAAGAAGCATAACTGCTGTAATTGCTGTTGTAAAATACTGAACATCAATCTTATTCAAGGACTCATTGATAAAAATCTGGTTGAAATCAAACAATCTTTGGTAAAGTTAATCTTTGTGAATCTAAGTTAGGGGGACAGGCTATCAGGAGCCATAACTCATTGAAGTGATGACATGGAAGGCTGGAAATCAATCTCTTCCAAGGTTTAATCACTATAAAATGCACATAAAATTTGTTTCAACTCTAATAATTTGCAGTAATTGTACAAATGAAACTGCCAGAAGAGAAACTGCCAACAGCTGGCTAGATGGAAAACAATGTTACTACAGAGTTCTGCTGACTTTGCCGAGTTAAACCGATACAGATAAAAAGGCATCAAACTTGTCATGAAAATAAACTGTACAATCCACTTTGACTTTTGGGCAGTGAAGTTCGAGGCTTAAATGCACAGAACCACCTCCATGAAAAAGGTCATGATTCTGTTTACTTAATAATCAAATCAATTCCCTTTCATCCTATGTGTTTTGATGGCAGGGTAACCAACCAACAATAAATTCATGTACTCAAGTCTAAAATTTTGAACTAAATACTCTTAAAACTGAAACTAGGATGCATTGGTGTTTAAACTGCAGACTCTGCATTACATATCCCAACAGAGCAATCATCAAGATAATCATTAATTCTGACACTGTCATAATAGCTACTTCACCCCTTCATTACGTTGTTTTGATCAATTAATAACTGATGCCATTTTCTTGATAAAAGTAGTAAAAAGGAGCAATTTTAACAAAAAATTTAAAAACAAAAAAGAGAGTAACAAATGTCTACTATTGACCCATTTTATCCTGAATACGACTGCGGTCGCAACACCTCATTCTATCCTGAATACACCTGCAGTCGTAGTATCCCATTTTATCCTGAATACGACTATGGTTGTACTCTACTACGTATGTGTGTAGCGTCTCTAGAAACACGTGTTATACATCATATATGTGTACTTCTTCACATACACAGGAAATGGTTAAAGCACGCATGCGCAGTGAAATTTTAAAAAAAAAACGCGGTTGAAAAAGAAATTGCTGACTTGAAAATCGATCAATAAAATGATGGACGACAACTCTGATGTAAACATGGATGTTGATAGCGAGGGTAGCGACATTGAAGTTGACGATTTGGATGATTCCGATGATAATATTTACTTAAATGATGGGCTAGAATTTAATAAAGTTGATGAAAGAGATGATGCATGGCGTCATGCACTTTTCGACAGCGATTCGGAGAATGAAGCTGACTTTAAAAGCTTTCAGGAAAAATGGGTCCGGGATGATTTTTCACTTCGGTTGTAGCCAAGATTTAAATTGATAGAAGGAGCAACACACAGGAGAAGCCGATGCAAAACATTATTTTGAGTTACTTTGGGATGATTTAATCTGGATAAAACTTGTTGATGAAACAAATTGTTACATTGAAAGATTTCTAGGATTAATTTGTGACAAGTTTTCATGAGAAACTGCATGCTGAAGTACATGTTCCAGAATGTGAAGTAAACAAATTGTTCCTTGTGTCATGTTGTCCAATTTTAGTAAAATTATTATAACTTTTGAACTAACAGTGCTAGAAACTTCAAATTTGGACCAAAATACTAGAAACTGAATTATCTTTATTTTATTCACATAATATTAGAGCATTTCATTAATTTTCATGGACAAAAGAGTCACTGAACGTCTTGGTAAGTTTTTTAATTTGTTTTTTTCTTCTTTCAAGTCATATTTCAAAATACAGTTGTGAGCATGTACATCGGTAAATGATAACAAAACATATATCACTGTGTTGCAAATTGTATTACCTTTTCAGAGATATATAGTTTTATATACTTTATAAAAGAAATAACACTGTTACAACATTTTTAGTAAACAAGGTGAAGGTAGTCACAATTTCAGCAGCTGCTGCTGTATGATGCTCCGTTTTACCAGTGACAATGTATTTAGAATTGCTTCTCAGGAATCAGGCACTGCAGTTGAAATTGGTAAACAGGATAAAATGGGTTAACCTAACCATAGAAGCTCTTATATGATCAAGATCATAGGTCAATTGGATGGACATTTTCTTTAAATTTTAAAGACTGCTTTTTTTTTTTTTTTAATGAAAATGACTGCCCTGCTGAATGTATGACAAACTGAGATAGAGTCAAGGAAAAGGATGTAAATAAAATCAGTTCTGCTCTGTGTCAAGTATTTCAAATAACATCTTCAAAACTAGATGAATCATTAATATACCTGGGTTGAGGAATGTGGTGTTCAGCTGGCATGGTCTCTTCGTCAACAGTGTATTAGTTAGAACCTCTATGCTGTATTCACATGGCATGGTCGCTTCAAGACAAATGGACACTGACATGTTGATCAGGTACTGTCCTCTGCCAGAGAGGTCCATGATGGAATAACTGCAATGAATAAAACAAAAATTCAATTTTTTAAAACTAGGGTTCTAAGAAGGGCAGTGATAATAATTTTTTTGTTTTCATGTTGTACTTCATCTGTTCCAGATTAAATTTTTTGTACTACTGCATCCAAGGTTTAACTGCCACACTTTAATAATGAGTGACTTCCTCCTGTTATACAATTTTTTCACATATGAGACCAAAGTTTACAATATTACTTAGTCAAAAAAATTTGAAATTGTATTGCAAGTTGTCAATCAATAAAAAAAGAACATTCTTTTCATAACAATTAAAGAAGTAGAAAAAAAACTGCTTGGAACAATAGTGTAACAAGAATAGGTGGTATTCTGATACACTCAGGAAGAACTTCCCTAAAAAGAGACCCAAGGAAGCCTGGATCAATCACCTGGTTGATATTTGCCTGACAACCAAATTCAAGAGATTCATGGAAGCCTGGATCAATCATCTGGCTGATATTTGCCTGACAACCAAATGCAAGAGCAGTTGGCCAAAAAATCTGACCAAGCAGGATGCAGTCTGTAGAGAATTCTTCCAAAAGATGTTGAGTGTGCATGTTATAAAAACAAATTTCAAAATTTCTTTTCCATATTCATCCATATCTGAGGTCAGATCAGCATCAGAGATGTGCAAACTTGAAGCTCTTCATGCCAGGATGTTTTCTGTCATGTATGGTCATTTTCTGTCATATTCATTTATTCTGTGTCATATTTGGTCATTATCTGTCATATTTTATTATTTACTGTAAAGCTTGATAAGTCATTTAAAGATTTTTCAACTTTCAGGAATGTCAGCAATATCTGATTGTGGTCAGACATTATTTATATAAACTTGGAAGCCCTTCATGCCAAATGCTTCCTCTTAAATTTGGTCAAATTCAACTGAGCAGTTTCTCAGAAGTCATTTGAATGGTTTTTCTATTTTTTGTTGACAGCATGTATATGTGATGGCAGTTAACTAAAAACCCATTTATCGTGTTTTAAATTTGGTATTCAAAAGCTTGGGGCAAATATTTTGAGAAAGAAAACCATCCTTGACATGTCCTTGATATTTTATTATTGCAAATGGTCCCACTTACTAGAATTTGCTCTGAAGGGCCTTAAACAGATTAACAAATTGTCATTGATATAATGGGCATTCAGGGGCCATGACTCCTCTAAATGACACTGCTTGAAATTTAACTCCTTCAAGGACTTATCAATACAAGCAACATCCCTTGTAAAGACATAAAGTTGATCAACAAGAGCTTTAATTCTGTCCAAATGAAGCAGATGAAACAACAAAAAAAGCACTGAATTGAATCAAAATATGTTCAGCGATTCTTGAGCTATAAAATTACAAGCAAAGGAAATGTGAAAATATGAATTTGATTGACAATAGATAATATTTTTACCAAATTCCATCAGATATGTTATATGGTTCTTGGTACATGATGATTGAAAATATAGTTACAAATTTCCATGTGAAGACAGGAATTTTCTTGACAAGGGGTTAACTCTTCAGACATAGTACAAGAAATTAAATACGGAAAAAGCATAAGCAAGTCTATGAGACAATTTCACAACAAACAGCATCAGGAATATGATGAAGTATTTCCCAAGTTATGCCAGTCAAAAGCAACATCCCATGTGAAGATAATTTTCAAGGGCCATAACTCTATCCAAAATGGAGTTGACTAGACAAAACCCATAAAAGTCACATTGTGGTCCATTAAACATTATTTTCACCTGACTGCATCAGAGTATGCTGAATGGCACCTAAGCTGTGCCTTCTAGAATAGAAGCAACATCCATGAGAACTGCATCCAAAATGGAGTTAAGACAAAATTCACAAAAGGAATATTTAGGCCAATGAGACAACATTCATAAAATGAATATTAAAGCCATTGAGATAATGTTCATTCCTGACTGCACTAAAATATACTGAATGATTTTTTAGCCATTCAAGTTACAAGTAACATCTCATCTCTACCCAAAATGGTACTGATAAGAATGCCCATAAAAGGCACATCTAGGTCAAGAAGATAATGAACACATCAATTATATCAGGATATGCTGAATGGTTCCTAAGATATGCTGGTTACAAGCATCTGTTGTAGAAATTTAAAACTGATGCGAAAAGGGCAATATTTCTGTCAAAATTATATCTGAACTGGCAAAACCCCTGGAGCTTTTTGTCATTTTTGTCTGAAAATCGAGTAGGAAACACATTTTGAAAGCTATTTCTGAATAGACTCGAAAACACCAAATCACCATTCATCTTTCAATAACATACTGCCTAGTTGTTTTAGAAACATTGTTTTTCCTTGGCTGTTTGACTCGCGCATGAGCTGAAGGGTAAAGTTGGAGTTTTTTTTTTTTGTGCTAAATGGAGCCATTTTTTTTGGTATGGAGACCACTCTTTATTCCAAATGCCCATCTTAACCTACTTTTTGCAAAGGCTAATCTGTCTGTTTGCAGTTTGCCCTAGATCTGAGACCAAAAAGACTAAAATCCGGACACAAAATCGGTGTCAGACCACGGGCAAATTTTGGGTTAAAAAAAGTCGGGTCGAAAAAATGAGGTTTTTCTATCTGTATTTTGTAGTGCAGCTAGATATTCCAGAATATTTGGTATCATTGTTGAGCTACATCTGTCTACCTTTCTATAACACCACCCACTTTAGTGTATCATGCATGACCATTACGCTACAGAGCTCGGCAGCAGGCTACTACCTCCAGCCAGGTAAAGTCATCGTTAATGTGTTAAACGCCACATCTAAATATAATAGGCAGTTCAGCTACAGCCAGTTATGTGTAAAGGTTGCAGAGCTTTAGTGATTCCAAGAAAGCTGAACAGATGGACATAAAAAGTGATTATTAAAATGCTCAAACATCTCAATTTCATAGCCTAATGACAAAACTAATAAACATGGGAGATTAATTAGAATAGATGGATTCAAATACATACACAAGTCGCACAACTCCATTCAGGTAGTATTGCTGTGGTGTCCCTGAAATAAAGATAACTGATTTTTTTCCCCACCAAAAAGTCTAACAAACAACACATTATCTTTCTCAGCTTCTGAAAATGTATTCAAGATTGCTTTCTTCTATTCATGTCAAATTCCTAAATCTACGGTACTTGTGACCTGCTTTCCAGCACAGTAAAAGTCAATGAGTGATATATTTTAACTTCGCAGCAGATCTGCTGTAATTTTTAATCCTGATTTTACAAATCAAATGTAAAAGAATGTGATTTATTTTAATGATAGTTTAGTTTACTCTGAATTCATTTATACATGAAATATGTTTACTCTGAATTCATTTATACATGAAAAATGTTTACTCTGAATTCATTTATACATGAAATATACATAGAATATCAAATAAATTTAAATCTAGTGCTTAACTGATTCATAAAGAATTCTTGAGGTCCTTATTAATAGGAACATTCTTATTTATGTAAGCAATATATAAATTATGATGTGATGATGACTCACCCCATTTATAATTAAGCAGTGAGATTTGGAGCTTTGTTTTCTCAATACCAACTGAGAGGGTTTGCAAGCATGTATCCAAGTCGATGATGGTATAGAATGATTTATCAAGTAGCTGGGAGTGTATACAGCATTCTAATCCTGTACAGGAAGACATCAGGCTACATCTCAAATTGTCAACTGCTGTCATGCTGCTCAGAGTACCAAGGGTCAAGGGGCACCTCTCTATCAAAAGGAATACAGGAAACCACATCATATTACACAAACAATAAACACTGCCTTGTATTATAGGTATGAATGCAAGGTATTATGGGTATGACTGGCATTAGGTTCTCCTTGCAAAGTTCATTGCAATAGAAAGTAAACTAGTAAATAGTATAACAGTGTTCCCACTTTGCCCACAATGATTTGCAGAAGAAAAAAACCCACAACCATGTGAAAAAATTACCAATTTGTACAGGATTTTACATCTATTATGTTGTCAAGGACTGTAGTCCTGATATGAATAGAATCCCATAATCATGATCACTGAACATGACTTTATGAAATTCAATGAATGAAAACTGTATATAATTTCTACAAGTAGCTCATGGTTTTTTGCAGATATGGCAAAACAGGAAGTAAAAAAGGACTAAGAATCTAATGATGTTGAGACTGTCTGGCTTCAGTTAAGACCTACAAATGCAAAACCATCTAGTTGGTTTTATATACGAGAATCCTGCATCTTGGGCCAAATGAAATGAAGACTAATATTCAACTTGATAAGGTCTTAAATGAAAGGTTGGAGATTTATAGCTGACTTTAACAAAGATTTACTCAACAGACAAATCTGAAACCACTGGAACGATTTTATGTACACGCTTCTGCATTCATGAAATGTTAATGTTCCAAGAGTAAAGCTGTCAAAATTTTAGAAAACTTTTACTGGATGCCCACTGATCCCAATGATTAGTTATTTGGGTACCGGATCAAAGGGAACTTGAATTAAATGTTTAAAAACCTGAAGTTAAGTCCACATTGATTAAATTCACAGTATCCTATAAATATCACTAACTAATGTTATCTAGTACAAAGTCCAAAAATTCATCCTCAATGTCGGATAAGGTTCTGAAATCCTCCATCTTCATCTAGAAAATGTTCGTGGTCTAATCATCATAAATATCATCTGACTCCATTTATTGCGCCTCACTGACATGTGGATGCTTATTTAGAGACTGAGCTTGAGCTTTGTAAGTAACACTTTAATCATACAGTTTGTGAAATCTATTACAGGTTGCAACTGAACAAATGTCATCTGTGCAGCAAGATCAAATAACTACCCTCTGTTACTTGCCACTGTACAACACTCTAAGCTCAATCAAAGTGTTGGCACATGGGAAAACAAGCTATGGGATTACGGTCAATTATTTACTAGAAGACACAGACCTCGGCCTGGTAGTGAAAAACTACATGTATTTGCAACGCAATCAAAGGATTGTCTACTTGAAAACAAAATGAGTGCTGCCTTTACAAGCACTGGCAGAAAACTTTTAATTGGTAAACGGGTACCCTATGACTCATTTTATTACCCTGGTTAGTAACAACAGGCAGGTACCCAAGCACCCAGAAACCCATTGTTATCATTAAATAAGAGTTACATCTACTTCACAAATTCTTTTCAATCATATCTACACAAACTGACAAAAATATTACAAATGATGAGGTCCCCAATATCGGTCTAAGTGACCATAATCCAGTTTTCTTATAAAAAAAGTTTAAATGAAGAAGAGCCTAATAAAAGTATAAGATAATAGCTAAATCCTATTAGTGTATAGTTTAAACATGATCTTCAGCAAATCCCATGGAATATAAATGAAGTTTTTATGACACTAATGATGTATCAAGCACTTGCTTCAAACTACTACCTGATGTTGTAGAAAGACATACCCAGTAAATTCCTGGAGTGCTGAATATGCCAAAGAACCAGACTGGATTACATCTGAGATTTTAGATGCCACAAAAGAACCAGACTGGATTACATCTGAGATTTTAGATGCCACAAAAGAACCAGACTAGATTAAATCTGAGATTTTAGATGCCACAAAAGAACCAGACTGAATTACATCTGAGATTTTAGATGCCACAAAAGAACGAGATGAACTAAAAGCCATCAGAAATAGCGATAAACTTACAGGCACAAACAAATTATGTTGTAAAATTGATTAGACAAACCAAAAAGCCCCATTCTGCAAAATCCATAGAATTTAACAAAAATAACATAAAAGCAATTTCAAAAAAAATTCAGTGTTTGGAGCTGGAAAAGTTAATAAATAATTACATAATGATATCTCACTGAAATCAGTTGGTAATACTTTTGAAAATCCTAACACTGTGGCAAATAGTTTAAATGATTTGTTTACTAATACAGCTTCCAACCTGAAGAAACCAGTTCTTGAATTTACTTATCAGGATCTTCATGACATCTGTTCTTAAAGGCTGCAAGTCGAAGTGGGTCAGGCTTTAAAACTCAACCAATGACCTATGACTATATTCTTAAATTTCCCAAGCAAATAAATGGAAAAAGTCCAGGGGATTCAATCTGACTGAGCCCACAACTGTAAAGGATGCTGCTCCATTAATTGCTGAGTTTTTTTTTTTTTAATGTAATCACAGTACTAAGACTGTTCAGTTCCCTAAATAACTGAAATTAGCTGAAGTGATGCCCCAGTCTCAAAAACTGGAATTAACGATGAAATCAGCAACTACTGACCAAAATGTTATATTAAACAGACACAAACTCTTTCCATGAAAATCAGTTAGGTTTCAGGCACAACCATTCTTATGAAATGGCCTTATTATTGTCGGTAACATATAAGTGCCTAACTGCTTTGGATGATGGAACATCGGTTGGAACAGTAATGGTTGACCAGAAGGTTTATGATCTAGTGGACCTTCAAATTCTCCTTAAGAAGCTGAAAATCTGTCACTGTAGAAAAAATTCTCAAATTTATTTGAATTGAACTTTAATAACAGGTTTCAAAAGCTATCACTAAATAATCCCCTTTCCAAAGAAAAACCTGTAAGTTGTGGAGTGCGTCTGACGATTCCACAATGGGCGAGTGTTTCCCAATGATTTTACCTACTTTGGGGTTGTCTGGATAAATGGTATCCTTTCAGCCTTTTCCTTCTTGCCACATTTTAGTAGGTCATCACGGTTTGTTTGTTTAGCCCTTTGCATTGCCTCCGTAATCAGGTATTTTTTGTAGCCTTGGTAAATTAAATGTTTAGATAGCTCTTCAAACATTTTTAGGACTGTTTCATCATCGGAGGAAATTTTGCATATTCTCAGTGCCTGGCTATATGGGATGTTACTAATGCTATGTTTTGGATGACAGATGCTTGGGAAGAGATTCTAGTCTTTGTTGGTTGGTTTGGAGTAGATGTCTGTATGGAGTTTGTTTTCTACCAGTCTGGTTGTTGCGTCCAGGAAGACGTGGTTTGAGTTGGAGATTTCTGCCGTGAATTTTACTGAAGGATGGAAGTTGTTTGCCTTTGATATGAAATCATCCAGACTTTCTCTTCCATGTTGCCACTTCATTTGTATATCATCGATAAAGCATACCCACTGGTATGGTTCAACTGATGCTAGAAGTTCACCCTCCAGTTTTCCCATAAAAATATTAGCATAAGAAGGGGCCATTTTTGTACCCATTGCAGTTCCATTAATTTGGAGGTAGCTTTTTTCATTAAATTCAATGTTATTAAGTTTTAGGACAACCTGCAGGAGTTGGACTTGGAAGAGTGTGGGTAGATTGTCTACAGTTCTAGTTTCCTATGCATTTTTACATGCCTGCATCCCTTCATTGTGCGGTATGTTAGTATATAAAGATGTGATGTCTAAGAAAACAAGCAATGTATCTGGCAATAATGGTTCGCTTTTTATGAGGTAATCTGTCATGTCCTGAAGATATGATGGTAATTTGTGGACATGTGGTCTCATAAAATGATCCAAATATTCTGATATCCTTTCTGTGGGATGCCTGTTACTGGAGATTATAGGTCTGTTCGGGTTTCCTTGTTTGTCAATTTTAGGTAGAAGATAAAATCTACCTACCCTTGGGTTTTCTGGGCTTAAGTAGTTTCTCGTTTGCTGGTCTATGTGTCTGATTTTGTACGCCTCGTCAATAATATTAGTGATGGTTCTTGCATATTCCAGTGTTCGATCATGGTCTAGTTTTTTGTAGAATTTTTGTATATATAGCAACATTAGCCATGCATCTCAATCCCCATATCATCAGCTCAAGCAGACCAGCAGAACGACTTCACTCAATCACTGGCAAGATCTTTAGGCCAGAAAGATGCAGGCTGTCAGATGAGTGTTTTGAAAATTTCATGTTTCACAGATGCAATCAGCATTTTGGTTGGGTATTTGTGTGCTCCTTATCAAATATTTCTGATAAATAATGTCAAATATAATCATACTGTTGTCAATATATTCACACATTTTTGCTTATTTCATACTAGAGACAGGAAGTCTATCATAATTCCATGTTTTGATCACAAAGGCTAACAAAATAAATTTTTATAATTTTGCTTTACAAAAACATATAGCTTCCAACTTTCACAGTATTAAGTCTATCCTCAGGATAATTTTTCCTTTTATCTCTTATCTAAACAAGTTATTTGTTTTACCTGTATAAATCTGTCCTGCTGTAGCAAGGCTGAATGGTTCACTTGTGAAGGAACAAGATGTGTCCAACAAATAGGCTGCAATCCCAAGAGTCTCCATCAACTGGGCCACATTCAGGACAGATAGAGTTGTCAAACCTTGAGAAACTTTCCAGGCAGCCAGTGAAAAACCTGATAAAAGTTAAGAGAAGGTTTAATCTATTTACAAAAACTCTTATGTTTAATTATATTAAGCCATAATAAAAGGAATGTTTGCAGTTTGCTCTGCCTGACTAGTACTCTTGAACTATCATGAATTTTCATTTTTGAGGGGATGGGGAGGAGCTGACAAAATCTATTCATGTATATGAATAAGTATATAAGCAGCATGTCTTTAAAGACAACCTTACACTAACTCCCTTGACTACCTGAATTGATGAAAATATTATAATTGTTTTTAAAAAATGTCTGATCTACAATATTGAAATTGTCAAGGAATTTACCTGGTTGTGTGAATCCAGAGCTCCAGTTACAAAGAGGCTTGGGCAGTCGTGTGTTCTGGAAAATCGTGGTTGTGTACGTACAGCTCTCCATGGCAGACAGACAAATTTTCAGGTTCAAATTAATGATGTACACCTGAGCACTGGGCAGATCCGAAATGCTGAAGCTGGAATTAATAAATTTAAACAAGAAATGCATTTATAGAATTGGCATATCACACCAACCATTATTTTGGATTTCATTACATGTATGTATGTATGTATGTATGTATGCAAAAAATGTACTCATTATAACTATCTCCATGTGATTCATAAATAATATGATGTTAAAAAGGCTAAAGCTGTGCTTTTAACTAATTTAATGATGTTCAGCACTGGATCTTAGGACTGCCCCACTGTTTAATGTAAAACTCTGACACTGTCCAGTTCTTCCTAGGCACCAAAACAGAACATTTAGATCCCGACCAACAAGAAGCAGGATCTACTACTGACAGTGACAAGGAGTACTAGCATGCTGTTTCTGAGGATATGTGTGCATTCAAGGATTATTATGGATAGAAAGCCAGGATATTGAGCCCTTGAAAATTATGCAACTGAGAAATCACATAGACTCTACTTCAAAAATAGATCCTGGTCTAAAAATAACCCACGTAAAATCACAAAATAATAGTGGTAAAATATGTAATTTTCATCTCTTACTTAAAATGAAATGAAGCTTTAAATTCAGGCTGCAGTGGCCTAGAGAACAACCTAAATTTAATCATTTTTTTGCAAGTGATTACAACATTTTAAATCACTTTAAACTTGATGCAGCTGTAAACAGAAATTACAACTGGCATATATATTTATTAAAATGAGGAGTTTACACCATTGTTTTTAATCATATGTGCAACAATATGGGTTGAAAGAAAGCAATCTAATGCTTGGTGTAATTGTGCATAATTAAATGTATAAATACCATTTAGTGAAAAAAAAATTAAACAAAAACTAACATTATTACTATGCATTTGACTGGTGTTTTGTTTACCCCCACCCACCCACTTACATACACAAACAAGTACACTCAAAATTTGCTATCATTTTTGCTATGCTGCTGTTCAGTACATAATGTGGTCAGCAGTTAAGGACCATCACTACCATGTTATAATGAGGGAGAGATGTAATGCTATCCATGGGAGTCACAAAGTATACTGCATTGTAATAAGAGCACCAAAAAATGAAGTAATTAATACATTTAATTATTCAACTACTTTCGTGAAGTACAATCCATACCAACCATATAAATGGAACAATGTTATAAAGAAGCACCTTATAATGTTAGAGTTCTGAAACTAAGGATTGCAGAAAGATACAGTTATTTGGGTAAGTCACATAATTCTGAGTAAGTGATGTATTCAAGAGAAACCAAATCAGTATCAATCATAACCATTAATAATTATAAGTCCCTATCTTACTAAAATTCATAGACCAAGTCTACAAATTGCAATTCCACTTTATCTTGCTTTAAAACTTTAGATTATTTGGATTATCAAAATTTTGTCAGAGGTAGAAATTAAATAAATCTAAATGATTTTATTCTAGAAAAAAAGTCCAACACTTTCAAAATTTATGAAATTCCTCAAAATGTTATATATAAGGCAAGACTATTTCCAGGAAAATTTAATAATTTCTAACTGTATTATAATCCTTGGTGCCAGTAAAATGTTCTGTGAAAAAAATAATTTTTGTTATACACTCCTTTTGTTTCATTAACTTTACATTGTCAGAATCATGAAATATTTTATGATATTGAACACCTTGTTATTGCACAAATATGCACGACATATTTGCCTAAAAATAGCATAGTGTATTAGGAACTAATCTGTAGACAAACCATGCACGCTCATATAGCAGATGCTTTAGGTTTTAGTTTCTTAGATTTGGATGAACTACAGCAGCTGTTTCATCTGCTTGAAAGGAGATATGATAAAGTGAACAATGTGGATGAGTGTACAGAGTCAGAAATGAAACTATCAAAGAAGCAAATGAATGAACATGATATTTGCAACGTCCACAACAAATGTGAGAGATGCAGTAATGAAGTAATAATGTTATTGTATATTCAAGAATCTACAGTTGTGTATTTTTTTTTAGAAGACAGTACATATTCAATTACTTTGATTCTTGTATCGTATTTTACTATGATTAGGCCTTAGGAGAATAAGAAAATGAGTATAAGATAAAAAAGTTACTATTATTAAGGGAAAATATGAACTCACTTTCTTGGATGAATAATGCACTCCCAAAGGTCATGCAGTATTAATCTGAAAAAAACTCATATTTTCCCATACAAATGCAGTAACCTATAATTACTAATAAAATAATGATATTCAAAATCTCAATATGAAGAGGAAATTTTGAGATGTTTAATGAAACTTGGTCCACAGCATTCTCTTCCCTTAAACAACCACTAGAATGAAATAAACAGCAGCTGTTTTAATAAAATAATTCATAAACAAAACTTACTGCCAACTGTTGTTGCCACTTAACAATGAATGTTAATAAATTTTCATCAATTTTGCTGATTCAGCATTTGGTGTTATGTTGAATCAGTAACATTTCTTTTTTGTTATGGCTGTTGACATTGAGGGCTTAATGCATTTCTCTGCATGGTAAAGCTGGTGGAGGAAGAACTGAGGAAAACCCTGGTTAGAGCCACCAATCCAAGGGAAGCTATAGGCAATCTTTTTAACATACAAATTTTGACCAAGCACAATACTCGAACCCACATGGACACTGAGATAGCAGTGATCTGTAAAGGCGAGTCCTTTAGACAACTTGGTCACTCAAGAGTAACATTTGCTAATTTTAATTTTGCAAAACAACTTACCTCATTCTGACTACCCCTTGTAGGGACACTTCCTCCTGTTTGCCCCACTGATAATCCAACAGGGAGATCTTAAATGTCATTTTCTCTATGGCAACAGACATAACCTTGTTACAAGCATCAATAAACACCTTTGTATAGAGGTTGACAAACAGCTCTGGAACAGTAGTACAACATTCAACTCCTGTACAGAAACTGGGGATGCTACACACACTGTTGCTTGCACTAAGCTGGGCATTATTTGTAATTGCAGAATCTAGGCTGCATCCTGGAAAAGTACAATACAAGTTATTGTGAAATTATTTAGTACAATCTTGATAGACTTTTACAATTTGACATGCTTTTAGTATATCCATGTTCAGAAGTCATGCAGCTCAACTGTATATCAGCACAGGTTGGCTGCCACAGTGTGTCATCAGGGAAGGAATTCAGTTTCCATTTCTTCACCATGGGAGAGCCAATAGTGTGCCAAAAACAAAACAGTTTACCATTCTGAGTACTTTGTTGTAGTGGTGTAAAGTTGTCTCTAAGGTGCTTCATGGAGTGTAAAAGTAATGGTGTAAAGTTGTCTTTAAGGTGCTTCATGGAGTGTAAAGGTAATGGTGTAAAGTTGTCTCTAAGGTGCTTCATGGAATGTAAAAGTAATGGTGCAAAGTTGTCTCTAAGGTACTTCATACAGTGTAAACGTAATGGTGTAAAGTTGTCTCTAAGGTGCTTCATGGAGTGTAAACAAGATAGTGATGTAAAGTTGTCTTTAAGGTGCTTCATGGAGTGTAAAAGTAATGGTGTGAAGTTGTAACCAGGGTGCTTCATGGAGTGTAAAGGTGTGTAAAATTGTCTCTAAGGTACTTCATAGAGTGTAAAAGTAATGGTGTAAAGTTGTCTTTAAGGTGCTTCCTGGAGTGTAAACAAGGTAGTGATGTAAAGTTGTCTTTAAGGTGCTTCATGGAGTGTAAAAGTAATGGTGTGAAGTTGTAACCAAGGTGCTTCATGGAATGTAAAGGTAATAGTGTAAAGTTGTCTCAAAGGTGCTTCATGGAGTGTAAAATTAATGGTGTAAAGTTGTCCTTAAGTTGCATCATGGAGTGTAAAAGTAATAGTGTAAAGTTGTCTCTAAGGTGCTTCATGGAGTGTAAAAGAAATGGTGTAAAGTTGTCTCTAAGGTGCTTCATGGAGTGTAAAGGTAATGGTGTAAAGTTGTCTCTAAGGTGCTTCATGGGGTGTAAAGGTAATGGTGTAAAGTTGTCCTTAAGTTGCGTCATGGAGTGTAAAGGTAATAGTGTAAAGTTGTCTCTAAGGTGCTTCATGGAGTGTAAAAGAAATGGTGTAAAGTTGTCTCTAAGGTGCTTCATGGAGTGTAAAGGTAATGGTGTAAAGTTGTCCTTAAGTTGCGTCATGGAGTGTAAAGGTAATAGTGTAAAGTTGTCTCTAAGGTGCTTCATGGAGTGTAAAAGAAATGGTGTAAAGTTGTCTCTAAGGTGCTTCATGGAGTGTAAAGGTAATGGTGTAAAGTTGTCTCTAAGGTGCTTCATGGAGTGTAAACAAGATAGTGATGTAAAGTTGTCTCAAGGGTACTTCATGGAGTGTACAAGTAATGGTGTAAAGTTGTCTCCATGGTGCTTTATAGAGTGTAAAGGTAATGGTGTAAAGTTGTCTTTAAGGTGCTTCATGGAGTTAAAAGTAACGGTGTAAAGTTGTCTCTAATGTGCTTCATGGAGTGTAAAGGTAGTCGTGTAACACTGTCTCTAAGTTGCATCATGGAGTGTAAAGGTAATAGTGTAAAGTTGTCCTTAAGTTGCGTCATGGAGTGTAAAGGTAATAGTGTAAAGTTGTCTCTAAGGTGCTTCATGGAGTGTAAAAGAAATGGTGCAAAGTTGTCTCTAAGGTGCTTCATGGAGTGTAAAGGTAAGGGTGTAAAGTTGTCTCTAAGGTGCTTCATGGAGTGTAAACAAGATAGTGATGTAAAGTTGTCTCAAGGGTGCTTCATGGAGTGTACATGTAATGGTGTAAAGTTGTCTCCAAGGTGCTTTATAGAGTGTAAAGGTAATGGTGTAAAGTTGTCTTTAAGTTGCTTCATGGAGTGGAAAAGAAATGGTGTAAAGTTGTCTCTAAGGTGCTTCATGGAGTTAAAAGTAATGGTGTAAAGTTGTCTCTAATGTGCTTCATGGAATGTAAAGGTACTGGTGTAACGTTGTCTCTAAGGTACTTCATGGAGTGTAAAAGAAATGGTGTAAAGTTGTGCTTAAGGTGCTTCATGGAGTGTAAAATTAATGGTGTAAAGTTGTCTCTAAGGTGTTTCATGGAATGTAAAAGTAATGGTGTAGAGTTTTAAATATCTATATATATTTCATTCAGCAATAGCTATCAAGCAGTAATTAAATTATTTGTTTTCTTGCTAAACTACATTCATCCAGATTATATATGTCTCATTTTCATCTTACAAAATGTATTCATCAAATACCCTACTACAATTATAATTATTTAATTAGGATTGAATTCCCTATGCTTTTAATTAATTTTGTTCAGATTAGGTAACTCCAGTGTGTTACAATAACTGATATTTACATGATGTGAATTATATCTACGACAAATATGCATACATGTAAAGGTAATAAAGTTGCCTCTAAGGTGCTTCATGGACTGTAAAGATAATGGTGTAAACTTGTCTTTAAAGTGCTTCATGGAGTGTAAAGGTAATGGTGCAAGGTTGTCTCTAAAGTGCTTCATGGAGTGTAAAGATAATGGTGTAAACTTGTCTTTAAAGTGCTTCATGGAGTGTAAAGGTAATGGTACAAGGTTGTCTCTAAAGACGCTTCATGGAGTGTAAAGGTAATGGTGTAAAGTTGTCTCTAAGGTGCTTCATGGATTGTAAAGGTAGTGGTGTAAAGTTGTCTCTAAAGTGCTTCATGGAGTGTAAAAGTAATGGTGTAAAGCTGTCCTTAAGGTACTTCATGGAGTGTAAAGGTAATGGTGTAAAGTTGTCTCTAAGGTACTTCATGGAGTGTAAAGGTAATGGTGTAAAGTTGTCTCTAAGGTACTTCATACAGTGTAAACGTAATGGTGTAAAGCTGTCCTTAAGGTACTTCATGGAGTGTAAAGGTAATGGTGTAAAGCTGTCCTTAAGGTACTTCATGGGGTGTAAAGGTAATGGTGCAAAGTTGTCTCTAAGGTGCTTCATGGAGTGTAAAGGTAGTGGTATAAAGTTGTCTCTAAAGTGCTTCATGGAGTGTAAAGGTAATGGTGTAAAGTTGTCTTTAAGGTGCTTCATGGAATGTAAAGGTAATGGTGTAAAGTTGTCTTTAAGGTGCTTCATGGAGTTAAAAGTGTAAAATGGTGTAAAGTTGTCTCCAAGGTGCTTCATGGAGTGTAAAATTAATGGTGTAGAGTTGTCTTTAAGTTGCATCATGGAGTGTAAAAGTGATGGTGTAAAGTTGTCTTTAAGGTGCTTCATGGAGTGTAAAGGTAATGCTGTAAAGTTGTCTTTAAGGTGCTTCATGGAGTTAAAAGTGTAAAATGGTGTAAAGTTGTCTTCAAGGTGCTTCATGGAGTGTAAAATTAATGGTGTAAAGTTGTCTTTAAGGTGCTTCATCGAGTATAAAATTAATGGTGTAGAGTTGTCTCTAAGTTGCTTCATGGAGTTAAAAGTGTAAAATGGTGTAAACTTGTCTTTAAGGTGCTTCATGGAGTGTAAAATTAATGGTGTAAAGTTGTCTTTAAGGTGCTTCATGGAGTGTAAAATTAATGGTGTAAAGTTGTAAATATCAATATATATTTCAACTGAGCAATAACTGTCAAGCAGTAATTAAATTATTTAAATTCTTGCTAAACTTCATTCATCCAGATTATATATGTCTCATTTTCATCTTACAAAATGTATTCGTCAAATACCCTACTATACTTATAATTATTTAATTAGGATTGAATTCCCTATGCTTTTAATTAATTTTGTTCAGATTAGGTAACTCCAGTTTGTTACTATAACTGATATTTACATGATGCGAATTATATCTTTGACAAATATGCATACAGGTCAACCCCCCATGAGGTACAAGCATAAATTTAGCTAATGTAAGTGGCAAAAAATGTAATTTGGGCATTAAAAGTGTAATCTATATATTACATGCCATAATTACAGTACACTGTATGAAAATTGTACATTAATGTTTGTGACTAACCTGGTTCTGCAGCCTGTCAAAATTCTTTTCACAAATAGGCAAAATCCATGTGTATTAGAACCAGAACACAAGCACAAAATATACTGGCAAATTATTTATATTCAGTGCTCACTAACTAAACTACATGTGTAACTTTTGCAAACTGATTGTGAATTCATGAATTTTCTGCCATAAGCATGATGATCTGGTGTTCAATCCAAGTGCTGTTTTACATTACTCTCATATTATTCTTTCAAAGTTTGTACAGAGGTGTTGTTTTGTCCTTTTTTTATCTGACATGCTTTTAAGTTTCAAAAGTCCATCTGCTCTAACATTTTTAGTATAATAACATCCACATGTCATATTATTAAAGCCTGTTTCCCTTAACATCTGGTGCAATTTTCTTTAAAAGTATAGGCTGGTCCTCTACTGAAATATCTTATCAATAAAATGAATCTGTGAGACAAAGTTTGACACTGAAGAAAGCCATAGCTTTTCTTGGAAATTTGTCATATACAGTTGCTATAAATAGAAAATAAGGAAACTAAATGAATGTCTAAGACATCTTCTGTAGTACTCTTATGCTATTCTTATGCAACAGTCCCTTTTTTAAGAATATTCTCAGGTTTATTTTATTGGAATTAAAGAGATGATAATAAAAATGACAACTTTTTATTGCTTTACATTTAACTTTTTAATGGATCAAAAAAAATAGAAATCCATATATAGTCATGTGTAAGATGTAATTTGACAAAAAAGCATAATGATTATGCCAAAAGTGTAATGGTTGACATGTATGAATATGGCAACAAAACTGAATGACAAATCTATGTTCTTGTTTTTTTGGAAGTGTCTCTTTTTGCATTCTTTATTGTATTATTCAATGTTACTATTTGTATTCAGTAGTCTATTTTTTTTGTCCACTTTTGGTTAAATTGTATCACTGCTGTAAATCATCCAAATGTATGTGTGTGTGTGATTTGGATTTTTAACGTAGCTTTAACAATTTTTCAGTCATATTGCTACGATGTCTGCAGTGTGGCAGTTTATAGTGATGTCTAGCACTGGGGCATCATGCCGCAGACATGTAGCATCATGTCCCTGTTAGTACCATTTTTGTTAAGTCTCTGGTACGACTTGGCCAGGAATTGAACCCACAACCTCCCACATCCAAGGTGGACGCTCTAACCACTAGGCCACCGGAGAGCTTCATCCAAATGTATGATAATGAATTACTGCATCATATCTAATAAAGTAAATATTCTTTATCCTCACCATTTGTCCAGCCATTCACACTGCTGCTGTATTTGTTCTGAGTACGGTTACAGGAGTTCAGGCTGTCCAGTAGGTAGCGTGATATACCAATATCTTCAAGTAATAATTTCAGATACTGTTCACCAAGACTGCTACCAACAGCTTGTCCTAAACTGGCATACCAATTCTTGATGGAGAAAGCTGTAATTTTTCAAGATGCATGGATCATATATGCATATACTTAAATAGATCTATAATTAAAAAAAACTATATATATGAAAATGTTATAAATACATGTATGAATATTAATATAATACATACATTTAGACATTCTGTGGAATCTGATCTTATAATTATGCATATTAATATAAAAAAAACATTTAGAGATTTTGTGGATCTTTTAAATATGCATAGTAATACACACAGTTAGAGATTTTGTGGATCTTTTAAATGTGCATAGTAATACCGACATTTTGAGATTCTGTGGATCTTTTAAATATGCATAGTAATACACACATTTAGGCAGTTGCATAGTAATATACACATTTAGGCATTTTGTGGATCTTTTAAATATGCATAGTAATACACATATTTAGTCATTTTGTGTATCTTTTAAATATGCATAAAATATGCATATACTTTTCATTTCAGACCTTTTGGTCTGTGGATCCACAAAATGCCTAAATGTGTATATTACTATGCATATTTTTAAATGATACACACATTTAGGCATTCTGCAGATCTTGAAATAAGAGACAATTTTAATTTCACCTTTTATTTCATTGAATGGCACCAAAAACTTCATCCAACATACAAATTTTTTATTACTAATTCCATCATTCTTAAAATTTTGCAAATTATTAACCAATGTAAATGTGTTTTGTTACAAAATATCAAACACTTGAGACCCATAATAGTGTTTTTTTCCAGAGGGATGATAGTGTAAATGAAAAGCATGGGATAGGTTTATCACTGGATAAGGCTTTACTAAATTAAAATATGCCAACATTATCTAAAAATCAGGGATGGTCTTATCTTCTGAGACAAATAATAATTTTGAGAGACATATAATCATTTTGAGAGACATAATAATTTTGAGACATATAATCATTCTGAGAGACTTCTGATACATTGTCAATGATGTGATAGCAAGTGTATTTGGAATTAAAGAAAGATAACTCACTTAGGTTTATAAATCCAAAGTGTATTTGAAATTAAAGAGATATAACTCATCTGGGTTTGTAAATCCAAAGTGTATTTGAAATTAAAGAAAGAAAACTCACTTGGGCTTGTAAATCCAAAGTGTATTTGAAATTAAAGAAAAATAACTCACTTGGGTTTGTAAATCCAAAGCTCCAGTCACATTGTACTTTTTGCAGCTGTGTGTTCAGTAGAATGGGGATACGTATGGCACAGGATGCAGAACTCTCGTAACAAATGCTCAGGGACATGTTGGCAACAAAGATCTTCTGAGCATCAAAGTTGTAGATCCGGTAACTGTAAAAAAAAAATTAAAAACCTGATTTGGATGCAAGAATACATATTTCTTTCGCCATTACCAAATATGGAGTAGTGTATCTTTCAGTAAATTATGTTTCTCAGAAAACACTTACCCATCACATTAACAAACTCTACTATCTGAGAGATCATGCTTTCCTGTAAACATGAAAAATAGTATTGTCTTTAACAT
Organism: Sinohyriopsis cumingii; assembly: GCA_028554795.2. NCBI lineage: Eukaryota > Metazoa > Mollusca > Bivalvia > Unionida > Unionidae > Sinohyriopsis > Sinohyriopsis cumingii. Next base: position 86,043,081 of record CM068838.1, read on the forward strand.
GTACATAAAACACAGACACAGGAAAAAGAAATTACCTCCCCTTTTTAATACTGGGTGGCTAACAGTATACCAGATGTTTACCATTTTAAGCTCGAGTAAAATATGAACAAGGATGCTCACATGGAGGGGTCATTAATAGTCATAGAGTAAGTATTCTCAGAGAAACATAATACAAATTTTACTTTCTCTATAAATACATTCCTTATCACATTGTTATGAAAACAGATATTAGGATTGGCTGCTTTAGGAAAAGATGATGTCACAGTTTGACTTCTTCTCTGACCAACTACTTTTCATTTCAGACCTTTTGGCCTCAAGCATTGTTTTTTTTTGTTTTGTTTATATCTGCAAATGTTGACACTATTCCAGCAGCCTCTTTATGCCCTCACAAAGTGTCAACCATCTTTTTACACAATGCTTCAATAAATATGTTCTTCTCTTTTCCAACAAGTTAGTGAAGACCTTTCAGTTCCATCTGTCTATAGTAATACCTCGTGCATTCGCATTTCCTAATTCGCGAATTCACAGATTTGCGAAATTTTCATTGGTACCCTCTACGTACATGTTTTCTTTATTTTATTGAATTGTACCTTCATTATATGACTTCTGTGACATATGAAGTTTACCTAGTTTACCTTCCTGACAATGACAAAGAAAACGTCAGTCATTAAGTTTACAGTCCCATTCGTTACTTGGTTTTACCTTACTGTGAGTGCAAAAGAAAACGGCAGCCAATGAATTAGTATAGGGGTAATATTAGTACATGTATACACGTATCATACTGTAAATGCTCTAGTGGGGGCCCCGAGTGGCCGAGTGGTCTAAGGCGCTCTTCGTTACGGATCACTGCCATCTCACCTCTGTCTGCGGCGGTTCGAGTGTAAGATTCAGCCAATGTGGGCATGTGAGAAAGCTTGCCAGTAGCTTCTCGTGGGTCGGTGGTTCTTTCCGGGGTTTTCCGGGTTCTTCCTCCACCATTAATACTGGCTGCCATGTATAGCCTATCGTGTGCTGAAAAATGGCGTTAAACCCCACAACAACAAATGCTCTAGTGTGGCAAATACCCATTAGGTGATACTGTACTCTATTTTTACGTCAACCATTTATTTATCTTTTTAAGGGTAATGTATTAAGCTAACTTTTAAATGAAATTAAAGTGCTTTGGGAGCATGATTTGGGTCACATTTAGGGTTTAAACCCTAGAAATAAGCATTTCTTAGTATTTTTAGTGACTCGTACCAAACATTCGCGATTCCTCCTGATCCGCAACTGGTTCTGGAACCTAACCTCATGAATGTTCGAGGTAATACTGTATTGTACTTTTATCTGAACCATATATGTCCACTAACAAGTTGTCAAAACTCACTGGCAGTTTGCCAGACCCATTTATAGCTCCTAAATATATCAAAAGGTTTGAACATGTGAGATTCACTCTAGGATGTCAAAACACGTCTTTATTGGGACTGTCATCATTGAAGCATTGTCTGATTCAGATGTAAAAGTTATTCCAGCTTACATTTTTTCTATTTCAAACCATTATCTAACAATGTGAAAATATTTTTTCCCATTAATGGCTCCACTACATGCTGGGAATGGAGCTGCAGTGGCTCAGTTGTTAGCAAGCCCAACTCGCAATCAAAAAGGGTACAGATTTGAATCATCAGAACTGTCTGGGTCAGCTACCAAGGTGTGTTCTTGGGCAAGGCACTTTACTCCAATTGCCTCAGCATCAAATAACCTACTTGTGTTGATGTGCCATAAAGCACCAAACAAAACAAATTGACAAAAGAGCCTTAGTTACAATATGATGAAACTGACAAAAGAGCCTTAGTTACAACATGCTAAAATTGACAAAAGAGCCTTAGTTACAACCTCCTTTGTGTGATCAAAATATCTAACAACTGGGTACAACTTCTGAGAATCAATGCTTTCTTGTTGTGACAACATTTTCACATGATGACATTATAAAATGTAAAAGCAAAATCTGGATTAGATGGGAATTTTGCATGAACAACATAGGTATATTCAAACATATATATATGGTACCAATGTCTGGAATTCAGACATAATCCACTTAGCTTAATATCAAAACCCAATCCATGCATGAAGTCTACAATGAAAACCCAGAGCCAGACTGAAATAATAACAAGCCAATATCAAGAATTGACCATAATAATAATATTTATGTGTTCTTGCTATCATCCGCTAAGTCCATAATACTTAGAGCAAAATCATAAGGGTTGGTAGGTCTAGATCGCATCAAACACACTATAATATACCTTCAAACACTGCTAGGGTTCGCATATTTACTGCCACAATATTCTCATTAAGGCTCAGCAGTGGTGTGCAGTACCAGTACAACAAGGTACTGGTAATTGTACATGTATGGTGTGTGGTACCATTACGACAAGTTACTGGTGAATGACTTTCAGAAAAGTAGGCCTTATCTACTACATTTCCTGGATCCTGGTTTTTATCTGAAAGCTGGACTGTCTGTCAGGCAAATGACAATGTATGACTGGATTGACTGGTTGGTGGGTAGCTGGCTGGCTGGAATGTCAGTTAAAAGGCAAAACAAACTGACTGGTTATATTAGTCTCCATACCATCCTGTGTACAACAGGAAAGTTGACTGGTATGCAACGCAGCTCATCAATACAGCTGACTTCCTTTCACTACATGGAGTGTGTAGCTAGTCAGATGGCTGGTCAGCAATGAAACTGTGGCAGGTAGCTATTATGATCAGTAGAATAAGTCAGTGATATTAGTATCAGGCATGTGGGAGGACTTGCTATTACTAATCTTCTGAAAAATCTCCCTGTAAATTCAAAGCCTGCTGTACTAGAAAGATTTGATAAATAGTGGGACAAAAATTCCCCTCAGCTAATAACTGCAAAGTGTTCTCCTGAACAAGTGTCCTCATGTGACTCAAGCATATGTGTCAACCCCGAGATGAAAACTTGTACACCAGACCAATAAAAACCTTACAAAGACCAAAAAAACTTTACACAAAATAATGTATTCATACATCATATAAGATCAAAATTTTTAAAACAAATGCCATGCACAAACTAATTTTACACACATTTACATAATTATTGACATCTCTGAAACTTTATTTTATTTCATTCTTGTCATTTCGAGTGTGTTGTAACACACACACATTGTTATACACAACACATGCATCCTCTGCACTTTTAAAAATGTAATCAGGGGTTTTGAAGTCTATGCAGCAGGTGTCAATGATTATTTTAAACTGAAAAACTGATGTTAGTGTGTCTGCATTCAGGGACTTCCTACAATATATGTATTTGTTTTTCATCAGTCTACATTCTTCTGTGGCAAGGTAAGTAGTTTCAGAATAACTAATTTCAGATTTCGGAAGCAGATGCCACCCTTACTAATTGTCTGGCTGATAATATCCTGACAGTAGCTACAAAAGCTCCTTTTATGGCGATCGTCTGTTAATACAGGCACACACTCATCAAGCAGCACGCAATAATCCTCAAACTCATCTCTAAGTGCTTCATGATCCAGGTGTGGAGCAGCTCAAAAATGAATGTGTCGCTACTAGCTACTAGCATAAAAAAGATATGTGCAAGGTATTTTGAAAAACGAATTTTGAATGTGTAATATTAACTTGCTGAGATATCATGGTCTCATTATTAAAATTTTTTCCCCCATAAACCCTAAGATATTATACCAGGAGCTGTCCAAAAATTGAAATCTAAAAAATATAAAAAATGACCAAAGTAGCAGTCCAGAAGTTTATACCTCATAAGCTGGTGATCAGTTCTATTTAAATTGGGCATCTGAAAAGTTGTCAATTTGCTATATGGATTACTGATTTAAGTCAAAACGTTGATGTACATTTGCTATGTAACACATTTTCGAACCATGAGAATGATGTCACTTAGTATCTGTACTACTTCTAGCATGCTGGCAATGGATCCTCCTGTTTGGATTACATATCTTAATTCAAAACATAATTTCAGGCAATACGCATCAGTTGCAATTTTCCAAAATATCTTACAAAATGGTTACATCATTGTTCTTTCTAAAAATGCATGACTGTATAGAGCGTATGTTTAGAAGAATAAAAGGAAAAAATACAATTTAAATATGCCATCATGCCTTTACTCACCATAAAAAGTGTGCTAAAATTAAAATGATGCCAGATTCACAAAAAAGACCCATTTTGATATCCAGACCTAACGTTAATTTTCCAAAGCAAATTAGATTTATTGCCACGTTGCTTGCACATAGCTAAAAAAGATTCTGGATTATGCTTGATTTTAAAAAACAATTATGTCCAAAATCCCAGAATTAACCCCAAAAAATTAAAAGCAAAAACGTACATTTTTTTAATGAAAAAAACATGCAAAACAGTTGTACGGCCAAACACTGACGAAAATGTTTATTTAAAATACAAATTACAGGTAACTCGTACAAGTTGACAGGTTTTTACTTAGGACAGGCATAGTATAGACATAGTCACTGTATCCAGTACCACCTGATTCTCCATGTCCAGAAGGTAAACAAAGCAATGGTTAATCATAGTGGCGATTGACAGGACTTTGTCACTACAATAGTGGTTGGCTTGTTTTTGTGAAACAATCATTCATAGTTGTTTCAAAATTTATTTTCCAAGAAATACATGGCCATTGGTCATGTTTTGCAGGTGGTCACTGATGACAGTGCATTTATATAATAAAACTGATAATTGTTAGATAAATTACAGGGGGTCACTCATAATTAATGTCGATCAAGACAGGTTTTACTGTACTCAAAGAAATTTTTCGAGGTTGTGAGAACTATGTGCGTACCAAGCACTTTATTATTTTGAATATAGAGTACAAGGTCCCTGTGAAAACTATCATCTGTTCCTGAGAGAAGATATCCTAATTAGGTGAAGAAATAAAAAGTAAATGACTGGACATAGTTCTAACTGGGGAGTGGTTACATGGGGAAGATCGTAAGGGAATGTTTTACCATATGTGAATTCTATACTATTGATTCCTAATTAATATTCTATACTACTGATTCCTAACTAAAGTTCTATACCATTGATTCCTAATTAAAGTTCTATACTATTGATTCCTAATTAAAGTTCTATACTATTGATTCCTAACTAAAGTTCTATACTACTGATTCCTAATTAAAGTTCTATACTACTGATTCCTAATTAAAGTTCTATACTATTGATTCCTAATTAAATTGAAGTTTTTCACCAATCACTGTCACACAGTGTTTATTAGTGTGATATTGCACTTTATGGAATTAATGAAAGATTACAGTGTAGAAAACAATATATTTGATTTAAATGTATGTTTAATTCACAAAAGAAATTTGGTCTTTTGTGGAAATATATGAGAAAATACCCAACTCAGGTCTACGATTTAAAGAAAACTTTTATTTAATAGCATAAATAGCACTTGATAAGGCTAAATGAGTCAGAACTAAAATGATAGCAGTAATACAAAAATAATTTTTTTTATGATATCTTACTCAAGTCTAAATATTCCCAGAAGCCAGACACTCTCCTGCTGTCCCCACTGATAGTCAAACAGAGAGACGCTGTGTATGTAGTTCTCAATGCCCACTTTCATGACAAAGTTACATGTATCCAAATAGGCAGATATCTCTATAGTCCTTCCAATTCTCATCACATTCACACAGCATTCTAATGCAGTACATATGTTAGTGATGTGACAGGTCAGAGGGGCAGCTGTGTAACCACTTAAGTCAGGCAGCTGTAGTGTGGCATTGCATTCTGAAATAAAAAATTATGGTAGATTTTTCTGTTATAATACATTTAAATGGTCCAAAATTATACCAACCTATAATATGTATTATTGACAGTCCAGATATTAACAAACGGTATGGAAACACTAGCTCAAACCATTGATTGGCAGATATAAACCTTTGCATTTGTGAACATTGGGGATTTAGCCTGGCACTGTAAATGTGCAAAGCTAGTGTGGTACAACATCTGTCCCCATGCTAAATATAAAATTGGAGGATAAATCAGAATGATAACATAACACACAACATGATGCTTTTCACAAATTTTTTTTATAAAAAAACAAACAATCAAAGGTTTTTTTAGAAGAATTTAATGTTTCTTTTACTTTAACCTGTTTATGAATTAACTATGCCACTCCCATCTCCCACCTTTTGTGTTCCAGCCCTTGACATCCACTGGGGTAAACCTAGTCTCTGAAAACCTGCAGGAATCTGATTTCAGAAAGCTGGCCAATCCAGTTGCTTCCATAAGCCAGTTCTGGTACTTTTCTGGAATAGCCATGTTAGGATCCAGATTGTACTGACTTAGCCACCCCATCAATGAAAAATCTGAAGAAAAAAAAATATTTTCTTTGAAAAATGAAAACAAATGCTTCAAGATCCATCCTGAAAGAAGAAGCTGAGCAGCAACTATTTTGAAACTAACTCTAGTTCTTCCCTTCCTGACTTTAAGATAAAAATGTAATTAATAAGATTTTGAGGGTTTTAAGAGCAATGAACTGTGACATACCAACAGATTAAAAAAATATAATTTATCCTAATTCAATTTATCTACACTCATCCCAAGATATTTTCATTGAAAATTAGTAGTAAACATGCATACAAAACGAATTCATACGTTAAGAGATATTTCAATATAAAAAAATAGCATGGACACATCCTAGTCTAACCACTGACCATACTGGGGATACATATGTAGTATTAACTGAAAGGTTATCTCCATTCCAAGGATAAGTTTGTATCTTCACATATTAATTGGGATATAACAAAGCATAATAACTGGGATATAAGAAGGCATAATAATTGGGACATAACAAAGCAAAATAACTTGGATGTAGCAAAGCATAATAATTGGGATATAAGAAAGCATTATAATTGGGATATAACAAACCATATTAACTGGGTTATAACAAAGCATATTAATTGGGATATAGCAAAGCATAATAATTGGAATATAACAAAGCATAAACCTATCCAGATAAATGAAACTACACAGTACTACATGATAAACAATGGAAGATAAAATGAAATTCATTACAAAGTAAACAAAATATACAAGGACCATATCCTCAAGTCTAATTTTAGTGTAAAAAAAAAGAAATTTTTATTAAAGGTTTACAGAGTCCCCATCACAATTTTTTTCTTGCACATAATGATCAAATAATCCATATGTCTTACTGAGAGAGAGATATACAGACAGACAGATGTCTTCACGATTGTAAATCTGTATTGTTCACTCACCTGATGACTGATTTTACTTGTGTACAAGTACAGTACCATATTCTATTATCAATTAATACCACTAGTTAAGCAATTCCTTCTAATTTTTGTTTTCTTTTACAGTATTAAAAGAATCACATGGCTTTGTAGTGGTATTTATATACTAATTAATTACGCTACAGCTGTATTCAGTCATTCCAAGATAACACCTGTTTGAGGTCAAGATTCTGCAGACCAGATCAGATTAGCGAGGCTACCAATAAGGAAATGAGGCTACCCATGGGTATTATGAATACCATACCATATAGTTAAAGGAAATGCCAGATGGTTACTGTTGTAAATTTCTCAGCCAGTAACATTTTTGAACTTGCCGATGGAACCGACACCAATTTAAAGTACATCTTGCTGAGCAAAGATCAAAAACAATTGCCACCTAAGTACAAGAAGAGTACATGAATTTTAAACAAAATCTTAATTGTTGGAAATGGAGAGGTCATTATACTTGCAAAGAAAATTAGCATGCAATATGGTCATTTTTGGGATTTAACCTAATGGAGACTATATGGATATAACTATTGTGAATATTTAAACCCTGAAGGAGTATGGTATGTATTTCCATAGTTTACATTTACTGTTTCATTTATTAATGTTTTCTCTCTTTGACAAATTCAGCAACACGGGGGCATTAAGTTAAAAAAAAAGAACAAAAAAAATCAATGAATAGCTGAATGTTCTCTCTCTCTCTCATATATCGAACCATATTTTATTTTGATCACGAGGTGCAAAAAGAAAAATGCAATGGAATACATAATCATCCTTCTTTCTTCATCTCTCTTCCCCTCCACTGCCCCCCCCCCCCCCGGAAAAATGCATTTTTGTATTAATGATGCAATTGCTGGTAATCTGAAATAGCATACAGTAATACTTTTAATATTTAAGAAACCAGAAATTATTATAATTTAATTCCATACAGCATCGCATGTTTTATCCTATCTGTAACTCAATAAATTTTTGGGTCAGCATAATTATATGTAGCTAAAAGTACATAGTATATTTAAAATACTTCTTGTGAAACAAATTAGGTACTTTTAGTTACATTTAATGATCCTGACTGGAAAGGTTACTGAGTCACAGATAGGATAAAATTCATGATGCTGTGTAGAATGAAGTGAAAAACACAATCCAAGGTGTTCAACTGGTCTCGTCTTAGTGAAACCTTTAATCACTGCATTTATCACATATTTTCAGGCCCAATCTATCAAAGATATCACAAATATAGACTGGCCAAGAAAGTAATTGCAAAATGTGCAACAATTAAATGAATTCACAGGTTCAACACCAAGTATCATTTTGACTGACACTATAGCATCCAAAATGTCTTATTTTGAAATCAACACATAAATGAAATACTGAATTTTATTTTTTCTAAACTTTTATTTTATTTTTGTTTATCAGCAGCTTTAAAAATATGTAGGAGGAAAAGAACAACTATATTGCTCCTCTTAGACATTCTGCATAAGTGGAGGTCTTTTTCACCCCAAATGATAGTACATGAAAGTATGTGATTCTGTTGATTAAACATAATAATCGATTAGTGACATACCTCTTCAGTATAACATGGTTACTGAACAAATTGTAGCATTTTCTTGCAAAATAGTTTCAAACTGGGAAAGGCTACAAATTACACTTTAGCTCACAAGGGTCCCAACACAAATATATAAAAATTAAACTTTAAGGAGACAGAATAATATAAAGGTAGCCCCAAAGTTACCTCCCATTGTCCAGGAGTATTTGAAAGGAAAGGGGGATTTATATTTGAGCATGGTTTTGCCATTTAGCTTATGAAACGCCTGATCTGAGTACTCCCTGATGCCATAGCAGAATCAGTTTTCCTTCAGTCATAATGGTGACATATGAAAGGTGATGCTGTAAATGACAGCATTGGATTCATCACACCTTGCATTGGAATGACAATGTCCAGCCTCTCCTCTTCCTACCTTCCAGCATTCTTTCCTCCACCAACACAGGACACAAATGACTGCAAACAAGCTGTCTTTATTACACACCTCTTGTGGCATGGAGGCTGCATGAAGCCTATTCTACAAACCCAAACCTGCAGAGGGGTGGTTGCAATAGGAGGTAAACCCAAAGTGTAAGGATATCACAAATGTTATTTTTCAGGCTCATCTAAATAAGAGGGAGGGGGTTAATCTCTGGATAAGGTCTTATCATTAGAGAAATACAGCATCAAGTTCATGAATCACCTGGTTTGAGGAATCCCTTGTCCCATCTACAGGTAGGTTTGGAAAGCAAGGTGTCATTGAAGATGGTCATGGACAACTGACAGTAGCCACGCGATTCCAGACAAATATTCAACTCCATGTTTACTAAATACATCCGGTCTGCCTGAAGGTCTTCTACACGGAAGCTGGATAAAAAGGAATAAACAATTCAAGCTGAGCAAGGAAAACTAAACAGGAACCGTAAGTCCATAAAAAATATCAGAAACCAATGAAATTCAAACTGGACCTGGATCTTTTTCTTATAAAGTGCAATTTCGAAATTTCTAACAATCCCCAAAAACCTTAAAGAATACTGAAAACAAAATTTTTATTGACATGATGTGACATGATGGGACATAACATTATTTACTCCTTCCATAGATATCTCAGAAGCATAAGCATGAGTGCCTTAAAGGGACTTGTGATGGGTTTGATGTCACAAAGCTTATATGTTGAGTTTTTCATTCCAATCAGTTTGCCAATTATAAAGAATGTGCCAATGTATATAACATCTTAAGTCTGTATTATGTAATTTTACAACAATTAATTCATGTATCCTGCAAGAATAACAATTACCATAGTAACTACTCACACTAATACACAAAACAGATACAACTTTAAGTATAACAATTTCCATAGTCCTAACTCATGGTAATACGCCAAATATAATTTTAAGTAAAACAATTTCCATAGTCCTAACTCACAGTAATACGCCAAATAGATACAATTTTAAGAATAACAATTACAATAGTAATAACTCACAGTCATACACCAAACAGATACAACTTTAAGTATAGCTATTTCCATTGTCCTAACTCACATTAATACACCAAACAGATACAACTTTAAGTGTAACAATTTCCATAGTCCTAACTCACAGTAATACACCAAATAGATACAATTTTAAATATAACAATTACCATAGTCCTAACTCACAGTAATACACAAAACAAATACAATCTTAAGTATAACAATTTCCATAGTCCTAACTCATAGTAATACACCAAACAGATACAAATTTAAGCACAACAATTGCCATAGACCTAATGCGCAGCATGGTACATACACATACAATATACTCACTCAATTCTCACTACACCAAACAGATACAGCTTTTCATTTTTATCTGAAAAATAAGATTAAAACCAAATTAAAATCTTACATAATGAATATCCTGTGAATAAAATCTGACAGGTGGAATATTGTACATGTGAAACAATCTTTGGCATAATGAGGTAAAATCTTATCACAATACACTGTACCAACTGAGCTCTGAATTTGCCTATATGAATACCTTTTGAAGAGAGAGATTCAGGGTAGTTTACAGGGTTGTAAAGAATGTCCAATAACTGTATGTAGCCATAAGTGGCTGACACAAGGAATATAGGCACATTGATAACAGAAACTTGACAAGCCTGATCCTGAGGAGTGCTTTGATAAAAACAATTGTTGATAATGCATACATCCGCTAAAGGAATCAGGCATGAAGCACATGGCCATAATTATAGGTTACTGCGTTTGTATGGGAAAATATCAAGAAAAAATTTTGGATGTAATACTGCACAACCTGGGAGTGCAGTATATCCATCCAACAAAACGAGTTCATATTTTCCCATACAAATGTAGTAACCTTTTTATTATATGCTCATTTTCTTATTCTACCTAATGCTTAATTATATTAACAAAATACACTACAAGAAACAAAGTAAATGAATGTATGCCATACCAAACTAAATACACAAGCACAGAGTCATCATTACTAAACAACAACATCATTAATGCGCACATAACTGCAACAAGTTTTCCAGCTGACCTGGAATGAACAGATTTTGGTATTTTTGTGGATTCTACGAAATTTTGTGATTATGGACTGGATTTATATGTGACAATTCCACATGAAATGGGGCCCTGAGTGGCCGAGTGGTCTAAAGCGTTCTCCGTTATAGATCACTGCCATCTCACCTCTGTATGCGTGGGTTCAAGTCTCATATTTGGCTAATGTGGGCATATGAGAAAACTTGCCAGTAGCTTCTTGTGGGTCGGTGGTTCTTTCCAGGGTTTTTCTGGGTTCTTCCTCCACCATTAATACTGGCCGTCATGTATAGCCTATCGTGTGCTGAAAAATGGTGTTAAACCATACAACAACAACAACAAAAAATCCACATGAAATACCCTGATTGAAGAAACAAGGAAGAAGCATGTTGACATCTGCAAATGTGTTTCTGTTATTGAATGTTTTAAATCATAATGTGGGAAAAATATGAAGTCTTTCAATTGCAATTATCAAAAAGATGCTATGGAATTTAATGCTTATTTCATTTTGAGTACAGTAAGGAGCATGTAATTGTACTTATATTCGAAATTACAGTACAATTTCAAAATGTGTAATCAAGATTGAGAATGCATGACATGGTTCATGCAATTCGGATTTGCAGAACTAAGAAAGTACATTTTGAGAAAATTCAGGATATAAAACTAAGTATATTTTTTGCCATTCTTATTACCAGCTAAAGAAGATAGTTTATGCCCTGTCACTTGTATGTTATTTGTATGGACCCTTTCTGGCATCTACTGTATAGCTAGCCTAAATCCAAAACATTGTATCAAAATAGTTAACACAGAATGTGCCAAATCTGCTGGTATGTGGCAGCCCACAAAACATTTTCTTTACTTCATTCAGAAACAAATTTCATTAATCAAAATGTAAAGTGCCTACTATGCAAGTGTACATGATTTGTTTAAAATCAAAAGTGCTAGCATCTGCATCCATTGTTTGTTTACAATAGAACGTGAATGCAATATGAAGGTGTGCAATATCATAAAATACTGAACAATTCTGACAATGTAAAGTTAACGGAGAAAAAAATAAGCATATGATACTTGCTGAATACATTTAAGTTCTGAAAAAAACCTGGCTTATAAAACAAAGTTCAAATGCATGAAACTTGGCACAAATATTTCACCGTGAAGGGCGCACAAATACTGATTGGTATATTTTTGCTTGTTAAGGCACGTGAATACAATATGAAGGTGTGGCAATATCGTAAAATACTGAGCAATTCTGACAATGTAAAGTTAACAGAGAAAAAAATAAGCAAATAATAATTGTTGAATTTATTTAAGTTCTGACAAAAACCTGGGTAAAAAAACAAAATATGAATGCATGAAACTTGGCACAAATGTTACACTGTGAAGGCAATACTGACTGGTATATTTTTGCTTGTTAAGGCAAATGCAATGATGTCAGAGAAGCAATCTGGAGCTCATGCAAAGTGACTGCAAAACATAAGACAGTGCAAATATATTATCAACTTCAAATGTATCAAAAAAAACCATTCAGTGCAACAAAATTTCTTAAATACAGACACTATTAAATACACAGACTAATAAACGTCTTAATGGTATCTAACACCTGCCTTTCCATGCTAATAAACCAGAAACATATGCATGGAACATGAATGGATGCCTGACCATAATGCCTGCCAACTGACCTAAATGCAATATTTTATCAGGACTGACAAAGGGTAACATTTTGTGTCCCTAACAGATTCATGGTGAGGTATACCAATTCTGTCTATCAAAGTGATATAAAAATACAGTGTACCTAATGTATTCATGGTGATGGGCAACTACATGTTTGATCCAGTGATTCAAACCTGAACCATGATGATGCTAAGCAAGCATGTTGCTACAGTCCTGCACTATACACCAATATTTTTAAGAAAGGAAAACTGACTTACTCCATTCATAATTGAACAAAGAGATGTTAAACTGGAGGTCTTCAATGCCCACCATCATCCTGAGGTTGCAGGGGTCGATGTAGACATATGCACTGAAGGATCTGCCAATAGCTGCTACGTCTGTGCAACATTCAACACCCATACAAGAATCTGCCATTCTACAGGTTGTAGCTTTACCATCCAGACTGCCTGGTCTCTGGATTTTGTTACACTCTGTAATGGTGAAGAAAAAAGATTTTAAATGAATGGCCAATTGATTTGGCAACTGGATTTAAAAATAATTCCATATGAAGGTTTCCTACACTCACTTGAAGAGTGGTACCAAAATTCAATGACTATTTTATCAATGGCCAACTTTTGTTCCAAACGATAAAAACATAACAGAGAGCAACAATACATGTAGATTATCAATACAGTAACTAAATCTAGGTGCATGTATTGCATCAAATTTGATGGCAAAAGGACACTGGATATCACAAATCCCAAAATTCCACATCAGCCAAAGTCCTTCAACAATCAAACAAGGCACTATCAAGCACTGAGATGAAGTTACTGTACCAATGATGTAATTATATACCCTAAACAATTATTTTTTTTAAAATGATTTTTTTGTCTTCCTCTTTTTGTTCTTTTCCTTTGATTCTGTTCATCTACTCCCTTCAGATAAGCATTGTTATAATAAATGTCACATGGGTCATGTATGTGCACTGACTCATTTTAAATTAAATATAAATTGTTCTTTTAAAATTTAACACCAACTTTCTTTAACCAAAGTTTATTCAATCCTGAATATTGAATGTTCAGCTGTACTAAACCATGATCAAGAAACTTCCAGATGAAAATTATCGATCTATATGGTCTTTTACAATGGTACTAAACATGGGTCAAGAAAAGAGCACGTTGACAGGTATCATCATGATATAGGGTAGTACAAATTTGTTTATCAATATGCATAGTTTTCATTGTGATATTGCAGTGCGCAACATTTAATCTAGATTAGATCACACCATTAGGTTCATTTTGTCCTAAAATGGCAGCATACTTTAACATTGATTTTGCCGTATGCACTTTTCGGGGAGTCTCAATAATGATCTTCCAAAGGAATGTGGATGAATAAGAATCCAAATGAAGTGAATACTTGCCACTTAAAGACACATGCAATCTTATTCTAAAAAATGACACCATTACTGAAACAGTGCTGAATGCCTACATGACCTGTGTGACTTGCACTATAGGTAACAATATTTGTATGTGATACAATGCTTTGTGAAAAGTAGCTTCTATCATGATCTGCATGATGATGATGGGTATATTATACACAATTTAAACAATACGGATTAGTGAAGTCCTGAATCCCAAAATAGCTCTACTTATTTGGAGCACAGTGACAGGCAAATTTATTTCAAGTTATACGGAATAACGTATCTATCATATGCAAAGATTTGTTTTTACCAACATGGAAGAAATAAACTGTAAAAATGCTGTAAGACTGTCTAATACAGGTTTGATAGCTAATTAATTCTGAATCAAACCCTGTAAGGACAACCCTAATGGAGATGGCAGTAGTGATAAATCTGTGTGGTTACCCTAATTCCTTCAAGTTCAATTCCTACATTGATATTTTTTAAAATTCCTTAAAGAAATGAACAAAGTCTGCATGTAAAAGCACTCAATGCAGCACAAACATTATCAAAATGTTAAGAGTCTTGAAAGTATTTTTGTGAGAGTCACCTCTATATATAAACCAAAATGATGATACAAGTGACTACATATATAAACCAAAATGATGACACAAGTGACTACATATATAAACCAAATTGATGACACAAGTGACTACCTATATATTCCAAAATGATGACACAAGTGACTAAATATATAAACCAAAATGATGATACAAGTGACAACATATAAAAACCAAAAATGCAAGTGATTACATATAGAAACCACAATGATAATACAAGTAACTACATATAAAAAATATGATACAAGTGATTACATATAGAAACCAAAATGATGATACAAGTGACTACATACATAAACCAAAATGATGATACAAGTGACTACATATGGAAACCAAAATGATGATACAAGTGACTGACAAAACAAAAATATCACATAAAACAACCTGGAACACATGGAGAACATTATAAAACTGTTGTTCTCTGAATAATGAGCAATTGCATCCATTGTATTTACAAAAATTATAAGAAATAGTCAAGTTGGCATGAAAGAAATTATTTTGTAAAACTGTTTACCCATAAGCCATCCATGATCAAGTGCTGCCGATGATGCTGTTGCCATGGCAGCCCTATCACACTGTGGATTCTTCAAATATGGAGAGAGACCCAGTGTCTCTAGCAACATGTCTAACACATCACCAGCAAGATTCCCTATAATTGGTAGACCCTGTTGTTTCTTCCACAGTGTAAAGGAAAAGTCTGAAAATAGTATACAAAACTGTAACTCTTGACTTTAGTCATGTGTATTTTTACAACTCCATGGTCTTTAGGCAACAGAAAAAGCGGAAGCAAAAAGTTTAATAAAATTAAAACGAATAATTTAATTCTTTAATCTATAAAATGAACATTTATGAGGAATGTACAGTATTGTGAATTAAATCACAAATATTCCTAGCGGTTCTATCTAGTCCTGAATGTGCTGATGTACCAACAACCTTCGATAGTTTGATGTACCAACAGTCTTGACACATCACAATGATAAAATATGGAATGTTTCTGAGTGAATTCACAATAATCCCAAAGCAATGATTTTGTCAGGAAAGTCATTGAGCAATTTGTGTGTGTGTGTGTGTATGTGTACGATTTGGATTTTAAATGTAGCTTTAAAAAATTTTTCAGTCATATCGCTACCATGTCTGCAGTGTGGCAGTTTATAGTGATGTCTAGCACTGGGTCATAATGCAGCAGAAATGTAGCTTGATATCCCACCCAGTCACATTATCCTGACACCAGGCCGACAAGTACTAACTTTAACCTCTTAACCCTTTAGCTATGACTGCCGCATCTAAGCATCACCTGTAAATAGCTCCTGAACCCCACTGATGCATATATGCAGTGTTGATAAGCCTCATTTACTACTCCAGTGTCACTTATGTGCATACAGTTCAGCAGTAATTGAAACCCCAGTGTCGCATCTATGTGCAAGTGACTGTTATGTTAACTAAACACTGATTGGTTGAAAGTACAGAAGTTTACATAATTTTGATTAACATAATCAGTGAGAGGAGTTTACTCAACATATTGCTACAAGTTTAAAAGCTGAGAGGTTAAATTTAGACATACTGTAAGGACTTTCTGCACTCTACGAAACACATGTGGTTGAGATAAACAAAAATGGATTCTGATTCAGATATGAGCGACTTTGAAGGGATCGGTGCAAGTGATATCAAATAGTTTACTGGATGATTCTTAGAAAACGTATTGGATATTGATATTAGTCTTGTTTCAACACCAGATGCAAGTGATTTTGAATGAGATGACGAGGAGGACATAGTCCCACTTGCACAATAGAGTGATGACCTCACCATGTTCGAGATCATTGATTTTGATTCTCATGTTGCTTCCACAATCGAGCTTGGACCACTAAGCAATGAGAATGATTTTTTCCTCAAACTTTGTTCCTGAAAGTCTGGTGGAAAAGCTTGTGAAATAAACAAACAATTATGCCAAGAATATAGGGGATCAAAAGCAAGACCTGCAATGGTATGAAACCACCATCACGGAGATGTGGGCATATCATGGAATATACATCGTCACGAGTATTATGCAGATACTCAAATATTCCATTGCCAGGATGACATCTGTATATTTAGGGATCCCAGGAATACCAGAAATCATGACAAGAGAAAGATTTGAAAAAAATAGGGAAATATTTCCATGCCAGCGACACAAGCATCAACCCACCCAGAGGCCAACCAGGACATGACAAGGTTTTCCATATAAGACCTTTATACGACAGTTTTGCATAAATTCCTGGAAAATTATGACCCTCCCAAAAACCAGTCAATTGATGAAGGCATGATTGCTTATAAAGAAAGGCTGTCATTTAAGCAATATCTGCCAGCCAAACCCACAAAATTTGGCATTAAAGTCTGGGAAAGAGCCCATCCTCAAACCGGCTACATCCATGAATTTCAAATGTTGGAAAGCCCAATGGACAGAGAGGGTGAGTGACAGAAGAAGGATTAGGATCTAGAGTGGTGATAGACTCTTCTGCTGTGGTACAGTCTGAGGAACTAGGATAATAATGCCAGAAAATTTAAAAAGAAAAACTGTGGTTTAAATAGCCAGGGGGATATGAAAATCACGCAAAAAGAGACTCTGGTCTGTGTTGTCTGGAAAGACAAGAAAATTGTCCATATTTTATTTAACAACATGGATCCCACACAGCTATCCAATATACTTAAAAAAAGAAAAAACTGGCTGATGAAAAGAAGTAACTTGCCCAAAAGTTGCAGATGAGTATTCAAAAAACAAAGGGGTGGGGGTGGATATTGCAGACTAAAAGAGAATGCAGTACAGTTCTTGCTGTAAAGCAAAGAAATGGTGGAATAATATCGTTTTTGGTTTCTCATTGATGCAGCGATATGTAATGCCCTGATCTGTATGAAAGAGTCACCAAATCATCAGATCAAAACCAAGTCCAGACAAAAAGAAGAAAAGAACACAGCTTGAATTCAGAATGAACTTGGCCAAACAGATGGTTGCTGGCTTTCAGGTAAGTAGGAAAAGAAAATCTCTGTCAAATGTTGATACTGACGGTTTATGGCACTGGCCAGGACGGTTCCCAAAATGTGGAAGATGCAAGATGTGTGTAAGGGAAGGGAGGAGACATGAAGTTTTCATAGGATGCAACAAACAATGCCAACAACAGTTATGTGTGGATAATGACTGTTTTGAGTAGTACCACTCTCAACTTTGTAAGTGTGGATTTCATTCAAGTTTTTATATGTACATAGGTAAATACTGGATTTATTTTGTGGGATTCAAAACAGTTTACATGACTGGGATTTCTTGTATGATAGGATGTAGGAGTATATAAAGTGGAAATGTATGAATAACAGACACTATACAAGGTAAGCTGTTTTTTTATTTCACTGAAATCCAGCAAAAACTAAGAAATAATGAATGTAAATGTAACCATGTTTTCATTGTCAGTTTCTGTAGTCAGCCTTGATAATGCTCTAGTATTCAGCCTAGGAACCAGCGTCAGTAGTCTCAGTAACTGATATGATAGCACTCAGCAGTAGTGAAACTGCACAACAGCTGTAGCTAAAGAGTTAATGCTGAGCACCAAGTGAGGCAGCTGCTAGTACCATTTTTATAAGTCTCTGGTATGACTCATATTGGGTTCGAACCGTGACCTCCTGTATCCGAGGCAGACACTCTACCCACTTAAGCCACCGGAGCGGTTTGATCAATTTTTAATTCCAATGAGTAATTTAAATAAGTTCCTCTCAAATTATAAATGAAAACAAATAAAACTGATTCCAGAAAGACTGATATTATGATGGGAATAAAAAACTTTGTTCACCTCAACCTTTATATATATCCCCACTTGGCCTATGTTGCAGTAACCTTTTTTGATAAATCTCAATCATCAAAATTACCCTAAGTCGTAAACAAACTTAATTTTAGAATCTTTTAAGGTCATAATCAAGACTGGGTCTAGAACTCAAACCCAGGTTAAAAAAAATCTAGTGATAGCTTACTAACAAGACAAAGATCAGGTATGCACCAAAACTCTATCCTCAATTACAGATAAAGGTCAGGTACACAAAATAAATATACATAACAATATTTACTCTTCTACCTACTGCGGAAAGGAAATGTCAGAAAATAATAAACATAGTGCACATATGTTAGAAAGTTCATTTAAAAATGTTAGATGAGTTTGAAAATCACAATAAAGAGCATATGGTCTTAAAGTTGTTATACAAATTTATCAAACATCTCAAGGCAAAGCTGAAAATTATCTTAGGATATTTTCTATTATTAATAGTCTTTGTGAGTAACTGAAAAAATTATTTTAGAATCTATGTGTATGTGTATATGTGATTTGGATTTTTAACATAGCTTTAACAATGTTTCAGTGATATTGCTAAAATGTCTGCAGTGTGGCAGTTTATAGTGATGTCCAGCACTGGGGCATCATGTTCCACCCAGTCACTTTATCCTGACACCAGGCTGGCTAGTCCTAATACTCACCTCTCAATGCTGAGTGACCAGCAAGGCAACTGTTAGTATTATTAATTTTTAAAAGTCTTTGGTATGACTTGGCTAGGGTTCAAACCTGCGATCTCCAGCATCTGAGGAAGATGTTCTAACCACTAGGCTACCAGAGAAGTCATTTTAGAATCTAATAAGGAGCATGATGTGAACAGACTGAAAACTAATAACTGAATGCAAAAAATATCACAAAGCTGTTAATAGTGTTGATCATCATGACATTTTATTATGTTAACTGCAAAAGATCTTGCAAATATTTTTAAATTTTAATATATAGAAGGAACTGTATTTACTGCTACAAGATGTAGAGTGTATCTCTTCCTGCAACAAATATAAATAGTTTATCCAAAATTAAGCTTTCTGAGCCATTTTACTTGTGTTTCAGCAGATGTGTGAAACTTACTTTACATATATAAAATAGCTACAATGAAAGAAAAACTAAGCAAGAAATTAAATCCAAACCTTGAACAGCGAAGTTCAATTCCAACTGGCAGAGAAGATTAGGCATCTCTGCTCTGTCCAGGAGCTTGATTGTGTGGCAACCTGCTGAAGCAGACGACAGGCAGTAACTTGTATTCAAACTGACTAGGTATTTCCTGGCCTGGATCAAGTCTACAATTTCATAGCTGAAACAAAGGAAGTAAGAATGATAATTCAAGAAACTGAATAAGCTGTTTTATCCAGCAGCATTTGTAAAAGTTAAGAAAATTATTAGTATGGCTTGTGTTTAGAGACCAATAAATATTTTTATTTAAAAAAAAAAACAATGAAAGAAGGAAAACAGATGAGAGTAAGGTGGGTGGGGTGAAGGACAAAAATTGTGTTTAACAGTAAAACTTACTCAAGCTTAACAAGTCCAAGCAAGTAAAGATGATTTTTCGTTTCTATTGAATCATTCAGTAGTGAAAGGTCATAAGTTAGTTTATCAATTCCAACAGTCAGTTTCTTTTGACAACTGTCAAGACGAAGAAGCAGTGAGAAGGAGGCGCCGATCTCTGGAATATCCAGACAGCAGTCCACCTGGTTGCATGTGCTTGCAATGTGACACGTCAAGCGGTCCGAGGGAAGAGGCTGTAAAGATATTGGTCTGGAACAATCTGAAGAAGAAAACAATTACTCCATGATTTATGATTCAAAACTACACTAGAATTTTAGGCAGTAGTAACAATATTAATTTTAAGTTGATTCTACACCAGGTCCTTGCAACTAATATGAATCATATATGAGATCTAAGATGTTAGCTTAGCATTTTTTTTAAGGACAACTAATTGACTCAGAGTAAACCACCCAACTTAGTTGAACAACCACCTTGCTTTCACACGTGCAAGAGCTGGGGGATAAAATCTGGGACTTCAGAGGTGCTAAGTGAGCATGTTCTCACTAGGCTATCCCAGCTCCAGTTGTAATTTAATTATCACATTCAGTAGGAGACAGGAAATTTGGACCCAGTGTTGGCTTAGCATTTTGCTTCTAAGGAAACTAATGAGCCAAGAGAAAACCACTTAGCTTAGACAACCACCTTGCCTTTACATGTGCATGAGCTGCCCGGGATGGCGGACCAAACTTGAAGTGCAGGGGTTTTAAGTGAGCATATTATTTTTCTTTGATTTACCAATTTGACTATGTGTTAGAAAAATAGCAAAGTGGTCATTTAAACCAATCTTTCAAACCATTACTTCCAGAAAATTTTCATTCTTATTGGTATAAATATGGTTTTAAAGATCAATGTTACTCAGTGGGTTCATTTACTAGTTGCTCTATGCCTAAAAAAAACCCAATAAAATCCACCCAATTCCCTTTTATTTGATCATTGAGGTCTTTGTTTATATCAACTAGAATACAAACTAATTAGGGCATAGCTTTTTATTCTGGAGTAATATGCAGCCAAATGAATTATTTTTCCCATATTACTAAGTCTTTCCTTCTTGAGAAGGGAAGGCTTAGTAATACAGGAAAAAAATTCATGAGATTTATATCAATGCTCTTAGAGGAACTCAAGGAGGCATTAACGGTATTAAAATGTTCATTACTGTATAAAACATTAGTATTTCTTTCATTACATTCAATTCCTAACCCATGAAAGTTGCAACATTACTTGCATTTACCCTTGAATTTGTAATGAAATATATTTTTTTAAAATGATGACTGTAAAGCTAAAGGACATGACATGACTGGACCAAGGCTACTAAAGTTAGATGCACCTGCTATAGTATAACTTTTATTTGCAATAAAGTATTAGGTCTAATAAATTTCCACTGACATGGAAAACTGCCAAGGTAACACAATTGCATAAAGCTGGAACAAAAGATAGGTAAATAACTAAGGACTATTCCATTTAAATATAAGATCATAAATATTCAAATAGTTGACATGTACATGCCCAGGGAAGGCAGTTTTATACAAATATATGCCAGGGTACTTTAATTTCACATAGTTCAGATTAAAGTGAAAAGAAAATTCTAAATTGCATCCATGGGTGAGTAACCAACATTAAAAGTGCCTTCCCTGAGCCCCAGGTAAGTTTTACTGGAACAGCCCTGAAAACCAATCTCTATCCTTCCTTGTCTTTCCAAATTACAAAAACAAACAAACATGTACATGATTCTTTTCTCAACTATTTGAATATATGTGATCTTATTTATGACAACTGTCTTTAGCTTTTGACAGAATCACTCAAGAAAGTGCACTTATATCTATGATTGATAAATGGCTGAAAGCATTAAAGGAGAAATGGCATGAACCATTATGATTGATATTTGTAAACTCAATAATTAGTCCTAACTGACATGTCTCACTGTAAATTCATCTTGCCACAGAACAAACAAAACATCTTGTATCAACTTACCATGCTTCCAACCATCTGATGTTACGTTGGCATAAACACCTTCTTTTTTGACGCACTGTGGCTTAGACATGAAGGATGCAATACCAAGATCCTGGTACAGCTTGGACTTGACCAGAGACCCCATTTCCTGTCCAACTGCAAGACCTTTGCTGGAAAGCCAACTTGTCAGATCAAAGCCTGAAACAGAAAATTATATTCCTCTTAAACAGTGCTGGGCCTTAATATTTTAAATTGGTCCTTTCCACAACCTTATTATAAGAAATGTGCTGGTCTAGAGAGACCACATTTTGCTGGCAAAAGGGGTGGACTTGCATGATAGGTTTTGCTGTATTACCAAAAGATATATAGAAAAATAAAATAAAAATACAAATACTACCTTAATTTCATGTGTTTGGAGTACTAATGAATGCATTGATAATATGGGTGTTCTGATGAAAATCCCATGTCTATACAACTTTCCAACCAGACTCCATAAAAATCCAGTGTCTGTACAACTTTCCACCCAGATTCCATAATAATTCTGGTGAAAACTCAATGTCGATCTTACTTTCCAGCTCAAAAGAGCAGTGACAATATTTTCAAGATGGCCACAGTATCAGCCATACTGAACATCAGATCAGCACAATTTTTATATAAGGCCAACTAGAAAATGGAATGCATGTGTGTGCAAAATTTCATGACAATCCTCCAAGCAGTTTTGGTGGAGTAGCAAATAGCATACTTGTGGTGACTGATGAATGGATATCAGATATCAGATAACAGATGGACAATGGATGACAGGTCATCCCTTAAGCTCATCTATTTTATGCCCATTACATCTTAATGAATCATGCTAGAAAAAAAGGCAAGACTCCCTCCCAATTTAAAATCAGTTTCTGCTGACCACCTTTCCATCCCAAAAACAAATAATAAACTCTTTATGAAAAGTTTTCAATAATCAGGATCATTAATTTGGAACAAAATCCCAAAAGCAGTTAGAGAAGATACAAATGCATTTGATTATAATCTAATAATGAAAAGTGGAACATGTTTGCTTTGACAAATTATACATTACAACTTAAAGTATAAATTCACTAACCATCCACTTTGTTGTCTCATTACTTTCTTTTAAATGTTCTGTTAATTATGTCCACATAGAAATATAGCTTATTATCAATGCTGCGTGTGTTACTGTGTGTGTGTGTACTTGGAATATAAATATGCATATAATAGAGGGCCACCAGGAGGATTAGTTCTATGCAACTAATTGTGTCACCCTCTTTAAATAAAGTCATCATTATTATTTATTATTATTATTATTATTATTATTATTGTTAAGTAATATCACAGAATGTATATAATATTAATCAGTGGTTTATCCTAATCGTTCATAAGGGCTGTTCCAGTAAAACATACCTGGGACCCAGGGAAGGCACTTTTAATGTGGAGTACCCACCCAGAGATGCAATTTAGAATTTTCTTTTCATTTTATAATGAACTCTGTGCAATCAATAAACCTTGACATATATATATATATATATATATATATATATATATATATATATATATATATATATATATATATATATTTAAAAATGCCTTGCCTGAGATGTCTAAATGGAACAGCACTAAATGTGATCATGGATAGCAAAGGAACCAAACAATGCACATTTAGCTTAGCATTAAAGACAGGGTTCATTGTGGTGAAGGTAAACCCAAAGTTTGCAGTATAACTGAATTTTCTAAGTTAGTATTCAGATCTGTCCTCAAAGACAAAATAATTGCAAATTAAAAGTTTTTTTAAGAGCAATATAAAATTAAATACAAGAATGCTTTGACATGGTTGTTTCTCAAAATGAACAAGGCTATCTTGTTTAAATAAAAAAATAGTTCTGTTCTGAATCAACAATTACACTAGAATGTATCAACAATGATACACAAAAATCAGTAATGTAATGAGCTGTTTTCACCGATATACACATGATGTGAACTGAAACCTTCTGAATACTGTTTTTCACAATCTTTCAAAGACTGGCCATCTTGAAAATTAAGGTAACTGATAACTAAATGTGGACTACTTTATTACCAAAGATGCTTTTTTTCTGATAGTTATTCCCAAGGCAAGTGTAAAGGGAGGATCAAACAATGTAATCTCATGCCTTCTCTCATCTTACTGTCAATTTCCATCCCTTTTTTTATTTTTCACAGGAGCCTGCAGTCTCTCTTTTGCTGTGGTCTATGTTTTTGGACCCCATTGTGCACAAGTTATCTAGAGAGAGGTGTAGATTCCAAGATACACAGAAAGACTCATATATGTGGACCGACGGACAGAAAAACATATATATGGATAGAAGAACAATACCAGGCATAACAAATCCAGCATCCCAGGTACACAATGGCTTGGGGAGACGGGAGTTGTTAAACACTGGGGCAGAAAATTCACATTTATCTTTGGATAGACACAGGCTGACAGCCAAGTTCACAAGATATACCCTCTCTGTCTCTAGGTCAAATAAGCTGAAACTGAAGTAATATTAAAGTTCTTCATTAGTTCTAGTTTTCTTCTTTCTGCCATACACATATTATTTAATGATTTTTTCCTTCTTTACAACAAGAAATAAGGTATGTATTAAAGTTAATTATAATTTCAAAGGAATGCATGAAATGTTGAATATTAACATGAAAATTTATCAAAATTGATCAACACATTCCAATACAACACTTTTATGCAAGATCTCAAATGCCTAATATTCACTTTAAAATACTGATATCACATTACATTGCTGATATGAAAAGCTAAGTGAAAATATCAAGATGAATGTAATAATCAGTGAAGAACAAAACAGGCAAACTATATGAAAGATAAAATACAAGAAGCTGAAGGAGAAAAGATATTGTATTCATCAGAACAGGTGGTGGTTCAAGCTGGTCCTTACTTGACTCGAATCACTCCCTTTAGCCAGTAGTGTTCCTCTTCTCCCCACTTGTATGTCAGGAGAGACAGAGTAAATTCCCATGCCTCTATACCAATCTGGATACGATACAGACATGGGTCCACTTTGATGTAGACTCGCAAGTTCTTTCCAATCATTGGCACCTCTATACAACACTCAACACCAAGACAGGTTTCTGAGATTGCACATGTCACTGGAGTACCAATCAGTTTGGGCAAATTAGATATCTGCTGTGGACATTCTGTTAAAAAAATAAGTAGTCGCAGAATTACATCAAATTATAAATTATAAATATCACATACTGACTGATTTGGATTCTAAATTAATTTAGCTGAAGGTAAAATCTCTTATTCCAAAATGGCAAGTATAAGAAAACGAAGGAAATCACTGTGCAGACACTTCACACTTATTCTGCATCATGAACAAGCATTAAATGTACAAACTTTAAGCCGTACTCTTGGTCCACAAAACTTTTTAATTCATTAGTATAAAAATCTGTATCCATGTAGTCTAGAGCATAGGTTCTCAAACTATTGGTTACTGTCCACTTGTGGGCCATAGGCATGCTGCAGATGGGCAGATGAACACACATGTACAAAGATTCACATAAGGCTCAAGTATCTGTCTGGAAATGATGTATGTATGTATGTCTGTATTAGCAATTTGTGGAACTTCAGCACAATAAAGTCTCTATGGTAATAACTGAATATTCTAAAAATGTAACAATGAAGAATTGCACAAAAGCATATGGGTGGCAAACCATTGCAATTCAATCAAACATGAGGTCTACAAAATAAAAAATAAATGAAAAAGTTTTAAAATTCTGTATAATATTTGGTAAAATGTAAACGTAAAACAAATAGAGTTCTTAAAATATAGGATCACAATTTGTCACATAAACAAAATTCTGCAATTAAAATTCAATCTGTATAAGGTAAAGCATAAGATAGTAACATGAAGTATTGCAACAGTGACTCCAACCTAATCTCCATAATTTAGACCATCTGTGTGTGTGTGTGTATATATATATATATATAGCTACTGGTGAGATAGGAGCTAGGCTTTCATTTTATTGAATTTGCTTTGAAAAATGTGAGGATTTAATTAGGATTTTATGAATTGGAAAAGATCAAATATTATTTTGGTAGGATTTGATAACTAAGGTGGTGATTCTGAAACACAGAATTATGCATTATTATCAACAGCAAGTTTTCCTATTTCAAGCTGATGAAACATTCATATTCCAAAAGGTCAAATGAAATTTGTATTCAATATACATGTCTCAAAATCACTTTGGTTCTTCCCTGGTCACAAAAAAAAATAAATACCAAGTTGCCCTGACATCTGTTCACTAGAAACTAACTGGAAACTAACAATTAAATGTATCAGGAAAATCTATTTCCAGCAACACTGATCCTGACCTAGGAGTGACTGACCACAAAATCAATTGGATTCTTCCCTTGGATTCAATCAAACACATCTACGAAGTTGGGGTGAAAAACATTCAGTGTCATCTGGAAACAAAAACAGACATGCATCCTCCAGCCCACCCAGACACATGACTGTCCAAATGGGTGGTAGTAAGCTAAAACACCATGCAACTTTTGTTGGTGGGGTAATAGAAATTGGTATAAAAAAAAAAATATTAGGGGATGGATATAAAAGAATTTCTTGCATTCAACAGATAACTACAGGAGTCAGTAATATTACTATTCTTGAGTCGTCCAACTGCACCAGAATACGGAGGCTGTGTGGGGTCACATGGAAAATCAACCAAGAACTGTGCAAGTTCCAATTCCTCAAGCAGCTGGTTCATCACAACTTTATCAAGTGTTCCATTGATGATCATATATCCTTTTACTGTCAGCCAATTTGTGAGAGAAAAGCCTGCAACAGAAGAAAAACTACAGGAGCAATTTGCTCATGCAATTAAACCCCTGCCACATTCCACTCTGACCCCATGATGGAGATGTGTCTGTAGTATAAAAATATACAATTCTTAAAAAAACAATTTGAATAGTTTTTCGATAATGAGAATAATAAATTCATCAGATGATGTCCAGTGGGCCTGAGATTGTTCACCTGGTTGATACCTACATAACAGCCAAATGTACAGGCAGTTGACCAAAATTATGGGTTAGAAGGATATTTGACAATTTATAAAATTTTGTTTAGATATTGCAGCTCAGCATCATTTGTGCAAAATTTAAATATTTATACAATGTTGCTTCCGGGAATTTGCAAGAATGGGGAACTATCTTAAGTCCTTGATTTAATACGCAGCTTACATGTCAAACCAACTGATAACTTTAGATTTTGATTGTTTTTATTTGCTTGGTCAATCAGAATCAGTCTCCTCTGAAACATAAATATCTCTGTGTCATCTCTGCCATGTTTTTCTTCTGCTTAAATTAGCAACAGTTGTCCTTCCCCACCCTTAAGTCTATGAAAGTCATGCAAGGATGCACTCATCAGTTTTAGTTGAACTGGTTTGGTGGTTTTTGAGATGTTGAAAGCAATTAATTAAACAACTCATGATCAACACAAAGCTATACCAAATACTCATCAAGAAATAATCAGGCATAATGTTACATCAATTATTTTCTGACAAAAATAACTATATTCATGTTTATTAACATATCTGCACATCACAGGCCACCTATAAAGAAACAGCTTGATTAAAAAAGGAACAGAAAATTTAATATGAAGACTGTAAATTATATGAGTATATATGAACATGTTCAAAAAAAGTTACTATGTAAACAATTTGTTGATCTAAAAATTCAGAACAGTATAAAAAAAATTCAACTCAGTAACATTGTAAATGGTTATACAAATATTACAGATTTGGGTTGTTCATATTATATTTGCATCAATAACAAATAAATGTAGTAGAAATCAAGCTAAGTATTAAATAAGATTAAACAGTAATATTTCCTTAAAAAGTTACATTATTTTTTATTTACAATGACTTGGTAGACAAGACCTTGTAATGTAGTGGCATTACAAAATCACTGACAAATGGATTCCAGCTCAACATATTTGATAAAAGAACATGTTTCGCTGTCAGTAGGGCTTAACAATGCACACATTTAGGCAAATTAGCATTGCTTAGCACTACTGACAGTGATGGCCTTAAATATTTGTGTTTGAGTCAAATAGTTATGCCATAATCGGCAGGAAGCTAGGATGACCTTTCCTCTTCTACTGTGTCTTCTTTATTATTTAGTGCCCCTTTTCATTATGTTTTCTATTTGTTGTGTACATATTGCTTGATGTAATAAATATAATATTAACAACAATATAAGCATATCGTGACAGTTCCAGTATGAGTGTATGATACATAAATTTCTGCTGGTCAATACAGAACTGGACATCCAAATGAAATGCCTAATCAAATCTGCAAGATTTACCGTAAAGCAATAAAATCTGACTTGAGACATCATATATTTTCTTACAAGACTTACATTTAAAACACTATGGTCTGAAATCATTAGATATTCTTATAAAATCATTCCTTCCACACAGAGAATTATTTGCACACAGTACATCTATAATTTAATTATAGATCTGATTGTTTTTTCATATTTCTTTGCCACTCATGTTAGGACTCTACCTATTTGCATCAACAAAATACAGCTGACATTAAATTGTAAGACAAAAATGTATTACCTGGAGTGGCAAAATCAAAAGCAGTGCTGCAGACAGGTACTGGCAGTGCTGTCTGGCTAAATATAGTAAATGTCCGACAAGAATTACGGCTGCTACAGAGAGCAATTTCAAGGTTAACTCGGAAAATCCCCTCATCCTCAAAATAATATACTGAGAAGCTGAAATAATAAAATACACAATTATAGCAATGGACCACTATAGTGACCTTTTTGGATAATCCTGAAGCTTTTGTACAAAATTTGCATATTGAACAAGAACTACTTATGTGGTTCATACATATTGTTTCATGTTACAGAAATGAATACATTTTCTGCGTAACAGCCACTTTAATTTAGCACAGACATATTTTATATCCAGAAGTTTTCTCAAACCTTCATCTTAATTGTTTTCTTATTTTATGTAACCTCATTTAAGTAAAACAGAAAATCTGAGCACAATGGAACTAATAAAGAGTGAATATATTTACCCACAAGGGTTCTGTGGTATGCCATTTGTTTAATAAATTTATGATAAAGTTTGTCTATATGAGCACGAGGCCCCCCAAGCCATATCCTTCTAGCCCGCAAAATGATTAGTGTTACAAGGTGTCATAAGAGATAACAATGGTGGTGCGGGCCGTAGGCAACCTAATATGACCTCATGCAGCTCTCAGGGTGGTTTGGAGTTTGAGACCCCTGCTGTAGATGATACCATTATCTTTAGAACATCATGAACATGTGTCCTTCAATGCTACTGCAGATGATTTCATTATGCCTAGAACATCATGAATAAGTGTGCCCTCAACTATGCTGTAGATGATATCATTATGCCTAGAACATCATGAACATGTGTGTCCTCAATGCTGCTGCAGATGATATCATTATGCCTAGAACATCATGAACATGTGTGCCCTCAATGATACTGCATATGATATCATTATGCCTAGAACATCATGAACGTGTGCCCTCAATGATACTGCAGATGATAGCATTATGCCTAGAACTTTATAAACATGTGTGCCCTCAGTGATACTGTAGATAATATCATTTATGCCTATAACATCATGAACATGTGTGCCCTCAATGTACATGTGCAATCTTTCCTGCATGTTTAGTAATGAAATACACATTTGTTTTAGAAAATATAAGCATTTCTAAATCTATATCCATAAAGGTGAAATAACATGTTTCTTTTTAACAACACTATATCCTAGCAACACTGAGATGTTTTTGTGGACCAGAGAAATCCCTTCCATAGGTCAACACTGAGTATGAATGAGACAATTAGTCTCATCAGTACATCATGCCATGATAATCTGACTTGCAAACCTTGAACAAAAATCTAAATTTTTAACAATGAGAATGGTGCTGTCACCAATATAAATGTGATACCAATATGTCACCCATGTCTCTCTATGCTAATACAGGCAAGAAAAAAATAAAAGTAAATATGCAAATATATGTTCAACTTACTTTACTCGGACAACTCCAAACAGCCAGAAACTCTCTTGTGTTCCCCATACATAGTCAATCAGTGAAAGTGTCAAGCTTAATTTCTCAACACTGATGGTCATTTGATGGTTACATGGATCAATATGGAGAGAGGTTCGGAATGATGTTAGCATTTCAGCAGCAGTAAGGCAGCAGTCCACAGCAGTACAAGACTCAGACAGGCTGCAAATCATATTCTCTGGCAGAGAAGGGAGACTCACATTCTTGTTACACACTGAATTAAATATAATACAGCACCATGACAACCTAGCCATGACTAGCTCTCTGGCAGGGAAGTGAGACTCAATTCGTCTTACACACTGAATTAAGTATGATACAGCATCATGACATCCTAGCCATGACTAGCTCTCTGGCAGGGAAGGGAGACTCGCATTCTTCTTACACACTGAATTGAATATATGACAGTACCATGACATCCTGCCATGACTAGCTCTCTGGCAGGGAAGGGAGACTCACATTCTTCTTACACACTGAATTAAATATTATATAGCACCATGACATCCTAGCCATGACTAGCTCTCTGGCAGGGAAGGGAGACTCACATTCTTCTTACACAATGACTTAAATATGACACAGCACCAAGACTGGCTCTTTGGCAGGGAAGAGAGACTCACATTCTTCTCACTAAATTAAATATAATACAGCATTATGACATCCCAGCCATGACTAGCTTTCTGGCAGGGAAGGGAGACTCGCATTCTTCTTACACACTGAATTAAATATGACACAGCACCATGACTAGCTCTCTGGCAGGGAAGGGAGACTCACATTCTTCTTACACACTGAATTAAATATAATACACCACCATGACATCCTAGCCATGACTAGCTCTCTGGCAGGGAAGGGTGACTCACATTCTTCTTACACACTGAATTAAATATGATACAGTATCATAACATCCTAGCCATGACTAGCTCTCCGGCAGGGAAGGGAGACTCACATTCTTCTTACACACTGAATTAAATATGATACAGCATCATGACATCCTAGCCATGACTAGCTCTCTGGCAGGGAAGGGAGACTCACATTTTTCTTACACACTGAATTAAATATGATACAGCACCATGGCTAGCTCTCTGGCAGGGAACGGAGACTCATATTCTTCTTACACACTGAATTAAATATGATACAGCATCATGACATCCTAGCCATGACTAGCTCTCTGGCAGAGAAGGGAGACTCATATTCTTCTTACACATTGAATTGAATATATGACAGTGCCATGACATGCTAGCCATGACATGCTAGCCATGACTAGCTCTTTGGCAGGGAAGGGAGACTCACATTCTTACACACTGAATTTAAATATGACACAGCACCATGACTAGCTCTCTGGCAGGGAAGGGAGACTCATATTCTTCTTACACACTGATTTAAATATGACACAGCACCATGACTAGCTCTCCGGCAGGGAAGGGAGACTCACATTCTTCTTACACACTAAATTAAATATAATACAGCATTATGACATCCCAGCCATGACTAGCTCTCTGGCTGGGAAGGGAGACTTGCATTCTTCTTACACAATGACTTAAATATGACACAGCACCATGACTAGCTCTCTGGCAGGGAAGAGTGATTTACATTCTTCTTACACAGTGAATTAAATATAATATAGCACCATAACATCCTAGCCATGACTAACTCTCTGGCAGGGAAGGGAGACTCACAGTCTTCTTACACACTGAATTAAATATAATACAGCACCATGACATCCTAGCCACAACTAGCTCTCTGGCAGGGAAGGGAGACTCACATTCTTCTTACACACTGAATTAAATATGATACAGAATCGTAACATCCTAGCCACGACTAGCTCTCTGGCAGGGAAGGCAGGCTCACATTCTTCTTACACACTGAATTAAATATGATACAGCACCATGACTAGCTCTCTTGCAGGGAATGGAGACTCATATTCTTCTTACACACTGAATTAAATATGATACAGCATCATGACATCCTAACCATGACTAGCTCTCTGGCAGGGAAGGGAGACTCACATTCTTCTTACACACTGAATTAAATATGATACAGCACCATGACTAGCTCTCTGGCAGGGAACAGAGACTCATATTCTTCTTCACACTGAATTAAATATGATACAGCATCATGACATCCTAGCCATGACTAGCTCTCTGGCAGGGAAGGTAGACTCATATTCTTCTTACACACTGAATTGAATATATGACAGTGCCATGACATCCTAGCCATGACTAGCTCTTTGTCAGAGAAGGGAGACTCACATTCTTCTTACACACTGAATTTAAATATGACACAGCACCATGACTAGCTCTCTGGCAGGGAAGGGAGACTCACATTCTTCTTACACACTGAATTAAATATGATACAGCGCCATGACTAGCTCTCTGGCAGGGAAGGGAGACTCACATTCTTCTTACACACTGAATTAAATATGATACAGCACCATAACTAGCTCTCTAGCAGGGAAGGGAGACTCATGTTCTTCTTACATACTGAATTAAATATGATACAGCATCATGACATCCTAGCCATGACTAGCTCTGGCAGGGAAGGGAGACTCACATTCTTCTTACACACTGAATTAAATATGATACAGCACCATGACTAGCTCTCTAGCTGGGAAGGGAGACTCATATTCTTCTTACACACTTAATTAAATATAATACGGCATCATAACATCCTAGCCACGACTAGCTCTCTGGCAGGGAAGGGAGACTCACATTCTTCTTACACACTGAATTAAATATGATACAGCACCATGACTAGCTCTCTAGCAGGGAAGGGAGACTCACATTCTTCTTACACACTGAATTAAATATAATACAGCATCATAACATCATAACCATGACTTGCTCCTTTTTTATTTAAATTAGCAACATCTAAAATGCATAATTTTTTCTTGATTTACTGCTTATGTCAAAACCACAAATTGTAAGACTCAATGAACACAAATTTATCTATCATGAAGAACAGGACCAGCCTCCCCATCAGAGTTGCATTCACTAATTTAAATAATGACAAAAACTTCATTTTCTGCAAAACCACACAAAAAATTATCCATGAAAATAAAAAAATTTCCTTACAATATTAACATTCATAAATTTGCATTTTACCTAAAAAACTGGTCAGTGAAAGACAAAAACAGAAGCATCATACAAAGGTTGTTAGTGATGTTGTTTTAGTTTTTCATGGTTACCTATCTGCTAATGCCTCAACTACTCAAACCAAGCTAAGTCTAACTCTAAAAGACCATCTCAGAAAGCAGTCAATATTTTCCTGTAATTATACCAATTTCAATATGGTGTAGCAAAATATCATCTTCTGCTATTGTCCACTTGGAAAACACACATCTGAGAAGTTCAGAAGTGTGATCTGATGCAGGAAAGTTAACATTATGTTCAGCTAAAATGTTCGAAAAGTACACTTGGACCCTAAAAACCTCCAGTGCAGTTGAAGAAAAAAATGCAGTTCAAAATACCACGAAGGTCAATGGATCTTTGCTGTATCTACCAACATGACCTTTAATTCATTTTTGCTATGAGCAATACTAAAATCGACATGAAATTATGCCCAAAGCATGCAACTGTCTTTCCTGCTTTTCTTCCAAACACAGCCAAGAATATGAATATTCCATTTAATATCTCTGTGCTGTTTATTTTAAAGGCTTTAAGAGGTTGTTATACTTTTCACCTTCAACAAAATTTCAAGTGGTTGGTTGTCCCTTTCACCTTCAACTAAATTTCAAAGGGCTGGTTGTCCCTTTCATCTTCAACTAAATTTCAAGGGGCTGAATGTTCCTTTCACCTTCAACTAAATTTGAAGGGGCTGGTTGTCCCTTTCACCTTCAACAAGATCTCAAGGGGCTGGTTGTCCCTTTCACCTTCAACTAAATTTCAAGGGGCTGATTGTTCCTTTCACCTTCAACTAAATTTCAAAGGGCTGGTTGTCCCTTTCACCTTCAACAAGATCTCTCAAGGGGCTGATTCTCCCTTTCACCTTCAACAAGATTTCAAGGAGCTGATTGTCCCTTTCACCGTCAACTAAATTTCAAGGGGGTGATTGCTCCTTTCACCTTCAACTAAATTTCAAAGGGCTGATTGTTCCTTTCACCTTCAACGAAATTTCAAAGGGCTGATTGTTCCTTTCATCTTCAACTAAATTTCAAGGGGCTGATTGTTCTTTCACTTTTAACAAGATTTCAAGGAGCTGATTGTCTCTTTTGCCTTCAACATTGTTTTAAATTTTTAGACATTTCTATGCAATGCTATAACATAAAAGCATGATCATTCAGGCATTTTGCATGACAATTATGGCAGATAAACCATCTAGGGTACTCCTGCAAAGTTAGTCTGGTTTCCTGACCAGATCCACTAAATTTAATATTAAAGCATGAATCCAGACCAAACCTGGATAAGCCAATAGCTGGATTTGACAATAATCATGTTTTCATTACATTATTTTGGAAGTTCATAATTTTTGGGTCAGTTTAGTAGGATTAAATTCAAACTGTAACAGCTTGCAGGTCTGCTAAGCCACAGACTGAACAACAATCCATCTACTATATAACACATCCCATCAAAGACATATCCATTTTATTAATACAGATAAAAGTGTCGCTTTCTGAAAAACCACACAAATCCATGAAAATATGATTCACAAATATTAAGATCTTAAAACTGGCATGGCACTTAAACAGACTGGTCAAAAAAAGGCCAAAGACTGAAAAACAAGTATGTTCAACTCAAACTGCACAAAAAAGCTCGCACAATCTCCAATTACACAATCTGCAGATATTTCAATTCTTCTTATAAAGCTTGTAATTGTTGATCATTTTCTTTGACACTTTGGTTTTAATTTACATACCTTGAGGTAGTAATGGTTCCTTATTTTAATCTGCTCTTTTAAACATTTAGATTTTCTTCAAAGCAAAAACAAGGTCATACAAGGTCAGACAAGGTCAAAAAACGTCAGACCTTAAAATATGTCTTTAGCTCCTACTTTATTATTTTTCAGAAAAAAACATAACGAAAGCACCTTAATAAAAAGTATGCATGTACATATGTAATGCCAAATCAGCACAATCCTTAGTTCTATAAATATAAAACAAACAATTGTGATAAACTTTAGAGAGATAAACCTTTACAAACAACAGTAAAACTGTCCCCCTTCAAGATAAAAGGCAAAAAACACAGAAATGTAAATATATAGAGGTTACACACGTCTCTAAAAGGGACTTATGTTCCAGCCATCTAGAAGAAGTGGTAACAACATGATTTTTTTTTTAAAGACCATTGTGGCAATCATAATAGAGGTTGGATTGGCACCATTTTCATCTTTTGACCTACTTAACAATATAAGAAGTCTTTTCAGTGAAAACCCAACATTGACATGACCATTCATTCAGGAGAAATAGTGATAATATTTTCAAGATGGCTACCATGACAGGCAAGCTGAACGCCTGAATGGTAACAGTAGGACCCCATCTAAACATCATAAGTCTTCTGGTGAAAACCCCATGGCAATATTACTTTTCATTCAGGATGGTTAGTATTTACAAGATCTTTACGATGTCCACTGTGGCAGCCATACCAGACATCAGATTGGCACCATTTTCATTAGGACCACTAACATCATAAGAAGTCTTCAGGTGAAAACCCAAGGCAGTATTACATTTGTTCAGGGGAAGTAACCATAACAATATTTTCAAGATGGATACCATGGTGGCCATATAGTGGACTCCAGATCAGCCCCATTTATGACCATCCAATCTGAAGGAGTAGGGATAACAAGATTTTCCTGATGGCTACTCTGAGGTCAAATTTCCCTCACATCAGCACCATTTTCATTTAGGACAAAGAAGAATCACACAAAGTCTTCTGGTGAATATCCCATATCAATATGAATTTCCATTCCGAAGGAGTAGCAATAACAAGGTTTTCATGATGGCCACTGTGGTGGCCACATTCAGTGTTACATGTACATAGAAATCCTAATGGCACTGTGTCCCCACACCCTTGAAATCTGTTGGACACACAACAAGTTAGTGAGATAAAGGATAATAATAATACATAATGCACTAATAGTACTACAAAAATGAGAAAATCTTATTTGCAGTGACAGTTTTGCCACCTTAACTTTGTTGTCAGATCTGTAATATATTTTTCTTGGACACTTACTTTATTGCAATAGACGTTTTATCATAGGCTTCAATCACTGATGGAAAACATTAACATGTTTGAAGTAAGATGCATCAGGGAATTTTAGTTGCACCAGGGAATTTTAGCTGCACCAGGGAATTTCAGTTCCACCAGGGAATTTTCCATTCCAGATCATGCTCTCATTTATTTTTAGTGTACACTCATACCTACCAGCATTTATTATAATAAATACCCATACTTTCTGAACCAAAAATGCATTAATTGACAACAATTTGTGTATTTGCATAAATTTAGTCTTTGTCATTACTTCAAGATCAAAAAACATTAAATCTTCCTTACTATATTGATATTAACCTTGCAAATATGTTACAATAACAACAGCAAACACTTTACACTGAAACTTAGCCCTCTACCATGAACCTTGAATATTTTCAGTCCCAGATACATTGTTTTAAAACAGATATTTATTGCCATCTTCCAGCTTTTATCATCCTGTATGCCTGGCCATGGCAAAGCACCAACAGACTGAGACATGAATGGACATCCAGTAATGAAATGCCATAAGAGCAGTAGTGATAACAAGATTCTCTCCATGCCATCGTTGTGGTCTTGCTGGACATTAGATAAACACCATTTTCCAACTGGACCAACCAAACATCAAAATTGGCACCATTTTCATCTACAACGAATTAGACATCCTAAGATGTCTTTAAGTGAGAACCCTTTCCCTTGTTGACATGGCCATCCATTCAGTATGAGTAGCAATAATATTTTCAAGATGGCCACTTTGGTGGCCATATTATATATCAGATCAGCTCAGAACTATTTTCATTAAGTACCAAGTAGATATCATATGAAGTCTTCAGGATGTAAGTCCATGTCAGCATGACTTTATTTTCAGAAAGAGAAGGTTTTCAAGATGTCCATTGTGTCAGCCAAATATCAGATCTGTCTCATTTTCATTTAGGGGCAAGGAGTCTTTTAGTAAAAACCCAATGCTGATAAGACCATCCATTCATGGGATATAGTGATAAAAAGGTTTTAAAGATTGCCACAGTGGTGGTCATATTGGAGTTCAGATCAGCACCATTTTTTTTGGTGGACTAACTAGACATCATAGGAAGTCTTCTGGTCAAAACTATATGACAATATGAAGGTCAATTCAGGAGGAGTAGCAATAACAAGATTTCCAAGATGGACACTGTGGAAGCCATATTCAATATTGATCTTCCCCATTTTTCTTTACAACCAACTAGGCATTATAATAAGTCTTTTAGTGAAAATCCTATTTTGATATAACCATCCACTCAGGAGGATTAGTATTAACAAGATTTTCAAGATGGCCACTGTGATGCAGAGATGCTGTCAGCATTTTATCTAAAAGGGGGCTCCCCCATTACCCAAAAAATAAGGGGGGCAGTATAACAAAAATGTGAGGGAGGAGAAAAAGACCAAAGTTCACTATTTACCTAACACTTCAGTATCCATCACTCTTCCTGCTCCACTCTGATTGAGCCCAATTGAAAACAAAATCTATAAAAGATGTCGCCTCAAGTTGTATAAGCATTAATCTGTTGTTTTTGAGATTAATCTGTTCCTCACCTTACGATAAATACTGTTCTGTGCCAAGAACCCCTTTTACAGTCTACTGTATGAAGGAGCATATAAATAGCTAGCTTAGCCAAGTAGATCAAGTCTGAAAACTCTTCTTTATGGTTGTTATGTACAATTTTCCACATCTCACAGGTATTGTCTTTGAGACAATTCTGCTCCAAAATTAGATTTTTATAACATAAATTCTGCTAAAGGTCACTATTTTTAAATTAGCACTTTACTGACTCCTATGCCAGATTTACTGTTCTATAAAGCTGTATCAGGGTTTTAAGTCCACTAATACCATAGTCTACTTGTTCAGACATAAGTATTTTGTTCAAATAAATATCTTTGCTTCTTAATTTCATTTTCTGATTCTTATTTATTAAATTTATCTTAACCCTTAGGCCAGCACTGTATGGATTTGTAGCACAAAATCCCACAGGACTAAATTGTGACTAGAAGAGAAGCAAACATTTACATTCTACTTTTAAGATGTCTGTATTTTACATCAGCCTGTTAGTCTGCCTTTTCCACATTTAATTTTCAAAATACCACTAAAATGAGTGGTCAGTTGGCATGCCATCTGTTTTTCTTTCCATGCAGCATGTACATAATACCCATATTTAACAATATTTTTGGATTCAAAATCACTCAATGATATTTCCATTAATATATTTTCCCAGCTCCAATAATCTGATCTACTTTCATAACTTTATCATCAGCCAGCATTTGTCAATTGGAATTGTTCTTGAAAGATAAACCATACTGGAAATCAGCCATTTTGGGTTTTCTAGGTAGACCATATTATAAATGTCCATTTGTAAAACTTCACAAGATGCAAGGTTCAAACTATGAGAGAATGCTTGTTCCAGGGCCAAACATGCCAAAATCAGATTCAGTTGAACAACCAACCATGCAAGCTGAAGAACCCAGATACGTAAACAGTTACAAAAAGGACATATTGTGGCATTTCTATGATATTTCTACTTGCGTGACTTGTGTCACAACAAGCATTTAAAGGGTGAATGGCTGTATAAAATTGTATACTGCATAGAATACATTTTCAAGTATGATTTTAAACTAATTTGCAGAAGTTCTCACACATCAATGGTCCCCAAGTGTATGAATTTGCACGATTCATGCAAATGCACACCCTGACAGGATCTTTGGTGGTGGCCATATTGGTTGTCCACTTTGACTGAGGCCAACTATACTTCATCTAAGTAGTTTAGAAGCAGTACCGATAACAATCTTGTGCAGATAATCGACCATCTCATAAGCTCTTTGTCCAAGACTAGTTGAGTTAATCAATAGGAAGATACTTTTTAAAATAAAGTAAATACTTTCTCTCACAAGATAAAAGTTCTTAACAAAAATGATCAAAATTTCTTGTATAAGATTAAGTTTCAATATGACAGCACCTTGAGACCAATTGTCTTGATTGATTTCGCCAAATGTAGTGGTATCTTCAGGACATGGGGTACTGAGAAGATAACTAGAGAGCCCTAGTTCATTCAGGAGATTTCTTCTCAGTGACTCTGTCAACTTGCCTCCTGCAACATTGTTTGCCAGCCAGGTTGAGAGTGAGAAGCCTGAAAAATATGAAAATAACATAGATCTTCTGAAAAAAAACCATTGTGCCTTTACTGATAGCATTTCTTTGCAATGTTGTGAGGTTTATGAAACTTATATGTTCCGTGGTCTCATGTGAGATCGGTGCATTTGACCCCACAAATCTACACTATACAATTAAGTTATTTACACATGTAGAGCTGTAAAAAAATTACTTGAATTTCATAAATAAAACAGATGTTTTAAAAACAAAACAATTACTTAGCTTGTCATATTTCAACACTACCCCTCCTTGCCCTGCCCACCCACCCCCCAATAGCCATCACCACATGGGCATTAAATAAAAAACACACACATTTCTGTACTTAAAATCCATTGGAAACTGGAATACAGGATTAACTCTACATTATCCATGCAATAAATGCCTAGTTTTATTTGTTTAAAAAGTTAAATTGTTATCTTTGCCACATACTGACTTCAAATATGTTTAACTAGTGAGTAAAGATAAGTACTGTGAATGTTGAGAGAGAGAAGGAGAGTACAAAATACTCCTTTACATTCTTGTTTATTTTCTTACAAGGCATGTATTAAACATTCTTTTTCTAAAATCTATATTTTGCATAAGTCAAAAAGTAGGAAGACTGGTGAGAAAGAAAAGTTCCTGAAGCCCAAATCTGTGACATGGACGCTTGGTTCAGTCTTTTGATCGGAGATACAAGCACCAAATAATAATATGGTAACTCAATGGAATCCATAGAAATGTGTTCTTCCTGCACAAGTCATTTAGTTGTTTTGGTCAATGACAGCAATGTCTGAGAAATCCTGGAAGTGGAAAGGCCATGGAGAAATCTCCCACTATATTATCTACTGACAGTGTGTTTGGATGAAGGCTCAGAACTTCTGCATATAATGACTCCAGTCTCAAGTGCTTTTCCTTGCCTTTCAACTGTTTTCACACAACTATCAACGAAGTCTATTCTGACCAACATAAACAACTGATGCAAGGATTATATGATATATGTATATTTAGTAAACCCCAAAACACCTCTCGAGTGTTCACTGAGATCATGAACTTTGTACATACGGTGTGCATGATCTATAAGTAAATATAATTAAATAACATAATATTGACCTCTCAAGATGGAAGGTTACTATTTTCAGATAAATCCTGTGGATTCTGGGAAGTGCACCAAAACAGTGTAGCATCTTTCAATCAACAGCCTAAACTTCTTTGTCTTTTGTAGGACAACTACATTTGGAATGGAGTGGAATTCCTAATGGTATTGTTGTTATATCATGTGTTCAATGGAGACATAAAATAAATTACACAATGAATTTATTTCAGTACCATAAATGTGCAAGATGAAAACATTTCTTTTGAAGATGAGGAAATGTGTTAAAACAAACTATTTTTTTACAGCCTAAAGGAAAAGCTTTGTATAATGGATCAATTTATGTTTAGTTTGTTTTGAATAAAATTACACTATTTTCTTTTTGCTTTATATAATCAAATTAAATATTAATTTATTTTGAAAAAATGAAATAATATTTGGATCTTTGCTAAGAACTGGTGGAATGCTAGTAAAATTGGAATAAAAATTTGTATTTGACCTGTACCAGATAAAGTTGATGAAGTTCTAATCTATCTCAAGTTTTCGACATTTTACTTTAATAATTACTAGTGTCAACTGTACTTTATATGTCCACTCCATGTTAATAGTCCTCTAAATAGATAACTGAAATTTTTGTGCAGAAACAGTTTTCTTCTTTCTGTTACGGTGACCATGACCTTTTACCTTTAGAATCCAAAATCAATATGGTTCTTCTCCATTCCATGTTTTTAGGTTCAATTCCCATTTTCTATGGTGCATCATTGTAGTTTATTTTCCTTTGAACAATATAACCTTCATGATGTGTTGTACTTCCATAAGCATCTGATTCAAAGACTGCAATAATTTTATACAATTTTCACAACTGGTAAGAAATTACAAACACAATAAAAATTAATGTGAAATCTCTTTTAGCAGACACCTCTACATAAAGAACACCTGGTCATGAAAGATAATAATTTTCAAGCAACTTTCTGAGCATCAACTTCATCTTCAATGTCTGTCAAAAGGATATCTGACAGACGGACAGAGAATCTGTAATACAAGACCAAATCTGTACTTCTTTTAATGCCAATTATAGAAATATTCCATCATACTTTTTTTGATTTTTTTTAAATATCTCCCAGCTGTATAATTTAAATTCACAGTTACCTGGTGTGATGAAATCTGTTTTCCAGTTACATGGTGTCTTTGGTAGTTTGTTGTTGCGCAACACCACTTCTTGAACTTGGCAGATACTAGGTTCGGTGCATACACTAATGTTCAGGCTGACAATGAATACACTCTCTGCCTTCAGGTCATCAATGATGAAGCTGTAAGTTAAAAAAGGATGTTTAACATGAATACTTAGTGCAAGTGCAATTATTCAGATGTATAATTTTTGCAAGTCAAAAAAGTTTAGCATCCATCCAATACAAAATACACAAACTCTGTAAAGTATCTATGGTCACACTGTTATGTGATATTAACAATTTTACGCTAAAAATACCTACAGCCCAGTGGATGAGATGAGTGGTCCAGAAGAAAGAGCACTGAATCATAGGACTGAATCCATGCATTACTGAACAAGAGTCCCAAGTGGACCTGGCATCTCTCACAGGAGAAGTAACATACGTCAACTTGTGAATGTAAATTCAAATTCATTTAAACTAAAGAAGTTAAAGACAAGGTTGGTGTCCATGGTTGCTACATTGTTTCTTAAGGTTGGTGAATTTTTTTCTTGACCACATATACAGGATCACTTTCTTGGCATAAAAAGGACAAAGTATTAATGCAACCAGCCTTCTCCTCTGGAGGGCTCGCTGCCCCTGGGGACCAGGTCATGATTCATAACTTAGAAACTGTTCACAGCCACACCCAGACATACATACATACATACATAAATACATACATACATACATACACACACACATGCACTCATGCATGCACACACACACACACACACACATGCATGCATACATACATACCTATACATACATACCTATACATACATACATATATACATACATACGCACACATGCATGCACACACACACATATGCATGCATGCACACATACACACACACACACTCATGCATGCACACACACATACATACATACACACACGCACGCACGCATACATACACTGCCCCTGGGGACCAGGTCATGATTCATAACTTAGAAACTGTTCACAGCCACACCCAGACATACATACATACATACACACACACATACACACACACATACACGCATACATACATACATACATACATACATAACCAGAATATTTTGAGTTCAATTCAGAGTATGAAAAAAATATCTGCAGAAATATGGCTTCCAAAGCTCAGCCAATAAAATGCCAGATTATCTCATGAATATGCACGAGTGTTGCCCATAAGGGAACTCATCTGAGATTTTATGTTAGTAGCTTAGATATCAATTCTGATCAAATTCTCATCAGAAATATGGCCTCTAAAGTGTTTACACTCAGCCAATCAGAAACAAGAACAACCCATTACTATGCAAGAATGCTGTTCATAACTAAACAAGATCCAGATGATATGAGCTTACAGACCAAATCTGATCAAAATCTAAAAATAAGGCCTCTTGGGCTATACATGTAGGACAAAACTACTATTTTAAAGGTAATGATGTGTTCTGAGCAATCTGATTAAAACTGGCATCTACAAACAACAAACTGTCTAAACTGATTAGCTTTGTGTTGTAATAAAGTGAGTTTAAGGCTTAACGTGAGATATTTATTGAGGTGTTATAAGCAATGAAGGCACTGTAGGTTGTCCACGATGGTTTGCGAGTCTTTGTGAGTCCCCATCACCACTTAACACCTTAATGTCTAAGTATAGTTTGATCCTAGATGAAGAAATGGTGCATCATTATACATGTAAATATATTTGTATTAAACTACACATTACAGAATGAATATTATCACAAAGTTAATATATTTTCCTTTACAGGGATGTAGAAGTGGCCATGGCCTGCACGTTGATTCCACCATCAAAATTTGGCTAAAGTGGTGATGTACATATCAAAATGTAACCATATACCAAGCATCATCACTATATTGCCTACTGTACAAAGAAACTGACAACAGAAAAATCTTCAGCAGTGAGGTCAATCTTGGGTGTGGATAACTATGTAGAGTCAGATGAATGGATGGACACCTTTTACACCAACAGATTGTTGTGCTGAGCTTCAAACAAGGCAAGCTTGACAAAAGAAGACAGGCAAAACAAGTGACAAAAAGGACATCATTATCAACAGATAGAATTTCTAGTTAGAACTTACTCAAGTCTAAAGACTCCATTCAACCATATGTTCTGCACTGTACCAAATGAGAATTCCTCAATTCCCATGCTGACTGAGTAATCATCAATCCCAAAAGAGACTGTGGCAAAACAGTAGTCAGCCTTCAGAAAAGCATGTAAAGTCCGTGCCAAAAGTGGAACTTCCAAACAAAGATCTAAGGCAGTGCATGAACTGGACAAAGCGCCAAAGATGTTACGACCGCTCAATGATGGAAGGGCAACTGAGGAACTCATTGAGCAAGCTGAAAGTCAGAAAAATTAGCAATCAGTAATCAATAAAATATAGCATAAACTGAATATGAATTAGTAAAATAGAAGAAAAAGTCCCCCAC
Source organism: Sinohyriopsis cumingii (assembly GCA_028554795.2). Taxonomy (NCBI): domain Eukaryota; kingdom Metazoa; phylum Mollusca; class Bivalvia; order Unionida; family Unionidae; genus Sinohyriopsis; species Sinohyriopsis cumingii. The sequence continues at coordinate 86,087,588 of CM068838.1, forward strand.
CCCAAACTATGAAATTATTTTGTGCTGACAAAGTGACTGACAAAATCTGATGTCTGTATAAATCACATATAATTTGAAAGCCAGATTAGGATGGAAAACTTTAACTGACTTATTATGAATACAGATGTAAAAATAAAATGCAGCTCAGATGTATAAAAATTAACTAAGAAAACCTACCTGGAAAAGGTTTATCATAAGAAACAAGTGTGCATAGAAAATGAAATAAGAACTGTAGAATGAAAATAAGTCTCCATTATGAGTACTTAACCCAGTCTAAAATAAAAGAGCACTTAACCCAGTCTAGATCAAAAATGCATTTAACCCAGCCTAATCAAAAGAAAAGAGTACCTAACCCAGTCTAAATAAAAAAAAGCAACTAACCCTGTCTAAATCAAAACAAAATGCACACAAGATAAACTTAAACTTCTATATTTACCACATCAGTAGCATGGGATGTGAATACAGACCAATTCTAATACTGTGCTTCATATGACAGAAATACCAAATTAAAATACAGAACTTAAATTTGTTTATCAAAGACAGTATAATCAGCATATGATCAGTATTTGTTACACATACATAGTCGATTAGAACTCTGATTCTCTGAGTAGATATAATTTGTCATTCATACAAAAAAATTATACCTCTATGATTCTGTATGTAAAACGAGATTATGTGCTGAGTAGATTGGATTGCAGAGATGAGATCAAAATAAAATTCCTACTTAAAGCTCTTGAGTATTTTGACTTAAAAAAATTATTTTGTCCCATTAGTATTACCTTGTTTGTTCCAGCCATCTACATTTGGTGTGTACGGGGATTTCTGAGTATTACATTGATAAGTGCTCACATACTGAAGAATTCCTTGTTTTTCCATCAAAAGAGCTGAAAGGCCTGGGGTCAACTGAGTCAAACTCTGAGATAATCCACGGCTTGTTTTAAAGTTGCTAAGTGTCAAATCTATAAGCATCAAACAATCATTTATTTTAAATTAGCACAATCAAAATATAATTTTTTTATCTAGAGCCAATCACAGAACAAAGTATAACAATTTATAGTCTTGACAAAAAATTCATGATTCATACAGAATTTTTTATTTTTACCTATTTGCCATTGTTACTCGATTAATTTAACATCAACTTAGCTGCAGTAAAATCCATAATTAACTGTCAGAAATGCAGATTTCAGTCTAGTATTATCGGATTTGCTGAAGCTTGAAGCTACTTAAAAAATACAAAATTTATAATTTCTGCACAAAGTGTTTTAACAGGAATAAAAATGGTTATATAAATCTTGTATTCAAGTTTTTAAAAAATGTTGCCATCACAAATCTCCAATATTTTCAAGAATACAGATATACATCCATATATATTCAAATACAAGACATTGCTTAATTTACCATTCTCTAGTTGGGACTTGTTGTTCTTAGTTGCAGTTTTATTTTAACAGTATCATATAAAGGAAAAGGGATATAGCTGTCTTTCCCATGGACAAGGCCAAACTTACTAGAATCCAAGTAACCCAGTTTCCAGCCACATCCAGGTTTTGGCAGGATGACATTGGAAAAAGGAATCTCAACGTTACATCTACCCTCAGGTGACAGACAGAAACTGATCACAGCATCCAAAACAACATTCTTTTTTGCAGAATCTTCCTTCAGACTAAACCTAAATACATTAATTTTTAAATTTAATGATTTCTTTTTCATCAAATTTTATAAGCTAACAAAATGAATGGTGAGCAATTTGCTCAAGTAGATAGATTCCCATCTCTACCACATCCCACTCCTAACCTATGATGGAGTTGAATCAACAGTAAAATAAACTGCATTTATGTTGTGAACATAATGTAAGAATTTTGTTTTATCAAGGAACATTTTTTTAAAAATTATTAAATATGTACAAAGTTTCACAGCAATCCACTACAAATTGCATGAGTAGTAGCATTCATAAAATTCTGTTATACAATGCATTCAGCTGTTGGACAAGAAGAATAATACCTATGAAAATCATAGGAGCACAAACATCTCTCTCTCTCTCTCTCTCTCTCTCTGTCTCTGTCTCTCTCTCTCTCTCTATACATACATACATACAGATATACTCAAAATGCATGTAGAGACCACGTCCCTGGTGACCCTATTTACAAAATTTCCATCAAAACTGCAAGTTTAATTGAGTTCACACAAGTGACAGTCACTGCTAAAGTGTGTATTAATCTTGTCATGCAGGGGATCTTTAAAAACAACAATTGTTCTAAAATTGGGAAATAATGTAGTTTTCAGTATGCTGCACAACAGCTAGCATTACAACACTTTCAGTTGAAAAGTATCCATTGCTATGAACTTTAAAATAACAACTGGGCAGTGAACTGGGTAACAAATTGCTTAGCAGGAAGTAGTAAACATTTTGTTCTAATGAGCAACTCTTTCACTTGGTGATCAAAGTGAACAACATTCAATCCAGTTTACAGTAGAGTAGCTGGTCTCTACTAAAAATGTCTTTAAACAGTTACTTTCTTGCAGGTATTTCATAGGGTGGTTATGTAATGAATATAAAATACAAAATGTCAAGCAGCAAAATAAACTGAATTGATGGTTAAAGGTATATGTAATCAAACTATAATAAATTATACCTGTAGCTGAAATGATACCCTGCATTTACAATACCAACTTGACAAATACTTTTATTACAAGAGATGGGGTTATAAAAAAAATTACAAGATAATTCAGACTTCAGCATTTACAGAGTGAAATGACACTATTACTACAGGAATAATGGTATGTTTTGATCACATTTTTAAAAACTGTATAGAACAAGCAATTACCTATCTTTCTGAAAATAATTTTTATAAATAAGGTCTAAATTGTGCTCAATAATATCAACAGTCACCACCAAACAAAGCGAATTTGAGACTGATTTTATAAATTTCATATGAAGTCAGCACAGATGTATAAGGTTCTATTTATAACATGATGGAATATGCTGATAATCTGTATAAAGAAAGTATGAAAAACATGCTTGACTTTATGACTTAAAATATAAACGTTTGAATGTTAAGCCGGTAACTTAAGAGATTTATAATTCTGTGCTAGACTGCTGCAGTGGCCTAAGAGGTTAGTGTCCACCTTGGATGCAGGAGGTCACATGTTCGAACCCCAGCCAAATCATACCAAAGACTTATAAAAATGGTACCAGCAAGTGCGTCGCTTGGCACTCAGCATTAAGAGGATAGTACTAGGATTGGTCAACCTGGTGTCAGGATGTGACTGGGTGGGACATCATGCTACATGTCTGGTGCATGATGCTCCAGTGCCAGACATCACTATAAATTGCCACACTGCAGACATTGTAGCGATATGAAAATATTTTTTAAAGCTACGTTAATAATCCAAATTAGACACATACACACACATTGTGTTAAACATACTAAGAATGTATGGAAAACAACATAATGCGATAAATTTGAGCACTGCATGCACTACAGATAATTTACCTGAATTGAAATGACATGAGAAACTTACTTCAAGGATGCAAGTCCATGGAGTGAAATACTTTCCTTTGTTCCCCACACAAAGTTCAGAAGACTCCATTTTACCTTCAGGCCCTCAATGCTAGCAATAAGGGTATTTTTGCACAAGTCAATATCCAAGGTAAAATGGAATGTCTGGCCTATATTCACAAAATTGATGCAGCAGTCAATAGCTGTGCAGCTTCTTAGAATTCTACAGGAGGCAAACGATGGGAGCTGTGGTAGACTGCTCAACTTTGTGGAGCAATCTGTAAATATTAGTGAATACCTTATTGGAAACATATCCAACAATGAAAGAGATGCAAGTGTGGTAATTTCGTTCAGATGTAATAAAGAATGGCAACTAGTAGAAAAAATATGCATATATAATATCCAAAAATGGTGAGTCCATTCCATTAATTGTAAACATCAAACAACAGTACATTTTTGCGGGGGGTGGGGGGATGATGATTTATCTCATAGTGCATTTATCCAAATTCTGGGTAAATAAAAAAAACACCATTGTATCATAATGAAAAGTTATATTTGGAATAAAACTATGTTGTTCTGGCATTATTGCACAAATACTAATTCAGTAATTAATGAAATTATTAAATGCAATACCTGCAGATGCCTTAATAGGCTTATATACCTCTTTTCAGTTAAACATGGACAAATGTCCTTAATAATGTATTGTAATAAATTTGGAGTATGCGCATTTAGTTATAGCGCCCCATTTTAAGGAATTCTTAGATTTGTGCAATTACTTGTGTGATCATTGGAATTCGACGCAATGGAAATATCCTTAACCCAAAATAATTAGCCAATTACTAGGAGCAAACGTCATGGAGTGAAGTGTTAGTGAGTTTCCATGATGCCATGGTTCACTAGTAGTGAATTCAGGCCAAAACCAAATGAATGTCCCTGGAGTAAGATAGTCCATATTAAAATCTAGTGGTGTACATTGGTGGTGTGACTGCAGTGGCAGTATTTACAGTAGAAAACCAGTACAAAGAAGAATAAATAAGAAGGGACTTCGCAGATATCATTTATGTTGCCATGGTGGCAAATGTGGTGCAGTTAAGTTGGCGAAATGTGCCTGGAAAGCATACACTGACTGGCCTAAGATGGTGGAGTTAAAATAGTTCCCAGTGTTAGGGGATACTTGTATAGTTTCTACGGCGTGAACGACTGGTGGTACAGAAACCTGATGAAGAGAAACCATGCAGATGTGTGGTTGATAGATATTTGGCAGGTTGTTTTATCGGTGGTCTTGCATTAATTAGAGTAAAATTTATGTATAAAACGGTCACGTTGGGCTTTCTAAATTACAATTGAAGTTGTATGGAAGTCTTTGGAAAGTTGGGGTAAACTTATGATTTCTAGCAGGAATCACACCAGGGTTTGACAACCGCTTGGTCAAGTAAAGACCCTGCCTTGTAATTTGTATTAAAGAATGCAATCAAAAGTTCAACATGAAAACAGCACTCACCATTCATGCTTAGCTGATTTAGAGATAACAAAGAGCATTTAAAGCAAAACAAAGAGTAATCCCTGAAGAGTAAGAAAACTAGAGTCTTCTTCTCAAAGGGCTTGCACACAGAAAACTGGACAATAGTAATTACCATCTCTCCCTATGGGTAATTATGTTTTAGATTTACCACCTTCGTACAAAAATAGCCAAGTGGCACTAATTTACATATAAAAATGAAGGCCTGCACAAAAAACTTCTTGACCATAAACCCTTTTAAATCAATGTTTACAGGGTGAAAGTCAATGCACCCATATGAATGTGTTTCACTTTCTGTGGACACTGACAGGGGAATCGAATTCTGGTTGAGGTTCACCATTCAGGAGTGCATGTCCCATATGTCATCAGAACAATACCACATCATCTCTGCAATTTGAAATATACAAGTGACACCATATTCCATTCAAAAACAGGGGAATGTAGGGCAACTTTGGTTGATCTCCCTAATATCGAAGTCACTAAGCTGTCAACAGGACAGAATACTTTTTCCAGATTGTCCTGTTCAGTGTGGTAAGATAATCCAAAAAGATGATGAAATTTGCTGTTTCGATGTAGTTCAAAAATCTGATCAGGACTAATTTTTGTGGTAATTATGGAGGCTTTATCATGTGACTGACTCAAGATGGTACTATGAGGTGTCACAATAAACACTCAGCCACTCAGGGCCCCAGGTATATTGGAAAGTGATCACTACCTATGAGATCACCAACTTCCCACAAGAAGTAAAGGAAAAGAGATGGATTCCAATAGTCAATCTAAGGATGACTAGGATTCTGTGGCTGGAAGCAGGTCGGTATAGGACTTGTCATGAAAAAGGCAAATATTGTTTTCTGAAAGGAAGTTTTCCATTTTCTTCCCTCTCCCTATGAAATCATTTTACAGCAATAAAGTGTATGGTGGTTGTTAAAGTAGCCAAGTAAAACAAAAAGTGCTGGTCAAGATCAGATTGATTGATTGAAGAGATATACTGTGCAAAGTTGTAAGAATTCTGTGTATGTTTTGACAATGCATATAAGAAACAACTATTGCATTAAAATGTAGTACTGACATTAATCTGGCTGTGAGTTTATTATTCATGATGATGACCACTCGTCTACCATCTTAACCCGTTCAACACTACAGACCAGTAAAGCAATTATTCATGATGATGGCCACTCATCTTAACCCTTTCAACACTACAGACCGGTATAGAGATTATTCATGATGATGGCCACTCATCTTAATCCTTTCAACACTACAGACCAGTAAAGCAATTATTCATGATGATGGCCACTCATCTTAATCCTTTCAACATTACAGACCAGTATAGAGATTATTCATGATGATGGCCACTCATCTTAATCCTTTCAACACTACAGACCAGTAAAGCAATTATTCATGATGATGGCCACTCATCTTAATCCTTTCAACACTACAGACCAGTATAGAGATTATTCATGATGATGGCCACTCATCTTAACCCTTTCAACACTACAGACCAGTAAAGCAATTATTCATGATGATGGCCACTCATCTTAATCCTTTCAACACTACAGACCAGTAAAGCGGTCCAGGAACAATAACTCTCGCTCAACAATGGTATTCCAGTCTCACATACCTGTCTCATTTTGGCTATAAATTCTCTGATTGGTCAATGTCTGGGATTCCCCTAGAGTAAATATTTATATTATACATTGATTCATTTGCATATTATTTGGATCATTCGGACTTTAAGGTAGGTTCTTTACAAGAAAGGGGGGTTTTCCGTTCTATAAATGGAAAAAGTCACCTAAGTACATCCAAAATGGCAGACTTGTCTGATGATGAATCAGAATTATCTGGGGGATAAATAATTGAAAATATCAACAATTTTGATCTTTTAAAGGTAAATCAAGAAGAGAGGGGACATATACAAGAATGGTGTCCTACTGTTGGTGATAATGATAATGATGAGGAATTTGAAGGTTTTGAACTCACCAATGTGTACAAGACACCTGAATTTTGTCAGTGGACAAAATCTCCATCAGAATATAATATTCATGCTTTTTCCGAACATGTACATCCAACACAAGTATTTGATGGATCAGGAACATCTCTTGAATATTTTCAGCTATTTTAGAGCGACTATGTTTTCAGAAATGGCAAGATTTATAAATACCAGCGCACACCTGAAGCAAGAGACTAACCCAAATCAACACAAAGGTGTTTGGACATATGTAACGTTATCAGAAATAAAGGCATTTTATGGCCTGTTCATACTGATGGAAGTTATGAAATTCAACAGAGGTGAACTATATTGGTATGAAAGTGAGAAATTCTGGCTTCCTGGATAAAATTAATCTTGTTCACAGTCAAAACATGTGTTTGATTTCATATTTATTTCCAATGAAATGAACATAAAACCTTGTATACTTCAGTTTTTAAATACCTGTAGACATATCATTAACTCAAATTTGGATTAACTTGAATTTTGAGACAACATTGCATTTATTCAAGCCATGATTTGTAAGAACACCACAATGGATCAAAAACAGACCACATATATTACTCTTTAAACACTTTATTCAACATTTTATAGAGAATACAGTGAAACTTACCTTTAACTTACCTTTTGAAATACCGGTATAACATCTGTGTGAGACTAAACTTGCTTATGAGAATATTTTCAGAAACCTGAATTTATCTTCTTTATAATGGTACAAAATATGTATTCCTATCACAAGAAATGATATTTATATAAGTAATTGAAAATATGTTGCTTACATTTATTAAGATCATGAAAGTTACTTAGTGTTGAATGGTAGTCTTTCCCTTGTAGTTACTTAGTGGTGAAAGGGGTAATCAGTATTTCCTGAATAAAAGTTCCAGGTTAATACATTTTCAAGATTAACTCTGTCGCTTGTTTTGAAAAGTGTCTTCTGAATACAGGCATCTGTTGGGTATATTCTTTAAGTAGAAGACTTATTTCATAAATACAGATACCTTGGCAATTCCACAGTTTTATATTTTGTTACATTTTCTTTATATATATAAATTCTCAGTACACTGTAAATAACAATATTTGATAAAATTCTGATCAGTGAAAATGTCACTAATGCCTACTGGTGGCAAGACTTTAAGAAATAAATAACAATCAAATAAGCTTTGTCAATTGCAATTTGTGTTTTTGTTCTATAATTTATTTTCAGTGTAATCATCATAAGTGCAATATGCCTTCTTGTACTTAAATATGAAAAATGACAATCTACTATCACAGCTATGTCTGTGGGCATTTCTGTGAGAAATTAATTAACTACCAACTGTGTTTTGATCTCCTAATTGCACATGTATTTGTTGTATACACTCAATTAAAAGCAAAACCTGCCTTGTATTAAGTTAATTATGTCTTTGGTATCAACTCATTTCAATGTTCTACTCACTGTTTTAAATAGTACTGTGTAAGTAAAAATTAAACAACCTTAATTATCTTTGTCATTCACAAATGTGATCAAAGATACTAAAGGCAACCAAGTGAAAGGAGAAATAGCCAGTAATTGCAAAGCTTTTGTTTGAGAGATACAGTTCATTATGGAGTTAAAGCAAGTTCCAAAGTTTGTATTGAACTTAAAATTCCTGAATTGGCACTCAGAGATTCCGGACTTGCATACTAAATATATAATATTTCAACTCTACCTTGAGTCTTCCAGCCATATTGCTGTGGGAAATACTGCAAGTCGAGGTTATCACATGCTGGTTTATGAAGAAAGTCAGACACACCCAGAGTGTTCAGCAGCTGTAGTCGAGCGTATTCCTTCAGTTCAGAGCCCACAGATAAACTGTGCTCAGTTAGCCAATTATTATAGTTGAACCCTGTAAATAAAAACATAGCTCTTTTTTAGCAAGTTTCTTCCATCCAGTTATTCTTTGCAGCTATAAAGTATACAAACCATTTCTAATATAAAAAGTAATTCCAACATGTCAAATTGTTTAACAAAACTTTTTCTTAAATGTTCGAGTAATCACATTCAAAAGCAAATTAAGTCATTCATGCGATTGCAGTGGTGGCTGGACAAAAATGCTGTTTTAAAAGCCATCTACCACTTTTGAAAATTTAAAAGATTATTTAAAAATTTTGGACCACTCCCCCCCAAGCATATTTTTACATGTACTATCCACACATTACAGAAATCAGACATAATCTGTGTACTATGGACCAGTTCCACCAGTGCCATGACCTACGCAATGGTTTGTGCCAAGTAATTTGATTAAGAATTACATGTGTAAAAAAGCTTTCAATTTGAGCTTACAGCCAAATATGGAATTTTTATTAAGATGTTGTAAGTAATTATGTGATCAAATGAAGTCCATGATGGCTTGTGAGTCTATGATCAAAACTTGACATCTGGCAGAGATGGAATAAAATAAAGCCATCAAAAACATATTTGTGGCAGCAAAACATGCCTAAGTATTTTGATTTTTCATCTTAAATTATTGTTTTTCAAAATGTTTTACAAAGAATATGGGCAGCTCTTATCTTTCTTTTGTCCAATGATAATACAAAATAAACAAATAAGAAATATTACATGTTCAACAAAGCTCTGTACAGGTAGAATCAAAGTTTTCATTATGTTTGATGCAACGTGGATTTTAAGGTATTGTATGGGGATGAATGCTATTACCAGGCCAACACCACTGCACAGAGGCAATGATTCTTCTGTAACAAGCACACCCAGTTTTTTAACATATTTAATTTTAAAAATCTTCACATATAGCTTAAACATGTCAGAACAGTGACAATTATCTAGCAGTCACCTGTTCTCAGTAACCATTCTAAAGTCTTGTATATAATGGCCACATGTTTTCTGCAGTCATCAGTAAGGGGTTTCATTACCAAGTAATGGTTGTTCACTGCTTTGAGTGGTTACTGGAGCATAACAACACTGACAACTCACTGTATGCAAATTAAACTTTTGCTTCATGAGGTTGACACTGTTTAGATCAGTGGTTTCCAAACTTTTTTGGGCCACCCCGCCCCCCTTGGTTTTCCTCAGCACCCCCTACCTTACCCTGTCAAAAGCATTATTTAGCATTAGCACCCGTCTCTCATATCCCACTGTGGAACCACCCACTTTGGGAACCAATGGTTTAGATAATGGCATATCATGTGAACCAATGTGTATGCATTTATTATCTTGCTTGTACTCACTCTACTCCAGCCACATTGTCAGTATAACTCAAAGGTGTCAATATGCAAAATTCAATGTGAGGTAGTTTTATCATTAATGAAAAAGGTCAGAGTAATTTATTTGCTGGGTTGTGGGCAAAGCAGTAATGTTGTTGCAGCAGACATGCAAGTTGCCTTTTGTGAAAGTGTAACATTAATAGTTTGATATCTTCATTTATTCGGCTGTGAATTAAAGCCATCTCTAATGATAAAAGTTAATCTTTGATGAGAAATACAATTTACCTCCCTTTTCATTAGGGTCAGGAGACATTAGTTATTTAAAAAACTTGTCTGTATATAAAAAGCAGTCAGAGTTTCTCTTCATGTCTTACTAATAATAGCCACATAAGGCTTCTTTTCATTCTGAAATTCATCACAGGCCCTTCACATAAACTGACTGTCACTGACGGTGAGTTGATCAACTGGTTAATCCATATGTAAGCTGTTAATTAATACTGACATTAGTGTTTTGTCAATGGGCACAAAACTCGTATCAGTGACTTTTTAAGAGTGCCATGCTTGAGATCAGATAAACACCATTTTATTGGATTAGAAGTATAAAGGAGAAAGAAAGTGTTGATGGTCAGACAGATGAATGGACAGACATGGATTCCAAAGTGATTGCTATTTCAAGCTCCCACCAAGGTGGGTTCGACTAAATGTGGCAGCAAAGTGATTTGTCAATATGCACATTATTAGCTGATGACTATGATATGTTTGTTTCTTGTCAATTCATTGAAAATCTTTAAGTTATTACCTTCGCAGGATTTTGTCCTTACACTACACTCAGCTGCAAGTGAAAATAGGTAATAAAGATTATGAAGTTTCATAGCATTCCATCAAAAACTGCAGGACTAGTTATAGTCAAAAGATTGTGATGGATGGGGCGACTGATGGTCATTTGGACTGTTATATATCCCTGCTATACTGACAGTGGAATGAAAAAAACCAACACTTAGTGCAAAAGTGCATTTTTAACCACAATTCAAAGTGTTCTTTCCATGTTGGTGATTATTTCAAAACTTCATTGAATGAAAAACGCCATCATTTACATATTTAGAAATTGAGTTCACATGAAATCAATAAAGCTGCACAGGTCAGTCATTCTACATGTAATGTATTCTAAGAAATATTGACAGGTGCAGACCTGCCAACCCTGACGAATCCGTCCCAGTAAGACAGTTGATTTTTTCTGTAAGTTTAACCAGTTTTTCGTAAGATGTAAAAAAAATATCATAAACTGCTACTGTAAACCTGGAAAACATAATTAAAAGATCAATATTCAAATCAGGCAACAAAGATAAACATTATGTTCAACTAAAAAGTTCGTAAAGTGCACGTAGACTTTATTTACCACTAGTACAGTTGCATAAACTCAATTTCCAAACCCTATGCAGCTAAATGGCTTGTTGCTATGTCTCAACTTGACATAATTCTTGGAAATTCTTTCTCCATTTCACGTGACAATGGCAATCAAATCTCCTGCCACGAGTCATACTCAAATTGGCATGTGATGTCCAATAAACGTAACTGTGTCTCTTCCAGCTATTATTAATAAGAATCTAAATATTCCTTTTTATTCTTCTGTGTTGATTTTTTAACACTTTTCAAAAGGCTTATTTTCCCTTTCATCTTAAACATGCATCGCTTGCTGTATGCCATTTTAAAAAAATCTATAATCAACAGTCTGATCATGCAGATGCTTCACATGAACAAACAGGTGCAGTTTAAAGCAACTGAGGTGCTGCTGTAATGTTAGTCTGGTTCTCTGACTAATTTCAATAATTCTAATATGAAACTTAGATTCAAATCAAACATGGATGAAAACTTTTTCCAAATTTTTGGGAATAATCATTTTTTCGTAATTTTTGCTTTAATGCCATAAGTATGAATTTTAAGGACATCTGGTCTGGAAATACTGTGTCACACTGGCTGAGGTCATTTGGTCTGGAAATATCGTGCCAACCTGGATGAGAACATTTGGTCTTGAAATACCATGTCAAACTAGTAACAATGTTCCTTCTGAAATGAGCATAGCCTCTACAGGAACCATATCCACAACCAGGCAGCAAACCTGACAATGGGTGTACTAACCTGAATTCAGGAATCCAAAATTCCAGTTACAGCTAGGTTTGGGCAGGATGAAATTTTCTAATACTGTCTTCAATGAACAGCTCACTACATCCATACATGCGGCAACTCTGAACGTCAGAAGCAAACTGTCCTTTCCAGCCAAATCCTCAAGCATAAAACTGACGGAAAAAAACAATTGGTGAAGTTGTTGTATGGACTTGGGAAAACATATTTAGACCAAATCATTACTGTGAAAAAGGTAAATCTAGGGTGGAAAAAAATTTTAACCATGGGATTGAAGGATGTCCTTTTCTCATGCAATATTTCATCTAAGGTGATACTGAGTAAATATGTACAGTCATCTACCAATTCATCATCTGTATGCATATACAACTAATCAACTCAATGAAAACAATTCTATAAACAAAAGCATAATATAAAATGATATAAAAGATATAGCAGTAATACTGGTTGTTATATACATTTCCTGAATAAAGTTTAGATTTTCTTTATGTGGCAGCAGAAGTTTAACTAAATTTTAATTTTCTTGTATGTAATATTTCACTGCATTTCATCAAAAGACATTTCATTCAGGATACTTCATCAAAGGCAACATCACCTGAAGTGCCAAAACCTTTCCAAATCTAAACACAAGGTTTTACAGGAAAAAAAAACTATGAAAATGTTAATGCTGTATAATTAAGGGATTGCTTCAGTGGCCTAAGTTGTCAGAACATATGCCTCGGATGTGGTAGATTGCAGGTTTAAACCCTGGCCGAGTCATACCAAACATACATAAAAATGGTACTGGCAGCTGCCTTGCTTGGCACTCAGCATTAAAAGGTTAGTGTTAGAGTTGGCTGGCTTGGTGTCAGGATAATATGATTGGGTGGGACATGATGCTACGTGTCTGCGGCATGATGCCTCAGTGCTAGACATCACTATAAAACTGCCACACTGCAGACATCATAATGATATGACTGAAAAATTGTTAAAGGTAAATGAAAAATCCAAATGACACACACACAAAAAGTGGTTGACAATATAAGGAATGAATGTTGCAATATACAAATGTCCTACAACAGCTACTAATAGTTACAATCAACTGGAGGAATTTTTTAATACAATGTTGCAATGAGGGAAGTTCTTTTCATGGAACATCACGCACTTGAGTCAACAATACTCACCTAACTCTTAATATACCATGCATAATGAAGTTCTTTTCAACTCCCCACTCTAAGTTATTCAACATAACATCAAAGTGAAGTTTCTCTAGTCCTACGGTGAGCCGGTATTTACAGTAATCAATGTCGAGGTACAGATTAAAGGTACGCTTTATCGCTGCCACCTCTACACAGCAATCAATTCTTGTACAGGAAGTGTTCATAGTGCATGTCATCCCATTAGGAATGCTGGGAAGGGCTGCTGGCAGATTTCCACATCCTACAATGATAAAAAATAGTGAGCAAATATGGCACCCAACACAAAAACTGATGAAGTTCATTTTTGATGTGTTTTAATTCTGTTAAAAACACATTTTAAATAGCTGCAGCAGGCAGTTTTTACCCAGAATTATCCCTTATAAATGTTGAAGTCTGCTCAAAATCAAATGTACCTTGTGACAAATTTACATCAATTTAGTAGGAAATGAAATACTCTGAGCTACACATCTGAAGTAACAAAACAACAAAACATTTAATAATGTATTAAAATCACCAGCTGTTTCCTTTATGTGTGACACAGTTTAATTTGCAACATACCAAAAATATTTCTCAAATTTGTGTGCAATATACTTTTATTTTGGAAATGAAAAAATCTTTCACTGCCAAATCAGATAATGGACACTGTAACAATTTTTTACTGCATTAATTGCTTTGTTTCTTGATCATCAAGGGGCCACAATTACTGTTCAAATTTCAAGGAATTATCAGTACTTTTTAAACTCAAGTGATTCCATGGCTTAGATGTAATAAATATACCATTGATCCACGGTGTTCCCTGTGTGTTTATACAACCTGGAGGGTCCTGTAGGAACTGTGTGACTCCAAGTGTTTCTAGTAAATTATCAACCGTGAAACTGGTCAAAGATGGAGTCTGCTGTGATAGCCAATTATTGAAGTTAAAGGCTGAAATAAACAAGGTGCATGTAAAGATGGCAGAAAGAATAATTCTGAATGACATATATATATATATATATATATATATATATATATATATATATATATATATATATATATATGAATGTCAATCATTTTTCACAATGATAAATAAACTAAAGATTGTTACAGTAAAAAATTCATGATATTCTGTTAAAATTTCGGTTGCCTTTTTTGATGATTTTGTGTCCAATTACACAAGCAATACCAATTTTGAAAATTCCTGACAAATCTTTCTACAGCTATCACAATGGTAATATAAAATTGAGATGCCAAGACTGTTAATAATTAATTTACAGTTGAAAACTCATTTCCAAATATAAAACCAAAACCTCTCAGTAGTAACAATTAGTCAAATATAAAACTGTTCACCTGTAACTAAATAAATGTCCACTATTCATGACTGACATAGAGTGGAAGTCTGGAATAAAAAGGCGAGCATCTTTTTAAAAGAAAACATGAAAACATTACTTATAAAATATGGTAGGAATTTTTTGGACTCAACTCTAGTCTGTTAAATTTGGTATAAAAACACAGAAGAGTCAGTGAAAACAAGAGTATACCTCTTATGTCCACTTATGAAAAAACTCCTATCGAAAAGCCCATTTTTATACTATATATTTCAATACCCATTGGTCCAGAACCATCAATTTATATACTTATGCTGCAATCAGTTTTCATGGACAAATAAAAATAAAAAATACTGAATGCAGAAAGGTATAAAAATGGACCTCTGTACAACTTACTTGAAACATGAACCCAATTTGGTTGAAATACCTTCAACAGGCTGACATCTGTATTCTAGAAATGCAAATGTTTACAGACAAACAGATTGTGGCAAAGACAGAAAGATATCATGATAAACATATTAATCCATATTATATACCAGGGAGATAGCAAAACATTTTATACAACATCTCCACACAAGTTAATGAGACCTCACTTAACCTCTTTGGGTCAAATTCCTGTACTGGAAGGAACTATTTAAAACTGCCTAAAACATCACATTTTTCTTCAAACTGACCAGCACGCATGCCTCAAGTCTCTTGACCACTTAAAACAGTTTGCTCAATCAGTTTTTAAAAACAATAATCTTGTACTGCTTTTTTAGGGCTGCCATATTGGAAAAAAAATGAACCTCCATAGTGAAGAGTTACCAACAGTCACAATGGCAGCTAACTATGTTAGCATGAATGGTGGCATTGTTTAAGGCTTTCATCAGTGTGTTTATTATGATGAGCTTCACTCTGTTTTTTAAAGTATGAAGTGCAGGTGTTACATAAAATACAGTAACAATTAACAGTTTCTCTGTTTCAGGAAAGAAAGGGAGGGCAGTGTCACTAGTGCCTTACTTAACACTGTGCTGGTATTTGCCTTCCCTGAACTGAAAAGATGTTCATTTGTTTTTAGTTTACTAAATCTCATCTTCCCAATTCTATATCATCCCATCTTGAGTATCTGAGCTATGAAAACAAATGCTCCTGGTTAGTTCCTGCTATACCACCCAATTCCGTCACCCCATCTCTACCCTTATAGGACATTCCCACTTTTATTTATTAATAATATACCCAAGACAGCTTTCCTATTCAGCATACCTAAGTTAAAATGTTAAGTAATTTAATACCTGTATTGAGAAAATCCATGTTTCCGGAGCATACTGTCTTTGGCACAAGAAGATTCTGGAACACACTAGTACCAAGTATGCAAGTGACCTGGTCTAAGCACACAGAGATGTGAAGATTTATTAAGAACATTCCTTCTGATGACAGATCATCTATCTGAAAACTAAATCATACAAAAATGCATGTCAAAATCAAAATAAGGTATCAGTAAATCTGGACTTTGGTATAATACAGTACAGCCCCCTCAAAATCAAACTAGGAATCAGTAAGTCTGGACTTTGGTATAATACAGTACAGTATAGCCCATACAAGAGGCATGATCTAAGCAAATAGAGATATCAAGACTTATCAGGAACATTCCTTCCAATGACAGACCATCTGGAATCTAGATCACACTGAGAAATACATACTAAAAACAAAATGAGAACAGGAATATCTGTACAGTGTGATCCTGCTATAACATTAGTAAATCAGTAATGCAGGCTTTCTGTCAAGTGGACAACTAATGTTATCTCAATAACATTATCATACTGTCATACACCAACCATGTCATACACCAGCCATGCAGGCTTTCAGTCTGTCATGTGGATAACCAATGTGATCTCATTAACTGTCATAATTCAGACATGCACACTTTCTGTCTGTCATGTCGACAACTGATGTGATCTCAATAACTGTGTCATACTATCATATCAGCCATGAAGGCTTTCTGTCATGTGGAAAACTCATGTGACCTAAATGTGTCATACTGTCATAAATCAGTCATGAAGGCTTTCTGTCATGTGGACAACCAATATGATCTCAATAACTGTGTCATAGTGAAAACAACGCATTCACCAACAAACTCTTAACTCTTTGCATTTGATAAGTAGTCCACAACCTTTAACCTGTGCAAATTTGATGAAATATTTATATTCATTCATATTTAATAGGCAATTAGTGAAAGCAAACTTTTTACACACATTTTTATGTAAAAACTCTTATTTAAAAATAGATATTTAACTAAGAGTAATGTAAAAAAGTCACAAAAACCTATGAATGTTTAAGTAATTTTAAATTACAAGCAATCATATATATGTAAAACTATAAATTCAGACACAAAATTTAAATATTCCAATATATGGCAAGTGATCATTTGTAATATCCAAAGTAGAACCAATAGCACAGACAATGACTGGCTAATGCTTATGCAATGTGTCTGGTCTAACCTGTTTGTAGTTGTTATCACTAAAGGAAATATGGTTCCATTAACCATGAATTCAGTATTGACAAACTGAATTTCACTGGACATAATGCATAATTTTTTAAACTTATCTTTACTGTATTCAAATGGAATGCACAGTATACAAATAGGAATGTAATCACCTTTGTTGTATACTGTCTTTCATTTAACATGTATTATTGCAAGTAAAGATTCTTTGATTGAAAATTCTTACACTATACAATAAAGCACTATCTTTGCACACTTACTCAATGTTGATGAAATTGTTCAAGCTAATTCTGTCCTTCATTCCAAATCTATAATCAAGAAGGAGTTTTTCAAATCTAAGTTTCTCGATCCCACCAATGATTTTAAAATTGCAGTCAGAATTATCCAGCTGGAGGTACATTTTGGCTGTCCTATCCACCATTGGAAGATACAAACAACATTCAAAAGCATCACAGGATTTGCTGACATGGCATTTCAGAGTGCTAGGCAATTTTGGAACAGTCAGTTGTTTTGGACATTCTGGAAAAAAGGTTGTAAATAGAGGATCTCACTGAAAGAAGTGTTGATATTGTCTGAAATCAAAGCATAGTTGCTAGACAGACACAGCTGTCACATGATGGTTGCATTATAATAATAATAATGCTTTATTTATAGAGGGTGACTCATTAGTCAAGGACTATTCTCCCTTGAGGCCCTCTTAAGGAGAGTATAAGAATGTACATTATATGAAGATAGCAAAAATTAGTGTTGTTTAACATGTTTAGTATTAAAATACTAAATTCCATTATCTATTAGAAACACATGCATGCTCATGATATATCTCATATTAATTCTTTTCAGTATTTTCAGTCACACCAGAAAGTATTCCTTATAATTCAAGATTTATTTTGTTTCTGTTACCAAGAAAAATGCTGCAAAGATTAAAAATTAATAAAATCATGCAACAATCATTTCCATGCAACAATAACTGCAGACCATCTAACTCAAACAATGTTATAAAACATGTGAAATTTGGGTCAACAGTAAGCTTAAAGAGGAATATTTAGGCCATCTGCTTTATGTTAGTGAAACAAAGAGAAATGGAGAGCAATATACTCTCATCTCTCCTGCATCCCAACCATACCCCATGAAGAAGCTATAGTAAAAATAACCATATAACTCTTCTGACAACTGTCTGACAACAATGGTTTGCCAACATTCTCATCTTTTGATGATACTCATTATAATACAAAGTATCACAGGAATCCACAAAATACTGAAACAGTAGTTCCATTCACAAGATTCTCTTAAACACTGCATCCAATCAAAATGGGCAATAACTCTTACAATGATCAAAGGAGCACAAACATTTGTCAATATGTGAACAATTAGATGATGATCCTAAAAATAACCAAGTCTGACAGTGACCCATAACAAAAATTGTGAGAGCAAAGTCATTTCTTGATATGCACATCTTCAGGTGAAGACCACATAGTTTCCAACTTTCATAACAATCCATCAAAAACTGCTGGACCAAGTTGCAATTAAAAGATCATATGATACACTATATAGAGCTACAAGACAACAGGGGCAATAACTGCTGGAGTAAAGTGATTTGTCAATAGGCATATATTCACATCACAACCCTAGCATTTACAAAGCTTAATGGTGATCCAATGAAAAACTGAGAAGAACTGGCTTCAAATGACTCTGTCATAAACTGCATTCATTTGCAGATCTAAAAATGTGCAATGAGTCTCATACAATTTTTAATATGTGCATCTTCTGAAGACAACCATGATATTTACCAGGTTTAACAGCAATTCAACAAAATTCTGAACTATTTGTGCTAATGAGATTGTGTCACATAAAGCTACAAAACAAAGGGCACTGATATTAACAAATAGTATGGGAGCAAAGTGATCTGTCAACATGTTCAGGTGATGAAAATAATAAAACTTTCACGACAATCCATTAAAACCTGAATGACCAGTTGCAATAATGAGATTGTGTCCTAACTCCTAAAAACAGTTTTACTTCTTCTGGTGATGAACATAATATTTACCCCGTTTCATGGTAATCCATCAAAAATTGCAGAACTAGTTGTGCTCAAATTTGCCAAATGAATTGATAAGATGGCAAAAAATAGCACAATATACTCCCTCATCTCTACAAAGCATATGGGCATACTATAAAAATCATGTCAAGAAATACTGCATACTATAATAATCATGTCAAGAAATAATGCATACTGTAAAAATCATGTCAAGAAATACTGCATACTGTAAAAATCATGTCAAGAAATAATGCATACTGTAAAAATCATGTCAAGAGCCGCAAATAAATTGTTGCTTGAAGACAGGGCTGGAGGTATAAAGGAGGGTTAACTCAGCTGTGTAATTTTCTCCCTGACACTAAATACACATCTGAATGGTCAATTATATGCCTGATTATCCTCACAGCCTGCCCTAGCTTCAAACTTGTAGAGATGCAGTCATCTGGATTTAAAATGCTGTGTTTAATCCCAGCATCTATGTGGTCAGATCTCTGTGCCACAATGACCAAATAGAGTCCAGCATATAAACAGCATACACTTTATTATGTACCAAACCCAATGTCCACCAAACTTGATTTGAAATTTACATTATACACCCAGGAGTCCTGGTCAATAAAGTACCAATCCTGGTCAATAAAGTACCAAAGATTTTATTTGAAAAAGTCTGAACAGAATTAGATGCACTAATTAACAGCCATGAGTACTGTCAATTGGTTTATACTACCATCATCAACTTACAAGAAACCAGACTGTCAACATTCAAAAGAATAAATTTAGATCTTCTCTCTGTAAATTATGATAGAGACTGAGTATGAATTATCAATACACAAAAAAAAACACTGCACATAAAAATCTGCAGATTCATAGCACATACCTATATTCCAGCCATCAGAAGGAGAGTATGGGGCTGCATTGCGGTCACATGATGTGTTGCTAAAGTAACTTGCCACACCCAATTTCTCCAGGAGAACCTGTTTTTGCCAATCAACAAGTTCATCTTTCAAACTTTTACCGTAAGTCTTGAGCCAGGTGCTGACATTAAAATCTGAAATAAAATAACGTCTCTATTGAAAAATGTTCTACACTTCAATGTGGCAACAGGACAAAAATTTCTCCTATGTAAAACAATGATAAAGGAAACATACTGCAGTAGGCTGGTGTATAGGTGAGTTGGTAGGTAGAAGAGGCATGTAGTATTACAGGTATACCAGTTTACTGTGGTATTTTTCCAGTGGTACATACTGTACCACAGTACTTTTCTCTGTACCACTACATTGGTAGTTTCCATCATTAAAAAAGGTACAGAAATTCAAGAGGAGTCCTGTTACGACTTAAATTATATTAACAGCTTGTTTTTATTATTCAGGACAAAGTAGTTTTAAAACAAATTATCTTTTTTGTTTACTAAATGGTTGTATCTATCACAAATTAATGGTGACAAATGTAATTCTATTTATAATCATTTAATCACATCTTTCACACCTGTCGTGTATGCCAACGTGGTGGGCAAATGAACCATGAAACAGACATGGGTAAAATATAGCTTTCAGAAAAAATGTTGGATTAAAAATAATTTAAAAAAACACCAAATGCTAAGTTTTAGTCACTTACTAGCATATGTGAATGCACAAAGTATATGTATTCTTTTGCAAAACTGTGAATCATCTTACGATTTTCAAAAGCACACTTCCTTTCTATCTGAACTGTAATTTCTGAAATCCACTAAAATATTTTCTCATTTGCAGAATAAGTGTCTTTAATGTTTACTGGCCCTCTCTGATAAATATCTTGACTAGGTTTTGGCATCCCACTCAAAGTTTCCCTATCTATTAAAATTATAGACTTCATTATCATTAATTCATATTGTTATCAATATGCTCTTTTATTATTATTATTAATCTTTCACAGTATCAGCTATAGTGTAAGCTTGGTCATCCCACTGTTGTTACACCTTTTTGACTGCAACTAATACAACAATTAACATACACACAGGTACTAAATATTTAATTATTGGGGTGGGGCTCTGATTTTCTTTTGAGCAAAGATATTTACTTTTTTTAACTAAAGATAATTAATATTATTTCCAAATAATATCATAGATAGAATATGATGCTATTTTGGTACAAATCAGAGCAGAAATTTTTTCCAGCTATTGATAAATGCAAATAAAACAAAACTGTCAGGCCCCTGACCAGAAAATTAAATTGCTGGTCCCTAAAATAACTGCGGTATAAAGTAGTAGGTATCATGGTATAATGAGAAATACCATCATACAAATTTTTCATAGAATACAACTCTAGTAGGCAGGTATATAAATTGAAAGACAGATACAAAAATGTTCATGTTTTAAAATTTAAAAAAAATTAAAAACTATTGGCCATTGCAGTAGTAACACCATAAATGGGCTTGGACAAATATGCAATTAGTTCTTACTTAGGCCTAAGATTTAACCCTTGAAGTTACTGTCTCAACATAGGTCACACTGCTAGCAGAGGTCTCAAAGTGCTTGTCGTGATGCATGTCGCTGTTTACACATGTAGGTATTTTTGCCCGACGTGAATGGTTGCTAAATTAAATTTGATTGGTATATTGGACCCTGGAACAAACACTGAGCACTGGAGCAAACACTCTGTCATATTTTTAACCTTGCATTCATCAAGGAAGTGCTACAAATGCTTGTTTAAAATACAAAGAGCGAAACGGCCGACTCCTATCATGGTGCATCTTCTGATGACAAATGATAATTTCATTCAACAAATACTGGTTCATGATGATTTTGAAAGTTGTTGTTGTTGTTCTTGTAGGGATTAATGTCATTTTTCAGCACAAGATAGGCTATACATGGCGGCCAGTATAAATGGTGGAGGAATAACCAGGAAAAACCCTGGAAAGAAAGACAAACCCACAAGAAGCTACTGGCAAGTTTTCTCTAGTACCCACATAGGCTGAGCCCGAGACTTAAACCCACACAGACAGAGGTGAGATGGCAGTGATCTGTAACAGTCAGCAATTTAGACCAATCATCTATTTGGGACCCCGATTTCAAAAGTAATCAGATATATCAGGTTATTGTAGCTGGGAAAGTGCTACAGGAATAACCAGTGAGTGACTCTGATCCTGAAAATGATACTAAATATAAATCTAATGTACATTCTGGATGGACAAAAGCAGATGGCTGGCTGATCACCCACTCCCAAGTCAGTGGTATTTTGAAATTAAATCGAAAAATGGAAAATACCAAGCCTACAGACCCATTTCAGGTATTTTTTGATTTCTTGTATCTGATCATAATCAGACGTATCTCTATGCAGCTCAGACAGTAAATGGGTCAGACCTGATTGACAACAGCCACGAGAAAATGGAATCTTGTCACACCTTATGAATTTAAACTTTTGTATGCAATGGATATTGCTATGAGTCTAGTGCAATGGATATTGCTATGAGTCTAGTGCGTAAATAAATTGGACAGAAACTTTTACTGGACAGCTGAATATGAGATATCAATCCCATACTTCAGCAAAAAAGAGAGCTGAAATATATTTATTAATATTTCAATCCAGTAATAACTGAACAAGTAATGGACTTGACTGGTGACTGTCTTTATACATTCATAAGTGGACATTAGATGACTAGAATAAATAAAAAGAAAAGTACAAAGCTTTGTAAACATTTATTACAGACTTGTAAACTTTTCTTTCATTTGGTGCTGTTAATTATTCTATACCTGTGATTTTCACAATCTGGATATAAAGCTGTAATGGACATGCATGTATATGGCCAAGTCATTAAAGAATAGAGTAAATTTTAGACATACAGCTCTCCCGTTATACTGACACCCATTATAACATATCTGGATATAATGCAGTACTAAAATGGACTTAATTATATCAATGAATAACAAGAGGAAATGGAGAAAAAAACAAGGTAAAACTCAGTCTTTGACCTTCATTTCCTTTAAAAATGTTGACGGTGCCATATTTACACTATTTTCAAAATACTACAGTTTTGTAGACAGCGAAGTTCTTAATAGAACAAAGTTTGGTACATAACAAGGTTGGTGGTTATAGACCCCAATTACATCATTATAATGAGGGAGAGATGTATTTTTTTCATTTTAATTTTTTAAAAAAGAGAAGACATGAAATGCAAAGCTATTTTGCAGTTTCACCTGCATTTGCATCTGTAAGTGCAAATATGATAAAGTCACACATGACTTGTCGCTTCTAATAAAGTTCATAATTCAATCATTATTTTTCATAGGTCATTTTTGTACCTATTAAAATAAAGACAATTTAAAGACAATTTAAAAGCAGGGTGCAATTTTCATTTCTTTTCTGAGACAGTACAAAACTGAGGGATTTTCTACTAAAAAACTATGTAACACTTAATGGGTTAATGACCCTCACAATAAAAACTCAACTTTTGGAAAAACAGTTATAAGACCTGAATGTACTTATTAATTTAAAATCAAAATTAAAGTTTAATCAATTCATGTTTCTTTACTGACTGACCAGAAGGAAGAAAAAAGGGCAGGGCATCACCATTTGTATCGCAAATGACACAAAGGGAGGAAAAATTTATAAGAGTATGTTCACAAAGTGTCACCTATTGTTGAGCATCAGGAAAGATCAACAACATTTCTGCATGATGAAAATGCATATGAATAAGTCATGAAATGTCCTGCAATAGTTCACAGACAAAGATGCTAACAATAATGGATAATATACATGATCCATGCTTTCATTTTAATTAAGTGACAAGTATGCATATTTATTTTGTGCAGCTTTGAGTATACAACAAAGTGCAACCATAAAGTACCACCAATTATACTCAACTTTCTTCATTCATTCAAAATAAATTACCTAAATTATCTGTCACTTCAAAAACTATGAACACTTAAAGAAGCTTTCTTTAAATTACTGGCAATGTAGTTTTGTACCAAGGAAATACTGGTATTTTCTCTAAACTTGGGTTGTGAAAAAATTCATACTGGCAGCATCCAAAGCATAAGCTATCTTTTGGAGAAAAAAATTGTGCCTATTGACAAATATTGTGATTGACTGATTCATTCATTTATTGATATGGTAATTGATTGTGTGATATATGTGGTTATTTATGCTTAAGACTTGTTACTTTTTCAAGTCAGAAATATGTATAAAAAATATGTTGTTTCAATCCACTTACTTGGATCTAATGGAGGCAAATCCCAGTTGAGAGCTGGTTTGGGGACTTTGGCATTGCCCACAACTGGAATTTGTGTACAGGTATCCGACAAACAGATGCTGACACTGTAAGTCAGTAAGACAGCTCTCTCATTCACAAGATCCTTCAGAGTGTAGCTGAAAACAAAGTTATGAACAAATTTCTAATATTAAGAAAGCGATTCACAGTAGTGTTTAACTGAATGAATCAACAAACTTTCACACCTATTCATGTTTAGGAAATGTGTTTAACTGAATGAATCAACAAACTGTCAACTAATTGATTCAAGGTTAGAACACTGCCCCATTTCAAATGTTATTTTAAAAAACACTGTATTATGATTTATTTTCAATGATTATGAAGTAATCAAACTGTTTTATGGTAAAGAAAATATACAAACAACACTGTCATATACACAGACGGCAAATTACAGATTTAAGAAAGAAAAAAAATCCTGTCTCCATATTTGCAAAATGGTTCTGAACTGAAAACATATTTTAATAATGGATTCAAACTGAATCAGATTAAGAAACAAAGTTACTATTATTGTTTATTTAAGTTGTTCCCAATAGATTATGGGTAAATTAATTACCCAGCTCTACAGGATTTATACATCAAGATGAGTAAGAATGAGATTAGTCAATTACAAAACCTACTCTATTCTGATCAGTCCAAACAAGTACAAGTGTTGTACTTTCTCCCACTCAATGTCGAACAGGTTGAGTTCTAATCGAAACTTCTCTACTGACACAGTAAGCTTGAAAGTGTTGGTGTCCAAATGTAAAGATGTCTGGAAGTATTGGTTCAGAGCAGCCACCCTGACACAGCAGAAGAAGCTGGCACAATCATTGGGAATATGGCAACGCATCACTGCTGGATCCAGATCCTTCACATTTATAGCCCTAGGACACTCTGAAATATTGACAGATTACGTTGGGTTTGTGGAAACGGATATAATATTCTTCTGAAATATTGTACGTTTGTTTGTTTTTTATTCAATGTTCCCTATTTTCAAAGATGGTGGAATTTTTATAACAAAACACAAAATAACCATTATGTTCCATGATGATCACATAAGACTAAAGCACCCAGGTAAAATTCAGATGGAATCCTTTTCATTAAATGTGTTGTTATAGTTTTAAAATGTGTTGTTATAGTGTTAGTTATATTTTGCTAAAATGTTACAGTCTATACTGTACATATAAACACAGAAACCCGGGCAATTTACAGACATAAATCAGATTTTTAAATATAGGATATCAAATGTGCATTGTGAAGCACAGCCATTATTCAAAATTCATAACTATGGTTCCTAATATCAGGTACTGAAAATGAAATTGGAGACTTTCAATTATTTTGAATACCTAGAACTTTATCCCAACTAAATCTGTCAGTACTGCTCATGGACTACTCTTCAAGATATGAAATGTAAATACAATTTTATAACAAGATGGGAACATGGCTGATAAACTTACTTCCCCAAACTTATTTTGCTGGGTTATACAAATTGTGTGTGTGTGTGTGTGTGTGTGTGTGTGTGTGATTTGGATTTTTAATGTAGCTTTAAAAAAATTTCAGTCATATCAATACAATATCTGTAGTGTAGAAGTTAACAATTTTTCAGTCATATCGCTATGATGTCTGCAGTGTGGCAATTTATAGTGATGTCTAGCACTGGGGCATCATGCTGCAGACATGTAGCATGATGTCCCACCCAGTCACATTATCCTGACACCAGGCCAACCAGTCCTAACACTAACCTCTTAATGCTGAGCACCTAGCGAGGCAGCTGTTATTACCAGTTTTGTAAGTCTTTGGTATGACTCAGTCGGGGATCGAACCCATAACCTCCTGCATCCGAGGCAGATGCTCTAACCACTAGGCCACCTGAGAGATCTATAGAAATTGTATTAAGTCAATTTAAGAAGACAAGACAAAAGGAAATAATTACTGAAAAAAAACACAAAATCTACAGATTTACCTGCTGACCAACCCTTAGAATCTGCACCAGACCAGGGGGAAGTTGTATGCTGACACTGTTTATCCAAAAGGTACTCTTTGATCCCAAGTTGTTCTAGAAGAAGCTGAGTGGCAGTGCTAGTCAATGTGCCTGTTAGGCCCTGTGATGCCATCCAGCTTGTCAGGGAGAAGCCTGTGCAGAATTAACATAGGTATTCAATACATATATCGATGATGATGATTATGATGAAGATGATGATGATGATAATTAATAGTAGCAATAGCAGTTTGGCAATATAATAATACATGATGATTAAAACAAGGACTAGAAGATCCAACTGGTTTTCACATCATATCCATAGTAATTTCTACAAATGAAATAGTAAAATATACACTAATTAGAATTTTATTGGGCTAATTAATATCAGGACTAAATAAATTATTGGCAAATTCTGAGTGGTTCACAGCCATATGCATTCCCTGAAATGGGTATTGTTACCAAATCTGCATTTAATTTGCATTTTATCTGCACATCATTTGCATTAACGCTCTATTTCCTTTGTGTTCTAGTTCATTCCATTCACAAAAGCATTTCTGCTACCATGTCATTATTTTTTTATGAGTTATAAATGCATTCTGAGTTTTCATTTATCACTTCCATTTGTTTCTTTCATTTTCTTTTCATTCTGAATGCATTTACAAAAGCCAGGATTTCTATTTTTGATAGCATTAAATGCAAAGAACTATTGATTATGTCATGTCTTAATTACAGTGTACATTTAAATAAAATAAAAATTCACAGGATTGTAAAATCAGCAACAAATTTACAATAAACAAAGGAATTCAATGAATTTTTCTCCCTTGCCAATCATGGTGAGGTCAACATCCCTTAATCTTAACATGCTGTACAATTATAGTTGGGAAGGGAAAGAAAGTCACAACTTTGAACTTGATAACAGGACCTCCATTAGATAGCTTGGAAGACAGTTTGTGAGTACTGTAAATTAGAAAGCTGTTTGTTTGTCTGATATCAGCTCATGGTTCATTTACTTCAATATAAAGGCTTTCTGCAGGAGAAGTTCAAAATGTACCCAAAGTCAAAGTTGCTGATTGTGCATTAGATAAGTGATGTGGAGGCAAGATTTACAAGCTGAATCATACACAATCAAGGTATTATCCTCTATAGTTGGAACAAGACCTTCCTGTCTGCTCAACAATATGTGTTTGCCATTAATCAAATCTGGGACTATTTGACATTGATCCTTGAGGTATCCAACATGCAGAATAAATGTTAGTTAGTCAACAGCAAGTCCTACAAATCTGATCTCCTCCACAACAGCAGTAACAGATCAGAATATAGTTTGGACTCATAAATTCAATGTAATCTGCAAAAGTACATACAAACAGTTTAAGATTTTGAAAATAGGAACTGATTTTTTCCAGCCCTTGTGTGATCAACTCTAATTAAACATACCTGTTGCTTATATTCAACAGTACACATATTCTTTGATCTAATGCAAATTGTAAAGTCATCAGCATATAAAAAGGAGACAGTTCTTAGGTAAAGGCATTCACTATGTTAATTTTGACGCTAAAAAGGGTGACTGCCAATATGCTGTGCTCACTCTGAGGACTGCTTTCAGAAAGGATAATACCTAACTCTGAAATTTTAAGTTTAAATGAGTCTTCTCCATTGGTTTTTTATATGGTGGAAGTTTTCTGAATAGCATTCTTGTGAGAAGATTATAAATCAAGTTTCAGCCAGTGTATTTGACAATGCTAGGAGGATTGTAACCAATTAATCAGATTTCATAAAGCACTTAACACAGCTGCCATTGCTTTTCTGTACCATATTCCATATTGATTTAATGGAGAAGAAAGAGATCTCCATATTTTCCTCTTTCCCTCGCTAATAGCAAGTATTTATAAATATGGCATTTGATCAGATTTTCACCTGCTGGACTTGCAAAAGTATGCACCATGCTACTACATCCCCAAGCCAACAAGGAGTTTAAGATTATGGCGAATAAAGAATTGTTGACAGATAACTGAAAATATTAGGCAATGACCCCAAAATAGTAAGTAACACAGTATCTTCTAATGATGACACAAAAAGTTCATTAAGTTTCAATCCTTAACTTCAAATGACCTTAAAGTTGATGGATAGACTAATCAAAATATAGATACTATGTCCTCAACATCTTTTTGAAAAGGCATGTGACAATGAAATATATATGCAACTGCAATAAATGTAAAATTATAATTGTTGAATATTCATCAGCAAATTTTATTTCTTATTCTTGTAGTTCCTGTTTCTGTCATATTTCTTTCATTATTTCATTTGTGTTCATTTTGGATTTCATTTATGTTAATTTTGCACTTTATTTGGATTCATTTTCGATGCCTTTTTTCTTTCACTGGCAACCATTTTTGGACCTTGATTTTGTCTAAACAATTAATGGCCACATCTCTTTCAGATATATGTCTCAATGTAAAATTTACCTGGAATTTTGAAGTCCATGCCCCAAGAGCAGGTGGGTTTTGGAATCTCTTTGTTGACAAAAACTGGAAATGTGTAGTTACACTTGCCAAATGAGCTCAGCAAGCAATTCCCACTCGAGTCAAAGCTGACCAATACTGAAAGGTTCAGAAGCAATGTGTTTCTTGCCTTCAGATCATGAACAACAAAACTGTAAAAAAAAACAATTGCCAGAATTAGGAGCATCAATTTTCAGCAAGACACTGGTGATTGTTGGTAACTTGACCCTGCCAACAAGTTACATTCCAAATTAGAGATTAATCAATGTCGCACATGATAGCAAAGGGTGGCAGGATGCTAAAAGGTTGCTATGCCAAGCTCAATATTAATAATAATAATAATAATAACAATAAGGACTTTGTATAGTGCCTAATCTTTAGAAGCTCTAAATGCTTTACAACATTAAACAACACCTATAACAAAAAACCCATATATAATATGATTACAAAAAAATATCATGAAATTAGAAAACAAAAAACATGCTGAAAATATTTAAGATAGGAAACATTATTAGGTCTTTAAGTTTGTTCTTGCAGTCAAAATAGGTGAGTTTTAACAGCACTCTTGAATGCAATCACTGTCTTTGTGTTCAGTAGGCAATTCATTCCATGTTGCTGGGCCCTGGTATGCAAAAGAATGTTGTCCACATGAAAAACCCATACTTACTGAGTAGTTTCATAGTATGTTATCCTAGAACACTGCCTTCTCAATGGAAAATGTCATACACTTGGATATGACTTGGTCTAACATCTTACTGAAGGTCGAATTTCAACATCTGTGTTGATATCTTCTCCAAAACATGGATGATTCTTTCGATGTGTTTATGAGAAAGATGCCAAGTTGATATGTGTACAGCATTCCATAACTAGACTGACCAAATTAATGAGAAGGGTCAGGGTCCAGCTTCTCTACACTGATTATTCATAACACAACGAAGATATTAAAGTTATACAGGTCATGAACAAAAGCCAAAATTACCAAATGTTTTTGTGGTGTATCATGCAGGAATGTCACCATCCCTGTGGTGGACATCCTAATCTTCCAGGGAATGACCTTAGATTTGGGCTATATGTACCAGTATATGGAACTATGGGCCAAACATGTCAAGACTGATGTTGTATTTGTCACATCTCTATCACAAGTCTCAAATACCATTGAATTTCATAACTGTTTTGAAATGTTCTGGAGAAAAAGCCCTGAGTGTGCAGTTTTCAAATTATCTAAACAACGCTTTAAAAGCAGAAAAACTAGATCTTGTGTAAAAATATTTTTGGGGTTCCTTTAAGAAGGTAGGATGATGAAAGTGGAGGGGTTCATATAACAAAATCCAGAGACCCACCGACAAAGTTTGGACCATCCTTCATTTCTGAAAATAGCTGATCCAAAAATCTGATGAAAGGGGAGTGGGTCATGGTTACTAGGGTGTGTGTGAGGGTGTATACAGATGTATGACAGAAATGTTGGGGAAGGAAAAACTGTGTTGCTCTCTCTCCCCTCCCTGCCTGCCTCTGAAACTAGGTGTATATGACTGCCTGTAATTCACTTAGTCAAGTGAAAACAACAGAAACCTATCAGTGAGAATTCATCTGTGGATTCTAAGGCAACAACCGTCATATCTCATATATGTTATCTATCAAGGTCAAGATGAGACAGGAGACTGTGCTGAAATGGCAACTCTTCTGCTTCTTGTTTTCTCCATTCCATGCCTTGACAAAAGTGGATAACTCAGAACAAGACATATTTCTATCATTGCCATGAACTAAATTCCATCTATTTCATTATCAGATTGGCATGTTCCAGCATTGCAGTTTCATCACCCACATCAGCAGGAAATGATGATTCAGAATCATCAGCATGTATAATCATTTTGCCTGTCAGTTATGCCATCAGTTGCAATTACATTATGAAATGCTGGTCCAGTGGGCCAGCTTGGTCAGATGGCTCCACAAGTAATGCTGGTTCCCTATAAACTTCATAAAAATGGTTGGTCCAGTCAATCGGTCAGCCAGCTTGCCACTCCGAAATCAAAGACTCTTAAATGTACAAAGTTTATTCTCATGGCTGGACCAGTTAGGCAGCAGTCAGACTAGCGTACCAAAGATGGCACATACCTTGTGGTCTGGCCAGCTGGTGTGGTAAGGTTGGTACAACCTGCCAACTATGTGGTACATGGATGGCTTGACCAGTTAGGCAGCAGTCACACTAGTGTACCAAGGATGGTACATACCTTGTGGTATGGCCAGCTGGTTTGGTATGGTTGGTACAACCTGCCAACTATGTGGTACATGGATGGCTGGACCAGTTAGGCAGCAGTCAGACTAGTGTACCAAAGATGGTACATACCTTGTGGTATGGCCAGCTGGTTTGGTATGGTTGGTACAACCTGCCAACTATGTGGTATGTGGATGGCTGGACCAGTTAGGCAGCAGTCAGACTAGTGTACCAAAGATGGTACATACCTTGTGGTATGGCCAGCTGGTTTGGTATGGTTGGTACAACCTGCCAACTATGTGGTACATGGATGGCTGGACCAGTTAGGCAGCAGTCAGACTAGTGTACCAAGGATGGTACATACCTTGTGGTCTGGCCAGCTGGTGTGGTATGGTTGATACAACCTGCCAACTATGTGGTACATGGATGGCTCACTCACCAGTTATAGATAACAGCCTCCCAACTATACTGTAATCGTATATAAAACTCATTTGTATGGCGGGACCAGTTGGTCAGCAGTCAGTTTGGTGTACCAAAGACAGCTCGACCAGCCATAATCTAACACTTTTGAGCATTTACAGGTTGTTATCTGTGTTAATGAAGAAGTGCACTGAAATAAATATACATATGAATTTAAAAAATGAAAACCATGCTATCAAAATGACTTTGAAGTGTAATAGCACTAAAATATTTCTCTGGTAAAATGGAATATGTCCAATCAAAATCACATATGACAAAAGCAAATGGATTTGGATTTTTTTTAAAAATGTAACTAATTTGTCAGTCATATCACTATGATGACTGCAGTGTGGCAGTTTATAGTGATATCTAACACTAGAGCATCATGCTGCATACATGTAACATCATGTCCCACCCAAACATTATCCTGACACCAGGCTGACTAGTACCATTTTTATAAGTCTTTGGTATGACTTGGCTGGGGTTCGAACCCACGACCTCCCACATCCAAGGCAGATACTTTAACCACTAGGCCGCAAAAGCAATTACAAATAAGAACAGCACAATAACTGTAAAGTATCTTTACTTCTTAACTTCAGGGTAGAAATATTATGAATCAAGTCACCTGTCAATTTGTAGTTGCAAGTGTTTGTTGTCTAGTCCATTTTCACTAACAAAACTGAGTGCTTGTTCCTGGAACAGCTGTCTCAGATCAATTCTCATTTTAAAGAACAAGGTAACAAGGCCAACAACTAATAAAATTCTTGATTCTGAAGATTAAAATAACTTGCATGTGTTAAGGATCATATTGTATTGATTTTCCACCACTTGTATTGATATGTACAGCAATAATATTAATACATCGATGTACTGATGAATAATTTCACCCCTAAATGGCAGTGAGCATAAAGTTCAAAGAACGAGACTCAAGTGAAGCTGAGCAGAGAAAGGCATATCCTCTCACAAGATCAAAACTGAAAGAAGCTGTCAGGGCATTAGCGAAAGAGTGATTCATGACTTTGTTATTCAATCTTACGTAGATGACGCTGTACAAGTCCAATTGTGTGTGGTACCAGCAGAATGAATATAAATGACTTTCAAAAAAGAAAGCTTTTGAATGCCATGGATCCAGATTTTCTCTGGTAGATGGTCAGAGGTCAGTGTGTTATCAAATAAGCATTCTATTTATCTACTTTACTGAAACATGCAAGGGTGGGAAGTTGCAAATTCAACACAATTTTTGTGTTCGTAAGTTCTGGGGAATAAGATCTAGATGACAAAAAGTTTAACCATTAAGTTATGGGACAGGGGAAAAAAAATCATCTTATCTTGTCCCAAGATATATGGTAGATATGGTAGTGAAATTTCCATACATCACATATTTACCTACATCTGATCACTTCTGAATAGATGGAGGTATTTTGATACAATAATTATCCATAATTTATAATTTACTTTTAAATTCTAATTTATTCAGTTTCTCTTAACAGTTGAGCAAACACTTTATATTTATTTAATATTATGCAGAGTGGATTTCTATATGCACAACTTTTAACTAATTTGAACGAGTTCTCACACATCACTACTAATGTTTTGTGCTTTTCTCATTTGTTCTCCCTGTCAGCAACTCTGCTATTATGCTGATCTTCTATACGGTGGTAAAATTAAAATTCATTTCTTTGGATAACAAGAGATAGTGTGGTGTGCCACAGCAAAACCTTAAAATAGTAAACATCTGATTGATGGGTAACCACCCACCAATGAGAATTTCTTCCATTTGTCTATTGCATTTAGAGACAGATTAGACACACCAGAAGGGCTAGACTGCAGTGTTATCAGAGTTTATTTTTCTTATTTTAATTTGATCAGGGAATGTATTAGATGGAGAAACTGAAGATAAATGAAGAATGAACTGTAGCTCACACTTAGCTACTCTAGCAAAATTAGGTCACACTAACCTATTTAGCAAACATAAACTGTACACATCAAGATATATTCACATATCAAATAACTTGACACTTTGGCCAACTGTACATGTGAAACATTATATATATATATATATATATATATATATATATATATATATATATATATATATATATATATATATATATTCCACATGGGTATATTGTATCAAACCATCCACAAAGTTTCTTCCATTTTAGAAATCCAAAACTTTTCACTACTAGTATATAAATAATTTGCGCTGCTCTTGCCAACTAACCACATATATGACATGCCACTGTACAATTGCATGCTCCAACTAAGTAACCATAAAAGCATCTAAAGAAAACGGGTCCATCTATAAAACTTACTCTATCCTAGCCACTCCTAGTAGTGAGTAATGCTGCTCCACTCCCCAATCAAAATCAAACATCGTCTTTTCCAGCTTTAATTTCTCAATTCCAAGACTCAGCTTGAAATTGCAGGGATCAATCTCAAACAAGAAATTGATCGATCTACGGATGAATCCTACATCCACACAGCAATCTACAGCTGCACAGGTGTCTTTGAGGAGACATGAGGCATATTCTGGGATAGCTGAGAGATTTGATGATATACGTCGGCATTCTGAAAGAATCCAAATGATTGTTCAGCGTCCTGTGTACTCACTATTTTCTGTGGTGTACCAATTTTAAGGGGATTTGATGGTTACTACAAAGTACAAATTTAAAGACCCCAAACACAATTATCTTTCTTGGGAAAAAATGTTACCCTTTGCCAATCTATGAATTTAGGTATCCATGCAAATTAAATCTTTAACAAGTGAATGAAAACTGATATTTCAAAAATAAATTAATTCAACGTATAGATGTATGTAATCAACGTAAGCTATCTGTTTAATTAACATTAAAGTTTCACAAATTATGTATTAAATATCTGCAATTTACTGTCAATGCATGTTTCAGTTTTTGCTAAATTTTGAAAATATAGTGCTCATAAGATGACTGCTAATAAATCCTTTCCCATGATGCACCACCTGTTTTTAAAAGTAGGACCTTTTTAACTTCATGTTAAGGACAGAAAAGATAAATATCGAAAAGTGATGTTTAAAAACAAAGAAAATAAAATGAGACAAGACTTGTTTTTCCCCCTAAAATCCTTTAAGATGCCCATACTCAAAACATACTTGAACAAAATAGACCTTGTACTCTGACCTAGGACATAATCACAAAGACTTATGACAGCTCCCTGACACAAGTACATGCTCAAGCTCAATACTTTGTCAATAATCACAGAATTGTAATAAACATAATATTAATAATAAAAATTTGTAATAAATCAGAAACTATTTGTAATAAATATTATATTAATAGTAAACATTTGTAATAAATTGGAAACAATTTACTTGTAATAAATATTATATTAATAATAAACATTTGTAATAAATTGAAAACCATTTATTTGTGATAAATATAATATTAATAAAAAATATTTTTAATAAGTTGGAAACAATTTATTTGCAATTAATATAATATGAATAATAAATGGATAACTGTCAAATGATGTGCATGAAATTTAATGTCACCAAAAATCATGAATCTGGATCTTTGGTTAATTTTAGGATTGCTCCAAAAGTGAGACATGGGGGTGGCTGGGGGTAAGTGGCAGTCAGGTGATTTTGGGGTGAGGGTACTGTAAGGAACTCAAATACAGGTATGGGTATTGTTATGGAATCAAAACCAAAGACATCTGAACCCCACCAGAACCAAACTGAGCAAATGAATGAATATTGGTTTGAGCTGGCTATATTTACCCCCATGTTCTAAGACATACCATTGGTCCATCCTGGTGGTCGAGTTGTCCTACTACATGGTGGGGTCTGCATGTACTCAGATAGTCCCAAGGTGTCCAGAAGCATCCCAGCCATTGAGCTGCTGTCCCAAGTAACACCCTTCAGATAGTTTGTCAGGGAGAAATCTGTAAAACATGCAGAACATTCAATTTATACGGTAACAGCAAACTAATGAAATAATGAGCTATGGAACCAGCCTATGTATGCTGGTATATTAAGTACTGTATTTGAGAGAGTGAAGGTCTCTGAATGGCTGAAAAAAATTACCACGGAAAAAGTAACGTATTTTAGATGAAGCATATGTGTAAAGTGCACGTAACAGTAGGTTTGAGCCTTAAACCATGTTATTATTATCAATGTCACTGCATAGTTAGTCCTGGAAGTAGGGGGAATCATTTTTGTGGCCATCTACAAGAGCACGTTTCACAAAAACAAGATGTGCAGCACACATTTTTTATTCTTTTAAATGTTTCCTCTTGGATAAATCAATCACAGGATGTAAATGTGTTTCACTGATATTACCAAAAAAGTACAGTAACCAAACATTAACAAATACAGTCTATGGGAAGTGAATTAGTTGTCTGTGTCCTACAGCAACAAAATCATCCTGTGAAAAGAGACATGGATAATGAATACACAACTCTTTTCTCACCCATTTATCAGTCAGTTTGGGTGAATTTATACTTAATTTCAAGAATAACTTGTCTCTCTTGTAAATTTTGAATATATATTCCAATTTTTCATCATGCAGGATTTTTAAAACAGGTATTCTATATGAGCTTACTAAAATGTGATGCAATGATTTTCAAAGTCATACTATATTCATCCAAATCTGTGTCATAAATTCAAGCCAAAAAAATGTATGCTTAACAATTCTTGGCTTTTAGAAATGGACCTATATGACTGTATTACTAATGGTTAGGAAGAAAAATGTTAAACTATTATACTAATTTAAAAAGTATGTCTAAAAATATTGTATTTTTCTATATTTTATAAGTTTATAAATATTTTTTCTGGATTTTTCAACCATTTTTTTCAATGTCTTATTTTACTATGAAAGGATCTCTCTCTGCCCCAGGTGCAATAATGCAAATGGTCAAGGAAATATCTTCTTCTGACAACTGTTAAGACATTTACCTTGCAATTTCATTATCATCAAAAGATTCCAAGATTTACTTGCCTTTTCCATGGCAACCACTCTATTTTACAATTTCATATAAACATCCGTGAGATATGCCTCTTACAAGGAAGAAAGGCTGATGCAACTGATTTTATATATTTACATTCAATGATGGTGAGTAATTTTTCAAGGAAAACAAAAATTTGGAATATTTCACATGGACCAGGAGCCCATATAATGATGACGAGATTAAATATTAAGATTATTATTATCTGCAGGTAAATATCTTTACTTGGATTCAGAATATTGGTTTCCCATGTTCATTACTTAAGTTTAAGTAACAGACCTGATATTGTTGACAACTAAAAATGTTCTAGAATTGAACTTTTGACTCTCATTATGGGACTCATACTGTGACTTAGGTTTTCATATAACGGAGAAGCAAGCAGAAATTCTGTATTCCTATCTTAACATCCAAAGTAAAATCAGTCTCTGAGCTGTGTTCAGTGTTTAAGAGGATTAATTTAAATTATTTTTGGGAATTAAAATGTGTTCATAAATAATTTTGGACAAATCACTATTTTCGGATCTGATACATCAAGACTATTAGCACATCAACACAGCCAGGCTATTGGTACATCAGCATATACATGATTGGAATTCATTCGGAACACCAATGAAATTAAGTTGCAACTCTATACTTTTGGACTTGTCATAGAAATTTAAGGACTAGTTGGGATTTAATTCAATACTGTAAATCATTTGAAATGTTCACTTTGTATTCTAGAGAAATGAATTATTTGTTTCATTTTACAAAACTTATTTTAAGACTATCGAGTCGTACCACATGGTGCAAGTGTAAGGAGTAAACAGTCCTGCTGCTTAGAGCTTGTAAAATGTTTGCTGTGCTGTAATATATTACCTGGTACACGCCATCCAGTACCTTTGGGGCAGAGAGGTTTAGGGAGCTTAAGTCCACGGAATGGAGTAACCTGGAAGGCACAGGGGCGAGTCTCGTCACTCTCCATGCAAATGCTTAGTGTAAGGTATTCAAACTCAAACATCCCATCATTAGGTAGGTCACGTAGTACAAAGCTGAAATTATATTTAATTATGAGTAATGTAAATGGTACAGTATATGCCTGTAACACAGTTTAATTATCATCTATGATAAAATTTCAGTGCAGAAACCAATCAGTAAACTTGACTTCTGACCTTCTGACCAGAACTAATAAGCTTCTCCCTTAACCTAAGTGCTAACCAGCCACAGTCCAGATCTGTGATGGAAATATAATTCTATGGAAACCATTTTTCTTCTTCAACCACAGTGACATTCACCTTTGACCATTTGACCCCAAAATATATAGGCTTCTTTCTTACTCCAAGTGCAAGCTGTCCACAAAGTTTGCCACTGGTATGTGATGAAACTTAATGCTACTGTGCAAAAACCATATTTATTCTTTTAGTCATGGTGACCTTGACCATTGATCTTTTTACTGCAATATCAACAGTTTTCCTTAACTCAAGTGCAAGCTATCCACAAAGTTCAATCACAGTAGATAATGGAGAACTGAAGATATTATGTACAAACTATCTTTTTCTTTCTTCTGATCAAATACCTTGACCTTCTGAATTTGAAATTAATAGGGTTCTTCCTTACCTGAAGAACATGCAATCCAAAAAGGATTGGCTGCTATTTGGAATGATGGAGAGCAAGAGTTGTTGTGCAGAAAGTTTTTTTAATTCAGTCAGTGATCTTGACCTCTCACCCCCAAATTGATGGGGTTCCTCCTTTCTATCCGATGCAAGCAATCCAAAAGATCTGGTAACTGCAAATGGTGGAGTTATTGTGGGAAATCATTTTTCTTCTTTCAGTCGCAGTGATACTGACCTCTGAGTAATTAAACCCAAAACCATTAGGGTTCTTTCTTAGCAAGTTCACACATTCATCTGAACTGGTAGATGGTGAACAACCCAGTTATTGTTTGGAAATGAAACTGGTAACAAAAGCATAAACTGACTAATAGCATTGTAATATAATATGCTCCATGTACCAAAAAGTGTTGTGCCATATATAACAATACTTCAAAACTTCATAAAAAAATATTTTAAACTCTGGCTCACAAGAGGTTATTGAAAATATAACAAATAAATTAATTGGTTACAAAGAAAAAAGATATTTATGTTTGACCTGCCGAATGAATATTGGATTCCTACTCTAAGAATGCAAATACAGTTTATAATTCTTGCTATTTGGCACTTCTTAAAAATTTCACAATATGACTGCATCCAGTGTTGGACAAAAGTCTGTTCTTGCATGTGTGTGTGTGAATGAATATATATATATATATATATATATATATATATATATATATATATATATACTTACTCAGTACGAATAACACCATAAAGCCATAACTGTTTCTTTACACCTGAAAAAAATGACACAGACACACTTTTAATTTTTTCAACCCAGTTATCTCACTTTTTCTTCAAATATATACAGGCATTCATTTATAAGTGATAATCTATCATTTAATTTTAAGGACAGAACTTAATGTAAAGTACAGTGAACTCACTATTTTCATTGTGGCACCGTACCAATTTCCTTGGATTGTGGTTAATACAAAAAGATTTTAAAGTCAAACAAAACAAATGGATGCTCCTGAAAATAAATGAATTCACAGAAATACAAAATATTGCAGAATTACATGAATCATTTTATTCATTTTAATTTTAATCTGCTATGTCATAACTGGCATTGACTGGAAACAAGTAAATGTATTTGTAAGCAAAACATAGGGATTTTATTTTATTTTTCAAAATGTCCAGTACATTACTGTACAAAGTACTAATTTTTACAGTACAGTACAGTACAATAAAAATGCTTACACCACTCAAAGTCAAACAGTGTCACGATGTATTTGGCTTTTCTGTGGAGGGATGGAGGCGCTTACCTCACTTCAAGTCAAACAGTGCCACGGTATATTTAAGCTGTTCTATGGAGGGATGGAGGTGCTTACCCCACTTCAAGTCAAACAGTGTCATGGTGCATTTAGCTTTTCTAAGGAGGGATGGAGGTGCTTACCCCACTTCAAGTCAAACAGTGTCAAGGTGTATTTAGATATTCTGTGGAGGTTTGGAGGTGCTTACCCCACTTAAAGTCAAACAGTGTCACTGTGTATTTAGATTTTCTGTGGAGGGATGGAGGTGCTTACCCCACTTAGAGTCAAACAGTGTCATGGTATATTTAAGCTGTTTTATGGAGAGATGAAAATGCTTACCCCACTCAAAGTCAAACAGTGTCACGGTATATTTAAGCTGTTCTATGGAGAGATGAAAATGCTTACCCCACCCCAAGTCAAACAGTGTCAGGGTGTATTTAGATTTTCTGTGGAGGGATGGAGGTGCTTACCCCACTTAAAGTCAAACAGTGTCATGGTGCATTTAGATTCTCTGCAGAGGGATGGAGGCGCTTACCCCACTTCAAGTCAAACAGTGCCACAGTATATTTAAGCTGTTCTATGGAGGAATGGAGGTGCTTACCCCACTTCAAGTCAAACAGTGTCAAGGTGTATTTAGATATTCTGTGGAGGTTTGGAGGTGCTTAACCCACTCAAAGTCAAACAGTGTCACAGTATATTTAAGCTGTTCTATGGAGAGATGGAAATGCTTACCCCACTCACAGTCCAACAGTGTCACAGTATATTTAAACTGTTCTATGGAGAGATGAAAATGCTTACCCCACTCAAAGTCAAACAGTGGCACTGTGTATTTAAGCTGTTCTATGGAGAGATGGAACACATATTCACACGAATCCAACAGCAGGTTGATGGAGAAGTGTCTGTTCAGCAAAGGGATGTACACACAAGTATCAATCCCTGTACAAACCGATGGAATGTGGCATCGCAGGTTATCCGGTAAAATAACATTATCCACACTGAGTGGTTTCGCACAGTCTGAACAAAAGAGAATAGTAAAAGAATTTATTAAATTGGCCCAATCCAGTTACTTCAATGTACAAACTGAAAAGCATTGATGCCAGAATACTTGTATCAAAACTGATCAAATTCTGTTGAACAGCTTTTGAGATAAAATTGTTTAACCTCTTTTATACTTTGTATCATGACATCCAAGGTGGACTGACATCACATGTATTAACCTAACAGACCTTAAGCAAAGATGCTTTCCATCAAATTTTGTCAAATTCTGGCAAATGATTTTTGAAACGAAATTATTTAAAGGTTTTTACTTTTAAGCAATGCTGGACAAGATGATACATGCTAAGTGTATGACAGTGGTTGAGTAAATAGTAGGTTCTCATTAAAGCACTCACCGGTGCCCCAACAGTCAACTGACTTCTTTTATATTTGAATAGCTGAGAGCATGTCAAATTTATGATGATTATAAGGAAACTAAAATAAACCAGAGTGTAATCAGTCATTACACAGCTCATCTAGTTTCTAGTAATCAAAGTAAACACTGTCATGCAGAATTAAATTCAGAAACAGTGATCTTGGCCTCATTTCTAACTGTAGTTTTTGTGAGCATATTTAAAAATCTTTATATCTGAAATTTCAATCATTTTAAAATATGAAAATTGTACTATACAGCCAATATTGTGCTAACATTGTGAAGAAAAAAAAAACTACCTACCTACCCATCCACTCAAAACCCTACCTACTGTGACAGAGAACTAAAGACATACAAGAATGAAAAAAGAATGTAAATAATGGTAAAAACAAGTTGATACAAAGCAGATTAATGTCACTTCTATTAAGAATAAAATCATTATTAAGAATCACTTTTAAAATCACTGTTCTTAAAACCTGCTTGAAAAGCTGTTATCATTGCCCATCCCTAGAAGCCTGATATTGCAGAGTGAAAGTCATAGGCTTTGAGTAATCTTAGAGTAACAGCCTGTAGTACATTGTTCATGCATCAATAATTACCTTGATAAGCCACTGCAGGTGAGACCTCACCTGAAAACCATGCATTTCCCTCACCCATTTCCTATAACCATTCAGTACACAACAGACAGTTAACCTGCCCTGGGTAATATATTACAAAATACACTATATAATCATTAATATGGAAGGTTATCATCCACTACACATATTCCTCCTTTCAACTGCATTGGTATTATGTTACGTGTTTAGGCTCGAATAAACAGTAACACAAGAAAGTGTGAAAAAAACAAGCTTTGAAAAAATATAATAATTTATTTCCCTGGAAAAATTCTTTAAAAATGAAAAAAATGAACTTATGATTTTAGGACTCAAATCCAAAAATAATCCAAGAATAATCAAACCAATAAAATTTTAGAAGTCCTAATAAAACAATGTTCTTCTGATTCCATGTTCGAGTCCCGACAAAGAATCCAAGATGGTAGACAATGATGTATGCTGTAACCTGTAGAAATCTGAATACATTTTTATAAAAGCTGTCCTTGTTCAACAATTTCATTTGAGCACATGTATTTTCCAGGAATAAAGAATTAATCCTGTTGAGTCCAAGTAATTTGAAATAACTCCAAATGACACAACACTTCCAGTGTAAAGAAAAAGCCCAACTGTGTTTACTTCTCCAACACAATGGTTTAAAACATGAATTTTACGCCATGGATAAGGGTCACATGGTCATGTTTACATATAACAAAAATCACGTAGCCTCTGTATGTCCATGATAAGACTCAATCATTTTACTCTAAGAAATAAAATAAAAAAATTGTTTACATCTTAAATCAGTAGTCCCATCATGACCTCGACAACAACCAATTTTAAAAAAAAATAGATTCTGAAACTGACAAACAATTAAATCAGATATAATTAAAATAAATATACATAACAATTGGTCACCAAGGGCCTTGTCACAAACTGCCTTAAAATTATTCCTTTCTTTAATGTATGCATTAAATAAGTTTAGATTGTTAATATAATAAATACTTGAAAATATATTATCTGAAGTCGACTGTGCTAAACACATTATCTTAAGTTCACTGAAGAACACAAACACATGTAAACGCATTATCTTAAGTTCACTGAAGAACACAAACACATGTAAACACATTATCTTAAGTTCACTGAAGAACACAAACACATGTAAATGCATTATCTTAAGTTCACTGTAGAACACAAACACATGTAAATGCATTATCTTAAGTTCACTGTAGAACACAAACACATGTAAACACATTATCTTAAGTTCACTGAAGAACACAAACACATGTAAGTAATATGGTCCTGATAGTGGCATAATAGTTCTCACCAGGCAAAAAGATCATGCCCTTCATGATACCTGCAATGGGTCAGTAGAAATATGACCATATGCAATGTAAAACTTTGCCAGTCACAAGTACAATTTCTATGGACAAAAGCTAAAACCTGGACATCTAGAGTGGTCAAATTAAGGTAGGAAATTCCTTTATTTCTTTTATTTTGACTCATATTGGGGAAAAGTATATCAATTATACTACTGGGAGGTAAAGCTTTTATTTTTGTTATTTTTGATTATATAGAATAGGAGTAGTGTTTTGAGGATTCTATTTTATTCATAACAACTCATTCTAGTAGATTGTTTTTCACTACTTATATATTTATTAGTATAAGTCATTGCTCATAACTTACAAACTATTATGTTTATCAAATATATTGATTGTAATTCATATTCAAATATGCAATCCTAGTACATTGAATATACTATGCTTTTATGTTGTAATCTACTTGGCATAGATTAGGTGCAATGTAAATATTTCATATTTTCATTGTCTTGCATTCATCCAATGTTAGGACTGTTTTCATTTAGTGTAGAGAGATACAAGTAAATGAAGCCGTGACATCAAAGAGCACTGGAATAAAAGAACATGAGGGAACTGTACATTAGTCTCTCTATGTAATGTACACATTAACCCTATACATAACAAAATTTCATTTTGTAGCCGCTTACAACCCTGGAGAGATAAGGCTGGGTTGAGACTGCTCAAGGAAGATTTTGCTAGCCTAGGAATCCTGCCACAAGGGTGGACAACCCAGTATGTCATAAAAATGTCGAGACACATGAGCCCCAGTCACACGAACCACTTAGTTAGGACTAGAGACTGTTGAAGGGAAGAGTTGTGCTAGCCATGGAATCCTTCCACAAAGGCGGACAAAACCGGCACATCCTAAGAACATCGGAACATGGGAGCCACAGTAACAAGTACCTTATAATTCATTACATAGTGGATAAGCCATAGGAAGACACACCTACGCAATGAAGAA
This sequence comes from Sinohyriopsis cumingii, assembly GCA_028554795.2. Taxonomy (NCBI): domain Eukaryota; kingdom Metazoa; phylum Mollusca; class Bivalvia; order Unionida; family Unionidae; genus Sinohyriopsis; species Sinohyriopsis cumingii. The sequence goes on from CM068838.1 coordinate 86,131,448, forward strand.
ACCATTGGAGGTTGTACCTATGCAGTGAATACATCACTGGAGGGCATGTATTCCATTAATAATTTTTCAGTGAGGAAGTATCAGTAAACATAAAAGTGCTCTTAAGAACTTTAAGAAAATACAATATTAAAGAGCGTTTTAGCTGCAGTTATTTATTTCCATATTACTGTGCAAAATATTTTTTTATTATCTATCATAATCATCAAATTAAATCTTAATTTTTTGTCTGTGTTGTCTCTATATTCTCAATAAGTAGCGTTCCAATCATCCATTTGTCTGTTTTGTGACAGCCTTCTGAGATGACTAGGTCATATATGGGTCTAGCATAAATGAATCAAAATATCATAAATACTGAACCCATATTAGAATTATATGTAGATCACTGTGACCTTTGATTTTAAGGGTGTAGTGGTAAGAAAGATGCATCCAGTTATCAAGTTTCGTGTAGAATATAAACAGCACCCAACAAATGTAAAATCTGTACATACAAGTCACTGGGCAATAAATATAGGTCACAGAGAGCTTTTTTGTCAAAAAGGATGTAGACAAGATGAAATCAACTCACCATGTTTCAAGATTCAAGGTAGGATAATGGACATACAACATGCCAAAAATGGATGTGGTCATGATTTAAATGCAAGAACTTAAACAAGCCAGTAAAAGATGAAATATATGTCATTATATATGTCAAACTTAAAGACCTAATAATGTTTTCTACCTTAAATATTTTCAGCATGTTTTTTTATGTTTTCTAATTTCATGGTGGTTTTTTTTATATATAATCATAACATTATATGTTTTTTATATTACAGGTGTTGTCTAATGCTGCAAAGCGCTTAAAGAGCTTCTAAAGATTAGGTACTACACAAAGTCCTCATTATTATGATCATTATTATGATGGGCCTCTTTTGTTGCACTGTTGTGGCTTGTTAAGTGTGGAAAATACACAGACATTTACACTCAAAATGTGAATCTGCCACTACTTGGCCCTGGGTCAAGTAGTAAAGACTTACAGCAGTCAATTTACACTCAAAATGTGAATCTGCCACTACTAAGCCCTGGGACAAGTAAGTAGTAAAGACTTGGATCAGCAATTTTAGTACCATGAGCAGCTTTCTAAAGGAAATTAAAGGGATCTACACCCTAGAGCATCATCTACATGGGTTTGCTAAAATGAAGGAATAGTGTACATACATACATAAATACCAAGGCAAATATACAGATTGATAGATACATAGACGGAGGGACAGAGAGACTGATCGATCAATAGATGGATAGATAGATAGATTAAAGAACCTATTTTCCAGTTGCCAGTTGTGGTTGGTGAGTATAGTTTGGACTGGAAGCTGCAGGGTTCCACCAAGAGGTAACCAGATAACCCTGTCTCCTTAAAGAACTTGTCCACAAGATTGCTAGCAAGCTGGCTTACTGCACCCCCTACATTCTCCAGGATCCATTTCTCCATTGAGAAATCTGAAGAAATAATTGAAAGTAGTTTTTAAGATAGATGTATGAAACTATACATAAAATCCAATTTTTAAGTAATATGGAAAAATATACTAAACTGAATTTATAATATTTTACATATTATGTGGAACCTGTTTAAGCAATATACATATATGCCTTAATATGCACACACATTTCCAATGGGTCAAAATCTGTGCCCAATTTTCACTCAGTACATATTTCAAAATCCAAGCAAGAACTGCATGAGGAGCAGTTGCTAAAATCTACCTTACAACGATTTTGTCAGAACTTACCACTATTAATGTCAGATGTCTCTTTACTAATTAATGAGTTAAATTCATCTAAAAAATAATCTCTATACATGTTGTTTTGCAGCATGACCGTAATGGGTAAGATAATACACCTCCATGTGAAGAGCTCCCAACAGAAATGGAGATAACTTCTAGTTTGTACATACACACAACAGGGATCTTGTTTATAATATTATTTGTATCCACTTACTTTGGAAGATGAAAATGCATATTTTCCCAATAGTGTGTGTGTGTGTATATACAATAGATTCACTGAAAGTCAATAATAAGCACAGGCTCATGTCAGCACAGTTGACTGTAGTTTATAAAGCATAAACACTCATATTAGACGTCACATGAATTTATAACTGTAAGGCTCCCATTAAACTTGAAAATAGGATGTTCTTCCCCTCTTGCCAATAAAATGTCAGTCCTAAATGTGATATATATGTTCGTTTTTCTTTAGAGACAATGACATCTTGCAGTCAGTCTGCCTCATTTACAGTTCTGTCAGTGCAAGCATTATGGTCATTATAAACAGCTTCATTATGACCGGTGTTTGCTTGGGGAATTCAGAAGTTTGGACAACAGTATCTTCCAGTCTCAAATGAATGCAGAGATGAACACTGATGACACATGCATTACCTTCAAACGACCTACTGAATTACCAAAAGCAGCTATGACCACCTCTAATCAACTATATATTTTGCCATCCAAAGGATTTTAAAGACAGCTAGAAACCTGATGTTGTCATTTAATGTCACAGGTTGTGATTATGTATTTGCACATGTTTATGTGTTTGTATGGCAATGATATTTGACAATGCTAAGCCTAATAACTATATCTTTCTAAGTGTATTAAGTGTTTTGAAAAACCCCAGAAAAGTTCAATTTTTATTCAATTCAGATTTGAATTTTCACTAATTTTCTACAGGATTATATCAAAAGATAGTTTATTCTCAAAACACATTTTTGAAGTCTCAATGTCTGGGAATATGGCAGGTATAAATATATTCTACACAAGTCTTCAATCTCTACTCAGTAAATGTTTTACATAGTATCTGACCTAGTTGGTCGAACTCCCATTAACTTATTGGCTCATCATACAAAAGTCTATGATCTATTTAAAAGAGTCAATCTTTCTTGGACTCATCTTCTTCCTCCTCTCTTCCCAACTTTTAGTTCCTTTCCTCCCACTTCTTAGAATTTCCTTCTTCACACTTCTATTCCTTTCTTCACATTTCTATTCCTTTGGCCACTGACTTGTCCTGGCACCTTGAAAGCTTCCTTTCAAAGTTCCCAAGTATCAAATTCCAAGTTCTTTAACAAGCTAATCCAATCCCACATATTAAATGGAGTTCCTTTCCTTTTGATCTACTTTAACCCACCCCACTTAATTATACCTAAAACATGGTGGCGAAAAATAAATATTTTGGACTCTGCCCCCCCCCCTCATTTTTTTTTTTAGCCCTGCATTCTACTTTATCTGATATCCTTAAACATTTGTAGTTAGCACATCAAAGTTCTTAACACCTTATGTACAAGAACCCTACTATGCCTCTGGTATCCACTAAGCTAAAAACAAAGGATTCCATCTCTTTCAAGTATTTTGGTAGCTCAAGACTGCATAACACTTATGTAGGAACTCCTACTCTAATATTAACAGATTTAAATCACAAGGCAATATACGTAAGACACAAAATTCACCTACAAACAAGAGTTTTTTTACATTCACAAAGTTTAGGAAATTTACAACGTGAAGAACTCAATGTGCAGAAATTATTTTCTCTCTGTCGGTCACGACTGTGAGCTACCTGTGACCTTTTGAGACCACATTTTATAGTGTTCTACCCTACTTCAATGTGCAAGCCATCTATAAAAAGTTTGGCAACTGAACTGGTAGACAACTAAAGTTATTGTATGGAAACTAGATTGATAACAGATGGAAAACAGCATACCATAACAGGCTCCACCTTACTGCAAGTTTAGAATAAAAAGGCAGTGGCATAATATACGGTTCATGAGTGAAATTCTACATTATAGGGATCATACATATTTATTCAGGTAGTAACATTTGCAGAACTCCAAACTGCCACCAAAACCCAAGCCAAATGGCAAGGCTTAACACACCCGAGTTATTTTACAAACAATGACACCAGAAACAAAATGCACTATCACTTTCTTTTCTTATAACAAAATGAATAAACTTTTAAGTTTTTCTGATGCAATTCAAGTTTCTATAGTAACGGCACTGATCTACCACTAGCTTTAGAAAGGGCAGCACACGCTCCTGTTCAGCTAGTATAAAATGTGTATATGACTATGTTACAAGAGGGCCTCAAGGTAGATTAGTTTTTAGCTAATTATGTTACCCTCTTTAAATAAGGTCATTATTATTATTATTATTATTAAGAGAACCAACTTGGATTTTCTATCGAGAAATAACTACTTTTGTGAATATTAAAGCAACATTGTCAACCGTAGTTCCTCTGAAACAAATGAACACACCAGTTACTGTGGAGTAGATGAGTTAAAATCCACTTTGCATGCATACATCATTATTTTTATTACTCCAACTGAAAATTATGTATTGGGACCTCAAAAAAATCATTTTTCTAATCAGAAAATATCTCTCTTCTGTGTAACTGGAGTTGAAAGTAGGATTTCATTTTTTCAGTCAATACACACATGATACAGTATGCAGACCTGTAAAAGATCAGTCTAACAACACATCAGGTCAACAATGCTGTGTGAAATCTCACCACATCCAACAATGATGCACATGCATTTTTCGGATGAATATAACTTACTGAATTAAAAATATTCAGGGTTCTTTTTTTAATGTTTGAGGCAAATCTAGTTAAGCAATGAAGGGCAATTCTAAAACTGAAGCAACAGCAGCATGAAAACCAGAAATGAAAATAAAGGTGCATTTTATGTTAATTTAATAAAATCAAGTACCTCCATATTTTGTAATTGGTTACAACTCTTTAATACCCCATTTGAATTATATTAATTACACGTGTTTCTCAAATCTTATATATAAAAAGTGTAATATTGCTCATGTAGAAAGTGAACACTTTGAGAAATAAAGAATGTAGAAGGTAATTACTGGGAATACTGAAATCTGTTTTCCAGTTGCAAAGAGGTTTTGGCAGAACAGCACCAACCATGACAGGAACCACAACAATGCATTCTGAGGAGGATGGGTCCAGACACACAGAGAGTGTTAAGTTGACAATATATTTTTTCTCCACTTCATGTTCCACAATGGAGTAGCTGACATTTGTGAAAAATATAAAAGGTTTATCTTTCAGAATGCAAGAAAAACAATACACATTCTGTAATTAAACACAAGTCAGTTTTAAAATGCCTGAATAAAAATTGTAGGTCCAATTATACTGAAGTATACTAATGATATCTTTTGCAACCTAAATTACAAGAGAATCTGTCAGATCTCATGACTAATGCTTACAAACTCTAAATTACAAAACTATACAGTTTATATTGATAATTTTAATTTAAATCAATCATTAATGGGTGTCTTGTGCGAAAATCAACCTTTTCCTATATTATTTTCAAGTAACAAAAGCTAAGAAGAAATATTATTATTTTTTGTACAAAAGATTACCAGAGTTGTATATAACAGTTTATTAAATTGAGTATTTTACAAAAGATTACCAGAGTTGCATATAACAGTTTATTAAATTGGGTATTTTACAAAAGATTACCAGAATTGTATATAACAGTTTATTAAATTGGGTATTTTACAAAAGATTACCAGAGTTTTATGTAACAGTTTATTAAATTGGGTATTTTACTCCCTGGTCTGGAACTATGGTGCGATTTGGAATTAGTTGCATTTTTATAAATCTGAAAGGATATTCTATGAACACTGCAAAACAAAAACTAAAAGACTTCATCAAGCTGTTGATCATGTCTTACTGAATGTACCAAACAGCTTATTAAACAAGTCTAATAAAGGTTACCTTCAATTATATGGCAATATTTGAACAAGTGCTCTTACAGAAATTAAGGACCATCTTTTCTAAGTGTACAGCAAATGTGGAACTCCTCACTACAGCATAGTTTTACTGATAGAATACACATATTAGATACACGCTGCTTGCCCCCCTTGACCCCAAATCGCAATGTTACCAATTTTTTTTTTACAAAGTTTAATCAGTCCATGAATAGTTTAGTCAGGTATGATTTAGATCTAATGAGATGAAGTCTCAAATCTGACAAAATCTCTGGTCCACCAACAGCTGATCCTTTTAGTCAATAACACTGGGTCCCTGTCACAGGCTGGAAGAAGGTACAACCTCATCAAGCAAAACTGTGTCTTTTTGCTGTAATAAGTTAATATGTGCATTTAGTTAATTTATTTGCATAAAACCTACATTAATCTCTCGACTGTTATTTAATCTAACGGCATTAATAAATTTCTTAAATATGCAATTTTACTTAATTTGTTTATTTTATACTGCTTATATAAAACTCTGGTTTGTTACTATCCAAAACATTTGAATTTGGAAAAACCTGAAACATCTTTAAGACAGAAGTGGTATTTCTTATTTTGGGTACATCATTAATCATACAGATAAAGAAAGCAGTGAGTCACAGGATTCAACCGTATAGTGTACTTACTCAAGCCGAATGACATCAAGCAGATAGAATTTGCCCATTTGTCCTAAAATTTAAAGAAATATTGTATTAAAATTAAAATTCACGAAAAATCAACCAGAGTAGATAGTCAAAGAAAAATCAAGAAGTTAAGATGAAAATAAAGTATGTTTCTCATGATAACTGTAACCATTTACCACTTCAGGGCATGAAAAAGACACTTGTCTCATTCTGTACAGATCAAATTTGCCTAGAGTCAAACAGTCTTTTATATTATCATCACTAGTGACAAGTAAAATTTCTCATAAAAAGGTTAAAAACCACATTAAAATAAATGTTATCCCAGTTACATGCATTCATTTCCACAGCAATTTTATTCCAAGAAACTCTTAAGACAGAGTTAATTGTGCAAGTTTTCATAAATATTGGAAAAAGAAGTGAAAGCACCTGCTTAACATGTTCATACCTAGATAATGTACTAGAATATAGCAACAATTCTAGATCTTGGATGCCAACCAGTATAATTCTTTGTCAAGCAAATGGATAAATCTCAATAGTTTGATCAAAGTATTAATTATATTTGTGATAATTCTTTGTCAAGCAAGGTTCATACCTAAATAATGTACTAGAATATAGCAACAATTCTAGGTCTTGGATGCCAATCAGTATAATTCTTTGTCAAGCAAAAGAACGAATCTTAATAGTTTGATCAAAGTATTAATTATATTTGTGTTTGCAAGACTTGCATGAAAGAACCACTGGCATGCATACCAAAAAGTTTAACTCCTGAAACATTCAAATTTTGGGGGGGATTCCTGAAATTGCATGAAAATCTAATCATCTAAATATGCCAGATTTCATTTGTATATTTAAAGTCCACAAAATGTCTCAATAACTGAAAACTTCCTAATTTATAACAACCTAATCAGTTCAAAACAAATCAAAAATAAAATATGTCCACTGTATTTCCCCCCCCCTTGTTGAAACAAGGATTTTGTCAAAAAGGTTAAGTCCAAGAAGCTTTATATTTTTTTTAAAAATGGTGTGTGTGTGATTTGGATTTTTAATGTAGCTTTAACAATACTTCATTCATATCGCTATGATGTCTGCAGTGTGACAGTTTATAGTAATGTCTAGCACTGGGGCATCATGCCACAGACATGTAGCATGATGTCCCACCCAATCACATTATCCTGACACAAGGCCGACCAGTCCTAACACTAACCTCTTAATGCTGAGTGCCAAGCGAGGCACCTGTTAGTACCATTTTTGTAAGTCTTTGGTATGACTCGGCCAGGGATCAAACCCACGACCTTCCACATATGAGGCGGACGCTCTAGCCACTAGGCCACCGGAGTGGTTTTAAAAAAATGGAACAATTATTGTAATTATATGAAAATCTAATAGGACATGTATGTATGAAAACAATTAAATTTTATTTGTCCATCAATAGATGGTTTGGGCTTATCTGTGCTAATATGATTATTGTCCCCACAAAAGGCCCCAAAATGTTCACAGTGTCAAAAATTTAAAACATTGGCAATATGTACTTAAAAACTATATGTGCATACAAATAGGCATGTTGAATTTCATTTTCCTACAACAAATGCTTTCGCACACAATCTTACTTACAAGTTTATTGGGATATATGGATGATGTACAGAAATACTGACAAGACCAAATCACAATGCCTTCACTGTAATCAGTGGCCCATAAAAATGTTAGGAATGAGCAATTTTATTTATACATTTCATCAGTCACTTAAATCATTTTACACCATTTACAATAAATATGGTCCATATAGCATGATTTTGTAGTGTGTGTTTTAGTAAGTTCAGGTAATTAAGAAACAGAGAAGACAAAATATTACAGTGAACACTTGAATACTACTTAAAAGTTCAATAATGAATCAAACTTTACAAATACGCAAGGCTTCAATAGATCTTATTAAATTATAAGAAACAGAAGTAAAAAATGTTCTGAATATACAACAACATAAAAATTAGCAAGAAAATTTTACCCCAACTAAAGTTCTCTAGGGAAATGTTGACCTCCTTCCTCTCAATTCCAATACTCAGGATGAAATGGCAGCCATCAACAATCAAACGTGCACTAACTGAGTGCCGGATACCTGGAACATCCACACAGCAGTCGACCCCAGTACAAAACTTTGGTACATGGCAGGACACCATAGCAGGAAGAGTGGGCAAAACCAGGTCCAGGGGGCACTCTAAAATAATAATGCACTCTAAAATAATATTGATACATTTAAAGAGATGATTCTTTTGTCAGTGTGGTTGCCACTTTTCAGCACAACATAGATTATACATGGCAGCCAGTATAAATGGTGGAGGACGAACCCCAGAAGGAACCACCAATGCATTAGAAGTTGTTGTTAGTACTTTTAATACTACAGTGAAATCTTAACAGCTCAAACCCAGCTGACTTAAACACCAGGAACTGGTTCAATAGCATTTTACATCTGTAATTATGGTAAGAAATTTCCAGATAAAACTCTTGTGTTTACCTAACTCAGGAATCAAAAACACAGGATTGAAAAATAATTAAGATGAGAAGCTTTTGTCCAAGAAAACAGTAACATGTAACCAGTAGAAAATATTATATTTAATAGTAAAGAAACAAGAGGCTCATGTGGTCTATGTATCACTCATCTGGCTTACACAACAGCTGCTGATCATGTTTATGTTGTATTATAAGAACACAACCTGGGTAATCTATTGCCCAGACTTATACCATTAATGTTGTATTATAAGGACACAACCTGGGTAATCTACTGCCCAGACTTACACCATTAATGTTGTATTATAAGGACATAACCTGGGTAATCTACTGCCCAGACTTATACCATTAATGATTTACCTATTTTATTATATTCTGATTAAATGTTTTCAAAAGATAATGGCATAATTAAATATATTCAGTCTCTTGCTCATATTCAAAGACATCCAAGATCCTGATAATGTAAATTCATTCCTCAGCATGACTCGCTAACCCAGACCCCCTTTTCATAAATTCACTTGACCATATAAATATACAGGACTTAAGAAACAGTAGGATAAGGGTTGACCTGATCTCTCGCAATGAATTTTGTTCTGTTATTTTGTATACTATTTGACCCTATCTTAAAACAATGCAAGTCAAATTCAGCAATGCATCACAGCAGGTTTGTTGTTGTTGTTATTGAAGCAAAGCGAATAACTTCAGTCACATTATCTTGACACCAGGCCAACCAGTCCTGAGTGCCAAGCGAGGCAGCTGTCAGTACCACTTTTGTCTTTGGTATGACTCGACCGGGGATTGATCCAATGACCTCCCACATCCGAGGTGTATGCTCTAACCACTAGGCCATAGGAGTGGTCTATCTTGTTTGTAGTTACTCCTAGTCTTGTATATTAAGTGTATATAAAGTATTAGCTCTATATTGTTTTAGGTTTATTCTATATCGTTCCTATTCCATTAATAAACCCCATGACCAGCAGTGAGTGTTGTATTCATCACTTCTCCGTAATTATAACACCAGCTCACATGTACAAAACTGCTTTTACAAATATTACCAACAGCAAATTACAATTCAACATAAACTATTAAAACATCAAGACTAATTAAGACTCATCAATACTAATTTAGACTAATTAAACATTTGTAAATAATCAAGACTAATTAAACATTTGTAAATAATTATGTGTACATATCTGACATATAACTATATAAAATAATGACAAATTATAGTGTAAAAAAATAGTGTATTCTATATTCAATTCATAGAGTTTATTCATCAATTCATAGAGATTTTTCATCAATCTTGTGGAAGTCAGTGGGGGAAAAAGAATCACAAACAAAAGGTAGTTTTAGTTTTTATATATGTTGAATTTTACTATATAATTATAAGGAAATAACAAAAAGACAATTGGCCAATATCCCCAAATCATCAATAAAAAGTTATTTGGCTGCAGCAGCTTCAGGCTCTGGTAATCATCCCACAAATCAACTGCCGTAGCGACTCCAGCACCTAGACAGAGCACAGAGTCACTACTACAGTTCTTAAAGGTAAAAAGTTTAATGGTACAGTAGCCTTTCTAAGTAGTATCTGCTAAGACAGGTTTCACTGTACATGTGAAAGTCAGATAAAGATTGCTAGAGAATGCATCCTGACTTTGAACTTCACATACCTTTGTGCCATCCAGAGGAATCAAATGTCAGGTAGGGATATTGTTGTCGGTTACAGGGAGTATCCTTGAAGTACACAGCAATTCCCAATTTCTCCAGAAGATAGTCAACAGCTGAATCTTTTAGTCCATCCATCAGACTGGCTCCCTGCTCTGCCAACCAATTCTTCAGGCTAAAGTCTGAAGAGAAAAGTTAATGATAGCTGCAATGATGATGGCTGGGTGGTGGTTGTGGTAGTGATGGTAATGGTGATGATGATAATGATGATGATTCTTATGATAAATTGATAACGTACCTCGATTAAGGAATGGCATAGCTAGGTCACATACTGACAGTGGGAACTTGGTCTTAGAGAGCAATGGAAACACAAGTGGACAGTAATTCTTGTCAAAGCAGATCCTGACTTCCAGGTCCACCTGAAGCTTGTTTTGGGAAGACAACAATTCCATGCTGTAACTGTAATTCAAAGATGAGATGAAATAATAATAATAATAATAATAATAATAATAATAAAATTATAATAATAATAATAATAATTTTAAAACTAATATTCTTTAGTAATAAGATAATGATAATCGTGTTCCATTTCTCTTATCACAGGCAATCTAAAAACATATCTAAAAACATGTAATGTTGATAATGTACAATTTTTCTTTCTATTTATCTTAGCAGAGAATTCATACAAAAAATTCATAAAATATTTGGACACAATATTTAAACCTTCACTTTTGATGAGCTATTCAGATGCCAAATCATCTCACAGGATGCATTGTTGTCATGGTAATGAAATCTTGCTTGCTAGATCTTGTTGAGTTTTCAGCTTCATAACATTTGGATCATTACAAATTACTGAATCATGATCTGGATTTTCTGATGCTAACGAAATTTGAGCTACCACTACTATGATATTTATATTTTTGTTAAATACCAAGCAATTTTCAGAAAAATTAATACAATCAATATATTTAACTGAAAAATGAAGGAAACTGCTTAACATTTCACACTATTTAATATGAACTTCATCCTAAAGCCTAAAGCAAATGACATATTGATCAACTGATATATGTATGAATATCGCAGTTTATCAATGAAGTGTGTGAAATAAGAGACTCATTTTCAAAACTATGAATGTTAGATGCATGGGGGCAATAGACCTATATATATATATATATATATGATGTGCAGTTATTTTTCAGTTCTCAAACTCAGCATCGCAGAAGACTAAAACAGCTGAGTAACTCTGAAAGTTTCACTCTGTCAGGCAGGCTAAAAATGGTGTGAGGGGCTCTGATGGGGACTTGGCATCCAAAGGACAGCATTATTTTGACAGTTATTTACAAATGGACTGGACAAATTGCTGGAACTTAATAATGTACACAAACTCAATTCATTGAATAAATGCATACTATGTTTTAAGGTATTATCTCAAAAGATTGCAGAGATATTAATCCGACAAGAGTGTGATAGACAGATGGATGGACAGATATACAATATGTATTAAAATGGGGATAACTCTTAAAATGCTGACCATATACGATCTATTTTTACAGGACATAATGTAAAGTTAATACACAATAATATACCAAGCCTCTAGACGATATCGCAACAGAGTACAGGAAATATGAAACAAAAGTTGTGATGGACTGATCAATAGACAACCCCACCCCAGAATACTGCCTGCCCTGCTTTTTTTGGGGGGAAGGGGAGGGGAGGCAAGGCAACTAATAAACAGCAACATGATGCAAGTTGACAGTAAATTTAGAGTATGGTCATGACCAGACAATCCCAACATTGTTCTATTACAATTTATTTTAGCAATTTTCTCTTCTTAAAACAGCATCTGCAATAGGCAACCATTTTTGCTGTATTTCAGACTATCAGTTGTTCTTTAACAGCCAAAAGTTATTTCAGCACTTGGTTCCAATTAAAATATATGTAAGAAACAAGTGGAAGCAGAATGACAGTGATAAAAGATGTAGTCTCAGTGCCTTTGTACAACCCTGAAAAGACTATCAAATGCTGTTGTAGTAGCAGTAAATTTAGTAATAGACTTCACTTTGCAAATAGTAAATGGTAATCTATTTGACATGTATGTCTTGTTTATTGCTCAAACATTACTATATGAGCAAAATTATTGTGAAAAGATATTACATTAGGTACCGGTAATCTTGAGCATACAAGAATTACTCCTTTTGCAATGAACTGAATAGGAATGATAGTAATTGTTCAACATTTTATCAATATAAAAATGAAATAGTCTACAGCTGCTTATTCCCTAATCTTAATCCCTCATTCCAAGCTAATTAAAAATTAATTACAATTATATTGTGTGTGTGTGTGTGTTTGATTTGGATTTTTAATGTAGCTTTAACAATTTTTCAGTCATATCGCTATGATGCCTGCAGTGTGGCAGTTTATAGTGATGTCTAGCACTGGGGCACCATGTGGCAGACATGTAGCATGATGTCCCACTAGGTTACATTATCCTGACACAAGACTGACCAGTCCTAATACTAACCTCTTTATGCTGAGCACCAAGTGAAGCAGCTATTAGAACCACTCTTATAAGTCTTTGGTATGGCTCAGCCAGGATTCAAACCTGCAACCTCCCACATCTGAGGCAGATGCTCTAACCACTTAGGACACTGGAGTGATACAATTTCATCTAGAGATATCTCACTAATAGACAAGACTCTGCCCTTGCAAATGAAATTTGATATTGTTTATTGATTTGTTTTTTTAATACATACCTTACTTTTATTACAGAGTTCAGGCTGAATTCTTGCACTGTACCTGAAATTTATTAATAATATACAGTGTTTCTGAAAACTGCACAAAAAATAAGTTAGGAAGTATACAAGACATTCATCACTGTATAAAAATTGCTAGTGATAATTAGGTAATTTTTGAATAAGTTTTATTGATCTACATATTAATGACCATGAATCAAAAGTTATATATGCAATTATTTCCACTATTAAAGAAATTACACTTATAGCAACCTTTACTCAGCTTTGTTACAGTAAAAAATATGTTTAAAATTAAACAAGAGACACAAGGAAATGATTTGACACACAACAAAACTCTCTAAATTAAAGGGACAACTTCGCTTCTGAGACAGTTGTCCTTTATTGGCAATTCAAAGAAGTTTCATATATTTATGCATCCAAACTTTCTATATGCATCACTGAATGGAATCTAAAATTTCTATATTTAGGTATTTACAATAGAATGGCATTAAACCTTTCTATATGCATTAGAGAATGGCATCCAAACTTTCTATATTTGGCACTGACAACAGAATGGAATCTAAACTTTCTATATTTAGGCATTTACAACAGAACAGCATTAAAGCTTTCAATGTTTATGCATTACAGAATGGCATCTAAGTTTAATGTATTTACTGATTAATAATAATAACAATAATACTAATAATAACTTAATTTAGAGAAGGTAACTCAATTTGGTACAGAACTAATCTACCTTGAAGCCTTCTTGCTGTTATGTACAATATATACAGTACATACAAATGACGTGATAAATTTGGCTTGTCACAAACAAATTAAGTGGTGCTAAAAATCAAAGTTTCAAGCATTGAACTTATGCAAAGGCATCTAAAATATCATCCTGTATTGAAAAAGTCAACTGTGGAAAAAGATGCATAAGGACAGAAAAGCAGGTAGTATTTATATTACCAGAACTGTTCAATTGTCTTAAGATTTTTATCATCTATTTGAATCACCGATTATGAAAAGAACAAGTGCTCAGAGCCTGCCTTGTGTCACAGGGAATGTTGTTCCATACCACTGGACCAGTATAATGAAAACCTTTTTTAAATAATTCCTTCTTTGGCCCTGGTATAATGCAATTTTTACTTCTAAAAGACCTAAATATGGAGTACCATCAGCATCTCTTTGGTGAAAGATATTGCTTAGGTCGAAAGGAATGGCTTTTCTGGACACTTTATACATAAATTTGGCCTTTCTAAGAAATATTCTTTAATGTATTAACATTTTTATATTATTCATTGCATCCTGGAAATCGTCTATATTAGAATTAATTGGCATGCCCTCTTTTAGAGCTTTAAAAGTTTTATGTTTGAATTAGAGGTATTACCTGAAATTATATTAAAATAGTCAAGATATGGCTGATTATAGCATTTAGAAAAGATGACCCAATACTGTAATGGAATACATGTTTTGATTTTCTTCAGTTGCAAAATATAAATATTAACCTTTTTTGAAACATGTTGAATGTCAATATTCTAAGATTATTATCTAGGAATACAACAAGACTTTAATATTTATGCATTACAGAAAGGCATAAACTTTTTCTGTATTTATGCTTTTATAATACAATGGCATCCAAGCTATCTGTATTTATACATTTACAGAAAGAATGGCATCCACGTTTCTTGAATTTAGGCATTTACAACAGAATGACATGCAAGCTTCATGAACTTATTCTTTTTACAACAGAATGGCAACTAAGCTTCTTACATTTATCCTTTTACAACAGAATGGCAACTAAGCTTCTTACATTTATCCTTTTACAACAGAATGGCAACTAAGCTTCTTACATTTATCCTTTTACAACAGAATGGCAACTAAGCTTCTTACATTTATCCTTTTACAATCGAATGGCAACTAAGCTTCTTACACTTATCCTTTGACAACAGAATGTCAACTAAGCTTCTTACATTTATCCTTTTACAACCGAATGGCAACTAAGCTTCTTACATTTATCCTTTCACAACAGAATGGCAACTAAGCTTCTTACATTTATCCTTTTACAACAGAATGGCAACTAAGCTTCTTACATTTATCCTTTTACAACAGAATGGCAACTAAGCTTCTTACATTTATCCTTTTACAACTGAATGGCAACTAAGCTTCTTACATTTATCCTTTTACAACTGAATGGCAACTAAGCTTCTTACATTTATCCTTTTACAACAGAATGGCAACTAAGCTTCTTACATTTATCCTTTTACAACTGAATGGCAACTAAGCTTCTTACATTTATCCTTTCACAACAGAATGGCAACTAAGCTTCTTACATTTATCCTTTCACAACAGAATGGCAACTAAGCTTCTTACATTTATCCTTTTACAACCGAATGGCAACTAAGCTTCTTACATTTATCCTTTTACAACAGACTGGCAACTTAGCTTCTTATATTTTCCTTTTTACAACCGAATGGCAACTAAGCTTCTTACATTTATCCTTTTACAACCGAATGGCAACTAAGCTTCTTACATTTATCCTTTTAAAACAGAATGGCAACTAAGCTTCTTACATTTATCGTTTTAGAAATGAATGGCAACTAAGCTTCTTACATTTATCCTTTCACAACAGAATGGCAACTAAGCTTCTTACATTTATCCTTTTACAACCGAATGGCAACTAAGCTTCTTACATTTATCCTTTCACAACAGAATGGCAACTAAGCTTCTTACATTTATCCTTTAACAACCGAATGGCAACTAAGCTTCTTACATTTATCCTTTTACAACCGAATGGCAACTAAGCTTCTTACATTTATCCTTTTACAACAGAATGGCAACTTAGCTTCTTATATTTTCCTTTTTACAACCGAATGGCAACTAAGCTTCTTACATTTATCCTTTTACAACCGAATGGCAACTAAGCTTCTTACATTTATCCTTTGACAACAGAATGGCAACTAAGCTTCTTACATTTATCCTTTTACAACAGAATGGCAACTAAGCTTCTTACATTTATCCTTTCACAACAGAATGGCAACTAAGCTTCTTACATTTATCCTTTTACAACAGAATGGCAACTAAGCTTCTTACATTTATCCTTTTACAACAGAATGACAACTAAGCTTCTTACATTTATCATTTTACAACAGAAAGGCAACTAAGCTTCTTACATTTATCCTTTTACAACAGAATGGCAACTAAGCTTCTTACATTTATCCTTTTACAACATAATGGCAACTAAGCTTCTTACAGTTATCCTTTTACAACAGAATGGCAACTAAGCTTCTTACATTTATCCTTTTACAACAGAATGGCAACTAAGCTCACTTGAGGACACACCAAACATTCAGATAAAGATGTCTTAATAATATGCCACTCCAACTTTTCAGTGGTCATACATGTTGTTGAAATAAACTGATAAATAAAAAACAGGCCAAGACAAATTCAGTTCTACAATACAAAGACAAGTCAATTCTATTTGTGATGCCCTTTGTTTGCTTGTCTCTGAATCTGTACATAACTTTATCTCTGGAAGTTAATTTACTTCTGGAAGGAAGTTCAAAAACTTTGGTCCATAGTGGCCTATTTGACAATTTACAATAACAGTGGCATTTTTTGGACAAAAGCTTTATACACACATTGATACCATGAGGGCACAACATGTATGTAATAAATTTGGCTTAAAACACTAGGATCACATTGTGAAGGGCAGTGTGTTTGCATATTTAGGCTTAGGACGGGCAGCAGGGGAAGGATATGTAATAAAAATCATAGGGATTTGCTATGGTGAGCCATGAAAGACAATCATGTTCTTTGAAATATTAAATTATCTCTGATTTAAAATTAAAAGATGCAAAAGATTTCTAATGAATTCACTCAATATAAACAGTACACACATGCCCAGCAAACATTTCAAAAATGTCTTCAAGTATGATTTTGTTATTAGACACAAAATCCTCAATTTGTAGTGCTGACGAACATTTGGGTGGGATAAAAAATGTTCATTATCTTATTAAGATGGGTGTTATTTAATAAAGAATAAATTATACAGGAATTTTCATTGGCTTTTCAGTATATAAAGATTTCATTAAAGCCAGTTCCACTAGATTTTCTCTATTATGTTCCTTTATTAAACTGACTGAGATGGTGAATGAAGTAGGTGACGAATGGCAGAGAAGAATACCTACCCCATGTGTAATCCAATAATTTCAAAGTGAAGTCGTACTTCTCAATCCCTATACGAAGAATATAGTCACAATAGTTGAAGTAGAAGTAGAGATGGATGGATCGGTGAAGCTGACTGACTTCAATGCAGGTTTCAATTCCAGAACAATTTGCTGGCAGGTAATTCGCAATACGTCCCGTAAGGCTTGGCAAGATCAGACTCAAGTCACAGTCTATAGTATACAAAGCAAAATATGCATGTTTGCCTGAGACTTTACACAGGTAATTTAAGCTACAAAGATGTGTGAAAAATATGTTCTTAATTTAATGAAGTATAGGCAAGATCAGACTCATGTCACAGTCTATAATGTATAAAGCAAAAAATTAATGTTTGCCTGAAGCTATAAAAAAGCTTAAAAAATATCTTCTTAATTTAGCTGTGATATAAGTGTGTGTGTGTGTGTGTGTGTGTGTATTGATAGATAGATAGACAGAGATATCACATCTAATTTATATAAAACCCAATTACATAAATTTATTATCAAAATTAAAAAAAGCAAACAAATTACTAAATGACATAATCTAAGTACACCTCTCCCTCAATAACTAGTATCCCCGATTAACTCGTGAACCCACTTATAATGCAGGGTCAGGCTTGGACCACATTTTTTAAAACTAGAACATACCAAAAAAATATTAACCCTATTTCTTGAACTTGAATAAAATTGCAAACAAAACTGATATATAAAACAGTGGTGTATTACTCATTTTATCATTGATAACAGTAGATAGGACCTGGAAATTTTAATCAACATTATGAAATTATCAACTTTTAATAAAGTCATATATTTTGTTACACATGCTTTCCAAACAACCATCTTAGTACACCGTAAATAATGATATTCAACAAAATTTGGTCAATGAAAATGTCATGCCTGCTAGAGGCTTTAATTTAATAAACAAATATGAATTAAATTTTAAAAATTGTCAATCAAAATTTTTGTTTTAGTTCCATCTTTTAGTTTCATTTAATTGTAATCATCATAATGTGCCCTCTTGAATTCAAATGTAAAATGCATCAATCAACCATAGCAGTAAGTGGCAACTGTGTTCTGATATCTGACTTGCAGAAGTATTTGTTGTATGGTTGCACTGAGTTATAAGCTGACCTCCTTCATATCATCTCGTTAATTGCATCTTTTGTATCAAATAAACAAGGTGAAGTAAAGAAAAGTTAAAAGACATGCAAATACTACATGAGTAAGATCTAGTGACCATGGTTACAAATTGGTTGAGCTCATTCCAGCTGATCAATCGAACATAGTTATAAATTAGTTATAAATTTTATTGTGTACATAATATAATTAAACTACCTTAAATTAACCCACTCATTCATAAATGTAATCAAAGATAGCAAGGCCACCAAGCAAAATGAGTACTTTGTCAAGTAAAGAGCTTTGTTTCACAGATACAGTCAAACCCGGTTATCTCGATTACGTCGGGGGTGTAAAAAAATCGTCGACATAACCGGGTCCCGAGATATCCGGGTTCATAAAAACCAGTAATTTTAAAAATGTCCTTGAGCATTACTCCTGTCTCTTGCTGGTGTTTACTGGAATCCCCTCCCACTGCATGTTACAATAAAATAAACAAAACGCTTAATTGATAATAAAATGAAATGAACTAACCTGGTGTTGTTATCATTTATTCCTTTTTTATCATCATAAGTAATTTATTAAAGAAAAAATGTATCTATGAACTCCTTATATCACATGTAGCGTATGCATCCATTACTGTAGTGTGCATCACTTATGTCATATAACACACGACGCATTTTTATAATTGATGTGAATATTGAAAAACAAATCATGTTTGGTTGTACTCAGAGGTTTGAATATGTTATCAGATTGAAAAATGGATCAAAGAAAATCACAAACGAGAGAGTGAGAGAGAAACATCCACCGATTGCTTTCAGGCACCCGCCATTCACGCATAACGCGGTGTTAGGTGCAAAATAACCAAGATTGTATTATATCCAGGTTAATATATGACAGTATCTCGCAGATAAAGATCAATAAATGTTTTTGAAAATACATGTACATGTACATTGACTGTGAGTGCAAATGAGGAAAAGCGATCCTATAAACCAACTCTGCTAGACGCCATCATGTATGCCCGTGCAGCTTGGAACAGTGTATCGCCGAAAACCATTCAAAACTGCTGGTTCCATTGTATTTTTCCGGAAATTTCTGATGAAGAATTTCACCAGCAGTGTTTAATTGCACAAGAAATTAAAGAGCCTCAATCAGAAATAGGTCTTGAAGCGATGGCTGATGAGATTGCGGACTCCATAGGCATTGCTCGGGATGAATTTTCTAATTATGTTCACGTGGAGGATGATGCCAATGCCTATGGTGAACTTACTGATGAGGAAATAATCCAATCGGTGACAACGAAGCAGATACAATCATGCAAGCAAGATGATGATGATGATGATGATGATCAGCCTATCACTAGCCCAAGCTACAGTGAAATGGCTGAATGCATTAAAAAAATGAAATTTTTTGTGGCAAGTGTCGACAGTGCCGAGCATATGTATGAAAACGTAAGTGCTTTTGAATCGTTCGTTACAGATCAGCACCGGAGTAAACAAAAGCAGACTGATATTACTTCATATTTTCTACAAATCGATCGCTTTTGCTGACTATTTCTTGTACAATTTCTGTGAGATTGACGTTAAAAAGTTGCATTTCGTCGAATTAAGCGGGTCCACATGTTACTTCGGACCGAAACTTATGCCCGACATAACCGGGTTATCGACTTAACAGAGGTCGAGATAAGCGGGTAAAAAATAGCATAACAAAGAAGAATTTTTTCGGGACCGGACCAAAACGCTCGACATAAGCGGGTTGTCGATATAACCGAGGTCGAGATAAGTGGGTTTGACTGATATCATTGTGGAGAAGTGAGTTTCAGAGAATTCCTGAACTGGCATTTTGACATACCCATAAGGATGAGAAAAAGTATCACTAATTTTTCCAATGAAATCACAGCATCAATATTTTACTAACTGCACAATACTAATATTTAGTTTTGACACAGATGATTGTTTCACATAGCAAATGTCACTAGTTTTTGGAAAATGGAATTTTGTTTTGTGGTGTATCAACAGTTAGCCTAGTCTTTAATTTGAAGATTCCATGCTACATACTTTATAGCCATATATGAAGCTGTAAAACAGTCAAAGCAACAGCAACAAAAAGCAGTGACATAATACACAAATATTAATGTGTACATGTGAATGTTGTTTGAAACTGGTTGGAATAACGTTAATGACCTTTCAGATGTCTGGAATCTTGAAAATAAATGTAATTTATACAGAGTAACAAACAATTTCATCAGAAAAAGAGCTTTACTGACAAGTATTCTTGACATGATTATAAAACGAGTTGCCAGCCATTAATCAGTACATTACTCCCCCCTCCAGTCCCCCAGTTTGTTTGATGTCCAGTGGGGATGGGATCACTTTTTTTGGAGGTCCCCCAGTAACTTGTGCACTAGCTTATAGTGAGGTCTATGTTCCTGGACCCCATTATGTGCGAGTTATCATGGGAGAGGTGTACTTAATTATGATTTTTGTTTGTAAAGGATGGGTACTTACAATGAAAATCAGTTTTCTGCTGTAAATTTTCTTCCCATACTAAAACTTTTCTTTTAAATTTTGTTTCATATTTGCAACCAAAAAGATATAGCAAAAGAGTATTTCTATTCCATTTTAATACTGTTATAAAATTATCTCACAGCTTATCTTCTGTAATTCATAAAGCTGTTCCAAATTGCATCATGAATGGTATCTGATAATGCAACTAAAAACCTATCAATGCAAACAGCCTGAAAAATGTTTTAAAAACTTATTTTTATATAGGCTTTAACGACTTCATATCATTCTGTCCACCTTTGACACTGACAGTAGGCATTTAACATGCCTAAAATGTCCAAGGCACTCTCAAAACCTTTCCCTGTGGTGATAAACAGGCTCCAACAAATGGGTTCTCTTTTAATAGTTTTTTTCTAGGCAATAAGATATTTATAAACAATGATGTAGATGACAGTAGCCAATCAAGGGTGTTCACGCTTGATGAGTTAGAGCAAGTTCTAGCTGCTGAACCTGGGACCAAAACTTACTCAACAAGTACCTTGACCCTTCTCAGGGTGAACTAAATTAACCCTGTATAAAAGAAGCCCTTTAGTTTGTAGTCATTTCTGAGGCCGTCTGAATTAGCACATGTTTTTATGCAGCACCTTATACATTTGGTGAACAAGTGAACACAATATAGGCTACAACTTTTCACACAGAAAACCTTTATAAAGTAAAACCTTTCAAGTCAGCAAGAAGAACCTTACCATTTTTCCAGCCATTCGCTGGGTTGCTGTAAGGTCTAGATGAAATTTGACACTGGTGATCTGTTGGCAGAAGGTATGGCTTTAGCCCCAACCTCTCCAACAATTCTGATATGGCCAGGTCAGTCAACTGACCACCAACACTGGATACAAAACTTGAATAGGAAAAGTCTGCAACAAGAAAGAGGTATATAAATGGTCTATAATTACTGAATAAACTGCACTTGAATCTGTATTATAAAACTAAAGAAACTTTTTGACCTCCTTTCATTTTGAATATATAAAGACATGAATGCTTCCCAATGCAAGCAATTTGGTTCAAAAAAGGCTTGGTATATAGTTTAATCAGTTTTAGACAATGAGACACATTCAGAAACCAAAATCTATGACAAAACTAATTACTTGCATTACTAATTAAATAACTACATTAACACACAAACAATACAGTGATCCCCCATTATAAGACCACCCATTCTGCAGCAGGAAGTGGCCTTATAATAGGGGTAGTCTTTCTAGAGGGGGATCACACAGATGCGAGTAATAACTACATATAAAGTATGAAAGGCATAACTAACAGGCATTTTATCAGGTTATGAACTTTATGTGATAAAACTAATATCAATGTCATTTTTTAAAATTATAAATAATTAATAATCGAAGTGCAAAACCACCTTGTCAGTTAAATCTGGGCACAAACATCTGGCTCTAACTAAACCTGTTTGTCTGTCTATTCCATTTTCCCACTCACTGCAGGCTGCAGTTGAGTATATTTTGATATTTATTGAATCATTCTCTCATCAAATTTATCAGTGGTGATCAAAGGACTCTATGTCTTTTCCTTTCGCTGAATTGCTCATACTTTTTATTCTAAACTGATAATGTTAGATGACATTTTGCACTTTTTGCAACAACTTATTCCTTCACTGGCAATTTGTAATTATCACAAAAGATCCTCAATATTTACAGAAGTGAGCTTGTCATGTGATCAACTTTTGTTTTTAGTCTGGTACCCAATTATCAACAGGTACTGTGATAGGAAAGCCACAAAGATAACCTACCATTCCATTTTAATATCTGGTGACCGGACATCATACAGACTTGAGATGAACTCAGCAGTTAACTTTTATCATCTTGATAATTTTCAGTAATCAATAAAGCGACAAACCCAACATGTAAGGAACACACAGCTGTAAGGATAATATAATTACTTACCTCTTTGTCAGATTTAATTAAACTTCTTGGCATGTTGGAACTAATGTCAATATGTTGAGTTGTGAAATCAAGAAATATTAGTCAGATTTCTATCTGTAAACAATCATTTTATCACCATTCATGAGGTGTGAATTTGACAGCTTCGTACTAATATGCCAGCCACTGACCATGTTAGAGGGGTGATGTCCCTGGAGGGGTACTTCTAAACACAAAATCATCCGTGCCATGGGACATGTAATTATGGCCATATAATGTGGGTGGCTGCTGGTCAGAGGTATGTTCAAGAGGGAGACCACCATATTCTTGTATGTTTTAAAAGAAGTAACAAAAATAAAACCCTATACTGACCCCATCACCACCAAAGCTATAACAAAACTGAACATTCCAGTGATTTCCTTTGCTGGTGGTATTTAATATGCAAGAAAATTTTAATTCAGAAAATACACTATAGTAAACACGATATTTTACAAGCAAATAACTGTTTTTAGTTCATTTTGGCAGTTTTCAACAAATATTTTTCCCTGCACATGTGAAACTTTAGATAAATAAATCCATGTCCTCAGACTGCATTGGATGTTTCAATGTTACCAAAATGCAAGGACTTCCACTATGTAAAGAAACATGATCAAAAGTGGAAATTTCCCATACTTTATAATGTTTATCCAGGTTTATGTACTTTGAAATAATTTTTAAAAATTATAAAGTATGCACACAATTCTAAAGCATTATTTTTTTTTACAGACAACTATATTGTGAAGGGAAGTCTTCATGAAAAATATATGGGCCAACAACAGCTTTTATAGTTTTCTCCAGGACCCTGAATAGCTTGTACCCCTATCTCCAACTGACTAAAGAAAAGCACGATATTTTTTCTAAAAACCATGCATAAATATCATGTAATATATTTCAAAATACTTTGAATCTGTAAATCAGGGTCTGACACAGATGTTCAATTCTTCTTTCCATATCACAAACCAAGCTTGGAACATTTATGTGTTTTCAATGACATTCGATACTATTTGACACACAACATCCAATGCTAACAAATCCCATTTTAAATTCCATTCAGAAAGTAAGACAAAAATATTATGGCAATGTAAAGAAGGGGATGTGTATATCAAAAGTCATGACAGGACTCACGTGGTACGGTATATTCAATAAGGCTCATTTTTCTTTTGACTAAGAAAAAGACATATAAGTAGTTATGTGTATATGTGCTACTTACTCTGTAAGAAATTATTGGCTGACCAGTCACAAAAGGGTTTGGGAACTCTGACATCTTGCAGAAGCTTCAAACTGAGGCCACACTTATCTGTGTCATCACATACCTTGACTTTGACTTCCAAGCTGACCACAAACTTTTTCTGGCTTGGCAAGTCTGATATTTTGTAGCTGAAGCAGATGAAATGAAACAGAATGGTCAAAAATTATCAACATAATCCAGAAGACATGTGAGCATCCCTTTTTATTAAATTCATAAGAACTCTAAACTGACCGGTTGGTTAGCTTTTCAGCACATTTAACACATTATGAATGATATCATGCCAAGAAAAGGGGAGTTAAGTCCATTTCCCAAAGACAGACTGAAGCAGGAAACCTAGTGAACCAATGACCCTTTGATCTGAACAGACCAGAAACCTAAATTTGACACTAAAACAATTAAAGTGAGCAAATGTCACCTACTTCAGCAAGTTTTTCTTCTCAAGATACATCACCCCCACAGAAACAAATTTATAGAAATGAACAAATAAGCAAACCAGTGTTGATGCCTATGAGAACAATAAAATTATCTGAAAGTGATAACCACATCTTACTTCTGCTTCACTGGCAATACCAAACTCTACACAGGTTCTTTGGATCACAGCTTACCTAAATTGGAATACATCATGCAGAGAAACATTTCCTGGTATGCCAAACTGATAATCCAATAAAAGAATTTCTTTTTTCCAGTTTTCCAACTGCAGTGTAAACAGATAATTGCATGCATTCAAAGTCACCATGATATGGAAGGAACGACCCAGAAATGGGAAGTAGACACAGCAGTCAAATCCAGTGCAAATATCTGGGATATGGCAGGCAACATTGTCAGGTAGTGCAGGTAAATTCAATGGAATGGGACATGCTGGAAAAAAAATAAATGGTATTATTGGTAAGTCTAAAGTACTGAAACGATCAGTTTAAGTCTTACACCATTAGAGCAATAGGAGAGAATATCAAGTCCAAGAAACATACATGCAATTTATATAAATCCCAACTACATAAAGCAGAGATTTATTTTTACGTATTCAATCTTTTGCTTGTCTTTCCCTTACATATTTTGTATGAATAAAGCAAGTTTCTACCTGCCCAGACTATATTAGCAAATAAATATTTTCAATATTATTCTGAGAAGAAACAAATTTTTTAAGTAAAATGTTTCTTCAACAATACTTTCATGATCATAATACACTAGGAATATATTCAGTATCTCAGAAATCCATCCCTCCGAAGCTAAATAAAAGATGTTCTGCATGTATTTTGGATTGTGTTAGCAACAAATGTGTCTTATGTATATCTATATTGTGTGCATAAATTTTGTTGTTGATTGAGGGTTTTGGAATTAATGCATACATGACTTTTGTCATTGATTCAAAGAAGTAAACAAGATATTTACTTGATTCTTAGTTGAAGACCTTACATTTTTATGAGTTATGTCAAAGATCAAGTGATATTAGTATATAAAGTGAATTTAGAAGTATTCATAACTTTTTATGATCAGTTTCTGGAATCATTTGTAGGTGTGTTCAGATACAATTCTAGAAGAATTATATATTTAAATTATTCATTGGAATTACAAAGTGCTCATTGATTTTTTGGACTAAAACACTGCTTTGGGATTATTGAAAACTCATTCAAAGACATTCTGGTTATATCAATGTGATACATTAAGAAATTCAAGACTAATGGAATTCATTTAGAAAATTCTATAGAACAAGAGTTTGGAAGATAAAGGACACAAGTCATATACAAGAATTTACTCCTGGACTTGACTTTTGGCAGGTTTCTTGATGGAAGGGTCAAGACTATGTCCAGAACCCAGGAAACACTGTTAAGAACCAGTGACCCATGGGAAGCTACTGGCAATCTTTCTCACATACCCATCTTGTCAAGTTGATAGCCCTGGTGTCCATATCCGTTGTCAGATTTGCTTAATTTAATTCAGGAGAATCAAGACAAAAGAAATCTTTAGTAAAAACCCATTTTACATGACTTTCCATTCAGGAAAGGCAGCAATAACAGGTTTACAAGATGGCCACTACAGCAGCCACACTAGATAACTGTGCAGCACCAATTTCATTTAGTACTAACTAAAGCTGCATGGCAATTCTTCAAGATAAGTAGCAGTAGTCTTGTAGCAGTAACAAAGTTGTGCTAATTAACAGATGGACTAATGACAAATGATGAATGACACACAACAGACCATCACATATGTTCTTCTGGTATATGACCAACATTGTTAAAACGACTATAAACACCACATCCCTTGCATATCATTTACATTAAATGCACCTTTTTTGTCAAGGAAATCATTATGAATCAAATGCAACTCTATTCTACACAACTCCAGATAGGATCTAACACCTAATTTTCATTTCATTCATTCAATCACTAAACCTCTCTCACCCACACACATACAATAAACATGGCATGTGCTTCTAACGAACAGAAAAGACAGTTCAAGTGGACAGCTGTGATTCAGGTTAACAAAAACAGACTTTCTTAAAACAAAAACTTACTGCTGTTCCATCTCTTATCATCAGAGGGTTGATATGGATGGCCTGCACGGTTACAAGGTGTACTCTGTATGTATTGGCTAATACCAAGTTTGTTGAAGAGGAGGTCAACTGTGTAATCTGCTAGTTGATCTGTGACTGAATCACCAACTACTCTGAGTAATTCATTCAGTTTCAGTCCTGAAATATAGTATGAAATAAGAAAGGTAGTTCAATTTTCTATTTAAAGCACTGTCATATGCTCATACAGAATTTATCTTCCTCTGGTATATTTTTAAATAAAATTTCTATACCACAAAAGATGACCTGTTCCATGCAAATACAGAAAAGCAATGGGCAAAGATATATGGATGCCAAAACCATTCATTTGCCAGAATATGTTTTTTATTTTGACTAAATGTGAATCATTAGCAATCCATCAACTAAAAATAAAGGAAGATAACAGTCAATGGGCAGCTGCCATATCAAACAGATTGTCTGTACATGTCTGGTCTCTAGATACAAATAGTAACGGTTTCTTTTGGCACCAAACAACTGCACTGGTTTTTTTAAATACATTTTCCATTTATATTCCAGTTTAAATACTATATAACAACTACAAATGTGTACATGGAACATGTATATCCCACCAAAGTGCTTGCAAATTGACTTGAATACAAAACCTAACAAGGTATGATAGACAAATGGATGGATGATCCATCAAATCTGCCAAACATAAAATAGGCCTTCTCAGGAAGGCAGCCAAAATTTATACCAATTTTCAGTAAGGTGAAATGAAGTATTATCTACTGATATTGTCATCTTAGTAACATGTATTTAAAAATTTCAGAAGTGTGTCCAGAGAATGAAGCAAACAGCATGTTCAAGAAAAAGGTTTGTAAAGAAAACTCAGATCATAATGACACCCAGTACAGCTTCAGAAAGTGCAGGTCTCAACCTGATGGGATCATTTGTTTTTCTTCAAATGATAATGAACTCATCTCTGTTACTAAAAACACAAAAATCAACACATGTTGCCTTTCCTGCTTTTCCTCTCTATTAACCTGCATATTCCTATCTTTGCTTCTTAGCTGATTATTTAAACTGTTAAGAGGACTACTGTCCCCTAAGTCTTCAAAGTGTTTTTTATTATGGATGTCATTTCATGAAAATGCTACAAGCAACAGCTTTATCATACATTCTGCATGAAAACTATGGATACTCCTGTAAATCTGACTGCTTTTCAGCCCAACTCTGCTAAATCTAATATGAAACCAGGATACATATCAAACATGCACCAGCCAATACCTGGACTTGACTGCAATCATCATAATTTTGCAGTTATTACTGCACAAGTCCATAATTTAAGGGTCATTTCAGTAAGACTTCCAAATTTTAAGGGTTGATAGGCCTGTGCATGAGTAACACTATATGCCCCTTGTGTGTGCATGGGAGGTGGGTGGTGTAACACATGCACAATTCTTAGAACATATGATAATAATTTTATTTAAAGAATGTAACTCATTTAATTACAGAACTAATCTACCTTGAGGCCTTCTAGCTGTTATGTACATAATATAGTATATGCTGTATATACAACATGATGTGAAAAATCAGGCTTGACATTAAATCAAAATATCAAGCCTGGAATGTATGCACAAGCATCTGTGATCACATAAACATACATAAAATATAAAATATCATCCTGCATTGAAACATTCAAATGTGAAAATGATGCAAAAGTACAGAAAAGCAGGCAATATTTGTATTACTAGAACTGTTCAATTGTCTTGAGATTTCATCCATTTGAGACAACAATTACGAAAAGAAGAAACACTAGGAGCCTGCATTATGTCACTGGGAATGCTGTTCCATACCAGTGGACCAGTATAATGAAAACTATTTTTTTAAACAATTCCTTCTTTGGCCTTGGTATAATGTAATTTTTATTTCTTATGGACCTTAAATTTGGAGAACCATCAGCATCTCATTGCTGAAAGATAATGTTTAGATAGACAGAAATGGCTTTTCTGGATACTTTATACATCAACTTGGCCTTTCTACAGAATATTCATTACATCATGGAAACTGTCAATACACTGATCTAGAATTAAATGGCATGTCCTTTTTTGGAGTCTTAAAAGTTCAAAATTTATTATGCATGTCCATTTCCCCAAAACGTGAAAGATCTTCCCAGGCAGTAAATCATCAAAGAGTTTCTTCATCAAGTTCAAATCAAAATACATATGTCTCACAGGATGGAAGTCAAAACTCTCTACAAAGATGTGTTCTACTGTCATTGGACACTGGCATGGTATGCACTCTGGTATTGGTTCACCCTTCAGGAGGTATGATACAAAAACAACAAAGCAAATCTTGTGCATTAAAATCACTTTCCCTGTTCTACTTTCATGTAATGAAAACATTTCCCCAAGTGCTATTAACAGATGGGAAGTTATTATTTTCATCATAGGCGAAATTTGAATATTACCTGGGAATTTATCACTGCAGAGAGGTTTTGGCAACTGAAGGTTCTTCAAAGTATTTAATTCAAATAAATACGACTCCTCCTCAATGCGAATACTGAGGTCCATGTTCAAGACAAATAGCTTGTCAGCTTTCAAGTCACTGATGGAGTAACTGCAATTAAACGAGAAATGTGTTTATTATTAAAATACATTATACATTACTAGCATAGAAATAATGTACATTTCCTAATAGTTTGGGAAGGACTCTAGGTTCAGTAAAAAACAAGGGTAAATGAGGGCTGATCCAAATCTAACTGTATAAATACTTCTCTAGTGCATCTGAAATTACACGACTTAATGAATTAAAACCATAATGTTAAGATGTTTCTATATCTCTCAGTCTATGAGGCAGTGGCCACTAGAACCTATGACAAATGAACAATTTTCAATGACATTTAATTATGATGTGTTTTTTTTAACAATATAATCACATGCACATAAAATCTAAATAAAAGCTTGTTCCACAACAGGAACAAAGAGAATGAATCAACAAGATCTACAAACTTTAGTCCTGGATAATAAATTTTATGCTCCTTGCCAGAACAATTTTTCTTATTTTGCAGTTTCATCCTGTTCAAATTTTCCAAATATTTGACTAATACCATATATACTTTCCTACAAGTCAACATTTTTTTTACTGAAAATTTGATTCGTGCACAGAAGTTGTTGCCTTACAAGCATACCATACAATTGTTTTATATATAAATCTAGGGGTATTAGCAGACACTCAGTAGTTTGCAGTCAACAAAAATATTGTCAATAAAAATTTATTTGTTTTCATGCCACTATTCTCTTTCACAAATGCACTGTGTTTATCCGTTTTATGATGGTATTCATAACAGAAGACTTGTATCTAGTTATTTGGATTTTAATAATATAACAATCAAATTCATCATCATCAAAAGCTTAACCCAAGAGGTCATTGTGGCACCACAGTTGAATTTACAACCAGTTCTCTCCATCTTTCCCTTTTCTCTACTGCCCTTTGGGAATCTCCAAATCCCATGCCTACCCACTCTTTAATGTTGTCTTCCCACCTCCTTTTCTGTCTGCTTCTTCTTCTGCACCCTTGCACTGTGCCTTTTTTACAGTGGTCAATAGGTCTTCATAGGGTCCGATGGCTCACTGGATCCTGTTGTGGACTTCTTTATTTGTTACATGGTCAATGTATGAAATCCCCAAGACCTTGTGGTAGCATATCATTTTGAAGGTTTTAATCCATCTTTGTAGATATGATTTGAGCATCCATGTTTTACAAGCATACAGAAAAATGG
The DNA here is from genome assembly GCA_028554795.2 of Sinohyriopsis cumingii. Taxonomy (NCBI): domain Eukaryota; kingdom Metazoa; phylum Mollusca; class Bivalvia; order Unionida; family Unionidae; genus Sinohyriopsis; species Sinohyriopsis cumingii. The sequence continues at coordinate 86,162,078 of CM068838.1, forward strand.
ATATGATAATTGAGCATATCAGCCTGATTTTGGTACCAAAAGCAATGTTGGTATCTTTCCATATTGGTCACAACCTTGTTACTGCTGCTGTTGTCTGAGCAATCCTGCAAAGTAGTTATGGTTCGGAGCCCTCATTTGTGATAACTGATCCAAAGTACTTGAAGCTTGTGACTCTTTCCAGCTTCTGTCCACTGACCATTATTTCTCCACTGATGCCATTGGTGATGTTTGTCATCAGTTTGGTTTTTTTGGCGCTAATCTCCACACCATATGCTGTGCAGGTTGTTTTAATGTACTCAACCAATTCAGACAGTTCTTTATCCTCTCCTGCTAAACCATCAACATCATCTGCAAAGCGAAGGTTGGTGAGTGTTCTTCATCTGATGCTGACAGTGCCCTTGTGGTCATGCAAAGCATCCTCCACGATACTTTCCTGGAAAATGCTGAAGAGTGTAGGTGACAGTATACATCCCTGTCTGACTCCAACTGTTGTTTGAAACCAATCTCCTCTGCTGCCATTGGTGAGGACAGCAATGGTGGCTTTGTCATAGAGGTGCTCAACAACCTGCACCAGGTTTGAGCTGATGTTGTACTTTATCATAGTTGCCCATAAGGCAGCATGCCATACCCTATCAAAGGCCTTTTTGAAATCTATAAATATGTGGTATAGTTTCCACTGATGCTGAAGGTATTTCTCGCAAAGGAGTCTGAGATTGAAGATCTGTTCTGTGGTGCTCCTTCCTGCTTGCAAGCCTGCCAGCTCTTCAGCAATAATTTTCTCTGCTTGAGGCTTTAGTCTGCTGAGAATTACCTTCAGCATGACTTTGCTCAGCTGACTGATCAGACTGATGGTTCTGTAGTTTTGGCATAGCTGTAGGTTTCCTTTCTTTGGGTGAACGGTGACCAAGGATTGAGTCCATGTGGTGGGCCATTCTCCTGTCTGCCATATGTTGTTCCAGATTCTTGTCAGGATTGTGACTATCTCTTCTCTTCCTGCTTGAATGAGCTCTGCTGGTATGTTGTCAACACCAGCTGACTTTCCTTTCTTTAGTTACCTTAATGCAATTTCAGCTTCTTCACAAAGAATGGGGTTATCATCAATTTCTTCTGCCTGAGGGCACTTTAATACTGCTGGATTTCCTTGGGTCTTCTGATTGTGTGATAATGTGCAGTATTCTGTCCATCACTTGAGGATCTCTTGATCTTCTGTGAGGCATTTTCCTGGGCAGTGGTACAAGTCCACTGGATCCATATGGGATGGAATAAGATACTCCCGCCCCTACGAGTCTCCCAACTGTGGGTAAAAAAAAATGTGATGATAGTACAGCATCACTGGGCAGAAGTCTTCCTCGATGAAGTCAATGGCCAGGGCAGAATGGCTCCAAGATGAGCACAACGACCATGTGCTCAGGGCCAGAGCATGCCACACTATATCAGTGGATTTTGGCTGTGGTCATCCAGTTTGGAGAGGGATGGGCTCCACCAGGCTGTATCTTGCCCTTAAAACACCACATGAAGACAACTCACATTTCTTCCATACTGGATCAGTTACAGCCCGGGTCAACAATGACCGCACCTTCCACTCACACCAGGACGGAGGTGACTAGTATGCTACTGATGCCCCCACAACCAAGATCCGTGGGAGAGACAACATTATCATCTGTACATGGAACATTAGAACACTGAGGGCAGTGGGAAAGTGGGGATGAACTTGCACACGAGCTGGAGAGGTACAACTGGAACATTATTGGTCTCTGCAAAGTGCGTTGGAAAAACTTTAGCAAAATAACAACAGATGAAGGGCATAAGCTCTACTTCAGCAGAAGAGGGGACAAATACAATAATGGTGTTGGATTTCTTGTCCACAAGGCATTCTGAACAGCATTATGGGTTGCCACCCAGTCTCAAGCAGGCTTGTTACCATCCGCCTGAATGCAACTCCCTTTAACATCACAATCATACAGGCCTATGCACTTACTATGATGACAATGAACTGGAGAAATTTTACAACCAACTGCAAGATGTCACTGACAACTCACCCAAGAAAGACATTTTGTTTGTACAAGTACACTGGAATTCAAACGTGGGAGTTCACTCACAGACCAACTGGCAAAGCACATGTGGACCCTTCTGCAATGCAGAAACAAATGAAAGAGTACTCAGGCTCTTGACGTTTGCTGCCTACAACAATCATGTGCTAGACAACACATTTGGCCCTCACAAAGCATCTGGAAGATGGACCTGGCACAGTCCTGACGGACAACATCACAACCAGATTCACTGCATCTTGGTGAAAAAATGATTCTGCACAGGACTGAATATCACCAGGGCACGAAGTTTTCCAGGAGCAGATATTGGAAGTGACCATGGTATACTGATGACAATGTTTCGTCTGCACCTGAAAATGATCAAAAAGCCTAACCAACCAAAAATCAGATTTGACCTTGAAAAATTTAAAGATCCAAAAGTCACAGAAGCCTTCCAAGCAATGATAGGTGGTAAATTTGCGCCTTTGATAACCCTGGACAGCAAAGACACTGACCTTGAGTCCTTAACAACCACATTCAACACAACTGTGACTATCACAGCTAGTGAGATCATTGGCAATTATCATCCAACAAAAAAAACCTTGTGTCACAACAGATGTCCTTGAACAATGCAACAAAAGAAGAGAACTGAAAAATGGAAAAAGAGATCATGAAGGCATTAGGAAATACAGAGAGATAAATATGATCAGGAAAAGCATGAAAAAGTCAAAGGAATCCAGGACAGAAAGACAATGCTGCAAAACTGAAAACAGTCTGAGTAGAAATAATAGCAAAATGGCATATCAACTGGTGAAAGATTTCACAACCAATAAACAAGAGAAAACTGTGACCACCATCCCAGACAAATCAGAAAATTTAACAATATTACAGGTAAATTAAGTAATACCAACCACAAACTGATGTGTCTGTCAATGCTGTTTGCCACAGGAGTTACTAGCAAGTATACTGATTCCATTTTTGTCCTAACAATCTGTATTTGTATTAATATTTGTATTTTGCTGTATAAACACCATGTTTGATTCAAAGATAGGTTTTGTTTAATTTGAATTTTTCTTTTCCAGAAGTTAGATTTAATTCCTAATTGATATTTTCCAAGTTGTATGTCATGGCCTGATAAGCTTGCAGCTTGTAAAGGCAGCACTCAGTATGTTCTCAAACTGACAATCTTTTTGATCAAGACATGAATTTAATACATGTTCTTGTTCAGTGCCAAACAGAATTCTAAAACTTCTAATGCATGTTTGACCGTAATCCCTTAGCTTGCAAAGGCAGCACTCTCTTTGCTTTCGCACATGACAACCCTTTGATTGAGCCACGAGTTTGGTACTTGCTCAATGCCACGTAATAGAGGGTGGTTATTTTAACTGCTGGAGATCTACCTGCACAACTGACATGTGTTCAGTTGCAACCTTTAACAGATTACTCAGACTGAATGATCAATATCTTTATCATTGCCAAAGTTCAGTCTCTACACAAGGACCAACATAAGACAGTGAAGATAAGGAAACAGAGTTGGATGATAGTTACAATGATTAGATCACAATATACAATGATTGACAATGATGGAGGATTTCAGAACTTTATCAGTCAGGATGAATTCTTGAACTCTGTACCAGATGACAATAGTGATATTTATAGGATAATGTGAATATAAAACTTTGATTGTAAGACGCTGAATTAACATATTATGAGATACTGTGAATTAGATCATTCCGAACCATTATTTTTATACTGATGTGTGACCTAAAATTTAATTCATGCATCTGTCATATAAATGGATTTAAAAAGTCAAACATTATAGATTTTAATCGGTTTAATTAGGACATTTTATAAGTTGTCAATTTATTTTTGACATCTTCCATTCAATAACATAATTGTATTTTAAACTTGTTTTGTTTTTATTTTTACTATCTATCCTGTTTGGCTTGTTTATTTTTCCAAAGTGCAGCTCTGATTCACTGATGACAAGTCACCACTTCACACGGAACTGACTTGCAAAATACACAACTTATATAAAGGTCCAAGAGAAAATAGCTTTATGTAGCCCTTTATATGACTTTATGTATCCTAAAAATGGGGGGGGGGGGTAGACTTGTAGGCAAGTAATTACAGTACTCCAACACATCATAATGAAAGGTAATGACATATCAGGAAGGGCACCATGAACAGCACATATATGATTGTCACGTGTTTAATATTCCTCTGTGCATACACCAAGTGGGTATAGACAACTCAGGAGAAAACTTACAAGCAGGTCTCAATGACCACAACTTTTGGTCAATGTAAATTTTTCTGAAATAAACTGAATGTGCAGAAACCATTATTTTCTTATTTTATTTAATGGAGAAGCATATTCATTTTGATAGTATTTTTTAAAAGATGAATTAAAAAATTTAATTTTTTTGTGCAAAGGCCAGTTTTGCATTTTCCCATAGGATACCCCTATTTACAAGTTTGGCTGCATCTATAAATGTTTTTAGGCTTTGTCATTTTTAGTTTGAAGTTAAAATTGCTCAAGGCAGCTGATTAGGTATTTGTACCTATTCATAATTATATTAATGTAATGTAGGTCGTCCAATCAGTTTTAATCAATTACAATGTATAGTTTCTGTTACACTCATCTTAAGTCATTATGCATGACGAAATGACCCAAACAGACACATAAATCTTACACACCCAGCTCCACATCGCAGTTATATCTGAATTCATGTTGCTACAGCCTTTCATGCAGTGGTTAATAAATTTTTCCATAAAACTGACAAAAAAGTAGGCTCAGTAGGGCCAATTTGGAAACAGTTGGGAAAAATAAGTTTTGGAAACAGTAGGAAAAAAAGGTTTTGGAAACTACAGAAAAATAGGTTTTGGAAACAGTAGGGAAAATAGGTTTTGGAAACAGTAAGGGAAAAATAGGGAGTCTGACAAATAATAACTAAAGAAATTGGTAAAACTAGGGACTGTAAAGACTGGATAATAATGGATATCTAGAGGCAATGTGGTACAATGCTACCCATGCAGCAAGGAAAGCTTAAACTAGTAAACATTAGGTATAACTGTACCCTCAAAGAGGTGAAAAAATAATTCATTTCAGAGGTAATTCCCATTATCTATGCTATAAAGTCAAATCAGGTGAATTTTTAGCATCTTTCCAGGAGGCTGGATTCATTTGGTAGAAGAGTTTATTTTGTATCAATAATACCAATGAACATGTTCAATGCAGAAAAAAGATTTCTTCTACTGTTGCAGTGCCCATGGCCTTTCAACCCAGAAACCCACAGACTTCTTCCTTTCCCAAAGCGCAAGCTGTCCACGAAGTTTAACAGCATTATATAATGGAGAACTCAAGTCACTATGTGGAAGCCAGTTTTCTTCCTCAGTCATGATTACCTTATCTTCTGACCCCAAATATGACTCCTCATCAAAAGTGCAAGCTATCCACAAAGTCTGGTAACTGTAGACCGCTGAAATTTCCAGTTATTGCGCAGAAACTTAATTAGTAATAGACAGACTTGTTGAAAGCACTCAGTCTTATGATGGGAATACAAAAATTAATTTTCAAAAAGTGCCTGCTTATTCAATTATTAACACATCAACCCATAGCGAAGACTTAACAGGGCAGGAGGTAGTAGCCTACTGCCGAGCTCTGTAGTGTCATGGTCATGCAAGATACACTAAAGTGGACAGTATTATAGAAAAGTAGACAGATGTAGCTCTACAATGATACCAAATAATCTGGAATATCTAGTTGCACTACAAAATACAGACAAAAAAACCTCATTTTTTGGACCCGATTTTTTTCTACCCAAAATCTGTCCATGGTTGGAATCAGATTTTGTGTCCGGATTTTAGAGTTTTTGGTCTCAGATCTAAGGCAAACTGGTATGAACTGCAAACAGACAGATGAGCCTTTGCAAAGAGTAGAATAAGATGGGCATTTGGAATAAAGAGTAGTCTCGATACAAAAATAATGGCTCCATTTAGCAACACACAAAAAATCCAACTTTTACCCTTCTGCTCATGCACGAATCAAATAGCCAATGTAAGAATGATGTCTCTAACATAACTAGGCAGTATGTTATTGAAAGATCACCGGTGTTTTCAGATCTATTCAGAAGTAGCTTTCAAAATGTGTTTCCTACTCAATTTTAAGGCGAAAATGACAAAAACCTCTAGGGGTTAATGTGTTAAGCAATAGCTTACATTGATTTTACAAAAATGTTGTATTGATGGACTTACAGAGATTTACAAATAATATGTTCTTTACAGGTATCTAAAAAACAGAAGAAACAAGTATCCTTACACAATGTTCGCTATCCCATTTAAACTATATTCATGCTTTTTCCCAAATTCGAAGTTCAGCAGCTGGTAGTTGTGAAGGAAGTTCTCAATGTTAATGTCCAGGAAATAATTGCATGCATCAAGTGTGATATTAAACAAGAAGGATCGCAGATACTGGTCCATGAAAGTGATTTTAATACAACACTGGACTGACATGCAGGAATCCCCTAGTGTGCATGTCACATTTTCTGGTAAGGTGGGCAGGGTCATTGGCAGTGTTCTGTTACACACTGAAATGAAAAGTAAAGTATTTACAGCACTGTGTGATACATTACAAACTGAAATGAAAAGTGAAGTATTTACAGCACTGTGTTATGCATTACAAACTGAAATGAAAAGTAAAGTATTTACAGCACTGTGTTATACATGACACTGAAACAAGCATGGTTTACAATAAGAAGACAAACTGAACTGATGAAAAAATGTGAGGAGAAGGATGGCAGACAAGGTTTTTTGGATATTTAATGACAGCCTAATTACCTAATTTTCATCTAAGAATAATGAAACCTTGAATTATGATAATCAGTAACAGTAATCATGTCAAATGATTTTTAAGGAATCACAATCAAAACATTTTTAACACAACTAATTGTAATGAATTAAATGTAGTAAAAGATAAGGACTGTTCCAATACAACATGTATCCCCCTTTGGATTGCTCTTTTAATAAAAAAAATCTTCTATAGAAGGCTGTGTTTTTATTCTCACAGTGAAGGGTTGGTTGGGAAGATCACTTCTGGTGAAGGTTGTGTCAACAAAATATGAAATTACAAGTAGGGTTGGCAAAAAGAAAAACAAAATTTTTAAAATTGTATCTAACCCTCTCTTAGCTGTTCAACTCCCAATGAATCAACATCAAGGAGCTAGAGATGCTGCCAGACATGCAAGTGTGCATATTTGTACGAATTCAAACACTTGGAAAGTAGTAATGTGTGAGAACTCTAGTAAATTAGTTCAAAGTCACATGTAAAAAAATGTACTCAATTTTTATTTAATTGTTAACCCTTAAAGTATTCATCACAACTTACATCATGTTGCATGTATATGGAAGCTGTGAATATTTTTACTAAACTTTATTCAATACTGCTAGGTAACAACATTGATCTAATAAGACTGTTTCTTTAGTATATGATAATTTCTATGATGAGAGTAAGCCTGTCTCTTCTTGAATGCACTCAACATAGTTTTTTCTGCTTCAATAAGAAATAACTGAGGAAGAACAATAAAGGGTGTGCAGTTAACTAAAAAAAATGTGAATTAAGCTACTTAATTGATGGATTAAATTGATTTTAATCATCCATTCAGGTAATTACATCTATTTCAATCAATTCCAGTGATTCTATCCACTGAAATGGAATAATTTTTTTCTTTTAAATCTCAGATTTTGATACAAGAAAATCCACTGGCTTACTCATGCTTCCACCTAATGGGCTTCAAATGATTCTAGTAGCTACTCAATTAAAATGCTTCACTGAAAAACAAAGACGCATTTTCAGATTTTGGCTGTTAAAAATGTTTATCAGACTATGCATATCTCCAGATATCAATAAGCTACATAGGTCTAGTCAGTATAATATATATTGTTAGAGAAAATTTAAATTTGTGAGGTGTGTGGTGCAAGTATGATGGTGTGTGGTGCAAGTCTGATGGCATGTGGAGCATGTTTGATGGCTTGTGGTGCAAGTTTATTCAAGGCTTCTCCAGCTACTTTGCTCACCCCAGAAACAGACACATGCTACAAAATAAATCCATTTGCAGCCTGATGATGATAAATAAATGTCAGAAATACATAATTGATGGTATTCATAGACTGAAAGACAATTACCGTACTAAGGTCAAAGTTGATACACTCATACTGCAGTGGCAAAAATGATGAACTAGTACCTCTGCAGATGGTCTTGCTGTTGACTAATTGGTCGATTTGGTTTGGCCGTATCGGGTTTAATGCCAAGTTTCAGCACATAATAAGCTGTATATGACGGTCAGAATATTTATTGTAGCAAGAACCAATGATGCATGGGAAGCTACTGGCAAGCTTTCTCACATACTCATGTTGGCCATGCCTAGACTCACGCAGACAGTGATGCGATGAGTGATCGGCACAAGTCTATTATGAAACTCTAGAAGTAGGAAATAGAACCTGTAACACAGATACAAAGTTCAGCATGTTACTGCTAGGCCATCAGTGATGATGATGCTGCTTTTGACAACAGACAGTTAACTGCAAGGACATTGATTTTATGAGTACACCAAGGTCCAAACAATTATTACTGGACTTTCCAGCGAGGGGCAGTCAGGATGAAAATCCAGGTACTGATTTTGGTGTTATGATGGTAGAAAGCTGATCAGAAATGATGATGATGATGACAATCTGACTGATCAGTAGAAACAATTATGTAACAATGTTTGACAGCCTACATTTCTTTTTTTATTTTATATTAGTCATGCAACAAGGAGACATGTCACTCACTACAAATATATTTTTCAGACAAGTTAATTTAAAGTGTAAAAGGAGGCAAAAGAAATGTGATAAATTCCACAATTATTACATTTTTTCATTTTTCTCTGACAAATCAACTAAGATTTATTTTGAAATACATTTAATGAAAAAAGCGCATGAAGAAATCACAGCATCTGACATTACATTTAAACAATAAAAGATTTAACTATCATGCAAATTAAAAGCAACAACAGCAAAGAAATTTTTAGCAAAGACAGGCAATCACTAAAATAAAGATGCATACATAGTCACAATGAATGACAGTTTAGTAATGATACAAGTTCATAATTTTCAGAATTATAATAGAAATCCCTATTGTAAAATCCATATTCATGAACAATAAATTAGTAAATTAAAGGAATGAACCATGACATCTACAAATAATAAGCTACCAAGAAAAGGTTTATATCAGAAACATACATGGCTGAAAAGACAAACAAACTAAAGAACAAAAGATGATTGATTATAAAGAATTAATAAAAATATTCATTGTCTTATATAACAATAATTCAGTATAATTTACTTCCAGTCAGCTGTCAATCAAATCATTTGTGACCCCAACGCAAAATAAAAATCACTTCTACCGCCCACTAACCCTTTGCCAAAAATTATGTAAAAAAATATGCTTCTGTATGGTGCAATGTTTTTTAATTAATTTATTTAATTAATTTAATCATAATTTTGTTTAAAAATCACTTCTGTTATGTGCTGGCTGAAACGAAGTGCCTTCCCCTAAGGGAGTGGGATGTAAATGTTTTACTAGAACAACCCTAACCTTAATGAAGAGCAGATTCCATTTGCTTTATTGATTAATATTTTAGGAAAATACAATCCAGAACTTTGTAGTTTTTAAATACTTCACAACTGAGCTATATAAAACATGTAGATAAATTTGGGGTGGGAGACTGTTCAATTGGTAGCAACATTACATCCAATTTTGTTCTTAAAATGTAAAACACCACCAGTTAAGAGGATGACATTTTTTTAAAGTACATACACATAAATTAATTTGACAAAAATACAATAAAATAATCAAAAACCTGATTACATTATAAACATATTGTAATTCAAATCAATAACTTGATCAAAATGTCAGTAACTGAAACTAATCTGAATTTTCCACAGCATTTTTAATTTATTTGAGTTAGGTCTGGTGCTGTGTGTGCTAGACTCTGGTAGATAAGATCATGGATTTGATATTGGCGGACACTATTTTACTCCATTCCAGTTATATAATATGCTATAGCAAACTATTTCTTTGACTACAACTACTACTATTACTCCTCATGTAAAAAATAGTATCAACAGAAGCTGACAGAAGAAAATTGTTCAAGTCCTGATAGAAATTAACTTATGATAGAAATTAACTTAAATGCAAAATATTCACATGGAAGCCAACCGGAGCAATGACAGCATCAACAACAAAAAGATAATATAGGAAAAATATTCCACCATATGTTCTTCTAATTATTGTTTAAATATTTTACAAATTTACTTTAAACATGTTCAAGGAATTAAATCATAAATGCATGTGAATTTCTATGTATTATATTTGGAAGGCAGAAATGTTAAAATATTGGGAGCATTTATTAGCATGTCCAAATTATTTGATGGTTAAATATGGTTATTACCTTTGTCTCACTATTTCCTAATATACCTGAGAAAATTTAAATAAAAAATTACACTTACAATTAACCCACTTTCCTGACTGGGATGCTTGACATTCCTCTTGGAGAAGGTATTTGGAAATTCCAAGTCTTTCCCATGTTGTGGCTATCAGGAAATTATTCAACTGTCCTCCAGCTTCAGTGATCATTTCGCTCAATATTGTACCCATATCTGACAACAACAAAAAAATTCCATACAAGTCTTCATATTTTAATGTTAAATTTTAAAATCTTTATTGAGTTGATTTCACTTTGCTGACCTGTAATATGATTTACCCCTCTGTTTCCTTCATGCCTCTCTTGTTCATTACATTATTTCAATGGGGCACAATCTGCCAAAAAGGGCACCTCCAAAACTTTGAAAGAAGATGCCCTGTCACAATTCATGAGTGAAGTATCTCAAATGTTCCTGTAAGGCAAAAAGGATTTGTTTTGGTCTAATATGGTATGTATGCATTAATTTTAAGTCTAATATGGTATGTATGCAGTAATTTTAAGTCTAATATGGTATGCATGCAGTAATTTTAAGTCTAATATGGTATGTATGCAGTAATTTTAAGTCTAATATTGTATGTATGCAGTAATTTTAAGTCTAATATGGACGCATGCAGTAATTTTAAGTCTAATATGGTATGTATGCAGTAATTTTAAGTCTAATATGGTATGCATGCAGTAATTTTAAGTCTAATATGGTATGTATGCAATAATTTTAAGGCACCTTAGCACAGCAGTGCTGAATGATGCAAAGCAAAGATAAACTTCAAAAAATTTAAAACATGGAGAATTGTACCAATGTTAGGAATATAAACCCTTCCAACTGCAAAAAAATCTGTACAAGGAATGAAACTCCATCAATAAAATATTGTCTATTATTTATCAGTTATAAATAAGATAAAGTCTCAAATGATTCTTCACTACAATTTTCCTTTTCATTATCAACCAACCATGGCCAGCCAAACCCCTATACATGTACATTCTATTCTATCTTCACTCATTTTTGGACTTCTTTGCATTCTTCAACATAAATAGCATGTTTAGCCCTGCAATCTTCCCATAACCTATTTATAACATCAATACAAAGACGTTTATAGCATGTAATTTTGCACACACACCTACTAACTTGCCTTGTATGTTTATGTCTAAAGTACAAGACAAACAGGTCTTGAAGGTAGTCTATTTGATGGGCTGGCACTACATTTCCATGGTCAAAGGCCCTTAAGCATGATAATTCAGAATAAGATTCCTTTTGTGACAATTTTCACTAATTACTAGCCATGAAATTATTCTAAAAACTGCTAATGATGTCATGACTTTGTCACTATTAGTCACAATTTTTATTTGAATGAAATAAAATAAGTAATATTTGTTGAGAAATACTCTGCAGCTGTTTTTTTAATACATTTCTTGATGTAATGGCTCTAATTGCATTTTTTTGGTAAATTCAGTTATGTCTACTGAATTTTATGTATTTCCATTTCACTAAAGCATGTTTTTAATATGACAACAAAACAATTATGAAAGCAATTGTTCTCAAAATTTAAATACAATCAAAAATGGAAATCCTGAATTTTGGTAAATGCATTACAAATGAAAGAAAATGAAAAGAAATGATGCATGGAAGAGATTAAGCATGGACAGAATGCATTTCTGAAACCATACACGAACAATGGTGAGATGATATCCAAAATGTATAAATAAATGGAATGCAAATGAAACAAAATTAAAAATGAAATGGGAACAAAAATTGGTAAAATTACCATGGGTCTGCAGATTGAATATGTTTCTGATATATATGTTTACTCATTTTGCACCAGCTTGTCAAAAAGGTACAAGTACCACACTCCTGCATGTTAAAACTCCCAGTGCCTGTACTGATTCTAATTTCTGTAATATATTACTCTACCTGGGTTTAACTTGAACACATCTCCCCATTCACATGGAGACTTTGGCAACTTGATGTTTTTCAAGACAGGGACAGACATATCACAGAAATCTGTCTCAAAACACAGACTGAGAGTCAGACTAAACAGGAAATATCTGTCGATGTCCTCTATCTTGTAACTGAAAAAAAAAGACATGAATCAGTCAAGTCTGACCAATGGGTTCAGCATACAGAATAATGTGGCTGATTTTAATGCTGTTTTGTTTCTAACATACATATACTGTATAGATTATATTTTTTAAATTTAAATACATACATAAAAAATTCAGCATCTTGTAAAATAAATTGGAGTACTAACAGTGCCCATATTTTCAGTACGTTAAGGATGGACTTTTTAAAACTTAAATTTTTTGACAAATTAAATAAAAGATCACAGACTAAATAAAGTACATGATTTAGATTATTATCAACAAAATGGTGAATAACATTTACTTACTCTGCCCTCAAAATTCCAAACAACCAGAAGCTATTGGAAACAGCTGAAAAAGAGCAGATAGCAAAATTATATTTAAAAAAAAACTACAAATACTACCAAAAAAATAAAGTAGTCTGAAACTTCAATATATTCTACTGAAATCTTGCAATGATTTTCTAAACTGATCTCCAGTGACTAGGGGAAACAACATCACTTCCAGCACGAACCATTTGATCCTATGGTCAAATTCATTTTGATCTGTCATTTCAGTGTCATTGAATTCTGGTGAACAAAGATGAAAGTTAATATTAACAATGTTTGAATTACTAGGTGAAGGCATGACATTTTAATATTTTCTTTTTTTGTGAATCTCTCGAAAAATGAGAAGGCAATATTTTCTGCAAGAAAGTATCTTTTTTTAAATTTTGGAGGCAGTGGCAGTTCAAAAGGAGTGACTGCCACACCAGAAACAGTTTGAAAATTATCATGCAATAAAAAGTGCTCTTTTCATAAACTGTCACACAATGAAACAATTTTAACTTCTTGACAGATACGGCTGATTGTTGTTAAATGATTGCAAGCTAGAAGTTGTCTTTCCTTGATTTTCAACACAGTGTCAGTAGTTTTTGTAATAAAACATTGCAAAGGAACATTTAAATGACCAATTTTCAATGATTAAAATTCACCAATTTATATATAAGGACTACAATGTATATTCTTCAATTTGCATTTTGATTTGACTAAACAAAAATTCCTTTAATATCTTTATAAAATGAAAAACAAAGAACATACTTTCTACCTTTTAAATTACTATCAACAGTTAACGAACTTCAACCTCAAGTACTTTTTTCTAATTAATAGCAAAAATTATAGAATCAAACAATTATTTTATACAAAACATATCTTGGCATTTAAATCTGAAAAACATAATTACCTAGTGATGCGTAATCCACCAATACAAATGATTCCTTGAATTTTTCAAGGGCAATGTCAAAGGTGTTGTTACAGGCATTCAAATCAATCTTGGCAGAAAGTGACTTGGCTAGTTTCTCAACACGGATGCAGCAATGAATGGCAGTACAGTATTTGGGGATGTAACAAGACATGCGATAATCTAGCTTTGGAAGATAGGATGTATTCACAAAGGAACATTCTGAAAAAAAATATAACTAGCAAACATGTACAATCTGTACACATGTTTGTCTCTCTGTATCACTCTGTGTGTGTGTGTGTGTGTGTATATATATATATATATATATATATATATATATATATATATATATATTCTCAGGAAATAAGAGAAATAACTGTATAGAAGCAAACAGTGCCACATACTTCTGTAGAAATAATTTCTTTACCTAAAAGATAACCATTCACTGATTTTGGTCGAAAATGTTTTTTTTTCTTGCTAACTAAAAGTCAAAAATCCTGGTGTTAATAATATGATCAAGAAATTTGCTTTTTCAATATGTGAAAAACTGCAAAAATGTTATATTATAAATGTATATGTATAATTATTTTCTTATATTAATATATTTACATTTTCAAATCACAATAAATTAATACACAGAGTTGTATCATCACATGTTTTGACTTGCCATTCGTCCAGTAGGGTTCTACAGCTGTGTAAGGAGCCTCATTTCTATCACAGGGTGGGTCGAGCAGGATGTTGTCCGTCAGTCCAAGCATGTAAAGAAGTTGTTTAGATGCTGCTGAGGATAAAGCATCACCCCATCCCATTGTATCCTTCAAAGCTGATAGGGAAAACTCTGCAACAAAATATACTGTAAATTACACACCTGTAGCAAATATTAAACTTTAGATATATACAGAAAATTAAAGTGGTTCAATTCTTTTTTTGACAAATTAGCTGGTAACCCTGGGAGCCACCAAGGAATGAACATGTATCCCATCTTAAATTAAGTACCTGAAAATATGGAAAAGAAGGTACATGAATGAAACTGTTAGCTTAAAGACTCTCCATATACCTTCATATGTATTAGTTACAATTATTAAACTTTTTAAAGTTTTGTTGCAAGTATGCTTTGAAAAACCTGAATAATTTATGGTGTCATATAGAAATCTGTTGGGCTACCTGACCTTGATATTTGATAGCCTGAACCTAGCATTCTATTAGCCCCTTGGCACTGAGCACAAGATTTGTCAAGCACTTCAAAATAGCAATATTTAATGCAGTATAGACAAACTTCATTGTGTCAGTTGGTAAATTCTGTACATTACATGTGGTTCAAATTATGGCAATAACAAATTCATGGTATCGGCTTTTCATTTCTCGCAACAAACTTGAATATACCAGAAAAAAATAAACAAGTGGTGGAACACCATACCGCCTGGCAGAAAGCTGACATTGGTGTTGCAGAGTGGCTGTGGTATCAGTGCATCCTTCATGAATGGCAGTGACAACTGACATGGTTGGTCCTTCTCTAAACAGACATTGAAGTCCAGATTCACTACAAACATCTTGGCATCATCCAACTTTCCAATGCTGAAGCTATCAAGCAAAAGGTATATAATTAGTAATATGTGGTAAAAAAGCATACACAAATATTGTTATCATTTTTTATCTAACCTATGACTTCACTTTGACCAGCCCTTGCCTTTTATTATTATTAGTTACTGTCAATTACTGACAGAAATGTTTTCAAAATTATTATTGGTATCTCTCCTATC
Organism: Sinohyriopsis cumingii; assembly: GCA_028554795.2. Lineage (NCBI taxonomy): Eukaryota > Metazoa > Mollusca > Bivalvia > Unionida > Unionidae > Sinohyriopsis > Sinohyriopsis cumingii. The sequence continues at coordinate 86,177,675 of CM068838.1, forward strand.
TTTCTTAAAGTCTCAAAGAAGATGAGTTAACTATAACCCCAGTGTTCAGGCCAGGCTATGCCTTTGTGCCAAATTATGTCTTACAAGTCAGGCAAGGTTTGCCCTTGTGCCAGATGATGCCTTCAGGCCAGGCTATGCCCTTGTGCCAGACTAAGCCCTTCAGGCCAGGTTTGCCCTTCTGGCAGGCTATCCCCTTGTGCCAGACTATGCCTTTCAGGCCAGGCTATGCCCTTGTGTCAGGCTATGCTCTTCAGGCCAGGTTATAACCCTTGTGTCAGACTATGCCCTTGTGCCAGACTATTCCCTTCAGGTCATGTTATGCCCTTGTGTCAGACTATACCTTTCAGGCTAGGCCAGGCCCTTGTGCCAGACTATGCCATGAAGTCAGGCTATCCCCTTTGTGCCAAACTATGCCCTTCAAGCTAGGCTATACCCTTACGCTATCTGTCCTATCAGGCAATGCCCTTGTGCCAGACTATGCCTTTCAGGCCAGGCTATGCCCTTGTACCAAACTATGCCTTTCAGGCCAGGCTATGCTCTTGTGCCAGGCTATGCCCTTGTGCCAGACTATGCCCTTCAGGCCAGGCTATGCCCTTGTGCCAGGATATGCCCTTATGTTATCTGTCCTATCAGGCTATGTCCTTATGTCAGACTATGCCCTTGTGCCAGGCTATGCCCTTATGCTATTTTATTAGAGATGCTTCAATATCTTACAATCCCAAAAGACAAAATGATCATGAAAAATATAACTGCTGGTACCATCATTTTGCACATGGCAATCTAGAACTCACTGCAGTGGTTGTTAGAATTTCCCTAAACTATAATAAACTTCTAGCATGAATGGTTCCTATTTTTAGTTGCATTTTCATATTCACAAGTTTGCAAGATGCAGCTCAATAAAAGAGAGAATCAGTCTCATACTTCTGCTGACTGCTTTATGCAAATGTATGATGCAAACTAATTGTATGAGAATAGCTGCAAATTCATAATTAACTAAATGCTGGTATCATTAGTAATTTACATTCAAACACTTCTGATTAGTTGTTTTTGCCAGATTAGCTTATCAAAGATGACTTTATAAGAACCAACTGTTAGTATGCAAGTGCCATTGGAATACCCCTTACTCTAAATTAATAATCTGATAAAGTCCATTCTTATAAACTCCATCAAAGTATAGAGGTTTCATGAAGATATGGATGGGAAATCAAACTTAAAGTCAGGATGCATGATTTTCATGACTGTAGGTATGGTAGTATCCATATAACACCCTGATAATTTGTGTGGTCTTGAATTAAATGCTAAAGCTAAACCAAAACTAGTATTAAAAAAATGAAATATGGGTCAAAATAAGTTTCTTTTGTTGCAAGGATGTGGCAGTAACAAGATAAGTATCATCATCAGCTTCAGAATTTGAAGCATGAACAGTGCTTGCAAAATGATCAAAAAACAATTTTAACTAGAGTCAATTAATGAATCCTAAAATATTGGCAAAAATAATCTTTTTACTGAAATGAAGATGTAATGCTCTTCAAGATTCATCCTAAAATTTCCTGAGTCTAGAAAGGACAGTATGTAGCTAGCATGTCAAAAACCAATATAGTCATGAATTAAAATGTGAGAAATAGGTTACTGGGCCCTTTTCTACATGGATGTAAATCTAATCATTGAGTTGAATAATGAAATCATGAATGGTGCAAACATCAATCTCAAGTCAATAAAGTATGAAATATGGGTCACAATGACAAGCTTTAAAGACAAGGGTGTAGTACACTTCAGGATGCGTCCTCTCACCAAGTAATCAGATTACATGTATAACATTATTATACAACAGATATAAAAAAGAATATGGTTCTGATCTAAAATGTTAGATATAGGTAAAAATATAACCTTCTTTTGATTAAAGGATGTTTTACTAGTTGAGATGCATTCAGTCATCTAGTTTCATGATTCTGGCATTAACAAAGTATAATACTGAACTAAAGTCAGTGAAGCATGAAACATAAGTCACAGTGATCTACTTTTGTGATCAGAGAGTAATATTCATCAAGATGTATCTACTCACCAAGTGTAATGATAGGTATAGCTATACATATATATATATATATATATATATATATATATATATATATATATATATATATATATATACACAGGGTGCAAAACACCTATTTGGTAATGATCTAAATGAAGAACATTAACCCCATTAAGAAAAATGTGAAATGTATGTCGTACTGACATTCTTTTGTGGCAAGGGTGTGCTACTAAGAGGGATGCATACATTCATTTTGACAATTCTAGCATGAACAGAGCCTGAGAAACAAACTTAAAACAAAATATGTATGTATGCTCAGTAAAGGTGAAATATAGGTCACAGTGACATACTTTTGCAAGAATGGTGTATTATTGATCAAGATGCACCCACTGACCAAGTTTCATGACTCTAGGTGTAAGAGTAGGAACAGATGTTGAAAAAAACCAAGCTGCTCATGAGAAAAATGCAAATACCTTACCTAAATAAAATGTAAAAAGTAGGTTACAGTGACCTTGCATGGTGACGTGATGAAATCTTAAATGAAATGATATTAATCAGAAAAAAAGTGTGATGGATGTAATTTTCAAAATGAGGAGATAACTCCAAAAGTACTCCTGTGACAAAGCCAACTCATGTAATACAGGACATGAACTCTTATCATGATACAAATGCATGTCATGTGTCACGAAGAAATCTAAAAAAGTTCAAGAGGTATTAATTTAAAAAAATGTGTGATGAATGGATGGACGAACCAACATAATTGGTGACAAAAATCACTCAAAGGTATTAAAGGTTGAAAAAAACATCCAGGAATCCAAGACAGGACAATTTCTTCATTTTAACTGGCGAGTGTTCAAACTATCTTTGATATCTTTGAGGGATAATAAGATTTTCAAGATGGCAGCTGTGATGACTTTAACATTGGCACCATTTTTACTCCAGACATTGTATGAAGATTTTTTGTGTGCCCCAGGTGGCCAAGTGGTCTAAAGTGCTTGCCTTTACTATCAATGTCATCCCACTCCTGTCCACATGGGTCCGAGTCGAAGGCTTGGCTAATGTGGATATGTGAGAAAGCTGCGAGTAGCTTCCCATGGGTCAGTGGTTCTTACTGGAGTTTTCCCAGGATTCTTCCTTCACCAGTTATACTGGCCACTATGTATAGCCTATCTTGTGCTGAGAAATGGCATTAAGCCAAAAACAAGTTCAAGAAGAAGATTTTTGGTGATAACGCCATATCATTATGGAGGAGTAGTGTTAACAAGATTTCAAGATGGCTGTCATGGTAACCATATAAGATGCAAGATCAGCACTATTTTAATTTAAGACCAACCTGACATCATAAGAAGTCTTATTTTCATAACCCCATTTGCATATGACCATTCAGCAGCAATAAAAAAAAATTCAAGATAGCAACCTTTGTGGCCATATTGGATATCATATCAGCATCATATTCATTTAGGCGAAACTAAGGTCTTCTGGTGAAAACTCCATGTCAACATTATTTTCTGTCTAAGAGTGTCGATGATAAATTTTTCAAGACTGATGCTATGAAACCCAATTTGGATGTCTGATATGAATAGTTTCATTTAGGTCAAACATTGACATTGTAAGAAGTCTTTAAGTGAAAATCTTTTCTTGATATCACTATCTGCGTGGTATCACTAGTTGAACTAATTTTTCAAAATGGCAAAGGGGGGGGGGGCCATAATGCATATCTTGAACACCACCACTTTTGTTTCGGACCAAGTAGACCTTGGGATAAACATGTATCAAACTTTATGTCAATCCTTTTATGAGAATTTGCAATAACTTGTGGTGTGTTGTGATGTGATTTGGATTTTTAATGTAGCTTTAACAATTTTTCAGTCATATCGTTATGATGTATGTAATGTGGCAGTTTACAGTGATGTCTAGCACTGATGCATCATGCCACAGACATGTAGCATGATGTCCCACCCAGTCAAATTATGCTGACACCAGGCTGAGCAGTCCTAACACTAAACTCGTAATGCTGAGCGCCAAGCAAGGCAGCTCTTAGTACCATTTTTGTAAGTCTTTGGAATCACTTGGCTGGGGATCGAATCCATGACCTCCTGCATCATAGGTGGACGCTCTAACCACTAGGCCACCAGAGCGGTCAATAACTTGTGGTAATGGATGGCTATATGAAAAAGAAAACAACAACCATCCCATAATGTCTTCTGGCATATAACCACTAGAGCTAGTCAAAATAACTCCAAGACCATTTTTTATGGGACTTAATGTCATGTCAAGATAGAAAATTGTTCAAAGTTTTCATGAAAACAGGAGAGCAGGAAAAGCCGATTCCAATATATCCCATGATTTGCTGGTGACGGTGGTAGCAATTCTGGCAATCCTTTTCTACTGAATAGACTGAATTCATCTCATACAAAATCAATGAAAATAATCCTGACGAAAATGCAATATATATATATATATATATATATATATATATATATATATATATATATGCGGCATTTACTACTGCTGCTTTTCCAAAATCCCATGGATCTAAGAATTATACAGTACACCCTAAAAAATGAAACTGGGAGCTGAACACAGCAATCCTTTGAGTGCTACTTCCTTTTTCAATGCACACATCAACATGCCAACTTACGACTCATTTGACAACAGCAAGCAAAAAAAATCTTCCACAGATGATGGGTGTGCTATGTAATGATTTCATCACATTATAAAAGACCATAGGAGCTCAGCTAATATGCAAGAATTTTAACCATACCTAAAATATATCATATTTCCTGAGTCCAGATACAGCATCTCCTTCTGTCCTGTAAAGAAAAAAGCAATGTATTCTATTTCACTGGTTCAGTGGAAAATGCTCAGTGCCCAAAGATAGCTGACAATTACACAAAGTTCAAGGAAAAGACAGATGAAATTATAAATGACATAAGTTAACTCTAGTTGGATCATGTTGCTGTTTGTCCTTGACCTCCAATTACTAACTGCAGGAGGGAATATTCACCTTGGATTGAAGACTAGGGTCAGGGAAAGAGAATGCTATGCCATAACAGCTGGGAATGTATTAATGCTATCAAAATTCCTTTTCCCTAAATCATAATAACCATGACCTTTTGACCCCAAAATCAGTAGGTCACTCTCTTAAATGCAAACCCTCTGAAAACTTTGATGAAAGGTAAAAAGCTCTGCAACTTAAACCATTTTCTTCTTTCAGTCATAGTGACCTTGACCTTTTCCCTTGTGTGTTGAAAATCAAAATGTTTATTCTTACCAAAAGTGTAAGCAATACATAAACTTTGGCAAAGGTACATGGCTGAGAACAGTACTGTAGTTTTGTGCAGAGGCCCACATTTCTTTTTCAAGCTACATTGACACTGATCTTTTGAGCACCTAAATCAACATACTTCTTCCTTACTGCAAGTGCAAGCCATCTACAAAGTTTAGCCCATGTCAGTGATATAGAATGAAAATTATTGTGCACAAACAACCACTTTTGTTCTTTCTTCCTTAACCTTGGTCGTTTTGACTCAATAATTGACAGGCTTCTTTCCTGACCCTGACCACCAATGCAAGCCATCGCCAATGTTTGGTCTAGGTCTGTGATGCAGAATTAATGTTACTGCATATAAACCATCTTCTTCCTTTGTTCATAGTGACCTTGACCTTTGACCTTTTTTATCATAAGGTAAATATGTTTCCTAGGTGGTGCAAGTTACTGTGCTACGGACAGATGGACATCACTGCATTCATCTGCTTCTTCAGTACTTAGGTCCATTTTGAGCCTCACATGTTAAAACATAATTTTTAAATCATATTTTCACCATTTTTATATATATAAAAAAACACGCTGTCACTGCATACCTTCTACCTTTATTTTTCCTTCTTTTCAAAAGAGCATATTGTAAAATAATGACCTACTACATGGTTAGACGGTATGTAGTGACCAAAATCATATACAGTATGAAAAGGTAAAGTATGACTGGAATCATATTCTGCCTGAAAGAAGTTAAATGAAAAGCACTAATATCCTTTCAACATTTTTAGAGTTACAAGATATCAATTAAAGATAATTAACTTTAATGTTCATCTGTTTTCTGAAAGAAAAAAATATACACAAAGGATGGTCAAAAAATTTAATTATTAAATAAACAGCTTGCATTTTAGCCTTCCTCTGTGATTCTTGCAACAGATAAAACATAACAATGACAACAAAAAATTTTCTTACCCCAGTTGTAAGAAAAGATCTTCTGCAATCCCGTTAACTTTTCGATCCCATAAGAGATTTCAAAGTTGCAAAAGTCCAAGTTCAGGTAAGTATGCATGCTCAACCTTAGAGCATCCACAGTGACACAGCAATCAATAGAAGTGCATGTTTCAGACACTGAACAGACAACACCAGATGGAAGTGTGGGAAGGGTAAGTTTCTTGTAGAAGCACTCTGTAAAATAAAAAAAGAAATTATTTCAAAGCAGCAATAAATTGCTGCAATAATAACAGTCTCTGTCAAAGATCTCTAGGTATGTTACAGCTCACTTTGCATAGTAAATTTTTGTGTTCATACTGTATGTATGTATGTATGTATGTATGTATGCATGTGCACATCAGCAAAATCCCAACTATTTAATGCAAAGTAAGTTAAGGAATCCCAAAGAGGCATACAATGCAACAGTTACATTCAAAAGAAGGATAAAATCATCATCAAAAGGAATTGAAGTTTTGATATATTATTTACCTGGATAACTGGTTATCTGGATAACTGATAAATATACAAAGAATAAGTTGTGTATTCTGGGAAGACTCTGCTGGTCCAGGTGCCTTAAAAGCCCAGAAAAGTGACATCTGCATAATCAATGTTTGACAGAATTGTATCAAGCTTCAATAAAAATGTGGCCCTGTATTTTCTCAGATCTAATACACAAGTGGCACTGTGCTGTCCCAAACTCTAATACACACCTGGCCGTGTACTGTCTCAAGCTCAATACACACATGGCCTTCTACTGTCTAATACTAATATTATGTAGCATTGGAGTAGACATGTGTGATTTATACTCAGGCTTTATCAGCATATTGTCAAAATGTTTTAATATGTTAAATACATATACTGAAATAAATAGTCCTATTATTTTATACCAGAATTGCTAATTTTGTCCTAGAAATTCAAACATTCTTCATCCGAAATTTCCTTTTCAATCATCTGCCATATTAGTTTAACAACTACTTCCCTCTGCAGCCTCCTGTTTTGTATGCCATATAAGGATATTGCAGCATTATTTGGAAACGTCAACAGATTGTTGTCAGTATTGCATGCATTTAGTAGTATATACTAGAATATCCAAATATGGTCAGGCAATCCTTATTTGGGTAAAATGAAATACCACAAGAGTCTTGTGTTATCGGCCATGGGTGACAAAGTGTGGTTAGCATAATTTATCTTATGTATACTTACTTTTATCATCAGCCAAACTTCCTAAAACACATAACTCTACTTAGGTAGTAGATTATAAGTCAATGTCATCTTTTTGTCTTGGACAATATTTTTATTTGCTCCATTGTGAGGTATAGAATCACATCACAGCCCTGACCACATCAAGGCTATGATATCACAGCTACTGCCTGTCAAGCTCTGATACACAGCTAAGCTTGTATTGTCTAAAGCTCTTATACACACCTGGATCTGTATTGTCTCAACGTCTATCACACACCTGGCCATCCTCTGTCTCTCAAGCTCTAACACTTGGCCTTCTACTGTCTCTCAAGCTCTAATACCCATCTCACCCCATATTGTCTCAAAAATCTCCAATATATACCTGATCTTGCATTATATCAATTTCTAATACAACATGGCCCTCTACTGTCTCAAATTTTAATACACACCAGGCCCTACATTGACTTGTACCTTTATACACATACCTAGCTCTGTTATGTCTCAAACTCCAATACACACTTTGCCCTGTATTTTCTCAAGCCCTAATATACAACTGACCCCGTACTGTCCCAACTTCTAATATACACCTGGCCCTGTATTCTCTACCTGGGTTGTTGGTTTGGTTTTTTGAAGTGCAAAATTCCAGCTTCAAGTTTCAACATACCAGAAAGTTGGACAATCTAAGATTCTGCATATAACAAGAATCAAATAATAGAACCTAATATAAATCACACTTATTATTTACAACATACGGATGTGTTCAAAGCAAAACTTAAGTCATATATACTAATGTGATGAAAGTAGAGAAATACATGCAAACTAAATCATTTTTTTCAAAAAATATAACTTATAAATAAATAACAAGTTTTACTACTTGCAATGAAAACAGCTGATACAAATCTTTTAAGACAGTAAATAAAACTCAGCACATATAATTCATGCCATAAATGAAAAATTTACAAAAAATCTACGCTCACAATCTAGGATGCACAAAACTTAAAAATGTACCGTTTTTCCATCCACTGACTGCTCCTTCATATATTGTATCCTGTGCAGAACATGGAGGGTCTTGGATGTATGTATCAATTCCAAGTTGCTTCAACAGAAAGTTTACTGCAGCATCAGTCATAGCAGTCAATGCATGATTTTTCATCCAGGTTGTCAGAGAGAAATCTGAAATGATTCCAGGCATATTGGTTTTTACTTTAAATGGCATTTTAGTATTTCAAAGTAATACAATATTGTACATATTTCAGCATCTATGTGATGGCATAATTCTGGTAAATAATTTTTTCAATATAAAATAATAAAATAAGTTTCAAAATAAATTTAAAGTTTGATATGTACTACGAAACCTGTTCATAAAGAACATACAAGGGAACACAAAAAAGTGCTCTGTATAAGTATCTACAAAACGAAAGTAAAGTTTACAATGGGGATTATAACTGCTGTCACTGATAAGCAGGCATTCCTTATATCAGGTATGTCCAACCTGCGGCCCATTGGCCACATGAGGTAATGTCCTTCACAGTGTGTGGCCCATGGCCATGTAGGCAGTCCTTATTGAAAATATGCTTTAAATTAATATCCATAATTAGTGATAAAGAACTGTTCTTGCTCATTTGGCCCATGACCTTGTGCATTTGATTTGTTTTGGCCCCCACCCCTAAGGTTGAATGGCCAGATGATACCATCGTCCAAGTCTACTGGCCGACTAATAGTTATAATGACTGTCTGTTCATGTCCACTTTGCATAGGAATGTTTTCACATCAACATCTGCTGCAGGAAGATGGTTAGTGAATGGACCTTTATGATGGGTTTAATTAAATGTATCCAACTATAACATAAGACTTTCCATACTCACATTAAAACTGTTCATTAACACCAACACCAAAACTGTTCATTAACACCAAGAGTGACACTTGAGACAGTGGCTGACTACACCTGCACTGCTAATGTCCACTGCATGTAGATGATGAATATATTGTCATTTCTATCCTCAATGTGAAATTAAAGTCATGGGAACTTCATGCAAATAGTAGACTTACTAGCAAGCTACATAGGTGTCTCCTCGGCATCAAGCAAGATGCCTGATTGATGTCTGATGCGTCACTCTTATAAATACTGTATAGGGGTTTCGAGTTTGCATTAAAAATATTCAAGATGGGTTTAATTAAATGTATCCAACTATAACATAAGACTTTCCATACTCACCTTAAAACTGTTCATTAACACCAACACCAAAACTGTTCATTAACACCAATGCCAAAACTGTCCATTAACACCAACATCAAAACTGTTCATTAATACCAACACCAAAACTGTTCATTAAAACAAACATCAAAACTGTTCATTAACACCAACATCAAATTGTTCATTAACACCAACACCAACATTGCTCATTAACACCATCAACAAAACTGTTCATTAACAGCAACATCAAATTGTTCATCAACACAAACAATAAAATTGTTCATTAACACCAACATCAAATTGTTCATTAACACCAACACCAAAACTGTTCATTAACACCAACATCAAATTGTTCATTAACACCAACACCAAAATTGTTCATTAACACCAACACCAAAACTGTTCATTAACACAAACACCAAAACTGGTCATTAACACCAACACCAAAACTGGTCATTAACACTAACATCAAAACTGTTCACCAACACCAACACCAAAACTGTTCAACAACACCAACACCAAAACTGTTCAACAACACCAACACCAAAACTGTTCATTAACACCAAGAGTGACACTTGAGACAGTGGCTGACTACACCTGCACTGCTAATGTCCACTGCATGTAGATGATGAATATATTGCCATTTCTATCCTCGATGTGAGATTAAAGTCAGGGGAACTTCATGCGAATAGTAGACTGACTACCAAGCTACATGGTTGTCTCCTCGGCATCAAGCAAGATGCCTGATTGATGTCTGATGCATCACTCTTATAAATGCTCTATAGGGGGTTACAAGTTTGCATTAAAAATATTCAAGAAAACACTTTGAAAAAAGCAGTGAATTGTCACTTACTCTTATATATACTAAGAGAGGCTGAAAGGTCACAAATCAGCTGCGGCACTTCAGTTCCTTTCATCACAGAAAACTCGATCGTGCAGTTGCCGTTAGCCTCAAAACATGCCAGTATGTCAAGGTCTATCAAGAACTTTTTCTCAGCTTCAAGTTTTCTGATGGAGAATCTGACAGAGCAAAAAAATCAGTGTGAGACATACAAATTAATAGGATATTATCAATCTTGTACTTGAGGGTATGAATATGAGCCTGGAGGTTGCTACTGTCACCAATTCAGTTTTATAACAAATCTAGTAAAACTGATATTTGCAAGAGTCGACCTATTTTCTGTCTAAAATCCACTAATATGTACTAAATATCCCCATTACAATGTATTTTAAAGAATGTCACAAAGATGCAAGATAATGAATTGTTTGTGTCTCTAAACAACAAAGAACATAACATTTCAATGGAATCAAAGTTTGAGGCAGTTACTGCAAAACAATTGCCAGCTGACCAGTTCCATAGCCTTTTAACATTGTACTTGTGCTGGAGAAACTTAGTCTGTAATCCTCTATTAAATTAGTCCTAAACATTGCCTTAGTGAGCTCTTTAATTAAACTGAATTTTTACATATGTGCCATAGTATTGGTACCACATGTGATATCAGTCACAAATAAAGGCACAGATTACGCTTAGATTCAGAATACTTGATGTATTGCAGAATAAAAACAACAGATAAGAGACTAACATTTTTAGCTGAAATGGATCCGCTCTTTTACAGCTTCCATTGCAAAAGAAAATGCTGACAAAGCAAGTAATTCGAGTGGAATTAATCAAACAAATATGTGCCTTGAAAAAGTAGTCAGCAAGATGTTTAAGACAAGTTAATCTGAGCAAAATGGCTGTAAACATTAAGCCACAAACAAAAATACTAATTAAACTAACCTCACCACTGAAAAGTAATACCCAAAACATTCTACAAAAGATAAAAAGCAAAAGATAAGACTGAAAATGGACACTCACTCAAAAGTTAGGAAGTCTAAAATGGTAAATCTTTCCTTCTTTCCTGCAAGAAAATAAGACATCATTGTAAAGTATTATACAACTGATACATGAAGTCATATGCGTAGAAATAGACAACTAAATCTTTGGTTTTTTAGAAACCTGACTACATGACCATTCCAACTAGTTACTATTTATCTACACTGATACAAAGAGAAGATAAGTTTTGTTATATTATATTCTCTAATAATGGAAAGAACCAGGATGAGATGAAATTTGCTGTATTTTGTTATTAAATTGGATTCCTGATAAGAGGTATGCACATTCTGTCAGCAAACACAGTCAACACAGTCAAATGCTAACATACTAATGAATAGTCCATCGGCAACAGTCAAATGCTAACATACAAATGCAAAGCATGTCAGCAACAGTCAAATGCTAACATACTAATGCACAGTCTGTCAGCAACACAAATGCTAACATACTAATGCATAGTCTGTCAGCAACACAAATGCTAACATACTAATGCATAGCATGTCAACAACACAGTCAAATGCTAACATACTAATGCATAGCATGTCAGCAACAGTCAAATGCTAACATACTAATTCACAGCATGTCAGGAACAGTCAAATGCTAACATACTAATGCATAGTCTGTCAGCAACACAAATGCTAACATACTAATGCATAGTCTGTCAGCAACAGTCAAATGCTAACATACTAATGCATAGCATGTCAGCAACTGTCAATGCTAACATACTAATGCATAGTCTGTCAGCAACAGTCAAATGCTAACATGCTAATGCATAGCATGTCAGCAACTGTCAATGCTAACATACTAATCCATAGTCTGTCAGCAACACAGTCAAATGCTAACATACTAATGCATAGTCTGTCAGCAACACAGTCAAATGCTAACATACTAATGCAATAATGGGAGATTCAGAGATGATGGAACATAGGGCAAGAACTTGCCTGTAGACTGGAAGGAGGGTAACAATGGAACAATAATAAATTCATTAAAAAAATACTGATGTAGCGTCTTGTTACTTGGTCATCGTGTTAATTATGTGAAGGCATGTTTTGTATGCGACTTTATTTATTAATTTCTGACCCCAATCATTGTAGAGCAGAAGAGGGATTTCAAAGCTGGTTTTCTCAATGCTCCCAGACATTTTGTAGCTACACATGTCAATATCATAGGCCACATGGAAAGACAGGCCAAGCTTCTCAATGAAGATACAGCAATCCAGAGCTGTACAGGATTCTGGAATGTGGCAGTGGATGGGCATGTTTTCCGGAAATGAGGGCAGGTCAACAAAACTCAGTGGACATTCTGCAATAATAATAATAATCAATATTAATAATAATAATAACAACAACAACAATGAAATTCATGAATCAACGTCACTTGTTGAAAGTAGGCAAATGTGGTTTTGTAGTGGAAGATAGACTATGTTGGCAAAATAGCAAATGAGTCAACAATCATTACACATCTTTTAAACATTTGTAAATCAATACACTTCTGTTAAGATGGGTGATATCTAGAAAATCTGGGGAGATACCAATTCCTGTATTATCAACTGTCCCTGCTATAATGCATTTTCAAACTTTCTGCAATTTATTGCAATTTCAGTAAAAATGTTTCCTACGAAGGCTTGGACAAGCTTGCATATGACCTATAATGATTACAGTTCCTCCCTGGTAATTCCGCTTTAAATAAGCCGATTTATGTTTGGCACAGCAATCAGAAGACCACGATCTATTTCTGGACCTTTCTGAAGTACAATGAATTAAAAGAAGCTCAAAATAAAATCATAATAAATAGTCATATGCATTTCATTTAACAATGACTAACCTTAAGTGTCTAAGGCAGGTTGCTCAAATCTATAATTTCATTGCAACAAATCAAATTTCATCATCAAGGGAGACAATCAATGCAAGCATAAAGCATCAATAAAACAGCATGATGAAAACATTTGTTTGTCATTAGTCACAGAATACAATGTGTGGTAGCTCATAAAGTACTCACAATGCTGGAGGATGCACATGACCCATGTTGTATTAATTTTATCAAGTGGTCAGTGAGGGATTATCTTCATACAGCCATTGTGTGATCCTGCACCTGGCTGCAGGGTTGCCATGCTTTTTAAAACAAAAATTTCCAGATCTTTTCCATATGTCTTCTGGATAAAATTATTTATTCTTTCAAGGATCAGTTATGACCATTACTTAACAGAATTTTAAAAAATTTGGTTTAAAAAACATATTTCTAAAATCAAAGGCGATTTTTATTTTCAGATGCTCCAATAACATCTAATTTATACATATGACCATGTACCAAAACACAAAAAGTATCACTGGAACTACTGAAATACAATCAAACCTGTCCTAATGGTCATACAAGTTCTGCAGTCACCTGGCTACAATGGCCATTCTAATTTTTCCTGTCAAATTTTCTCTATTAATTTCATCTAATCACAGTCACCTGTCTTCTGTGATCAGTGGTTATGTGTTTCTTAACCAAGCATCCATGATCAGCAGCCATGTGTTTCTAAACCAAGTAGTGGTTTCATCTTCTGTGGTTGGTAGCCATGTTTTACTTGAACAAGCAATAGGTTCACCCTGCCTTCCATGGTCATTGAAGCTTACCTGCAGTGACCACTCCAAGTATGCAAATTAAACTTTTTTTGTTTTATGAGCAAGGCATGGTACATATAAAAATATATTATGTGAATCAATGTTTACACAGTTCATATTTTGACTGTACCATAATCCAGTAAAACTCTAAGGTGTCAACATGTTGACTTCAAAAGTAAAGTGGATTTTATCCTTACAGGAGAGGATCAAAGCTTGATAGTGGACAAAGTAGTTGTTTGGTTGCAGCAGAAATGAGAGCCAGGCAAACTCAGGTCCAAGGGACTTTAAAAAATATAATGTCCAATTTTGATAATATTAATCCTGAGTGTAAGAGATCACACACTATAAAAAGAAATGACGAGATTAATGAACAATGCTGGAAATGGCTCCAGGATGCCACATCCCACAGAATCAATTTATCAAGTTGAGAAAAAATCTCACATTAGAGGTATACTGCACTAGTTATGTCCCTTACAGTTTAGGGGCTACTAACAATAGCCTCAGGAAGATTCTTGTCATTCCCCAATCATCAAAGGTTGCAAACAAAAGCTAATTGTCTTCTGATCTGCTGACTTTGAACATCTGCTTTAAATTTCAATTGTTTAAAGTATGAACACCTGTTTTCACACCTAATTATGCCAACTGCCCTAAAAAAAGTCAGTTGTGTGTATCACAATTACAGATAACTAAAATGGGGATCGAGATATGTATAAAAATACACAGATCAGTGACTCTTTCATGACTTAGTTATGATTTAATGCACATGGTGGATTAAATATAGCACATATACAGTACCATTTAATGCATATGGTGGATTAAATATAGTTAGGATACACTATCATTGTGCGGAAGTTATTTTATGAAATTTTTATTTTTATTTTTGCTAAAAAGGTAAACTATATTAATCTACCTTGGCTGCATACTACTGCTGATAATAATAATAATACAGGTGAAATAATAATTATGCTAATGCTACTAATACATGTGCCAATCCTAATACTGAGACACATGCAGTCCACCTAGTGGGAATAGGGGAGGTAATTTATAAGATTTTTTTTCCCTGATAGAGACACATCAAAATGTTTTTGTCTTTCTGGAAGAGCTGGATTCTACATGTAGCAGAAAATAATTTCTAATGTTAATATATCAGGTAATGAATCTGATAGAGAAATTCTTGTCTCTTATGTAACTTAAAAAAGTTGAGACGCTGAGCACTGTAAAGGCTCTTTTAACGTAACTGAAAATAATGGTGTTAAATATCAGTATACCAAATCCCATCAACACAATATTATAACTGCAAAGTTCCTTTAAAGAAAGGGCAATTTTACTTTTGAAATGATCAAAAGTGTATCCTTCTAAACTATTCGACAAGTCTAATATTCTTCTAGTCCACCCTACCATTCCTCCAACCACTGACTGAGGGTGAGTATGGGTTTCTGGTGTAGTCACACTGGGGTTTCAGGAGGTGTTCTGTTATTCCTAACTGGTCAAGGAGGAGTTGTGTAGCTGCAGAGGTCAGCTGGCCGACCAGTTGTGCAGTTTTGTTGGCCACCATCTCTGAAATCCAGTTGGCCAGTGAGAACTCTACAAAACACAAATGTACATTACGATAAAAGTTCATATTGTTTTAAAGTTTACAGAATTGCTAAAAACTTTGAAGTTCCCATTTTGATAAGGATGAATTATTGATGGAAGTGAAAACAACATACATGCAATTTATAAATGTATACTTAATCTGAAGGAAACTGAAAATATTGTATAAAAGTAACATTTCCTGTTTTCTAACTCTATGGTGACCACATAAAATATAGACCCCGAAAATATTGTACAAAAGTAACATTTCCTGTTTTCTAACTCTATGGTGACCACATAAAATATAGACCCTGAAAATATTGTATAAAAGTAACATTTCCTGTTTTCTAACTCTATGGTGACCACATAAAATATAGACCCTGAAGCTTTCTAAAAGCACCCAACCCTTCTTGAGAGCTGCCCCATCTTAAATGTATAAGAAAACATGCTACATGAGCATTTGAGCATCAGCATGTAGGCCTTTCTTTTCACCTGCAGTGCATTATATGTAACAGTGAACACATAAACATGCCATCCCTCCCAACACAGGGTGGCTTTTGTAAGATACTTCATCATGCTTAGAATACAAGTACTCTAATATGTGGTCCATGGATGACACTGGTTCTGAATATAAACTACAGAAAATGGTGAACATTTTAAAGCTAAAGTCACAAATTCTGATCAACTAACCATATCTACAGATATTTAAAAATGTCAGATTTAACTGTGCATGAATTTATTGCTAGGATTTATTCTCTTCAATAAAACTTACTTTTAAAACTCTCATATGCACGGGCATTACATGCAGGTATTTCCTCGCCTTGCAGTAAGGGTATCCCATCCTCACTGGGTAAACACAGAGGTGGTTTGTCTCCATTAGGGATACATATCAGTAATTTCAAGTCAACAATAAATCCAAGATTATTTTCCATCTTGTTGACTGTAAATCTGTTACAGAAAGAAAATGTCTTTCAAACTTATAGTTCTCAGAAATGAAAACTCTATTCAATTTGAGTATATAGAAACAGCACAATAAAAAAGGATCTAAAGAGTGTGAAATGTATAAAATAAAATATAAAGGTGACAAATATAAACTCTTTAAATATAGGGTAAAAATTGTTAAAATAACTGCATACTTGGCATGAAATGATACACCAGTGCCAGTTATCGATATGATTCATGATGTATAACTTATGATACAGTACTGATACACATATCAACTTCATGGTACCGCGTCACCCTTAGAAGGTATGCCAGTGGTATGGTGCTGCCATTTTTTATGTTGCCATCTTTGTTGTATTTCCAGTAACAAGATTACTGACAGACACTGACTTATCATCTATTCATATGCCATTCTCAACCATGACAAGATAAAAAGAAAAATACTTCCAATTATAATACCTGTTAGTTGTCAGTGATTTTAACTAAAAAATTTTGGCCATTTCAGGATGCTCCATTTGATCAGATGCAGACTCATTTTGGTCACCACAGACTAATTGTTCTGTGCTTCTTAAAAGCTTTAAAAACATCTAATTTTATGTCTTCATTTAAACTTGGATGGCATTACACTGTTATCTTCAAAACATAAGAACTATGCAATTTTCTTCGGCAAAGAAAATCTTATCTAGAACATGTTTAAGTGTACTCACTGCAGATACAAAATAACTGCTATGGCCACATGCACTCATTACTATCAGTGAAAAATGAAATTATTGACAACACATATTCACCTTCAACAAATTAAGGCAAGGTCACTATAACTCATGCAAGGTCACTATAACTCATGCAAGGTCACTATAACTTGAAACCAGCTCCCTTGCAAATTCTGTGCTCATGTTTGTTTTATCCCATCATAAAGTCACTGATTACAAATATCAACATAAAAGAAGACATTCCAAACTTATTCCCAAATTGAAATACTTTACTGGTCATTTAATAGAATATTTTGCACAAAACTCATCTGTTGCTTCGATTCTATTTGGATTGAATTTTGATGCAACGTTTCAGGTGTGTCACACCATCATTTATCTTTAGTTAGTTCTGAATGGTAGTTATTGTTTTATCCTGGACTTGAACAAACAATATCAAACAATAAGAACTGAATGTAACATATTTCACTACGTGACACCCCAGAAGTGTAGCCTTCAAATTCAATCCAGGAAGACAAGATACAAATAACTTCTTTTAAAAGTGGTCATTAAATCATCAATTAAGTATTAACTCATACATGAGGAACAAGTCTAGAATATGTCTCCTTTACTTTGATATAAGATTGACTAATCATTTCATACATGAGGAACAAGTCAAGAATATGTCTCCTTTACTTTGATATAAGATTGACTAATCATTTCATACATGAGGAACAAGTCAAGAATATGTCTCCTTTACTTTCATATAAGATTGACTAATCATTTCATACATGAGGAACAAGTCAAGAATATGTCTCCTTTACTTTGATATATGTCATAGGATACAAGATTGACTAATCGTTTCATACATGAGGAACAAGTCTAGAATATGTCTCCTTTACTTTGATATATGTCATAGGATACAAGATTGACTAATTGTTTCACCCTTGCTGCATACCCTCAAAAACTACAAGATTTTGGCTGACTGTACATCATTATCTTCCTTAACTGAGTTCACATAAAGAATGTGTTCCATGGTCAATGGACACTGGCAAGGTATACACTCTGGTCAATGTTCACTGTTTAGGACATATGCATGAGTCCAATATGTGCATCCTATCTGTGATCACAACACTACCTCATCATCTCTGTAATTTGTTCTATCTGAAGAATGCCACTCTCCAAATGTGGCTTTGATGTTCTCATGTTTGTTTGCACTTTCATCTGACATATATTACCATGAAGAACATGCCAGTTTATACAAAATTTAAGGTCAGTATATGGAATATGAAACAGGTAACTGCCGTGAAACTTTGAATGCTTTCTCTGCCCTATCCTTATTTTTCATACCAATGTGACTAGGTAGCCAACAGCAGTGAATACTTTTTACATAAAGTATTAGCCAATGATGTTTCTTTGAGACCTGGAATGTTAATGGGTTATCAGCTTTTATGTTTGCAACATTTTCAGTTTGAAATGAGAATCTATAATTTTGAGGTGTCATTGCAGTTCAAACATTTCAGAATGGTTATAATTTCTGTGGTAAAAAAGGAGGCTTTCTCCAGAAACCGGTTCAAGATGGTACCATTAGGGTTCTGCAATGACAGCAACAAAATTCTCTATATCTTTCAATATGGCTCTACACAAGAACGCATAGCCACAATAGGGAACTCTGTACAATGAGAGGCTTTGCTGAGTACATTTTAAATTGGCAAAGATCAAAAATTATTTTGGGGAATTCTGTTGTTGTTGTTGTTGTAGGGTTTAACGCCATTTTTCAGCACAAGATAGGCTATACATGGCGGACAGTATAAATGGTGGAGGAAGAACCCAGGAAACCCCCGGAAAGAACCACCGACCCACGAGAAGCTACTGGCAAGCTTTCTCACATAACCACATTAGCCGAATCCGAGACTCGAACTCACGCAGACAGAGGTGAGATAGCAGTGATCCGTAACGGTGAGTGCTTTGAACCACTCGGCCACTCGGGGCCCCGGGGAATTCTGATAGACAATTTGGTGATTTGGGAACTAATAACTCAGAAGTATTTCCAGCACTGATATTTGCTGTTTCTAAGGCATGACACATTTGTGCACCAAAAAGTAGAATGAAATTTGGTTTCAGAACATAAAAAGTTTGGCATCATATGTGAGATTAGATGGATTAAAAGATGGTTTGCAAGTATACTTAAAAGCCAAGTTCATTCATCCAGATAAAGTGATGGTTCATTTACCTGAGGTTATGTGAAGGAGTTCTAAATGCAGTCAAGACTGTGCATCAGATACAATTGGTAAGTTTTACAAGCAAATCCAGACACAAATGAGCCATAGTCAGACCCTCTGGTCTGCTCCCCAATTTGTGTTGAAAGTAACTTGTATTAAACTCCAGGGCTTTTTGACATTTGTCCCTGATGTATCTAATATATAGAAGGAAACCTGTTTTATGAAACAATGTTTAATGGCGTCTTGCAGGCTGATGGCTACTGAAGAGCAAGTTTCTTTTATGTGTGATACTATTACTATCAGCAAGAATTACTTCAAAAGTGTAATCGATTTCAAAGTTCAGTACGTGTACCTGTTTCAAGTGTTGCCATTTTTGACATAATCCCTAAGCCTGGTAGCCTACTTGGGGAATATTTAAGACTGCAACTCTGAAAATAGGAACTGATCTACTGAAACAGAATTTTTTTCAAGTCATTCTATTTAAACTGATTAATACAATCTGTCACCCACTGTATGCTACATTTTTCAAGTCATTCTGTTTAAACTGATCAATACAGTCTGTCACCTATTGTATGTTACATTTTGCAAGTCATTCTATTTAAACTGATTGATACAGTTTGTCACTCATTGTATGTTATTTTTAAATTCATTCTGTTTAAACAGATTAATAGTCTAACAGATTAATACAGTCAGTCACCCATTGTATGGTATATTTTTCAAGTCATTCTACTGAAACAGATTAATACAGTCTGTCACCCATTGCATGTTATATTTTTGAAGTCATTCTATTTAAACTGATTAATACAGTCTGTCACTCAAACTGTATGTTACATTTTTGAAGTCATTCTATTTAAACCGATTAATGCAGTCTGTCACTCACACTGTATGTTACATTTTTGAAGTCATTCTATTTAAACTGATTAATACAGTCTGTCACTCATTGCAAGCTATATTTTTGAAGTCATTCTATTTAACTGATAATACAATCTGTCACTCATTGCAAGCTACATTTTCCAAGTCATTCTATTTAACTGATTAATACAGTCTGTCACACATTGCAAGCTACATTTTTCAAGTCATTCTATTTAACTGATTAATACAGTCTGTCACTCATTGTATGTCACTTTTTGCAACTCATTAAGTATCTCATAAATACACATGACAAAATAAACACCACCTACTTGATCTGGATAGCACCATCTGCTAGTGTCAGTATGTGTTCCTCACCTGAAAATAAAATTAAAATGAAATACAACTTTAAGAAAGGTAACTTTGAAATTTTAAGACTAATTAACTGCAAGAAAAATTTGTTTTTATATCATCAAAGATCCAGGCTATTCAATATCATTAAAAACTATTATATGTTATGTATTTCTTTAGCTGAATATCATATCCAAGGGTCATTACATTTAAAAAGATGGGCAAAGAGACCTTGTTGCAAACTGTCCAAAAATTAATAATAGCTCTCATAACATAGTCATGATCATGAATCTCATTAAACAGATTCCATTTTTAAATTAAACTTGTTTAATATTTACATTAGAGGTTAATTTACTTTTGACTCATGGGAAATCAATTTGACAGCATAATTTCCTATTATTAGACATCTTATATTTGTGTCACTATACAGTAACATGATAATCTTACAGTCTTCAGTATAAGGTGGCCTAACTTTTAACATGGGACACTTTTAATACTACTACTACTAATAGTAATAATAAACTTTGTTTCATGAGGGTAACTCATTTTAAATATATTATTCTCCCCAGATGCCCTTAGGATGAACAAACTATTGTAAATACAAACTGTATAACAAAGCATACAAGTATATTAAGTACATCTAGCACCTGGTACTGATAATAATTGGAGTACATGCATTTCAAAACAATGAAAATTACTTTTGAGATAATTGTCAATTGTTTTCAAAAGCATATAGATTTGTTTCTCATTTAATGTTTTATGAGAGAATTTAATTCAATAAACACCTCCAAAGTAAGTGAATGATTCTTGTTGTCTTTGTTTTTGGCAATCGTGTTAGTAGTTAATTCTTTGCTACTGATACAAATTAAATTACTTGGTATTGTTTCTGACTTGATACAAAAGATGTTATGCAAATATGTTGACTAAATATTTTCTTTGTTTTGAACATTATTACAGACTCAGAGTATAAGAACCTGTACTTAGTCATGTCAAAGCAGAGTATAAGAACCTGTACTCATTCATGTCAAAGTAGAATTTTGGATGATGCTTCCAAAAGCAAATTACAATAAGTGTGTGTGTTTTAGATTTTTAACACAGCTTTAACAATTTTTCAGTCATATCACTATAATAAATTGGCACTTAATAGTTATGTCTAGCACTGTGGCATCATGCTGCGGACATGTAGCATAATGTCCCACCCAGTCACGTTATCCTGACACCAGGCCAACCAGCCCTAACACTAACATTGTAATGCTGAGTGCCAAGTGAGGCAGCTGCTAGTACAATTTTTATAAGTCTTAGGGTATGACTTAACCAGTGTTTGAACCTGATACCTCCTACATACAATGCAAATGCTCCAACATATTATGCCACAAGAGCAGTAAGTACAATAAATTCTTCAGGTTCTTTTTTTAAGTTTATGCATCCTTTCAATAATACTTTCAATCAAATATCTTCTGACTTTAATAATAATAATAATAATAATAATAATGATTATGTCTATCTGTATCATAGTCTCTCCAAAGCTCCTGCACATATCTGCAGTGACCATTCCATGTATGCACATTCAGCTTATTTTGTTTGATGAGTAAGGCATGGAGTGTGTGTGTAATTTGGATTTGTAATGTAGCTTTAACAATTTTGCAGTCATTTTTCTATGACATCTGCAATGTGACAGTTTATAGTGGCGTCTAGCACAGGGGCATCATGCTGCAGACATGTAGCAACATGTCCCACGCAGTCACATTATCCTGACACAAGGTCAACCAGTCCTAACATTAACCACTTAATGCTGAGCGCCAAACAAGGCAGCTGTTAGTAATATTTCTGTAAGTCTTTGGTATGACTCGGCTGGGAATCGAACCCACGATCTTCTGCTTCTGACACAGATGCTCTAACCACTAGGCCACTGGAGCAGTTTGGTCCAATCAGAACATTGCCATTGCAAGGCCTGGTGTTATTATAAAGGTATATTACCTGAATCAATGTTTAAACATTTCATATTTCTATTGTACTCATGGTAAAAACTGAAAGCACATAGCACATAAATGTGGTAGTCACGTGATGCAACAAAACCATTGTTGACACGTTGTATTCTTGATGAATCTGACTGACTTTCTCCAAGTTTCTGGTCCTTGTTCTATGAATAATATCTTCAGAATTATGTCTTCATTCATTGACAAACATTATGTGAGTTTATTACTTTTTTCATTTTGTACAACATTGGAAAGGGGGTTTATTATTGATATTGAACCTTGGATGTCATTAACAAGTAAGTTGCGAGATTTTTGTTGTCATGTGACTGGCAATGCAAATGGCAAGCACCAGGTAAATTTGATCAACCTGTAGTTTCATCTCAACTGTAACCAGATTAAATATATAACAATTATAATATTCACAATTTTCCAAAAAATTATTTTTCTATCAATTTCACGCAGATATATGACTTGATGTAACATCATTTAACTTTTCTAAGCCTGCTGGTAAGTGGCTACCTTATGCTATGCCACCACTGCATTGTGGTGGTAGCAAATTTGAATTTTCTACAGGCAACTGACTCTGACCCAACACCCCAACAGAAATGTCAAAGTGACATGAGAAGGGTCAGGGGAAAGTCAGACTAACCACGTAGGTACTACTAATGATACCCTACAATGTTTCTTTTCATTACCTAATCATCAAAGGTCACAAACAAAAGCTAACTGTATTGGTGATCTTGGTGAATTTGGGTGTAAACACAATCCGATGTCTAATTATACCAACAGGCCTGACAAAAAAGTCTGTAATGTGTTTCACAATTGGTAAGCTGTCAATTATTAATTTTATGTAGAGACCATTTCTACTGATAATAAGACAAAAGTCCTTGCATATGTGAGAGAGAAGTACAAATGAGCACATGTATACATTTGAAGTTTTCTTGATTTGATGGGGATGTATTTAAATTATCAGACTGGTTTTATGAGACATTCAATGACAAGCAGAGTCCGTTACTACTGATAAATGCACACAGTTATTTCTCTACAGGAAAATTTTGTTATTTTTCTTTTTCTAAATAGCATAATTAAATACATGTATTTGGTAACATAATACTACTGCTATAGAAATATATGTGAAATAATAATAATAATAATAAAAATAATAATGTTATTCAGTTCATAATACATAAATCTGTCAATAACTACATTTGAGAGCTAAATCTGCCTTCTGAGGTCGCCTATCTACAAATGACACTTTTGCCTTTTCTCACAGGTGGCTGCTGTCGACAGGTTTGGCTGTATCTACATTTGATATGTAACACTCATTATAACAGACATAACCTTTGCTAATTTTAGCCTATATGGGAAGATTTCCATAGTAATGCTTTCATTAATTATGTATATAAGAGGTGAAGCAACAATATCAGGTGAGAATATTTATTTAAGATGAATGGATCTGTCTGACCCATACCAGTTGATTTTCTCCAATTTACCCTTCAGAGTTTACTTCTAATATCTACTCATGTGATAAATGGAATAGTGAATAGTATATCTTCTGGAACTTGAGACTCAAAATCTGGGAGAAACAAAGTTGTGCTGCACTATTATATGACACACACGATAGAATTTTAAACTTTGTATTTTACGAGTTTCATAACATGAGTTGTAAAACGGTGTATTTGCAATGAGCTAAGTGAACTTTAGCTGTCATGGCAATTCACGAAAATATCTACAATTTGGCACTACAGATATGGAATAATGTGATTACATTTGACTGAATAGAGAAATGTGGCACAATACCTGCTTGTTGAAATTATCTTGAACGTAGGTAAACAACATTCTAAAATGCTAGGCCAGATCTCTGCAATTTGACCTTAGCTTTTGATCTGAAGGACACTTATCACCCCAAACCTATAAGGAAATTCTGTCACAACTTTGAAGAATAGTGAAGTTTTGGACAACATTAAGGCAGAAATAAAGATGCTTCAAACAAACTTCAAAGAAACTACTATTTAATATTACAAGATTGTTGGTCAGCAAGTAAAAGCTGACAATTTATCAAAATAAATTCATAAAATTTTCATTATCACTAAGTGCTGTTTCAGGATATAAAAAAATGGGACCCAGGGTAGACACTTTTAATATAGAATAGTCACCCATAGATCCATTTAGAATTTTGTATTGTTTTCATATGAATCCTTTGGGTAATCTGAGTAGCCTAGCATATATTTAGAAAAAAATGTGCCTTCCCCAGGTACCATGTATGTTTAAATGGAATAGCCCTAAGACAATCTGCAAACATTCACAACTATTGTACATGTCCAACTTGTGAAATAAACTAGTATTCTGTCTAGGGTAAGGATTGGTGGGGAGGGTGGTCTAAAACACGAACTTTAAAAAATGGCATATGCTCCAACTGTATCTGCCATAAGTAGATCTTTCAGAGATGTAAAAACATTACCCTTTACAGTTTAGTTACTTACCCCAGTCCAGTGTTATAAAGCGTTCACTGAATCTATGTGGTCCAAATGCCATGTCAATATGGAAGTCACATGGATCTAGTTTAAACCAGAAAGGGATGTATCGTTGTACAACCAGGGTACTGAATGGAACAGGAATGGCAAAGTTAAGACAGCACTGCAGGCCAAAACAATTATCTGGCATCTGACACAACACAACATTCTTCAAGGACTTTGGTAACTTTGCGAGAAATGATGTTAGGTTCCATGGACAGCCTGTAAAAGAATGAGAATAAAGTTTCCATCATATACAATTATTGCCAATTTAGCCAGTTAATTCACAAAGGCTTTATTCATTTGGAGTGCAGTCTATTGATGTAATGTAAATGTTGTTTATAATAAATTTACTTAAATTATAAAACTTCTTGCCCATAACCAGATATGTGTCAATACAGTATGGATGCACCAACCAACAATGTGCAAAGAAGTCAAACAAGGGCCATAATCCTATTTTAAAATGTTGGAGAATGATTAAAACAACTTGATCTAGACCTTCATAATATAACACCAATCCATCAAGTTATTGGCGTAAACAAAATTCACAATTAAATGACAGAACAATTTGTGACATGACAAAACAGAAAGGTAAGAGTAACCATGAATTACTACTGTGCTCTCTCACTATAAGACCCCTCAATATACTGCTGCCCTCTTATACTGCAGGTATGCTCAAGGATCCCATAATAATTGGTCATGTTTTGTTTGTCTTAGTAACTTAAACTATTTCACTTCATTTTATGCTAGGCCATGAATTACTGAATTTCCTCATGAAATAATTGTGATAATTCACTGGAATGAAATAAGATAAATATTTTCACTGCTGCATCAATAAAATTACAACCAGAATTGTCTGAGCTACTTTTAGACACTTGCATGATCTAGTGATATTAAGGTCACCTCACATATAGATAAACTCAAATAGAATAAATTGGCATAACATTTTTTTCTTAAATTTTATGTTAGGAAGAAGAATTATGTTACTACTGATATTTTCTGTGTGAATATACACAAAACACAGCAAAACATAAATGAAACAGCTGATATTATCATGCAGGACTTCAATATTGCTAGCCAATATTTTTCAGCAAAATATAAAATGAAAATTTGAATAATGGTTATATTTCATATCTTTGCCACTTGTGAAAATTGTAATGATATAGTTTTGTTGACAGATCTCTCAATATAAGGCTTCCTCAAGTCTATTTATGGCATTTAAAAATAGCATTATAAAGAAAGAGTACTGTATCTTCATAATGTAATTTCTGGGTATAAATAGTGCACAAATGTTAACAAGGGCTAATAAATAATTTGGCACACAGCTATTAAGACTGTAAAACAACATACCTTCAGGAGGCTCTTGCAGCACACATTTACCTTCAGAGAAGTATTTCTACAGACAAAATAAAATTGAAATTCTGAAGAGATAGTGGGACAATGTAAAAAAATTCTCATTCAGCAAATGGTATCATGAAGCTACTTTTTAAAACGTTAATTGGCTTGAAAATGAGGTTCAATAGTTTCTAAACAATAATCATTTTATCTTGGGTCATTAAATCTATGGTTTACAGCAATATCATGAAGCTACTAATTAAAAGGTTAATTGGCTTGAAAATGAGGTTCTAAACAATGATTATTTTATCTTGGGTAATTAAATCTATGGTTTACAGCAAGCAAAAAATCCACAAAAACTGGTACTCCATGAAAATTATGAATTCACAATACTAGTTAATAACTAAAAGAACTAAATTTTATTTTGGTCAAATGAGACACAAGCTTACCTTAATTCCGAGTGCTTCTAGAAGCAAATTAAATGCTTCTTCAGTCAGAGCTCCACCAACAGCATTTTTCAGGCCTTCAAAAGTTAATGCTGAAACAGAAAATGTCATAGAATATAATGAGATGGATCTCACTTCTGTCAGACGTGGAACTGGAGTAGTAGTAGTAGTAGCAGAGTTTAATAATACGTCAGCACAATACTAGCTGTACAATGCAAATTAGAGGTCAAGCTATAAACATTCACATGTAAGGAACTGCACGCAAGTCTTGGAAGATATTGCCTTCCTGATAAATATAAAAGGAGCTGTTAAATGATGAAGGTAAAGACGTTGAAACGTGTAAATAAAATGACACCTGAAGACAAAAAATATAGAACATGGTCAAGATGTTTTAACTGCTCTGGTGGTACACTATACTGTTTCTTCATTGAGTCAGCATCAGAAATTTTTGCATCAATGGGTGAAGTGATAAACTTTACAAGACTGCATTCCACTGTCAGTGTGCACACTCTGGTCAAGATCCACACTTCAGGAGGTATACACAAAGTATGTACATGTTCCCAATATGCATTTAGCACATGGATAATATGCTATTCATGGAACCCATTTTTTCTTCAACAAACAATCTGAATATGTCAGACATGATATTTCATATGGATAAACGCCTATTCACTCTGCACTGTAGAGCATCTAAGAATGACATTTTTCATCAAGGTGTGGATATCATATTAATATGACCTATGATGGCATTGTTTCTCCTTTCCATGTGAAGAGGAAATTCAATTGTATTCGGATATTAGTTGGAGCTCGCCTTTGTGATCCACTGTTTCTCATGGATAATGCTCTCGCCATAAGCAGAACTACCTTTAATGCTACCATTGAGGCTGTTTTGCTCAGGTTAGGTTATGATTCACATCACTATAATGTACATACCTGCCACATTGCAGCAGATACCAGTGCTGCTAAGACTGGAATTCCGTACCATAATAATAATAATGATGATGAAAATATTTATGGTAGGAAACATTATTAGGTCTTTAAGTTTGTTCTTGCAGTTGAATCTGATCCAGCCTTGGGTTGATGGTCCTTTAATGTATCTTGTAGATATATTCAGGTGGACTCTGATAGAATAGAGCTTGCTTTGTGTTGAGGCATATATCACAGCATGTTGCCTCACTTGGCAGTGTACACTTGTGTTGATCAATGCACTATTCTGCTTTTTTACTTAGTGATACCATCATACAAATTTGGAACACATCAGAGACATTGTACAGCTTGTTCTTGCCAGTCATTCATTTTCACATCCTTTGCTACATTGTCATTCCAGCTGTATTTTATATTAGTGAAGATGTGAATTCCTAACTGGTTATCAAATACATATATCTAATATTGTTATCTTTAGGCACATCTGGATTATTATGCAGTTTGAAATCTAGTTCATGCATTTTCCATGTTATAGCATTTTCAATCATTATTATCTTTCTTTATCCATACATTTCCTTAAATTGGGGGCATTTGTTACAGTTGCACTGTTCCATAGTCACAAGACTCCCTTGACTTTGTCTGGGTCATTGCCAAGTTTCACGCATTCACAACTTTGCTTTTGACCCCCAATTTGTGTCAGTACTTAACTGTACTCAACTAATAAGCCCATATACTTCAAACATGCTACCTACAGTGCATGTATGGAGTACTGGCTGATGTTTGTTGTCATAAGAATTCTCAGAATCAGACTTATCGAGTTTCAGTTATCAGTGTCCCAATATACCTTGTATCAGACCCTTGCTGTTCCATATACAGGTGCTGGACACTCTTCACAGCCCTACAAACTCCCCAAGTGTCTCTTCCTCAGGTATTCCCATAGAAACCATTCAGAGCTCAGCTGGTGCAGTGTGCAGTGACAGTATTTGCCCTAATTATGCCAATTCTTTTAAATATTTACTACAAAGTTTATATTGAACCTATGTATTGTGTATTATTTAAATTAGCACAAAGATACATTATCTTTGAGATTTTCTTCTGAATGAGGGATGACAGTCTCTAACAATAGGTTTCATGTTATTAAGCTTGTTTATGGAGTTTTAATTCCATATATTTTACCAAGTATGAAGAACAACTCTACCTTGAATCAGGATATGGAATCTTCGAAACAGGTAAATGCAGGGCATGGAATCTTCCAAACAGGTAAATGTAGGGCAGCTCTGGCTGCTTTGTCTGTACTTTAATTACTCTTAATACAAATACTGCAAAGTAGCCAACAGCACAGAATACCTTTTCTAGATTCTATAAGTAAATCATGGTTCTGCCAGATTCAGGATATTAAAGAATACTCAGATTTACTAAGGATTAACAAGGTTCTCAGTGTGGAAAGGGAATCCCAAAATATGATAAAATTTGTTTTCTTTTAATAGGTCTCAATGTATTTCAATGGTATCAGTATCTGCTGTAATTTCTGCAGTAGAAATGGAGGCTTACTGCTGCAACCAGATCAAGATGGTGCCATGGGGTGTTGCAATGGGATCTACAAAGCATGTTTCCATCCTTCAAATAGTCTGTATACATGGATGTAGAGGCACACAAAGAGATTTTGATTTCACTGAATATTCTCTGAAACTTAACAGGAACTGTTAAGGACTTTTTGAATTTGCAAAGGTTCAATAGAGAGGTTTTGACAAATACAGTGGCATTTAGTATTACAGACTCTTGTTACAGTTGCTATATTTTTTTTTATTGCAATGGTGTGGATGAACTTGTTTATCAAAACATGGAGACTAGAACTGGCAAAATATTTCAAGTTAAAAAATGAACTTTTATATTATTAAACTTTATAAACGGATGAAGTTAATTTCAACCAAATAATATGAAAAACCCAATTTCTAAGTTTTCATGGAACTCTAAATCATTTTCAGACATACCCTGGATTATATTTTCTTAAAGAGTCATCTGTCAGAATGGCTTACCTGGCAATTTGAAATTTTCATTGCAAATTGGGATAGGAATCTCCATCTTTTCTACAATGGCACCATTCCAGATACAATTCCCTGGTTCTATACATAATTTCAGGCTAGAATTGACAACAAACACTTTCTTTTCATCATCCTTGTCAATAGAAAACCTGAAAGGCAATAAAATGATTTTCAATGCCTAATTAGCTGTACAGATAAATGAAAAATGTATACAATGAAATTTGCCTTCAAGAACACTTCCATATAAATTACCTCTGCTCAAAACCTATTGATAAAAAAAAAAAATTTTGGGAGTATTCTTTATCAATGGATCTAGCACTACAGGATAAATAGTTACCTTAAGTCGAATTCTGAAGAGGTCTAGAAGATGTATTATAGATCTAACACTACAGGATAAATAGTTAATCTTAAGAGGTCCAGAAGATGTATTATAAATCTAACACTACGGGATAAATAGTTAATCTGAAGAGGTCCAGAAGATGTATTATAGATCTAACACTATGGAATAAATAGTTTATCTGAAGAGGTCCAGAAGATGTATTATAGATCTAACACTATGGGATAAATAGTTAATCTGAAGAGGTCCAGAAGATGTATTATAGATCTAACACTATGGCATAAATAGTTAATCTGAAGAGGTCCAGAAGATGTATTATAGATCTAACACTAGGGGATAAATAGTTAATCTGAAGAGGTCCAGAAGATGTATTATAGATCTAACACATGGGGATAAATAGTTTATCTGAAGAGGTCCAGAAGATGTATTATAGATCTAACACTTGGGGATAAATAGTTAATCTGAAGAGGTCCAGAAGATGTATTATAGATCTAACACAAGGGGATAAATAGTTTATCTGAAGAGGTCCAGAAGATGTATTATAGATCTAACACTAGGGGATAAATAGTTTCTCTGAAGAGGTCCAGAAGATGTATTATAGATCTAACACAAGGGGATAAATAGTTTATCTGAAGAGGTCCAGAAGATGTATTATAGATCTAACACTATAGGATAAATAGTTAATCTGAAGAGGTCCAGAAGATGTATTATAGATCTAACACTATGGGATAAATAGTTAATCTGAAGAGGTCCAGAAGATGTATTATAGATCTAACACTACAGGATAAATAGTTAATCTGAAGAGGTCCAGAAGATGTATTATAGATCTAACACAAGGGGATAAATAGTTTATCTGAAGAGGTCCAGAAGATGTATTATAGATCTAACACTATGGGATAAATAGTTAATCTGAAGAGGTCCAGAAGATGTATTATAGATCTAACACTACAGGATAAATAGTTAATCTGAAGAGGTCCAGAAGATGTATTATAGATCTAACACTACAGGATAAATAGTTAATCTTAAGCTGAAGAGGTCCAGAAGATGTATTAAAGATCTAACACTACAGGATAAATAGTTAATCTGAAGAAGTCCAGAAGATGTATTATAGATCTAACACTATGGCATAAATAGTTAATCTGAAGAGGTCCAGAAGATGTATTATAGATCTAACACTATGGGATAAATAGTTAATCTGAAGAGGTCCAGAAGATGTATTATAGATCTAACACAAGGGGATAAATAGTTTATCTGAAGAGGTCCAGAAGATGTATTATAGATCTAACACTACAGGATAAATAGTTAATCTTAAGCTGAAGAGGTCCAGAAGATGTATTACAGATCTAACACTAGGGGATAAATAGTTAATCTGAAGAGGTCCAGAAGATGTATTATAGATCTAACACTACAGGATAAATAGTTAATCTGAAGAGGTCCAGAAGATGTATTATAGATCTAACACTATAGGATAAATAGTTAATCTGAAGAGGTCCAGAAGATGTATTATAGATCTAACACTATGGGATAAATAGTTAATCTGAAGAGGTCCAGAAGATGTATCATAGATCTAACACTACAGGATAAATAGTTAATCTAAAGAGGTCCAGAAAATGTATTATAGATCTAACATTACAGGATAAATAGTTAATCTTAAATTGTTATTCTGAAGGGGTCCAGAAGATGTATTATCAACATCTGACTATATCCCAGCAGAACCTAGGAAAAGAGAAGCACCAGCATGCCATTATTTTCTGTTGGAATAAATAAGGCTGAGAGAGAACAAGGGTCAAAACTGGTCATTTTCTCACTATATTGTATTGTCTGTTGCTCTGGTCAACTAGGCCCTTACCAAGGTTTAAAGTTCTGAAACAGTTTCCCTGTTCAGAGTGTCGGAGTGGGTCTCTTCCTATTTATATAGACCCTCTTTGTAAATAAAGGCAAGGTTCTAGGTTGCTGGGCCTGTGCAATAATCTTACAGTGAAGTGGATTCTAAGAAATGGAACAATTGCCAGAGAAAATTATAGAAATGATCTAAATACTGACAATAAGGTCAGGTATTGAGATGTAAATACTCCTGACCATTAAAACGGAGAATTAAAATCAGTTTACTGTTTGATGAAACAGGCAAATGAGATGCAAAATATTTGTCTACAATAATGATGGAGCAATCTTCTACTGATAGAAAAAAAATCAAGGATTGCTCAAACTTGACAAAGGGCACAAAATGGAAGGTTTTTGTGAGTCCCTCGAAACAAAGAGCTGACTAGGTGTAAGCAGAAGTAGTAACAAGTAAACAAAAATATATGGCACCAATCCCTCCATCCAAGGGTATACCACTCTTTTCTGACTTCTGTCCCAGTAAAAAGACAATGTTCAAGTGCTTTTATCACTAAAACAAGCCAAAGAAATGTAATCAACATCTTTTCTCCTTCCAGTCTTCGTAGTATATTATGATCACATAATTTATCTGAAGAATCCAAAAATCACATCATTATATTTAACACACGACCAGAAGTGTCCAAATTTTGCATCTTCCAGCTCACAGTGACCATTGAAACCTAAATATGTAGAGTTTTTCCCCGTATCTGAGGAAAGCCATTTTTAGCTGCCAATATTAGAACTAATTTTTATTTCACAAGATCAGAACCCATGAGCTTTGATTTTATTATCTTGAGTATATTTGTACGACTCTTTCTAGTGCTAATATCAATCTGCAGAAAATGAATAAAAAGTTTCACAAAATTAATGTAAATAAGAAACATTACTGCACTGTACACCAAAAAAAAAAGACAAAATCAGGCCCATAAATAAATGGAAGGCACATAGATTACAGAAAAAATTACACAATTACTAAGGTAGTGATTTTGTATATTTGGGATTTTAAAATAATACCAACCTTATGATTGTATTCGCATTAAGCTCTAATACCTCTTCTCGACCTGAAAAGACAGGAATAATTCATATATTTACATATTTAAAAACATGAGGATGTATCTATCTAAACACTAAATAGCGTTATGTGGCTTTATGTTCGTGCTATGCTATCAATCCTAACGTATAGAATGCCACTAAATAGTGTTATGTTGCTTTATGTTCGTGCTATGCTATCAATCCTAACTTATGGAATGCCACTAAATAGTGTTATGTGGCTTTGTTTGTGCTATGCTATCAATCCTAACGTATGGAATTCTACTAAACAGTGTTATGTGGCTTTATGTTTGTGCTATGCTATCAATCCTAATGTATAAAATTCCACTAAATAGTGTTATGTGGCTTTATGTATGGAATGCCACTAAATAGTGTTATGTGGCTTTATGTTGGTGCTATGCTATCAATCCTATCGTATGCAATGCCACTAAATAGTGTTATGTGGCTTTATGTATGGAATGCCACTAAATAGTGTTATGTGGCTTTATGTTGGTGCTATGCTATCAATCCTATCGTATGCAATGCCACTAAATAGTGTTATGTGGCTTTATGTATGGAATGCCACTAAATAGTGTTATGTGGCTTTATGTTGGTGCTATGCTATCAATCCTATAATATGCAATGCCACTAAATAGTGTTATGTGGCTTTATGTATGGAATGCCACTAAATAGTATTGTTATGAATTTTACATGAATACAAATATACTAGTTTCATATGCAGATGGATATTCTGAGACTATGTTATGTTCGATGTATTACAAAACAAATGTTCTGTATGATTGATATTATGTACAACGTTCAATGTATTTCACGATGTCTGCCATCTTTGTTTTGGAGGCAATTTACGTATTGGAGGCACCTCCAATGTGTCATATCATTGGTTTACATTGTTTCAATGCTGTAAATCACACATATACTAGTTTCATATACAATTGGATATTCTGAGACTATGTTAAGTTCAATGTATTACAAAACAAATGTTCTGTATGATTGATATTATGTTCAACGTTCAATGTATTTCACGATGTCCGCCATCTTTGTTTTGGAGGCAATTTACGTATTGGAGGCACCTCAGATTTCCACTATGCGGTATATGCAGTCATTATTGAACAGCAATAAACAGTTGATATAACTAATTTTTATGTAGAATAAGTTAAGCTCAACAAGAAAATAATGCACTTACCTTCACCTGCAAGGATAACGCATGAGGATGGTGCATGTTCTAATTTTCCCGCACCACCAACTTGTTTGGAGGGCAATGTTTACTGTTTATACGTGTGACACAAGGATTTTAGTGTTTGACCATATCTTTGCGATTAAGATTGTAATAATATAATTAGCATTTAATATTTGTTTTGTATCTCAATAATTTAACGATATTTAGTATTTATTCAGTCTTAAATACTTGTTAACAATATGTACTATTTTGGCAGAGTGTCACACTGTGTAGTGCAACCGAAGGTTATAAATATGGGTGTCGCACAAACCAGTCAGTTTCCCTTCAACCGGCATCGGGTTCGTATACAGCTACAGTATATTATCGGCTTCCAAAAGTGATAGGGCATGTTATCATTCTCTAAGTAGAAATAATAATATTAGAAATTATACATTCATTTATGCAATATAAAAATTTAATAGTAAATTTATGTACTAAGGAAAATCAAAGCCAAAGATAAAGTGTTGAATACTCTTACGTAGGGATATAGGCCTCCAAAACGCTATTTCAGTACATCTGTATGACTTTATATTTTTATCGTAAAAGAAATGGTCACCTGTTTCGCCTGTTAATTCTATTTATTTGAATCCGTTTGTATTGGGATTTTAATGTTACCCCTATAAACATTATAAACGTATTACAGTAAATTATATTTGATCAATATTATTATTTAATACTAACTGTTGAGACTGCTGGTTATAAGTATATGTACGTTCTGTTATACTAATTTATTTATTGACTAGGAAGAGAATATGTGAATTCTATTATATTGAAGTGTTTATTGACATGTCAAGACTAAAATAAATCCTCTATTTTTCTCATTCAGATTTTATGTTGTTTATATACTTTGATAAATAATCTCCTCACAGATAAGTAGCTAGTATAAGAAGCCATTATTTCTACAGAGATTTCGTCTGTTATCAGACGACGTACTATGTACTACCAGTACATTATACTATTGCAACCAATTCAAAGTCTCTGTTTGAGGATTGCCGAACCATTGAAACAGGAAGAAATTCTCTAAATATAAGGGAGCTTGCGCTGGGAAATTAACCCTGGGGTAGTGCACGTTACAGTATTATGTGGCTTTATGTTGGTGCTATGCTATCAATCCTATCGTATGCAATGCCACCAAATAGTGTTATGTGGCTTTATGTATGGAATGCCACTAAATAGTATTATGTGGCTTTATGTTGGTGCTATGCTATCAATCCTATCGTATGCAATGCCACTAAATAGGGTTATGTGACTTTACGTATGGAATGCCACTAAATAGTGTTATGTGGCTTTATGTTGGTGCTATGCTATCAATCCTATCGTATGCAATGCCACTAAATAGTGTTATGTGGCTTTATGTATGGAATGCCACTAAATAGTATTATGTGGCTTTATGTTGGTGCTATGCTATCAATCCTATCATATGGAATGCCAATAAATAGTGTTATGTGGTTTGATATTGGTGCTGTGCTATCAATCCTATCATATGCAATGCCACTAAATAGTGTTAGGCAACTAAAAGTAACAATCAAGTGAGGTAGCTCGCTGAGATGTGAGCATTTGCCAACTATGTTTAATAAATTATCTTTATAGGAAAGACTGTTTGGTACAGACAAATTGCCCCTCATACAAAGATGGGATATCACTAGTCTTTCTGACTGCAACCCCAGGAAAATGAGCACTGTAATCTAATACATCTTACCCCAATCATAGCTGATGAGAAGCCTGGTGATATTCCATTTCTCAAAATGGACTGTGAGATAGAACTGGCAGACATCAAGTTTCAGGTATGCAGCAAGTGCTTTGGTGTAACCGAACTTGGCCATGGTGAAATCCATGCAGACATCAAAACGCATGCAGTTCGGGGAGATGTAGTAATACAGATGCTTCTGTAGTTTGGGGTCACGGATGGCTGGCACGACAAAATTCCTCTCAAGCAAACTACAATCTGTTGCAACAAAATATCAAAGCTGTGTCAGTATTAAACTGTGGTTTCTTGGAAACAATTTCTCATATTAATTTTTGTTTAAATGTCCTAAATTAAACTACTGTAAAAACACATGCTCATCAATTCAAAGGGCATCATATCAATGGTCATCAATTCATTGGTCATCAAGTCAATGGCAGTATTTATTATTAATATGCCCTGGAGCACACAAAGTTATAATAATCCCAATGCAATCCCATTTTACAATTTACTGCATATTACCAACAAGAATAAATACGACTTCATTTTTTTTTTACTCAGGTGTTTATGCGTGACAAGATCATCATCTTCATCCAATTCATAATAAAATCAGTGCTACGTATTAATTCATGTTATGTTTTAGTCAGGAAGAGAGAGAAGTAACTTTGCACATGAAAAAAAAACATTTCAACTCCTATTCCTTTTTAAAGGCAAGTCTATCATTTGTGCTATTACTGTACTTAGACTAAAACCACAGGACTAATCACTTTTTAATGTACTGGGTACTTTGTAACCATACCTAGATCATCTGTGCGAAGTGCAGCCTCAAGTTCTTCTCTGGTCCCAGTGGTCAGCAAACCTCTTTCCTCCAGAGTGGATTTCAGTGCCTGCAATGTCATATTCTCAGGGCGGGGACATGGAGGCGTCCCTGCTAGCAGATCCTGCAACGATAACAACTTTCCTTGTGAAATTTATACTAAAGCAAAAACAATTTACCAAAAGTACTTAAAAAACTACCGAATTTGTGTTCTCAGACATTGCCAGACCTATTGATCTAATCGTTAATATAAATTAAAAAATGGTTACGTGCATGCATTTAAGCTAACTAGACCTGATGTGTTAGCATGAGCTGATGTCCTTCTGCTGATATCAAACAAGATTTTATACAAGTACTGACATCATGGGACTGTAATGATAATGTGTTTATTTTATACTGAAAAATATTTCATATTATCCAATAAAAAGAGAATTTTTATGTTCTTGCCATGGTTTTACTCTGATTATACACCCAATGTACATTATGTCACAATATTGCTAAACTGTTAAATGTACATATCTACCATTGTTGGATACCAGTTATTTTTAGTGTGACTGTATATTCCCAAAATGTAAAAGTTGTTTGCTTGGGGTTTTTTCAATTGGCTTTGACACATTAACCTCTGACAACCCACTATTTTCAAGAGTAGCTTTTGGTATATTATGTATATTTCATTCAAGAGGAAAAATTGTAGAATTTCAGAGACAGTGAGACCAGGTTCTAAGACTATATTTATGTTTTCAGACCTAGATTCAACTCAACATTTGGATGTTTGATGATTAATACAAATCACCAATCAATCCAACAACAGACCTTGTAGCCGAGTTTGTGCATGAGAATGTTGTATAACTTCATGGCAAGGTCTGTTGAAATTTAATGTTTTACAAATGCAATACAAACCTCAGATAGTCCCAGCTCACTCAATATGGTACTGGCCACAGCAGTGGCAACTTTATTAGCCACCTTTTTACCAGTCTCTTTTAGCTTCTCTACCATTTTATCTTTACTCAACATCTCAGACCAGTTTACTGAAAAGAATTCGTGTAAATCTCAATTTATATCTTACACATATAGGTCATTATATACCTAAATAGTTTATTTTCTTCTTCTTGTGTCTCCTATTTTCAACTTTCATTTTTCTCTTTATCATATATGCATTTCCAAAATATTGGAGTGCTTATCAACAATAGATGCAATGATT
Organism: Sinohyriopsis cumingii; assembly: GCA_028554795.2. NCBI lineage: Eukaryota > Metazoa > Mollusca > Bivalvia > Unionida > Unionidae > Sinohyriopsis > Sinohyriopsis cumingii. The sequence continues at coordinate 86,215,849 of CM068838.1, forward strand.
ACATTACTGCGATGAAATACAAATCAAAACTAAAACTATTCCAATTAAAATTCAGCTTTGTGTTATCTTTCCAACTTCTTTTTTTTCTCCAATTAATGAAAACATTTTTTTTTTACTTTTTCCTTCTTTTACACTTTTTCTTTAATCTTTATAAAACAAAATGAATAAGCAATTACTGTTGAAAATACACAACTCTGAACAGTTAAAACAGATGCTATACTGCCTTCACAGGTGATATTGCTCAAATTGAAAAAGAAAAATAACTGATAGGTAACCTTTTGGCCAGGACATAGTTCCATCAGGATAGCAAATAGGAAGAGGCAGAATGGCTTCATTCAATATCTTGATGTCTACAATGCAGTTACTGGTATCCTCAATCTCACAAACCCCCACCCCAAAAGTAAGTACTGACTCTCCACCATCCTCAAGTGTCTTCTTTGTGATGGAGTACCTTCAAGTGGAAATCAAATATTTCTTTTATAATGAGAAATGACAAATATCCAACCTCTGGACCCATTACCTATGTCTTCAGGTAAACTATGTCCAGTATTGTGACAGTTCAAGTATATTAAATTTGGTATTAGTTGGAAAAATAAAATAATTACCATTTTTTATATTTTACAAAATTCATGGCATGCAAAAATAGGATAATTACTAAATGAGCCAAAATCCTGTGACCCACCTCTTTGATGAAATGTAACAACTGAAAAATTTACTTTCACTGCCATAAGACCAAAAATGGCAGTGTGACATCTTTTCACATCCAAATTGTCATGTGTTCTGAACTAACAACTTTTATTAACTTTTCTGTGTCACATGATGCATTCAGTTTCATCCAATTCAAATACTTGTTACAAAGGCTCCGTACAATTAGTACTGTTATAATGTAAATGCTGCAAGTCAAGGCACACAGCATGTCTCAAATTGTGGAAGATATTAATGTCCACCAATACTGATCAAAATGTACCTAAGTCCATATAAGAAAGGACATCTGACTGGCAAATATGACACAAGGCCATAAAGGTATAGAAATAAATTAATGCCTCATGCTGGTGTAGGCAGAGCATTACAGTCATTTCAGATGATCAATTGGGTGTCAGGTCTTGTCAATCTAACCTGTAATTCTGAAATCAGTGGGCATGTAGCAGTCAACAGACATGCAATACACAAACTCTGCTTCAGAAAATATTTGTACTGCCTGTAATTATGAATCATTAGGCATATATAAGTCTATACGCATGTAACAGTCTATACACATGTAGCCGGCTATATACAACTAGTCATATGTATACATATAGCAGTCTATACACGTGTAGGCATCTATACATATGTAGCAGTCTGCCCACATGTAGCAGTTCATGCACATATAGCAGTTTATACACATGTAGCAGTCTGTACACTTGTAGCAATTAATACACAAGTTGCGATTAATACACACTTAATAGTCTGTTCACATCTGTACACATGTAGCAGTTTCTGCACATGTAACAGTTTATACACATGTTGCAGTCTGTACACAAGTAGCAGTCTATACATATGTTGCTGTCTGTACCCATGTAGCAGTCTGTACACAAGTAGCAGTCTATACACATGTTGCTCTCTGTACCCATATAGTAGTCTGTGCATATGCAAGGCATGCAATAGCACTAATCAATTCAATCAGAGGTCTCACAAGACTATTTTAATTCAATCTGTCATAATATAAGTTATCTTAAAATAAGAAAAATAGAATAAAATATTTAATAATTCTTCATGTACCTCAATTTGCAGATCGTTCTAGGACACATAAAATGGCAAATACAAAAATATTTGAGCAGTATGTTTAATAAGTTATAGCTCCTTGAAATTGTGCACTGTCAAAAATACATGGAAGCATAGTATTGCATACCTGCCACATCATAATGTATCATACAGAAAACAAGAATTTTGACTCCAAAATCCCTAATTTGGTTGTGTTTCTAGAAACAATTAACCTCATGAAAAAACAAGACCATGCTTGAACAGCACAGTAGTCCTGTAACCTGTATCCAATATAAACAATAAATAGTCATGTCGTGCTTAACACTCTCACTAATTAGTTTGAATGGTTAATCATCATAGAGGTGATTAAAAGCCAATGACGGTCAGAGATAAACCACCACCACTCCACAGATTACTTTATTCAATGATGATAGAAAAGGTGATTTTGTGTTTGATACCCATTTAAGCACTGCTACTGGAGACCTCATTTAGCTATATTACACTGCTACCAGAAACCAAATTTAGCTATACTGCACTGCTACTGGAGACCTCATTTAGCTATATTGCGCTGCTACTGGAGACCTCATTTAGCTATATTGCACTGCTACTGGAGACCCCATTTAGCTATATTGCACTGCCACCAAAGACCCCATTTATCTCTATTGCACTGCTACCATAGACCCCATTTAGCTATACTGCACTGTTACTGGAGACCTCATTTAGCTATATTGCACTGCTACCAGAGACCCCATTTATCTCTACTGCACTGCTACCATAGACCCCATTTATCTCTACTGCACTGCTACCATAGACCCCATTTATCTCTATTGCACTGCTACCATAGACCACATTTATCTCTATTGCACTGCTACCATAGACCACATTTAGCTATACTGCACTGCTACTGGAGACCCCATTTAGCTATATTGCACTGCTACCAGAAACCAAATTTAGCTATATTGCACTGCTACCAAAAAAAAACATTTAGCTATATTGCACTTCTACCAGACACCCCATTTAGCTATACTGCACTGCTACCAGAGACCTGATTTGGCTATTTTGCACTGCTACTGGTGACCCCATTTAGCTATATTGCACTGCTACTGGAGACCCCATTTAGCTATATTGCACTGCCACCAGAGACCCCATTTATCTCTATTGCACTGCTACCATAGACCCCATTTAACTATATTGCACTGCTACCAGAGACCCCATTTAGCTATATTGCACAAGTACACAAAGTGAAACAACCCAATTCATTTGAAATTGGGTTATTACACTTCATTGCCTTTAATGAAAATGTTTATGGTATCTTAATTCATACTTTCTGGCTAGTTTGGGGTAATCCATTTAGTATGTATGCAAAAATCTTGCAAAGCTTGACCCATCCCCCTTCTGTACACATCCATACTTTTTTACACACACCCCACCTACATATGTATGCTTGATGCACTATCCCCCTGAATTCTAAAGAATGGTCTAAATTTAATCCATGCAGAAACGATCAAGGATTAATAATAATGTATTTAATAAAACAGATAGTCCACTGATGTTGAATGTCTGGCTGCATCAAAGAAATAACCTGTGTAACTTTAAAAAGTCTGTCTAGTGTCTGCTAAAATTCAAACATCCACTGAACCCAGTTAAACATGTAACATATTAAACAAATTATTATCGAGGTTTAACACACACCCCATCCCCTATGCACACATACCTTATCCGTAGATCCCACCCCCATATGCAAGTGTATGAATTTGGGTACCCCCCCCATGTTTACATACTAAATGGACAGCCTCTTTGTGGTCAGCAGCAACATTTCTTTGAAAATGGATTTTACTCTATGCATAAAATGCAAAATGTGGTTATTTTTATGTAGTTGAAATGGTGAAGACACCAGTGTGGAAGTGTGATTAATCTTTTTTAAGGTAAATGTCAAAAGTCATTAAAGGATTAGAGAACTGAGGAAAGCCCAGAAAAAAATTATTTTAGATCTACTGGTTGACCAAGTCTGACTTTGCAAAATTCAGCAGTAAGCAGGATCATTTTATACTTTTCAAAAACTTGCAAACACCCCAGTGACATTAGTTATTCTTGAGTAGTGTATATGACATTCATTAAAATAGCGACAGCATCCACCATCAAGACAGAAGCAGGAAGTACATTTTTAATGCTCAGAAAAATTCAAAATGATCTTTGGGGAATTTTTTAGCAACAGTACCACCCAGTCTGTAAGGAACACAGAGATGAGAACAATGACACTTGCATTGCCTTAAAACTCTCCAATGAACAACTGATACCATCAATGTCAGCAACCATAATACTGTATTCCACATCGTAAAGATAACTGACACCAGCAACTATAACACTGTATTCCGCACTGTAAAGACAACAAACAACACCAGGAAAGTCAGCAGCTATAATTCTATATTCCACATGGTAAAGACAACAACTGACACCAGGAAAGTCAGCAACTATAAGACTGTATTCCACATTGTCAAGACAACAACATTGTCAAGACAACAACTGACACCAGAAAAGTCAGCAACTATAATACTGTATTCCACATTGTAAAGACATATATACCTTGCATAATTTTTAATATTTAATGACTGCATGTTGTGAGTATGTGGGTGTATGCACATGGGTGTATATATATGTGTGATATATCACAATGCAAAGTCAAATAATTTTTATTCATTAGTGTATTAAATGCTTCAACGAAAGCACATATTTATATTTTATTTTCTTCAAATTTTAATTTCCAGTTATCTTTTATATATTTGGACCACGAGTGTTCAAACACACACCCTTGGGAGTACAAAAAATGCTTTCTGGAGTGTCAAGAAAATCTCAACTTTGTGCCAAAGACTGGCATTTATGGTATTAGATTTGCTATTATACATCCACGTTTTTTATGTCCATTATATTAACAGTTTGTCCGATACTGGTGCAACAGTAAAATATCATAAATCTGACAATGCATAAAAACGTTTTGATGCACATGTTATAGGCATTTTTAAGGATTTATTTTTCTTTACAAACGGTACTTCTCTTCCTTAATAAGTTGTGCACAACAAAGTTCAAAAATCAAAGACCACACGTGACAAGTGAGGTCACGATTTACAAAGATTCCTCTGAAAATAATTAAGAAGGAAAAGACATAGTCACTGAGAAAATAGGTGGTGGATGGGGGGGGGTTAAATACTTGATAACCCATTTTATAATCTGGATGGTCATAACTTTTAATAAAAAGCCTACTTCCAATGATATTATTTGCTATTCAGCATAAATTAAGTTTATTTTCAAGAAATACAATCTTCAAAACAATACTCCAGTAAGTTTTTTGAAAACATATCACATGTAACACCAGCAAAGACACTGCATATTCCATCACTGCTTTTTGCAGCTGAATGTGGATATGTTCCAGTGTTATTGTTGATTCAGAAGAGAACTCCTATCAGTCTTGTATTTTTTCATTCACAAAATAATTATTATTCATATTACAACAATTTAAATGCAAAAAAACTTTTATTTTGGTATACTCACCGTGCATCAGACCCAAACCAAAGGTGACATGTGACATAAGTGGAACTAACAATGCATAACAAAATAAACATAATGGTTTTGTTTCATTTCGAATCTAATTACAAAGTACATGACTCTGTAAGACTTTTATTGTTATGAGAAAGGGACATAGAAAGATGGATGAACCAATAACACTATCAGTGTTTAACACTGCATGCATTCTGTACACATATCGTTGTAGCTGTCAGCCCTAGAAATCCGACTCCGCTCAACTAAATGAGAAGACAAAAAGTATCCAAGTTAGATAACACATTTGCTAAATGTTATTGTTTAAGCCTCTTTCTTGCCAAAGGAAGCAATAAATTAATTATGGCCTCAAGCTTTTTGAAAAACAAATACTTGCCGTGGCTACTTACTTTAGGACTACTTCAATCCCACCTAGTAAGTCGAGCTTGATTCCTGTCTTGACTTCATCCTGAAAACCCTCTAACCCTAAAATACGACATTAAAAACAAGATGAGACTGCATAGTACACACAATTTGAAGGAAACAATGAATGTGAAGATACTTTTCACTTCATGCATTTTCCAGTGAGACAAAAACAACCAAGTTAAACATGTTACCATTTTTATTACCAAACAACTATCATTTTGTTGCTGTCTTTCAAGTATTTCATGAAATCTTTTATTGATAAGATTATTTTTAGACGGGGACAAAAGATGAAATATGTGTGCTGAATTAAAGAGTGGAAAAATATTGGAGGCACAAACTGATCCTGCATGTTGTGCTGTATACATACCAGTCTAAAATTACTGATTTTCTATGGGGAGACAACTCCATCTCCAAGAGCTATGAATAGTTAGTAAGAGTATCAATTGCATGGAAATAAAAAGTCAATGGCAAAATCCTAACAAGACTTCTCAGTAAGACACTTGATATAGTTCTGTAAATTAGGTGAACTTTGAATAAGCTTAACAAAATATTATGTATTGCTTTTGTCTACTTGAAAAGCATGAAGTTCAGAAGTGTGATTTGAGAATAATTCAGTGAAGGCTGATATGTTCAACTAAGAAGTTTTTAAAGAACTTTTAGACCTTAATTACGTCAAGTACAGGTTCACAAACTGCCATTCCAAAAGACCCATGGGGATTAAGAGCTTCTTTCTAGATCTCTAAACCTGACATTATCTTTTGGGATTTTCTCAACAGACGTATAGACACATCACTCTCAGTACAGTTTTTTACACACTGAAGAACTCAAAAGGTCTTCAGAGTAAAAGTCTATATTTAGAATGAATTTTTATAGTCACATGCAAATAATGCAGATTTAGACATGTCATATAAAGTTTTTGTCTACTAAAAATTTAGAAAATATAGATTCTTGTATTTTCATTGCTTAAATAATTTTATGACAAATATGAATGAACATCCATCCCATTGGGAATATTATAATTCTATTTCAAAAGACCTCAGGAAAAAGGGATATCACTTGTCCAAAGCATCAACAGATCCATTTTACATGGTGATGGCAATCATCTCCCCAGTCACCATACTCAACTTAAAACAACTCATGTCCAACTGATGTAGTCATTCTGTTCTGCACTTTTTTCTTCTTCAAGAATCTGAATTCCCCTTTATATTTCTGTACTTTTGGTTTAACGATTTTAAGAGACTTATTGTCACTTTTGCCATCAATGTGTTTCTGCTTGCTGAACACCATTTCTAGAAAATACTGTCAGCAACAGCTTGATCATGCAGGCATTCTGCATCAAATGTATGTGCTCTTTAAAACACTGAGGTAACTTTAGTACAGCTGATTCCATTGACTCCAATACCGAGATCTGGATCAAACACAGTCAAGCCAGTATCTGGATTTGACCAAAATGATTGAATTTTTGTAATCTTTACTATTATTCCTTAAGTCCATTTCAGCAAGACTAAATTCAAATTATATGGTCTAGAATGAGTGCAAGACAGCTGAAGCTATTAATATACGTAGTAAAAAGTAATATTAAGTATGGCAATACCCCAAAAGTTGTTTTGGGCTGTTCCAATAAAACACACCTGTGACCCAGTGAAGGCACATTTGATATAGGGTACTCACCCAAAGACACAATTTAGAATTCTCTTATCATTTTAATATGAACTCAATGAAATTAAAGTACCCTGGCATATATTTTTTAAACACTGCCTTCCCGGGGAACCATGTATGTTTAAATGGAACAGCCCTAATAAGCAAGCACCAAAAATTTAATCATTCTTCCTTGTATTAACTTTAGTCATCATATCAACATTTGTTTTATTTTATAAAATGTTTCTTACAAACATTCTGTTCATACAAAAAGAGACCAAAGTGATAAGAGAAACCCATCTACTATGGGTAATGAGATAATAATAAAACAAATGCATTAAGTTTTGCAATATTACAAAACAAGGTACATATGATTAATTTCATTTCAAACTTGTAAGAGAATAAGAGAATTCATTTAGAACCTACCATTAAGAGGGTTTTCAAAGCGAATGGTGTGAGTCCATTTATCAACTCCCATCACAAGCTGAAACTGACATGGATCAAACCGCATGAAGGACTTCATAGATTTGTGGAACATAGCTATCTTCACACTGAAACAACACTCAACTCCCAAGCACATCTCATCAAATTTGCACCGCAAACCCTCTGGCATTGTCAGAGACATCAGAGGGCAGCCTGAAAACAAATCAGATTTGATGCAATTAGTATTTAATCTTCAACGGACTGAAATAGCTAACTCAGCATAAATTTGTCCAATCTCTCATGCATACCTATCTAAAGTGGAAGCAGTAAAACTAATCTTTATGACAGGAAATCCACCTATAATTTTCTCAGACTCAAACACAAAATTTATCAAGTAATATAAATGAAAAAACAATTATCTCCTGAACTCAATGTCATTATTTACTGTCACATTTATGATATTGGACTGATTATTTTTCTTTCAAATTTGTAATTGCTGACCAATTTGAGTCAATTTCAAAACATTCATGAATTATAAATGGGGAATTTTATTGTACATCAGGCATGCTTCTAAATTCAAATAACCATTAGTTCTGAGGCCCAGTACATATAAAACTAAAATACTACAAGATGTGATCAAACATACTATTGTCCAGTGCTGTGAGGTTCCCTATTAACTCGTCTCTAGATCCTATGGGATCTATGCCTCGCTTCTGCAACTCCGTTTGTAGCTGTTCATCAGTCATTTGAGACAGGCTGATACAAGGTTCATCATCGATAATATCCTGCAGTAAATCCAAGGTGTAATAGTTGATTTATCGTGATATTCCATAAACAAATTTTACATTTTTGGCTACTATCTTAGTTTCATGGAACTTAACCTGCAATGTGGTCATCGGTCATTCCATGAATATTCAATGAAATTCATAGGATACATTCTCTTACTATATCGCACTATCTTATCAAATTTATCTACAGTAAATAATTTTAATAACATACGATTTTCAAATCTTCAGTAAATGTGGCACACAAGATTACAATTTTCCTACAAGAATATGCTCCCTAAATCTGCTTCACATAAGAATGCAGTTTTCTTAAAATTAAATTGTAACTCTAGATTTCAAAACAAGATGCAATTTTTACAGCATATTTAACTAAACCAACTTGTTACCTTGACCGTAATCATCACTTCAGCCATTTTATTCTTGCTCTCTACCATGCCCAGGTTATCCAAAAATTCAATAATTTGACCAAGCTTCAGACGTTTTATCGAAAATTTGCTCAGGAAAGCTCCAATACTGTCAACCAAAGTTGAAATGCCTCCTGAAATTGTTCAGAAAATAGTACATAGTTGTAAGTTGTAAATTCTGCTAGTCTTTATACAATAATCCTATTTTACTGTTGTTTAGATCATATTACTAAAGGGTCATTTAATTGCAGAGTAATAACAATGTTCTCTTTCTTATTCAAAGAACAGATACATAGATGTGATCCTGTACACACCAGTTTGTCTTATCACAGAAATCTATTGGCTTTAAATATCAAAATATTGATGATAGGTAAAAAAGGAAACAGAAGAAAAAGATAATCTTATGCATTCTATCCACACATTATAGAAACCGACTAGAACCAGTCTACTAGGGAACAGAACTGTTCCACCAATGCAATGACTGGTACAATGATGCATGCTGAAATGTTAACAATGGCTAACATGCTGACAAAACAAACTGTAAACTGACCACCCTATTGTGATGATGTTTTATGAGTTGTTATGATAAAGCATTCAAAGGTAGTCTAAAATGGCATTTTAGTCTTTGACTAAAATATGTCTGACCTTTGGTGAAGGCAAGATAAAATGGAAGACCATCCCAAAAACTATTTTGGCAACTGCACCTTCATAAGCAGTTTAACTTTGTAAGAGAAATATTAAAGGGCAGTATTTATCTTTGTTTTGGTCCAGTGATGCCAAAATTCTGATCCATGCACTATCTTCCAATGCTAAACAACTACTAGCTAAGTAAAGTGTCAAGTTCATGACATAATAATAAGTCCATTATAATAAGTCTTTGAATGAGAATCCCATGTCTACATGACTTTCCATTCAGGAGGTTTTTATGTATGATGTAAAAATTCTGATCCATGCACAATCTTACAATGCTAAACAACTACTAGCTAAATAACCTTTCAAGTTCATGACATAATAGTAAGTCCATTATAATAAGTCCATTCAGGAGGTTTTTATAGTGATAACAAGATTATAAAGACTATTACCATGGTGACCATACTTGGCATCAGACTGGTACAGTTTTCATACTAGACAAACTTAACATTATAAGAAGTCTTCTAGCAAAAATCGCTGAAGATACAACATTCCACTTAGGAGGTGCAGTCATAACAAGATGTTAAAAATGGAGATCATACTGGCTATCAGATCTGCAAAATTTACATTTAGGACCAATTAGACATTATAAGAAGTCTTCATATGAACACCTCATGTCAATATGCAACACATATAAGATATCTAAGATACATCATTTTTAAATAGGACCAATCCTCCAAGTAGTTTAGGCAGAACTGGCAATCAAAAACTTATGCTTAAGGACAGAAGGATGATAGAAAAAAGACCACCCAATAAACTCTTATGGTATATGACCAACAGGGCTAAATACGAGGGTTTGAAAATACAGAGTTGCCAACTGAGAGTATGCTTATCAAGAACCCTAGTGCCAATTTATCAGAGTTTGGGCATCCTGTATGGATAATACATCCTTTTGAGAAAAAAATCAAACTTCCATACAAGCATATTGCATCGTCCTGTTAAATCATACCTCCATAGTCAGTAAAAATTTATGTCAAATGATATTAAATATGAAGCATCCATTTCTCCAAAGCTGACGCTCAGAACTTCTTGAACATTTTAACAAACAGTAGCCATAAATATTAGGTTTCTTCTTGACCTGTTGGCATCTTTTCTTTTCTTTTCATCTGTTTCCATTTTTCACCAATTTCGTCTGACTGACTGGTTTCTTGTTAATACGTCCTCCTTTTTACATTGAAAACCATATTCTATGTAACATTCTAAGATTCTGGTGCTTAAGTATTCATCTCCCTACTTGTGTCCGCACAGGAAACTCCCATTAAAAATTGTATCCCATCAAAATAGTAGATTCTAGATGATTTAACAAGAGTCATACAATAGTACCTGCAGATATGATGTGAAATTTTCATACCTTCAATCAATTTTTCTTCATGATTTCTGCAAAATCTGCATTAAATGCTGCAATTTCATACTCTATGTCAGATCTACTATGACAACAGAATTCTGGTAATAACTGAATGTACAGATTTTTAAGAAGCAGAAGAAAAGTTTAAATAGATCCTGCAATCAGAAAGCATGTAACATTTAGATGTGTTAAAATATGAGACAGCCTACCTAATATGCTCTGACTTGCAGTACGTTTCCCAAGGCGCCCGGACTGAGACCTAGTAATGCTCTTCACTTTGGAAAACAATTTATTTGTTTCTGGAAAAAAAAAGAGAGAACATGTTAGTAATATCTCAAAGACTTACAAAACCAGATGTGTCCATACAAAGACACACCCAAGATTAGGATGCAATTAAAGGACTTGTCCAGGAACTGGAAATGGATCTCGAGCATGTCCGTTTATTATATTGAAAACTTCTGTTAGGCAAGAAATGTGCAGATGAAAACAATGTTTGGGACACTCTACTCACAGTCAGGTTAGAAATTGTAAATTAATGAAATGAACTGATTAAGTACCTTGCACACTGAACTTAACATGTTTCATCAAAAGCTACATTCTCTTCATGAACTGTGTTATTATGCAAATTGTAATGCAATGAGGATATGTAAAATATTGTTGTAGATGTAATGAAATATTTCTGGAGTAAAATGAAATCACTGTATTGTCATGACTGACAAAGCAAAATATTTCCACTTCACAAGTAAAATATTTCCTCAGGTCTAAAATTTAAAACAAAAAAAGATTTTCTTTTTATTATATTCTTTCTAAGGCTAAATCGATCGATTTGCAGTAAAAAATTTCTCAGTTTGGATGCCAATATAATTAATAGCTGCATTATTACATCAATAAAAAGAGGATCCAAAATTTTAAAAAGCATTTATCATAGCAACCTTTTATAAATTTAGTTCATATATATTTTGTCAAATAAATGACCGATTTCATGTGCAAATTAAGATATATTTTTTTTCTGTTAATACATTTCTTGTGTGGATTGGTACAGTGACCATTGCTGGGGTCAGGGTTTTGTAGATACATTACAAAGGTTGCATCCAACAGACTTCAGAGAACAACAACTTTAAACTACAAAATTTAATGATTGTAAAAATGCCTATAAGGATTTTGTTTAGTTTGATAATAGATACAACAAACACTTAAATCAACACTCATTTATCTACAATATTTTTTATCATTTTCAAACATGATGATTGTTGTTTTTACTAATTACACAATTTCATTATGCACAGAAGAGAATAACATCTATATGATGCTGTATGTATGGGTAACAATGAATATCAAATAGGAACAGGTTAATGTTCTGGTCACTGACAATATGCATGATTCCTGTGTAAAACTGTTTTTTTTTAAAATTAACACCTGAAGCCTTATATTTGGGTAGTTCATTTTCTCGGCATTTGTATATGGCAGTTCCCCAATGATTACATAAATGTATGCTCTGTTCATCCTGAGAGAGAGAGAGAGAGAGAGGAAGTAAACAGAGGAAAACAATGTATTAGGCATTAATATGGAGATACAAGTTTGAATAATACAAATAAAGGCAAATGTATTTCCTCAAAGGGAAAAGAAAGTAGTTCCAAACGTACAACTATGGTACTAAAAGTGGTATAGCCACTGTGGCAATATCGATTTTCCCCCACTGATATATTCTGTTAACTCATTAAGAAATACATGATAAAAACATGTATCACAAAATCTTAACTTTAACAATGATGAAGAAAATGATATTGTGGCTACTGGAAATACGATACCTATGTCATGCTACAAGCTATCACAGATGAGGCAAAAAGTTTGAATCAAAGCTGAATTTAAGAGTAAATTTTTATAAACGTAATTTATTGGGTATATTATTATGAACCATAATAACTACAGTGAAACTATAAATTAGCAAAGATACAGAAAAATAAAAATTTCATAATGATATCGATATTGAAACTCAACAGTCAATGTATGATCTAAGCATTTGAATTTCATAAAATTTGCTCACTCTAACATCTTTTAATTATGATGTCCATTACGTTTCAAAACCAGTTAAATTTCCATGATGAACACATTTTCTAGTCCAAAGAATATTCAGACTAGAGAGGTCTCACTATTAATTTATTTGGGACTAAGATATTTGTATTCGGGTATATTTTTAATTACCGAACAACCCATACAAATCTTTGAAGGATTCAGTGTTGTAGGAAATAGCCAAATGTGATTTTGTAGAACATTCAAGCAAAATTCAAAACAACTATTAGTTAAAAAAACAAGTTACTTCTCAAAGTTTCCAAATCTTTCGATGGATCTGCTGAAACATCTAAGTCAGCAACTTCTGGAGGGGTGTCGTTTTCCACATCTGGGGATGTGTCTTCAGCCTGAGTGCCACCCAAGCCCACAATGAAACCCTCTGCTATCGTCTTGAACTGAAAAATATAATTCAAATTTTTGACAATTATTGTGTAAATATTAAAATCCTGCACTCCTCCATAAAAAAATTGTCCATATTTTGTCTCATCAAATTAAATTAATACAAATCATTAAAAAAAATTCATTATTTAAGGTATTTCAACACAAAAATATTGATAACTCCCTTCTGAAGATTACCCAATTCAGCAAGAGATGAATAGGTTTCTTTTATTCAACACAATATGCTGCCCATGCCCTGTATCCAAGCACACATCAGAGTTTTGATAATCAGGACATTCATTGAGTGAAGTAGCGGACCCAAGTGGCTGAGTGGTCTAAAGCACTCATCATTACGGATCACTGCTATCTCACCTCTGTCTGCATGGGTTCGAGTCCAAGGCTCAGCTAGCATGGGTGCATGGGAAAGCCTGCCAATAGCTTCTCGTGGCTTGGTGGTTCTTCCCTGGGTTTTCCAGAGTTCTTCCTCCACCAGTTATACTGGCTGCCATGTATAGCTTATCTTGTACTGAAAAATGGCATTAAACCCTAGAACAACAACATCAAGTGAAGTAAAGATATATACATACTGAAGCTATATACCAAATTTGCAAAGGGTGGGATAAATTGGCATTGATAAAAGAAATGTAAAAACTATAAACATTGAAGTTAATTTAGGGTGTGGACCAGTGTATTTATAGATGTATAGAGAGATACACATAGATGCAAAAGTGATCACAAATTCAAACAGGGTTCTACAAAACATTCATTACTGAATATAATTACACATTTAAAAGTTAACATCATTACCACCCAATTCAGCTTCCAAAACTATTATAGATCACTGTTCAATGGTTCTACGGGGCAATGTCTGACCTGTGTGATACATGTTTTTGTAATCATATCATTATACGTATTTTTATCTTATAGGTGTTGTCTAATGTTGAAAAGCGCTTAGAGCTTCTCAATATTAGGCGCTATACAAAGTTCTCATTATTATTATTATTATTATTATATGGCTTTCTATCAAGGATTCTATGGGGTAATGTCTGACCTGTGTGACATACGGCTTTTTATCAAGGGTTCTACGGGGCAATGTCTGACTTGTGTGATATATGGCATTTTATCAAGGGTTTTACAGGGCAATGTCTGACCTGTGTGATATATGGCATTTTATCAAGGGTTCTACGGGACAATGTCCAATCTGTGTGATATATGGCTTTTATCAAAGGTTCTATGGGGTAATGTCTGACCCATGTGATATATGGCTTTTTATCAAGGGTTCTACGGGGCAATGTCTGACCTGTGTGATATATGGTTTTTTATCAAGGGTTCTATGGGGAAATGTCCGACCTGTGTGATATATGGCTTTTTATCAAGGGTTCTGCGGGGCAATGTCTGACCTGTGTGATATATGGCTTTTTATCAAGGGTTCTACGGGGCAATGTCTGGTCTGTGTGATATATGGCTTTTTATCAAGGGTTCTACGGGGCAATGTCTGGTCTGTGTGATATATGGCTTTTTATCAAGGGTTCTACGGGGCAATGTCTGACCTGTGTTATATATGGCTTTTTATCAAGGGTTCTATGGGGCAATGTCTGGCCTGTGTGATATATGGCTTTTTATCAAGGGTTCTACGGGGCAATGTCTGACCTGTATGATATATGGCTTTTAATCAAGGGTTCTATGGGGCAATGTCTGGCCTGTGTGATATATGGCTTTTTATCAAGGGTAATACGGGGCAATGTCTGACCTGTGTGATATATGGCTTTTTATCAAGGGTTCTATGGGGCAATGTCTGGCCTGTGTGATATATGGCTTTTTATCATGGGTTCTACGGGGCAATGTCTGACCAGTGTGATATATGGCTTCTAAACAGCTTTAACATTAACAATAATTAAAATGCAAGCCACCACCACCACTGGACAGTGATAACTACAGATGATTGTTATCTGATAATGTAGAAAAGACATCTATATATTAAAAATGAAAAAGTAATTAAGGCTTTTAACTGAATCAAACTGCAATAGGTACAGAGGAAATTATACCTTCCAAACTAATCTGTAGTCATCACATTTCTGTCTCCACTCTGGCAGGATCATTTCACGTGACTCAAGGAAGCGAGTTGGGTCCATAGTACCTTCATCAACCCTAATAGCAAAGTGTATGTGGTTCTGTGAGCAGGGAGACTGTGTAGCTATTCCAATCACTTGGCCAGCTCCCACCTGAAAGTTGACAAACTGATGGACTTAACAAATACAACAAATGTATGCAAGTTATTTCTCTCTTGATTTCATATGGGTCAAACAATTCATTGATATAACAATGCATTAATATTATTGCTGTAATGACACACATATTGATACAGGAGATGGAGAATCAATATAAAACAATACTTACCATAAGTTATTTTAGTCTTCAGCAGTCATGAATAAATCATTATTAATTTGACTTATTATTCTATAAATATAAAATTCATCTGAGACAGTACTTGCAGTCCTAAGCACTCTTTATTATTAGTTAAAACAAATCCATTTCGAATACTCGCTTGCTGTCTGCAAATTAACATAAAAATGACATAGTTTGTAATCTGCCCCCCCCCACCCCCACATTCCATGCTCATATATACAAGGAAGTGCTTTACTCATAATTTAATAACCACTTTTATGCAAACATTTCTACACTGAATTGTATCTTGACTACTTTGATCGATTTAAAAGCTACACTAATGGTGTGTCACACAGTGAAATATGTTACAATGAAATCACATTGCTGAATACTGCTAGTTCCAGTCCAGGTAAAACAATGACCAATAATCAGAAATTAATGTAGCTTATTCCTTGCATGACAAACTGGATGTACTGGTAAAGCAAAAATGAAACTTCATGCAAAAGTTATAAATTGATGTGTAAAGTACTTAAACACAGATGCTGTCAGGGTGTGGATTTGTGTGAATCATGCAAAATTTGAACAAATGTTTCACTTGGTGATGCATGAGAACTCCTGCAAATTTGTTGCAAGTCCTGCATGTGAAAATATACTCAGCGAAGCATAACACTTTTATTTAACTGTTCTTGTCATGACATTTGTGAGCTGTATTTAACATTTTTTTTCTGGAGCTTTATTGTTCTCACATTTACATGTCTCCAAATTTCATTGGATTGCATATATTTTTAATGAGCATTAATTATTATGATTGAATACATAAAGTGCTTTGAGAAGTAAAAAATACACAAATTATGTTTAATAGTGCATTTATTAGAATAACATGAGGGTCATTATAAATAGCTTTAAAGTTTATGAAGCTGCAAATTAAAATGTGATCAATCAACATCCTCACTTTTTTCATAAATGTATCAATTATACATATCTTTTAGCACTATAAGCAATATAAATAGCATTGGTATTAAATAAACAAGTGATTCTTCACCATTACATACAGTTAGGGGTATGGGGCGTCACTTTGAAAATCATCTTGTTTCCTATCGTGTTCTGACTTTTAATTCATAGTCAAGGTTACCTGCAAAAATATAAAATATTGACACCCCTCAAATTTAAAGTGATTCAGTGTTGTAATTTTTTGGGGGTGTAAAACGTGACAGCAAATTTCTCAAATCTGTCACACCTTTGTTTACAGCAGTCATACTGACTTCCTCACAGGTATTCTTCCCAGACTGGACACTGCTAATATGAGTGGGCAGAACACAGTTGATGCTAACTGTTGACAGGATCATACCATAATCCTAAATGGCCTTACAGCCAGGTGAATTAAATCAAAATCCATGTAAGACAGTGTCTCACATGTCTTAGTAAACTTATCAGTATAACCCACCAGTTTCAAACTTTCAAAAGCTTGATGCAAGGGATCAACATTGTCGATGGTGATCTCCTGTAAAAAAAAATCAGTACATGACTACCTGATTCTCAATATACAGCGGGTCTGATTGCTTCAGGATGGTGCTGTTTGGCTCCACATTCGTAATGACCAGTGTTGATCCCCCTAATGAACCACCACTGACAACAATCAAAACTTCATTTATCCCATCTTCTGGCAGCATGATGGATCCTGGAAATGGAGCTACAACCTAACAGAAAAAGTAGAAAATTGCAAAACAGCAACTGTAAATTAACTTACAGTCTTGTATCAAGAATCCAATATCAATTAAATCAACTTACAGTCTTGTATCAAGAATCCAATATCAAATAAATCAACTTACAGTCTTGTATCAAGAATCCAATATCAAATAAATCAACTTACAGTCTTATCCCAAGAATCCAATATCAATTAAATCAACTTAGTCTTGTATCAATAATCCAATATCAATTAAATCAACTTAGTCTTGTATCAAGAATCCAATATCAAATAAATCAACTTACGTCTTGTCTCAAGAATCCAATATCAAATAAATCAACTTAGTCTTGTATCAAGAATCCAATGTCAATTAAATCAACTTACAGTCTTGTATCAAGAATCCAATATCAATTAAATCAACTTACAGTCTTGTATCAAGAATCCAATATCAATTAAATCAACTTAGTCTTGTATCAAGAATCCAATATCAATTAAATCAACTTACAGTCTTGTATCAAGAATCCAATATCAAATAAATTAACATACAGCCTTGTCTCAAGAATCCAATATCAATTAAATCAACTTACAGTCTTGTATCAAGAATCCAATATCAAATAAATCGACTTAGTCTTGTTTCAAGAATCCAATATCAATTAAATCAACTTACAGTCTTGTATCAAGAATCCAATATAATATGCCCATTAAAACAATGTTAGAAAAACAAGTCTGCAAAATTAATTACAAAATGTCTCTGTTGAGTATATAGCAATAAAAACTAACAAACTAAAAAGAAGTCTAATAAAGAAAACAACACAGTACCATGGCTGATGGAAATTGATGCATTTTGGATGACTGATAACTTTTCTAAACTCTGCTAGCACTGAGATCACAGATTTTTTTATTTTAGAATTTCATGATATCAGCAATTTTCCATTTTGCTGGTTCTACTGCTCGTACTTTTTAAACCTAATTAGCTAAATGAAGAAAAAAATCTATATCTAAAATTTTAAAACAATGCCTACCTTTTTGGGGCAAAATTAAAAGATAAAGTATTTTTATCTATTCATAATCTTTATTTTATTAACTTTGTCATTTTTTTGTTCTTCTTTAAGTGGCTAAGAACTTGTCGCTTACATTTTCATCCTGGTCAATCACTAGGTCGACACCCTCATCAGCATACTCAGGGTCCCCAGACTTGAGGGAAGCTGGATAAAACCCAGAACCCTGGCAGCTGTCATCAGCCAATCTCGTTGTTTTTGGGAAAAGCTTGTGGGCCTTGTAGCCAAACACCTGATCAATCAGGGACCTTGCCAAACGATATCTATCATACAAAAATAGGACAAAGATTGAAAATGGAAGCCCTGTATCAATGTTCCTGGAGATGACTCTTTAAATTAATAAAATGTACACTCTGATGTATCCTTTAAACACAGGGTTAAAAACAAATGAGTTGTTAGATGTTAAATAAGTCATATTAAAGTGCATGGTATGTTTTAATTATCTAAGTTCCTTGGAAATATAATATTATAACCTTATTATACACATCATTGTTTTCACTCACTCCGACCCCTTCTGATAAAAGTGCTGACTTACATAATATTATAACTTTATTATATGCATCATTGTTTTCACTCACTCCGACCCCTTCTGATGAAAGTGCTGACTTACATAATATTATAACCTTATTATACACATCATTGTTTTCACTCACTCCGACCCCTTCTGATAAAAGTGCTGACTTACATAATATTATAACTTTATTATATGCATCATTGTTTTCACTCACTCCGACCCCTTCTGATGAAAGTGCTGACTTACATAATATTATAACCTTATTATACACATCATTGTTTTCACTCACTCCGACCCCTTCTGATAAAAGTGCTGACTTACATAATATTATAACCTTATTATACATATCATTGTTTTCACTCACTCCGACCCCTTCTGATAAAAGTGCTGACTTACATAATATTATAACCTTATTATACACATCATTGTTTTCACTCACTCCGACCCCTTCTGATAAAAGTGCTGACTTACATAATATTATAACTTTATTATATGCATCATTGTTTTCACTCACTCCGACCCCTTCTGATGAAAGTGCTGACTTACATAATATTATAACCTTATTATACACATCATTGTTTTCACTCACTCCGACCCCTTCTGATAAAAGTGCTGACTTACATAATATTATAACCTTATTATACACATCATTGTTTTCACTCATTCAGACCCCTTCTGATAAAAGTGCTGACTTACATAATATTATAACCTTATAATACACATCATTGTTTTCACTCACTCCGACCCCTTCTGATAAAAGTGCTGACTTACATAATATTATAACCTTATTATACACATCATTGTTTTCACTCACTCCGACCCCTTCTGATAAAAGTGCTGACTTACATAATATTATAACCTTATAATACACATCATTGTTTTCACTCACTCCGACCCCTTCTGATAAAAGTGCTGACTTACATAATATTATAACCTTATTATACACATCATTGTTTTCACTCACTCCGACCCCTTCTGATAAAAGTGCTGACTTACATAATATTATAACCTTATTATACACATCATTGTTTTCACTCACTCCGACCCCTTCTGATAAAAGTGCTGACTTACATAATATTATAACCTTATTATACACATCATTGTTTTCACTCACTCCGACCCCTTCTGATAAAAGTGCTGACTTACATAATATTATAACCTTATTATACACATCATTGTTTTCACTCACTCCGACCCCTTCTGATGAAAGTGCTGACTTACATAATATTATAACCTTATTATACACATCATTGTTTTCACTCACTCCGACCCCTTCTGATAAAAGTGCTGACTTACATATTATAACCTTATTATACACATCATTGTTTTCACTCACTCCGACCCCTTCTGATAAAAGTGCTGACTTACATAATATTATAACCTTATTATACATATCATTGTTTTCACTCACTCCGACCCCTTCTGATAAAAGTGCTGACTTACATAATATTATAAACTTATTATACACATCATTGTTTTCACTCACTCCGACCCCTTCTGATGAAAGTGCTGACTTACATAATATTATAACCTTATTATACACATCATTGTTTTCACTCACTCCGACCCCTTCTGATAAAAGTGCTGACTTACATATTATAACCTTATTATACACATCATTGTTTTCACTCACTCCGACCCCTTCTGATAAAAGTGCTGACTTACATAATATTATAACCTTATAATACACATCATTGTTTTCACTCACTCCGACCCCTTCTGATAAAAGTGCTGACTTACATAATATTATAACCTTATTATACATATCATTGTTTTCACTCACTCCGACCCCTTCTGATAAAAGTGCTGACTTACATAATATTATAACCTTATTATACACATCATTGTTTTCACTCACTCCGACCCCTTCTGATAAAAGTGCTGACTTACATAATATTATAACCTTATTATACATATCATTGTTTTCACTCACTCCGACCCCTTCTGATGAAAGTGCTGACTTACATAATATTATAACCTTATTATACACATCGTTGTTTTCACTCACTCCGACCCCTTCTGATAAAAGTGCTGACTTACATAATATTATAACCTTATTATACACATCATTGTTTTCACTCACTCCGACCCCTTCTGATAAAAGTGCTGACTTACATAATATTATAACCTTATTATACACATCATTGTTTTCACTCACTCCGACCCCTTCTGATAAAAGTGCTGACTTACATAATATTATAACCTTATAATACACATCATTGTTTTCACTCACTCCGACCCCTTCTGATGAAAGTGCTGACTTACATAATATTATAACCTTATTATACATATCATTGTTTTCACTCACTCCGACCCCTTCTGATGAAAGTGCTGACTTACATAATATTATAACCTTATTATACATATCATTGTTTTCACTCACTCCGACCCCTTCTGATAAAAGTGCTGACTTACATAATATTATAACCTTATTATACATATCATTGTTTTCACTCACTCCGACCCCTTCTGATGAAAGTGCTGACTTACATAATATTATAACCTTATTATACACATCATTGTTTTCACTCACTCCGACCCCTTCTGATGAAAGTGCTGACTTACATATTATAACCTTATTATACACATCATTGTTTTCACTCAAACGTTCCATGCTGTCTTGCATTTTATGTATTGCAGCTTATTAAAGCAAGCTTTGATTATAGGACATGATACAAAAAGCTACAGTTATCTTCCTTTAATACATGGAATCAGAAAACTCTAATTCATTTAACTTATTCGGCCCCAATCCCACCTTTAGGCGTGATGAGTCTGTATCCTATTTCCAAGCTCTACAGCATCAAGGTCATTTAAGATGGGTGGTATTATAAAGAAGCAGACAGATATAGCTCTACAATGATACCAATAACTGGAAGTTTTAGTTGCACTACAAAATACAGTGGGCAAAAACTCATTTTTTAGACCCATTTTTGTTTTCACCCAAAATTCTCTTGTGGTCAGAATGTGATTTTGTGTCCGGATTTTAGACCTTTTGGCCTCATATCTAAGGCAGACCAGTCTGAACTGCACACAGACAGGTGAACTTTTGCAAAAACTAGGATAACATGGGCATTTGGAATAAAGAGCGGTCTCCAAATGAAAATGATAGGTCCATTGAGCAAAAAAAAAAAGAAAAGAAAAAGAAAGAACTCCAACTTTTACCCTTCTGCTCATGTGCATGCAAAATAACCAATGGAAAATAATGTTTCTAATACAACTAGGCATTAGTCTCATGGAAAATCTGTTGAAAGCTAATGTATTATGATGTATTCAGAAATAGCCCCCATAATGTCTTTCCTACTTGCATTTCAGGCGAAAATGACAAAAACCTCTGGGGCCAAATGAGTTAATGCATTTCTATTTCATAACAAATATGAAAGAAAAGAACTGAAACCATCAACAAAATTGATAAATGTAAAATCTGAATGCAGTTTTGAGACCATAAATGAAAAGAAAGATAACTGACAAAATGCAAATGTGAATGGAATGCAAACAGAACACAAATGGAATGCATACGGATTGTAATTGGATCAAACTCATTTGTGATCTTAACCCTTTACCTCATGTGCAGTGCGCTAAAAATGAAACACCTGTTACCTATTTGACTCCATACACACAGGCCTGCCTGCCTGCTAACTGTTACCAATTTAAAAGTAAAATCCGAAAGTTATAGCTGTGTAATTATTTTTCATGCAAGAATTTTTTATGTGCTATAAAATCTTGAAAGAACTCGATCACCATCAAATCAGTGAAGCTGCAGGACCAACCTTTGCTGCCATTTCTCATACTCAAAATTTACAAGCTTTTGTCTGCATCTACGTCACTAAGTCATCTGAATTTGATAATTTATAAAAACCAATTGCTGCCTACATCATTATCAGAGCCTTTATTTAAGTTATTGAAGCTTTCATATTTGTGATTCTAATCGTGAAAACTTCATAAGTACCGAATGAAATCCATTTTATAGAGCGGAGAATGCGACCCAGTTACTTTAAATAGCAATTTCGACCAGAGCATTAACAGTGACCACGTGATCTGAGGTAATGCTCATTTACAGAAATGAATGTAGTATCTAACAGGCAGTTTTCTTCAAAGGTGATGCTATGAAAACCCGCTTAAAATGGCTGATGTTTACAGCAGGCCTCAAAAGGCACTTACATGCAAATGGGGTAGAGGCATCCAAAGGTGCTTGCATGAGATAAAGCATTAATAATATATGCCTGCAATACAAATGTGACCAAAACCTGTTGAGAAATTTTGTCTCGAGTGATCACAAGCTTATCCAATCTGATGCACAACCACCTCTTTAATATTCATGAATGTTGGTCTCAAGTAAGTTTATTTGAGAACTTGATGACATGCTTCAATAACAGATTTCATCAAATCCTGAATAGAAATGTGGAATTCCAGTTTGGCCACATGCACAGCCAATCATTTGCAAGATCACTTCATTAATAGGTATGGATATTGCTCATAATCAAAGTCATCTGAGATCTAGATAATATTAGCTTGCAAAGGAAATCTGACACAAATCTGATTAGAAATATGGTCTCTAGAGTTTTGTTTTTCTCAAACTCAATCAAATTCAAGATCACCTCATCTATATGCATCAATATACTTCTAGAATTTCCAAAAGCTCAGTTAATCAGTTACAAGATCAATATCGTTCATAATACAACTCATCCATGGTCATGCTAATATAAGCTTACATGCTAAATCTGATCAAAATCTTGTCAGAAATATGATCTCTAAAATGTTTACAAGTTCAACCACTTAGTTGCTTGATCACCTCATTAATATGCATGGATATCACTTATAATCAAACTCCTCTGAGATCCTGATGAAATTTACATACAATGATTGATC
This sequence comes from Sinohyriopsis cumingii, assembly GCA_028554795.2. NCBI lineage: Eukaryota > Metazoa > Mollusca > Bivalvia > Unionida > Unionidae > Sinohyriopsis > Sinohyriopsis cumingii. The sequence goes on from CM068838.1 coordinate 86,239,786, forward strand.
AAAAACATATCAGAAATAAATTCTCTAGAGTTTTCACAAATACGTATTGACAGCTGTATCATGTACACAGGTCAAGTAAACTAAACACAGCAACACTCACCCTTCCTTGAGGGAGTTGTATGCATCTTTGATGTCTTTTACAATCTTAAAAATCTGCTGGAAATATTTGATGAATGGATCAGCAATTCCTCTCAAGGTGTCAAATGGCTCCAAAAGCTCATCCATTATGTCCTTCAAGTCCTGAACCACCTGTTTCTTTATATCAACCTGTAGCAAGATGGACAGACAGATAAAAAAGGGTATTTAAGTAGTTACCAGTAAACACAGAACAGATTAAAGTTGGACTCGTATTATATTTCATAATAATTCAACAGTGTCTAAAACTGATTCCATGCTCCCAAATATTCATGAAAATTAATGAAAATTAAATAATAAATAAATTTACCTATCTTTAGGCTTTGATTATATATGATTGCAATTTGTCTCTGCAACAGCAGGCGCTGCTGCTTTCAAAACTCTTGGGTCTACGATATCAAGTCCTGCTGATTTAGTATTATCAATTTTGTACAGATATTTTAAAACAGAAGTTAAGCTTACTTCACGAATTTTAAATCGATCATTTTTTGATAACCTTGATTTGGACTGAGACTAAAAGATATCATAGCAAGTAAGTACTAATTAAACTTAGTTTACTCAATCTCAAATCTACATTAACAGCAGTGTATGTGTGTGTGTGTGTGTGTGTGTGTGTGATATATGGCTTTTTATCAAGGGTTCTATGGGGCATATTACCTGCTATTACTACATTGCTGAGTGTACCAAGCCCACTGAAGATTGATGGCCCAAGATCCGCTTCCAAGTGAACTTATCATTTTTGTTAGAAGGACACTTTAAAGTGGAGGATGACTTGAAAACTTATTGGGCTGATACAGTTGGACCTACAACAAAATGCCCTCACTCTGGTGTGACACTGATCAAAGATCAAATGATGATAGAGTGTAGTCACATTGTCAGCAGGCAGCATTCCTGACATCATCCAAAGAACAGTGATTGAAACAAGCCCAAGATGCAACAATAGTCCAGCATCAGGGGGTTTGATTTTCTTGGAAAAATTGAGAGAAACTGATAAGCTCTTTCATAAGTCCACACAATCCACCTTAAGATAGTGGATGTCAAAATATCAGATGTACATTCAAGAAAGAGAAAAAAAAATGTATGACCCTTTCTTATCATTTCATTTAAATGTAAAGCTCCACCTACACAAAGGACTATGTCTTGATCATCTTCAGCAGAGAACAGAAGTGATATTGTGCATTCTGATATGAACAGGAACTACCAAAGGTACCTATTTTTATCGAGAAACTCAGGTTGGCAAGACCAAATCATAGTTAACAATGAACAAAAAGGGAAACTTTTCAACTAACAAAGCATGAATTTCACCTACTTTCTGATGCTGGAGAGGAATGTTGCGGAAGATTTAGGTTACTACTGAAGGACATGTGAGGTTTATGATTTAAATGAGTGGGCATGCATGAGACACAAACAGAAGTCCACAAACTCCAAGTAAAAAGAAAGTTATTTCATGGATCAATGTTTCAAACTTTCTACACTTGTAATATTCATTCTTTAATCTGCTGAAAATAAATTGTGTAAACAATTATGGGTAATGAGGGATATGAGGTTTGAAACCAAAAGGCTGTGTTAAACATTCTAGAAAAATAATTTAATTTTGCAATAACATTCCCAATTCAATGATGGATTTCAAACCTTTTAATGTAAGAATTATCATTTATGGATTTAGCATGGTCTGAGAGTAAAATTTACTTCAAAGGTCATTTGGGGAAGGCAAAGGTTGCTATTGATGACAATGCTTAACATCATGCTCACAACGCAAACTACAGCTATCCCTCAATAAACAGCACACAACAGGAACCATGACGGCACAAGTTACAAGGGAAATAAAAAAATCAAGAACAGGATGCCATTTACCTTGGACATGGATTAAACGCAGGGGAGATAATTAAGTAGTTTAATGGCTGAATATTCATTTCATAATTGCACTGGGAATAACTGCCAATGAAGAGCTTATCCTAATAAAGTTTTTTAGCTTTTTTGGATAAACTACTTTTATTTTCAAGACACCCAACCTCTGAAAATCATTAATAACATATCTCCAAGATACTTCAACAAACATTGTGTGTATGTGTCTTTATGTCGTTTATATTTTCAACAGAGCTTTAACAATCTGAGTCATATATTGCTACAATGTCTGCAGTGTGGTAGTTTAAATGTCAAGCATTGGGGCATCATGCCACAGACATGTGGCATCATGTTCCACTTATTCCCAATATCGTGATACCAGGCCAACCAGACCTAACACTAACTTCTTAATTCTAAGCACCAAGCAATGCAGCTGCAAGTACCATTTTTCACAAGTCTTTGGTATGACTCAGCCAGGATCTGAACCTGCAACCTCCTATTTGAGGTGGATGCTCTAAAGATTTAGGCCACCAGAGCAGTCCATGAAAACACTGTGTATTATGTCAGTGCTTTATGTTGTTGTTAATTTACAACCAAATAATATTCCTAATTTTAAAAACTAGGGCATTTTTTGAAACTATCCTCAATATGGAAACTTTAGTTTTGTTTTATTATTCTATTAAAATATTGATGCCATAATTTCATTGCAAATAATAGTGAAGCTTCTTCTCATCCTTGTGGAAATCTGAGTGCCAATTCAGGAATTTTAGTTTGCTACAAACTCAGGAATTTGCATTTCTATAATGAACCTCTGACATAAATGACAAGTTATGAGATATGGCACTAATCTTCTATCCAAAGGGAGACCACTCTCTTCTGACTTCTGTTTTCAAACAAAAACAAAATTTCAGCACTATAAAACTAAAACAAGCCAAAGGATACTAATATATTTTTGCTTGTGAGGGCTGGATTTGTGAGGTAGTTGATGGACTTCTAAAATATATTATGACTGGGGAACATATCTGAAGAAATTTCACCACAAATACTACCTACCATACTGGTTTTGCCTTTCGTGAATTTTGCCACAGGATCCTCACCATCTAAATAAGTGTCTACGAACCACTGAGGTCCTCCTTTTGCCAGACTTGAAGCAGCCTCAACGGCGAGAGTTGAAATCTCTTCCCATTGTGCAGAAACATCCCACCAATATGGCTTCTCGTCTAAAAGTAACGACAGAAAACTGAAATACACATAAACGTGTTTCCAAAAAACAAAAAAATTCCACCATTATGATTGTCATGAGCTTGATGACAGACTAGACGGTGCGAGAGACTTGCTGACAAGAAAAAATGTGATAACCATAAAGCTTCCACATCACAATAAATGTGGCCTTAAAAACATAAAACTTTGAACCAATCAGCACAAAATCAATACTGTTGTTTTGGGGTTTAACGTCATTTTTCAGCACAAAAAATCAATACTGCTGTTGTTGGGTTTAATGCCACATTTCAGCACAATTGTGTAGGTTTTAAGTTTTAGCAACAATATTAAACCAGAGTGTTATAAAACGTATAAAGTTTAGGATTTTATAATCTACTTTAATCATCAACATGCCCATGATTCCAGACTTACAAAGTAGTGCTCTAAATTTATATACAATGCAGTGCTATAAATTGATATACAATGCAGTGCTCTAAATTTATTTGCAAAGCAGTGCACTAATTATATACAATGAAGTGCTATAAATTTATATACAATGCAGTGCTATAAATTTCTATGCAAAGTAGTGCTCTAAATTTATATGCAAAGCAGTGCTCTAAATTTATATGCAAAGCAGCACTATAAATATGCAAAGCAGTGCTCTAAATTTATATACAAAGTAGTGCTCTAAATTTATATATAATGCACTGCTATAAATTTATATGCAAAGTAGTGCTCTAAATTTATATACAAAGCAGTGCTATAAATTTATATGCAAAACAGCGCTATAAATTTATATACAAAGCAGTACTATAAATTTATATTCAAAGCAGTGCTGTAAATTTATATACAAAGTAGTGCTGTAAATTTATATACAATGCAGTGCTAAAAATGTATATGCGAAGCAGTGCTCTAAATTTATATACAATGCAGTGCTATAAATTTATATGCGAAGCAGTGCTCTAAATTTATATACAAGGCAGTGCTATAAATTTACAGTGGTTCCTTGACTTACGAGTGTCCTAACTAACAAGTTTTTTGAGATACAAGTCGTCTCTCTGCCGATTTTTTGCTTTGAGTTGAGAGCTAAAATTCAGGTTATGAGCCAGCTTCAGATACCCCATCACTAGTTGGCGTAGCGAATGCCACAGTGAATGTCGCAACATCATCCCTTGTCTCACTCGTTCACTTTAAGTGGTTAGCTTGCAGTGGAAGCATCATTGTTGTGCTTGCATTTGTGCTTGCAGTTATTTTGCAAAACTTCGTTTTTCCAAACATGGATCCAAAGAAAGTGAGTGCGAAGGACAGTGCTGAGAAGAAGAAGCGGATGATGTGCATTGAATTAAAGAAAGAAATTATCAAAAAACATTACCAAGGTGTGCGTGTAGTCGACTTGGCGAAGCAGTACGAGCGTAGCACTTCTACGATCTGCACCATACTGAAGCAAAAGGAGTCGATAAAGGCTATAATGCAAGCCAAGGGCATTAAAATAACTTCTAAACAGCGGACATCTATCCATGAAAATATGGAGAAGCCACTGATGGTATGGTTGATGGAGAAGCAGCTCGCAGGAGATACCGTGATGGAGACAATAATCTGCGAGAAGGCACGAGCTATTTATGCTAATTTGCTGCAGCAGACCCGAGGCACTTCGACGGATGAGGCATCGGGTGAGCACTTTAAAGCCAGTAGGGGCTGGTTTGAGAATTTTAAAAAGAGGACCAGCATTCACTCCGTTGTCAGGCATGGTGAGGCAGAGAGCGCAGATATGAAGGCAGCTGAGGATTACCTCAAAACTTTTGCTGAAATTATAGCAGTAGAAGGATACATACCCCAGCAAGTCCTCAAATGTGACGAGACAGGATTCTTCTGGAAAAAGATGCCAAGGAGGACTTATATAACGGCAGAGGAGAAGAGGATGCCAGGCCACAAACCCATGAAGGATAGGATAACCCTCGCACTGCGCGCCAATGCAAGCGGCGACTGCAAGATTAAGCCGCTGCTCGTTTATCATTCAGAAAACCCTAGAGCCTTTAAGTCACATAAAATTCTGAAAGAAAAACTGCAGGTTATGTGGAGGGCAAACCCAAGGGCGTGGGTCACCAGGCAGTTCTTTGTGGAGTGGGTGAATTTGGTCTTTGGTCCTGACATTAAGAAATATCTCCAGGAAAATAACTTACCCCTGCAAGTCCTTTTCATCCTGGACAATGCACCTGCTCACCCACCTAACCTCGAAGATGACATCCTCGAAGAGTTCAAGTTTATAATGGTTCTCTACCTTCCACTCAACACCACCCCTATCCTGCAGCCCATGGACCAGCAGGTGATTTCTAATTTCAAGAAGCTCTTCACCAAGCACCTGTTTCGCCGCTGCTTTTGAGGTGATGGAGAGCACAAACCTCACCCTTCGAGAGTTTTGGAAGGACCACTATAACATCGTGATATGCCTCAGAATTATCAATATGGCCTGGCAGGGTGTTACAAAGAGGACCTTGACCTCTGCGTGGACGAAGCTGTGGCCTGAGGTTGTGTCTGAAATGGACTTTGAAAGACTCGAACCCGAAGCGGCAGTGGTGGAGGAGATTGTATCCCTCGGCAAGTCCATGGGCCTGGACGTGAAAGAAGGTGACATCAACGAGCTCATCGAGGAGCACTCCGAGGAACTGACAACGGAGGAGCTAAAGGAACTACAGACGCAGCAGCACATGGAGGTTTTGCAGGAAATAGGTGATGTGGAGGAGGTTATCTCTACAAGTGAGATAAAGGAAATGTTGGGAATGTCCGAGAAACTTTCAGACTTTATTCAAAAGAAACACCCAGAAAAAGTTGCAACTGGGCATGCGACAGCACTATTTAATGACACTTGCCTAACTCATTTCAGAAACATTCTGAAACAGAGGATGAAACAAACCTCATTAGACAGGTTTTTATCGAAAACCCCTGCAGATGAAAGTGAGGAAAGCGTGGCGAAAAGGGCAAAGATCAGCAAATAAGATTCAGTTATTCACTTCAGCCTTTCTCCTCCACCTCCATCAGCATCTTCAAGTCGTCTGATCTCCAAGGTAAATGCTGTACATTATACTTAATAAAAAAAGTTTATTGCAGTACATTATATTGTTTTGTGTTTTTATAGAATATTCGTTATTTATAAGTACATTTTTCTTACTTAAAAAAAATTTGAGGTGTTTTTTGGGGATCTGGAACAGATTAACGGCATTTCAATTCATTTCAATGGGGAAAATTGATTTGACATACGAGTAATTTGAGTTACGAGCTCCGACACGGAACAAATTAAACTCATAAGTCAAGGAACCACTGTATATGCAAAGCAGCACTATAAATTTATATGCAAAGCAGTGTTATAAATTTATATGCAAAGCAGTGCTCTAAATTTATATACAATGCAGTGCTATAAATTTATATGCAAAGTAGTGCTCTAAATTTATATACAAAGCAGTGCTATAAATTTATATACAAAGCAGTGCTATAAATTTATATGCAAAGCAGCGTTATAAATTTATATACAAAGAGGCGCTATAAATTTATATGCAAAGCAGTGCTCTAAATTTATATACAAAGCAGTGCTATAAATTAATATACAAAGCAGTGATATAAATTTATATGCAAAGCAGCGCTATAAATTTATATGCAAAGCAGTGTCTAAATTTATATACAAAGCTGCGCTATAAATTTATATGCACAGCAGTGATCTAAATTTATATACAAAGCAGCACTATAAATGTATATACAAAGCAGAGCTATAAATTTATATAGAAAGCAGTGCTATAATTTATATACAAAGCAGTGCTATAAATTTATATGTAAAGCAGTGCTATAAATATACAACACAGTGCTATAAATTTATATACAAAGCAGTATTCTAAATTTATATACAAAGCAGTGCTATAAATTTATATGCAAAGCAGTGCTCTAAATTTATATACAATGCAGTGCTATACATTTTTATGCAAAGCAGTGCTCTAAATTTATATACAAAGCAGCACTATAATTTAAATTCAAAGCAGTGCTATAAATTTATATTCAAAGCAGCACTATAATTTATATGCAAAGCAGTGCTCTAAATTTATATACAATGCAGTGCTATACATTTTTATGCAAAGTAGTGCTCTAAATTTATATACAAAGCAGCGCTATAATTTATATGCAAAGCAGCACTATAAATTTATATGCAAAGCAGTGCTATAAATTTATATTCAAAGCAGCGCTGCAATTTATATGCCAAGCAGCACTATATATTTATATGCAAAGCAGTGCTCTAAATTTATAAACAAAGCAGTGCTATCAATTTGTATGCAAATCAGTGCTCTCAAATTATTTGCTACTTACTCAGAGCCTTTATTTCCAAAACAAATTTTGAATGAAGAAAATTATAAATATAAAAAATGCACCTCTGTGCAACTTATGTACTGTTTAGGGTTGAAAGAATGTGAAAGGTGTAATTGCTCCACAAACTTAAATTCTTATGAATAAAAAGACAGATGGGCATATTGATGGCTATTGTACTTACTAGGGAGATAATAAATTATCAAAAAATGTCATGTCACCTTTTAGAAAGAAGCATGCCTCCATTGTCTTGTTTTTAGCATCCAGCAACTGTTTCACTGATAAATAAATGCTGAAAAATAGAAACAAAACCATTTTTAAAACAAGAATCCCTCGAAGGGACTGATATTCTATTGACAAAAAAAATCTCTTTTTTTTCATTTTGAACCCCTGTGTATTGAACACATCTCCGACATTTTTTAACAAGATTTTCAAGCTGACCAACATGATAGCCAAATTGCATGTAAGACCGATAATGGTCTCATTTAGAAAAAAAAACAGACAACACAGGAAGTCTTTTAGTGAAAACCGTGTGTCAAGATGACAAACAATTAAAGATGAGAAGCAATCACAAGATTTTCAAGATGGCCATGGTGGAGATATATAGGATTTAAGATTTGCATCATTTTCATTCTAGACCAGCATATACCATGTTTTCATGAACATCCTATGCAAATATGACCATCCATTTGAAAGGAGTAGCAAAAACAAGATCTAAAGATGGCCAACATGACAGAAATGTTGCATGCAAAATTAAGACCAAATCCATAACTAGATATCATTTCTTTTGGTGAAAATGCTCTGTCAGTAACACCATCCATTCAGTCGGAGTAGTGAGAACTAAATCTTCAAGACAGCTCTCATGGTGGCTATAACAGACTTAAGACTGGCACCATTTTTATTTAGGACCAACAGGATAACCCAAGTCTTTCTGGTGAAAATCCCATGCTGATATGACCATCCATTCAGGTGGTTTCTTGATAGCAAGATTACCAGTATGGTCACAATGGTAGTCATGGTTGATGTCAGGATGGAACAAATTTCATTTAGAACCAACTAGACATCATAAGAAGTCTTCAGGTGAAACTTTTTGTTCAACAGGATTTTCCATTCAGAAGTAGCAGAGATAAGATCTTAAAATGGCTGTCAGGAAAGCAATATTGGATGTCTGATTAACACTATTTTCTTTTAGGCTAAACAAGACATCATAAAAAGTCTTCTAGTGAACACCTGATGTTAATATGCACATCACATCAGAAGGAAAAAACTTTCAATGAATGGCCATCCTGGAAAGCTGGCTGGAACAATTTTCATTTAGGACCAACTACTGCTTATGGTGTGTGTATGGGTGTGTATGTAAAGTTTCATAGCGAAATTCTCCAAATCATTTGAAAAGAGCTGCATCAAAATATTTGTACTAATCATATGGTGACAGACAACAAAAACACCATTCAACAACTAATTCTGGTTTATTCGGGATATTGAACACAAATTGAAGGAGAGATCAAACTGTTAGGTTTACTGGTTCATAAAATTTCTTCTTCACCATAAATGTTCCATTGCATAATTTAATTTAAAAATGTTAAGTTCATCAATGTTTCTGCACTGACATTATGTGATGCCATATAAATTTGTATTAAACATCATGAAAGTGCACTAGCTTCATGTACCAATTACATGATGTCATGACAGTCAATGAAAATGCATCTCCTACAGGAAACATTGTGTGTCTGTCTGTCTGTGTGTATGCGTGTCTGTGTGTATCTGTGTGTGTGTGTGTGCTACTTGGATTTTTAGCACAGCTTTCACGATTTTTCAGTCATGTTGCTATGATATCTGCAGTGTGGCAGTTTATAGTTATGTCTAGCACTGGGGCATCATGCCAAAGACATGTAGTATAATGTCCCATCCAGTCACATTATCCTGACACCAGGCCGACCTGTCCTAACACTAACCTCTGAATGCTGAGCACCTAGCAAGGCAGGTGTTAGTACCATTTTAAAAACTATTTGGTATGACTTGGCTAGGGTTCAAACCCATGACCTCCCACATACAAGGCAGACACTCTAACCACAAGGCCACCAGAGCAGTCTGAAACATGAAGTAATTTTCTAAAGAAAATTATGTAACATAAAATGTTTGAAGATAATTAATGATGAACTATCTATACTTACTTAATAACTGCTTTTGCAATGGTGGCTAAGGCAATCTTGGGGTTTTTTGTGATGTCACCAAATCCATCAATGATACTTTCCATACTCTTCCAAATCTTTGCACCAGCCTGGGGAATAATTATGGTCACTGTCTCCATCAGGGTCTGTGTTGTCATGGAAACAATATTTTAATATGATATTAAATAACAATTACCATTTCTCCTTCATCCCATCTACCCCAAAAAGTCACACACATCTACCCCTCTCACACCCTGACAGGTTGGATACAAATTCTTAATCCTGACTTGTTTCAAGTAAAAATAGTAAAACCTACATGACAACTATGTCCGACTCCTCTACCTATATTCTCTATCTTTCCAAATAAAATATTGCTCCCTTGCTTTAATATTTCTAGGAATCAGTCATATTTTTTACAGACTCATTTTTCAATACATTTTTTTTTATTTTCTCACTGCTGCTTGTGCATTATGAGCCTGAAATTGAATTAAAATTTTCAATGTAACTTAATTCTTTAATACTAAGCCAAATTGTTGTCACATTGTACTCTATATGCTATATGTACTGTACATAACAGACGACCTCAAGAAAGATTAGTTTCTGTAACTGGCTGAGTTACCTTCTCTAAATAATCTAATTCTTCTAATCATTATCATTATTACTAGTGAACACACGTGTTGACCCATTTATTCTTATAAAAATATATCTAAAAATATGTGTGTTTTTTTAACATGAATCATCATGAAATTTGCAACTGTAAACAAGTCATACGGTATTACTAAAAAAAAAATTCTAAACAAAATTCTCAATATGCTACAAATAACAATACATGACATTTTAATTTTATCTCCTAAATGATAATGGTTTAATTTTAGTTTAGGCACAACTTGATGATCTTGATTTTTTCAAGGGAATTTTATAATGAGTTTTTCATGAAAAGGGAGGTATTGGTAGTGTGGCAGGTTGATGTGACATATAATTAGATTGCTTTTGATATAAGCTAATACACCACTCCCTTGATAACTCGCGCCCTGATAACTCACCAACCCTCTTATAACATGGTGTCAGGCTGTGAATTCCATTTTTTAAACCGAAAATACCCCAAATATTTATCCCTATTTGTTGTTCTTGAAGAAAATCACGATCAAAATTGGTAATGGAAACTTTAATGTATCGCTCGTTTTATCATTGAAAATGGTAGATAGGACCTGTAAATTTTAATCAACACTATGAAATATCAAATTTAAAAATAGCTCATACAATTTTTTTTATTCTCTTTCCAAACAATATTCCCAGTACCCCACAATTAATGATATGTAAGGAAATTTCGATCAATGAAAATGTCACTTACGCCGAGTGGAGGCAGTACTTTAATAAATAAATACAAATTAAATAATTTTGTTATCAATTGAAATTTGTGTTCTAGTTCCATCTTTGAGTTCTTTTAAGTGTAATCGTCATAAATGCAATGTGTCTTCTTGTAATTAAACGTAAAATGCGTCAATCTACCATAACAGCTATGTCCGCAAGCGTTTCTCTGACAGCCTAATTAAGTGCCAACAGTGTTTTGATAATTGAATTGTGGAAGTATTTGTTGTATTGTAGCACTGAATTAAAAGCTAGCCTCCTTTGTATTATCACGTTAATTATGTCTTTTGAATTAAAAAAAAAGGAGACGGAATAAAAGAAAAGTTAAAAGGCACAAAAATCGGACAAACTTAAAATCTAGTGGTCTAGGTCATATGTCGGGTGCACTCACTTCATTGGATCAATTGAACAATGTAATAAACATTATTGTGTATGTAACAGAAACTACCTTAAATTAACTGACTCTTTCATAACTGTGATCAAAGATAACAAGGCAGCCAAGCGAAATGAATACTTATACTTCGTAAAATATCGAGATTGATTTCACCGATACGGACCATTGCAGGCAAGCGAGGTTCAGAGAATTCTTGAACCGGCATTTAGAGATATCCTCAGGGATGATAAGAAATTTCATTATTACTTACAATGAAATCACAACATTAACAATGTATTAACTGAACAATAAAAAATTGAGTTTCAGCCTAGATGTGTCACGAGAAAATGACGTGTTTTTAAAAAAAAAGGAATCTTGTTTGGTGGTGAATGAACAGTTAGTTTAGTTCCCATATTATGGACTACCGATTTGGCAAGATACTATTAAACACCATTAAGGGAACCAGACTCATCAAGAAAACAAAAAGCAGTGACGTAATACACAGATTTTTCATGTACACGTGATGGTTGTTCAAACCAGTTGGAATGATCTTTCATACGTTGGATATTTTGGGAAAAAATGTTATTTTAACAGTATAACGAACAACTTCATTAGAAAAAGAGCATTATTAAAAATTATTATCGACGTGATTGTAAAATGAGGATTCAGTCATTCAGTCATTAAACAGCCCAGTTCCCTAACGCCTCCCCCCTCCCCCCCCAGTTTTCTCGATGTCAAAGCGATTTTTTCCCAATTTGTGGAGGTCCCTCGGTAACTCGTGCCTTGTTTATAGTGTGGTCTATGTTTGTGGACCCCATTGTGCGCGAGTTATCGAGAAAGAGGTGTACTTGTATAGCGGTGTTGTACATGAACCATGGAAGGTAGACAAACACTCATGCAAGAAGCTATAATTAGCCCATTAAGTTGTTGTCTAAATAGGGTTTGTTGATGATCACATGGCGTGTGCATGACCAGAACCCTTCGTATTGGTTATCATTTGGAGGCTGAATTTAAACAGGCAACCAAAGCAGATGGTCTATCACATGATAATGTAGAGTACCCAATGATCAATCACTTGTCTGGCTTTTGAAGATACAGACAATGGTTTGGAATCTCTACATCCAACTACTGTAGTATCATTTATTGTCATAAAAAAAGGCATTTTCATGGGTACTTAAATTCATGGTTTTGCCTGTCAAAGTTTGCATATTAGTAGGTATTTAATTTCATGGTTTAACCTCCACAAATACCCCACAAAAAAGAATACAAAAGAACAAAACTATGCAGACGCAAATGGCAGTCACTTTAATGTTTAAAGCAACAATACCTCTTGAATGAGCACAAATCAAAGACCTGGCAAATTCAATTCTTTCACCATGTTTTTGACCAAACGAATAACATCAGTCAAAGCCGATGCAGCCAACAACACTAAAACAATACTTCGATCTCTATGAGCATCTATAAACAAAATTAGTGTAAAAAAATACATACACAATAAATGTCAACAGAAACAAGATTGATATATCAATAAAATGTAAAGTAGACATTAATCATTATGCAAATTATGTGCTGTTTACAAAGATATAACAATACTTTCACTTGGACTTATTGGTTTTATGTCTTGAGATGATTCATTTTAAAACAAATACGAACAAAATGTCTCAAGTGACTTAATTTAAAGACCCTTTTAATTTGTCTTATTTTTTCAAGTAGTTTTTTTAATTATTTATTTTTATCTGGAACTTTACAGGCTTCCTATCTATTACTGAAATACTTACATTATAGAATGTCATGACATCTGTATGGATGTCATTGTAAAGAGTGGTGACCTTCACCACAAGGTTACGTAGAGGACGAACAAATTCTGGGAGTTCATCTTCATCAATCTGTCCCAACTTCCCCATCACATCCAATGCTTTCTTCCTCATATTAATAACCTGTAACAGCGCAGTAAAAAAAGGATTATCTTCCCCTGAATACCAATAATTAGCTCCTTAACTGAGTTGTCACGTTCTTCCTCTTCTCAAGGTTTAGATTCTAAATGTATGAGACAGTACAAAGGGGTTATTTGACCCACAATGCACCAAAAGTTAATTAAAACAGCCTCTCTGTAGAGTTTCATGGTAATACCCCAGTATACCAGTTGACCACAGTATTTTTTTTTACTGGAGATATGTACTGTGTTAATAACTTAATTGGTATCTTGGTAGTTTCTGTCAGTAAGGAATGTACAGAAATTCCCATGGACTCTAATGTATTACATTAATGATATTAACAGCATGTTTTTGTCATTCATGACAAATGGTTTAAAATACTGTCCATTTTTTTACAAGATGGTTGTATGTAGCACAAATTATTGATGAATATTATAAATATATTTATAATCCTTTAATCACATTTTTGACACAAATCACATGCAGTGTCCAAATGGAATTTATAAAACCGGTATATATATTCGGGCCGAATTCACCTTTCTGCAAAATTGCACATTTAAAAAAATGTCATGTTATAGTTACTGGACTAGTGTAATGTGTATGCATGTGCTAAGTATAAGTATTCCTTTATAAGATAGTGAATAATCCTATGATGTTTTGAAATGCACTTGTTTTCTCTCTAAACTTTATGTAATTGCTCAAGTCCATTAAATATTTTCTCATTTCTTGAGGGAATGTAATTTATGTTTACCGTCCCTTTCTGAAAGTGATCTTGCCCTAGCAACTCACTCAATGATTCTCTGCATATTATATCAGTATCAACACTTCCTATTTGTATCAATAGTGTCTCTAATGCCAACATGATTTATTTCAGAGTATCAGCTATATTGTAAGCTTAATCAACTTACTTCAATTACAGCTTTTAGATTACAACCTATAACAACAGTTACACGTACACATAGCCAATTCATCTGCTATAAGACATTGGCTTCTTCATTTTCCAGCAAAAGGAGGGGGGTAATTTTTATTGAATTTTGAGCTAAAATATTTTTTCTTTTCTTTTTCAAGATAATTAATTTTAGTTTTCCAAATAATATTATGGATATAATATGGTGCTATTGAACAGAGAAATATATCTTTTTAGGAGCTCTTCACAGATGGAAATTTTAAAAAATGTGTCAGGCCCTTGATCAGAAGGTTGAATTATTGGTCCTTAATATAATTGCAGTATACTGTGTTATTATTGTGGTACATTCAAAACTACTGCTGTATACCATCGTACAAAATCTTTCATTGGACCCATCTTTACCTCTCAGTCTATGATAAAAATATTTTTTTTTAAAACCATATTTCTTATTCCATAATAAGAAACCCAAATCAAAAACTTTTACCAAGAATGCTCCAGTTCAACATTTTCATCTGACACAATTTCTCAATTAAACCAAAAAGGCATGTATTGAACATGTCAGAATGTGAATTTCTTATATGACTGTATTGTGATGAATGTGATTATTATCATAGTTCAATATCAATGTCAAATGGGCAAACAAATTTTACATTGAGATCCAAATTGCTCAGGATACTCAATTAATGCATCTGTCTTGTAATATACTGCATTGCTGAACTGGGATAATGGCCACATGATAAGACAGTTATCATGTGAGAGTCACATGACAAATCCCCTATGCTGGATTGCATGAAAAGGTGAGATCAAACTCAAAACCATCCTCATACCAATAAAGATTTTGGGGGAGATTCATCAGCCACCATAAAATGTAATGCATTTTAATTTCAATTTTATCTGCAACAAAGGATCCCAACAGTCTGAAAGGAAGATAACTCTGCAGCAGAAGAGAGATAAATGCATCAAAGGAAAGACAACAAGAGACCCAAGAAATGATAACTCAAATTCTGCTGTGAAGTTTTACATTTTTGCACATGGTGCAAAATTTCAGATATTCTCCTTATTTTTCCTAATTCTAATCCTTTAAAAAATCTGTACATCCTGAGGAAATGTAAATAATGTATATTTTTTCTATATTTTGATAACTGAATGATGGGGGTTATTTGGGTTTGAGGATAGACAGCCAAGCCATTATACATCTGATGTGCATGACACAAAAGTTTGCTAGCTCTGCATGGCTACTTTCACTTCCAGACTGCAATATATAAATGCAATAAACTGACAACGAACAGTGCAAAACAATTATCTAACTTCAACCCTTAACACATTAACCCCTAGTGACGACAATGGGGCAGGAGGTAGTAGCCTACTGCCGAGCTCTGTAGTGTCATGGTCATGCAAAATACACTGAAGTGGGTAGTATTATATAAAGGTAGACAGATGTAGCTCTACAATGATACCAAATAATCTGGAATATCTAGCTGCACTACTAAATACAGATTAAAAAAACTAATTTTTTGGACCCAACTTTTTTCTACCCAAAATTCGCCCGAGGTCGGAATCAGAGTTTGTGTCCAGATTTTTAGACTTTTCAGTCTCAGATCTAAGGCAAACCGGTATGAACTTCAAACAGTCAGATGAGCCTTTGCAAAAAGTAGTATAAGATTGGCATTTGGAATAAAGAGTGGTCTCCGTACAAAAAAGTGGCTCCGTTTAGCAAAAAACAAAAAACAAAAAAGAACTCCAACTTTTACCCTTCTGTTCATGCGCGAGTCAAATAGCCAATGAAAAACAATGTTTCTAACTAGGCAGTATGTTATTGAAATATCATTAGGGATTCGGTGTTTTGGGATCTATTCAGAAATAGCTTTCAAAACGTGTTTCCTACTCGATTTTCAGGCAAAAATGTCAAAAACCTCCTGGGGTTAATTAATGTATAAGGAGTCTTTATCAAAGGCAAATATAAAACATAGACAAAACAAACAAATAAAACACAAAAGCTGTTGTATTTGCAAACTATATATATATATATATATATATATATATATATATATATATATATATATATATATATATATATATTTGAATGATAACATTTATATTTTTTTAATATATTTGATAATTTCATAACTGCACTTTCAAATAATAATGATGTCTACAATATGAAAATTCATATATCAAGGCCAGGCACATCTTCACTAGCCAGGGTTCTGATGTGCTAACCCTGTCTACATTTTGGTGAACTGATCAGACATTTCAGTGCTTTATCCAAGCAACATCTGTTAGTTGTCATGAGTTGTCTCCTTTAATACGTAATGCCACTGCATCCAACAAAATTCACAAACTTGAAGCACCGAAATATCTGATTGATCTGCCAAGGTTTAGTATCAAAACTTTGGTTAGTGAAGATGGGCCTGGCAAAGTGTGTCAACCTAATTACATTTTGAGAGCTGTAGTGCAAAAAAAATTGCCCTTTGCCTTATCTACTCTCAATAGTGTCCCCAAAGACCTGGTGCTGAACCCCATTTTGCTGACATCTACCTAATACCCCAATATAAGAACTGTTGGTCAAGAATTCTGGGTCAGTAGGATGCTTTCTTTTACTATGAAAAGAAGTATTTCAAAATTTCTCAAGATTATATACATTCATCCATATCTGATGGCACAACACCATAATTGGCCAATCCTGAAAGCTTTCTATGCCAGAATGCTTTCTGTAAGAAAGCTGGGTTGTTTAAGTCTTTTTGATAAATCTATGTAAATATTGTTGTTTTCAGCAACTCTGTCCATATTTGACACTGAATTGACTGGCATCAAAACAAAAAGTCTCTTAAGTCTCTATGCTGTCAAATTTGGTCAAAGTCTGTTAAGTGATTTTTTGAGAAGCCGGCATATAAAGGTTTTTCTATCAATGGAAACAGAAGCCATATCTGATTAAAGATTGGCATAACTCTTATAAAATTTGGAAGTCATCTATGGCAGAATGATTTGTCATAATCTGCTGAGGTGGTTTTTAAGATGTCGTTTAAAAGTTGTTCTATTTTTAATATTATGGGTACCCAACATAGATGTTATCTATATCATCTGCATAAATTGGCAGGGATGCTTTCTGTCAAACTTGTTCAAATCCTGCTAAGCAGTTTTTGCAAAGTCATTTAAAAAATATTTTAGTAATGGTAAACATATTTCATAAGGTAGACATTATCAATTCAACACATCTGAAAAGCCATGATGACTTGATGCTTTCCGTCAATTTTAGTCAAATTCTGTTGTGCACGTTTGAGAAGTGGTTAAAAGGTTTGTCTTTTTTTTAGTGTGTATATATGTGTGATTTGGATTTTTAATGTAGCTTTAACAATCTTTCAGTCATATTGCTACAATATCTGCAGTGTGGCAGTTTATACTTATGTCTAGTACTGGAACATCATGCTGTAGACATATGGCATCATGTCCTACCCAATCACATTATCCTGGCACCAGGAAGACCAGTCCAAACAATAATATCTTAATGTTGAATGATAAGCAAGGCAGCTGCAAGTACCATTTTTATATGTCTTTAGTATAACTTGGCTGGGGTTTGAACCCACAACCTCCCACAGCCGAGGTGGACACTCTAACCACTTAGGCCACTTGATTGGAAAACATATCAGTGTGTTCTTATAGATCTTGCTGCCACAATGGTCCCTGCAAAATCATGTACAAACTACCATTTTTGAGAAGTTGTAAAAAAATAACATTTTAAAAAAAAGCAATCATGAACGAAAAGAAATAGAACAGATGATGGAAGATTCATAAGTTGTCAAATATTTAAAAATAAAAACAAATTTTAAAAAAGCAAATGTGAATGAAAAAAAATAGATGATGGAAGTTTCAGAGGACCTTGTAGTAAGGTATGGCCAGGTGAGCTAAACAACGAGCAAACCTTTGATGGCAGTTCCTCTAAAGTCTGAACAAAAGCAATAATCATATCTTTGATGGAGATATCACCATTGATTATACTGCGGAAAAGGTCCACCCCTGTCTCTATTGCTCTGATCACATCCAGGATGATCTTACCAAACCGTTTGGCTGTCTCAATGATTTTAGAGGGAGAAAATTCCTAAAAAATAAAAAGAGTGTGAGAATTTTTGTGAAATGCAAACATTCTTGTAAAATTATCACTTGCTTTATAAAATGACCCTATCAGGGTGTTGAGATGACAAACCTTGTTTAATTCATTGATGGATTGAGTTAATATTTTCATATTTCAAAATATAGTTGTAGTTATGGCAGTTGCAATAATCTCTGCAACTGGCAGGTTAATTTGCAATGTTTTTGCAGAGAAAAATTTAAAAGACAAGCCTAAACACTGTGATGTATTATAAAATGTGCACATGAGAAACAATACTGGATACAAGTTTGTAAAAATTATGTTTGAATGAGTCTATAAGACCCCTGACTTTATTACTCAAACTGCAAGATTTTACTGTTCAAGCTAGCAAGCATCTCATTTAAGAATATTTCATTGCACTCAAGGTGGATTTAAGCAAGCAAACACAGTATGTATGCAGTGGGGGTGTCAGGTAGCACTAATTTCAATTATTTAATATATAAATGTCACAATTGCCTGAGCTTGCTTACCTCTTTTGGGATGCAAGTCACCTTGTCCAAGCTCATAATTCCATCCTGCCATTAGATGGAAAAGTTCTAGAACTCTAGAACATGAAGAAAACAGACCCAGTCTGACTCCCACATCATAGGCCCATGCTAAATACTCCTCCTCTTTGACTGGGACACATAATATGCTTGGGACATCAGAGCAGGGTAGAAAGGAATCTTGCAATATTGACAAGTAATTCTTACATAACAAAAGTTAGTCTCGCCCTATCCCCTAAAAATAACCTACATTTTAATAGCAGCAATGTAAAACTCACAATAGCCTTGCTGAATTTGCCAGTTTGGAGGGAGAGACAAGGGGTAAAGAAACTGGTATAAACCAATTAACTTACCCTTACAGTAGGAGTATTCCTAATGCAATCTGACAGTTTGGTATCTTTATGAGCCATTATTATAGGGCTTGAAAACAAAATGCCTTTGGTGCAGTAGAGATTGAAGGTAAAAGGAGAATGTGAGTGACAAAATGTAGCTCTCCTAACATCCTCCAATGAAAATGATCAAGACTGCCTCATGAAGTGAAAATAGGCTTGACTTGAGGAATCTGACAGTTGGGTATCTTTATGAGCCATTATAGGGCTTGAAAACAAAATGCCTTTGGTGCAGTAGAGATTGAAGGTAAAAGGAGAATGTGAGTGACAAAATGTAGCTCTCCTAACATCCTCCAATGAAAATGATCAAGACTGCCTCATGAAGTGGAAATAGGCGTGACTTGAGGAGTTTTAACTTTCAAAAAGGATCCCTCCCAGTGAGAACTGACAAGCTCTTGAATAGTCCGGGTAATCCATTTGGAAATAGTGGATACTGAAATATCAACAGAACTCTTAATAGGAAGGAAGAAACACTTCTGCTCCTTTCTTCTCAATTCTGAACCAACCAAATAGATCCAAATCCCTGTTGCATTAGAGATTGAATGTAAAAGAAGAGGAATGTATCATGTGAGTGCCAAAATGTAGCTCTCCTCCAATGAAGAATGATTAAGATAGCCTCAGGAAATAGAAACAGGCCTGACTTCATGAGTTTTAACTCTCATAAAAAAAGGATCCCTCCCAGTGAAAACTGATAAGCCTTCTAATAGTCAGAGTAATCCACCTGGAAATGGTGGCTCCTGAAATATCAACCAAACTCTTAATAGGAAGGAAGAAACATTTCTGCTCCTTTCTTCTCAATTTTGAACTAACCAAATAGATCTAAATCCCTAACTGGGCAAATAAATGCATCTTGATCAACCCCTGCAAAGATATAACTGAACCAGGAATCTTGACAGAGAGTGGAACTACCAAAGAAAGCTGGTTCTTTGCCTGGAACCAGGGTTCATTAAGAAACTGACTCTTAATTAAAGTTGAACCATAAACAACCCTTCTCTAGAGACAAGGCAGTGTCAATGCTCATTCCATCTCCTCACAGATGCCAAATATAGCTGAAGTCAGTTTTAAGGGAAATTTTCTCAGAGGAAGCTATACTCAATAATTCAAATAGTGGATATGGAATGGAAGTGAATTATGTCTTAGCCATGGCAAATGCAACTTACAGCTTTACTAAAAGAAATGGTCTCTGCATACTGATTGCTTGATAATAGCTAAGTATGAAGGTGGAGAAAATGTGAGCTGCTGTGAAGGAGAAACAAGATGTGCTGTGACAGAAGGGTTTTCCTCTATAGTAAACTCCTGGATTCATCTACCGACAAGGTAAGGATACTGGTGACCAAAAACGGTTGGAGCCACAGGACAGCTACCAGTATGCCAGTGATTTGCACAGGCAAGTGCCTTAGACCTCTCAGCCATCCCGGGCCACATATCCCCACATTAACAGAATCCTTAAAATGGTATTAAACTGAACATTTCACCATGTGCCAAAAGAGTGACAAATCTTGCAGGAGGGACTGGCTGAGGATATTGCACATCAACCATCAACTAGTCATTCAAATACGAGAGGATAAGAATCTGCAGAGATTTCAGGTGGCCTGCATCAACTTCCATCACCCTGATAAAAGCTTGTGATAGGGCAAACAGCAGAGTTCAAACTGAACAAATAACCTGCTCCAGGCAAAACCTGGGGGTATTTCTGCTGGGGAGGAAATACAAGAATGTGAAGGCATATATTCTGAAGGTCAAAGGAGACCACCCAGTTTCCGGACCTTGTCACATACCAGACTGAAGTGGTACTCTCCATCCTGAACAACTCTTCCCACAGGAATGTGTTTAATGTGGACAGATTGCACACATCCTCCATGATACCCACCAGACCCCTAAAAGAAGGGCAAGCCAAACACTCACAGGGATGCTTATATCAGAATAGATGGCAGGAGAGGGGATGCATCCCAAGGGCTCCCCACCTCCAACTGGGAATGTGGAAGGAGTCCACAAACTTTCTCCATTGAACTTTTTAGCCACCTCATTTAGCAAGTGGAGGATGAGAGGAAGGTTTGAAAATCTTGGGGAGAAGGACCCAAAGGGGCAGTCTGGTCTGCCTCAACAATCCAGGAGAATTAACAGACCACCTGTTATGTCACCTGGCAAACTCCTGAAAAACCTTTGAAAAAGCTCTCCAAACATCAAGGAACATGGGAGAAAAAGCAAATCCAGGTGTGACACTACTGCCCTGGACAGTCTCTCCAAACTCAAAGAGAATTCTCTTGCCCTCCAAGACAGAAGACTTGTAACACAAGTCCCGAGGTAAAAGGCAGTAAACCTCTCAGTCAGTTCCCACATAAAACTTATCAGAATCCACCAACACAGAAAGGACATTGTCACCTGTGCTTGCTCCTTTGGAAAGTAGTATTTCCATCTAAACATCTCTGTATTGAGACAAAAACTTGGAAAAAATAGGGTTTTCTCATCCCTTATATCTTCATGGGAAGTCGTACCTCTCATCCTTCCAGAGGGAAGCGGAACAACCCCCATCCTCTTTGCATAGCTCCACTTGAGCAGCCAAAAGGAGATCCACAAGCCACATTATTCCATACCCTCCTGGAATTCAGGAGGTACAAATCCCATAACCTCTTGGGATCAAAGAAGTGAAAAGAAGGAAATTTCTTCCTACCCATATAAGTATGCCTACTCTAAGCAACTTCCAATCAAATTTGTCAGGCCACATCCATCTAAAGAAAGCCTTTTTGTGCCTAAATTTCCCACACTCAGACATTTAACTCTGAAATAAACAATACCAAATATTCAAATTCAGAGTATATACTGCCAAAGAAAGTACTTATATTAATATTCCAATACAACTATTATTAATGTGATGTGATTTTTTATTTTTAACGTAGCTTTAACAATTTTTCAGTCATATCGCAATGATGTCTGCAATGTGGCAGTTTATAGTGATGTCTAGCACTGAGGCATCATGCCACAGACATGTAGCATATGTCCCACCTAGTCACATTATCCTGACACCAAGCTGACGCTAAGTGAGGCAGCTGTTAGTATCATTTTCATAAGTCTCTGGTATGACTCGGCTGGGGATCTAACCCACGACCTCCTACATCCGAGGCGGACGCTCTAACCACTAGACCACCAGAGCGGTTATATTATTAATGTACTACCAAATATTATAACATTACAAAATAAATAATCACAAAATTTTAGCAGTACTTAAGGTATGCAATTATTTATTTAAGCTTTTTATTAAGTTTTTAAGGTTTAAGTATTTTCCTAACAAGACAACTCACTGTGTCACCAGCTAATATGCCCTTACAGTATGTATCAAAGAAATTTCTAACAAGTTCTCACCTGCAGTATGTTAAGGTTATATTCAACTCCTCCGCCCAGACAAAGACGAGCTTGGAAAAAGTCAAGATTGATACCAAGGATTCCCAAATGCACCCTGGCATAAGCCTCATCATGGACGTCAATCTTCAGGTGTCCCTCAAGAGGTGCTATGAAAAGAACACCATTCAAAATTGGATGATTTTTATTCAGCAAAATGTATCTGAATGCAAACAATGCCAGAAAGCTGTTAATTTTCTTGTTTGTAAACATACAAAGTTATTCTTTGATTAATTCACATGATTCCTGTACATACCATAAAAAAGAATTCCAGAAACTATATTTGAGGAAACAACACGGGGTTGGGGCTGTTAAAAAAACTTTATGTCTAAGTGGACAATGAATGATGGAGGAGATATGACTTGTCCCCATTGATTAGAAACCAAAACTGACTGCTGCTGTGACCAAATAATTAGATAATGCACAGTTGGTACATAGCATAGTTCCATGAAATCCAAACCAAAGGAACTTGGATATGGCTATGTCTAAACCTAACAGAAAATCATCTCTTTTAATGGAAAGTATGACAGACCTTGTCATTTCAATATATTAACTACCGTGATTTACGAAATTACAGAAAATCACTATTCGGTAGAAAATTTAATATACAACTGCTTTCAAAGAAAGAATCATCATTTATTAACTTGATTGTGATTGGTTGAATGTCCTTTTACTGTTCATTACTGATGATTCAGATCATTTGTAACATTAACATGTAAGGTGAATCTTTCTAACACAAAGTTCTACAGCACATAATATATCTGCTATGACTGATAGCAGTGCTTGTTTACCAGCAGATTTATCAGTCACTGCAGAGGCAAGGCAGTGGATATATCTGCTATGGCTGATAGCAGTGCTTGTTTACAAGCAGATTTATCAGTCCCTGCAGAGGCAAGGCAGTGGATATATCTGCTTTGACTGATAGCAGTGCTTGTTTACAAGCAGATTTATTAGTCACTACTGAGGCAAGGCACATGTATGCCTTGGATATACATGTCAGAAGTAGCAAATGGTTCACTCCCTGAATTTGTCTTTCTCAAAACAAAAATCTAACTGGTTAAACTTGTAAAATTTCATCTCAAACACATTTAAAATTGGGCATTGACTCTAGGTCTAGTGTCAAACCTTGCAGTAATTATAATGAGCTAGAGACCCTCATCATTCTGAACGCTTTAATAAAACAAACTCATGGCAACATTAGCATTCATGGATTCTACTTAAATACACAACTCCATATGTCAAATGTTCTGATTTACTTTGGTAGAAATTCAACTCTGTGCAATACAAAACTGTCAAGTAGAACCTCAGCAGCTAAAGTAAACCTGAGCTGTGGTAATAGTTCTGCAGAATAATGATGGACAATAAAATATTGATTGTCAATGATAATGTTCTAGCCCTTACAAATGTTTAGATCCAGTAGATTTTTCATGATCACTCCAAATGAGGCCCCTATCGCAGATGTGCCTATCTCCTTTCTCCAATCTACACTAGGAGACTGCAAAAGGAATTTCAAGTTCAGGTCGAAGAAGCCTCGCTTTTGACGATGATGTACAGCTATGTCAGTAGTATTCGACTCAGTCCCTTCTGTTAGGTTCAAAGGTATACTGAAACAGTCAAAAGTTCCATTACAAATATCATACACAACGATAAGATGAACCCATTTAAATAATTCAAAACAATAAGGACACTGCCTGTATGTTAAGCTCTTAATTAAAGCATTGCAGCAAAACATTTTTCAAGTATTTTAAATGCTGATGACAACCCATTAAAGTGACTGATATATTCTGGCAATGAGGCCTGGCACTGTTTATTCAAACTTTTCATCAATCAATGCTGGAATAAATATCATGCTTTGATTTATAGCAAAATAACACTGTATTTTATATCCACTATATTATTTGAACAAAAATCATTAACTTGAGACAAAACAACAAAAATTATCTCAGCTCAAAACAAAATCACAGCCCCTCCCTCTAATTAAATGGACAGTACCTTATAGATGAAGAATTTGCTCAGCGCATGTTAATTGTTGTACAAGTTGAAATATAACAACTGGAAGCAAAATGAGATGTTTAAGCCAACACTAGAGATGACATCATGTGAAAGATAATGTGTTGTTATTAGAGAGCTTGTTGATAAATATAGGGAGGTGTTGACATTGAAGCCTACAATTTACTATTACACTACTGATATAATAGGCCAGGAATCTCTGAGTGGGATGCCATCATCCCGGCAGACAGGAACAGTAAGCATGAATCACACTTATTCAGCAAATGAGAAAATATTTAGCAAACCCGAGAAATTACATACAATTTGAACAGAAAGCAATGCCTTCCTGAAAATCCGAGAATGATTCAAACTCTTACAAAGGAATACATGCAATTAACACATTAATAAACAATAGAAGCTAACTCAAATGTGACATCTTTTAATCTGAACTTTTCCAATAATTGGATTTGACCCAAATATCTTCCACAACATTACATTTGGCCACCACATTGGCATACATGTCAAACATGTGATTAAGGCATAATAATATCATCTTCTCTCAAATAAAATTTGTCTGAGACAAAATAATCTGTTTTCATAAAAAAGAATAATATTTCTTTTAATTATTTGTAATGAAAAAAGAAAACATGCTATTAATATTATTAAATTTGTAATATCCATGGCAACCACCAAAATACCAATACTGTAAAAAAAAAACGTACCATGGTATCTACCACCAGAAAAAAAACAAAAGGTGGTAACCAATGTACTGGTAATACCACACAACTCTAAAACTTTCAGCAGGAGTACATACTCATCATGGAAATATCTACCCTTTACACATCTTACCCTTCCATATCACCCAGTCAGGCTGACCAGTATGCTGATCTGTATGGAGGACACTGGCTTTGGGAAGGTCCTAATAATGCAAAATGGCCTCCTATAATAAATACTCCTCCCCACAGATCACAATTTTAACTTTTAGGTCAGTAACCATGATTGTTGCCCCAATCCATTTGTAGAGCAATGTTTCCTCACATTTTGGAGGTGATGTAAGAATCAGATTGAAGTGTTCTTGGTATTGATTTACAGCAGGCATTTAAACCTATGGCCAGTAGCCCAGATCCAGCTCACATATTTACATCAAGGGACGTGACTTAAAAAATTGCTTATCTGGCCCATGACCCAAAGGAAGTTGCACATACCTGATTTAAAGAAAATTGTTCATTCTTTAAAATATGAGAATTATGGTGTGGTAGTCTGTATTTTAGCAAAGGTGCAGAGTGAGTAATGCTAGTCCAGAAGTAAAATGCATAACTCACTGCAAGTTGCTTTGTTCACAGTGCAGCCTCTCAAATAATGCCAGATAACCATGACAAGAACTTTACGAGGATTTGGACACAATGGAACATCCAGTGCTGACAAAGAAAATGCAGAGGCATATAGGAAAAATAACTGTGATCTAAATCCTCCTAATAATAACCCATCCAGCCCTCCCCTTCATCACCTTCCTCACTGGCACTCTACCTACAACTGCTGAATTGTGATGAAGACACTGGATTTTGAAAACACAAAAAGGTACAGCATGGTATGCCATCATTACTAATAGCATGGCAACATATCATAAATACTCCTCATGAAAATAAACTCTCTTTTCTCATCTCCATCCCCATTCAAATTTCCCAGACTTGTAATCTGTCAATCTTTCCTATTCTGTGATGATGACGTTAGCCTTGGGAAAAGCCTAAAACTTCAAAATGGTTTCCTATCATAAATGTCCCCACTCACAGAAACAAATCCCCTTTCCTCATCCACACCCTATATATCTCCCAGATTTGCAATCTGTCCATCTTTGCTTATCTGTGATAGTGAAATTAGCCTTGGGAAGGGCCTAAAACTCTGATCATATATGTTCCCACTCAGAAACAAATCTCCTTTCTTCATTCCCACCCTCCACATCCCCCAGACTGGTATTCTGTCAACCTATGCTAATTTGTCACATTGATACTGGCTGGGTTGCATCCAGATTTAAGACAATTTGGACCATATGCATCTGAACTCTACCTCAAGTATCCTTCTGGGGATGAAGGTTGGATTTCCCATATGAAAGATAACACATTCTCCTAATAATACAAGCAACTCAGCCTGGGTTCCTTTGATCTGGGACTTTTATATGGTTTAGATGATAAAGTTGAAATCTTTCACCTACAAAAATGTTCAGTGGCAAATCCATTAAATCTAACAGGCTGTGTTGATTGATCTAGTTGGGTCTGGTGGCCATCTGTGCTGCTGCCACTGACCCTAGCAAATCCAAGTTTGTCTCTGCGATGCAAAATTTCAGACATAAAATTTGAGAGGAACTTGACTCTACATGCCGGCCAACAGCTTCTACAATATCTCCCATCAAAACATTGCATTCAAAAGTGAGGCTTGCAGAGATGGCTTGAGACTTCTGAGCAGTAATCTATGTAAGGCTACTCTGATCTAATGAGATGTCAGAGTACACCAAGCATACGGTCCACTTCAGCCAAGACTAAAGGCCATGATGCATGATATCCTGTGTTCTGGCTCACAGAGATTACTTGAAACATCAAAGCAGTACACTACGAGAGACAACTCTGAACTGGTGAGACATCAGAGTACACCAAGTGTACGACCCATCTGAGTCCCAAAGAATGGGCTTGAAGGGTGATATAATGTGGTCTGTCTCACACTGGAAGGAAGCATCATTTGCACATGCCATGACATATGTCTGTGAGCTGCAAGTGAGTCCTTGAGAGCCTGAACAGGATCTTTCATGTTTGCTGTTCTCAACCTGGTTATGGAAGAGCAAGGGACAACTTTGATTTACTGACAGACAGTAACCTATTTTGGGTTATGAGGCCCAATAGTATCATAAGAACCACCTAACCCTCCAATCTGATCTGAGGGGAATTTGGGTCAATGTAAAGGGATATGCAGCCCTCTTATCCTGCATGCAGAAGCTAAAGCTATCAGGAAACATGGTCGGTATGATAGTGACTTTAGCGATTTGTGTGGGCTAGAAGTTCGAAGGGGTTTGAATCGAGTGATGCTAAAAACCAGGATTGGATCCCTTTAGAGACAAAATAAGGGATATTGGTCAGAGAAACCAATATCATCTAAAAGATCTGATGGATCTCTATCCTATCCATGTTGCCATGACACCAGAATGTGTCCAAAATCATGGGGCAGAACATTTGGCAGCGATTGGGGCCCGACTGTTTCTCCTCAGTGAACAGAGCCAGAGGAAAGTCAGTCAGTTGAGGGATAGAGACATGCAGAGGGACAATATAGTTGGTCACTCTCAAGAATCTCTCCACAACTGAAGGATGGAATTGTTCGACTCAGAAGGCTTAACTGGTAAGAACCGAGCATGTAGAAGAGGGCAGTTGATTCAGGTTGGCCAGACTTTTTCTGGGGGTATTATCATTAGGAAAAGTAGACTGGTGATACAGGGCTTGCCCCTGCAAACAGGGGCTATCTGAATCATCTTGCCATTTTGACCCCCCAACTTTAGCACAGTAGAACAGGCAGCAGAGGCCCACAACCCCTTCCAATTGGCTGACAGTGCATCCCATGACCCAAGCTGTTGTGTTTAGAACTGGGAAGACAAAGGTGAACAGCTTATGATGCCACCTCATTGTCAAGAGATTGACCATCAGATGCCCGTGAAGTGCATAAATCTGAGTGATGACCAATTGATGTAGGGGCCATTCCATGTGAAGGACATGACCACCTCTGGATTAATTCTCGGCCAAGCTATTGATGCAGCCAGAAGGTGTCTGATTTGTATGTTGATAAGGAAGTTGTTGCACTCCATAGAAAATGCCAAGTCAGAACATATCAGACAAGGAGTTCGGTAGATCCCCTTTTTGAGGAGATAGGTCACCACCACAGAGTTATCAGACCAAAAGAGGACCGTTATCTCTGCAGGTGAGATCTTTACAGAAATGAAAGGCATTCATGGCAGCCTTAATTTCTAAGATGTTGATGCATAGAGGCCATTCCCCAGATGTAGCTAATGATAGCAAAGGTCAGGCGGGCACTCCCACCATGCCCACTGGTGGTGGTACTTTACATTGTTCCATCTGGGGCTCTTCAGTGTGATTCTAATGGTCAGCCAACCTGGATTGCCAAACTGATGTGGAACGATCGAATTTGGGTGTGATCATGACTGCTTGATTAACAGGACATAAAATGGGGTGAAAATGTCCTGGCAAGGCCTGCATAAAAAGAGATGGTCAAGTGGGATCAAGATCGCTGGCTCATAATAAACAGTTGCAAAAATTCTCCCAATGAAATCCAAGTCCTGTTGGAAATGGACTCAATGACTTCAACGATATGGTAACATGAACACAAGGGGATGTGCCAGATTCTGGTTGGTTAAGATGTCCATACCTTAATGGAAAAAATTCTGAAGGTCTGACTTTCCCAGTTCACTAAAAGGCCTAGATGATCTAGAAGAGAAGGAAGATTATTCCCACCTTGGAGTAGGGTATGACTTACCATGCTTCTGTAAGATGCTGCCCAAATATGCTGCCCTAGATGTAGATGATGTTGCCCAGAACAGGGAGATGATGCAATCCAGTCTGATTGAAGGGATGAATTGATAACTGTGTTTTTGTAAGTGGAACGGGGAAACTAGCAATAGATGTGGTGGATAGGGACTTGAAAAAATGTGTCTGTCAGATCAAGACTGACGGCATACTTGCCCTGTCTGATGGAGAGGGAGATTCACCTCACCATACCCATTCTGAGTAGGGTGAGAAGACTCTGGTCAATGATAGGCCTCCACCTCTTGTTTGCATTCTGAAAAGCAACAGTCCTGAATAAAACACTGGGGAATGTGGCCTCGGCACAAAGCTCCTTTAATGAAGGATCTTACGGTGTATTCATGTAGAGTAGGCATGGGGACTATTGATGAATGAAACCTGAAGCTCCCCCCAACCCTTTCTGAGGGAACAGGGAGGTCCAGTGAGCTCCAATCAGTTTCATACCGCCACTGTACTACTGCATCATAGGGATCGATGTGGGTGCACATAACTAAGGAAACTGATGCCTCTGCTCAGTCATGTCTGTCCTAGACACGAGCTTCCCCTTTAAGATAAGCTGTGAGCAATCTAATATTTGGCAAAGCCAGCCTTCCCAGTAGTGCCAGCATCTGGTCTGAATGGTATGTGGTTGGCACAAGAAGACAGAAAACAAAGTACAGATTAGCAAGTTAGTAGGTGACTAGCTAGCTACTAGCATAATTTATCTAACTTGGCAGCCCAGACTGCCACTGACTACATATTATAGATGGTGTATATCAGAAACAATGTGTACATAATATAACAAAGCACGAGTCATGGCAGACTTCCATGCTTTGAAATTGCATCTAGACCTTATAAAATAATATTCTGTGGAAAAGACACAAACAACACAAACTAAAGCAGAAACTAGTAATGGGTTGAAAATTACTAGACCACTAAAATACTGCCTAACTAAAGACCTGTGAACGTATCATATCATAAACATATGGTCCTATATTAAGCAGCATCATTTATATCATAAAACTCATCATCATGAAAATATTATCCTCACCCCATAACAGGTACTCCACCTACCTTTGGTCGTCTGTAATAATAACATTGGCTCTGGGGTGGGACTGATATTGAAGCATGGCATCATATCGGACATACTCATCTTCATCATTGGCTGCTGTGTGAAGAAGAAAGTCTGCAACCTGTTGGTTGAACAAAACAATTCAGCATATTTCCAAGAAAAGTTAACGGAATCAATAAGACCAATATCATAAGTGATGTATACTTATTCATAAATTAAATTTATGCAGATTTACTGGGTTTTTTTTCTAAAGAGTACCATGAATAGCATGTTTAACAGCATTCTATGTATATCTCTTAAAGTTTTGTAAAGAAACCATTTTTCTTCCTTTAAAAAAACCATGAACATTGATCTTTCACAGGTGTCCTCCTTACCCCAAGTGCAAGCCATCCTCACAGTCTAGCCCGGGTACAAAATGCGCAATTAGTCTTATTGTGTGAAAATAATTTACATTCTTTTAGCCACAGTGATCTTTGGCATTTGACCTTTAGACTCCAAAATCATTAGGACTTTTTCACAATCCAAGTGCAAGTCACCAACAAAATATGGTAACTATAGATAGTGGAGAACTTAAAGTCACTGTGCAGAAATAATTTTGCTTCATTCAGTGGCACTGATCTTGGCATTAGACCTTTCAACACAAAAATCAGCATGATTTTTCCTTGAATCCAACTGCCAAGCTATCCACACAGTCTGACCATTGTAAATAGCAAAGAACTGTTGTTGCTGTTGTGCAGAAACCATTTTTCTTCTGTTAGTAAGTGACCCTGACCTTGTCTATTTTCACCCATCAATAGGATTCTTCCCTACCTCAAGTACCACCCATTCACAAAGTATGGTAACTGTAGAAGTGTGCAGGCAGATCAATGAACATCATTAATCTAATGGCAGGCTTATAAAGAAATGGCAAAAGCTACAATCTGTTGTTTTACTGTATCAACAAAACTTGTAATATTTCAGCAGCATGAAATCACCATCATTTTCCAATTTTACAGTAAGGTAACTGTTAATTTATACAATTCTGAGTAACCATTACATGAAAAAATATTCCTTTTTTAAAGGAAATACTTACACTTTATTATAACTTAAGGCTAGTTCAATGACCTACCTCTACGTGGTGATAGTCACGTAAGGCATGTATGGCTGCACGCTTGATCCAAGGAGAGTTTGTGCTGTTGATGTGGGATACAATGTATTCCAGAGAACTTTGATGAGCTGCATTGCCCAGGGCTCCAATTAACGAAACTTTGTCATGAATGTAGGTCTCTCTTTCTTCAGGTGTCATTAACTCTCGTTTACGTCGATACTCCCATGGATCTGTAGACCATGTGATTAAAAATTAGTTATGAAACAAGGACATTACATACTTAACAAACATGCAAGAACTTGGCTGTATTCA
The DNA here is from genome assembly GCA_028554795.2 of Sinohyriopsis cumingii. NCBI lineage: Eukaryota > Metazoa > Mollusca > Bivalvia > Unionida > Unionidae > Sinohyriopsis > Sinohyriopsis cumingii. The sequence goes on from CM068838.1 coordinate 86,271,493, forward strand.
TAACATTTGTGCCAAAGGTCTTGAGACAAACCTCTCACCTTAATATAAAAAGAATATAGATGTGCATACAAGTTCTAAATCTTTTAGACCTCACACAAGTTCACTCAATTCACAGACATCCAACATATACATGTTTAATTAAAACGCAAGCAAAAGCACTTTCTAAATGTTTACATTCAAGAATAATCTACAATACCTTCCAAATAGATAAAGCTAGACATATATTGTCATGTTTTATGTAATTCTGTCTGAACCAATTTAAATATCTTTTATTTGTCATGAATATTCATACAAGATCCTCTCTTTACTAATATGAAGGCCAAGCTTATCATGAATTTAAATATATTTTTATCTGATGAATATTCATACAAGATCTTCTTTTTATTAACACAAAGCCCAAGCATATCATTAACTAATTTAAATATATTTTTAACTGATGAATATTCATAGTCAAAATCCTCTCTACTACGATGAAAACCAAGATCCTCTCTTTACTAACATGAAGGCCAAGCATACCATGAACTAATTTAGATATATTATATCTGATGAATATTCATACAAGATCTTCTCTTTACTACCATGAAGGCCAAGCATATCATGAACTAATTTAAATATATTATATCTGATGAATATTCATACAAGATCCTCTCTTACCATGAAGGCCAAGCATATCATGAAATTTCTGTATGGCGGCCTGAGCACGCTCCTTATGTCCTTCCTTCTCCATCACGCTTATCACTGCACCATATGTCAACACAGCTCTCTGATACGTGTCCTCCTTGAACATGGATGTGGAAAATTTGTCCCTGTCAAAACACATATCCTCCAACATCTTCAACAGTGACTGAAATACAGAATAATGTCTATTAAATTTTAGATGTTTTTCTTTGACCAAAAAAGATTTTTATATGAGTGATGTTAAAAGCAGTTCAGGACAAAACAAGTTTGATATCAAATTACAACAATGAAAACTCAACAATTACTTGCTAAGAATATTTTCAATATTTGCTGGTTTCAAAAGTTGGTTTCAAAAGTTAGTATCAAATATCCAAATGGAGAATGTTAAGGAGAATAAGTACATGGAGAAAAATGAGGACTTATGAAATTACACACTAATGGGTGGAAATGCAGAAAGTAAAACCTCCATGACAAACAAAAAGAGATCAAATTGACAATCCTACTACAATCAATGTTGTAAAAGATTCAACCCCAAACCCCCTTAATCAATGACCTTTTCATCTATTATTTGGAATCTTAAATATTTTTTCCATGGCAAGTTAACTTTTATGATGCAAACTGAAGATATAGTCATTCAAAATATTTGTAAAAGTTATTTTGGTCTCAGTTTAAATAACACTTCTCAGCACGTAAAAGGTAAAAACAAATGAATCTCACCTCAGTGGGAAGTTTCTCCATGCCAATAACTTGCATCAGTAGCCGCTGTACCATTTTGTGATCAGGCATTCGCTGTAGTATAATGTATCGAATAAGAAGTTCCTGGGCATGCTCAGTCCCCAAAACTCCAAAGGCATCAATCATATTAGCACGGTCCTTCTGGCTTCTGGCAAGGCTAAAATTATTTTTTTAAAAAGAACAAAGTTAGTATTTTCCTTCAACCAGTCTACCAACTTTGATGTCATATGCATTCGTTGCATATGCCAACTACACAAACCCAATTGGCATTGGTTTCATTTTCCAGTCAAAGTATGTTCCATGTACAGTTCTCCCTTGTCATAAATTGCCTTGCTATAACATGACTCCAGTGTGTTGTTGTTGTTGTTGTGGGGTTTAATGCCATTTTCCAGCACACAAATAGGCTATACATGGCCACTCTGGGCCCCGACTCCAGTGTGTGTGTGTGTGTGTGTGTGTGTGTGTATGTGTGCATGTTTGTGTGTGAGATTTGGATTTTTAACATAGTTTTAACAATTTTTCAGTCATGTCACTGTGATGTCTGCAGTGTTGCAGCTTATGCAATTCATTCCAAGACTGAAGAGTTGAATTGTTTCTGCTGTAAGGCTCTCTGAACAATAACTGGTGTGTAGGAGAAGATGGTCCAGCTAAGCTAATTAAGCAAGTGGGTCCGTGGGTCTTTGAGAAGATTCAGCCCAGTCAGAATCAACCTGGTAAATCTATCACTAGAACGAGAAGATTGTTGAACCGGGATTGGTGAAAGTGGGGAGAGGCAATCAGAATTACTTTGCACTTCTGGCCCCTCAATTTCTGTAATAATCTTACAAACTAAGATCACTGGGGGTGTAGGCAAGGGGCCACAGAACCTCCCAACAGAGAAAACATGTCAACAGACCAAACCTCTGGATCTGGTACCCGAGAGATAAAGGTGGACATTTGATTCCACCTGGTTGTAAGAAGATCAGTCATCAGATGTCCCCATAGCTGGCAAATCTGATGAAAAACCAATAGGCAGAGGGACCATTCTGTACAGAGAATGTGTTCCCTCCTTAGCAGAGAATCGGCCAAGACTGAGTCTATCAGGAATATGTCTGACTTTGATGTTGATGTTGCTTTCTGTGCACCAATGACAGCGTTCTATGTTTTCATATAATCCTACGGAAAATGGTTGAATATTCAAATCTGAATATTAAAAAAAATAACTTTTCTGTTTTTCTCAAAGCATTGACTACACTTACAAAGAAATAGCATTGTCATATACCATACACATACACACATGTGCTAATACTCACATAATCACAACCACACATAAATAGAGATGAAATTATAAATAATGATTATCATGAATAATTATTAGTCCTCTGCCTTCATACTCTTTTAAGTGAGAATATATCTAAACAGCCACAGCATGCAGATGAACTCAATATAATGAAAAAGAAAAACTATGACAACACCTACTCACCTTTCAGGAATGTATACAAGATGACCAACACACATGGTTCAAAAATTGTCCCACCCAACCAATCACCAACTCCTTGCTAATTACAATAGTCTAAATTTTGCAAAAGTCAACCGCTTCAGAGATAAAATATGCTATTTGTTATGGATTTTGATGTGCTGAATTCAAATATGACAATTAAAACAACTCGCTGGCTACTGTTTCAAAGACATTTAAGTTTTTATATTTTGTGTAGATAGCAGTTTTAATCATAAATCGTAAACCTTGGTCTTTTCATATGTTTATGGTTGCTTTACATGATAATATTTCACCTATCCTGTTTATGTAACACTTTAAAAAACAGCAAAAGGGTTATATAAATAAAATTTATTATGAAACAAAAGGCAAACAACTATTATATATATATATATATATATATATATATATATATATACATAATTTAGTTCTTTAGTTATCAGCTCTTCTTGGTTTGTCTCTTGTATTCATTAAATAGAGTGTCTCTTGTCACTGTCCAGCAATAGCCTGCAAGCACTGATGGGTTCTATTTGCCCTGATAGCATTTCTTCATTGTTGCAATGTCCTGGTGAAATCGCCCACCATGCTCATCACTCAATGCTCTGCAGTTCGGTGGGAAAAAAATTTATATGAGAGTGCAAAAGATGTATCTTGAGTGACATGTTGCAACCAAAGTTTTTGTATGCCTTGAGAAGGTTTTCCACCAATTCCCTGTAGTTGTCTGCCTTGTTGTTTCCAAGCGTATAAATGTTAGAATGTTTGGATAATGCACAGTCCACTTTTTCTTCTTTGACACACCTTTCCCAACTTGAGGCACCAAGCAGAAGAAACAACTGCTGATATAATCTGTTGGCTCTCTCCAAATCATTGGCACCACAAAAGGCATATATTTCCTGTTAACCACTGGCAAAGATTTGTTGCACAAGTGTTGCAGCACGTGTGGGACCCCCCTCTTGTCCCGATCTCTAATTTTGCAGCCAAAATAAAGGTGATATGCTTTTTTAACCATTTTGTGATGTAAAAGTCACTTCACCACAAAGAGAGCAAAAGTTATCTACATTGTTCACACAAGTACAAGGCATCTCAACTCACTTTGGCTAAACAGAAATGTATCCCTTTGCAAAATCAAACACTGACAAATAAGAGAGCACAACAATGTATGATTTCTAGAGCTGATATAGGGCAATTCATTCAGCAGAGTGATGCAAGATTAGTTATAACTGCATCATCCATGACTTCTAGGAATAACATGATGCAAGTCATATCATCAATGATGCAATACCAGCTTCAGATTGCATCAGTCATTGTTTTGACTAAAAAGCTAGTACTGTCCAAACGCAGTCATACATTTATTCAAAAATCCAGTCAAAGATGTATTTTAGTCATTACTGATTAAAATTTGGATCCCTTCCCTTTATAACTCACTTATCCTCTGTTATTCCCAAGTCAAGGGTCATATATACTGACCCAGTATCATATCTTTAAAACTAAAGCCAATCAACAATTTCAAGCATCAGTCATTCTCCGTGATCCAGAACTAGTAGAGTTTGACTACATTTATTTAGGCAGTGTTTTGGCTTAATAAAATAATTATTGTATCCTATCAGCATTTATCCCATCAGTATGTTCAGCCACTGATAACAAAGTAAAGAAGAAATTGCAGATTTGTTCCTTATGTATGATTTAAGTACTTTATTGATTATCTACAACCACTTTTACTTAAAAGTTCCCTGTTGGTTTGCATCTTGTCTACTTGGATAGAATTTAAAGGTTACATTCCAGCATGTCATGCAGTGAAATAATTTACATTCAATTCTGACTGTGGTTATTGGTTGTTTGAGTCCAAGGTAAAACAATAACCACTAATCAGAACTGTAGCTTATTCACTGCATGACACACAACTATTGACACCCAAACTGATCCAAATATACAAAAATCAACAGAGAAAGATCATCCAAAAGTAGCTAATAATTATCTGTAATGTACTTAAATTGAACATTGGGAACAAGTTGGAAATGTCTCCTTTTCCATGCCAATGGATTACAAAAAAACAGCACAGAAGTGTTCAGGAGGTAATTCTAAATCATGCAAGTTATATTCACCTTGTTAATTTGTAATGGGGAGTAGATGCTGTCAGTAATCTTCAGCATCACTGACAGAAATGATTGCCTGTGGCCATGTGTTCATTTTGCATCTTCGGGAAGTAAAACATAAAGGATCTGGTAAGTTAGTCATGATTCTGCTTCCATACTTGGACTTGTTCAAGTTAAGATTTGCTTACAAGAGGAAATTGCACTATTCCTGTTTTAAAGAGAGAACCATAATGCCTTCCAGATTTAAGTGAGGACATGGAACTGTTAATAAACTGCGTTTAAAGCATTCATTAAGTGAGGACATGGAACTATTAACAAACTGCATTTAAAGCATTCATTAAATGAGGACATGGAACTGTTAATAAACTGTTTAAAGCATTCATGCAGTGAGGACATGGAACTGTTAATAAACTATGTTTAAAGCATTCATGCAGTGACAACATGGAGCTGTTAATAAACTGTGTTTAAAGCATTCATTAAATGAGGACATGGAACTGTTAATAAACTGTGTTTAAAGCATTCATGCAGTGAGGACATGGAACTGTTAATAAACTGTTTAAAGCATTCATTAAATGAGGACATAGAACTGTTATTAAACTGTGTTTAAAGCATTCATGCAGTGAAGACATGGAACTGTTAATAAATTGTGTTTAAAGCATTCATGAAGTGAGGACATGGAACTGTTAATAAACTGTGTTTAAAGCACTCATGCAGTGATGACATGGAACTGTTAATAAGCTGTGTTTAAAGTATTCATGCAGTGAGGACATGGAACTGTTAATAATCTGTGTTTAAAGCATTCATACAGTGAGGACATGGAACTGTTAATAACCTGTGAATCAGCCGCTGGGAGTAGACTTTTACTTAACAGACTCTGACGGAGTATTCACACGACGTTAAGTTTGCAAGAAAGCTGACAAGTGGAATTTCTGTGTACATAAAATGGAATTAATTTCATGTGTTGATAGTGTTAATTATTCAGTGTGAATTCATCATGGCAAGAGAAACAAATTGGAAAGAAAATCATTTATTTTTACCTTTATGCACGAGTGTTATTTTTGCATGTAACATGAAATTTATGCCATTATGTACATAATTTTATTGAGAACTGCTGTGCCAAATTTCAGCTTAATTAAACAAATACAAATAAAATAATAACAAATTTATTGCAAGTAGCCCCCTCTATAAAAATATGCAAGCCAAGTACTCTCAGCAAGTCTCAGGGATAAAGGCACTGGTAAGGCTAACACTGATCTAGGTGATCTCTCTGCAAGTATGCTGTAGGGGAATACCTAGCTATTAGGCTCAGGGATTAATGAGCTAAGATGACAGTTCCTAATATGCTAAATACCTAGCTATTATACTCAGGGGTTAATGAGTTAAGATGACAGTTCCTAATATGCTAAATACCTAGCTATTATACTCAAGGGTTAATGAGTTAAAGCATTAGTCTATGTGCTTCTGTAATCTGCACAATGGAAATGAAACCAGTCCAGTATGTCAGTATATATAAAACAGCACATCTCTACCAACGAACCTGAGTGACACACCTTCTAAAGATGAAAAAAACCATCATCTTGATATGTATGTATGTTAATAATGTATCATATCATATACTGTGTATTGTTAATCATATCAATGTGTGGCAGAGATGTATGGTTTCATCTTACAAAAAAATATTTAAATGCTCTTCAATACTAACATTGGCATGCCATCCTGGAAATAGAATTGGGCCACTTTGGTCAGCTCCTCATCGGGTAGATCTTTCAATATATGGACTATGTTGAAAAAGCAGGTATTCAACTGAGGTGAACCTAAAAGCAAGAAATCAGTTTATTATCTACTAAAAAGCTAGCATGCTAGAACATTTTTTAAACTACTTTTTTAGTGCATGTGAAGACAAACAAATACATGAAAAGAAGGCAACTAAACATTCCTTACTGAGTACCACTTTTCTGTAAAAAATATAATCAACAAAGAAACATTAACAGCATCATTCATTTGATGCCAAGCTGTTTTAAACTTCACAGACCAGGACAGATGGCCAGTACTTAACACTCACTCTATCACTTAACACATTACAAATCAGAGAAGCAACTAGCAGTTCTGAGAATATTTTTACCTAAAATTAGTCCAAAATTTTAAAACCTGGAAAATATAAGTATCTATACTTATATTCCAAATCACTTACTTAAAGTGCTTATACAATTAATCACATTTTCAGTTTGATAAAGTAATCTATAACAATGCAATACTTTGAAAAGTTTCAGCTTTACCTTACAAATAAATGGCATGAAGTCACCAAAAGAACTCAAGAATAGAGTTAAATTTAACCAATCTGACCTGAATTTCAAGAATAGAATGTTAAACTTGGATCTGAACTCTAATAGCTGAAAATTAACTGACCAATCAGGCCTGAATTTTTCCAAAAGAACTTTAGTCTAGACCTAAATTTAGCTAATCTGACCTGCATTTCAGAAACAGAAATAAACCAGGACTTAACTTCAGCAATATGTTTGGCTGAAATTTAAGCCCAAATTAAAACTGACCAATCAGGCCTGATATTCACCAACATAAGTTAAGTCTACACTTAAAGGAAACAAAATGGCTTGGATTTCAAGAAATTGAACCTGGAAATAAATTTAAGTCTAAAATCCATGCACCCAATTCTGCTGGAAGTCATTAGTGTGACTTAAAATTGACCAATCAAGTGTCTTGTGCTCACCTTTAAAACTTGTGTTGGTGAAATGGGGCCAGGTCTGCAATCTGACTAGTTTAAATTTAAGTTTGGTCTTAAATTTGTTTATCAAATGTGTTGAGTCTAAACTCAACTTTAAACTTAAGAAGGTTAAATTAAGACCAGATTTAACAGTGGTTATATAAAGTTCAATGAGAGGAAAGATAGCCAATGGAAAAGGTAGAATCCAAATAATGTTAATAGATAACTAGAAGGGATTTGTTTTTGAAAGCAACTCCCACCTTCTCATATGGTAATGTCTTTATTTATCAATGGTACAAGGGAAAACTTCAAGTAAGGTAAATATAATGATCTCTTGTTGTCTTCAGGAGTATGATAGATATGGTCTCTGATCCTTAAGGTCCAGATTTTAGTCAGTCTAACATAAAATCAAATTAGAAAGGTTCAGATTTGCAAATTAGGATAATTTTTACATTTCTCTGAATGAGATCTGAGGCTAAAATCAGCGACCCAAAAACACCAAAAATGTCTTTGTAAAAATATTGTAGGCTAAATCTAAGTCAGCAAAACTCAAAACAGGATTTATACACTTCAATTTATGTGAAATTTAACTGACAAAATCAATACCACTTCAGAATGTCATATGAACAAATTTTGGTAACTATTCATTTTTCATTTTTCCGTATAAGATTAGTTTGGGAATTGGGATTATTTATTTAGAGATTATGTGAATTATGATGAATCAAACCTTTTTGCTGATTTTCACCTGCTATATACATTTAACAATGATCTCGTTATCATTTCAGTATGTTTTGATTAACATAGCTCTGTTATATACATCATTCTACACATTTTCAAATATATTTCTGCATTTTGAACATGAACACAAAATTTTGTGTGAGAAAACACGTTAAGCATGGAAGTAATATCATAAACTGTGTTGACTGTTTTGTTTTCAGCCTTTATAATCATAATAAGAAATTTTGTTGTTGTTATTGTTGTTGATGTAGGGTTAAACGCCATTTTTCAACACAAGATAGGCTATACATGGCAGCCAGTATTAATGGTGGAAGGAGAACCCGGGAAAACCCGGGAAAGAACCACTGACCCACGAGAAGCTACTGGCAAGCTTTCTCACATACCCATATTGGACAAACCCCGAGACTCGAATCCACGCAGACAGATGTGAGATGGCAGTGATCAAAAATAGTGAATGCTTTAGACCATTCGGCCATTCAGGGCCCCAAGAAATTTTGTAGTGAAAGCATCATTTGTTAGCACTACAATACACTGGAGAGATCTAGTAAATGAGAATGGTTTGAGTAAATGAGTAAGGTCTGAGTAAATGAGAAAGGTTTGAGTAAATGAGTAAGGTCTGAGTAAATGAGAAAGGTTTGAGTAAATGAGAAAGAAAGGTTTTTGAGTAAATGAGAAAGAAAGGAGAAAGGTTTGAGTAAATGAGAAAGGTTTGAGCTGTCGATCTATTTCATTTTGTATGGCCTTGACCCCTAACAAAATACAATATCACATTTATTTGCTAAATTGTACTAACATAGTTGTTGTTGTCAAAAAAGCACAAGTCCAATAAGTTCAAAATTATTGTGTGAAGAAAATGAGCTGTTATGGCCTGAAAATCTCATTTTAATATGTATACATGATTAACATTATGTTTACAATACATCATTTGTCTACTTTAATACGTATATATGATTAACATTATGTTTAAAAAACATCATTTGTCTACTTTAATTGGGTTTGGCTTAATTGTGCTAACACCGGTTCATTAAACAAATGTCCATGTTCAAAAAGATTTAAAAAATGCATTTGAAAAAAAGAAATTTGCTGCAATAACATGAAAATTAAATCAACTATTCTGCACAGAAATACAAAAATAACAGGGCAGATCTCTTATCTACCTTATGTGCTTTTTGCTTAATCATGTTTAGAAAACATTTCTCCAAAGAATTTAAAAAGTCCAAAATATTCAACACAGTTGCCAAAATATAACTGGAAAGAAAGATGACAGTAACCAGAACTTAATCAGGTCTCAGGACAGACCTAAGGTATCTGAAGAGAATTCTGGTCTGATTTAGCTCCTTAGTCTTTAAGCAATGCTATTCACAAGACAGCTGATGGAAGAATGACACTCGAATGGACAGCACAAAATCAATATTTAGCCTATGCTGCCAATGTTATGATCTTAACAATTACGTCCAGTCATAATCATCAAAAAAAAAATGATGTGTGAAGCCCCAGACTCTATCAAAACATTGCTGACCCCATTTTCTCTAAACATCAGCATTAATATTACTAACACTATAGTGGTACATGTACTTTAGCCAGCACTTCTTTGCAAAACAAAAGCCTGATATCTGGAAATGACACCAGGAAACGTAATCAGATTAATTACCTTACCATATCAATTAAATGTTGTTTCTGGACACATATTAATAATAAAATGTGGCCACTTGTGAGGAATAAATTATATATTTTTGCAATAATATGTTGTCTGCTGGTCATGTTAGAGAGGTGGCCTTTCTTGAGGGGTAATTTTGAACACAAACTTGCTGGTGTCAAGGGAATAAAGCCTTAATAAGTGTGTGGCCGCTGGTCAGGGGGCCGTTCATGAGGGGGACCACTGTATCTCCATCCCTAAAATGTGGTAGTGGAGACACATAATCAAGATAACCAATTAGCAACAAAGGAACTATTAAGACAGCAAAAATATTGTTTCTTTGAGTTCTGATTCTTCAGTATGTTAAAGAATGTTGTAGATATGAATTATCCAGATTTTACAACATGGAAGAAAATGTTGTGGACAAAAATTATCCAGATTTCATAGTAAGAGAATGCTGAAGGTATGAATTACCCAGGTTTTACAGTATATGAGAGGATTTATAGATATGAATTATCCAGACTTTACAGTATGCTTTTAAACATGAATTAATATGTGGAACTAACCTTTTTCTGGTTGGTTTTTCATACATGTCAGATTTCCACTAACAGACTCCCAGGCCTGTGTGATGTTCATTTTCATCGGTCTCTGCTTTATCTGAAATTTTATCAGCAGAATTAAATGTGAGTAACATACCATGTAACTAGACTTTTGTAAGCAGCTCAATGACAAGTATTTTCTAAATCATGAACACTGCTGTTCTCAAGAACGCGAATTTTTAAGGAAATTATGTTTCTCCATCAATACTTACCCAATGACATTACTTTAGGAATCTTAGCCTGCAACCTCACACATCCACTTCTACTAAAATATAAAAATAGTCTTTCTTGTCAATTTCAAATATAGACAAAGGGCAATAACTCTTGATCATTACCTCCCCATGCCACTGCCAGGAGTTGCTAGATTTTAGCCGAGTGATATTACTAACGAGGACGCTTGCATGGCGGAATGGTTGGGAGGGTTTTTAAGTAATGTGATTGGGTAAGTATTCACAGAAAACAATATATTCCAAAACTGAACACATTCCCCAACTGCATTATATTAGTAGAATAAGTAACAGAAGCATCCATCCTCTACCTCGCATATGTTCTAGGGAATGAAGGTTGACTCCCCATGTGAACAATAACCTGTTCTCCTAATTACATAAGCAACACAGCCTGGGGACACATGACCTGTGACCCTTACATCCAGTTACAATGAATATTGAAATCTTCTTAACTGCAAAATTTCACTGGTGACTCCCACAAAGCTAACAGTTGACCATCTCTGCTGTCACAACTGGACCAACCAGATGCAAGTTTTGCCTCTCCATGCTAAATCTTTGAGATAAATGCCTCTATTACATCTCAGATTGAAATGTTATGTTCCAATGTGAGGCTCACAGAATTGGTACAAATCTTCTAAGCCGTAATCTTCATAAAGTGACTCTGAACAGGTGAGATGTCAATTTACACTGAGCATACAACTCACTTCAGCCACGAAACAAGGGCTTGAGGGGTGATATCCTGAGTCCCAGGTCACACCAGAAAAGAGAGGCATTTGCATATGCCACAATTTGTCTCTGTGCATTTCAAGTAGTGCTTGAGAAAAAAAAATTCATAACGACCTCATAGAGGTCAAAAATAGCATGATGTAATGTGGTCTTAGAAGGATGAAGCCCCTGAGGTCACATAATCAATCAAATTGGCAGAAATTGAAATAAAGAAAATACAACCTACAGCTGAATTATTGGCTTACCCAATAAATCCAAAAGGAATAATGGATGATTCAATTAGAACACAATGGCTTGGATTATCAAAGGATAAACTATATGATGTTACCTTTATAGCATCGAAGCTAGAAACTAGCAACACCTGGGTGGCAAGGGTAGGTAATGGGTAACAGTTATTGCCCTTTGTCCATATGAGAGAGACAAGAAAAGACGATTTTTGTCTTTTAGTAGGGCTGTATTTGCAAGGTAACAGGCTAATATTCTTAATATAATGTGATTGGGGAATGTATTTAAAGGAAAAACACAAGATTTAAACTGTGGACTACACTACACTTACAAGACAATTAGCTGACTAGTTTGTCAAATAGTTGACAAATTTATTGAAATTTACTCAAAAACATCTTGTCAATTATACCAGCACGTATGTACCTTCTATAAATGCAAAGTTTCTGTCACTTAAGTGTCTCGCTGATCAAGAGTCATATAACCATAATCAATGTCCATCATTTTAAAATGAAATGAACACCAAGAATTTTCAATTATCCACTTCCAGGTGGTGTCATGTTGAATATGCAAGAGATACTCTAGAGTCCACTTTAATCACTGGATGCACATGTACTAGACTTAAAAACCTTCTATCTAATGCTCTGTAGCTGAGGCCAGTGGTCCAGTTATAACCCACCCACATGTGGTCAGCAGCAGTGGTCAGCAGCAATAAGATGGGCCACTAACTTCACCTCCTTATTTTTCTTCCACTATTGTTTGCAAAGATATCACAGGTTCTGTGGCAAATGCTTCATGTCATGAAGAGAATAAAGACACATGAACATTTAGGATACACCCTTTGTCAGGATATATAAAGACACATGAACATTTAGGATACACCCTTTGTCAGGATATATAAAGACACATGAACATTTAGGATACGCCCTTTGTCAGGATATATAAAGACACATGAACATTTAGGATACGCCCTTTGTCAGGATATATAAAGACACATGAACATTTAGGATAGGCCCTTTGTCAGGATATATAAAGACATATGAACATTTAGGATATGCCCTTTGTCAGGATATATAAAGACACATGAACATTTAGGATATGCCCTTTGTCAGGATATATAAAGACACATGAACATTTAGGATATGCCCTTTGTCAGGATATAAAAAGACATATGAACATTTAAGATATACCCTTTGTCAGGATATATAAAGACACATGAACATTTAGGATATGCCCTTTGTCAGGATATATAAAGACACATGAACATTTAGGATATGCCCTTTGTCAGGATATATAAATACACGTAAACATTTAGGATATGCCCTTTGTCAGGATATATAAAGACGTGAACATTTAGGATATGCCCTTTGTTAGGATATATAAAGACACCTGAACCTTTAGGATACACACTTTGTCAAGATCAGTGCCTACTCTCACAAAGTACGCTTCAAAAGAAACCAATCTCTGCAAGGAACATTCATTCCAGTTAGCTCTGATTTTCCTCACAAGTTGTTCCAAGCCATCTTGATAGTACAACAGCTAGAATAAGTCACTTAATGCCAGATCTTAGGCTATGTTTATTTTAACCATGTACATGTTAGATTTCACTCTGCCAATGAATTGGGGATTATGAATTCCACAATTATTAAACAAACAGACCTAACTCTGTAGAAAGAAGCTGGAAAACTTCACTCAGGTAGCTGACATCTAACCACTAAATTCAAAAGCATTGACCAAGGACTCTAGGTCAGAAAGAGGCTTTTGGAATCTTTTAATGATTGCAACTGTTTTGATGTTTCACTACTTTACTGCACCTTCATCCACAATTGAGAACACAACAACATCATTTGTCTAATATGGAAATGCCTCCTTATGCCAGGATATTTTCTGTCAAAGTTACTAAAATCTTGTTGGGTGGTTTGCAAAAATCTCTGTCTCTAAATATTTCTGTTTTTAGTAACTATGGCCATATCTGAGAGAAGATTGGCAAAATCTGAAGAAAAAAGCAAAAACAAAAGAATAATCTGAAATATCTTTATACCACCAAGATTTCTCTCAAAATTTAATCCTATTCCAATAACCAGTGTTTGAAAACAATGTACTTTTTTGGTAAGTAATGACTGCCATATTATATGATTAGGGACATTTGTCCCAATAATGGAAAAAAATGTCCCCACCCCTGACATATAGTAAGACGTGTTTTAGTGACAACCCCATTTCATTATGAACGTCCCTTAAAGATAAGTTTACTGTAGCAATTATATGGTTTTTAGATGTCCACCATACCCATCATGTTTGAGGTCTGACTAGCACCAATTTTGTTTGGGACCAGTCCTTTAGTGCAAATCCTATGTCCATATGACACCCTGCCCAGGAGAAGTTGTAACAATATATTTTCAGCATGGGCCATCAAAATGAAGGTTTTATTCAGCATCATTTTATTTAGGGCCAACCAGACACCAATAAGAAGTGTTTTCATGACAAAGCCATTTCTACAGACCTATCAAGTGGACAGTTCTTCTAAATCTACCATCCTTTACCTGCATGGTGTCAATACATGCATTTGCCATTAAGGTAATGATTATATATTTCTGACAGAGAAAAAAGACTGAATAAAATAGGCTAAGCAGCAAACACTTCCATTTTTACTTTATTTCCATGGAAATCTTTGAATGAGTACTCACAGACACTAAAGTATACAGATACATCAAAAAATTTTAAGCAAACAAAACCAAAATACACATTAATGGGCCGCTTCCCAAAATTAAGATCCCTATTTCTGAAAATTATATCATAGGTAAATTGGGAAATTACTCTCCATTTAATTGAAATGGCATCAGACAATCTGTCTGGGTAACACATAAGCTAACTGGAAACAATTCCTTTCTGAGGCAGTTTTCTTTTGAAGTGTAGCTTATCAATGCACTGCTTGCGCAACTTAAGGTGCCTATCCTGATTTTTTTTTTTAACTGGAGAACAAGGCATGACAATAAGCTAAAAGCTTGTTAACTGAAAACGTATAGACCACATTTGTGCCTGAAAACTAACTTAAGCACACAAATTAAATAAGATCTGCTAGACAAATAGACATTGATAATACTATCTGTCCTATCAATGTTGTGGTGGGACATAAAAATAGCCTTAATTTTGTTTCATTTGAAACCAAGACCTACATTTTGCACATGGATCGAAGATGTGGTCATGTTCTCCTGTTCAGGTCGTGGAAGTGTGAACGCCACCCTGGTTTTGATCAGGAACATCAATTCTCCATTGCTGAATGCAGACATCTCAGGCAGCTCTAAAATTAAACAGTTTTGTATAAACAAAGAAAATTAGTGCAACAGAATCTGAATGTAAACACTGAACATGTGACAAAAATGGTGTGGGCTCAATTCTCAAAATTAGATGAGACCAGACTGGCTACCATGAAGAAAAATATTGAATTACAAAATTCCTAAAAATTATTGAAAGGATAATAAAAATGATCTACAAAAAATAGATTTTTTCAGCTTATTTATACCGATTCTTTACTCAAGTGAAACTTCTATAGAAATTCGGATTTCTTTATTCTCTGCAATTCCCCGACTTACAATTTAGCAAAGTTTTAGTCAATTTAAATGAACAATCTACATAAAGCGTATATTAAATGCTGTATTTATATTTCTATTTACGGTTGCTTAAATTTAAATCCACCTAAAATCACACCTCTTCAATCCCAAGGAACAAGAAGGAAATGTAAAAGTATAGCTTATGGCACTTTATGCACCCACCCCATGTTCAAATGTCCTCTATGTTTATAACTGATATTTTTCTGCAGATACCCTATTTCTTCTTTCAGTCAGACTGACCTTGAACATTGCCCTTGGAACTCCATTATCAACAAAAAAAATTCCCCTTATCCTAAGTACAAGCTACCCAAATAGTATAGAATAGGTCTGTGATGTTGGACAAATGTCACTGAGTGAAAACCGTTCTTCTGTTAGTCAGTGACAATGACCTTTGATCTTTTGGGGCAAAAATCAACAACCCTCTTTCTTATCCAAGTGCAAGCTGTCCACAAACTTTGGTTAAGGTATATCATGTATAATTATTGGTCAACCTCTTACAAGACCACCCCTTCTACAGCATGAAAAAGACCTTGTAAAAGATGTTGCCTTTCCTGAGAAGGATCATACAGGTTTGAGTAATAACTACATATAAAGTATTATAGAAAGCTAGTCTTTTTAAATATTTAATCTCTTTATCTGAAAACTACAAGCATGAATGTTATGGATTCAATGTGATAAAACTTCTATCAATGTTATTTAAAATAATAACGAATATATATCATTCATGGTGGAAAACCATCTTATCAATAAATTCTCGCAAAAACATCTGGTAGTAACTATCCCCTTCTGTCTATTCCATTTTCACATTGCAGGTGAATATATATTGACTCTGTTTATTTGAATCTATCTGACATCAAATTTCTCATTGTTGATCAAAGAACTCTCCTCTTTTCATTTAATGAATGTGCTTGTACCTTTTGTTCTAAAATTAGTATGTCTGACAACATTCAGCACTTTATGCAACAACTTATTCCCTCTTTTGGAATTTGAAGTTACTGTAGTATTATTTATATTTTGTTGGTCTCAGTTTTTATGGTTTCAAAGAATAAAAGACATTTTTGTGAGTACTTAAATTAATACTTGCAGGCATTTCATTTTGTGGATTAACCTCTAACAAATACCCCAGATAAAGAATACAAAAGAACATTAAAACCATTCCAACAACAAATGCCGGTCACTTCAATGGCTAAAACAATACTGCCACAGGCATGAGCACAAATCAAACACCTGTCAAGATCAATGACTTACATTCAACATCCAAGAGAGCAGCACCAAGTTAATCAGTTACTGAGTACACGCATTATGATGTATCCCTTAAAATACTGTCCATAAAGCTGTACCATGAATTACTTTCTGACAATCATGGCGTTAATACGGTGGCTAAAGAGTGGTAAAATTCAACTTAGATCACCGTAAGTTTGGATAATGTCTTCATTCCATATGAACCACAAGTCACCAGCTACCAAATCGCTCAGTGCAAACAGCAAGAAGCATCAACATTTGATGTGTCCCAAGTCCATCAAAGTGTGAAGATGCTAACTAAATTGAAAAGCAAAGAACTACTTCTTTTTGTTTGTGTGCCTGCCTTATGTATGAACCAACTTCAACCACTTGACCTTACTTACAACTTCATCAATCAAGCTAATTAAGGTTGAATGGATAAATGCAGCTCATGCAAAAACGTGTAAAAGATCATATCTAATTATCCATGACTTTGACAATGCTACATTTGTTTAATTCAAGAATTTCAGGATTATTTACCTGACAAACATTTGTGCATACCAGCAGACTTGACTGAAATGATTCAGTGGCTTGTCCACAAAGCGATGAAGTGTAAGCTTTAATGCTTTACAGTAATTAGTACACCACTCCCTCGATAACTCGGGCACATCGGGGTCCAGAAACATCGACCGCACTATTAAGTGAGGCGCGAGTTATCGAGGGACCTTTAAAATAAGCCCAAAACCAATAAAGTGATTGACGCATAACGGAAAAATAAGGGGGGGGGGGTAGGCAGATTATACTGTTGATAACTCACTTCATAATCGTTCTGAGATTAACTGTTAATAAATATCTCTTCATAACGGTGTACTTTATTATTTCCTCATAGGACAACATTAATTTCAGGATAAATTACAGTACACCACTCCCTCGATAACTCGCGCACATCGGGGTCCAGAAACATCGACCACACTATGAGGCGCGAGTTATCGAGGGACCTATAAAATAAGCCCAAAACCAGTAAAGTGATTGACGACATAACAGAGAAATAAGTGGTGGGGTAGACAGATTATACTGTTGAATACTCACTTTATAATCGTTCTGAGATTAAATGTTAATAAATATCTCTTCATAACGGTGTACTTTATTATTTCCTCATAGGACAACATTAATTTCAAGATAAATTACAGTATATTGAGGTGATCATCGAAAAAATTATTCCACGTGGTTTCCGTTCGCTTAACATGTGTACCACTTTAAACATTGTGTACTACGTCACTAATTTTTATGTTGAATTGGATACATTCTAGTTTTATTCTTTGATCCAAATTAGACGTTTTTTATATACAAAAGATCGCTCTTTTCGATAAACAGTGTCGATCGAACAATAGATAGATAAATATTTTTGAATGTGATAGAAGTAAAATGGAAAACAAAAAACACAAGGGTTAATCAGTACTAACATATTTAATTGGTCTACAAATTTAAAACAACGTAAATTAGAACAAGTTAATACTTGCCGTTTGTGCCACGCTTGACAAATATCAATTCACTTTTTGAAAAAAATCAGTTATTTTTTTTGTGCGTTTGTTACTCCTTGGTTTCTCTGCCGCCGAGCAAAATCCCTCAGATTTCTCAACTGCATGAGCTTTACGTAGTCAACATTTTGAGTCTCCAGCCACCTTATGGCAATATCAAAATATTTGATTGCTTCCTGTGCAGAGGGGTGGGAGGTGCAAAATCTGCGTCTGCATCACTTTCAACACTTGTGTTACTCCAGTTAGAATCGTCTTCTGCTGCAAATTTGTTCGCTATAGAAATAATTATAGTTTCATCTGACATGTATTCGGCTGTGGGGCAATCATTGTCAGCACAAATCCACTCCTCCATATCATCAAGAGAAACGCCCATCTCAGGACCATGAGTCTGTACAAATTTCTCCCAAACAGCCTCGGCATTAATGACATCAGTTTCACTGAAACATTTGAAGTCACTATCATCGTCGTTGTCTCTGTTACTGTTTTGCTTTAGGTCAAAGGCAGCTCCAAGACCCTTAATCCAGCACCCGAGGTCTTTTGTAATCGATTCTTTTTTTTAATGCAACAAACACTTCCCCAAGTTGTTGATCAAAACAAAGCCGGCGTGTACATGTAATTAGGTTCTCACAGAAGTACTCACGGGTTTCGATGTGACGGTCAATTGACTCTTTTCATGTTTTCAATGAACAGAATATGTTGTGATTATAATGTTTACACTGATTTCAATTAAAGGATTAGAACGTAACTTTCACACAGGAACACGTTTAATTGGTGTTTATTTCATTCTCTGTTGCCACCTGTTAGCATTTACCAGAAGTTTTCATTGATAGCTATTTCACCAGACTGTTTATTTACAGTATACTGACACCTATTTATCATAAAAACTTACATAATACATGTATATGATATCTTTAAACAGAGGTCTCGCTAGGATTTGAAAACTGGGTCTTTATGCCTCTGAATTCAATCACTAAATATCGGTACATTTTCTCACTCGGCCGCCAGTCAAAGCCTTTGGACTAGCCGCCTGGCTGTTGCATCATGTTTTTTTTGTTTTTTTTTAATGTACTCTTATAAAATGGCAACAGTACATCAAAGAGTCTTTCAGTCACTGAATTCTGTCATTGTAAATATCAGCAAAGTTAACTGATTAACAAATTTTCCCACAAAGCAGGTGGCTGAAACAGGACCGGTAAATCTTTGAATTTTCCCGCGCACCTATTACATGCATATGGAGGACTCCCGCCTCAGTGATTTTCTGCGTTCCAGATTACAAATTGGCGTCCAAATACGCGTAATTAAGCGTTTTCGAGATCTCTGAAATTAATTCTTCTTTAGAACTTGCAAATTTCAAAATATGGATTATATTTTTACGGGCATTAATCACCATTTTCGATGATAAAACGAGCAATTTATCAAGGTTTAATTTATCAATTCTTGTCGTAATTTTTTCATGTTTAGCATATTTTAAAGATATTTTAAATACATTTTCTCTGGAAAAAATCGGGAGCCAAGATGGACACCGCATTATAAGCGGGATCGCGAGTTATCCGGGCACAAGTTATCGAGGGAGCGGTGTATATACACCTAGTGATTCAACAGTAATTATGCTTAAAATTCATTATGGATGTACTTCAGTAACCTTTTCATTTAGCCATGTTTGCTCCATTAGCTCTAATTGATGCTGAGCACACAGGGATTGATCTTGACATATTCACCTTCTTCTGATACTGGCAGTAATATTGTTTTAAAGATTCGAGTGACCAACCTTTGCCAAAAGCATATATTTGTTCTTTTATCTTCTTGGGGGGGGGGGGTATTTGCAAATTTAATCGACAAAATAAACATCTATAAATCTGCAAACTCAGCGACATGTGAATAAATGAATTTAAATGCCAATGAAAATGTAGGCTTTTTTGTTTTCATAAAATCACAAAATTAAATGAAATTAGAGTATGAAGCAAAAGGCAGCTGTATATCAACAGAATTGTGGTCATGGGATTCAGACACATCACAAAGGAGCCTGAAAACGTATCTAATTACAAAATAGCCTGAAAACGTATCTAATTACAAAATAAAGTGTGACAGATGGATAGGAATAACTCGATAGGTT
Organism: Sinohyriopsis cumingii; assembly: GCA_028554795.2. NCBI lineage: Eukaryota > Metazoa > Mollusca > Bivalvia > Unionida > Unionidae > Sinohyriopsis > Sinohyriopsis cumingii. The sequence continues at coordinate 86,291,820 of CM068838.1, forward strand.
ACTGCATGTGTAGTGGTATATCACAGAAATGTTTCCCCATGGTTCAATGAGAAATTTCATCTGGAAATGCAAACTCTTTTCAAGGACTTTTCAGTACTGTTAATTAGAAGATATATAAAGTTATGAAGAACATTGCTTACAGTATGTATAGTCCACAAAATATTCCAAATTAGTTGCTACAATATTTAACATCAATGGAATATTTTTTTAAAACTACACGTACATGAAGAAAACGGTCAATCAATGGGCTGAGGAGCATAGGGGTAGAGGCACAGTAATATTATCAACATCAGTTGGGCGGGGGGGGCAGAAGTCTTATTTGCCCAAATTTCAGACTCCTTATGTTTTTCATAAAAAATTATTCTCAATTCATTTATATTATTATTATGAATATTTCATTCTTGTGACTTTTGTCATTGATCTAGCTGAGGTTACTATCATTCTACAAATCCTATGTTATACTGATGATGAGGACTTTAGAGCTAAGGTCAAATGCACAGATATCAGATTATGGCAGTACAGCACCTGGCACTAGTTCTAAATTTTATGTAATCAATTTTAACTGAATTAAAAAACACTGTACTTTACAATCAGTGTTCAACTAATTTTGAGAAATGTTGGGTGCAAATAAGAGAGAACTGAAACATTCTAAGGCTGCAATGTTTTTTATTACCATGATTGGTACACATCAATGGTATTGTCCTCACCATAAACAATACTTACGTACTCGAAGATCTAAAGCAACCTCAATTACCACTAATCCTATGCCTTTCAACAAACAGCACCCAGTTCTTAAACGCTTCACTTTCACATTCAAACAGCATGCATAGTCACTCAAAGGAATCCACCACAATGTATATGAGCAATTTTTGTATTCACCTTAACAACCCAATAAACACAGTATCCATTCATTGTACAATCCCAAATGAGGCTGAGTACTAATGAGCACACAAGCATCCCAACTGGAAGTCTTAATTTTCCACATGTAAGCCACTCAAAACTGAAGCAAAATTCCATGAAGATCACATTTTTAACTTTTTTTAACAGCTTTTTTATATTTTGCTCAATATTTATATCAGTAAATTAATGTTTATCACAAAATGATTTGCTGTTTTTGTTTTGGGTTTAATATTTTTTCAGCACATGATAGGCTATACATGGCAGCCAGTATAACTGGTGGAGGAAGAACCCAGGAAAACCCCAGTAACAACCACCAACCCACAGGAAGCTACTGGTAAAGGCAAATGCTTTGGACCACTTGGCCACCTGACGCCCTCAAATGATTTGTCTATATGTTCAAGCACTTTCTAATGATTACTGTTTTCAAGCACTTTTCCATTACTATTTTTAGCCAACCTCAAATTCTAGCACCTTTCATGGTAATAACATAAATTTAAGCACTTTTCAAGACTGGACAAATCCTGTAGCCTTGAAAAATTGCAGAAAAATAAGAATTTGATTCTGCAAAAAGTAGGTTTAAAAAAGGGAGTCTAACAAAATGTAAGAAAAAATATGCTGCTGGAAAAACAGATAGATGGATGCAGAGACACACTGATAAACAGATAGACTGAACTGATGATTCAGAAAATTGTTGTTTTATACTAACCCATATCACTGAACTGTGTTACTGCCTTTACATTCCTCATTGCAAAATTTGGATTAAATCTGCAAATAAAGAATTAACAATGAATCACATGTATAGGGGAATTTTATTTACATAATTCAATGTAAAAGAATATTGACTATTTTTGTTTCATTTTATTTTCGGCAACAAGCAGTTGAGCTGAATAATACTACCCTCCCTCCCCCCCCCCCACACACACACACGCACATACAATTTATGTCTTTCTGCTTACCCTGGATGTGCAACTCCTGGAACAGTGAAGTCTTCATCAACCAAAACACGGTGGATGGTCCCCAGTTTGTCATGGTAGTGCAGGGTCTATAATAAGATATATATATCAATTATATCTAGCTCATATATTAAATCAGAAATTTACATTTTTTTCTTTCATTTACATATTAGAGATTCAGGACAACAAATATCTTCAAAATGGTGGAGAAATAAACAAACATTCCTAAACTGAACTAAATGGGCAGGAATTCATTTAAGTCAGTATTTTTTTTTCTTCCTGTATACTGCTGAAAATTGAAAACATACAATACATTTTGAGGAACTCCAACATAATAAATTAGTCATTTTTATTTTAAAAAATTCTTACCTGTTTGATTTCAAATGTCCACAAGGTAAGAGCTGTAAATAAATCTTAATCATGACCTTTGACCTTAATTATAGCATCATGGATAAAAACCTCAATGAACTGATACCCTCAAGATACCCCACATGCCAAGTTTGGTTAAAACCAATACCACTATTTGTTGGAATCGTTCAGTTTACAAACCATTATAATTCAGTAGCTCAAGTAACATCATAATGTGAAGAAGCCAAAATATAAAAGTCTGAGTCACAACCTTGAATCTTAATATCAAAGTCAAAATTAGACCTTAATATCAAACTTAAGTCCAGGCCTTAATATCAAACTCAACCCCAGACCTTAATATCAAACTCAATCCCAGGCCTATATATCAAACTCAACCCCAGACCTTAATATCAAAGAGTACCTCAGAACTTAATACCAAAGTCAACCCCAGACCTTAATATCAAACTCAACCCCAGGACTTAATATCAAAGTCTACCTCAGACCATAATATCAAAGTCAACCCCAGACCTTAATATCAAAGAATAACTCAGAACTTAATAACAAAGTCAACCACAGACCTTAATATCAAACTCAACTGCAGACCTTAATATCAAAGAGTACCTCAGAAATTAATATCAAAGTCTACCTCAAACTTAAATATCAAAGTCAACCCCAGACTTTAATATCAAACTCAACTTCAGACCTTAATATGAATATCAACAGAATCTTTAATGTGGAGGAAAAGACACTTCTGCCCTCATTCTCCCTAACTGAACATTAAAGTCTATTTTAATCATCTTCAGTGCAGTTATGACTGAGACTAGGTATCTCAATCAGGATTGGAACAACCAGTGGAAGATGGAAATGTCTGCTTCAAAAAAAGCCTGGCTGGCAAAGGAGAGAAACTGACTTACAATTCCCACTGAACCTGATACAGCCTGGCTCTATGCATAGGGCATGAAACGTGTTCCTTCGTCTTACAGACTGCTCCAGTGGCCTAAGTGGTTACAGCGTCTGCCTTGGATGCAGGAGGTTGTGGGTTCAATCCCTGGCCAAGTCATACCAAAGACTTATAAAAATGGTACTAACAGCTGCCTCGTTTAGCGCACAGCATTAAGAGGTTAGTGTTAGGACTGGTCAGCCTGTTGTTAGGATAATGTGTTTGGGTGGGAAATCATGTTATATGTCTGCGACATCATGCCCCAGTGCAAGAGATCACTAAAAACTGCCACACGGCAGACATGGTACCAATATGACTGAAAAATTATGAAAGCTACATTAAAAACCCAAAACACACACAAACACACGATCATCTCACATATACTAATACGAACAAGAAAACCATCCTACGGGTAAGGTTCTTCAAGGAAGTTTTGCCTAAGGGTTCATGGGAGGGTGGTCATCAGGAGACCACATGACACAAGAAAGATTCCATTTAGGCATCAGAGAGGAAGCACCAGTGTTTGCAGTTTGAAATACCTGCATAGGTCTGCTAAGTGAGAATCTGACAAGATGGATGATCCTTTCGAAAATGTGTGAGTGGTGGGAAGTGCTACTCCACTGCCCTTAATAGTAGAAGCCAAGCATTTTTCTCTTTGAACAGGAAGCAAAGAAAATCAGCCACAATCCTCATAGTGGGACACCTAGGAATGACATGTTTTCTACTATGCCAGTCACAACAGATTCTTCATTTGGTATCATACACATTAGAGGTTGATCCTCTGGAATAAATGATGCACTTGGCAACTTGGATCAAAAACATTTCTTTGCGGAGAGATCATTTGAGATGAGCCAAGCATAAAGTTTGAGAACCTGTAGGCTGTTGTATAGGAGATAACCCTGTGCTGTGACAGGACATCCCTCATCTGAGGTAAGGTCTTGGGATGGTCTCCCAGCAGACTGAGAAGATAACTGAACCATGATCACTGAGGCCATAAAGATGTGATCAAAATGAGCTGAGCAGTGGAGTGCCTGACTTTGTGAAGAACATGTGGGATCATCCTAAATGGAAAGGAAAGCATATGCAAACAGATATCCACTTCAGGCTGAAAGCGCCCAAAGCTCTTTGATTGGGGACTGAGGAAACCTAAAAGGGGAGCTTGCTGTTTAGCTTGGTGGGAAACAATTCCACCATAAAAGTGATGCAAAGTTGGAAATTGAGTCTGCTATAAACTGGTTGAGCAACTATTTTGTGATTATCTTCCCTTTCCTTAGACTATCTACAAAAATATTCTTCCGGCTGGGAGTGTGGCAGACTCAGAGGGTGACTCCGTCTGAAGTTGTGAAAAGAGAACTCTGAAATGGGGTTCCTGCTTTGATTGGGACTTCACAGCTTTAATGTGTTACATATATCTGATTTAATTTACATTTATTTTAATTTTATTGTTTGTTTGTCACCTTAAATTTTTATTATTCTATTATATGCTATTATAATATAATCTTGTTTACATGATTTGGAAAATATTTCCAGAAATAGTTTGACCTTGACTGTTCATTTGTAAACACCTAAAGCTGATTTAGTTCCCGACCTTAATTCAAAATTACTAACAGTCACATGAAAAAAATTCTTTTTTTAATTTATTTTAATTGTGGGAATAATATGGGTGAGATTGAGGCTGTATTAGATACATGACCCTAAACTTGTAAATAGTGTTAGTGAAGTAAACATCTTTTTTTATTCTTTTAGTCTTAGAGTAAAATGATTGGTTTTTTTCAGGGCCATGCTGAGAGTATGTGATGTAAACATGATCAAGTGACCCTCATAAAGGTACACATTCTGCATCTCAAAATTACTGTAAAACCATTGTTTTAGAGAAATAATCTCAGTCTGGGCTTAAAACACTTGATGTCAAGTCGTTTCCTTCTGTTGTAGCCAGTTTTCAAGTTATGTTAATTTTTCTTCAGACTTTTCGGATTCTGAAGGATTAATTTGTTTCTCCAGAAATATTTTGAGTGCTCATACAGAATTCTTGAACAAAGACATTTCTCAAAAATTTTATTCAGATTTCCAACACTGGATTGTTATTTCTTGTGTTTCTACAAGGAACTGTAAACAACAACACTGTACAGGATACAGCATACATCACTGCCTTCCATCTTGGATTCTTTGTTGGGACTCAAACTTGAATTTATTAGAACATTTCATTATTTAGGACTTCTAAAATTTTATTTACGGATTATTCTTGGATTATTTTCGGATTTAATTCTTAAAACTTTTACAGTATTTTTCCAGGAAAATAAATTACTTGTTAAATTTTTCAAAGCTTGTTGTTTTCACTCTTTCTTGTGTTACTGTTTATTCGAGCCTAAACACATAACATAAGAAAATAATTTAGCTGCTGGGTTTTGAAAACCCATGGGATCGGTGTAAACTGGTCTTTCAAATGAGTAGCCATGTAGGGAATAAGCCCTGCAAAAAGAGTCTCAGCCTCCACGGGGCTTCTTACTTTGCTTCAGGAAGACAATAAGACTTTGTAAGTATCTAGAGCAACTACCCTGTGACGGTGGAAAAGCTCTGCTGACACATCGACAAGGCCATCACATGCCAAGAAGCTTTTGTCACTGCTTCCAACAAATGACGATGGGCCACTGGCAACAGAGATTCTCCTTTCAGCAGGCTGAATGAGGCTGCTGAAAAGATGTCAGCTTGCAAGGCTAAGGTTGCTTGTGCTTTAAGGATTTCACTGGTAGGTGAGCCCAGGTCCCTGTAGAAATGACCATTTGAACTATATCAGCAACCTGCATCAGCATCCAAAGTGGACAGTTTAGTGGGCCAAAAATGGGCTTGTTCCTTATAGCTTAGAAGCGGCCAAACTTCTTAAGAAATGTTTCATAGAGAAACTATTGTGAATACAACCCATCATTTGGAAGAAGTAACATGACTTTTAAGAATAATACCATAGTGACAATGTTGGAACTCAGATTAGCATCATTTTATTTATTTATTTATTTATTACTTATCACAAGAAGCATTTAAGTGAAAAACCCCATATCAATACAACCCTTCATTCTGGAGAATCACTAAGATTTTCAATATGGTCTCCACAGTGGCCATCTTGAAAGACAGATCAGCACCATTTTCATTTTCATACAAGACTAACTACATACTGTAAGAAGTGTTTTATTGAAAACCTCATGCTAATGTGCCAAAGATGTCAACTGTGACAATCATATTGGCTGTATTTTGTGTTCTTTTTTTAAATGTAGCTTTAACAATTTTTCAGTCATATCGCTACGATGTCTGCAGTGTGGCAGTTTATAGTGATGTCTAGCACTGGGGCATAATGCCGCAAACAAGAAGCATGATGTCCCACCCAGCCACATTATTCTGACACCAGGCCAACCAGTCCTAACACTAACCTCCTAATGCTGAGCGCCAAGCAAGGCAGCTGTTAGTACCATCTTTTTTAGTCTTTGGTATGACTCGGCTGGGATCAAACCCACAACCTCCCGCATCCAAGATGGACGCTCTAACCACCAGGCCACCGGAGTGGTCCCATCAGGATGTCAGAGGGACACTATTTTCATTTAGGACAAGCTAGACCTCAGATGAACCTGTATGCCCAGATTCATGACTTTTGTCCAAAGCAGTCTGATAGGAGTAGTAAAAACAAATAATTGCTAATGGACACTGGACAACAAATGTCAGAGGACAGACAATGGACACAAGACTATCACATAAGCTGTTCAGGTCTTCAACCACTAGATATAAAATAAGAAAGAATGAGTTCTTAAAGAATGAATTTGCTAAAAATAAAAAATTTAAATAATACTGAAACTATCTAATAACAAATCAATGTGATTCTTAATTACAGAAACTGAGGAAGGTGTTCACTCATAAAGGCAAATGTTTGCAAAATTACATCTGTATATAACATTATAGAAACAATTCATAATGAAGTCACAGTTCACAAATGTATGGATATAATTATGTATTAATTTCCTGGGGGCTGCATCTAGGTTCCAAAACCTTTATTGTCATCATTGTCCATTAATACAAAATATCATACCTTTATTATATGCTCATTTTTTTCCTCGTTAACTTTACATTGTTAGAATCGTGTATGTGTATGTGTGTGTGTGTGTGTGTGTGTGTGATTTGGATTTTTAACGTAGCTTTAACAATTCTTCAGTCATATCGCTACAATGTCCACAGTGTGGCAGTTTTTAGTGATGTCTAGCACTGGGGCATCATTCCGTAGACATGTGGCATGATGTCCCACCCAGTCACATTATCCTGACACCGGGCCGACCAGTCCTAACACCAACCTCTTAATGCTGAGCGCCAAGCGAGGCAAAATTGTTCAATATTCCCCGATACTGAACACGCGCGACAATACACATATAGCATTCACATGCATGAAGAACTACTTTCTATTGTAAACAAACAATGGACGCAGACGCCAGCATTTTTGATTTGTACACAAATCATGTACACTTGCGTAAGAGGCTCTTTACGTTGTGGTTGTTTAAATTTGTTTCTGAATGAAGTAAAACATGTTTCGTGGACTGCAAAAAAACTGTTTGGGCACATTCCGCATTGATACAATGTTACGGATTTAGGCTAGCTACATTATATAAAAGACGGAATATAAGGTCCTTACAAATAACATACTGCATGGGGACCAGATACCGCCAGCGACCACTTATCGCCCACGTCATATTTCTCATGCTCATGTGCGGGTTTTTTTAGTTCCTGCATAAAGATAATTTTGCAAGGCCAGTTTCCTTCATTCCAGTGAAGAATAATAATTTCCAGCTATAAAGGTAAGAAAAATATTACTGGTGAACTCCAGTGACCTAAATTCGATTATGTAAACATCATGGGGGGAGGGTAACTTTTTTCCATAAATGTCACTTCAGTATGTACATAAGCTCTGTGACAAAACAATTGGATATGGGGCCTCAGATCCATGCAGACGACATTTCTATTGAAACGTTGTAAAAACTTTTATTCATCCATAAATGTATCCTCCAAGAATAAAATATCCACTTGAAAGTCATTGTTTATAATATACACACCAAAGGATCTCTCAAACTTACATTACTATGGCCGCACCAACAAATGATGTAGTACAGCATTCCTATACGAAAGTAACTTGGGTCATGAATAATTCCTACTATAGGGGTCATCTCAAAACTATCTATTTTAAAAGGGATGTAACCGTAACAAAACACCAGCTTATTATTCACTTTTGCTTCCCATTTATTATCACACACACACACACACACACACACACACACTATATTTCTCTCTCTCTCTCTCCCTCTCTCTCTCTCTCTATATATATATACCAAACCATACACTATAATTTATATAACTGTTGATATTGTTTAATACTTATTTAATGAAAGTAAATGAATAAAATGCAGCATTGTCTTGTCATCACAAAAATATCTCACCTCTGAATGAAATAGAATAGTGATTGATAGCCCCTACCCCCCCCCCATTAAAAAAAAAATATATATATATAATGTGATTTACAAATGATACACTACATTGAATGAATTAATAATTTATCCTCTGAATCCAGGTGCAACTGACAAAACACAAGTTATGCCATCACAGTTCATCTAAAGATCAACTCTAGCCAGTTCCCATTGACATCATCCCAAACTGTCGCATTAAAATCTCCAGATCTGAATACTTCCACATGTATAGAAGCAAAACCTTCAACATCTTTGATTACAACTTCATCTGCATCCAATTATTCTTGAGACAAGTGTGGATCTTACTTAGGTAGTAATCCATTAGTGAAGGAAGGCATTATCCCCAAAGCTTTGTCCGATCTTTTTCCCCCAGTGCCTGCAAAGCCCCAAAGAGCAAAACGATGCATCACTGAGGCAAGAGTGACAACTAGTGATAAATTTTATCTGCAGCTTCTTAACAAAACTGAAGAAGAAAGAAGAAGAAAACAGATTAAATGCAGGAAAATACAAAGAGAAGAAAGAAAGAAACAGAGAGAAGCAAAGAAAGAATATAAAGGAAAATACTATGAAATGGGAAGAAACTCATCAAGCATGAAAAAAAATAAAGATATGTGTGAGAAATGTAACGAGGCCGAACCACCTACTATTGATGATGAGTCAAATGTACATTGGATTTGCTGTGACTATGTAAGAAATGGTACCACCTGGCCTGTGTTGGTTTAACAGATGAGTAAGATGTTGATGAAACCTACTTTATTTGTACCTATTGCTCTACAAAATAAAATTAAATTGAAGGAAATGCACATTTAATACATGTTTTAATTGACAATTTAAATGTTCATTTGTTATTTTTGGTAAACTTGTTTGTAAACTACTGGAGGAAAGAGAGGGAGCCTTTGGAATATAGAATTTATAGGTATGTGCAACATACAAATGTATACAACCCTATCTCTCTCTCTCTCTATATATATATATAGCTGTTTTAAGCTTTCCAGTAACTGATACTGAAGATGTAATTCTTAAATGATGAAGAAAAGATTAAGTTTTTAAGAAGTTATACGTACAAAGCAAATAATTACTGTAAGTGTAAGTGGTGTATACGATACCGACTATCAGTTTTAAATAAGACATGGTTTTGATACAAACCCTATTATCATGCTAGTCGTCATTGTGATGCATGCGCGATTCATAATGTCAGTTTCCGTCAAAACTACCGAGGTGCTGACTATCGGTTGCTTTGGTTGCTAATAGTTCATGAAGTAGAATTTTCCTTTTGAAGAAAGTGAATTCTGCGGCATGAAATATTAATGTTTTGTTGTTATTATGCAGAAATAAATCATATCTCAATTTCTAATCGTCAATAACGGTAGTGGCGGTAACTGGTACTGTCACTAAGAAAGAAGGGACTCATTATTAGGGATACTTTACGATATTCTGTAAGGCATGACTATAGCTATGCGCAAGCAAGGGGGAGATAACTCTAATATGCTTTTGAAAATTAGCATTAGACCGAAGATCAAAACAGGTCTTTTTTTTTGCACCATACCCTGTGACCACGTGAACAAGTTTCCCATAGAATTCTGGGTATTTATGCAAAGCAGATACCCCAAATCTTGCGTTTCTGGCCTCATTATCATTTTATTGCGTTTTAAAAGGTGGGTACAACAACGACACAGTCTTCAATTCGCATTTGATCCTCTTAATCGGCCAAATACGAGCTCCGCACGTATATTTTTAAAAAGAGCAAAATTTTAAACGCTTTGTAAAATAATTTTAAAAATTTAAATGTTGCGCCTTGCCTGAAATTGAATTTTCAATTACGCGCGTAAGACATGTCATTCAAGGCGGAGCTGAGGCGGAAGATGCAATTACAACATGCCGGAAGTAGTATCCGAATATATTAACGCAGCACAAACGCAGCTAAGGACAATAGTGAATTTTGGTATCTCATGTGATATATGTATTTCGTGGCGAACACTAACCAAACGTTGAAGAAAATAACCAAGTCCATTTGTTTTAATTTTCAACATAAGAAAATATTAATTTCATGTGAAAGATATATGGATTTATATGCCAATTTTTACAGTTTCAGTTAATGTGCAATATTTTGTTCTTTTTTAAAAATTTAAAAAGTTAGTGCTAGTGGTTATACACTTAGTGTAATGTGCACATAGTTTTCTCAACATTGGAGACCACAAATCGTTCCACATATTTTGGAATGTCAAGTGAGTTTAATATGCATTTGTTTTCAATCCAACCCCATAATCTATTTCCCTTAATAGTTATTACTTAAATTGTATTACTTTGGACTTGCATATTATTTCCATGGGTGACCCCATGATGATATCTCCATGTTAACATTCTTGAACCTTGATTCCTTGTATATTGTTTTCATTTATGGCAACATGAGGCTATTTTCATTGTGACATAATACTGAAGCCTAATTACCATTTACATCTGTTTTGTTTTCATTGGTGGCCAAATGAGCCTGCTTTCATTGTGACATATATTAAATTTTGTGCACATGTGACATGCATTTTGCTTTTACTGGTGACCCCTTGAGTATATTGTCATTATGAGATTACTGAACTGAGCTTACTTTTGAATACTATATTGGTTTCATTGGTGACCCCATCTGCATATTTACATTGTGACATTATTCATGTTAGATTCTTTGTGACTTGTATATTGTTTGCACTTGTGATGCCATGAAGCTATTTTCATTTTGACATATAACTGAAGTCTGCATACTTATGGTTTATGTACATTTGTATAGGTGACCCAACGAGGTTATTTTCATTTTTACATTACTGAATACTGATTATTTGTATGTTTTGACCATTGGTGACACCATAAGCTTGTTTTCATTGTGACAAATTATTCATGTTTGATTCCTTGTGACTTGTATATTATTTTCATTTGTGGCAAAATGAGGCTATTTTTTCATTGTGACATAATACTGAAGTCTGCTTACTTATGACTAATGTATTATTGTTGAGCACAGGAGCCTATTTCCACTGTGACATTTTTCCAACTTGTGCTCACCTGGCATGTATATTATTTGTATTGGTGATGCCATGAGCTTATTTTCACTGCAACATATTATTCATGTTTGATTCCTTGTGACTTGTATATTGTTTTATTTGTGGCTACATGGGGCTATTTTAACTCTGACATATAACTGAAGTCAGATTGTGTCTTGTGTATTTTTTCATTTGTGAGCCAAGAGTTAATTTTCATTTTGAGATACTGCTTAAGTCTGGATAATCATGACTTCTGTTTTATTTTCATTGATGAAAGTAATCTTTGTTGGTGTGTTATATATATGTAACCTTTGTAAGGGAGAGGACCCGATGTAAAGTAATAATTTGATGTTCCAAGCCCAGACTTATTTTGTACATGAAATAATGCCATGAACTGGTACAGAAAAGAAATGGAAACAAGAAAAATAAAAAGAAAAAAGCAAATAAAAATAAGAAAAAATGTTTTCTTTCTAATTTTTTATGTGTCAATGAACATGTTTTGTTAATGACACTGCCCTATTGAACATAAACCTATTTTGACTTTTGTATGACATTTCTCCAAGTACAAGTATACCGTTATTAATTGCGCAATGGAACAAGATGAAATGTTTAAAATACTATTTAGGAACAGTCCAAAGTCTGCTATGATTGACAGTTATGTTCCATTCATTTCGCCAGAAATATGTCTCCAGATGGCAAAAGAAGACATGTTTTATATCATATACATGTTGTCATGACTATCTGTAATACTGTACTTTGCTGTGTTAGGTTTTATTCATGTATGAAACTCAAGGATATTAGTCAAATGTGTGCATTTTTCTTTGCATTGAACTTCTTACCATAAAGAAGCTATTACAATCCCAACACAGGATCAACCCAGACTGGCCATTAGATATGTTATCCCATGAATATAGAGTTTAAGTGACATAGTTTTGATGATGTGTGTACATGTCAAGCTTAAGTACTTACATACGGACGACTTGAAGAAGAATATAAATGCAAAATCTTATTTTTCGTGTATAAATAATTCATAATGTGATGTGTGTTAGAAACTGGAATTTTATACATGTGAATGTATGGAGTAGATTTTCAAGACACTTAGCTATTTTAAAATGGAATATTATACATGTGAATGTATGGAGTAGATTTTCAAGACACTTGGCTATTTTAAATTGGAATATTGTACATGTGGCTGCATAGAGTAGATTTTCAAGACACAGGTATTCTAAAATGGAATATTGTACATGTGACTATTGAGTGGATTTTGAAGATGGGTATTCTAAATTGTAATATTGTACATGTGACAATGGAGTGGATTTTCAAGACATGGGTATCCTAAAATGGAATATTGTACATGTGACATTGAGGAGTAGATTTTCAAGACAAGTGGATATTTGAAAATAATATTGTACACGAGTTGGTGGAGTAGATTTTCAAGACACATGGAATACTGTACATGTGACTACATGGAGTAGATTTTCAAGACACTTGGGTGGCGCTCACCAGATAATATGTACTTTTGAGAGAGTGACGTATGTAAGGTGAAGTAGTTCGCAGTTAAAACATGCACAGTGGAGAGAATGTTTGCATACCTCTATGCTACATTAATGTAATGTGGATGATATTTCTTTTGGATATTGTACTTTTGGAAATTTTACATGATTTAAGCACACTGCTAACTAAAATGACTGCTCCCTTGTGTTAAAAAATCAGTCTGAATTAGTCTAAAGTACACTATACATAGCAGCTATTAAAATAGGGAAAATGAATTTTGCCAGACTAGACAATACCAGCTTCTGAAAGTGCAATGAATGAATTACCAAATATATAAAATGTAAAAAAAATTATCGGCTCTTTTTTATACAATTTACCTCTGAAGTTCAGGAAGTGAAAATGACCAAGTAGAGCTAGCACTTTTTTGAAAGGTGCACATTTGAAGTAAGGCCAAGCTGTATACTCTATAACCCATAGTACACCCATCAATCATACACCAAAATAAAGGGAATTAAAGGTTCTTTGCATTATACCTAAGATATACAAGGTCTTTTTTAAATAGCCAGTATAACCAGTGAGGAAAGCCGGGGAAATTCTTTTTCTTTAAAATCCTAACCTATGCAAAATGCGAAACTGTATAGCGCCACCTTGGGTATTCTAAAATGGAATATATATATGTGAATGCATGGAGTACATTTTCAAGACAGGGTGGTATTTTAAAAAAATTGTACATGTGACTATGAAGTAGATTTTCAAGACCTGTGTATTCCAAAATAGAATCTTGTACATATGACTGTATGGAGTATATTTGCAAGACATGGGTATTCTAAAATGGAATATTGTACATGTGACTGTATGGAGTAGATTTTCAAAACATGGGTCTTCTAAAATGGAATATTGTACATGTGACATTTTGGTGTATATTTTCAAGACATGGGTATTCTAAATTGGATTATTGTACATGTGACTTTTTTGAGTACATTTTCAAGAAACTTTGGCTCAGACAGTTTGTAAGACAACAATAAGATTATGGAATATACAAAGTATGGAGTACATTCAAAAAAGTTTGGTTGGTAAAATTTGTGAGATGGTAGTAAGACTATGGAAGACAGATGACGGAACCATCTTAATTGTCATAAGGAATGAAGTATTATATGAGAACAGAGATGACCTTTCCACAGATAATCACTAGATCCATGAACACTGTAATGGGAAAGTTTATTACCACTTTCTGGTATGTGTTGACATACATTCTGAGACTGTAAAAACAACTTTGGAATAATTGGACTGAGGATTATTAAAGCAATGCTCGAATTCTTCAACTTTCCTTTAAAAGACTGAATCAAAGGAATAGTGTAATTCATATAACAGAAGATGAAGACACTGTCAGCATATGAAGTTGGAACATAATTTTAGCACCAGCCTTTAGTGACATTCATGTTTGCTTTAAGGATAACGATGTGGAAAATACTGTACAACATTGAAAACAATATGGTGAGGACCTTACATTATTTCATACATTTTTATTAGAATTACAACCATGGTAAGGTGGGTGAGGTACATCAACAAGTCCCTTTATACAGCATCTATACTTACTCAAAACAATCAGATTATTACAATAGTGCAGTTCATGTATTTAGGGAAATACTTCATAAAAATGGTTTACACATACCACAACTGGTTACAACATAATTGTTACTTGCTCATGCTAGATTCAAGGTGCATATTTTCCCCTTCAACCAAGAAGAATGCAGCAATTAATAAACCAGAAAAATAATAAGCATATAGCAATTGGTGCAGATCTTGTAATCTTCATGCATTTATTTTTCTTTATGTTCATCTTAGGTTTAATAATAATAGCTAACATCTTAGCTTTCTATGTTAGTGCTATTAATGTCACTTAGCTGCCCAATTTTGACATGAAAAAATTTTTTTAAAAACTTATGCCATGTCTGATGATGCAGTGTACCAAAGTAACACTGCACAATGGACAATTCCGTCTCAGATCTGGCTCCTATTCAAAACTAGTCATCACACATCACTCTGTGATTATTTTTGAAAAATTACCAGGTTGACTCAGAAACTTAAATTTCGATAGTAAAAGAGTATTGAATTTATTACTAAGTTATTTATTCCTGAAGTTCTTAGAAAAAGGAAAAATTTCCAGTTGCTGACGTCATTCGTACTGACTCCAAAATAAATTACATTTCAAACGTATATCATCCTTTGGACCAAAATCGCCACACAATATAACAATTTCATAATTTTTCAATCGCAAGCTGTGTAATTTTAAAAGAAACGATAGCCAACTCAAGAGGTATGAGCGCCTATACTGCTAATTTAACGATTTCAGCGCCAACCTAAAGAATTATAAATACGTCCTAACCCCTTCGTTACCTGAACGAAGTGTCGTTAAGTATAGTCTCAATTTCTAATTTACTTTTCAGTGTTTAGGAAAAAATTTACGTGCAATTGAAACAATGGATAGTAACACGAATTTGGCTTTTTTATTCGCTTGGAATGTGCCTGTATTTTGGATAAATTCAAAGCGATGTGAATTCTAATGAACAATCAGAGACGAATTACCCCCAATTACCGTACACATGAAAAATTTGAATACACGTTTTAAATGTCTTTTTTTATTTACATGTAAAACTGTAATAAAACTTTAACATTCATTTAGTTTAAGGTATTATAAGAAATGTTTCCATTATTTACATTTTTGTAATTAACTCGTTGTTGAGGAGAAAACTGTTGATCTCCAAAAGTCGAAAATTTTGACAGCAGGTTCTTTATAGATTCAATTTTTGGAGAGCTCCAGGCGTAATATCTTAGGGTTTAACGGGGGAAAAAAATATGAATATGTAATAATGAAATCATGATCAATCCAAATAAGTTAATATAGCACCTAGAAAATGCGTTTTTCTAAATACCTTGCGCATAGCTAATGACCAAGTTTTTCATTACATTTTTCTGTTGAAATATTCGTAAAATAGGTCAAAATTAATTGGACAGAATTACAAGTTTCAAATATGCCTGATTATTAAGAACGCTTTGAGAAACCCGGATAAAGTGGCGGTAACTGGTCCCTTGGCAGTACAAGTGACAAGGCATATACTGTCTTCTTTAGCTGGTGATAAGAATGCCAAAATAAAATATACTTACAGTTCTACATCCTGAATTTCCTCAAAATGTATTTTCTTAATTCTGCAGATCCAAATTACATGAGCCATGTCATAGGTTTTCAATCTGGATTACACATTTCGAAATTGTGCTGTAATTTCGATGATAAGTGCAACTGCATCCTCCTTTACTGTACTCAAAATGAAATAAGCATTAAATTCCATAGCGTCTTTTTGATAATTGCAATTGAAAGACTTCACATTTTTTCCCACATTATGATTTCAAACATTAAATGACAGCAGACGTAAACACGCTTCTCCCGGGCCACTTCAATCCGATGTATTTCGTGTATAATTTGCACAGATGAATCCAGTCCAAAATCACAAACTTTCGTCGAATCGAAACAAAATACCAAAATATATTCATTCCAGATCAAATGGAAAAGTTGTTTAAATGCGCATTCATTCACAATATGACTGCAAGTTTCAATTTTAACTAGACACGCCATTTTCTTTCGAAAGTTATGTCGAGCGCGCGACAAAGTTCAAATTTATCTGGGCGGAGTTATGTGCGCACTAATAACTATGTCATTGTGTAATGACAAAATCTGCGCTTGTGTATTTAGTTTATTTTGTGTATGAAGAAATTGAAAAAGCACATGAATGCGATGTAAGACACTTTTGGAAAATGATCAACATTAAGAGAGGGAACAATACAAATTTTTGTCAGGAACTATCAACTGATGGAGTTTGTGTCCGTGATGATGATTCCATCGCAAATGGCTTTGCTAGATACTATGAGGACATTCACACGCCGAATTTAAACCATAGTTTTGACGGAAACTTTTATGAATTTATAGAGAGAGAATTAAATCGGGGTCTACAGGACGAAGTAAGCCATATCGAGGCCTTACAGACCAGTATCAGTTTAAATGAAGTAAGAGAAATCATTAAAGGTCTAAAGAAATCAAAAGCATCGGGCCATGATCAAATTTGCAATGAACATTTGATCTATGGCAGCGACTACCTCATCGAGTGTATGACAATTTTATTTACTCGGATGATTGATCAATCTTACATACCTGTAGATTGCAAAAAAGGGTTAGTAATACCACTGTACAAAGGTAACAGAAAATCAAAGAACTCCCTCGAAAGTTACAGGCCTGTTACTTTACTGCCTGTTATCTACAAAACCTTTGAGAAAATTATTCATGAACGTTTGGTAACTTGGCTCAAAGATACTAGTTCTAGTATACCCAGTTCACAACAACATGGTTACCAAAAAGGTTTAGGCTGCACAACAGCGAGTTTTGTGCTGTTGCAATCAGTACAATATAATGTAAACATGGGTTCACGGGTTTTTGCTGCTTTTCTTGATACAAAAAAGGCATTTGATACCGTGTGGCACGAAGGACTGCTTTTTAAATTATTCACGTTGGGAATTACGGGTAAATCCCTTTTGATATTTTTTAACATGTATACAAATTTACAGAGTAAAGTTCTTGTAAATGGGCAATTTTCAGATTGGTTCTCAATTGGCCAAGGAGTGAGACAAGGGGGTGTTTTGTCAACCTTGATGTACACAATATTTATAAATGACTTGCTGCTACAGTTAGAAAATAGCGGATTTGGAGCAAAGATTGGATCCTTAGCTGTGGGAAATCCAACCCTAGCTGATGATATTTCACTTTTGGCTATATATCCTAGCAATCTACAAAAGCTGTTAGATATAGCATACGACTACAGTAATAAGTGGCGATTCGAGCTTAGTGTTACAAAGTCATACATTATCATTTTCGGACCCCAATACAAGAATTTTATCAATATGAAATGGTATCTTGGCCCGTCATGTTTGCCGGTCACCGATTCGGCAACACACCTGGGTCACCGGATTAACTCAAAGCTGACGTCGCATGACGCAATACTCGATGCATGCAAGAAAGGGAAAAAATCTTTTCACGGTCTGTTTGGTATTGGCATTAAACCGAATGGTTTAAATCCTTTGGTTGCTGCAAATGTAATTAAAAAGGTAATTTTCCCTTCAATGTTTTATGGAAGTGAATTATGGTGTAACATTTCAAAAAGTGACCTCGCTTTATTGGATAAAACTCTGAGGTATTTTGCCAAACATTTACAAGGTTTTCCAATACATACAAGATCAGACATTGCCCTGGGAATGCTAGGATGGACATCAACGCAGTCCGAAATTGATAGAAGAAAATTGATGTTTTTACACAGATTGTGTTTGATGCCTAACAATGTACATACTAAACGTGTGTTTAACGTTGCGTTATTTCACTTCATTCTGAGCGGATGCATGTCAAGCTGCGGGTTAATTTCAAATTTATATTATACCTCAAAGAAGTTTGACTTGCTCGGGTATCTAACTGATTATTTACATCATTCTGAAATTCCAGATAAACATAATTGGAAAGAAATTGTAAGGTCAAAAATTGTTGGTCTTGAAAATAGCCTCTGGAGAGTTCGTATGTCTAATCAAGCAGATTTTGATAGATTCTCTTCGATACACGAATACTTACGACCTGCCTCAGTGTGGCAGTCGGCTAAAACTAGACAACACACTAAGGTATTTACATATGTAGCTAAACTATGGGCTGCTGTTCCACAAACACAGCTTGATATGTGTATTAGATGTGGGAATGTTTATACAGACTTGATACTTCATTGTTGTGTTAGTTGTCCTTATATGTCGAACTTTCTAAATTCTTTCTGGGATTTCCTTACTGATAAATTTCCCCTGAGCCTGCACATTACGTTATTTAATGCAGAAGATGAGCTGCAACTACAATATCTTTTAGGTAAAAGGTTACCATCAGGAGTAATCGACAAAGAAAACTCCAAGCTATTCGTCCTGTATGCAGCATACTTTGTCATGCAGTGTGCAGCTATCTTCTGTAAATAAGGTACTGAAACTTGCAACTTATGAGTTGACGAACACTTTGTTGATTGATATTGTGTAAGAATTTGTATTCCAATATAGAATATTTTTTTTTTTTTTTTTTTTTTTTTTTTATATTTATTGATTGTATTCAGATGATTTATTCTTATATCATGTAATCTTCCATGGAAGGAAATAAAGATGATGATGATGATAAACATTAAATGACAGCAGACGTAAACACGCTTCTCCCGGGCCACTTCAATCCGATGTATTTCGTGTATAATTTGCACAGATGAATCCAGTCCAAAATCACAAACTTTCGTCGAATCGAAACAAAATACCAAAATATATTCATTCCAGATCAAATGGAAAAGTTGTTGCAATGCGCATTCATTCACAATATGACTGCAAGTTTCAATTTTAACTAGACACGCCATTTTCTTTCGAAAGTTATGTCGAGCGCGCGACAAAGTTCAAATTTATCTGGGCGGAGTTATGTGCGCACTAATAACTATGTCATTGTGTAATGACAAAATCTGCGCTTGTGTATTTAGTTTGGAATACGGCATTCATTCATTTACGTTGTTTCTTGTAGTTTATTTTGTTTATATAATTAAACCTTAGGCAGAATTTTAAAAAATGAGCATATAATAAAAAGGTTACTGCATTTGTATGGGAAAATATGAACTCGTTTTGTCGGAAGGATATACTTCTCTCCCAAGGTCGTGCAGTGTTCCATCCCAAAACTCGTTCATATTTTCCCATACAAATGCAGAAACCTATAAATCGGATTACTCTTCTTCATTCGATGTAGATGAGTCAGGTTACAAGAAATATAGAGTGATGGACAGACATATAGATGCATAGACATATTGATGGATGGATGGATCAATGGAAGGATGAATGGACATGATGTATCATAATACATCTTCTAAAAAAGTGTGGATATAATAATAATGTGGTTGATGGTCAAATTTCACTGATCCCTAGATCTGTTATAGAAGGGTTCCACCACAGTAAAGTATTGCTATGTATATTTAATTTAATTTGCTTGTTAGGGTTTTTGTAGTTTGATTTTTAAATTTCAGTTTATACTATTTATAATGTAACATTGTTTATACTATTTATAATGTAACATTGTTTATACTATTTATAATGTAACATTGTATGTTGAACTTGACTAGTCCAAAATCAAGTTCATTTTCCACTTGACCTCAATCACTGATTTTTTTAAATTCTGTAAACAACTAATATATAGCTAAAAAAATCTCTGCGTATGGATTTAATATTAGGATCATTATTAATAACAGTAAACATCTATATGGGTCTGGGTCTAGGTTAGTGCAATTTCCCTATAAATATGCCTGGCCCACTTGTTATAATCTAAGATTTTATTTTTTAAATATTAAGAAGCTCCTAGAAGATTATTTTCTGTTACGTAATAGTTTTTATCAATGCTAATTGTGACCTGGGGTCAAGCAGAGGACAATATAATCTTGTTTTTCTAGAAATTATTCATTCATGCTTTAAGATCTCAGTAGAATCAATTGTATTATTTTGTGTCCAGTAGTTCATTTGGGCTGGAATTCTATTTATTCTAATTATTTCTTCACTAACAATACAAAATGCTCTTCAAAAATAACATTCTTGGAAACAGACTTGAATTTATAGTAAAATTTCATTAAGGATTTATTCTTGGATAGTATTATTGTGATCAAACCAAAGATTATTGGTACATCACCACTATAATGGCCACCACAGGCAGATCAACACCTTCAGCAATGGATTTAATTTGGATTTACACTCAAGTTAATTCAGAACTTTAATTATCAGTATTTGTGTTTGTAATTCCATGATTATTTTGCCTAACCACACACAAATTTGACAATTTCTTGAATCTAGCAAAGACTAAC
This sequence comes from Sinohyriopsis cumingii, assembly GCA_028554795.2. NCBI lineage: Eukaryota > Metazoa > Mollusca > Bivalvia > Unionida > Unionidae > Sinohyriopsis > Sinohyriopsis cumingii. Next base: position 86,312,904 of record CM068838.1, read on the forward strand.
TACAGTGGAGACAACTTTATCCATCTTTCAGTCATAGTGACACTGAACTTTTACCTCTGACCCCCAAAATGAGTATGCTTCCTCCTTACCTCATGTGTAAGCCATCCAAGATGAAGAACTAATGTATTTTGCAGAAACCAGGTTTCTTCTTTGCCAGTGACATATGCACATAAACCATTATTTAGGTCACAAGACCCTGGGTTTTTCCCTTTTCTTAAGTGCAAACCATTCATAAAATTTGGTTAGTGTAGCTGGTAGTCAACTCAAGTTCTTATGCAGAACTACAAACAGATGGACAGACAGAAATACAAATATCAATACAAAATATATTTTCCACCTTGGTGGCTGTTTAAAAAAAAACTGTATTTCATTAAACTGATTTGCAGTAAATACAAAAACTCTCTACCTGAACTGACCTAATAAAAGAGGTTCACTCTTGTATGTTGACCAGATGCTTGTACTGAATAATACATATTGTACATATTTTAGTTTTTGCCTAGGTTACCAATTTTACCCTAACAGTTGTGTATGATGCAGACCAAACTGCAAAAAAAGCATTAACTCTGATATACCATGGCATTACACACTGACAGATCAGGGTCTATGATGTTCACTGAATATCATGGGTGGAATTAACACTTGAGACCTAAATCTGCTATAGCATAATACAGTGGCCAGCCAGAGTACATGTTTAATGAACATCATGGATGAACTAACAGCAGAGATTTAACTCCTTATACATTGGCCAGCCAGAGCACATGTTCAGTGAACATCATGGGTGGGGCAACAAGCAGAGAGCTGGATTCACCATGGCATAAAATAATGGCTGGGCATTTTAAATAATGTTTCATGGGCTTCATGAGTAGAACAATGAGTACAGATCAAGATCTGTCATGGCATGACACAATGACAGGTCTGATCTTTTTATCCTGGATATCATGGCTAGAGATCTGTCATAGCATGACACACTGACAGGTCTGAGCTTTTTATCCTAAATATCGTCGCTAGAGATCTGTCATGGCATGACACACTGACAGGTCTGATCTTTTTATCCTGGATATCATGGGTAGAGATCTGTCATGGCATGACACACTGACAGGTCTGATCTTTTTATCCTGGATATCATGGGTAGAGATCTGTCATGGCATGACACACTGACAGGTCTGATCTTTTTATCTCAGATATCATGGGTAGAGATAAGTCTTGGCATGACACAATGACAGGTCTGATCTTTTTATCCTGGACATCATGGGTAGAACAAACAGTACAGACCCAGATTTACCAAAACAGTGTGCATTTGTGTGATGGTATATCAAAGTTTATACCTTTCACAATTAGTAATCATCATACATGGGAAATTAGGGTAGTGCAATTCATTACCTTTTCATTATGTATACATCATGCATGGAAAAATAGGGTAGTGCAATTCATTACCTGTCATTGTGTAAACATCATACATGGGAAAATAGGGAAGTGTAATTCATTACCTTTTCATTGTGTAAACATTGTACATGGGAAATTAGGGTAGTGCAATTCATTACCTTTTCATTATGTATACATCATACATGGGAAATTAGGGTAGTGCAATTCATTACCTGTCATTGTGTAAACATCGTACATGGGAAATTAGGATAGTACAATTCATTACCATTTCACTATATAAACATCATACATGGGAAATTAGGGTAGTGCAATTCATTACCTGTCATTGTGTAAACATCGTACATGGGAAATTAGGGTAGTGCAATTCATTACCTGTCATTGTGTAAACATCGTACATGGGAAATTAGGGTAGTGCAATTCATTACCTGTCATTGTGTAGTCATTGTGTAAACATCATACATGGGAAATTAGGGTAGTGCAATTCATTACCTGTCATTGTGTAAACATTGTACATGGGAAATTAGGGTAGTGCAATTCATTACCTTTTCATATCTTGATATGGCATTTGGGACCTGATGCCCTTCTCGCACCTTCTTAAAAACATGTCCATCTGGGGAACGAATCACAGTGTAGGTGGCATTGTGGTCACCTAGAAAATACCAATGTATTGTATAAAATCAGTATCTAAAAGCAACAACTGGTCTGAAACAATTAATCAGTCTAGACAGCTCATCACTGGATATAGTTTTCTTCTTTTGAGTAAACTTTACATTGCAAAAGGTATAAATGTATTGTGATATCTCTATATATTTCAGAAAGAATCTACAAAATATTTCCCCATGTTTGCCATAAAAAAGGAGCACATAATGTTATTCAGCCTGTCTGTGAAGGCATTAGTGCATGCATGCACTCACAATGTCACACAACTCCTCCATAACCAATGAAGATAGAGACATCAAACTTTGAGATATAATTGTGGGTTGTCTGTACAGTTGCACAACTGTTTTAAAACTCTAATTGGTCATCTAAGGGAGGAGCTAGAGGGATGAGGGTGTTTTACAAACAACAAGAACCACCATTATTAATCTAAACATCCATTCCTTCCAATTTTTCAGTTACCATATATTCAACTGGAATTTACCAAAACCAGTCAGCACCTCTTACTGATGGGCTTTGCAAACAAACTTACATTGAGCCCTACCATCAGGAAATGTTGTTGTTGTGGGTTTAATGCCACTTTCCAGCACATGATACATGGTGGCCTGTACATCTAGTGGAGGAAGAACGTGGAAATCTCCCAGGAAGAACCAGGAACAGGCTACAGGCAAGCTTTCTCATATTCCCATGTTAGTCGAGCCAGAATCTCAAACCCAAGCAGAAAAAGATGAGATGTCAGTGATCTGTAGAGGTGAGTACCTTAGACAATTTGGCCACCTGGGGCCCTACCTGCTTGAAATCATTAGATGATCTATCTTTACAAGATTTGCAAATATACCATTTGCTATGTCTTTATTTCATTGACAGAAAAGACAAAATTACTGTGCTGATGAAATCTGACCTGGTTCTCTCCACTCACATTGCTAGTCACATGGCTATCCAAGTCTTGCAGTGTACATATGCACGACATTAGTGGTCCAATAGTTTTACAATTAAAAAAATTCCCATGTTGTTTTACAAAATATTCAAAGATATTCAAGTCACATGATGTTTTATGAAGAAAACTATAAAAAGCAAATAATTTGCATCATATTTGAGAACCACCACCAGAAACTCACTGTTGCAGAAAATTGGAAAAAAGCCAGATGCATCATATAGAGATCACATGTCAATGTGCTGGTCACATGATACTAGCAAAAAGTTCATGTACAATGCTCTCTCTCAATGAATTAAAAACATAAAAATGCTATAGTGGCAATTTATGAGAATATAATCATTTTCCCATCCATTTCTTGCAGGTAGGGCTCAAATTTTGTAATGTCATTAGGTTTGCTTGGCCCGATAGTAAGCAGCTCCCCTATGCCAACGCTGCACGGTTTCAGCAAATAACAATAGGAACTTTCCCCAACATAATGCTGCAAGCCAACCTGGTTGAAATCAAACAAACATCATTGAAATTTTGCTGTGGAAACCAAAATCAAAAAGAGGAATAATTAGGAGGTATAACCCCTGTAAATCGTGTCATATAACACTGGAAATCATTCATGGTCTCATTAATATCAAGCTGTGTATCAAATTTTGCTTAAAATCCAACATTCCTAGGTAAAGTTAAGTGCAGAAATAAAAGTTCTGAGAATAGGTAATCAGGGATAAAACTCTCTTAAGGTCTATTAATATAAAGCTCCTTACCAAATCTGGCTAGAATCTACAAATTCACAGTAAATTTATCATACAGAATCAATTGTTCAGGACAGATGGGATGGATGAACATGATTGGTTCCAATGACTTTGCCAAGAAGGGCCATAATTATAATAACTTCTAATTGGTTAGTCTGCTATTTCTGAAAATGGCTATGTGTAATTACTGACCCAAGTGTCAATATATACATGTACCAGAGCAGTTTTTGAGCCAGACCTCTGGAGCATGCAAATGTAACCCATTGGTCACAACATATTGAAAACTGAATATTTTACCCCTCTATCATCTATCATTACACTATACCACACACCACCACCCAACCCTGGGTCATTAAGGACCAGATGTAGCTTGGGAAGGATCAATGAGGGCATGGAAATATGAAGGGCAATTTCACTCCATCAGCAGATTTTAGGCACAGTATTTTTAGACATTCACATGAATCTTGCAATCATACATCCAGGAAAAGACTCTGAGAGTGATTTACTTTGGAATTAATTGTTTTGATCAATTCTTCTTTGATAATAAGAGATGTAAGTATTGCAAAAACATGCAACAAATTCCAGTAAAATTCTGTGCTTCAAAATAAAAACATCTCTGGTCAATTTTCCAGAAACCGTATCTGAAATGCACTTCTTTAATAAGTCGGCATAACCAGTCAAATATCTTTAATTACAGACAAGTGCAAAAGTGTAGTTAGCCTGAGTTTTAAAAGGATTTTACCTTCATGTCCAAACTCTTTTGTCTGGTACTCCCAGGTGTCAGACTCATCATCACTGTCGGAGACCTATATATACAGAAAATGAGGAAATTCTGTCACCAAAGTAATTTAAGTTTTCATTAAAAGTGAACCAATTTTCCTTCAACTATGTAATTTTCTTACATTTAAAGACCTCCATATCAAACTTTTTTCTGGATAAAAGAACTGTGAGCTAAATCATTAAAATGGTAATTATATTAATAAATGTACAAAATGCTTTTTTCTTATATGTAATCAAACAATGATCAAATACAAGTACGATATAAATCATACCAAGTTTAACAAGCAGGTTTTCTGAATTAAGCTACAAGACTCATCATCTTTGCAAAAATAGTACTGTTTATTATAGCAAGATACAGTATGTTGATTTTATTACACTTAAGTGTGAAATATAAACAATGATTTGATAATATTTATTCTATCTTTTTATTTCCTATATTTTCACAAATTAAATATATATCCTTATATTTGCATATATGACAAAACGAGATTTCCCATCATGCCTTGAGACTGCTGATCATGTGTTCTTATAGTTGTACTTTCAGCAAGAATAATGAGCATTCTGTGAGGTTGCACAAAAAACTGAAAATGTGTCACCTTTCAGGAAAGGAAATTATTTTTTTTGACAAATATATTTTACTTGCCACCACTTGTCTTTACAAAGTTATGTCTCTTCAACAACCCTGACAACAACATAAGAAATCCAGTTTGCTGTAATTTGATCAACTGGACATCTTTTTGTGGTGGAATAGGGTAAATACAACTTTTTAAGAAAAAGGCTAAAAACATTATTTAATGCAACAGATTCAGTCATCTGAAACCTATCATTCTCTCATATTGTTAATATTTCCTTTTATGATTAGCCAATAAATGCAAATGAAATTCAAAACTTAAAAAATAGGGGTAGGGGTAATGTGCTAGAGAATGAACTTAATCATCAAAGGATCAAATCAAAAATTGGGATATAATAAATAAGACTGATAATTCTGTCACATGACATTTAATCTACCATATTTACCTCGTGCTGATCATGAAGTTTGCCAGACAAGAGAGCAGCAAATCCTCTTTTGATGGCTAGCACTTCTCCATCTTCACCCTTAGGATGGTACACATGCTCAATTTCTCCTTGCTGGCTTATTATGAAGGAGAACCTGCAGGAGAGAAAAATAGTTTCAATATAACATGAAAGAGTACTGTAGATCTCCCTTATGCATATCAACGTATCATGACAGGATATATAATGTAGATCTCCCCTGAAATACATTCAATCAAACATGATAGGGTACATAGTGTAGATCTCCCTTGATCTCCCCTGACATATAGTTAATATTACATGACAGGGTACATAATGTAGATCTCCCCTGACATATAATTAATATTACATGACAGGGTACATAATGTAGATCTCCCCTGACATATATTTAATATTACATGACAATGTACATAATGTAGATCTCCCCTGACATATATTTAATATTACATGACAGGGTACATAATGTAGATCTCCCTCAATACATATTCAATAGAACATGAGAGGGTACATACATGGAATCTCCCTAATGACACATATTCAACATGCCAAGTTCATCTACACTGTATTAAAGGCTGCCTGTTCATGCCATAAATGAAGTGATTTCTTTGAAAAATGTAGGTTTTGGGGGATAGAGCTCATTTTAATTACACAATACTTACCAGTAAGTATTGCCCACCATTTTGTCCATTCAATGTGAATACATCCTCCAACAGAGTGAAGAATTGTCAATAAAAAACAGTGTGTACCTAACATGCCCATGTAAACAACAGTCACCTTTATCACATACAACATTGCACAAGGACATCAGGATGGGAGGAGGGCATTCAGCAATAGCTACAGGTAACTACTGCATAATTAAAATTAGTTTACTTCTCCCCTCCACACAAAACCTACATTTTAAAAACAGCAGTAACTTACCCTTTACTACAGCGCAAATGAATTCGTCAATTAGGTGAGTAGACTGACACATTAAACTGAGGAAAAATATTTAAAAAATTGTAATTATACTCACTAAGTGATGTAGAGATCCACCTTATAAATTTATGGTATTATTACAGAGCTAAGTTAGTTATTTAAGGTGATATGGTATTCATCGTGGTTTAGAAGAGAAAATATATTTGTATATATAAAATTTTCTTAATTCTCTGGATAAGTTTAATAATTGTCTATGATAGATAAGTACATCTTTATTCACTGTTAAATTTAGTGGCTGCAGATAAATTCAATAGCACAATTTTAGTATAACCCATATCCAGGACTTTTCTTTTGGACTTTATTCACAATTTCATGAAGTTATCTGTCTTTTGGAATTTCTTCTTTGGCTTACCGCAAGACACCATGAACCAATTTAACAGGATTCTCCCCATATGAACTAATCTTTTGGAAGAGAAATGAGAGTGCTACTGAATGTTTCTCCAGCCAACACTACAAATATCAAGAAGTCAGTAAAGGACAAAACTGCCACAACAGTAATGGAGACAATAGCATCCATCTTACTGCAGTTTTTACCATGCAAATTTCACACACAAAAATGCTAAAAGGAAAGAGGAAAAAGTTTACAAAGGGAAGATTCTAAATGGACTTGATCAGTTATATTCGTTTTGTTATGCTATACTTTCCTATCAACCTTAATTTCCATATCTTTCCAACACCTCTTCTTTCCTGTGGCATAGCAGAAGTAAAAATCCCACACTTGGACATTTGACAGCTGTGCTGCACATACCAAACGGATTTTCTTTGCAAACAAATAACTTTTTGTAAATGAATATTACAGCAGTGAATGGCACAATGCTGATGCCAACCCTTATTAGGGTCATGAAAGTCTCTAAGTCCCCATGACACCTGCATATCAACTTCAGTGTGATGTGACATACATGCAAGATTATGATGTACTGTATATATTGGTAAGAAGTCAGACATTTATGAAACTTTCGTTCATATGGCAAAGATGATATAGAGACTAATAGTGTGATTGAATGTTTAATACTATTTAGCATGTACATGTATATGCATCAAGACTTTTATATAAAATAAGCATCCGTAAGAACTCTTGGGACTGTCAACTTATTTCTGTGCCTAACTGAAAAGGTTTAAATAAATCTCAATATTGTCATACCTTAGAAAACTGTTTAATGGAATGTAGATTCTGTTAATGGAGTAGATTTTGTAGGTTTGTAGTGTGCAAGGATGTGCGTGTGAACACTGATATCAGGTAAAACACTATTAAATATACCTTTAATCCTGTTTATCCAATAATTCAGCTAAAGCAATAGTATATACAGAAGTTTTAAAAATGTGGGGACCAAATATAAGTTTTAAAAAAAACAAGTAAAAATTACAGTGAGATAAAGCTATTGTTTCAATTCATTAAATTCATCAAAAGGTCTTAATGAGCAAAAACAAAACTGAAATTCTAAGTAAAACAGAGTTGTAGCAAATGACAAACACAAATGAAGTCAACTTTCCAACAAACATTCCAACAAATGTTCATGAAGAAAAACCAATTTGAAAGGGAATACTTGTGTTTGATAAGTCATGCAAAGAGAGGTTAAATAACAACCTTATTTTGCTTGCTGAACTGGAACTACCGGTAATTGTATTTGTTGAAATCAGACAAGGTATTTTGTCAACACTGAAAAATGAAACTACAATAACTTCTTAATTATTTTACTCACTGAATTGGAACTAACTGTTCTTGTTGAAATCTCACAGCATATTTTGTTAAAACTGAAAAATGAACTACAATAACTTTATCTAAATCTTAAATTATCTAGCTGTTCATAAATTCCTTTTAAATTGTATCAAATGGCTTGGTGACCAAGACTAATTCATGTGCATTCCATTATATGGCTCTGTCTGAGTGAGTGCTCTCAGGGATCATTTCTAAAGCTCAATGAATTTTCAGAACTTGTCCTAACAGCATTTTAAATTCCTAGTGATGATATGCATTATCATAAAATGGATTTTGTTTACAGCACAAGCAATATACTGATAACCTTAGAATGAATGCTTGAAACTGTTTTCCATAATTTGAAAGCATTTGAAATGGGCATTATGCATTTTGTTTAATTAGAAATACATATATACTTCTTATCTATGCCATGGGATGTTTTGGCACATTACTCAAACATTGTTATTAGTAGGTTCAGTAATAGTATCGTTATTATTATTTCTATTATTATTTTTATTATTATTATTAATGCTGTATCAAGATTACTTTACATCACCTGTACAAAAAAATCAAATTACATGGACAGTATATGTTGTTCTCTCCAAAATTCATGTTCTACACAAGACTACTGTATCCTAATTCATTTTAATTCATCCTACAAATTAAATCATCACTGACTTAAAATATATACTGATCTTTGTTTGATCACACTTTAAAAATATTTTATCAAATCCCTGTAAAGCCATCGAAGAAAATATTATGGTTTTAAAAACAGCAGCAATATTTTATACATTTCTAGCAAGACCTACAATTCTAGCTCAATTGTACTAAATTAACTTGCCTAAAAACAATAGGTGATGTCAATTTCTACCAAAAACCAATAAATACCCCCGAACTCAAGATAAATGAGAAAGCAGACACTGAAATTTCAGTCTCTTATGACGAGAATTTATGTATATTTATATGAAAATGTTCCATTTCTTGAGTATTTTAATCTTATCTGCTGAATTACAAAGTGATTTTTTCAAATAACATTTGCTATGGTGAGTTAATAGATTTTGTCTGTTAAATTACACAGTTGTGGTTGAAATTTAAATGCTGTACATAGAGATTTCCGATTTCACAGTTGAATCAAATTGTTAATATTCAAAGTTTAATTTCAAATGTCATGGTTTTAAATTTTATCTGTTGAATTTACACAACAGTGGTTGTAAATTCCTATGTCGACACTTCCAACAGCAGTATCTGCATGGTCAGTAATCAAGGTTTTTGGGATAGTTTTAATTTGCATAGTTTCCTAAACCCCTTTATAGATTCTCATCACACTTGAAATGAATCATTACGAATCTTAGGCAATCTGTTGTCATTGTCACCTTAGGATTATGGTCCCGGTCAAATAAAATTTGCATAAGATTTTTCTTTACTTTTTTGTATATTTATATCTCGTCAACCCTTGGATGGATTTTCATCATATTTATTGCAAATCATTACGAAGCAAAAAACATTCTGCAACATTTGCTCTCATACATTTGATCTCTGGGTCAGAGTCATACAGAAGCTCTGCATTAAGGTTTCTGTTAAACATATTTTTGCAGGGTAAAACTAATTATGCAGTACTTACCCATAACCGTTGAACACTCACTTTTGTGTTGAAAAACCTCATCCATTTGATGTAAATACATTCTCCCACAAGGTGGAGAATTGTCAACAAGACATGGTCCACTCGTGCACATCTTTATTATAGTCGACATTACATCAGGACATCAGTGTTGATGGGCAGATAAAATTTGGCAATAAAATAGGTAAATTTGCAAAATTAATTTTATCCCCTAACTAAATTTTAATTGCAGCAATATCTTACCCATTGCTATTGCACAGCTGAATCTGTCATTTAGGTAGACTGATCAAAACAAATTGTTGGTGTCCCTCTGGGACATATGTTGTGCTGCATCTATGGATCCCAGAGAAAAATAATATGCCTGTGCTTGGTTGTGTGAATGGGCGTAGATAAAGGAGAAAGTACATGTAGTATGGGATCCCCAACATGCTGCCTTCATGACGACCTCCAAGGAAGAATAATTTACATAGGCCGATGATGCAGCAATGGCTCAAATCATAGACGAGCGTTCTCTATTAGTATAGCACCTATAAGTTATTTTGATTGTGGTAATACTCCACAATGAGATATTGGAGGCTGAAATATCAACAAAAGCCCTTATAAGGAATAAACAATGCTTTCTTTTCCTTTCCAAGGCATTTCGATAGAGATAAATTGCCTTAACTGGCCTATTTTGATCATTTCCAGGTCATAATCATCTTAAACCTGGGAATCTCGATAGGTGATGGAGCTACCAAAGGTAATTGATTTTTAACTAAAAAATCCTGTTTGCAAAGGACAGAAATGAAATTGTAATTGCATGCACTAAACCAAAGACAGTCATTGTCAATTATGCTGATCAAATCCCATAGCCCAATGTAACTGGACTATTCATTTTCAAAGTCAGGCATGTAAAATTTTCCAAGTCAATAGTTCGGGCCAACTGTTCAATGTGTGCATGTTCTATTATTACTCGACAACATTTTGAGTTAAAGTGACTGATTTATTAACAAATCAAACCATACTAAAACAAAACAAGGCTGGTATTATTAACCAGTCATGTTTGAAGTAGCTTTGTTGTATTGCGTTTACTCAAGCCAGCAGACCAACAAGTAGTTATCTGCCTTTTTTTCCTGACTTTACCAGTAACGCCAGAAAAATGGCAGAGAACTACTCGTGGTCTATTCAAACCAAATGCTCAAAGATGGTTCACTCTGACTGTAATACAGAGAGTTAGAGTAATTAAATTAAAGAAAGAAACTTTACAGACATTAGTGTTGGTCTCCTTTAAAAAACTGATTAAATGATAATGTATCATTTCATATTAATTGGTTATACAAATAGAGAGGATTAACTTTCACATACAATACTGCATTTGAAGAGACACAATTATGCTAATTAAAGAGCTGTCTCTATTCATATTTAAACCAAAATAATGTTATTATCACTTTAGATTTAATTGTCAAGCAACCCAGTTGATAAAATTACTTGTAAAATTATTTTTGCAAGGATGGTAATAAGGAAGACTTGGAAAAAGAAAATTATGAGTAAGTAATGGCACAAAACATATGACTGCAGCTGAGTATGAGGTAAATTTTTCTCCCAAAAGACACAAGCCAGAATCTGTGACAGCAAGTAATGTCAAATATGACATAACTAAAAGACAGAAATTTTCAGCTGCATTGGCTGATTGTTATCTCTGACTTGAATTTATTGATTTAGAAGAAAGGATGTTTTGCAGTTACTATAAACAATAACCCAAGCTAGCACAGGTTGGAAATCCAACCAGTGTATTTGCCAGTGGAACCAAAAATTTCAGGAGTGAACAATTTTGGGACAAGTGATAAGTAAGGTGGGACAAGTGAATTTCTGAAATCACTTGTCCTGGACAAGTGGGTGAAAACAAACGTTGATCGTCCCTGCTGATCATATATGAATCTCGTTACATCTTCTCCCAACACCAAAGCGAGTAAAATCACAATCTTGAGTGTGAGGTCCTGAAAGGCAGCCTTGCTCAATGGTTCAGAGATGGATTTGATCTTGGCATGAGAGAGTATGAAACAGGTCTCTGCAGCTCAAAATACTTAAGAGATCAATAAGGTTTTAATCAGAACCGACTGCTAAGCCCTGAGAGAATTCAACTGGATTGAAAATGGCAGCTCTATATAACCCTTGAAAGTTGATACTGAACAATCTTTCTTCTTGAACAAAATGAACTCCGCAACAGAAGTTGCAGAGGGAAAGCTAGGATCACTGTGTTTCCTACTGCACCAATCGCAGAAGATTATCCACCTTGCCTGAATAATGCAACTGGCAACTAAGCCCGAAAACGTGTTCGGGTGGATAGATCGCCTGCAATAAGTCAAGCATAAAGGTGGAGAATGTGTGTGTTGTTGTATAGGAGGAAGACCCTGTGTTACAACAGTTGATTCATCTTGTCCTCTTGAGGGGTAAAGACCTGGGTTGATCTATCAACAGGTCTAAAGATCCAACTGAACCACGACCACGGAAGCCAAGGCGGCAATGAACATGATATGAGCAGTGAAAGTAAAGACTTTGAAGGAAAAAAAACATGAGGTAGCAGTCAGAAATGTGTACATGAACAGATGATCTCAACGAAAGCTGAAAGCATCCACTGCCCATGTCTCTTGATGAACCTGTTTGCCAAAAAGTCCACCAGAGGCTTCCCCATGGTGAGAAATAAAAAGGCCGTTACAGAGCAATCTATTCTGCGAACACTGATTTACCTCTACCAAAATCTACCAAATTTGCATACATTTCTAACAAGGTTCACATGCTTTATGAGTAGTTCATGTGAATTAATTTTGGTGAGATTTTTCTGTATGGGAATTGGATCGTGGGGTGCCAAAGTAGGCGAGGGGTTCGGGAGACCTGTTCCAACAGGGATACAGAATTTTAAAGTAGCTTGGTGTAAAGTAAAAGTAGTCAGGTAAATTATCTGGTTCCTGGCTAAGGAAGGCCTTCATAAGGATTCAGCATTTTATAATTTTTTAACTTTCAACTAAAAACTTGGACTGGACACATCTTCCTGTATGGTACATCCTCCATTTGGAAATTACTGTGCAATACCTCTGGCCACAAATTTTCATTAAAAAATGCTAATACATTCCTGAGGCAATTTTCCTCACCAGTGAGGTGAAATTTCCAACACTGTTATAGGTAATGCCTCCACCCCCAAAAAAGATTCCCAAAGTATTCTGACATCCAACTTGGTTACGAAAGACCTGTTTTCACAAGTAAATCTGACACAATCGCAAACAATCAGCAAGTGAAGGAAGATGTTATTTAAATTTGTTATTGAACATTAAAAAATTAATTTCCGAATTCAAACAAATAATTATGGAGGCCCTGTACATGTATAGATAATTGATTTCTGTATAATCAAACCATCCATAAGCAGTCTTCATGGGCCCTGTACATGTATAAATGCAATGATTCATGTATAAAAGGACCACCTAAATGTAGTCTTTATGACCCTGTACGTGTATAGATTCACTGATTTCTGTACAAACGGACAATTCATAAACAGGCTTTATGACCCTGTACATGTATAGATTCACTGATTTCTGTCTAACCATCCAAAAGTAATCTTTGTAAACCCTATGTGTAGATGAATTGGACTATACATAAGCAGTCTTTATAAGTAACTAGTCTTTACATACAAGTGGTTGCTAGATCAAATTTACTGTTCAATCTACATTTTCTTATTTTGAGTGGTGGTGTGTGTGCCTGGATTTTTAATGAAGCTTTAAAAAAAAATCAGTCATATCATTATGGTGTCTGCATTGGGAGTTTATTGTGATGTCGAGCACTGGGACCAGTCCTGACACTAACCTCTTAATGCTGAGCATGACCTAGCAAGGGATCTGTTATTACCATTTTTATAAGTCTTTAGTATGACTGGGCCAGGGTTCTAACCCGCATCCTCCAGCATTTTTGGCAGATGCTCTAACCATTAGGCCACTGGAGTGGTCATTCTTATTTTGATTCCATTCCAAAATGGGGGATCTGTTCAAAACAATATCTGCAGATGACAAGTTCATTAAAAAAATGTATGAAATTACTTACCAGTTTGAAAAGTCAAGGCTGTTACCACTGGCATCTGGAAAAAACATCATCTATGTGTAAGACATTTTAATGTATGAATTAGATTAAATTTTAGTTACATACAAGATAAAATAACATTCATTGTTAGTCAAACCTACATTGTTGTTGTTGTAGGGTTTAACACCATTTTTCAGCACACGATAGACTATACATGGCGGCCAGTATTAATGGTGGAGGAAGATCCCGGGAAATGCCCAGAAAGAACCACCAGCCCTCGAGAAGCTACTGGCAAGCTTTCTCACATACCCACATTGGCCGAATCCGAGACTCGAACCCATGCAGACAGAGTTGAGATGGCAGTGATCCGTAACGGACAGCACTTTAGACTACTCGGCCACTTGGGGCCCCTCACACCTACCTCAGAGTCATTTTATGAGCTAAATGCAAAACCTTGACTTGAGCCGGTAAACCTGAAATTAAGTCATCGTGTCCTTCATTTGTTGTAAGTGGATGGTACTCAAAGAAATGCATATGATCATCTAATTTGATGATCCTACCATGAACAGACAATGAGATATAAAATAAATATAAAACTCAAAGTCACAGTAACCTACTTTTAACATGAGGGTATAAGTACTCATCAATATGCATATTATTGCCAAGATTAACAATTCTACATTATAACTATGATATAGTAGACCAAAAAACAATTTTTTTTAGCTAAATGCAAGAAGTTAACATAAGCCAGTAAAACATGAACCGTATGTCACAATGACCTTGTTTTGTTTAAAACATGTGATACTAGTAGAGATGTGCATAATTATCTTTTGTTTGAAAGGTGTGGATAATGGAGATTTACACAACAATCTGGTTTGATGATTCTGGCATGAACAGTACTTAAGACAAGTCAGTGAAGCAAGAAATATTGGTCATTATCACTTTTTTATATATACAAGTTTCTATTACTTATCAAGAGTCATCCCTTCACCATGTTTCATGAAGCTGGTACAACACTACAGTGTAAAAGATGGTAAAAACCTATTGGACCATAAGCTAAATGCAATAACTTAAACTAAACCAGAAAATGTGAGATCTAGGTCACAGTGACCTTCCTTTATGATAAGGATGTTATACATGGCACCTACTTACCTAAGAGCATTTGTTATGAAACCCATTCCAAACTGTAGTCTAGAACTACAGAGGAAAAAATGGCTAAGTGAATGTGTACACATGTCTAAGCTTTCTGTGGACATCAACACCATTGCAGGGGGTAGTACAATAGCTAGGTGAGCTCAAATGCACCAGGGTTACTGTGATGCCCTCAATGTGTCCATTGATCTGTCCAGGGGTCTCAATGTTCATTACCATAAATAATCTCTACCTATACTACTTTGGGGCCAAACTTTGACGTTGCTCTTGCAATAAAATAAAAAATGTAAAAGGCATGCATGTCCTACCTGCTTAAAAGCTAGTAGTCTCGTCCATATGTCAGGTCAATTCATTTCATTTGACCACTCAAACACTTTTAAAAGTATTACTGTGTAAGCAACAATTTAACTACCTTAAATTATCATAGTCATTCACAAATGTGACCAAAGCTTAAGGCAACCAAGCTAAAGGTGTACCCAGTGAATTATAGCTTTGTTTGACAGATCCGGTTCATTATGGAGAAGCAAGTTCCAAAGTTTGTAGTGTCAACTTAAAATTACTGAATTGGCACTCAGACATTTACTCAAGGATGAGCTGAAGTTTCAACATCGACAAATTATACACAAAAAAGTTTCTCCTTTTTTAACAAAACAAGTCTTGTTTTGTTGTGCAAAAAGCAGTGATGTAATATCCAATGTTTTGCAGGTACACATTGAGGCACAAAAGTACATGATGTGTTGAAACCTCATGGAGTTGTTTTTCACGATCTTTCAGAAATTTGTTATCTTGAAAATAATGGTAATGAAAGTAATTTATATAAAAAGCAAACAATTTCATTAGAAAAAGCTATTGAAATTGACAACTATTACTAACACAATTATAAAAGAAGTATTCAACAATTAAACAGTGCTGCTACCCCACCTTACATGGTCTTCTCAATGTCTAGCCAAGCTGGCGTCCCCTTCTTCATTTTTCAGAGTTCTCTTAGTAAGTCGTGACCTCATTGTGTAGTCTCTGTTTTTGGACCCTATTGCTTGCAAAATATTAAGGGACAGTTGTGATAAGTTTGGTAAATTTACACCTAGCTGTTATGGAGGAAATGGAGCAATTGGACAGATGGATGGTGAGACTGACAGTTGGCAGATATGATAATATCTCATGCTAATTAAGAATTAATTCATAGTCTGTTCATACCTGTCTGCTTGACAGATGTGAAACTGAAGGTGTGTATCCTCAGCAGCAGTTCTTGACCATCTGGAAACTGCTGGATGTTGGTATAGCTCACCTGGAATAGGAAAGAATAAAGTGTTTCAGCATATTTTTGTACACTTTTCTTTTTGTTGTATTTTTATTTCCAGTTTAATGTGTGTAATTGAAGTAAAGTTTGCTGTAGCAGGGTTTCATTTCTTCTCTGAAACAGTAGCTCCAAATATGCTTGTACAACGTTTTTTTCCTTCAACTTTTTGTTGGGTAAGAAAAACAAAGTTTTGTTCATATAAAGTTATAAGCATTTATGTTCAATGCTAAAAAACTCTGTGGTATCTTCCTGTGAATTCTCTTAAAAAGATCATCGTTGGACACAAAATATTGTAAGACCGTGACTGAAATCAAAATTGTCCTGGCAGGAAAATCAAAATTTTCAATGAAAAGAAATATGAAACATTACTCAGATTACTGAAGGAAGATTAGCTCTTAAGAGAAATTCCAGGGAAGTACCATACGGATTTCAGCAGTTTAGAGCAGAAGCTATAATATAACATTTACATACCCTACAAAATAATAAAAAATTATCCAAAAGATGTGATAAAAAAAGAAAATGATAGCAACTTCATGTCAATATAAGATATGATGTACTATGTGATATATGTATGTATGTGCCCGCGAGTATTTATGTATGTATATATGTATATCTCCTGTATTGATGCATACCATTGTAAACAATATTTGATAATGTTCAGACTAAAATAGCAGCAGAGAGGGTGAACAGACCTTTTGCTAGAACGTCATTTTTTGAAAAAATAAAGATTCCTACAAAAATGAAAAATATATGGTCAATAACGCCAAGCCGATGCCTCTAACTGACCGAAAGTTTCTCTAGTTGGGTTAGTTTATAAGTTACTGTTTTTTTGTCGTCGGTGTTTTTCCAAGTACGCGCGGGATTTACCCGCGTGACGTCTCATTCAGATCGCACCCTCTCTGCTGCTGTCATTAAATCATTATTGTATAAATAATGGCACCAGCTAGATTAGCGAGAGAGAGAGAGAGAGAGAGAGAGAGAGAGAGAGAGAGAGAGAGAGATTAAAAGCAATCAAAAAATGTCTTCCTGTTCGTGATTCTGTTAGACAAAAATTGCAAGAACGTCAAGACGCACAAGGTGAATTTGCAGAAAGTACGGAACAGTTATTTAAACCTGTTACAAAAGTTACTGAAAGAGTCGCAGAGGCTACTGATGGTCTTCTTCCATCAGTAAGACAAACTGCTGAGCAAACTGAAAAAATAGTAAAATGAACTAACAAACAAAAAAGATTTTACGAGATCTTCCAACTGAGGTAGCACAAACTCCCCCTGTAGATGAAGAAATACTTGAGGGTATTGGCAAAGTTCGTACTGAAATAGCCGATGTGAAAAAAGAACTTGCACCTAAACCTAAAGTAAGAAAGAAAATATTGAGGAATGCCAGTAATGACTCTAACAATTGCTGAAGAACAAAAATAACTTTCTTTTATGGATCAGGGGGGTAAATCGATGTTATCATGGTTAACAGTAACTACAGACAGTGAGTGTTAAAACTAACACTAACGATTTATTTACATGGCATATTGCATCATAGCAAGCTGCACCTGTTGAAGAAGTGCTGCCGGAGATCTTGGTAAAATGGCTGTTGATAGAATAACAGGAAAAGAATTTTAAAAAGTGGGAAAAGGTCTAAGACTACCAGGAACCCCCTACTGATACGGAAAAGGTCTGAGACTTCCAGGAACACTTCGTTAATCTTTCCAATGTAAAATTTTGATTTACCTGATGCTGCTAAAAAATTAAATATCAAAAATTTTAGAGGTGTTTTTATGCGTGATCAATTACCAGAACGACCAAATAATACTGAAACCGGTACCATTAATCCTGATGAAAGTTCTCGCCGCGGTACTCATTGGGTTGCATACGCGATTGACCCACGTGGAATTGTTTAGTTTGATTCGTGTGGATTAGCACTACCAAACGAATTCTTAAATTGCACAAAACAATAAAGACTCTAGTTTGGTATTAACATTACCAACACAAACAATAACATATCCGACAATATGTGGTCGTGAAGGAATTGCTATACATAACGCTATATCCAAAACAACATTACCACCGCATAAGGTCGTGCACGATTATATAAGAAGACGATTTCAATAAATCTTAAAGTATAATGGTAGATATTTATGGAAGATCTTCTACCAGTGCGATCACTGGAGGCAAGAAAAAAAGAGTTGAGACTGATTTGTCAAATTACGCAACTAAAGATGAACTCGCTCATATTATGAACCTCTCTGGAGTTGACCGAGATGAAGTTGTTATTTTTCAAGATAAACACAATCTTTTAAAGATGAGCAATATCAAATGGAATGACATAGTTCGTAGGATTCTTAGTGATACTGAGGATAATATTCCAGTATTTACTGACATGTGGAGAATCAGAGACTCAAGTATATCAATCGCAACTATATAACTATACGAAATGAAATTGCGAAAAGCGTTGCTAATCGTTTGCGATCTACCGGTGATATAATAACAGGCGAACTCAGCATGAATGGAAATAAAATAGTTGTTTTAAGAGATCCAACATCTGATGCAGATGCTGCAAAAAATATTTTGACACAGTAGATACTAAATTAAGGATGCATCGAGTTGAGTATGACGTTCACGTAAATATGTTTACAAATCTTCGTAGAAATTTTAGAAAAATTAATGAAATCGCAGAGGAATTCTTTGGAAATCCGTTGACTGTTGACGTAAAACTCGTCGATATAAACACAAAACTCGTCGATATTTAAACAGCTATGTCAGATATTGAAACAATTGTTAAACGATTAGGTGTTATCAGAGATCCTAAATCATTTTCAGAGTTAATCACGATCGCGCAGAGTAATATCGATGATATTAGAAAAAGACTAGAAGATGTTATAAGTGGAATTCTTGATATCGTTAAAAAAATTAATCTGATTGAAAATCCCCACAAGCAGATTATCAACCTGGTATATACAGTAGCGTCTGACCAAGCATTATGGTCACCACTCAATAAAACCATTAAACATAGCGCTGAGGTTACCGGTATATACAGGCTCTCTGTACTTGGTATTGTAACATGTATAATATCTACCACGATTTGACGTCGTTATCTGTCAAGTGGATCTCCTGGATCTATGTTAGTGATGTTATTTCAAAACGACGAGGAAACATTTACAGTGGAACCCGAAGAAAGAAAAAAAACTCGGCTTGATTTACTATTGATGTCTTGAATTAGTAGCTAAATTCCCACTAATTACAATATAATGAGCATTTCAATCAGCATTCAACGTGAGGTTTCAGCGCAACATTATAGGTACAATCAAGCACGTGAATGGCAAACAAAATTTAAAAAAATCGTTGACGGGTATACAGTAAAAGTAAAGAAATATCGCAGACATGTAGTCATCGTTAACATAATTGTTTATTCACGTCTGCTATTATTGCTGGAATCGACGTATTATTATCAACAATAACACCATCGCTAGTGCTTCAGCTGCAACAATGATTACCAGTATTCTTAATATAATTGCAAAAAATATATATGTACGTGCACAAATGCAAAATTCCATGATTACATAATAAAATTAAATGCATAGACTGTAGCATACTCCAAATTATCCTCGTTATTATCAACAAGCCTTAGTGATGGAAACATATCAGATTGTGAGTTCACGGAGATGATTAAAATTTATGAAGAAGTAATGACTGTGATTGATTTAGAAAACCCGGATTTAAATAAGAATGTCATCTCCGAACGAGCTACTTCAACAAATTGTAACGAACACAACTCCGTCAAAAACTACGATGATATCAGTGAGCTCAACTAATCCAATATTTAGTGTCAACTTTCCAACTGCAATTCCATTGAAAGAAATCGCACTAGCACAGTTACGATTATACCATAGTCGGCCAAAGATCAGATCAAAATCATTCAGTGAACTACAAGCGAATAATTCCTTGTATTTGCAAACAAAATTAGAAAAGAGGGTGGAACACTAGACTGGGACGTTGTCGGAATTCCAACGGGGTGTTATCAAATCGAACAAAGCAACGATGAATTCCAGCGCAGAATAAAATGTATAACTGGAAAAGATCCCAAAATAGCTATAACAGTTCACCAACCAACCTTATTAGCTGCAATTGAAATATATTCTCCAGATTACGTTGTAGATATTTATCAATCATCAATTAGATCTGTTTTAGGTTGGCCTGAAATAGCACTAGAGTATCATCAACCACTAGAACCAAAGTTAAATGAATTTCTAATAAATGAGAAAAAATATATAACTCCAAAATTTCGAAATATTTTCCCGTGGAATGTAACTGATGGTGTATCTAATATTTATGCTTTAAATGATGAGTTAAGATACATGGACGTTTATAAAATGTATTCCCATCCCATTAATTCCGAGATGAATCAATCAATCAACAAAATACGAAATCTGTTTTCGTCGTGATCACAATACTATAATGATGATATAAAACAAAAGATCATCGAGTCAATACAACATCTAAATCAAGTAGAATCAGATTATGATTATGTCAAAAAGCCTTTTATTGAAGAAGTATATAAATATATTATTTCTTTTCCCCACCCTAGAAAACCATTTATCAATCATTATAAAATAACAGAAGAAAAGTATAAAGGACCCGGTGATTTTATATTTGTAGTACCAAAATGTAATAAAGAGGAACAAAAAGAATTATTAATAAAACCTTTCCAAACGAAGTTGAGTCATGGAGAAAAAGAGCCCCAGCAGCATCTATTCTCAGACATAACAATGATCCGTAAGGTGGCGGCAGAAATATTTCACCAGGAATTTTAAATATCAAGTCAATCTTGTATATGATGCAATTGATGGCAGCTATCAAACAGATCTTGAAAAGTCTAATCAAGCTCAGTAAGGATATATTTGATATACTTTTACGCCTCAAGAACCTCGTGGATATTTGATTGTACAAGAGCCTATTAATCATATTAATCCACGATGGCATAATAATTTATTATCAAGAATACATTTCAAACTAACTGACCAATCCGGACACGTAATTGACTTACGCGAAGAATTTTTTAATATTAATCTATACGTAAAATCTTAACGAGATATTTTTGTAGAGTGTTTTACAGTTAATTATTTAATCAAGAGGTATTATTATATAATGTACCAACATATGAGAGTTTTCATATACGACAAAGAGGAGGTACTTGAAAACGCAATCAGAATAAAAACGACACAGCCCCCAGTCAGTGCAGAACAATATAGTGTTAATATAGTTATTGATGAACACGGCAACGAAGACTTTTTGTTGACGCAGGAACAATTAAATGAACAGTGGCGAGAACATATTATTATGATCACGTGTGATAGAGATCGGATTGTGAATTATGTACATTCCTGAATTAAATTTAATCAGCATTAAATTTAATCAGCTTAAAATATGTCTGATTCTGAATAAAAAATCTGATTTCATTCAATTTATTGGTACATTACCCACATTAAATCAGATTCTCAAACAATTTCATTAAATGGATGGGGTAAAGAGCATTAAAATAGTGAAAACCTCATCAAAAATGCATAATCCTTGACAAAGTCAAATAAATATATTATAACAGATTTATTTTTTTAATGATCATTATTTATATTTTATATTTTCATGGGGTATATTACCCATCATTTGTCAGATTATTAGTCAATTTCATTATATTGATGGGTATATTACCCAAATTAAATTAGATTATGAAACAATTTAATTAAATTGATGGGGTTAATAGTACTAAAATAGTGAAAATCTCATCAAAAACAGATAGAAAAAAGTGCATAATAAAAATTTCATCCCTGCCGTTGTCAAAAAACAAATAAAGATATTATAACATATTTTTATTTTATTTCTCAGGTAGAATAAAAGTCAGAGGATAATTAACCACGACATCGCCGTAACTTTCATTTTCATCAGTGACGTTGTCAATACTTTCAAAATCCTCTTTAATATCGTCATTTTCACTTTCAATTTCATTAGTAACAACACTTTCGTTTTCACGATCTGACATAAATCTTTTAACTGCCTCAGGCACGTGTTAATAATTTCTTCGTTTCATATTCGTGAGCTAATTCTGATCTAATTTGTTTCGATCACGATTGAAAGGGATACGAATCTTTTAACTTCCGTATCTTTCACAGTAACCATAGACTGAAACATGGCTTGCTGGATAATCTTTATGAATCTATATTATGCTGGTAGTGTATATCTATCTTCAAATTTACGCTCTTGCAGCGATTCAAAATCCGAAATAAGTTTTTCTGGAACAAGCTGAATTTTTATGCCGTCTTTTTAAAAAAAAATTATTGCAAAAATAAGATCATTAGTATTTTCGTAATTCATTATACAGTATATAAATTTAACAAAAAATAAACCATATCATGATGAGCGGTTATCATTCATGGGGTCCCATCATTAGTATTCGTGCCTTTCATATGGTTCTTTCCATTGGATCTTTCATATGATCTTCTCGGCAACTCACGAGGCTTTTTTTTTGGCCAACATTTTTTCTGAATGTTTTTGTGTGGGGTAACCTTCAGTGAGATTGAGAGATTACTGTTCACGTAAAATTACCGTCACGTGTATACTGCGTGATTTTCTCACACTTTCGTCCATTCTGAGCTCAATGGAAAATTACTGGCATCGGTTACTGTCCATGCTGACTTCAATGGAAAATTACTGTCACGTGGATACTGATTTTCTCATTCTCTGGTCCATTTTGACCTCAGTGGAAAATTAATGGGCGATTTTTATCAGGATACTTGAAATTGTGTACATGTCATCCGATTTACATGCACAGACAGGCAGTCTGTCCTGAACGTGTCACGGTGGCGACTACACAACTGAAATAAATTATAGCAATGATACCACCGATGATCACAGATGATTTTACCACTATAGACATTATAGAAAAATGGCGAAAATTGCCACCGTCAACAGTATCTCCAACACGCGTTTCGATCGCCAGACCTCGAGCATCAGAGTCAATTGCGCTATGTTCTAATCTTACTGGTATATGTTTCAGAAATTATTATAAAGTTACCTATGCTGGATTCCAAGAAATAATCATTATAATGAATAAAATTACAGATTGAATTTCATTCTGTTTAGAAACACGTTGTATAAAATAATTATATGCTATATATTTCTGCCCTGACAAGTCAGGTTTGAAAAATATGTATTTCCGTATGACATCTAAAACTGTATTGTATATGTAACGGTGTCTTTTTCTGCCTTGATTTTGTTTGTAAGTTAGAAACCATAAATATCTTTCTACTAATTTCAACTATTATATAAAAATTAATTAATCCCTACGGAGAAAGATATACTACAGGGTTATCTCCCTTCTTCGATGGCTGTGGCAGAAGAAAGGGAGGTAAGCACTGAATTACTATGCCAAAGAGACAAGAGTTATATCCCTTCAATATATATATATATATATATATATATATATATATATATATATATATATATATATATATATATATATATATATATATATAATATTTCAATCTAAATATTTTGTTTAATTATAATATGGATGAAATTATCTAAGATTAAGACTTCCAAAGATAAATTTAATCTTGACAGAATATCCCCGGACTTACCAATATGAGTTCTGGGTTATCCGGCGTATACAACTTTGATTAATAGTATTCATGACGCCAAGAAAGAATTTTGCCGAGATGGCGCATCTCACGTGTGGTCAAGGTTTAAAATCATACGCAACACCAAAAGTGTTGATGCTACGATGAACGACCAGCGAGCGGTATCGATCATTAATTACCTCGACGATCGAAAATATCTTTTTCAAGTCAAATTTATTGTATTAGCAAAAAACAGACAATAATACTTTGATTATCCGTGACAAACATGACCCTCTCCTTCGTGATGAAAAAATTGCTATATTGAATAATAATTCAAACCAGTAATATTGACTGGTATTGACAAACCGTATTATGAACGAGCGTATCATGTAACCGCAGTTATCTACGCATTATATCCGATAAATGATAAACCCAGCATTAATAATCTAAACCCAATAAAATTGTCAAGGCTACATTGTGTAAGGAAGATAGGCTAACATTACTTGAGATAGATAAATGGAATTTAGCAGGCGCATATACAATATGTACATGAGCCGTTAAGATATTCAAGACATTATATCAATATGTTTCATTATTAAAACTGTTTTTTTTAAAAATTTTATTTACAAAATTTTGAGCAATATGTTATTTGCATTTACAGTGTAAGTAAGATATCTAAAATAATCAAAGCCAAAATGATATATCCAAATCTAATAATCAGGTCAAAGACATGCTTATATTCTGTTGACTCTCTGTATGTTTTAATTTTGTAAACCTATTAAAATTTTGGGCTGATGCTTTTTTTTTAAGAACAAATTTTATTGCATGATAAAGAAACAATCACTTATGGTAGACAACCAAAAAAAAAAATGTTTGTAACTATTTTTGTTGGTAAATGAGATGGTTTGAGGACAAGCTAATAGGTGAGTATATAAACCAAGGCTCTCATTGCACGATCCGACTTGACAACGGGCATATCACGGGTGATAGGTCGAAATGATTTAGAATTATATTACAAAGGTTCTTCGTTCTGCTCATTTCGTTGAAACGCACAGGTGACCAATAAGAATATAAATTCACGCTTTTCTTTTGAGATTTGTTGCTGAAAAGCTATACATGGTTGATTCCTTTTGCCTCTAAAAGATTATATTGAATATTATGTCAAAGGTTTCCTCAATGTTCAAAGGGTATTACAAAATCGGGCGGTTATTTTTGCAAAAATACTAGCCGCTATATAGGTCAAGTATTATGTTTCAACCTGTCAATGTAAAACTATTAGTCCACGTTTTATGCATAGTTGATGTTCATCGTTGTTAATTGTTTTTTTTTTCATGATAATGGGTTATGAATTATTGTATTCTGGTCTTGATTCCGTCCAATATCAAGTTCTCTATTGTGTACCTGACTGGGGACACACACACACACACACACACACACACACATATATATATATATATATATATATATATATATATATATATATATATATATATATATATATATATATATATATATATATATATATATATATATATATTAATAGTCAACACGTTTAGTTGGGTCTAGGTCTAACATATCGGTATTCCCCATGGATAATAAGGTTGCATCTGATTTTTGCCACATTACTATAATCCTTGTAACAGATATTATTTGCTTACAACTTGGAATTGTCTAGAAATTAAATTTGGACTCTCCTTTTGCGTCTTGTTTTAAAACATAATCTTGTTTGCCTGAAAAATATTTATTGTTGCATTTAACATCAGAAGCAAAATCATTCTTATTATTGTGTCTACTATTTTGATTTGTGTGGAATTATTTTATTTAAAATATTATTATCTGGAATTACAAAGTGCTCACTAATATTCTTGGACAGAAACATTCATTTAAAATAATAGTGAATTCAGACAAGGACATCTTGGATTATATTATTTTGATTAACTTGAAGACTGTTAGCGCATCATCACACTTCAGGTCACTAGTACATGAATACATTCGAGCCACATCAACGCCTTCAGCGCTGTATTTTATTTCAAAAACCACTGGAATTTAATTAGAACTCTATTCATTACGACTATTGATAAAACTTCTTTTTTAGTTATTTAGGATTAAATTCTTAATACTGTAAGTTCTTCATAAGTTGTAGTTTTCTATTCAAGGAAAATAAAGTATTTCCTGAATTTTACAAAACTTTTTGGTTTTTGCTCTTTTCTAGTACTTAGTTTAAGACCATAGAGTCGCAATAATTTTATATTGTCTGCCCTTCGCAATTTATTTGTTCCAAGGAACCTAGTAGCAAATCATCTGCCTTCCTTTTGATTTTTGTGAATTTATTCTGAAATTTTAATATTACATATACAAAACATTTCCAACAAATTTCTTCCTTTCTTCCTCGTTCACGCTCTTTCACTCTCTTCGAAAATAAGAATTTCCTTGTAAATATTGGCAGTTTCGAATCACCAGAGAAATCGACGCATAAATAAAAAAATTAAAGAACAAAGTGCTGTCTATTTGCCATATGCTCCTATTATCTGTTACGGTGCGGGTAAATCACTGTCCAAAAAATGTAGGGTATATTCTATTATTTCTGTCATAACATAGCGATAGATTTCGCAAAAGGCTAGATATACTTGAAATTGGTTACACGCAAGGTAAAAGTGAGTTTAAATAAAAGTCTCTTAAAATATAGAGTTCATTAACGGTTTTTCTGTTTTATTTGTTTGTCTTGTCTATGTTTTGTATAGGCCTCTGAAAAAAGACCCATTAAGAGTCGAAAGCGCTTAGGATAGTAGATACTAGTTTTGCACTGTTCGTAGTCAGAAAATTATTATTATTATTATTATTATTATTATTATATATATATGTATGTATGCATGAATGTATGTATGTATGTATGTATGTATGTATGTATGTATGTATGTATATCACAGCAGGAAGAAACCTAAAAATTATACGACACATAGTCCCTGGTTCCGATTACAGGGGTATGAGTTTGGAATATATAGTAAAAAGCCAGAAGATCTGCAATGGTGAGCAGTTGCCGTTGCTTTTGTTTTGTATTGTAAACGAAAAAAAAAAAGATTATTTATCTAACGAACATCATGAATACCATGGTTTTAATCAGTAAAAACTTAATTAATTTTACAGTCCGTCTTAATAAGAGTCATATCAAGGCATGCAGCATTTAATATTAAAGTTTGAGTGCAAAGGTAATTCGATGTGTGCCTTGCACTGAAATGCACCCAATGATCAATACAATAAGGATCCATTCTTTTCTATATGTATTCTTACACCTCGATAATTTCAAATGTCTCCTAAAGTTGGATATATTACTTGACCTGTAAACACTTCTCTCTCGCGCAAAGTTCATTACAAAATGAAACCCTTTTTGGGGGTTCAACATTGGCAGGCACAGGTAGTACACGTATGACAGGTGAATTGTAAACAACGATACGAGCCCCTGTGGTGCTGTGTTGTATTTCAACCTGTCATGTAAAAAATAGTTTAACGTCGATGAGGTCTTTTCGGAAACAGGAATCTCCATGCAAAGCGTGTAAGTTTCGAATTACCCACACGCATACTAGCATGAACAATCGAGAAATAATTTAACAATAAAAGTGATAATCTTTTTCATATGCTTCTCTTCCTTATTGTAATATCATACATGGGGAAACATTGGTCTGAGGACACGTGGACTGGGTGTTTGTCAGGTAATTGGAGTTGAGTCAGATTTATCTGCAAGTTATGATTTTTTGTTTTCTTTTTAAAAGTTGTGTTTATTATGATACTTTTGTCTTTCCGAGCGTCCGGTTGTGCGTCTGTCTGTTTGTGACCCCAATTCCTCATCAACAGCAGGGTAGAATTTGACGAAACTTCATTGTTATGTTGCCCCATGGTAACTAGTTATGAGAGAGGATCTGACTGGCTTAACACCGTCTGGTTCATGATAAGTTAAAAGGTCAACTATGTCAAATAAAAAATCGATGACAGTGATATTTATAGATATTTCCTAACCAAAACATTTTCACTTATCTCTTAACTAAACTGTATATATGAAATTTTTTTATATTTTCTAACCAAACATGAAATTTAAAATTGTTATATATCTCCTAACAAAACTGTACAAGTACACGAAATTTTCTGATATTCCTAAAAAAAAACAAAATACATGACATTTTCAGATATTTTCTAATCAAACTGCATATGTGACGTTTTCATACATATATTAGGACAGAATGTTTGAGTAAAAGTATTAAGATTGAAATTTTCTCTAAATTGTATTAAAAGTAATTTTTTCATTAAATTATATTGAAAGTAATTTTCCGCTAAAAAATTTATTTAAATTAATTTTATCTATTTCTAAACTACAACTATATACTATTTTAATAAAGATCACGCTTTACGAGCAAGTGCAAAACCCCGTAGAATACATTTATTTTGTATCCAAAGTTCAGCAATTTTGATTTGGTGGGAAGCTGCTAAACAGGGAAATTCCTAAATCCCTAATGGATAAGTAAGCTAGATGATTCACGCGTTTCTGGTGGGAAACTATTAGAGTCTTGTTCTGTTTCGAAATGAGCGTACACAGGCACTGCGTATAAATTGAGAGCAAGCTTACGCAGATTTAATTCGCTCATCGAGAGTCAGAACATCGCTGTCTTTCCTTACAGATAAGAATCATCCGTGTTCGTGAATTTCTTTAAAGAATAGGCACTTTTTAATATTTGAGATTTTAACGATATCGTTAATATTTTTTCAACATTTTTGTGAGTTGTTTCTATTTTATATTGTAATGGAATGTTTAATTCTTTCAAAGAATTTATATTCGTTTGTATTTATGGTATGTATTATTGGAAAAGACGAATTCGCTACCAACTTCATGTTTAGATTTAATTTGGAAATAAAAGATTCTTTAAGTAATAAAGAATAATGTTTTAGTAACCTATTCCAAATTAGTATTCTATCTTAAATTTAGCAATTTACATTTCTTTGTTGCATTAATCGCAGCTATTGATTTTTCTGCTCTTTGGCCATCATAAAGTTAAACGAGATTTAATTATCTGTATTATATTCTAACAGGCAGAAATTATATAAATGTATGAAGTTGGTAGGCTCGAAGGAAAATTGTAATCTTATATGTATTTAGTGTATTTTAAATATAAAGGATTTATAGATGTATCTCTAGAATGTAGTATTATATATATCAATTATTTAAATAAAATTCGTTCAACGAGAGTCAGAACAGCTCTGTCTGTCTTTACAGCGATTCCGTACCTCATTCCCCAAGATGTAGCCGTATCTATATCGCCATGAGTGACACCCTTTGTTAACAGAGCCTGAACTCTCTCTCTCTCTCTCTCTCTCTCTCTCTCTCTCTCTCTCCATGGGCAAATTCATTCTCAAAGCAAGAAATGAGAAGAAGGTTATGATACACAAAATCTTTTTCACAACAAATGTCCTAACGAAACTGTACATATAAAATTGTCTTTTATTTCCAAACCAAACTATATATACATTTTCAGGCATATCTCAACCAAACTGTATAGACATTTTCATATTTTTCCTAACTGAACTGTTTATAATACATATTCAAATAATTTGTAACCAAACTGTATATATGACACTTTTAGATATTTTTAATCAATCTGTTTCATATATTTTTGTTTAACAAACTGTACATATGACACTTTTAGATATTTTTAATCCATGCAATAACAGCAGAAAGATTCGACATACAAATAATTCAGTATAATCCCAGCACGTGGCCTCAAGATAAACCTACCAAGATAGCTTTCCGAAAGTGTTCAGCCAAGCTTAACTCTGAAGTTCCAGGTTTGAACTAAAATGGAAATAAAGTTAAATAAGCGGTCTTTTACACCAGGATTGAATAAATCATGCGTTATTCCGTACGTCCACGTGGTGTCCTAAGCTCTAAGACGGTAATGTTACGTAGGTGCTTCGAGGCTGAGAAAATGGTCTTGTGCTTCTCTAGCGTCCATATCGAACATCTAATAGTATACTGCTGGATTTTAGATAATGGAGTAGTCATGTGACTTCTCCACCCACAAGACCATTGAACTAGTTCCCTCTCTAAACCAAGCTTGAGAGTTGGAAATTCGGTTTATCGGTAAAGTTCATTCCTATCTAAGACTTAAGTAATTTTCTAAAAGGCATAGGAAATAATATCTTCAATTAATGCTGAAAAATTAAATTGCTTGCTGATAACTATGGTTGTGTACTAATGCAAGTTTTATTGAAACAACAAGCACCTCGATCCCTACAACTTAAAAGGTTCGTTTCCAAATTCATCTCAAATGGTCCATGTACATCTTTGTTGTATATGAAGCTGACATATGCATTACCAATTTGTAAGGCATGACGAAAAGAATATTGTCAAACTAGAAGCATATTGATGATGCCATAGTTGTGTAATGCCTTGAAAAACTGTAACATTCTCAGTTATTTCCTAAAGTAACTTTATGCATACAATTACATAAGGGGTATCATCTATGAGACGGGTTTGTAATCTGACCCATTGGTCGGAATATGGGAATGGTGATTTGCATAATGCAGTAAAAATCTAGATAATTCGCCATGGCAAAAATTTGCAGTTCGTATAATTTCTATATTTAAGTGGATCTCTTGCCTAATTAGCTCCAGTAACATAATAATAATAATAATAATAATAATAATAATAATAATAATATTAATGCGGACTTTGTATAGCGCATAATCTTTAGAAGCTCTAAGCGCTTTACAACATTAGACAACACGTATTACAAAAAAACCCACCATGAAATTAAAAAAACATAAAAACATGCTGAAAATATTTCAGGTAGGGAACATTATTAGGTCTTTAAGTGTGTTATTGAAGTCGAAATAAGTAAGTTTTAAGAGCACTCTTGAATGGGATCACTGTCTTTGTGTCTAAGTTCAGTGGGCAATTCATTCCACGTTGATGGGCCCTGGTATGCAAAAGAACATTGTCCATATGGCTTCGTTTTCGTAGTGGGAATAATGAGTATACGATTGTCAGAAGAAGAGCGTAAGTATCTTGCTGGTGTGTACACATGGGTGAGGTCGGATAGGTATGTTGGACTAGAGTCCGTCAGTGAAATGTAGCACAGAGAACAAATTTTGTGTTTGATTCTAGATCGAATGGATAGTCAGTTTAGGGTGCAGAGCGGCAGGGAGGTGTGCTCTGATCGTGGTACCCTAAGTATGATCCGAGCAGCAGTATTTTTAAGTTTCTGAAGTAGATATTGAGATGAACCAGACAGAATTGAATTACAATATTCCAGTCTTGAAAGTATTAATGAACATACAAGTGTTTTAGTGGTATCAACTGAAAGATATTTGCGAATGGAGCTGATGCGTCTCAGCTCAAGCCTTGCATATGTTCATGACATGTTGGTGCAGTGTGAGAGTACTGTCCAGAATGACACCCAGGTTTCGTACTAATTGTGTGAATTTAATGTTGGTGTTACTGATATTTATTGTTTGAGGTAAATGATGCGACTGAGAAAGTTTTTGTGTTTTGATCAGAATGGCCTCAGTTTTGCATCATTCATCTGCATCTTGTTACATGTCATCCATGAGTTCACCTCAGAAATGCACCTCTTTACACCTTGGATGGTAGCATCAACTCCAGTTGGGTGGCTAGATTTGTATATTTGGATGTCGTCAGCGTATAATTGGTGAGACACTGGATGATGATCTATAACACTTGAAAGCGGCTGATTGTATAGAATGAAGAGAACAGATCCAATAACACACCCCTGTTGAACACCAAAACAAAGATTAACTGGGCTGGAGTGTATTCCATTTGCAAACACAATATATGTCCTGTTGAATAAGTAGGACTTGAACTACAGTAAGGCTGTATCATGAATGCCAAATACATGCTGGAGACGGTGAAGTAATATATAGTGGTTTATTGTGTCAAATACTGCAGACAAATCAAGGTGGGTGAGGACTGTAATCTTTCCGCTATCCAAAGATGAGTAGTTTCAGTACTGTGGCAAGGGCGATATGCAGATTGTACATTGCTAAAAAGACTGTTTGTATTCAGACGAGATACAAGCTGGGATAGAACAACCTTTTCTAATATTTTTTATATGAATGGGAGATTAGAAACTGGGTGGTAGTTCTTTAAATCGTTATGGTCTATCTAGTGTTGGTTTCTTCAGCAGAGGCTTTACAATGGCAGTTTTGAAAAATGATAGGAATTCCTCTGATGAGAGAGAGGTATTAATAACATCAGTTAGTGAAGATAATATTGGATCTAAACACTCAAGCAGCAGTGATGTTGGAATTGGATCAAGTTCACATGACTCTGCACTCTTCATCACGATTGTACGTACTAAATCCATAGAGATAGGTTCAAATGCTGCTAATGGCTGCCGCTGAAATTATGTATCCCAACTGTATGGTGACGACGAGTCAATTGAAATTGTGTAGTCAAGCTTATCTCTAATGGTTTGTACTTTGTCACGGAAGAAATTTGCAAACAGGTCCGGAAGGTCGACTAGAGATAAGATAGTTGGAAGTGGTGTACATTTGTTCCTTGACATTATATTGTTAGTATTTTCGAAGAGCTCTTTGCTGCCTGAACTTTCCATTATGTTAGTACTGTAGTGGGCTGATTTCCCTGCATGGACTATGTTTGTGACGTTCTTCTTAGCGTCTTTATAGATTTGCTTATGAATAGTAAGTCTGGTGGAAAGCCAAAGCCTCTCAGCTTTACGTCGGTCTCTTTTAGCAGTGCGAAGCTGGTCCCTAACACTGCTATACCATGGAGAACACTTTTGCTTTGATACACTGCACTTGGTGGTTGGGGCATGTTTGTCGAGCAATGAACGCAGGCAGTTATCGAGTTGTTCTGCTGTCGGATTGCTTGGATGTCATGCATTAGTTTGGTTCGATTTATCATACGGAAGTTTCTCTTAGTAGCAAATAAAGGTGGAGGGTTAGGGACTGATACTTCAAGATGGCATATAATGCAGAGGTGAGCAGATGCAAGTTCGTGGAATAGAAGGGATGAACGTAGAGCACCATGGTTCTGTGCCTTCCAATGAAAT
Organism: Sinohyriopsis cumingii; assembly: GCA_028554795.2. Classification (NCBI taxonomy): domain Eukaryota; kingdom Metazoa; phylum Mollusca; class Bivalvia; order Unionida; family Unionidae; genus Sinohyriopsis; species Sinohyriopsis cumingii. The sequence goes on from CM068838.1 coordinate 86,345,892, forward strand.
GCACCACTGCCCAATAAGTTTGGATTGGTTTTATGCGTTTAATGTCATTTCTCGACACATGTTAGGCTATACATGGCGGCCAGTATATTTGGTGCAGGAAGAATCCGGGAAGACTCTGGGAAGAACCACAGACCGACGGAAAGCTACAGGCAATCTTTCTCACATATCCGTTCTGTAAAATTGTTTTCAATTAAAAACAGAAATAAATAAAATCTGGCAAGAGTTACAATTAAAATACGAAGAAAAAAACAATCCGTAAATCAATAAAATCATATGTGGCATTTAAAATGTTTTTGTTTTTAAATTTCATACAAAAAGCGACGAGTAGTATGTTTAATATCCATGATTACAAACTTGGAGTAAAGATCCCTCGCTTCTTCTTGCATGCTGTATACCTTTGGAAATACTTGCAACACACATTTCGTCGTGTAAATTTAAGCCGGAACTCAGGTGCAGACTTTCTTGCATTTGCAACGTTTTGAATATATATTTATATTTGTTCCTCATTCACGTTCTCTTTCTCTTCTAAAACATTCATCACCTTGTAAATATTGTCAAGTTCGAATCACACACACACACACACACACACACACACACACACTCAACGATTAAATAAGAGAAATAAACAACAAGGGAGATGATTTTTTTCCGATACGCTTTTGTAATGTGTTTTATATTGGGTCGTACAAAGATGAAAATTATTAATCTTGATGGTCAATAAAAAACCGTCGATTTGTGCGTCGGTCTGTTTGTTACCCCATCTTCTAAACCGTTGATTGGAATTTCAGGAATCTGTGTAGTTATCTTGCATCCATGATACGGATGTGTAAGAGGCAATATCATCCACGCTATGGCTCCCGCCCCGTGGTCCATGACAGGTCACAACCGTAATATATACATGACGAAATACGTCATTACAGTGACAGTTTCACATATTTTCTAGGTAAACTGTACACATGAAATAGCAACATATATGGCAGTTATTGGTTTAATATTATATGTCGACATCTCTTCGGAAAGAAAAGAATGTGTAACCTTTATTCTGTTTTACTTTTAACGGTTTAGTTTAAGAATATTTAACGAGCTATACTGGCGATAGTGCTGGTAAACATGTATGTATTTGATGTACTTCGGTCTGTGAATTAACTATGAAACTGTAATTTGTGCGTTCCCGTATTCTGAATGTCTTATGTAGAAAGTTTCTTTCTTCCATTACGTTCTCATTCTTACTCTCAGAAAAGAAGAATCTCATCAAAAGAGTGTCCATTACGGAATCGCCTTAACAAGTCAATTAGAAAACAACAAGTAAACAAATTAAATAAATAAATAAAGGTACTGACTTTTTTTCCAAATTTTTTATACCATTTCTTAACTCTCTCTCTCTCTCTCTCTCTCTCTCTCTCTCTCTCTCTCTTTGGGTCATACAAAGATGAAAAACATTGGTTGTGAAGGTCTATAAGGAAAATCTGGGAAAGTTTCTGTTACATGGATTGGTATCACATTTATCAACAGGTCTTGGTAGCCACAAGGGATATTGTGATACCTTGTCCGTTTGTCTGTGTGTTACTCCTTCGTTCCCTAAACATGTGGGTGCAAACTGACGAAACTTCGCAGTTATCTTATCCCCGTGATCAACTTCTGTATGATATTCTTGGCTCAGTACCGTGTGGTGCCCGGGAGAGGTGAAATTAATAATTAAAGAACCAGTAAAATATACCAAAGAAAAATTTTATAACAGTAACATTGCCATATATTTCCTAACTAATCTGTTTATCGGCCATTTTCCTAACCACTAAACAACCAAAACACGTACATACGCAATCACAGCAGGAAGACGCGATAGGTTTGTGATAGCTTTTGTAATATGACCCATTGTTTTGAGAATGGAGGATGGGTAAGTAAAAAAGCGAGGATAATTTCCAATGGTGAGCAAGTTTAGCTGCTCTATTTCCTATATTTTTATTAGGACAGAATTTTTAGTAAAAGTAATAACATTGAAATTTTCGCTAAATTGTGTTAGAAGTAAATTTTGATTAAATTATATTGAAAGGAATTTTCTATTAAAATATATTGAGATTAAATTCATTTTTTTTTTTCGGTATTACAATTATATACTATTTAATAAATATTGCGCCCTTATAGCAAAAGGCAAAACTCTCTTGTACTATGCATTTACCTTCTACCATAATTCAGCCAAAAAACTACACTCGGTAAGTTATGTGGATAGTGTCATGTGTTTAGGCTCGAATAAACAGTAACACAAGAAAGAGTGAAAACAATAACCTTTAAAAAATACAAGAATTTATTTCCCTGGAAAAATTATGTAAATTTAAAAGAAAAATATGAACTTGTATATAGAATCAAATCCAAAAATAATCCAAGAATAATCCGAGAATACAATTTTAGTAGTCCTAATAACAAAATGTTCGAATGATTTCAAGTTCGAATCCCGACGAAAAATCAGAGATGCAAGACGATGACGTATGCTGCAACATGTAGTGTTGAAGTCTACAGTTCCTTGTAGAAACACGAATTATCACTTCGGTTTTAGATAACTGAAACATTTTTATAATAAAAAAAAAACTGTCCTTGTTCAACAATTTGACATGAGCACACTTATTTTCCAGAAAAATAACAGAATTAATGATTTTGAATCTAAGTAATTTGAAATAATTTAAATCCACGTAATTTGAAATAACTCCAAGCAGCACAACATACATCTTCCAGTGTAACAACCCAGCTTCCACTGAGAAATAATTCTCTAAAACATAGGTTAGAACGTCTTCTAAACGTAAAAAGCGGGTCACGTGATTATGTTCTCGAAGCTCATATAAACTAGGTACTTGTTAAAGGTCATGTACATCCAGTGTGACCGAAACGAAAACCAATCATTTTATTCTAAGGAATAATATATATAAAACTATTGTTTACATCTTAAACACGAAGTCCCATCATAGCCTCGACAACAACCAATCATTTTAAAATAAAGATAGAACTTGTTTACGTGGTCGCTACAAATTTACATAACAATATATGAACTAAACAAATTCCAAAGATTCTTTCTAATTGGGTAAATGAGCTGATCTGGCAAAATAGTCTATCTAATGACGTACATAGACCCAGACGATAGTCTGTAAGAAACGATGGAGCCTCATTTTGAGATTCTGGCGAAACAGAAAAGCTAGACGTATGACCATATTTGGCTACGAAACTGGTATATAAAAAAAAACGTCTGGCTTCGGACGCATCAGTCCATTCTTCGAAATCTCAAAGAGGCTTGTGTCGTTGCAGGTAAGATTATAGTATATGTACGACTTTTTTTATATAGTATAAGGATTTTTAGTGTCAAGATGTTAATCTAAGATCAGTACGTTGCAACATCGGATTATTTTTAATATTTCTTTATTATTCTTTAATATAATGTATTGAAAAGTTGAATTGCTTGAAGAACTTATATTTACTTGTAATTATATTATTGATTATAGTATAAAAAGCAACGTTCGCTACCAACTTCATACTCAATAATTGTTAATTTAGAAATAAAATACTCTTTAAATAATATAGTTTAATATGTTGACATTTTAGATTAGATTCAGTAAAATATATATTATTAATAATTCCAATTTTTATAAATGAAACGGATTTTCCGCAATACGATTGGCTGTAAACGGTCACATAATGCTGATCTGGAATTTTGACACATCGATAAATTCTGGGATTACTTTTGATTTTTGGACTGTTTGCAATATAAATAAACATTGCAGTCACGTCATTGTGAAACGATTTTTTCATCTATAAAATTTTTGATTCAGCAAATAAATATAAATTATACCCTTTTATACCTTTTTCAAATATTCTTCCTTACAACACCTATGTAAACAAAACTCCAAGTACAAAAAAAAAAGGTTTACAAATGTGTACAAGCTGGAAAATAACTAAAATTCTAGTCATTTTATTTCTATATAATATGAATATACATATATACAAATAATAAAAGACGTAAAATAATAAACAATTGGAGAGACTACAATTCCCAATAGCAGTAAAAACGATAACCGAAGAGATTTTGTACGAATCAAAATATAAATCAAAAGGAGCTTCGATTGAAATTATTGATCATAATGCACATGCGTGGACTAATGCAGTAATACTATTTCCACGAAATCGAACTGTTCAATTTTACCATGGTGATATATTCGATTTTATTGACGAAATAAGTAAAAACGATACTGTATCGGTATGGTTATTTCAAAGTTCTGATGATAGAGACTATGATCAGTTTGTACGACCTAATGGCGTTATTTATTGCACAGAATCTCTCCACGAAGAAATGAAAAATCTTGCGTTGAAATATACCGATAATGCTGAACAATTACTCAGTAATTGTTTTACAGTTCCGTCAGTCGCAGCTCATTTTGCTAGAGAGAAAAATTTGTGGAAACCAAGTCTGTCTGATTTTCTCAATGCTATAATATTGTGTCGAATACGGAAACGGTGGATTGTGGAATGGTAAATACGATCACAAAGATGTTATCTCGGTTGATATCGTTGCATGCTATTCCAGACTTGGAATGGGAGAGTGTTCTAAGTATTTTGAGCGATTTGGACATCCCACACACGAGATGACTAGAGTATCGATAAACGGACCATTACCAGATTTTGACTTGACCGGATTCGCTTGTATCGAGTCATTTAAGTTTTCCGAAAATCTTCATCCGATTTCTTGTGTCTTGTTTGGCAAATATTTCAGACAAAAATGTGGGCACCAATAGTATTACTACGACATATGTTCGATGTAAAAATACTATGATTTTTAACAGTAAGTGAAGCAATTATATCATATAGTCCGCAGAAAGAGGTTTGGTTACCACAACAAAAGAAATATTCTGATGATGAAAATCCTGATATAACTGATTTTGAAAATAAAATCACAAAGGATCTTGACAAAAAAAATACTCGGTAAATTTACCCAGGGAGGATCATATGATAAACGACATTGTACAAGATTACTTATAGACGATGCTGTGTTAGATTTGATACAACGAAAAGAAATACGTTTATAAGTCGAAGTAATGTTAATTTATCAGACGGAACTAAATTAGGTACAATTGTGAGTTATACTGATGGTGAGTCGCCGAGTTTACTCATTTAAGATCTACAATGCTCGCGTACGTTTCGATAAATCTATTATCGATGATAAATAGAGTTTCCGAGTTTGCTGTCAGAGTCGCTACGGATTCGTTTTATATCAGCAAGAATGCGTGATTACTATAATAAAAAAAACAAGAAAATATACTTTATTAATCTGAATCCGCCGACGCTGAAATTAAGGGTATTTATTGCCAAAAAATCAAATATCAAAATTATCATCTGCACCATCTGTATATGATCCAGTAGCTAGACATAAAACAGTTTATCTCAATGGGTCTGGTGGTTGTGGTAAAACAACTCGTGTGATTGAATTATTCTTAAACAGTTGTTCAGAAATAGTTATATTAACACCTACACACAGACTCGCAAAAGAAAGGAGAGAAAGAAGTATTAAATCACGCACTTATCATGCATTATTTCTACGGAAGGGAGATAAATGGACTCCTGAACGAATGGCGGAGAAATATATTCCAAGGATTATCGTTTGGGATGAAATATACACCGTTTCATTAGAAATGTTAAATGTATTTATTGATTGGCTGTTGTTGAAGAATAATGCTGTAATAATGTGTGGCAATCATGGTCAACCACCACCCATTGTTCGGTTGTCTCCACATGAACGGCTGAAGAAGTTTGTAGATTATGAAATTAATCAGAATACAACCGAATAAAATTCAATGTGAAATAATGCGTAAGATAATTTCAGAAAGTTCTATGAACGATTTTATGCAAGCGTGGAGACCAATGATTTGATAGTTGCAAGTAGAAAGATAGTTCGTGATACACTTCAACAGCGGTTATTTATGTTACATAAAGAAAAAAAAATTCTACATGTACCGTTGTGTTATCGACGGCAGAATATCGACGTTGATATACCAGGATCATAAGAGAAAGAAAAAATCTTGTATTAAAAAATATTGTTTTAGTGCCTGTCAATGTTGTTGAGAGCGCGTTAACTATGGACAAAACTCCGTGGACGCTAGGATACGCAATCACGATTCATTCATCACAAGGATTAACCATTTCTGATGCAAGTGTCTGGATCGCCGATGATTGTATCGAATGGTCAAACTTAATTTATCTCGCAGTGTCTAGAGTCAGAAGAATATCTCAGCTGCGGAGAGTTATCTTAGACTTTACAGAAACTACTGGAGACAACAACAAAGTTGCTGTTGGCGATGTTATTGACAATGATATAGCAAGAAAACAATTAGTTATAAACAATGTGACAAAAAATAAATAAATGCGGCTTTGATCTCGATGCTGAATTTATCATGACATTGAAACAACAGTAAAATAATCATTGTGCGATCTGTAACACAGTATTGTTGTGGAGCAATATTCTTAATAACCCAAGACAACTTACTGTAGCCAGAATTAATAGTAAGTTTGGTCACACCAGAAAATGTGATGCTGACCTGCCTTGAATGCAATCGACGTCGAGGTGCTAGTTTACAAAAGTGAATGTGGTGGTAAATGTGTGTCTTCAGGAATTACTTGTAATTGCTCGCGTACAAATCCACGTTGAGGATCAGTTGAATCTAATATGTAGATTGCAGGCCTACCCGTAGATCTTACCACGCTAGACATTTTATGTTTTGTAATACTCCAAATAGAATCAGTCGCTCTTTTTTTCACCGCCCTCAGGTTCACCTGGTTCATATAAATATCTTAGTCACATTACCTAATACTGCTTGTTTTGAAAAGTCATGTCGCTGTATTGGTATACGTTTTTATGTAATCGCATTAACGGGTTTCATAGAAGTTGTTCGAGTAATTTCATTATTTAACGCAGCTATCACACTTGGTACTCTTGCAACCCATTTGCGAGATTTCCTATCTTTCTGAATTATTTCCTTTGCATATTGATATTCAAATAACCGCTCAGCAAGTGTTGATTAAATCGTTCAACAATTGCATGATCACGATGAATTGCAGTATGTCCTTGTCTGATTTTGACGTTATGTTTTTTCATCAACGACGATACTGCACCAAAAAATTCTTTGCCAGGATCAACCTGTAATAGTTGTGGCCATCGTAAGGGTCCTCGTTGATAAATTCGTTCAAAAGCAAAAGAAACTTCAGTTGCTTTTTTAGTTGATAATGTTTCCGCTTCATTATATCTACTTGCAACGGCAACGGCAGTTATCGCGTATTTGTATGTCAATTGATGTCTTACAATTTTAATAGTATCATGTGGTAAAAATAAAATATCTGCTTGATGAACTTCATTAGCAATGCTGACATCAAAATGTGCATGTGGAATATTTTTACGTGGTGGTAGTTAATTCTGCCATATTGCCTGTCGTGCTAACCATTTTCAGCACCAAAACGTGTAACATTTGCTGCATCAGCGAGTTTACTAATCGCTGCTCTACCCTTCCAATATCCTCTTGGGCTATAATAAATCGATCCCATTATTTTAATAATCGGTTGATTAATTACCGGCTTCGAATAATAATGTAATTTTCATCGCAGATTTTACCAACCAATTAGCTAATATTTCTTTAAAATATTAATTTTTTAAGGAATTTAATGCATGAATTAATTTTTTTTTTTTTTTGGCAGAAATATGTCGTTGTTCTAAATCTAGATTTTTATAAGCTACATCATGAACATGACATGCTTTATCAATAGCATTTTTTGGATACTCTCCAGGTCTTAGTTGATCTCGCTCGTGAAGTCGGATATCAAGTCGGGTTCCAGGACCACAATAATTATATCCAGGAAGGTGTTTTTCTCCTGGGTATTTAGCCAATGAAGTTCCTGGTAATTTTTCTAATGAAGTAGCGATATCACCACAAATTTATTGTTAGAAATAAATTTATATTTATTTGTACCACATTTTACACATTTACCTGTAAGTGCACGCTTTTTATTTTTTATTATTATTGTTGTCAATCCACTTGTGGATGTTGATGTTCTGCATCAAACACAATATAGATCCATATTATTTATTATATTTGTACAACATGGATGTCATTGATTTCTCAGCGACACGAAAACAAGAGCCAGTAAAACATAGTTCAGCATTACCGATTGATAATAATAGGTCCATCTGGGTCTGGTAAAATGCAATTATTACTTAATTAGATAATGAGATGGCTCAAGTGGGATAAACTATATTTAGCAGGACCGTCAGTTGATTATCAGCGGTGCTATGATGTACTGAAAGATTTTAATGAAACTGGAAAATTCTTAAATGAAGATGGCGATGACATTATTAATTTTATAACTGATATTGATGAAGCCCCACCTGTAGATGACCTTGATGGATTTATTAATAATCTCGTAGTACACGACGACGCAATGTTAGATAAACAAATAAATCCAGCAAGAATATTTTTCCGTGGAAGGCATAATAATACAGATATTATCTCTGTTACTCAGAGATATGTACAAATACCTAAAGTCATCAGAGATAACTGTAATATTTTAGTTGTGATTAATGGAGTTGATACACATACTCTGCGAAATTTTCATCAGACTTGTTGTAGTGGGGATATGGACATGATTAAGTTCAAACATTTCTTTTCAAAAGCACAGTCTACTCCACACGGATTTATAGCAATAAATTTACACGATCCCAGAAGAAGATATCGTGTAGGTCTTGATAAAATATTTGGTTGAGAGACTGTTATAATAATGATTTAATTACAGCAGCAGAGAGGGTGCGACCTCAATGAGACGTCACGCGGGTAAACTTCGCGTGTACTTGAAAAAAAACACCGACGACAAAACAGCAAAAAAACCCAGTAACTCATAAACTAACCCAATTAGAGAAACTCACGGTCAGTTAGAGGCTTTGGTTATTGACCATATATTTTTCATTTTCATAGGAAGCTTCATTTTTTCAAAAATTACGTTCTTACAAAAAGTCTGTTCACCCTCTCTGCTGCTAAAATTTATCGTTAGAACTTAAGTATTAACATGCATGTATTAATAAATCATATTATGTATTTACACATGCATGTATGTGTGAATATCTGCTGTTCAACAATACCATTGTAGGTATTATATCACTGAAAATACTGCTATCTATAACAGTAATAATTTATTATTATTATTATTATTATTATTATTATTATTATTTTAGCTTTTTCGTTCTCTCATTAAAGTTTTCATTTTTTACAAAATTTATTTATCATTTCATCTCGAATTTCCGACATGCCATTTCTTTCTCTCTCTCCCTCCCTCTCTCTCTCTCTCTCTCTAAATCCTGTCATGACCACAGGTGCTCGACGCGAGCTTGATGTTAAGAAAAAAAAATAATCTAAAGGAAAAAAAATCATACAGAGTGACAAAAATACCTCAGATTACCCCGATGACCCGTTCTGACATAGGACCCTCTCTATCATAATATATAAGTGAGAAGGTACGGAACTTCCAAATACTTCGCTCCACCCATGACCCTCGATTTCCTTCTGCTATTTCCGTCTTTAAAGGCACACGACCATACTATATGGCTTGTTTTACTTCTGAGATATTTTTCTATCCATCAAGCCATCATTGACTTTTCTGCGTTGTTCTAAACTGAAGTTACGGGCTCCGAAACGTGCGATTTTCGCGAAGTTTATCATTGTGGACACTTCCGTGCTCCTATGATAATAAGTATAACCTTTTGAGCCAATCATATTTCGGCGTTGACGTTAGTGTCGCCTATTTTGAAAATAGAGATGCATGTCTACGATGTGTTGTGCAGTGAAGAAGACAATGTATAATACTTGCATGGAACAGGATTCCTAAAGTTGAATCGAGTTAATGGTAAGTACAAAGCTTACTTTTGCATCTACCGCTGTTCTGTAATTCAAGAAGGGACGCACCATAGAGTTGAAACCATTGTCCATATCGCTCTTGTCACCGGTTTTCAGATGAGCACGGAAGTGTCCACAATGGAAAACTTCGCGAAAATCGCACGTTTCGGAGCCCGTAACTTCAGTTTGGTACAACGCAGAAAAGTCAATGATGGCTTGATGGATAGAAAAATATCTCAGAAGTAAAACAAGCCATATAGTATGGTCGTGTGCCTTTAAAGACGGAAATAGCAGAAGGAAATCGAGGGTCATGGGTGGAGCGAAGTATTTGGAAGTTCCGTACCTTCTCTCTTATATATAATGATAGAGAGGGTCCTATGTCAGAACGGGTCATCGGGGTAATCTAAGGTATTTTGTCACTCTGTATGATTTTTTTCCTTTAGATTATTGTTTTTTTCTTAACGTCAAGCTCGCGTCGAGCACCTGTGGTCGTGACGGCCAGACCTAACCACAGCTCCATCTTAAGCATTGGTCAGTTCCTAGTGATACAGTCCTCATAAGGCTAAAACAGAGTAACACTTCAGTATGGAATACGTCCGACAGGTTGGTCTCCGTTACCAGTAAGGTCATAAAGAAAAAGCGGAGACCTACCTGTCGTTCTACCACAGGGGTATCAAACACGAGGCCCGCGGGCAGCATGCAACCCTCAAGCCGTATCATGTGGCCCGCAAAATAATTTGCGTCTAAAGGTGTCACGAGAGACAACAAAGGTGGTGCGGCTCTTATGCCATCGGAAGTGCCCTGATGCGGCCCTCATGTTATTTGGAGTTTGAGACCCCTGGTCTACCTGTGAATCCAATGCATTATTACGTTGGCTCAGTTTTTGACGTACACGATTCCCCCTCTGTTAGACATTGTACTTCTGGTAAATGTTCAATATTTGTTTCAAACTAACGATTCCACGCTGAAACCTGCCGTGTTAACTTTGCGTCTGCTGGATGGAAGTCAGTAACAAGTGACCTAACGTGTCTTACTTCACGTGCAAAGAGCGTGCAGCACTAACCACTCTGACAACCTCGACTATTTCTGCGAGCCAGAATTAGACTGGTCCCTTGTCTTGCTCTATACATGACAGTGGCCTCTGTAATTTTGCAGTTTTTTTATATCAAATTTTGGATATTATCAATACGCCAACCAGCTCAGAGGACTCGTCTGTATGTTAATAGTAAGAAAATAGGTGCAAACAATTAATCCCATCCCATGTTTATTTTTACTGCTTCTTAAGGTCAATCTAATAATGTTTTGATTATAACTATTAAAGTAAAATTCTTCATTTAAAAAAATTCTGTTAACATCTGTTTTTGAAAAATATAAAATTTCCCGTGCTGTATTGGAGCACGTTGGTTATTAAATATTAAGAAGCATTCGAGAGGAATAATCTTCACACAGGTGCAAGTCCTAGCGCCGTTCTCCACCCTTGAACGTCAAGAATATTACACCTAGAATGATTTATCGTATCGATAACATACACTTTAGTTTTGTAGGTGTGAACTTGGAACATATCAGAATACGTTCTAATTGTCTGAAAGCAGTGACCTCACGCACAATGTTCTGATTGTTAGATTGACCTAAGAACGTGAACTTCGCTTTCTGGAACGGATCTCTCGAATGCATTCTAAGGTTCGAAGGAGAGTAGTTTTTCATGTTGTATAGCCTGTTCCTCACCCATTCGTAGCTCGTGGACCACAATTATATATTTAAGGTAGGAATGGGCAAAAGACTATACGTTGTTAAACTCTTCATTTCCGTGTGTTAGTAACTATTGGATGTAGTCCACAATCCCATAACACCCAAATTTCTTTCTCTGTTATGTTCGCTGACAACAGCTTATTCACACAATGAAAGTGTTACCTTTCGGTTATTCTTTGATACAACACACGAAATACTCTGTTTACAGTAATTTTCGTTTGCTGTATGCATCAGCCACCACCCCCAATCCGTAAACAATAAATATAGACGTTGTCTATAACCAATGGGCAACAATCAAGTTAGCATAAATTAATCAAAGAAAAAATAATGGATGGATGAATAACACTTGTCTTTTACGTTTCATAATTAAGTATCAATATAACTGCGCCGATTCACAGAGATGTGAAAACAAGCGTTTATCATATTACTAGCAACTGGAAAAAGTATGTCATAATAATTTATTCGAGACATAATTACCGGTGCTGCTCTAAATGTATCCACTCTTCAATTTTACCCGACTTGAAAGTTTCGTTGATATGAAACAACAGTTTTGAGCTGTACAGCTGTACCAAAATAATTTGCATGAATCACTGGGATGCTGACTGTCCTCTCTTTTTGAAAGGTCAAATATGAAAACCCTATATTTCATATCCAAAAAGAGAAAAGAAGTTGCAAAATTGAACTCACAAAAATGGAAGTTATAAATAATAACAAAGTAGGAAAAGTAGGTCTCAGTTATTAACTTTATGGATGTCTCTGACTGTAAGCGGACATTGCGATGCTTTAATGGGGTACACGTAACACCATAATATGGACAAACAAATGGGTCGTGGAATGTGGATCCTAGTGCAGTTTATATTCACTGGGGTGGGGGGAGGACATAACAGTGTAACAGTACTTTGTTCAAGCCATACATAGGGGCATAAAAATCACTGCAAACATACGTTTTTATCGCATTGTCTTGTGAAATAGTTTCTCACAAAACTTCAGCATAGTCAACGGAATATGAATTAAGGGTTATTGTCTCCTTTGTGTATAGGATAAAAGTATTTATTTGGGTAGATACACACATATTTTTGCAATGTGACTACATGTTCAAGCCAAATGGATGTAGAAAAGCATATTTATGTAAAGTCAGGGTTTTAAATGAACTGCATATTAACTTGGGATTGGAATGTGTTCATTTGGCAGAGCATTCATTGCAAAGTATTTACGCTCTGGTCAAATTGAAGGCATTTGTTTCTGAAAACCAAAACAAATCACTGCTGCCCACAGCATAACAATGTATATCTGTTAGACTGGTAGCTGATCGAAGGAAAGGAAAAATATAGCAAGGCGAATACAAAGGGAATGTTATTAGTAGTGTCACATGGAAAATCACTGATTCTGAGGGTGAAGGGCGACATTTTATGCCTAGAAGTAATGTATTTGACATAATTGGTATCAAGTTACGAAACCTGTCACTTTTTTGTTTGTTTGTTTGTTTGATATTTTGTTTGTTTTTTGTGGGTTTTTTTTGTTGCTATTGTTGTTTTGTTATTGTTGTTGATGGCGTTTGTTTGTTTGCTTGTTTCCCTTTCTTTTGTTTTTTGTGTTCTTAAACATATTTCCAAGGCCAAACGTTACTAGTTCATGAAAAGAAGTGAATGTGTGTACGATATCTTGGAAACTATATCTGATGTCAAATGATGGTACTGTTATACATAAGGAATCTCTTTACGGAGCGAGTTCTGCTCAAAGTCCCTTCTTTTCCCCTATTTCTAAGGAATTATAGACAACAGTCGTTGTCAACTTCAAGTTCTCATAAAATTATAACCAATTCTCCTCTATCAGTCAATAAACACAGATCTCCCTTCTTCACATTTGCATCACAGCTTCACAGTTGCACGGCTTCTCCGTGATTGGATTCCGTAACGTAGCGCCTATACTTCTGACCATTAAAATACAAATGCAACTCAAACACCCTATACAGGGAACTATTTTCCTACCCTATACTGGGTCAGCCGAACCACAGCTTTAAGCCTCGTTTCACATGTATCTTATACTACATTTACATAAAAATAAAAGGCTTCTCCAGATAATGGAACAACCGCTTCTCCATTATTCCATTGTATCACTGATATTTCGTATGGAAATACACAATCAATCAACACCTTTATAATAAAATAGGAACTACTTGACCCGTGCCCATTTATTTGGCTCTGACCTGAAGTCAACTACGAAACAAAACCATGTCATTATAAAATCTCATCAATACTACACCCTGTGACGTTTGCTCCAGGATTTTGGCTAATTACTCGGACTGAGAAATATTTCCCCAACGCTGAATTCACATAATCAAGCATAATATATGTATCAAATGTAGAGGTAAATACCAATGGCGTATGCCCTAAATTTATTACAGACCCTTTAAATGTTAATAACCGTATCAAGGGCAGTATTGAAACCTATCTCATCTGGACATTGGATCGCTAGAATTTTATATGTGTTTTAGGCATTTGTTGTATATAGAGATACTTAAAAACATCACACACAAACACGTGACTCAGAAATGTCTGTAAGAGCGGGTCTTTTATGAATGTGTCTGCTAGGAAACGTTTCATTGTAAGTATATGAATGAATTAAGATATCTTGTTTACATGCAACTAGTCGTCCGTCAACAACGCATATGTCCATGTACAATACAGAATCATGAACCAAACAGAAACAAAATTTAAATAAGATTTATATTTTCAAAGTTGTATGCAGAACCCAAAAGTCTCAGTTAAAAGTATTTAAAAAATGAAGTCAAGTATGAAAAACTATTGCAATAACATAAAATCCACTGTAATTATCTATAATACACCCGTACCCAAATCATTTTTCTCCATCAAGTGTTTTTTTTTTTTTACAATGAGCAAAAGAAATTTTTTTTTTAACAACAAAGTCCAAAACGTTAATGTATACGAATACAAAAACAAAATGTGGTGATGGCCTGAGAACCTATTCAGGTCATTTACCAACAAAAATAGTTACAAACATTTTTTTTTTTGGTTGTCTACCATAAGTGATTGTTTCTTTATCATGCAATAAAATTTGTTCTTAAAAAAAAAGCATCAGCCCAAAATTTTAATAGGTTTACAAAATTAAAACATACAGAGAGTCAACAGAATATAAGCATGTCTTTGACCTGATTATTAGATTTGGATATATCATTTTGGCTTTGATTATTTTAGATATCTTACTTACACTGTAAATGCAAATAACATATTGCTCAAAATTTTGTAAATAAAATTTAAAAAAAAAACAGTTTTAATAATGAAACATATTGATATAATGTCTTGAATATCTTAACGGCTCATGTACATATTGTATATGCGCCTGCTAAATTCCATTTATCTATCTCAAGTAATTTTAGCCTATCTTCCTTACAACACCTATGTAAACAAAACTCCAAGTACAAAAAAAAAAGTTTACAAATGTGTACAAGCTGGAAAATAACTAAAATTCTAGTCATTTTATTTCTATATAATATGAATATACATATATACAAATAATAACAGAATAGGATCAGTTACCAGAACCAAACCAGGTCTTCGAACACACTCAGGATATAGAAATATCGAGTAATTTTTATATATTTTTTTTAGAAAGGGTTTCTCATGGGGCCAAACAACTGTGAGGTTCCAATTATTCCTTTGGAATATAAAAAAAAATGTATATCCCGGTTATAATATCATCAAGGATGGTCCATTTCAGGTATCATTTTCTTCCTACTGTTAAGTATGACTGGGCAATTAATACGTACTAGTATCATAATGGGCGTTTAAGAACACATCCATATACGGCACTTCTCCGTTCAGAGTTCCCTATAACTTTTTTGAAAACGAGAACGTTGGCTTCATTTTGGCATGAATTGCAGCTATGGTAATTATCATAGGCACGTTAATTGGAATTGCTGTCAGAGCCATATCAATATTAATTGATGTGGATAGCGGTGCTGGTTAAATAATTTCATTATGGTTACTTTCGCGAATACATGTCTATTTGGAAATTCTAACGGACGCCCAAAATAGTCTCAGCACAGTTTCTAATGTGTGCTTCGTGCCTATCAACGATAAAACGATTGCCATTAGTTTGAAACAGTGCAGGTTGAAATGGGAAACCTTCGACGACACCGCACGTAGATAAAGCCATCTGGATAAAGATTATATAAAAGTTCCACTATCCTAACAGAGTATTTTCATTTTGAAACGTTCAAACCTATATCATGCATAGAAGGCAAGTAGACCTTTCGACACAATTTTTTTTAACGCAAATACAAATTCTTCATGGTTCTATTCCTGCAAAAGAAGTCCAAGCTATATGGAATCAGCACAACCAAATTATTTCAGATATTGAATACTCTCAAATTCTGCCCAGCTGCAAAAATATCTGGCATCAATCAAAAAGATCTACAGCATATAACTGATAAAAGTGAGCAAAAATAAAAGTCAATGTAAGTATCTTATATTTGCAGAAATGATCTGCGGTCCATAAGTGAAAATATTCATTTAACGCTGCCTGTTTTCTGTGATATGGCAAAAGAAATATCCTCGCTGGGTCACTCTATTTACAAAAAATGAAAGATAACCATACTGAGACTTTAAAAAAGCTCCTAACGCTTGCAATGATTACGGTAGTATCCAGACGCTTTGGGTATTTTATAGAAAAAGGATTTGAAAAAAAAAGGCAGACAGAAGGCAGAAGACAGCAAATGAAATCATGGAAGAAACGGATTTTGAGTAGCATTCTTATCGTCTCAATGAATGTGACCTTTCGCGGTTTCCAGACCCATTTGCACTCGTGCGTAAAACATCCTAGTGGAGAAACGTTTGGTGTACTAGAACGGGTGCTTGGCTGGGGAGTGTGAAAGGTAAGAGTGGTGTCAAACGCCCATAAAGTTACTACTATCAGACACTGAAATAATTTTTTTTTTATTCACATATGAATTACTTTTTAACATCTAATTAGGTAATGAAAGAGGAATTTATAAGAATACAATTATTTAAAAAACTAAATAGTCTCCACAAAGTGTTGTTGTTGTTGCTGTTCTTATGGGGTTTAGCGTCATTTCTCAGCACAAGATAGGACATAGATGTCGGCCAGTATAACTGCTGGATGAAGAACGCGGGAAAGAGCTTCCGTCCCAAAGGACACTACTGGCAAGAGCACGAGACTAAAAACCACACAGACAGAGGTGAGATGGCAGTGATCCGTAACGGTGTGCGCCTTATACCAATCTGCCACTCATGGCCCCGTCTCCACAAGTGTGAAGTGTTAACGTGTTTTTTATAACTGCTGCTAAGCTGATTTCGCGACTTTTTTGTGCATTTTCTTTTGTAAAGAAAGTAGGTCATTATTGTAAAAAAAACTACATGTATACAATTCCTCAATGTCAATGTATATAAATATGAAAAAGATTTATCTCCCTTCCACTATAATCTCTTTTTACAAGCATGTTACATATTTCCTGGAGTGGTAATAATAATAATAATAACAAGTTAAAGGAACGTATTTGTTTGTATTTGTGGTAGTAGGAAAAAAGCATCCGCTAGTCTGAAAATTAAAAAAAAATATAACACCGTGTATGAAAGTAGTGTGCTCAAGACCGTGTTTCGATTATCGCTGTCAAAAGTCGTCAATGACACTGTAATTTGAAAATATCATCTAAAACCGTAATGTCTATTTAGAGTAGTATGAACTGGACTAGGAGAGGGAAATCGGGGTCTTTTATAAAGTGTTCTTCTTTGACAAAAATATTAAAAATATTTTTTATTTTTTTAAAGTTTACAATATTATCTATGGTCCTTCTTTGTAACTATTTATTTACAAAAAAATTAATTTATAAAAAAAAACAACAACACAATCATAATATTATTCCTGATTTGAAAATCTAATAAAAAAAGTTTATAATCTTAACATTTTTTACATCAATTATACAAATGGGCATAATTCAACAATAATTCTGAAAAGAGAGCATCTGATTCACCGTTTGTGGCTTATTTATAATCTACATTGATCAATTCGTAATATCCAATCAATTATACATATTCAAAGGGACATAAGCGGACACTATTTATGGTCTTCTAATAAATAAGAAGAACTTGCATCTACCTACAAGAACGCTCCAGTGGCCTAGATGGTTAGAGCATTCGCCTCTGCTGCGGGAGGTCGTGGGTTCGAAATCCCGGCCGAGTTATACCAAAGACTTATACAAATGGTACTTACAGTTGTCTCGCTTGACGCTCAGCATTAAGAGGTTGGTCGTCCTGGTGTCAGGATAATGTGAGTGGGTTGGAAATTATGCTAAATGTCTGCGACGTTAAAAGCTACGTTGAAAAATACAAATCACACGCACGCACGCACGCACGCACGCGCGCGCACACACACACACACACCACTTCCGTTGCCCGGTTCTTTTACATTTATTTGTTATGAAAGGAAAAACGCCTGACCTAACTAGGTGCAGCGCTGCGCATGCACAGCAGTTCCCGTTTATGCATAGGGATAGCTTCCGTAGTTCTGTACGTTTATTTTAATGCTATGCATGTATTTTCTGTTCGTATATGTTGTATATTCTATTTAATATTGTCTTATTTTGCATTTCCTCTGTGTGTGTGTGTGTGTAAGATGTATATTCTAGATTTCATCTTTATATCTGACAATATTTATTCCTAAGTTTATTAAACATATTATTTCAACAGTACTTTGGCTTGACGTGCATGTGGCGATAATGCAGGTGAAAACACTTTTTTGACACAAAATTCCGAGTTAAAACCGTTAAGGTTTTCGCCACATACTACTTTAGAATTCGAACTTTGATTATCGATATTTTTGTATGAAACAACTTTTAAACTGATAAATCGCCCGAACTCCTACGCATACGGTATAGATAACGTCAACAAAAGGCATACGTGTCAGTCCAACAGAACTCCAAAACTGTTGTAAACTGTTACTTGTGAATACCATCATCACCATTTCCGTCACTATTCCCACCACCTCAAAACCTTCAAAGTATCTTATCTCGGAGTCCAAGTTTCATCTGACCCTTCTCACCCCATTTTTGATATTTGGATATATATGTAGGAATGTGGGGTCCGATTCGATTACCTATCGAAAAGGTGGTATTCGCCGCCTCAAGTTTTTACATTACATATATTGAATTCAATACGACCGCTTAAAATTCGTTAGAGAGGTCTCTAATTGACCTAACCAAACAATAAGAAAAATGTTTAAAAAATAAGAATTTTTTAGAATTTTTTTTATAAACTGGAGCCACTGTGGCCGGATGGTAAATTCTTAGTGGTTAAACTTTAGTTTGTTTTGAGCAAAGATTAAAAGTTTTGGAGAAAATCCAGTGAAGAATGTCAGCCTGGTTATTAGTTCGTACAGTTTATACTTGCAATTCGAGAATATTTCGGAGCTAAACGATTAAATTAGAGAGGTCTCTAATCCTTTTACAGACCCCTCTAATTCTAATACAGAGGTCTGAAAATCAATTATGGAGGTAAACATATAAGACAACATACTAAGGTATCTGAATTAGAGAGGTCTATATTTGATATACAGAGCTCTCTAATTCAATTTTAGATGTCTCAAACAAAATTATAGACCTCTCTAAAAGCATAGAGTTCTGTACTGAATTAAATATATATAAAAACGGACGCCCATACACAGGCCGCTTACTGAAGGGCTTAGCAAACTTAAAAGATGCTACATCGAGTCATACCTGCATGAAATCAAAAGAAAATTATTCATTTTCTGAGAAACTACAGCGTTGATAAAATTTGATAAGGTGATTGCCGTTTGCCTTTCTAGTCACATGACCACACAAATCTAGCAACCTACAGGTCCATGACATCAAAGGTCTAATAGTCATGTGACATCAATAAATCCTTTCCCAATGTTGTTGTAAAATTTGTTTAGAAAATATTGAATGAAAGTCACAGTCTGTTTGTGAAAGAACGAAAGGACACATAATTCTCAACATAGTATCCCGAGAACAACGAACAGAAACCTGTCGCTGTTGTTAGCAACTTGGATTAATTCAGATTGCTGAAGAACAGAGCACGTGTCAACGATGGTTTTGTTGTTGTGTGCTATCTGCTTGCTAACTCTGACGTTGTCCTTGATTTACTCTGTACTGTCATAGCAAGAAATTTGTCCATTAACACAATATTCTAAAGCTCGTGAAAGTACGAATCGCGTGATAATTGTTTTATTCACCAGTTGAAAATAATATACGGGGCCATTTAATTATGTGTTCAATAAGATCTTCATAAAGAAAGGTGCTGCTTCTTATAACTATAAAAAAGAAAGAAAGAAAAAGCGATAAATATATACCCACCCAATTCTCTCTCTCTCTCTCTCTCTCTCTCTCTCTCTCTCATCCTGTTCATCGTGTTCTTTATTCCTCTCCACGGTGTTTTATATCGGAAAAAACTACAGCGTGATATCACTTAGATGCGCACACTTTTTCAATGATGCGCACGGACCTTTTTACGGATGCACACTAACGTTTTCACAGGACATTGGAACAGAGCAATTTAACATGTAAGATTCGTGGTTTACTCTTGGAATAAAACTTCTATTAGTACAAGGCTTTGATTACCAGCATGTATATTCGTTTTGTGCACGGACTGTTTCAAATTTCATTTCATATGCTTTACAAATGAAATCGAACAGTCTACTTCCAAGCTTGGCTGAGAGAGGGAACTGATTGCATGGCACCTCGTTACAGAAGCCACAAGACCATTTCACACTAATTTCAAATGTACATCTTATGTATATCTGATCTGGCATTTTATTGTTAATACAAAAGATTCTGAATGACTGTGGTTCGATTTGTCACCGATTCATTTTGTCTCCACTTTGGCATGGAGTCGTTTCGCACCAAAACTGGATCATTTGGATCCATATTTGGTTTCAGATGTCACTCAGCTAAGTTAGTGAAATAAAGTTAACCTGTACATTCTTCTTCTTCTTCTTCTATGTCACTGCTTACTCAGCCGTAGACAGTGGAAGTCACAACTGAGCATATTATATATTATCAGGTGCGATCGGTGACGATAATGACAATGACATTGAGGTGGTGGTGGCGACGACTGATGATTATAATAATGATGACTGAGATGAGAGATGAAGATGTGAATGACAACGACAATGAGATGAAAGAGGGGGATATGCAGAATGACGACGATGACAGTTACAGTCATAATACTAATTCTTACTACAATTTCAAGTTGGGCTCCGGGTAGCCGAATGGTCTTAAAGTGCTCGCATTTACCGATCACCTCCAAACTTGCATTACAATTTTATTGTGTACACATATTTTATCACATCCAAACTTGTATTTCAGTTTTATTGTGTATACATATTTTATCACATCTAGACTTGCATTCCAATTTTATTGTGTGCACATATTTTATCACATCCAGACTTGTATTCCAGTTTTATTGTGTGCACATATTTTATCACACCCAGACTTGGATTCCAGTTTTATTGTGTGCACATATTTTATCACACCCAGACTTGTATTCCAGTTTTATTGTGTGCACATATTTTATTACACCCAGACTTGTTATTCCAGTTTTATTGTGTGCACATATTTTATCACATCCAAACTTGTATTCCAGTTTTATTGTGTGCACATATTTTATCACATCCAAACTTGTATTCCAGTTTTATTGTGTGCACATATTTTATCACATCCAAACTTGTATTCCAGTTTTATTGTGTGCACATATTTTATCACATCCAAACTTGTATTCCAGTTTTATTGTGTGCACATATTTTATTACATCCAGACTTGTATTCCAATTTTATTGTGTACACGTTTTATCACATCTAGAATTGTATTTCATTTTGAATGTGTACACATATTTTATGACGTTCAGATTTTTATTCCAACTTTATTATGTACACATAATTTCCTCTTCTTTTATTGTTGTTATTAATTATATCATCCTTTACCAGATACGCCACTTTCTGACCCAACGATAGAGAAAAATGGTATTTGTTTTTTAATTCTCCAGATGGTAATCGACAGAGGCGGGAACACACTTGACCTTTTTGATGGTTTCTCATGCACTGTTACAACTCTCTCTCTCTCTCTCTCTCTCTCTCTCTCTCTCTCTCTTATTTATGTGAAATAAGTGTAATTCCTGGTCTGTGGGTCTGTGTTTGAAATTGCGTCACATCTTCATGTTACTTGTATTTCAGACATTGGAGAAGATGTGGATGTGCTCTAAAATACTGAGATGCCCGGCTGTGGTATCCAAATCAACAAATCCGTTCAATTCGAGTCAATCTTGTTAATCCTGACATCACAGATAATCTTACAATCGTCTCCATGTATTCCATATCTTCTATGGTTTATTCGTTCAAATCAACCGTTTTCAGTTCTTTATCCCCAAAGAGAACGAATGTCTGTTTTCATGCATTTTGATGGAAAACTTCCCCTTTACAATGCACACATGCATCTCTCTCTCTCTCTCTCTCTCTCTCTCTCTCTAATATACGTTCTGCGTGAATTTCTTATCTTCTGAGGTCTAATCCGTACTATATACTTTTATAGATAATGTATGCATCCTCCATCCCCTCACTCTCAAAGGAAACCATCTTCCCTTTCCTGAGAAATAATTTCAGTTAAAATCTCTCTCTCAGTTTGTGTTTGTGCACAACAACAATACTCAATATATGTTTTGATTAGGTCGGATAAATATCTATTACATATGGGTACTTTCTGCCTTAGTACGTTTATTTTATTAAATGCTTTTTAATCAAACTCACGTGCATTTTATGCTTAAATAATCTCCTATTTAAATATAAGAGAGCTTATACCTTTGACTTAGATGTACACAATAACAATCATATTAACAAGTGAAACCAACCGCCCCCCCCCCAAAAAAAAACTATTTTATTGTCGATTTTCAATCCTTTTCAGTGAGAAAATACCACGTCCCTAGACTAAATTAATCTCTTTATGGATTTTGTTTGGCGTTCTTTTATACTGTAATCTTCCTTCTTCAGACTCGTCGAAATATCGCCTTCAGTTCTAAAGAATGTATTCGGGAAAATTGTGTGCGTTGTAACTAATTTTAATTTTGTTACGAAAGTCTACATTAAAAATCGTGTGCTATTGCTGGATAATGCATTGTTCTCGTAAGTTCTTTCGACATCAACTTTTATTTTATTTTTTAAGCAGTGAAAACCCAAACAGAAGAAGCATTCGATCAAAATCTACCTTACCGCCGACATTTTGAGCACAGGCCTAGCATTGTCATATGGTCACGTGATCATGTATCACTGGGTCTAGTCTGTTGCAAACTTTCTACCGATTTGGCAGAAACTGACCGTTTGCAACAACTATCCGGTTTTACCTGACTGAATGACCAGTGTTGTGATTTCTTCAAAACTTGGTCGGTGTATCTAGATTTTAATTAAGTGAGCCGTTTCAGGTTGGATTTACCTGCTACAAAAGGAAGAAAAAAACGTTGAAAACTGAAACATTGTGTGAAGAAAGAAAATTATAATTCAACTATAACATCCGATTTTCCGATATATACCTTCATACCAATGTTGAAATTTGTTCCAATGTTTACCGAGTCAAACGCACAGTTCTTTTGAAATCTTTGGTTAGAGATTTCTACGAGGCTGGACAATAAAAATCCAGTAAAATCTATGTAGGGACTAACAACAGAATATTTCCTCTACGAAATACACCTACGCAAACACACTTTTTGAAACGTCAGTGTTATTCGATCGCTAGAAAAGTGCTACTGATACTTCTACATAGTTTTATAACAACAATACTCAGTATATGTTTTTATTAGATCGGTTCAATACCTATTACGTCTGGGTATTTTCTGCCTTAGTACATTTATCTTATAGAATGACTATTAATCAAACTCTCCCTAAACGTGCATTTTCTGCTTAAATGAACTCCTATTCAAATATAAGAGACTTAGATGTACACAATAATAGTGTTGCAATCCAATGGCGATAATCCACTACGCTCCTTTATAAGCAATGGTTACTTGTGCTCAGTTTTCATCGTTTCTCGTAATTAAGAGTTTAATGTTGTTTTTTTTTCCTGAGTTTATCGTAGTATAGACGGTCAATTGCCGAATCACACAGCAAACAACGCCCGAAATGTGATATGTAAGCTGTGTGAGTCGGCAACGGACAGCTTGTTCCACGGTAAAAAAAAAATTTTAAACTCTTTTAATTGCAATACTTTATAATTTTATTTTTTACTTAGTTTTATTTTCTTTTTTAAAGATATTTCCTAAGATGTTTTATAGCTGTATTTAAGAGTATGAATTTTTGTTGAGGGCGTCTGCTACGTAGATATTTATTTATTAATAACTATGTCAGCATCAAACACATTCTACCAAATGGTAGGCAATCTAAGGTTTTGAACATTCCACAGTATGGTCTTAATATTTTATCTAAATTGGCATATGTGATCTGTGTAGAAGTTTGATGTTCAAAGCAAATGATGTGTTGTTTCATTTGACGAACGAATGATTCTTGGATTTGATGCTTTCATGAGTTCATTATGACTTGGCCGAATCGTTATTGTCCAGACACGTGAGTAACCAATCTTCGTTTCTTTAAATCTATTTTCGTGTTCATTAACAGTTTAGGCTACCTACAGGGGCTCCTTACAAATGGAATTAAGACTATTAGTAAATGGTTATAGCGATGGCGGATCCAATAGTCAAAAAGTGCAAGAAATCGACCAAGATGGGGGAGTAACTGATCTACCTCCCACTCACCCCCTCATCGTAACTATCGGAGTCGGCGTCTTGCATTGTATGACTGCGAGTCCAATTCTTATGATGTTGTATTTGAACAACCCTCTCTTCTCTCAATCCCTACATCCATAGATCCATAATTTTAAATTCATTTGTAACGAGCCACAATGAAAGTGATGAAAACCCAATGTTCTCCTTGGCAGATTATGAGTTTTCCAGGTTTGTTTTCCAATCTATTCAAAGAAAGAATTATTCATATTCATAAACACTGCAAAGACTTATCTGATTCTGTAAAATCAATTTATTAGTAAATTGTTATAGTGATGGCGGATCCAATAGTCAAAAAGTGCAAGAAATTGACCATGACAGTTACGAAGGGGGAGTAACTGATCTACCCCCACCATCCCCTCATCGAAACTATCAGAGTCGGCGTCTTGCATTGTTATGATGTTAGTATTTGAACAACCCTCTCTTCTCTCAATCCCTACATCCACTGACCCATAGTTTTAAAGTCATTTGTAACGAGCTACAGTGAAATGATGTAAACCCAATGTTCTTCTTGGCAGATTATGAGTTTTCCAGGTTTGTTTTCCAATCTATTCTAAGAAAGAGTTATTCATATTCATAAACACTGCAAAGACTTGTTATTTGATTCTGTAAAATCAATTTATTACATTTTCGAAATAAAATATAAGCCCACATTTTTTATTTCGATTAAAAGGCGTGCGGTGTATATGGGATCCTGTTCAGTGTTTTACATTAATTTGCGTGTGTGTGTGTGTGATCTGGATTTTTAACGTAGCTTTAACAATTTTACAGTCATATCGCTATCATGTCTGCAGTATGGCAGTTTATAGTGATGTCTAGCACTGGGGCATCACTCCGCAGACTTGTAACATGAAGTCCCACTCAGTCACATTATCCTGACACCAGGCCGACCAGTCCTAACACTAACCTCTTAATGTTGCGCGCCAAGCGAGGCATCTTTTAGTATAATTTTTATAACTCTTTGTTATGACTTAGTCGGGGATGGAACGCACGACCTCCCGCATCCGAAGCGGACGCTCTAGCCACTAGGCAACCGGAGCGGTCACATTACTTTGCACGTAACTCGATAGAACTTAGTACAAAGTAGTTCTTTCCTACAGTTTATACAGAATAAACGCAACAGGTTTCGATCGCATGGTTATGTTCTTTACCAATGGAAATCTTGCCTGCATTTATCAATTGATACAACTGCAATTATATATGCATAAACCTGCTTAACCAAAAACTACGAGCGCGAGTCAATTTTTCTCGTGTTGTGCCTAAACAGAACAACAAGCCTGTTACACAATGGTATTGATGAATTTTTTATTTTTTGCTTACTCATGAAAAGCGTTGATTTGTGAAACTATAAAGGCGAGTGCCTTAAATCAATCGGACACCCTGGGATGTTAAACAGAAGAATAATTTGAAATGTCTCTCCCAATATTACTAAAACTATGGACTATATGTAACACACGTGAGCTAACCTCAGATACAACAGATTCTTTAAAATGTGCTATTTATTTATTCCACTTATTTTCTATTTATTTACTGTAGAATTTATAAATTAACATTACTTTTGCACAGTTCTATTTATACAAAGATAAAGGACCACCCCAGTGACCTGAGTGATTAGAGCGTCCGCATCGGACGTGGGAGATCGCTGGTTCGAACCCCGGCCGAGTCATACCAATAATTGATAAAAATTGTACTAACAGCTGCCTCAGAATTACGAGGTTAGTGTTAGGACTGGTCGGTCTGATTTTTAGGACAATATGACTGGGTGAAACATGATGTCCTAGTGCTAGACATCGCGATAAACTGACACTCTGCAGACATCGTAGATATATGACAAAAATTGTTAAAGCTACGTTAAAAAATCTAAACCACACACATACATACACACAGAGAGAAAGTGATAAACTTCACCACTGACTTTTCTTTTATTTATTTCGTTTTCTTGGAGGGTGTGCCTTCTTGCTTAACTTCAGATTTTTTCAACAGTGATATTTTTTGTCGTCAACAAAAGGTGCGTCGATAGTTTCCTATTTATTCTTTTCGTACACATACAATTGTATACAGACACCAATTTTGCAGAAATCGAAGAATATATTTCTGAAAGTCATACATCTGTAGAAACTACCACACAAAAAATAAAAATACGCATACAAAGCTATACTGTGTTTGATACGCTCTTACGTTCAAAAAATCGTCTGTGTAAATAGAGCGCGTGCGAACACATTTCTTTGGTTATTTATGTAAAAGAAATTAACACATCAAGTACAATTTTGTTTAGACAAAACAAGTCGAATACTTAAATTTTTAACTTGTACGGTTGTTCTGCAGCTGAAAAAAAGCTTCTGGGTAGTCATGATATTCCATTTCCAATTTACATTATTGTTATTTCTGTAACGATACAATTTTATGTCAATTTCTTTCCTTTTTTCAGAAACATAAATACTGTGACTTTGCAAATATCTGTATTGTAAAAAATGCAGTTCCTGAAAAAAGTAAAAATATACGCTGATCTAAGAAAAAAGCACCTTACTATCATTAATCGGATTGTGCAGTACTACTAACTAATCCGTTAACTAATTAGTGTTTTATACAACCAGATTATACATTATTATTAACTAATTCGTTAATTAATTAGTGTTTTATAAAACCATATTATCCATTATTATTAACTAATCCGTCAAGAAATTGTTTTAGAAAATCAGATTGTATAGTAAAAATAACTAATCAGACAGTTGATTAGCAATTTCCTATCCATGTTTAGTTGCATAAAAATAAATGCAAATGGAAGACCAAAATGACGAAAAGATGAACAGAAATAAATAAATATTTTTTTAGTTTTAATTATTTATGATGCACTTACCTTAGCCTGAAGAACGAACTGTCCCACTTCACTGATATGTGATGTAGAATTGAATCGGTATATGTATTCATACCCAGGCTCAAATTTGACAAACCTGGCATTGGCACGTTTAAGAATTGACAGAAAGAAGCAGTAAATAAACAGTGAAAATAGGGATAAATTGCGATGGGTCCAGTGCCCCATCTTGTAATTGTATGTCAACACCGTTCACAGTTGCGCATGTGCGTTCATGGCTACGTAAAGTATGTCTGTATATCTATACTGTGTAACGAACTGGTTTCGAGAAACATACTTTCACATCTTACATGACCTTTTATGGACGAGGAATTAGCGATTCGTGGCTTTAAAACAATACAATCCAGTAGAAAATGCTGAAATGAGATATCTATCGGTCAGTGGTGCGTTACAAAGAAAGGAACAAGACGAATAAGACCTGTAATAAAACGCTAAAATTGTTGGTGCATTCCTATTGTGAAAAGAAGAAAAAAATAATTAAAGCATTCGTTTACAGTAAACGGACAGAAAGTCAAAGGACACAAAGTTCATAAATACACATGGGTTTGAAAGTCGCAGGACAAAGTGTCGTAATTTGAATTAGCAAGTAATGGTGGGCTCGCAGGACAAAAAGTCACACTTTGAATTTTCAACAATTTATTTCAATCAAAAATGTATTCAAATATTACATTCTGTTAGTCTTAATTATTACTATTAATGATCACAATGAATTGGTGGCTTCACAGGAAAGGGTATTTTGTTTAGCAACTGAAGTCTTAAGGGAAACTTTAAAACAAGTTTATAACAATGTGATCACTGAGGTTATTTAATTCTTACTTTTGGACAGGAAATGGTAGCTTTGATAAGGATAAAAGGTAAAGTTTTGTTTTCAGGCTCTAATTACTTCTTTAACAAGTATGTTAATAATATTAAACCTCTTTGTGCTGAAGGGATTTACTTTACTCTGTTTGAAATACAGACCAATGAAATGAATATAAAAATTCAAGATTTTTTTGTAATTCCTGAGATCCGTTCGTGGTGTTACTATCAACATTTGAATGGCAAGGAATACAGCTGTGCACCAAGAATCACGATATCCATGAGGCGTTATAAAAGGAAGTGAGGAAAGGTTTCTACTTATTCAAACAAAAGATAAACATTCCTAATGTACATGTCGTGATAGACTTTCACAACCAATGTTTCTTCTTTGTCTGGCCCCACAGAACTGCTGTGTAATAAATGAAATAAACATTTGGGAGGAAATTAAGCCACTTATAATGTCTTTAGTAAAAAAATACCTTTCACTGTTATTTATTTATTTATTTGGAGGGTGTGGCTTTTTGCTTAACTTGGATTATTTCAACGATCATATATTTTGTTGTTGTCAACAAACGGTGCTGCGATAGTTAAGGATTTATTCATGTCGTACACATAGGCTTGTATACAGACACCAGTTTGGTAGAAATCGAACTATTTATGTCTGAAATAGTATTTGATAGATTGGTGTCGAACATGTCTCGAAACTACACATAACAACAACAAAATGCACATACAAAGCTATAATGTGTTTGATAAGCTTATACGCTCAAATAATCGTGTATGAAAATTAAGCACGTTTGCAAACGTTTCTTTGTTTTATTACGTAAAAGAAATTAGCAGCATATATGATTGTTCAAACAAAAACTTCTGATACTTAAACGTTTAATTTTTGTGATTGTTCTGCACATAACAAAAACATGGTTTCTTATGATATTCCATTTCCAATTTTACACTCATTTTCTTTCTGTAGCGAAACAACTTTGTCCAAATTTCTTTAGTCTACTTTGTTTCAAAACATAAATATTGAGGCTTTACAAATATCTGTAATTCATAATAAGAGTACAAAATATATTCCGATTTGAAAATAAATTACTTCATTACTTTCATTAGCCAGATTCTGCTGTACTAATAACTAATCTGTCAACTGATTAGTGTTCTATAAAACCAGATTATACAGTAATACTAAATAATCCATCAACTGATTAGTGTTCTATAAAACCAGATTATACAGTAAAGCTAACTAGTCTGTCAACTAATTAGTGTTTTATATAACCATAGTATACAGGAATAATAACTAATCCGTCAACTAAATAGTGTTTTATACAACCATTGTATACAGTAATACTAACTAATTCGTCAACTTTTTTTGTGTTTTATAAAACCAGATTTTTCAGTAATAATAGCTAATCAGCTTGATGATTTATTTCTTTTCTATCCCTTTACCTCATACAAGCGTCTTTGGACGCCTCTACTCCATTCGCATGGAAGCTCCTTTTGACGCCTCTGCAAGATTCGCATAGAAGCGCCTTTTGACGCAAGCTGTAAACATCAGCCATTTTGAGATAGTTTTCGTAGCGACACCTTCGGGGAAAACCCCCCTATTATATACTACATTCATTTCTGCGAACGACAATTACGTCAGATCACGTGGTCGCTATTCATGCACTGGTCGATATCTGCTATTTAAAGTAACTGGGTCGTAATCTCCACTCTCCAAAATGGCAGCCGCGGATTTCATTCAGTACGTACGAAGTTTTCACGATTAGAATAACAACCACGAAAGATTCAATAAATTAGGTAAAGGCTCTGATATTAATGTAGGCAGCAATTAGTTTTTATAAATTATCAAATTCAGATGGCTTAGTGATATAGACGCACACGAAAACCTTGTAAATTTCGAGTATCGGAAATGGCAGCTACGGTTGGTCACGCGGCCTCACTGACAGGACGGTGAACGAGTTCTCTCAAGATTTCGAAGCACATAAAAAAAAATTTCTGTGGAAAATAATTACACAGCTATAACAATCGGACATTACTCTTAAATTTTTCCACATATAATATATGTGTACCAAAAATGTAAAATGGTTAAAATTGTTGTTAAACGTAACATACACTAAATTGCTTAACAGTTCACAGGCAGGATTTCATTCAGTACTTACGAAGTTTTCACCAGTAGAATCTCAACCATGAAAGATTCAATAACTTTGGTAAAGGCTATGATATTTATGTAAGCAGCAATTAGTTTTTATTGATTATCAAATTCAGATGACTTAGTGATGTAGACGCAGACGAAAAACGTGTAAATTTCGAGTATGGGAAATGGCAGCTACGGTCGGTCACGCGGCCTCACTGACATGACGGTGAATGAGTTCTCTCTCAATTTTAAAGCACATTAAATATTCTTCTGTGAAAAATAATTACACAGCTATAACAATCGGACTTTACTCTTCAATTTTTCCATATATAATAGATGTCTACCTTAAACGTAAAATGGTTAAAACTGCTGTTAAACGTAACACCACTACATTGCTTAACAATTCACAGGCATGCCTATGTGGATGCGGTCTGCTAGGTAACAGGTGTTCTATTTATAGCGTGCTGCACTTTGTCACTATGCTCTATGAGGTAAAGGGATCCTGGTTGAGTTTTGAGAGAAAATTAATGAAAATATAAGAAGAAAAAAGAGGAAAAGATGAATAGAAATAAATAAATATTTTTTGTTTTAATTATTTATGATGCACTTACCTTAGCTTGAAGAATGAACTGTCACACCAGTAGTACGTGGGGACAATACATCCTCACGTAGACTTTTATGTTAAATTTGGTCGTTTGAACTATAGCCTCAAGAATTATCGCCTCACTTAGACTTCTATGATCAAAGAGGTGGTTTGCACTTTGTGGACAATGGGAATTTAACACGGGAATGTCACCTGAAGGTCAATGGGAATTGAACATGGGTGACATCATGGGGTTTAAGGGATCAAACTATTAATAGGGTGAAATATATTTATAGGAATAAAGGTTGATAGGGACAAACATAGACATACAGAAATAAACAAATACACATCCAAACACACAGAAGAGAGGGCAGGGATGTACCAAAGAAAGTCTCACAGACATAAGAGAGACTCCAAAAATAAAGGTCTATTGTATGGGTACAAAACATTTATTCAAGTACATACATGGGCTATATGGCCTGTACTTTGGTCTAAGCACTATCCATTTCATACACATAAATTTGGACATGGAACAAACCTATTCACAAGTTATCTATTTCTTAGTTCTAGAAAACTACTTTTAAAAATTAAAGTTCATGCCTTCAGAAATAAAACATATACAACGTATATGCATTTCATAAAAGAATTACATTTTTCTTACTACAATTAATGTTCATTTTTTAGAAAAAGCTAAAACAAGAAACAAGCCATCATATAGGACAAAGTTCATGCTTTACTTTTTATCAGTCACAAACGTTGTTTAAATCTGGTCAGCTACCAATTGTGTCCCAGCGTAAATGTTTCCCATCACGTACTCCCTTTCTTCTGTAGATCTGTTGGTATATCCATCGGGGTAGGTGCACTTTCGATAAGCAGATCGATGGCGGTTATTGTCTTCTTCCCATGGAGGTAAAACGTATGCCATATGATTGGTCACTTTTCCATCGGTGATGTCAAATTGTTCTCTCATCGTCTGCGCGTCTTCAATAGCCCTCAAAAGTTTGGAAGAAGTTAATTATTCGGGTGTGCTAAACCCGAGACATACATAGATAGGCTCAAACGATCTCGATCTCTGACTTGACACTGACGTTTGAGTTCTCTGACAGCGAGTCAAATAAGTCCGTGATGAAACCTCCTGCTTCCTCGACTAGAACGTCAGACGCAAAGTCTTAAAATTTTACGGTGCGGTGTTAGTTGTCGTCCTAAATTTTCTCCAATACCCCATTTTGCGTTTCGTTTAGCAGCCTCTTAGTTTTGATTTATTTCAATAGCTTTTAAGTCCTCCTCAGATAATTTCTTGAATCTTGGTTTATATCCCTCAGAGGCCTCAAAATTGACCCAGTTCCCACGCTATTAATGTTGTTGTTTTGTATGGCTAGGGTGACTGAAGCCATGGGGTACTGTGTGAGGGAAAATATCAATCTCTGTTGTTCTGTTTCATTTTCAGCGTTTGTAATATCCATCACATTATAGTCAAATCCATTTTCATCTGCTTCAATCGCTGCTATTATTTCTTTTAGCTCCTTGTCATCTAATTATTAAAAAATCTCCGCAGAAAATTGCAGTGACAAATCACCGTAATCAGCCATTTTGCGCGACTATGTAGCAGACGAACGCTAAATTGTAAACCATGCATTTCAATCAAAGAATATTTGAAAAAGGTATAAAAGGGTATAATTTATATTTATTTGCTGAATCAAAAATTTGAAAGATGAAAAAATCGTTTCACAATGACGTGACTGCAATGTTTATTTATACTGCAAACAGTCCAAAAATCAAAAGTAATCCCAGAATTTATCGATGTGTCAAACTTCCAGATCAGCATTATGTGACCGTTTACAGCCAATCGTATTGCGGAAAATCCGTTTCATTTATAAAAATTGGAATTATTAATAATATATATTTTACTGAATCTAATCGAAAATGTCAACATATTAAACTATATTATTTAAAGAGTATTTTATTTCTAAATTAACTATTATTGAGTATGAAGTTGGTAGCGAACGTTGTTTTTTATATTATAATCAATAATATAATTACAAGTAAATATAAGTTCTTCAAGCAATTCAACTTTTCAATACATTATATTAAAGAATAATAAAGAAATATTAAAAATAATCCAGTGTTGCAACGTACTGATCTTAGATTAACACCTTGACACAAAAAACCCTTATACTATATAAAAAAGTCGTACATATACTATAATCTTACCTGCAACGACACAAGCCTCTTTGAGATTTCGAAGAATGGACTGATGCGTCCGAAACCAGACGTTTTTTTATACCAGTTTCGTAGCCAAATATGGTCATACGTCTAGCTTTTCTGTTTCGCCAGAATCTCAAAATGAGGCTCCATCGTTTCTTACAGACTATCGTCTGGGTCTATGTACGTCATAAGATAGACTATTTTGCCAGATCAGCTCATTTACCCAATTAGAAAGAATCTTTGGAATTTGTTTAGTTCATATATTGTTATGTAAATTTGTAGCGACCACGTAAACAAGTTCTGTTTATTTTAAAATGATTGGTTGTTGTCGAGGCTATGATGGGACTTCGTGTTTAAGATGTAAACAATTTTTTATATATATATTATTCCTTAGAATAAAATGATTGGTTTTCGTTTCGGTCACACTGGGTGTACATGACCTTTAACAAGTACCAAGTTTATATGAGCTTCGAGAACATAATCATGTGACCCGCTTTTTACGTTTAGAAGACGTTCTAACCTATGTTTTGGAGAATTATTTCTCAGTAGAAGCTGGGTTGTTACACTGGAAGATGTATGTTGTGCTGCTTGGAGTTATTTCAAATTACGTGGATTTAAATTATTTCAAATTACTTAGATTCAAAATGATTAATTCTGTTATTTTTCTGGAAAATACGTGTGCTCATGTCAAATTGTTGAACAAGGACAGTTTTTTTTTAATTATAAAAATGTTTCAGTTATCTAAAACCGAAGTGATAATTCGTGTTTCTACAAGGAATTGTAGACTTCAACACTACATGTTGCAGCATACGTCATCGTCTTGCATCTCTGATTTTTCGTCGGGATTCGAACTTGAAATCATTCGAACATTTTGTTATTAGGACTACTAAAATTGTATTCTCGGATTATTCTTGGATTATTTTTGGATTTGATTCTATATACAAGTTCATATTTTTCTTTTAAATTTACATAATTTTTCCAGGGAAATAAATTCTTGTATTTTTTAAAGGTTATTGTTTTCACTCTTTCTTGTGTTACTGTTTATTCGAGCCTAAACACATGACACTATCCACATAACTTACCGAGTGTAGTTTTTTGGCTGAATTATGGTAGAAGGTAAATGCATAGTACAAGAGAGTTTTGCCTTTTGCTATAAGGGCGCAATATTTATTAAATAGTATATAATTGTAATACCGAAAAAAAAATGAATTTAATCTCAATATATTTTAATAGAAAATTCCTTTCAATATAATTTAATCAAAATTTACTTCTAACACAATTTAGCGAAAATTTCAATGTTATTACTTTTACTAAAAATTCTGTCCTAATAAAAATATAGGAAATAGAGCAGCTAAACTTGCTCACCATTGGAAATTATCCTCGCTTTTTTACTTACCCATCCTCCATTCTCAAAACAATGGGTCATATTACAAAAGCTATCACAAACCTATCGCGTCTTCCTGCTGTGATTGCGTATGTACGTGTTTTGGTTGTTTAGTGGTTAGGAAAATGGCCTATAAACAGATTAGTTAGGAAATATATGGCAATATTACTGTTATAAAATTTTTCTTTGGTATATTTTACTGGTTCTTTTATTATTAATTTCACCTCTCCCGGGCACCACACGGTACTGAGCCAAGAATATCATACAGAAGTTGATCACGGGGATAAGATAACTGCGAAGTTTCGTCAGTTTGCACCCACATGTTTAGGGAACGAAGGAGTAACACACAGACAAACGGACAAGGTATCACAATATCCCTTGTGGCTACCAAGACCTGTTGATAAATGTGATACCAATCCATGTAACAGAAACTTTCCCAGATTTTCCTTATAGACCTTCACAACCAATGTTTTTCATCTTTGTATGACCCAAAGAGAGAGAGAGAGAGAGAGAGAGAGAGAGAGAGAGAGAGAGAGTTAAGAAATGGTATAAAAAATGTGGAAAAAAAGTCAGTACCTTTATTTATTTATTTAATTTATTTACTTGTGGTTTTCTAATTGACTTGTTAAGGCGATTCCGTAATGGACACTCTTTTGATGAGATTCTTCTTTTCTGAGAGTAAGAATGAGAACGTAATGGAAGAAAGAAACTTTCTACATAAGACATTCAGAATACGGGAACGCACAAATTACAGTTTCAGTGTTAATTCACAGACCGAAGTACATCAAATACATACATGTTTACCAGCACTATCGCCAGTATAGCTCGTTAAATATTCTTAAACTAAACCGTTAAAAGTAAAACAGAATAAAGGTTACACATTCTTTTCTTTCCGAAGAGATGTCGACATATAATATTAAACCAATAACTGCCATATATGCTGCTATTTCATGTGTACAGTTTACCTAGAAAATATGTGAAACTGTCACTGTAATGACGTATTTCGTCATGTATATATTACGGTTGTGACCTGTCATGGACCACGGGGCGGGAGCCATAGCGTGGATGATATTGCCTCTTACACATCCGTATCATGGATGCAAGATAACTACACAGATTCCTGAAATTCCAATCAACGGTTTAGAAGATGGGGTAACAAACAGACCGACGCACAAATCGACGGTTTTTTATTGACCATCAAGATTAATAATTTTCATCTTTGTACGACCCAATATAAAACACATTACAAAAGCGTATCGGAAAAAAATCATCTCCCTTGTTGTTTATTTCTCTTATTTAATCGGTGTGTGTGTGTGTGTGTGATTCGAACTTGACAATATTTACAAGGTGATGAATGTTTTAGAAGAGAAAGAGAACGTGAATGAGGAACAAATATAAATATATATTCAAAACGTTGCAAATGCAAGAAAGTCTGCACCTGAGTTCCGGCTTAAATTTACACGACGAAATGTGTGTTGCAAGTATTTCCAAAGGTATACAGCATGCAAGAAGAAGCGAGGGATCTTTACTCCAAGTTTGTAATCATGGATATTAAACATACTACTCGTCGCTTTTTGTATGAAATTTAAAAACAAAAACATTTTAAATGCCACATATGATTTTATTGATTTACGGATTGTTTTTTTCTTCGTATTTTAATTGTAACTCTTGCCAGATTTTATTTATTTCTGTTTTTAATTGAAAACAATTTTACAGAACGGATATGTGAGAAAGATTGCCTGTAGCTTTCCGTCGGTCTGTGGTTCTTCCCAGAGTCTTCCCGGATTCTTCCTGCACCAAATATACTGGCCGCCATGTATAGCCTAACATGTGCCGAGAAATGACATTAAACGCATAAAACCAATCCAAACTTATTGGGCAGTGGTGCATTTCATTGGAAGGCACAGAACCATGGTGCTCTACGTTCATCCCTTCTATTCCACGAACTTGCATCTGCTCACCTCTGCATTATATGCCATCTTGAAGTATCAGTCCCTAACCCTCCACCTTTATTTGCTACTAAGAGAAACTTCCGTATGATAAATCGAACCAAACTAATGCATGACATCCAAGCAATCCGACAGCAGAACAACTCGATAACTGCCTGCGTTCATTGCTCGACAAACATGCCCCAACCACCAAGTGCAGTGTATCAAAGCAAAAGTGTTCTCCATGGTATAGCAGTGTTAGGGACCAGCTTCGCACTGCTAAAAGAGACCGACGTAAAGCTGAGAGGCTTTGGCTTTCCACCAGACTTACTATTCATAAGCAAATCTATAAAGACGCTAAGAAGAACGTCACAAACATAGTCCATGCAGGGAAATCAGCCCACTACAGTACTAACATAATGGAAAGTTCAGGCAGCAAAGAGCTCTTCGAAAATGCTAACAATATAATGTCAAGGAACAAATGTACACCACTTCCAACTATCTTATCTCTAGTCGACCTTCCGGACCTGTTTGCAAATTTCTTCCGTGACAAAGTACAAACCATTAGAGATAAGCTTGACTACACAATTTCAATTGACTCGTCGTCACCATACAGTTGGGATACATAATTTCAGCGGCAGCCATTAGCAGCATTTGAACCTATCTCTATGGATTTAGTACGTACAATCGTGATGAAGAGTGCAGAGTCATGTGAACTTGATCCAATTCCAACATCACTGCTGCTTGAGTGTTTAGATCCAATATTATCTTCACTAACTGATGTTATTAATACCTCTCTCTCATCAGAGGAATTCCTATCATTTTTCAAAACTGCCATTGTAAAGCCTCTGCTGAAGAAACCAACTCTCGACCATAACGATTTAAAGAACTACCACCCAGTTTCTAATCTCCCATTCATATAAAAAATATTAGAAAAGGTTGTTCTATCCCAGCTTGTATCTCGTCTGAATACAAACAGTCTTTTTAGCAATGTACAATCTGCATATCGCCCTTGCCACAGTACTGAAACTACTCATCTTTGGATAGCGGAAAGATTACAGTCCTCACCCACCTTGATTTGTCTGCAGTATTTGACACAATAAACCACTATATATTACTTCACCGTCTCCAGCATGTATTTGGCATTCATGATACAGCCTTACTGTAGTTCAAGTCCTACTTATTCAACAGGACATATATTGTGTTTGCAAATGGAATACACTCCAGCCCAGTTAATCTTTGTTTTGGTGTTCAACAGGGGTGTGTTATTGGATCTGTTCTCTTCATTCTATACAATCAGCCGCTTTCAAGTGTTATAGATCATCATCCAGTGTCTCACCAATTATACGCTGACGACATCCAAATATACAAATCTAGCCACCCAACTGGAGTTGATGCTACCATCCAAGGTGTAAAGAGGTGCATTTCTGAGGTGAACTCATGGATGACATGTAACAAGATGCAGATGAATGATGCAAAACTGAGGCCATTCTGATCAAAACACAAAAACTTTCTCAGTCGCATCATTTACCTCAAACAATAAATATCAGTAACACCAACATTAAATTCACACAATTAGTACGAAACCTGGGTGTCATTCTGGACAGTACTCTCACACTGCACCAACATGTCATGAACATATGCAAGGCTTGAGCTGAGACGCATCAGCTCCATTCGCAAATATCTTTCAGTTGATACCACTAAAACACTTGTATGTTCATTAGTACTTTCAAGACTGGAATATTGTAATTCAATTCTGTCTGGTTCATCTCAATATCTACTTCAGAAACTTAAAAATACTGCTGCTCGGATCATACTTAGGGTACCACGATCAGAGCACACCTCCCTGCCGCTCTGCACCCTAAACTGACTATCCATTCGATCTAGAATCAAACACAAAATTTGTTCTCTGTGCTACATTTCACTGACGGACTCCAGTCCAACATACCTATCCGACCTCACCCATGTGTACACACCAGCAAGATACTTACGCTCTTCTTCTGACAATCGTATACTCATTATTCCCACTACGAAAACGAAGCCATATGGACAATGTTCTTTTGCATACCAGGGCCCATCAACGTGGAATGAATTGCCCACTGAACTTAGACACAAAGACAGTGATCCCATTCAAGAGTGCTCTTAAAACTTACTTATTTCGACTTCAATAACACACTTAAAGACCTAATAATGTTCCCTACCTGAAATATTTTCAGCATGTTTTTATGTTTTTTTAATTTCATGGTGGGTTTTTTTGTAATACGTGTTGTCTAATGTTGTAAAGCGCTTAGAGCTTCTAAAAATTATGCGCTATACAAAGTCCGCATTAATATTATTATTATTATTATTATTATTATTATTATTATTATGTTACTGGAGCTAATTAGGCAAGAGATCCACTTAAATATAGAAATTATACGAACTGCAAATTTTTGCCATGGCGAATTATCTAGATTTTTACTGCATTATGCAAATCACCATTCCCATATTCCGACCAATGGGTCAGATTACAAACCCGTCTCATAGATGATACCCCCTATGTAATTGTATGCATAAAGTTACTTTAGGAAATAACTGAGAATGTTACAGTTTTTCAAGGCATTACACAACTATGGCATCATCAATATGCTTCTAGTTTGACAATATTCTTTTCGTCATGCCTTACAAATTGGTAATGCATATGTCAGCTTCATATACAACAAAGATGTACATGGACCATTTGAGATGAATTTGGAAACGAACCTTTTAAGTTGTAGGGATCGAGGTGCTTGTTGTTTCAATAAAACTTGCATTAGTACACAACCATAGTTATCAGCAAGCAATTTAATTTTTCAGCATTAATTGAAGATATTATTTCCTATGCCTTTTAGAAAATTACTTAAGTCTTAGATAGGAATGAACTTTACCGATAAACCGAATTTCCAACTCTCAAGCTTGGTTTAGAGAGGGAACTAGTTCAATGGTCTTGTGGGTGGAGAAGTCACATGACTACTCCATTATCTAAAATCCAGCAGTATACTATTAGATGTTCGATATGGACGCTAGAGAAGCACAAGACCATTTTCTCAGCCTCGAAGCACCTACGTAACATTACCGTCTTAGAGCTTAGGACACCACGTGGACGTACGGAATAACGCATGATTTATTCAATCCTGGTGTAAAAGACCGCTTATTTAACTTTATTTCCATTTTAGTTCAAACCTGGAACTTCAGAGTTAAGCTTGGCTGAACACTTTCGGAAAGCTATCTTGGTAGGTTTATCTTGAGGCCACGTGCTGGGATTATACTGAATTATTTGTATGTCGAATCTTTCTGCTGTTATTGCATGGATTAAAAATATCTAAAAGTGTCATATGTACAGTTTGTTAAACAAAAATATATGAAACAGATTGATTAAAAATATCTAAAAGTGTCATATATACAGTTTGGTTACAAATTATTTGAATATGTATTATAAACAGTTCAGTTAGGAAAAATATGAAAATGTCTGTACAGTTTGGTTGAGATATGCCTGAAAATGTATATATAGTTTGGTTTGGAAATAAAAGACAATTTTATATGTACAGTTTCGTTAGGACATTTGTTGTGAAAAAGATTTTGTGTATCATAACCTTCTTCTCATTTCTTGCTTTGAGAATGAATTTGCCCATGGAGAGAGAGAGAGAGAGAGAGAGAGAGAGAGAGAGAGAGAGAGAGAGAGAGAGAGAGTTCAGGCTCTGTTAACAAAGGGTGTCACTCATGGCGATATAGATACGGCTACATCTTGGGGAATGAGGTACGGAATCGCTGTAAAGACAGACAGAGCTGTTTTGACTCTCGTTGAACGAATTTTATTTAAATAATTGATATATATAATACTACATTCTAGAGATACATCTATAAATCCTTTATATTTAAAATACACTAAATACATATAAGATTACAATTTTCCTTCGAGCCTACCAACTTCATACATTTATATAATTTCTGCCTGTTAGAATATAATACAGATAATTAAATCTCGTTTAACTTTATGATGGCCAAAGAGCAGAAAAATCAA
The DNA here is from genome assembly GCA_028554795.2 of Sinohyriopsis cumingii. Classification (NCBI taxonomy): domain Eukaryota; kingdom Metazoa; phylum Mollusca; class Bivalvia; order Unionida; family Unionidae; genus Sinohyriopsis; species Sinohyriopsis cumingii. The sequence goes on from CM068838.1 coordinate 86,386,319, forward strand.
TAGCTGCGATTAATGCAACAAAGAAATGTAAATTGCTAAATTTAAGATAGAATACTAATTTGGAATAGGTTACTAAAACATTATTCTTTATTACTTAAAGAATCTTTTATTTCCAAATTAAATCTAAACATGAAGTTGGTAGCGAATTCGTCTTTTCCAATAATACATACCATAAATACAAACGAATATAAATTCTTTGAAAGAATTAAACATTCCATTACAATATAAAATAGAAACAACTCACAAAAATGTTGAAAAAATATTAACGATATCGTTAAAATCTCAAATATTAAAAAGTGCCTATTCTTTAAAGAAATTCACGAACACGGATGATTCTTATCTGTAAGGAAAGACAGCGATGTTCTGACTCTCGATGAGCGAATTAAATCTGCGTAAGCTTGCTCTCAATTTATACGCAGTGCCTGTGTACGCTCATTTCGAAACAGAACAAGACTCTAATAGTTTCCCACCAGAAACGCGTGAATCATCTAGCTTACTTATCCATTAGGGATTTAGGAATTTCCCTGTTTAGCAGCTTCCCACCAAATCAAAATTGCTGAACTTTGGATACAAAATAAATGTATTCTACGGGGTTTTGCACTTGCTCGTAAAGCGTGATCTTTATTAAAATAGTATATAGTTGTAGTTTAGAAATAGATAAAATTAATTTAAATAAATTTTTTAGCGGAAAATTACTTTCAATATAATTTAATGAAAAAATTACTTTTAATACAATTTAGAGAAAATTTCAATCTTAATACTTTTACTCAAACATTCTGTCTTAATATATGTATGAAAACGTCACATATGCAGTTTGATTAGAAAATATCTGAAAATGTCATGCATTTTGTCTTTTTTTAGGAATATCAGAAAATTTCGTGTACTTGTACAGTTTTGTTAGGAGATATATAACAATTTTAAATTTCATGTTTGGTTAGAAAATATAAAAAAATTTCATATATACAGTTTAGTTAAGAGATAAGTGAAAATGTTTTGGTTAGGAAATATCTATAAATATCACTGTCATCGATTTTTTATTTGACATAGTTGACCTTTTAACTTATCATGAACCAGACGGTGTTAAGCCAGTCAGATCCTCTCTCATAACTAGTTACCATGGGGCAACATAACAATGAAGTTTCGTCAAATTCTACCCTGCTGTTGATGAGGAATTGGGGTCACAAACAGACAGACGCACAACCGGACGCTCGGAAAGACAAAAGTATCATAATAAACACAACTTTTAAAAAGAAAACAAAAAATCATAACTTGCAGATAAATCTGACTCAACTCCAATTACCTGACAAACACCCAGTCCACGTGTCCTCAGACCAATGTTTCCCCATGTATGATATTACAATAAGGAAGAGAAGCATATGAAAAAGATTATCACTTTTATTGTTAAATTATTTCTCGATTGTTCATGCTAGTATGCGTGTGGGTAATTCGAAACTTACACGCTTTGCATGGAGATTCCTGTTTCCGAAAAGACCTCATCGACGTTAAACTATTTTTTACATGACAGGTTGAAATACAACACAGCACCACAGGGGCTCGTATCGTTGTTTACAATTCACCTGTCATACGTGTACTACCTGTGCCTGCCAATGTTGAACCCCCAAAAAGGGTTTCATTTTGTAATGAACTTTGCGCGAGAGAGAAGTGTTTACAGGTCAAGTAATATATCCAACTTTAGGAGACATTTGAAATTATCGAGGTGTAAGAATACATATAGAAAAGAATGGATCCTTATTGTATTGATCATTGGGTGCATTTCAGTGCAAGGCACACATCGAATTACCTTTGCACTCAAACTTTAATATTAAATGCTGCATGCCTTGATATGACTCTTATTAAGACGGACTGTAAAATTAATTAAGTTTTTACTGATTAAAACCATGGTATTCATGATGTTCGTTAGATAAATAATCTTTTTTTTTTCGTTTACAATACAAAACAAAAGCAACGGCAACTGCTCACCATTGCAGATCTTCTGGCTTTTTACTATATATTCCAAACTCATACCCCTGTAATCGGAACCAGGGACTATGTGTCGTATAATTTTTAGGTTTCTTCCTGCTGTGATATACATACATACATACATACATACATACATACATTCATGCATACATACATATATATATAATAATAATAATAATAATAATAATAATAATACTTTTCTGACTACGAACAGTGCAAAACTAGTATCTACTATCCTAAGCGCTTTCGACTCTTAATGGGTCTTTTTTCAGAGGCCTATACAAAACATAGACAAGACAAACAAATAAAACAGAAAAACCGTTAATGAACTCTATATTTTAAGAGACTTTTATTTAAACTCACTTTTACCTTGCGTGTAACCAATTTCAAGTATATCTAGCCTTTTGCGAAATCTATTGCTATGTTATGACAGAAATAATAGAATATACCCTACATTTTTTGGACAGTGATTTACCCGCACCGTAACAGATAATAGGAGCATATGGCAAATAGACAGCACTTTGTTCTTTAATTTTTTTGTTTATGCGTCGATTTCTCTGGTGATTCGAAACTGCCAATATTTACAAGGAAATTCTTATTTTCGAAGAGAGTGAAAGAGCGTGAACGAGGAAGAAAGGAAGAAATTTGTTGGAAATGTTTTGTATATGTAATATTAAAATTTCAGAATAAATTCACAAAAATCAAAAGGAAGGCAGATGATTTGCTACTAGGTTCCTTGGAACAAATAAATTGCGAAGGGCAGACAATATAAAATTATTGCGACTCTATGGTCTTAAACTAAGTACTAGAAAAGAGCAAAAACCAAAAAGTTTTGTAAAATTCAGGAAATACTTTATTTTCCTTGAACAGAAAACTACAACTTATGAAGAACTTACAGTATTAAGAATTTAATCCTAAATAACTAAAAAAGAAGTTTTATCAATAGTCGTAATGAATAGAGTTCTAATTAAATTCCAGTGGTTTTTGAAATAAAATACAGCGCTGAAGGCGTTGATGTGGCTCGAATGTATTCATGTACTAGTGACCTGAAGTGTGATGATGCGCTAACAGTCTTCAAGTTAATCAAAATAATATAATCCAAGATGTCCTTGTCTGAATTCACTATTATTTTAAATTAATGTTTCTGTCCAAGAATATTAGTGAGCACTTTGTAATTCCAGATAATAATATTTTAAATAAAATAATTCCACACAAATCAAAATAGTAGACACAATAATAAGAATGATTTTGCTTCTGATGTTAAATGCAACAATAAATATTTTTCAGGCAAACAAGATTATGTTTTAAAACAAGACGCAAAAGGAGAGTCCAAATTTAATTTCTAGACAATTCCAAGTTGTAAGCAAATAATATCTGTTACAAGGATTATAGTAATGTGGCAAAAATCAGATACAACCTTATTATCCATGGAGAATACCGATATGTTAGACCTAGACCCAACTAAATGTGTTGACTATATATATATATATATATATATATATATATATATATATATATATATATATATATATATATATATATGTGTGTGTGTGTGTGTGTGTGTGTGTGTGTGTGTGTGTCCCCAGTCAGGTACACAATAGAGAACTTGATATTGGACGGAATCAAGACCAGAATACAATAATTCATAACCCATTATCATGAAGAAAAAAAACAATTAACAACGATGAACATCAACTATGCATAAAACGTGGACTAATAGTTTTACATTGACAGGTTGAAACATAATACTTGACCTATATAGCGGCTAGTATTTTTGCAAAAATAACCGCCCGATTTTGTAATACCCTTTGAACATTGAGGAAACCTTTGACATAATATTCAATATAATCTTTTAGAGGCAAAAGGAATCAACCATGTATAGCTTTTCAGCAACAAATCTCAAAAGAAAAGCGTGAATTTATATTCTTATTGGTCACCTGTGCGTTTCAACGAAATGAGCAGAACGAAGAACCTTTGTAATATAATTCTAAATCATTTCGACCTATCACCCGTGATATGCCCGTTGTCAAGTCGGATCGTGCAATGAGAGCCTTGGTTTATATACTCACCTATTAGCTTGTCCTCAAACCATCTCATTCTTGGCATGAACTAGACAAGGATTTAATCGCGTGAAGACAACAATAGCAACTGCAGTTGCTCGCCAACTCAAGTACTCTTGCTTTTCTCTGCATCTACCATATACATATAAACACACACAGAGATCACGTTACAAAATCTGTCACATCCTGCTGAGATTTGATATATACGGTTTTGTTAAGAAATATTTGAAATGTGAACGCTTCTATATGATTACACAGCTATGAAATTTTCAACATGCATCAAATCTGGGACTATTCTTCTCTTTATGTTCTTAAAAGTCATCAATGCAGAAGTCAGCTTCGCTAAGATGCACATAATCCTGTTGACATTAGTTGGGATCAGATTCAGATTCAAGTTTTAGGGGTCGAGGTGTTTGCCTTCTTTCATCGATATAAAACCAGTTATACGTCTATGGTTCAATTATTGAAATTATTGTCCATGTTCCTTTTTGAAAATAACTTCACTGCTTGTCAGGAATCTATCATAGCCACGAAATGGAATGGTCTATTGCCAGGCTTGGTTGAGACAGGGAATTAGTGTCGTTGCACGTGCACCTTGGTCTTGTTTGCGGAAGTCACAAAGGCCGTTTCGCACCTATTCCCATGTAAATCTCCCCAACCCAGAAGGACCAACTGGACCGATTCCTAGAGTAAGTTTTCACTGCATCTGGAGTAATAAAATGATGCCCTAGAATTCTAAAAATGCTTAAAATGCAGAAGCTTCCAGGGACTACGCCCTCTTTACCCCCACCAGGGGTTCTATCCCACAAACTCCTTGTCAACTTGTTTACGCTTATCCTAAATGATAGTCCTGCAATCATCCTTTATCTCACTTACAAGATAAGATAAATACCCGTGTAAGGCCTTCAGCTGAAACAGTTCTTTATTATTTCTGAATACGAGTTTCCTGTGGCTTAGCAGAAATTCACAAAATCGTAATATCCGATTCACAAAATCCTAATATCCGATTTGGTCACTTTTGCAAAGTAAGTCATTTCCATCTTAATAGATTTAGATGACCGAGCTCATCGTTTTCGGCGCGGCTTAATAGCAAGTGAGGGGTGTGCGGTCAACAAATTACAAATTAGTATCTTATTTACCGCGCGGAGCACATTAACTCTCACCCCTGCGGTGTGAAGTCTACATATTCTGATAATGACTTTGATCAACGAGACACTTCAAGTTTTATGCGAACACTTTAGCACAGATCTTTCCGCAAAGATCTTGACACTTTAAAAAGTGTAAGCAATGAATGAATGTCATCACGGTGGAAAGAGGTAAGATTGCAGCGATGGGTAAACGCGAGCCCTTTAGACCACTCGAGCAGCCGGGCTCCGATGGATATATAAGTTAGAAAGCTAAAAACGTGTATTTTACAGATCAAAGGCCAATGTGTTTTTTTATTTGTTGTTTTATGCATTGAACCTTTGACCATTTCTAGGGATTCCAGAGGCAGGAAGCAAGAATGATACATCTTTCACATATGGTTACTCCTTGGACATAAAAGTTTCTAATTTTTGTGCAATTTCACCTAATAAGACAGACAAACGCAATGTCAATTACGTCACAATGTCCCTGACGCTTGATGAAATAAATTGCGAAACGTTTCTACATTGTCTCTAATTTCAACTAAAAGACAGACATTCACAACATACATGCCATTGTAGACCATAACAACCAGTGTTTGTTGTCTTTGCGTGGCCCAACAGAATTGTTACGTAACAAATTAAACTAGTACTAGGGAAAAAGGCCAGCATCCTCATTGATTGTCCTTTTTCTTTCTTTAATTTCTTTGTTCAGTTTATTTGTATCTGTTTATGCGTCGACGTGCTGGTCTGAATCGAAAATGGAAGTATTTGAAGAGATTTCCTGAAAGAGAGGATGGATGGGTGGTGAGGGAGATTTAATACGTTCAGAATAATGTACTATCCATATCCCAGTTTCGGTGTAAATTCACAAGTTGATATGCGTGTGGTAGGAATTACCAGCTATCTATCGCAAGCTGTATGTACACATGTGTGTGTGTGTGTGTGTGTTTCTTTGGTCCAAGCTTGTAAATATTTATCTTAGACGTCTTTCACGTGTCTTTCTGTAAAAAAGGCAGCCCCAAAAATTGGAAGTGGCACATAAACTGTTTATAAGGTGCAATTTGTTTATTTGTTCATATCTACTTTCACATGTCGGAATTAATTTTTACATGTATCTTTTATTTACAAATAAATGTTCCTAGCACGTAACCATTTTCAAAGCATAAAACTAATATCTATTTCCAAAAATATCCCCTCGTTAAATATGATATTAAGAAAAGTCTAAAGGTTAAAAAGAACCAAATGTATAGAAAAATGTTTCATATGGACAGGTTGTAAAGAATTATTGAATTGAATTACTGCCAATATTTTATTTTTTGAAAACGGGAAAACTAACGCTCTTGAAATTGGTCGTCATCATACATTATATAACTATTTGCAGCATATTCCAAGCCACCACCACCACATCTCCACCTGGTACTCAGACCCAAGGGTCTTGTTACAAATTCTGTCACATACATTAAACGACTTCAGACTGATTATATTTGCAGTCTGATTAGGAAATATTTAAAACTTCATTGTAATTGTATTTTTATTTGGGATATTTTCTATTTGACCCCAAAGGACTAAACCCCTCTCACATATGGTCATATCACATTCTCTCTTTATACTGCATATTCTGATTCCACAACAACCACATTGTCAGACCTAGGAATCATATTGCAAAATCCGTGACAAACGTGTTGTGTCTACCTGCTGTGATTGCATATATGCGACTTAGTTATGAAATACATTAAAATGCTGATGTAAGCGAATTTTATATTTGATCTTTTACCCCTCCGTGGGACCATGCAAGCGTGAGTCAGCGAAGACACCCCCGTCTCACAAGTTCACCACGAGGAAAACAACTACGAAGTTTCGTGAAAATCAATCAGTGGTCTAGGAGGAGATAGGGGAAAAACAGATTCACGAACGGACGGACAGATGAGGGTATCACAATATCCCATCGTTTAATTTTGAATAAAAAAACACAAAAAAACAAACAAACAAAACTTGGACATAAATCTTATTGAAATTCAGTTACCAGACAAACAATCCCAGTTTACATCTCCTCATAGACCATTGCGATAAACGTTTTTCCTCTTTGTACAACCCAGCATAACTGCTATGTAACAAATGACAGAGGGATGAGTGTGGAAAGCCGCCAGTTGTTTTTTATTTTTGTGTGTTAATTTATATATATTTCTCTATTGTTCATAAGTCGATGTGTCTGGGTGATTCGAAACTGACAATCCCTGAAAAAAGTGGGTTGTTTTCTACGAGAGAGAGAGAGAGAGAGAAAGAGAGAGAGAAAGATTTGGATTTTACACGTAGCTTTAACAATTTTGCAGTCATATGACTTCGATGTCTGCAGTGTGTCAGTTTATAGTAATGTCGGGCACTGCTGGGGCATCATGCCGCAGACATGTAGCATGATGTCACACCCAGTCATATTATCCTGACACCAGGTCGACCATTCCTAACACTAACCTCTTAATGCTGAGTGCCTAGCGAGGCAGTTGTTAGTACCATTTTTATTATAAGTATGACTCGGCCGGGGATAGAACCCACGACCTCCCGCATCCGAGGCGGACGCTCTAACCACTAGGTCACAGAGCAGGAGAGAGAGAGAGAGAGAATTGTTTTAAATAAAAACTTTAATTGGAAACGTTCTGAATACCAGAAAGTCCACCTGAATGCTTTGAAATGTATGATGTGGGGATTTAAAGTTATCTGCAACATGTATAAGAGATGGGTGAATTTAGTCCAAGTTTGTATAGATGGATATCAGATATCTTTCACGTTTCTTTCTGTAGGAAATCAGTAAATAAACTTTAAAGCGACAAACCGATACTTGTAATTCACAGATTGTTTTATTTGTTCGTATTTAACTGTACATACTATAATATTTTAAGTATATGTTTTAATTATGTTTGCAAATAAGTTTAATCTTGTGAAGGACTCGCTTGTTGCAAAAACATTACACCAATGCACTTTTAAAGGCAGAAAACAATAAAATTCACACCAAATTAGTTTGCATTGACAAATTGAAATATAATAATGGACCTACTTCTGCCAATATTGTGCGAAAATAACTGCCCGAATTGTAATGCACTTTGTGGGGAAACAAAGCTATGGCATGTAATATCATTTCAGACTTAAGTGGAATTACTGAGGTATGACTTTTCAGCTAAGCAGTTCAAAAGAAAAGGATGATTTAATACCTCTGATTAGTGGTTCTTTTCAACGAAGGCACAAACCCAAGAACCTTTTCACCTAGATTCTAAAATATTGCGACATATATTGTTTTGCCCGTTGTCAAGTCGGGACATACAGTTAAATTATATTTTTCATACACTTATTGATTAATTTCTTTAAAAACGATAGCATTCTTAGTGCTAATTAGACAAGGATCTTTTTTTAAATACAGAAAACTATAAAAACTGCAATTGCTCACCATCACAAATTTTAGCTTCTTACTACAGGAGTTATATTTCAAACCCCTACACCGCACTCAGACCCAGGAGTCGTATTCCATGCTAGTACCCCTGTATTTAGATACAGGAGTCTTATACCAACCCCATGCCTCCGTACTCAGATCACGGAGTCTTATTCCAAACTAATGCATCCGTAGTCAGAACTAGGAGTCATATTCCAAACCCTTACCCTTGTACTCAGACCCAGGAGTCATATTCCAAACCCATGTATCTGTACTCAGACACAGGAGTCATATTCCTAACCCATGCATCTGTACTCAGACCAAGAAGTTATATTTCAACCCATGCATCCGTACTCAGACCCAGGAATCATATTCCTAACCCATGCATCCGTACTCAGACCTAGGAGTCTTATTCCAAACCGATGCATCCGTACTCAGACCCAGGAGTCTTATTCCAAACCCATGCATCCTTACTCAGACCCAGGAGTCATATTCCAAACCCATGTATCCGAAACAGACCCAGGAGACTTGTTGGAAACCCATGCATCCGTAATCAGACCCAGGAATCTTATTCCAAACCCCTGAATCCATATTCAGACCCAGGAGTCATATTCCTAACCCATGCATTCTTACTCAGACCCAGGAGTCTTATTCCAAACCCATGCATCTGCACTCAGACCCAGGAGTCTTACTCAAAACCCATGCATCTGTACTCAGACCCAGGAGTCTTATTCAAAACCCCTACCATTTACTCAAAACAAAGAGTCATTCCAAACCTCTACCCCCGTACTCAGATCCAGGATTATTATTTCAAATCCCTTTCCCCGTACTCGGACCCAGGAGTCATATTCCAAACCCATACATCCGTACTCAGACCCAGGAGTCTGATTCCAACCCCATGCATCCTTGCTCAGACCCAGGAGTCATATTCCAAACCCCTGCATCCATACTCAGACCCAGGAGTCTTATTCCAAACCCATGCATCCGTACTCAGACCCAGGAGTCTTATTCGAAACCCAAGCATCCCTAGTCAGAGCAAGGAGTCATATTCCAAACCCTTACACTTGTACTCAGACCCAGCAGTCATATTCCAAGCCCCTACCATTTACACAATCCTAGGAGTCATTCCAAACCTCTACCCCCGTACTCAGATCCAGGATTCCTATTTCAAATCCCTATCCCCGTACTCGGACCCGGGAGTCATATTCCAAACTTCTACCCCCGTATTCAGAGTCAGAAGTCATATTCCAAACCCATACATCCGTACTGAGACCCAGGAATCACATTACAAAATCCGTCAGATACATAATGTTTCTTCCTGCTTTAATTGGATATATACAGTTTCGTCCGAAATATTTGAACATGTCACTGTAATCGAAGTTCATTTGATTGTTAAAGAATAAAACGGTGAATTATATAACAGTCTCCAGAGTTGTTCATTTGATTGGTACAGAATACGGCCGGAAATTACAAAACAGTCTCCAGAGTAGTTCATTTGATTGGACTCAAAATAAAGCAGGGAAATACAAAAGTCACCAGAGATGTTCATTTCTTAGTACCGGATACAGCAGGGAATTACAAAATAGTCTCCAGAGTAGTTCATTTGATTGGTACTGAATAAATAAAGGAATTTAAAAACAGTTTCCAGAGTTCATTTGATTGTTACAGAATAAAGCGATGAATTACAAAACAGTCTCCAGAGTTGTTCATTTGATTGGTACAGAATAAAGCAAAAAATTACAAAACAGTCTCCAGAGTAGTTCATTTGATTGGATTCAGAATAAAGCAGAGAAATACAAAAGTCACCAGAGCTGTTCATTGTTTGGTACATGATACAGCAAGGAATTACAAAACAGTCTCCAGAGTAGTTCATTTGATTGATACTGAAAAAAGCAAGGAATTACAAAATAGTCTCAAGAGTTCATTTGATTGTTACAGAATAAAGCGGTAAATTACATAACAGTCTCCAGAGTTGTTCATTTGATTGGTACAGAATAAAGCAGGGAAATATAAAACAGTCTCTAGAGTTGTTAATTTGATTGTAAATGATATAGTGAATGTGATGTATGAAATAAATAACAAGAAGTGATACATTTCTATACTCTGACCTCTGCAGATATCTGCATAACAGGCTGTAGTTTTAGAAGTGAATTTAGAAGAATTTGAAATAATGTAAATTTTTCTACTGGGTTGTCATCTACTTTGTCAGCTTGGCATCGGGAGGTGGGATATCAAATTCCTCATACAGGAAGGGTTTTAATAGTTGCTGGTAGAGGGACTTAGCTGGCCACTTCTGTTGGGTTTGCTTGGGCCCCATGGTTATTAGAGAGTCTGTCAGTTCTTTTATAGGTGCAAGGTTATTTTCTTCATTGCTCTGTAGAGGTGGCATTGGACTGTAGCCAGAGTTCATCTTCACTTGGGATGGAGTTACTGGTGGAGATAGAGGTCAGGGCAGATCATTGTAAAAGTTCTGCAGAAAAAAATTGGATACTTAAGAAATTCAGTTAAATTTTCTACCTACTGAGACAGTGACACTTTTCTTGTAATAATAATAATGACTTTATTTAAAGAAAGCAACACAGTTAGCTGCATGGAACTAATTCTCCTTGTGGTCCACTATTATACGCACATTTACATATATAAACATAATCACCCCCCCACAATCAATACACAACTTCATACTGAAAAAATAAAGACAAATCAATAATAACCTAAATTTATATATGGACATAATAAACGGACAATTATATATAAATGTGCCCCAGCTAGGTACTGCAACTTTTGTACATCAGTACAAAATCCATGTGAGACCGCAAAGTGGAAGCTTTGAGAACTTATCCTTTGAGTCATGAGTATCAAACTCGAACCACTCTGAGGGCCACATGAGGGCATTTTCGATGGCCTAAGGGCCACACCACCTTTGTTATCTCTCATAACAACTTGTGACCCCAATCATAATGCGGTTAGTAATACATTGATGAGGAAAAATACGTTGATTTTATGATAATAGGCGTGTGTGTGTATCATAATGCAAACTGACCATAGCCTTAGTCTGCTGAGTTACGAAAAGACGATATCTGACATAAAAGTATTCCTTTACGTCAGGAAAGAAAAACCTGACAAATTTTTAGGTTGCATTTTTATTTATTTGAGGAAAAATAGCTCCATATGTGTACCACGCAGTGGGGAAAAGAGAGCAGACAGCCAATATATGGTTGATGACAAGAAAAGACTGGAGAGATAGAGAGAAGAGGAAAATGAATACGCGGCTCTGACCTTCCACCAACATTGACTTTGGAAGGGACGGAAGCAACCATGTTATGATGACATATTGATCAATGAATTCGATCATTTACTCGATTGATTCTATGATGAATTTTTTTTATCGAGTATAACAGAATGGCTAATTGCATTTCGTATTAATTATGTAATTATATTTCTAATATAAAGTGTACCATTCAAATGCCAGGTTCAATTTAATTTTGTTTATGTAATTTATTAAATTGTTATATTTTATATAAAGGGAGCCCTTGTTGCTCCATTCTATATCCCGGCTCTGATCTCTGTTCCATCTATTAAGTTCATATTTTAAGTTATTAGTTACTCGATCTTGGTAATAAAGCCGTGGTCAATCATCTCCTAGATAACGATAACCAGAGCACTAAAGAACGAGTGGGCAATCGCCTAACACTGTGCATCACAGTATATATACATACACATATGACGAATGTTGGAGATTTTAAAAAGACACGGGTATAATCACGTGAGCAGTCGAAAATGTTTGGCAACATACATATTAACAGATGATGCAACATTAGAAAAAATACGGGATGCTGAGAAAGAGACGCGTAAGTGATATGTGTGGCCTAGATGAAAGAGAGTTGATCATATACAAATAGGAAAGAATCCTTTTAGAATGTACAATAAATTCGATAGACGATATTCACTGGTGTGGTATCAGTGATATTGTATGGTGGATACTCAAACTGGTATTGGAATTATTAAAAGAACTCGATGTTTCTACTAGTACCCTTAGTCTACCGGCCCTGTCATGCCTCTGTTATTCCACTCGTGCATAAAGTCTACGTATTTCTATGGATTAATGTAAATACTTTATCTTGGTACATTTAACCTTTGACCACACAGGGGTCGCACAGGTGGCATCCAAGAATGGCATCCCCTCACATGTAACAACGAAGCTTTTGTGAAATTCCACTCGGTATCAGCTATATAGATCGACATAAAAAAGAGGACACCGCGATGTCCATGACGTTGTGTTAAAAAAGAGGAAAAGTTTATATGTATTCAATTTAAAATATAAATATTTCCCAATACAAACGTCATAGACCTTCGTAACCAATGTTTTTCGTCTTTGTGTGGAAAAACAGAAATGTCATGTAACAAATGAAACAAAAATATATGGGTCCGTACCTTTTGTTTCACTTTTATTTACATATTTATATATTTATTTATTTATTTATTTATTTATTTATTATGCATCGATGTGATGTTAGTGATTTGAAAAAGGGAATATCTAAAGAGATTATTTTAAAAAAAGAGGGTGATGGAATAAAATATGATGTCAATATTATCATTTCTGTGTAAATTCACAAATTGAAATTTGGTCCAAGTTTGTTCATATGTACCATATACATCTTTCACTAATCTTTCTAATAATAATAATAATAATAATAATAATAATAATAATAATCATAATTATTATTATTATTATTATTATTATTATTCAGATGACACAAGTGATGCTCGTAAGTAACTGTTTTTTGATCTGTTCATATTGAATTCTATATTTTAAGAAACTTTTATTTAAACTCAGTTTTACATTGCGTGTAACCAATTTCAAGTATATCTAGCCTATTGCGAAATCTACCACTATGTTATGACAGAAATAATAGAATATACCCTATAATTTTTGGACAGTGAAAAAGACGCAAAAGGAGAGCCAGGATGCAAGTCCAAACTGAATTTCTAGAAAATTCCAAGCTGTAAACAATTAATATCTGTTACTACGATTACTCTAATGTGGCAAAAATCAGATACAACAGTATTATCCATGGGGAATACCAATATGTTAGACCTAGGCCCAACTAAACGTGTTGATAATTTCTATCTATCTATCTATCTATCTATCTATATATATATATATATATATATATATATATATATATATATATATATATATATATATATATATATATATATATATATATATATCTGTGTGTGTGTCCCCAGTCAAGAACACAACAGTGAACATGATGCTGGACAGGATCAGGTCCAAAATATAATAATTCATAACCCATAATCATGAAGAAAAAACAATTAACAACGTTGAACATCAAATGTGCATAAAACGTGGACTAATAGTTTTACATTGACAGGTTGAAACATAATACTCGACCTATATAGCGGCCAGTATTTTTGCAAACATAACCGCCCAATTTTGTAATGCCCTATGAACACTGAGGGAACCTTTGACATAATATTCAATATAATCTTTTAGAGGCAAAAGGAATCAACCACGTATAGCTTTTCAGCAACAAATCTCAAAAGAAAAGCGTGAATTGATAGTCTTATTGGTCATCCGCGCGTTTCAACGAAATGAGCTAAACGAAGAACCTTTGTAATATAATTCTAAATCATTTCGACCTATCACCCGTGATATGCCCGTTGTCAAGTCGGATCGTGCAATGAGAGCCTTGGTTTATATACTCACCTATTATCTTGTCTTCAAATCATCTCATTATTGGCATGAACTAGACAAGGAATCCATTCCGTAAAGACAACCATAGCAACTGCAGTTGCTCGCCAGCTCAAATACTCTTGCTTTTCTCTGCATCTACCATATGCATATACTCACACATAGAGATCACATTACAAAATATGTCACATCCTGCTGAGATTTGATATATACGGTTTTGTTAAGAAATATTTGAAATGTGAACGCTTCTATATCATTACACAGCTATGAAATTTTCAACATGCATCAAATCTGGGACTATTCTTCTCTTTATGTTCTTAAAAGTCATCAATACAGAAGTTGTCTTCGCTAAGATGCACATAATCCTGTTGACATGACTTGGGATCAGATTCAGAGTCAAGTTTTAGGAGTCGAGGAGTTTGCCTTCTTGTATCAATATAAAACCAGTTATCAGTCCATTGTTCAATTATTGAAATTATTGTCCGTGTTCCTTTTGGAAAATAACTTCACTGCTTGTCAGGAATCTATCATAGCCACGAAATGGAATGGTCTATTGCCAAACTTGGTTGAGACAGGGAATTAGTATCATTGCACGTGCACCTTGGTCGTGTTTCGCGGAAGCCACAAAGGCCGTTTCGCACCTATTCCCGTGTATATCTCCCCAGCCCAGAAGGGACGAACTGGACCGATTCCAAGAGTAAATGTTCACTGCAGCTGGAGTGATAAAATTATGCCCTAGAATTCTAGAAATGCTTAAAATGCAGAAGCTTCCAGGGACTACGCCCTCTTTACCCACACCAGGGGTTCTATCCCACAAACTCCTTGTCAACTTGTTTACGCTTATCCTAAATGATAGTCCTGCATTCATCTGTATCTCACTTACAAGATAAGATAAATACCCGTGTAAAGCCTTCAGCTGAAACAGTTCTTTATTATTTCTGAATACGAGTTTCCTGTGGCTTAGCAGAAATTCACAAACTCCTAATATCCGATTTGGTCACTTTTACAAAGTAAGTCATTCCCATCTTAATAGATTTAGATGACCGAGCTCATTGTTTTCGGCTTGGCTTAATAACAAGAGAGGGGTGTGTGGTCAACACATAACAAATTAGACGGCAATATCATCTTATTTACCGCGCGGAGCACATTAACTCTCATCCCTGCGGTGTGAAGTCTACATATTTTGATAATGACCTTGATCACCGAGACACTTCAAGTTTTATGCGAACACTTTAGCACAGACCTTTCCGCAAAGATATTGACAGTTTAAAAAGTGTATGCAATGGACGAATGACAGCACGGTGGAAAAAGTCAGATTGCAGCGATGGGTAAAGGCGAGCGCTTTAGACAACTCGCGCAGCCGGGCCCCCGATGGATATATAAATTAGAAAGCTAAAAACGTGTATTTTACGGATCAAAGACCATGTTTTTTTATTTGTTCTTTAATGCATTGAACCTTTGACCATTTCTAGGGATTCGAGAGGCAGGAAGCAAGAATGATACATCTTTCACCTATGGTTGCTCCTTGGACATAAAAGTGCGAATTATTTTGTAATTTCACCCAATAACAGACAGACAAACGAACTGTCAATTACGTCACAATGTCCCTGACGCTTGATGAAATAAATTGCGAAAAGTTTCTACATAGTCTCTAATTTCAACTAAAAGACAGACATTCACAACATACATGTCATTGTAGACCTTAACAACCCGTGTTTGTCGTCTTTGCGTGGCCCAACAGAATTGTTACGTAACAAATTAAACTAGTACTAGGGAAAAAGGCTAGCATCCTTATTGATTGTCCTTTTTCTTTCTTTAATATCTTTGTTCAGTTTATTTGTATATATTTATGCGTCGACGTGTTGGTCTGAATTGAAAAGGTAAATATTTGAAGAGATTTCCTGAAAGAGAGGATGGATGGGTGGTGAGGGAGATTTAATACGTTCAGAATAATATAATGTCCATATCCCAGTTTCGGTGTAAATTCACAAATTGATATGCGTGTGGTGGGAATTACCAGATATCTGTCGCATGCAAGAAGCACACAAGTGTGTGTGTGTGTGTGTGTGTGTGTGTGTCTGTGTGTGTATTTATATGGTCCAAGCTTGTAAATATTTATCTCAGACATTTTTTACGTGTCTTTCTGTAAAAATAAAGCAACCAAACAAATTTGAAGTGTACATAAACTGTTTGTAAGGTGCAATTTGTTTATTTGTTCATATCTAATTTCACATGTCGGAATTAATTTTACAAGTATCTTCTATTTACAAATAAATCTTCCTAGCATGTAACCATTTTCAAAGCATAAAACCAATATCTAGTGCCAAAAATATCAGCTCGTTAAGTATGATATTAATAAAACTTTAATAGTTAGAAAGAACAAAATGTACACAAATATGTTTCATGTAGACAAGTTGTAAAGAAATATTGAATTCAATAGATGCTAATATTTTAGTTTATTTTTAAAAGGGAAAAACTAAAGCTCTTGAAATTGGTCATCATCATACATTATATAACTTTTTGCAACATATTCCAAGCCCCCCCCCCCATCTCCACCCTGTACTCATACCCAAAGGTCATATTACAAATTCTGTCACATACACTAAGCGACTTCAAGCTTATTATATTTGTAGTCTGATTAGGAAATATTTTAAATTGTCATTGTAATTGCATTTTTATTTGGGATATGTTCTATTTGACCCCAAGGATGACACCCCTCTCACATATGGTCATATCACATTCTCTATTTATACTGCATATTCTGATTCCACAACAACGACATTGTCAGACCTAGGGATCATATTGTAAAATCCGTCACAAACATGTTCTGTCTACCTGCCGTGATTGCATATATGCGACTTAGTTATGAAATATATCAAAATGCTGATGTAAGCGGATTTTATATTTGAACTTTTACCTCTCCGTGGGACCATGCGAGCGTGAGTCAGCGAAGACAACCCCGTCTCACAAGTTTACCACGAGGAAAACAACTACGAAGTTTCGTGAAATTCAACCAGTGGTCTAGGAGGAGTTAGGGTAAATATAGACTCACGAACGGACGGACAGATGAGGGTATCACAATATCCCATCGTTTAATTTTGAATAAAAAAAGCCAAAACAACAAAACATAACTACATAACTTGGACATAAATCTTATTGAAATTCAGTTACCAGAGAAACAATCCCAGTTCACATGTCCTCATAGACCTTTGTGATAATTGTTTTTCGTCTTCGTACAACCCAGCATAACAGCTATGTAACAAATTACAGAGGGGTGGGTTTGGAAAGACGCCAGTTGTTTTTGTGTGTTAATTTATATATATTTCTTCGTTTTTCATAAGTCGATGTGTTTGGGTGATTCGAAACTGACAATACCTGCAAAGAGTGTGTTGTTTTCTACGAGAGAGAGAGAGAGAGAGAGAGAGATATTTGGATTTTTAACGTAGCTTTCACAATTTTGCAGTCATATCGCTACAATGTCTGCAGTGTGGCAGTTTATAGTGATGTCTAGCACTGCTGGGGCATCATGCCGCAGACATGTAGCATGATGTCTCACCCAGTCACATTATCATGACACCAGGCCGACCATTCCTAACACTAGCCTCTTAATGCTGAGTGCCTAGCGAGGCAGCTGTTAGTACCATTTATTTTTTATAAGTATGACTCGGCCGGGAATGAAATCCACGACCTCCCGCATCCGAGGCGGACGCTCTAACCACTAGGCCACCGGGGAGAGAGAGAGAGAGAGAGAGAGAGAGAGAGAGAGAGAGAGAGAATTTTTTAGATAAAAATTTAATTAGAAACGTTCTGAATACCAGAAAGTCCACATGAATGTTTTGAAATGTGTGATGTAGGGATTTAAAGTTATCTCCAACATGAATAATATGGTGGGTGACTTTAGTCCAGGTTTGTATAGATGGATATCAGTTATCTTTCACGTTTCTTTCTGTAGGAAATCAGTAAATAAACTTTAAAGTGCCTAACCGATACTCGTCATTCACAGATTGTTTTATTTGATCGTATTTAACTGTACATGCTACAATATTTTAAGTATATGTTTTGATTCAAAACAATTTACTTTGCATGCAAATAAGTTTAATCTTGTCAAGGACTCGCCTGTTGCAAAAACGTGACACGAGTGAAGTTTTAAAAGGCAGAAAACAATAAAATTCACACCAAATTAGTTTGCATTGACAAATTGAAATTTAATAATGGACCTACTGCTGCCAATATTGTGCAAAAATAACTGCCCGAATTGTAATGTACTTTGTTGGGAAACAAAACCTTCCCATGTAATATAATTTCAGACTTAAGTGGAATTATTGAGGCATGACTTTCCAGGTAAGCAGTTCGAAAGAAAAGGATGATTTAATACCTCTGATTTGTGGTTCTTTTTCAATAAAGGCACAAACCCAGGAACCTTTTCACCTAGATTCTAAAATATTGCGACATACACTGATATGCTCGTTGCGAAGTCTGGACATACAGTTCAATTATTTGTTTAATACACTTATTGATTAATTTCTTTAAAAACGATAGCATTCTTAGTGCTAATTAGACAAAAAGTCTGTTTTTTTTTAATACAGAAAACTATAAACACTGCAATTGCTCACCATCATAAACTTTAGCTTCTTATTCCAAACCCATGCATATATACCCAGACCCAGGAGTCATATTCCAAACCCCTGCACCCGTAGTCAGACCCAGGGGTCGTATTCCATGTTAATGCCCCCGTACTCAGATCCAGGAGTCTTATTCCAAACCCATTCATCCGTAGTCAGAACTAGGAGTAATATTCCAAACCCTTATCCTTGTATTCAGACCCAGGTGTCATATTCCAAACCCATGTATCCGTACTCAGACCCCGGAGTCATATTCCTAACCCATGCATCCGTACTCAGACCTAGGAGTCTTATTCCAAACACATGCATCTGTACTCAGACCCAGGAGTCTTATTTCCTAACCCACGCATCCGTACTTTGACCCAGGAGTCTTATTTCAAACCCATGCATCCTTACTCAGACCCAGGAGTCATATTCCAAACCCATGCATCCTTACTCAGAACGAGGAGTCTTATTTGAAACCCTTACCATTATACTCAGACCCAGGAGTCATATTCCAAACCCATGCATCGATACTCAGACCCAGCAGTTATATTCCAAGACCCTACCCTTTACTCAAACCTAGGAGTCGTTCCAAACTTCTACCTCCGAAAGAACCAGGAGTCGTATTCCAAACTCCTATCCCCGTACTCAGATCCAAGAGTCTTCTTTCAAATCCCTATTCCTGTACTCGGACCAAGGAGTCATATTCCAAACTTCTTCCCCGCACTCAGACCCAGGAGTCATATTAGAAACCCATGCATCCGTACTGATACCCAGTAACCACATTACAAAATCCGTGAGATTCATAAGGTTTCTTCCTGCTTTATTTGGATATGTACAGTTTGGTCGGAAATATTGAACATATCACTGTAATCAAAGTTTTCTTTCGTATTTGAAATTGTACACTTCTTGGGAAACTAATTGGGTTGTTCCATTAAGTGTAATTCTGCAAAATAGCCCACTGGGCTCTCCCAGAGCAGTGTAAAATGGACTTGACATGGCATCACCCTAGCCGTTCTCAGTATGTTGTGATATGGTTTTTCTTTATCTCTGACTGCCTTACCTTTTAATGGACTCCATGCTAATCAACTGTATAAACTGCCGTTAGAATATATGTATATGGGCTCTAAGTAGAACTGTTTATTGTTTAAGGAGACTACATGTTTTAGACATGTATAGTGGTGGTCAAAAACGCCCCCTCTGATTACTGAAAATCGTGTTTTTCGAAAAACGAATGTGAAGGATGGTTGCCGTGGTATGGGAATCAAAAATATTTTTTCACATAACACGTTATCAGGTATGTGGCATGTATATTATTGCATTCTATTACATACAATTTATGAACTGAGTGAGAGAGATGTACTCATCTTTGCTTCAAACTGTCCTGATTTCTCCATACCAACATGGAAATAACAGGCTAATTCTTATCAGAGAACACTACTATTTTGTTTTCTTTTTCTAATTTCTTACTGTGAAAGGAGTGCAAATAAGTTTTCGTTGTGACCTGTCATAACTATGTAGTCAGTAGTAGTGGACCAATATTAACTCAAAAGAAAATTGTGCATCTGTACACATTGTAGTAAAAAGTGTACATGCATAAATTTGTGTTACCTTGAGTTGTAAACAGTCATGAACATATTTTAGAACAATATGTACCACATTCACATGTTTATTGTTTCCTACAGTTTGTCATGGCCAGTGGACAATTGTAAATATTGTAGCATACTGGTACATAATGAATTACATTGATCGTATCCTAAGGTACTCACCATCATTTTAAGTTCTTCTGGCCTCAAGAGAATGTGAACTTGTGGTATGGCCAGTTGTGTATCCTTCAACAATTGCAGGGCGGCATGGTGGTCAAAGGCACTCGCCTTCACAGATCACTCACACATCTCACCTATGTCCACGGGAGTTCGAGTCTCGGATCAACCAATATTGGTATGTAAGAAGATCTCCAGTAGCTTCCTGTGGGTCATTGGTTATTCCTGGGTTCTTATGCAACCAAATTTATTAGTATATCATGTTTTGACCAATGGCATTAAATCCCACAAAGCTAAATCAATCAAGAATTGCCCTTTACAAGCTTTCCTCAAACATTGGACCAAGTCTGACCAAAGTTGGCACATGAGATCATAGTATAAAGGGCTTTCAATTCTTTTTATATAAATGACACTGATCTGTCCTAGAATATAGCAGTTGTTATAAATTGAAAAGCCACTGTTACTAAAAACAGAAGAAAAAAAATGATTGAAAAAAATCTTCTCCAAAACCACTGAGTAGAAATTGACCAAGCTTGACAAAAAACATCCTGGCATGAGGACTTTTGAAGTTGTACAAATTATGCTGATCCATCATTGAGCACTTGTATGGTAAGTGGGCAGTCGTCCAACGTTAACGATTTTCTCCAGGTTTAATATTTTGTTTTTAAACTCCAGCTAGTTCTTATTTTAAAATTGTCAGTTAGTTTCCTTTTGATGATGCTCAAATTTAATTTTCTGGAGGACAAGTAATTTCAACAATAATTTATATTAACTGCTTTTTGTGAAAAAGATAATTAGCCTCTGGATATTTTTTATGTATATTAGATTAACGGAGATACGTGATGCTATACAGTATAAAGACAATACAACTGGAGGCCTGAATAGCACAGTGGTAATATGCTCTCTTGACACCTCTGCTATCTCAGGCTTGATACCTGGCTCTGCACTTATTTGATAGCTCTCCACAGTAAATGGTTTTAGTTGGGTTCCCCCATCTTTTTGCACCACAATTATATGGTAACCAAGCATCAACCTCTGAGCATTCAACAGGTCTTTATATAAATTATGAGAACTTGTATAACTGATTCTTTGAGTATGATATAGGTTGCTTCCCTTGTTATAAATAAATTAAAGAAAACAGCAACAAGCCAGATCTTGCAAAAGTGTATTAGGAAAGAGTAGAAAAGGACGATGAGCATGAAATGAATATTTAGAGTTTCCTTGTGAATGTAAAACTTAAGTAACCATCTGTAAAACATTCTGATTCAAAAGCTATGGTAAATAATAACCTATCAAATCAAAAGCTGTGGTAAATAATAGCCTATCAAATCAAAAGCTGTGGCAAATATCAATCTATCAAATCAAAAGCTGTGGTAAATAATGACATATCATCGAATCACAAAAGTTGCAGTTGTTCATGCTTATGAAAAATTTCAAGCCAAACAGTTGATTCTTAATGAAATAGTCTTTATATAATAGATTTTCATGTATTCCATTTACCTGTTGGATATCACTTTATTCAAACAATCTCAAAAAATGAGTAATACAGTAAAAATTGTCTTAAAAGACAATTGCTATACGAGACCACCTTCATTGACACCAGATTCTCAATGCACATATTTATTGATTATATTGTGTTGTGACCTGTAATAAGAGACCACCTGACTTGAAAGACAATGAATTTTGTGGCAGAAGGGGTAGTATATATGTACTGGGTTTAATGTTACTTCAGCACAATCCTAGTTAAATAGCGCTGATTATATGTAATGTTCCAAAAAAGGTAAAAAATGCTTTTGGGAGATAAACATTTCCCAAGAAAAAGGATACGCCACGAGATAAAATATAAAATTGTTAAAATTCTTTAAAAGATACACAAAATATGGGTAAAGAAAGAAAAATAAAAATCCTTCGAGTACAGGGTCAAAATTGATTTTAAAAACTGCATTCTTTTAGACTCTAAGCCTCGTTTTGGTGGCATAGCAGGGTGGTCTTTTATGACAGGTTATATTGTATTAGTAATGTTGAGTGAACAGACAATTTGTATTGTACTTTATAAATGCTGAATAAGAACTGGATATTTGTTCCTAACACTTCAACTTATCTGAAGATATATACATTCAGAGGCAAGTTCAGTACAGATTTGAGCAGGGAATTACAAAACAGTCTCCAGAGTTCATTTGATTGGTACAAAATACAGCAAGGAATTACAAAACAGTCTCCAGACTTGTTCATTTGATTGGTACAAAATACAGCAAGGAATTACAAAATAGTCTCCAGAGTAGTTCATTTGATTGGCTTCACAATAAAGCCGGGAAATACAAAAGTCACCAGAGCTGTTCATTTTTGGTACAGAATACAGCAGGGAATTACAAAACAGTTTTCAGCGTAGTTCATTTGATTTCTAGTGAATAAAGCAAGGAATTACAAAATAGTCTCCAGAGTTCACTTGATTGGTACAGAATAAAGTAGGGAAATATAAAACAGTCTCCAGAGTTGTTAATCTGATTGTAAATGATATAGTCAATGTGGTGTATGAAATAAAAAGAGGTGATACATTGCTATATTCTGACCTCTGCAGATATCTACATTACAGGCTATAGTTTTAGAAGTAGATTTAGAAGAATTTGAAATAATATAAATTGTTGGTTGTTTTCTACTGCGTTGTCATCTACTTTGTCAGCTTGGCATCGGGAGGTGGGATATCCAGTTCCTCATGCAGGAAGGGTTTTTATGGTTGCTGGTAGAAGGACATGGCTGGCCGCTTCTGTTGGTTTCTCTTGCGCCCCATGGTTATTAGAGAGTCTGTCGGTTCCTTTATAGATGCAAGGTTCTTTTCTTCATTGCTGTCTACAGGTGGCATTGGACTGTAGCCAGAGTTCATCGCCAGATTTCATCTTCACTTGGGATGGAGTTACTGGTGGAGATAGAGGTCTAGGCAGATCACTGTAAAAGTTCTGCAGAAGAAATTGGATACTTATGAAATGCAGTTAAATTTTCTACCTACTGAGACACTGACTTTTCTTGTAATAATAATAATGACTTTATTTAAAGAAGGCAACACAGTCAGCTGCATGGAACTAATTCTTCTTGTGGTCCTCTATTATATGCACATTTACATACATAGTACACAGAACCCCCCCCCCAATCAATACACAACTTGATGCAGACAAAATAAATAAAAATTAAAAATAACCTAAATTTATATATGGACATAATAAACAGACAATTTTATAAGAATGTGCCACAACTAGGTACTGCAGCTTTTGTATATCAGTACAAAATACATGTAAGTGAGACCGCAAAGTGGAAGCTTTGAGAATTTATCCTTTCAGTCATGAGTCTCAAACTCGAATCACACTGAGGGCCGCATAAGGGCATTTTCGATGGCCCAAGGGCCACACCACCTTTGTTATCTCTCATAACACCTTGTGACCCCAATCATAATGTGAGTCACAAGATACGGCTTATGGGCTGCATGCTGCTGATGGGCCACATGTTTGAGACCGCTGCTTTAAGTTGTATTTGTCAAATCAATCAGGCTCCACTTCTCATCCACTGATTAAATTACAATTAAATGCATTTAAGTATGCGCTTCCTTGAATTTACTTTGGGATTCTGTTCTAAATGAATGGCTCCAAATATTAAAACTGTTCTTAACGAGTTCTATTTTTAGTTCACTAAGGTTTTACTGTAGTTAATGTAATGATCGAAAGGCAAAAGTCCTCCTTCAGATCTAAAGGAACATAAAATTGCTTATTTATGCATCATTTTCATGCATTTCTAATAGGCAGTGGTGCAGACAACGTTCAGCAAGAATGGCTTTGCCATTCCTGCACAGGCTGTCCACTAATATGTTCTTCCTTTCCGGAATGTGGCAGACTCAAGGGGTGATGTTCTTAAAGATGGTCCTGCAGAGGAGGTTCCAGACCTCCACACAAAAATAAAGGGGTCCATTAGCCTCCATGGCATCAAATATGTTATGATGGAGCATGACACATTCACCTTACCCTGTTAATGCACCCTTGCAATACTTAAGATAATGCATTCATTTCTAGGTTGTTGATGTAAAGGGATGATTTGGCTCGAGTCCCAAAACCCTGGAAAATTATGCTCTCTGGCTCTAATGTAGCACCAAAACCAGAATCTGATACATTGCCAAATAGATAGGGGTGGGATACCCGTCTTAGGAATCTGTTCCATTGCATGTACAAGAACAAATGGGGATGAAGCACTGGTTCCCAGAGTGACGGGGGCTGATAGAGAATCTCTATGTGGTTTCCCCAGTGATAAGGAGGAACTGTTGAGGTCACAGATGCAGACATCTTAGGGGAACGAATTCCAAAGTGGCATTCAAGGTTCTCAATAGGGATAGGCAAAAGTGAGCAGACAATGATGTTTAAGCACCTCTTAGAGTGCCAGAATTCAATCTATCCAATCCAGTGGAACTCAGACTAAGCTTAGGTTTGTGAGGAAGTTCATTACCATATAAATAAAGTTCTGTGATGGGATAAGTTCTGACCTATCAAGGTTGGATAGAAGAAATGCTGAGTTACTGGGGACACAATGGAAAAGATCCTGATGAAGGGACTGAACCTAATCGTTGCGGCTCAGTCAATCGTTGAAATACTGGTGAATCAGAGTCAGCTGCTACCATTCCCAAAACTTGGGTGAAGACTTTGGGTGTGGAAGAGATTTGTCACTTAAAAGGGTGCATTGCTGATCCTTCCTGTTGGGGGCAGGGTTTGTGATGTTCTATACTTCAAGTGTTGGGAGCAATGCACAAGAACTCATGTGATGGAGCAACATGCAATCCTGGAGAGAAGATATGTGGTGCACCACGTCCCTAATGACAGGAAGCTCACAAGGGTATGAGGTGTGCAGTCACTAACGTCCTAATGGACGGAGAGCAACATGAGGCATGTGGTACACCACCTCCCTCCCTCTCAGGAAGAAGCAACACAGTGCTCTGAATGTGAGGAGAGTCTGACTTCTTTTTGAGTAAGGGTGATCAACTCTTCAAACTTTCCATTCTTCCTTCTAGAGGGGCCTCAAAGGCCACCAAAACAGTTGTTCCCATAAACTCCTGGGACCCTGAAGTGCTCTTTTGAGCTGATGAGCTAAACCTCTTGCACAGCCTTGGTGGGTCTGCGAGAGAAATCCCTAAAAGCTAGAAGATGAGGGGGTAAGTTCTTTATCATTACCTTATACCATGATGCCACTGACTCATAATTGGAAAATACTTCATTCTCAACTGATGCATTGCTCAGAATGGTGCAGTACTGATCCTTGCCATCTAAGGGGTGCTAAATGCTACCCATAAAATGTTAGAAGTAGTCACCTCACATCTGGGAGGGAGCAACATGCTGTGGTGGGTACGATGTGTGCAGTTTACCACCTTGCTAATGGTAAGGAACAACATGCGTTCGTGGTGCTCCACCTCCCCAACAGGAGGAAGCAACACACTTGTGTGGTGCTCCACCTCCCTGATGGGAAGGTGCAACATGCTGTATGGGGCAAAAACATGCCCTGAACATGAGAAGTCTTTAACATCTCCCTTCTGTGAGGAGGCTATCAACTCTTCAAATGCTCAGATGGTCCTCTGGAGAGCCCTCACACGCCACTGAAGAAGTTGGTGCAGTAGAGTTCTGAGACCATGGAGTACACTTCCAAAATGCAGAGCTAAGTCTCTCACTGTTTTCTTTTTATAATTACTTCCCTTGTTGTGGGATCTTTGAGAGCAAACTTTGAAAATTCCAATGATGATGGGGCAGGGAATTATTGTTTTCTCCTCTGGCCATAGGTACAACTGAAATCAGCTTGTTTCCAGGTTTTAGAAGGCCATAATTTGTAATGTGCACAACAATTTCTTTCCATGTTGTACAGCCTGGGTGAGTTTTTCAAGGGCCATTATCCAAACATAATCAATTAATATCCTTAATTCTGTTTGAATTACTTTTAATTAAACATTGTATAGACTCTAATGCAAATAAGAAGCTACCCTGTAGAGAGAATCCAAGTAATGTTAATTGTTTTGTGCTGATTGAGCTCTTTTGTGATCTAGCCATAATCATTTCATTTCTTTAACTCTTTTGTAATTACTTTTGATCACAAATTAACTTGAAAACACTGAAGCCAGCTGACCCTGCCAACAGAATTGAAGAGAGATTGTTTAATGCTTCTTGAAATTGAAATTAGTAACTAAATGGTCTTGCCCTGCTTGAAATTAGCAACTAAATGGTCTTGCCCTGCTTGAAATTAGCAACTAAATGGTCTTGCCCGCTGCTTGAAATGAGCAATTAAATGGTCTTGCCCTGCTTTAAATTAGCAATTAAATGGTCTTGCCCTGCTTGAAATTAGCAACTAAATGGTCTTGCCCTGCTTGAAATTAGCAATTAAATGGTCTTGCCCCCTGCTTGAAATGAGCAATTAAATGGTCTTGCCCTGATTTAAATTAGCAATTAAATGGTCTTGCCCTGCTTGAAATTAGCAACTAAATGGTCTTGCCCTACTTGGAATTAGCAACTAAACGATCTTGCCCTGGTTGAAATTAGCAGCTAAATGGTCTTGCCCTGGTTGAAATTAGCAACCAAATGGTCTTGCTCTGGTTGAAATTAGAACTAAATGGTCTTGCCGTGCTAAATCCAGTTTAACAATGTGATCACATGCATCATCACTGGAAATATACTACACTGGAAGCAAACTGTGAAAAGATGGGAAAAGATTTTGAACAATAATTTGGCCTATGCATGAGATTTCAGTGAATGATGGGAGGGATAGGAGACACCTCTCAACGCAGGGGAAAACCCTCACAGCCAGAAGATTCAAATGTATGACCAAGTACTGCTGAGTTGCACTTGCTAAAGATTTTATTGGCTTATACAGCTTCTATGATGTATATAATTCATTGTATTGAACTCTCGTGACATCAAACTTTCTTGTGTTGGTGCTAAATTGACATTTTCAGTATTTCTGTAACATTTAAAAGTTCATATTATAGATAAGGTTAATTAGTAGCCTAATACTATAGGGGTATGTCTAAGTGGAAATTTTATGAACCAGTAAACATCAAATATTGAACTTTTCTTCACGTCAGAGGATGCAACTTTACTGATTGATTGATCAGACTTACAATTCACTGAAACAAATGGGTCGGCCATTGCATAAAATTGTTTCATTTCATTCAGACAATCCATCAAATATCATATATACATGAGTCGAGAACCAGTTAATCAGGCATGCTTAATTTATAGCCTTACATTTCGATTGGTATTTGATGATGATAAAATCATTATCATATTATTGTTATTATTATTTGTATTACCATAATTACTATTATCTTGCAGCTAGCTGTTATCTACCCCAAGATAGGTTATCCAGCCGATGTAAAGAACAATACAGCAACAGATGAAATCTATAAGGATGCAAGTCATGTTAATAATGTGTATTTTTTATTTTCAATTTTTCATATTGCTCTGATGTCTGTAGTTTGTCAGTTTATGGTGATGTCTAGGACTGGGGCATAATGCCGCAGACGTATAGTATCATGTCCCACGCAGTTGCATTATCCTGATACCTGGCCGATCAGTCTTAACACTAACCTCTTAATGCTGAGCGCCTAGCGAGGCAGCTGTTAGTACCATTTTTATAAGTCTGCATCCAAGGCAGACACTCTAAGTCACCAGAGCGGTAGATGCGAGCAGTGAAATGAAGAATAGTTTAGGCAGGCAGTGTCAAAATTTGACTACAATGAGCTTTTTCCTTCACGATTCTATTCAAAATGGAAATTTTATTTTCTCTTCCATTTACCAATTAGTAATAAAATTACTGGCTTTATCTATCCAATGACTTATCTATCTACACATCTATATATCCATTAATGTGTGTGTGTGTGTGTGTGTGTGTGTGTGTGTGTATTTCTATCCATCAATCAATTCAGAAAGTTTAATTTTTCAAAGTGCAGAAGCCATGTTTATTTATCATATTTTTGTTTGTGTGAACACATTCAGACTTTAAGCTATGAGAAACTTGCAGGACTATGAAGTTACTTCTTTTATTTGAAATTCAAAAGTTTTTTATATTTGTTTGTGACCGCTCCAGTGGCCTAGTGGTTACAGCTTCCACCTTGGATGCGGGAGGTCACGGATTCAAATCCCGGCCGAGTCATACCAAAGACTTATAATAATGGTACAAACAGCTGCCTCGCTGGTCGCTCAGCATTTAGAGGTTAGTGTTAGGACTGGTTGGCCTGGTGTCAGGATAATGTGACCGTGTTTGATATCATGCTACATGTCTGCGGCATGGCGCCCTAGTACTAGACATCACTATAAACTGCCACGCTGAAAAACATCATAGCAATATGACTGAAAAATTGTTAAAGCTACATTAAAAATATAAATCACATCACATCACCTATATTTGTTTGGTATCACCCCCAATGTGTTTTTTGATTTTGAAGCAGAAAAAATAAACAGGAAAAAAAACAGAATTGCGATCAAAATAACTGAAAAGTAGTCTTTGGGTGAGGTTCCTTTTTGTTTTTAATAGGGACGTTCGTGATTAGGTTCCAATTGATGGTTTCCAATCTTTCTGTCCCCAGGCCTAAAAACAGAATGGTACACTCCTCCAGAGGCATTGCAACTTATGGCTAGTTTCCTGACCTATTTTGATGAGTGATATGTGTGGATTGATATATTTTTGTCTTTTTCATGCGTGTAAACATCTTTGATGTATTTGTTGTTGTTGTTGTTGTTGTTGTAAGGTTTAATGACATTTGTCAGCACACAATAGGCTATACATGGCGGCCAGTATTAATGGTGGAGGAAGAACCCGGGAAAACCTCGGAAAGAACCACCGACCCACGAGAAGCCACTGGCAAGCTTTCTCACATATCCACATTGGCTGAATCAGAGACTCGAACCCACACAGACAGGTGAGATGGCAGTGATTCATAACGGAGAGGGCTTTAGACCACTCGGCCACTCAGGGCCTCATTTGATGTATCAGTAACATACTTGCTATTATTTCTTCATATGTGTAATTACTAGGACTTGCATTTCTTTTTATATGACAGTAATACATGAAAAAGTTGGTGCAAAATAATGTTATTTATTTTCTTGTACTGTGTGTTGAAACAGGATAAAACAAAGAGGCTGTTCCTGGCACATGTTTATTATGTAAATATATAAATCGTCACAAAATAGTATGGTAAGAGTGAAATATTCATTTTCTTATAATGCATGCTAACCAATACAAATCATCATGTTATCTTCATATTTAAGAAAATTTTTGCAAGAAGCACAGAAGAAGTGTTAGGGAAAGTATTTGTATGGAAAACTTTGACATATTTCATTTTGTTAATGTGTGAATATTTTCTTTTACCTATGTCTGTCTTCAATATATATCTATTAACATATTTTTATCTTTACAGTTATTATTGTTATTAATATTATCAACAAAATTCTTAATATGTATCAATATAAGCTTATCTTTTACCTGGAAATTTCTATTTTGCATCAAGGTATTGTTGCACAGATTCATTCATTTGCATATTAGACTGGAGATTTTCCCCAAAAATTTACATGGTCTGTACATGTTATGAAAGGGTAGTTATTACATTTTACATTGAGTAATCTTCATATGAAACATTTCCCTGTGTTGGTAATTTGACATTTTGACTTGACAATTTATTTCCTATTACAAGTCATACGATGGATTTTCTTTGACATATGCAAAGTAGGCAGAATTTCAGAAATCTCCATGGTTACTATACTTCAAAGAGTACCTACACCTTAGAGTGGAACCCATACAATCCATGCTCATTCCATTAAATAAAACAAACTCTCATTCATCACTTTCTTCGAATAAAAACAAAACCCATTGATCTTTGAATTTCAGGACTTGTTCCCTGCTGAATAAAAACCTAGTTTATAATTTCTCATAATGATTACATTTAAATTTAACCAGCTGCCCCTTACCCTTTTCCAATGTTGTCTTTCAGATGTTGGGCAGTCATTAATATATATATATATATATATATATATATATATATATATATATATATATATATATATATATATATATATATATATATATATATATATATATATATATATTACACAAAAATGTGGAGAAAAACTTGATGGCAAATTAATGCTGGTAAGGTTCTTTTTTCTTCTTTGCGTAGCTGCTAGTTTTTGAGGGCAAAGCTATGGAGAGTTATATCAGCTATCTCAAGCGAGGTGTTGTTCATAACCTAAAGGAACTGCGACTGAAAACAGACAAAACCAGGTATGTGATTTTTGCTATTATTTTCCTTTAATTCAGATGCTAACCTATTCTTTTTATTTATTGGTTTATAAACTGTACATGTATAGTTTAGAACTCACCACATGTCAATAATATCATTTTGTATAAATACATGCTGATACATGATGTATCTTTTATATAACAAGTGGAATAATGTGCTACTGTGTAAAGAAATAATATTGAGCCATATCACTTTCTTACACTTTTAAACTTGATATGTAACAAGAAATATGTCTTTGTTGTCTGGTTGATGTGAAAACATGTAACCATTTTGGGACACTCTAGAGAATAACAGCCCTGGATTGAAATTCTAAAATCTTTCAGGATGGAGATTTTAAATTTAATAACATCTTCGAGATAACAGCCTTTAGATTAAACAGCTATTAAATTTTGATCTCTGGCTATTTTGTAGCTATTAAATATTTTTCCAGTTTTTTTTAAGCTTTTACTTCAGTGGAACTAATTGATTTACAGCAGTTTTAATTTAAATAAAAACATACCTTGAAACATAAAATTTTATAAATTCATAGACAATTCCTTGTATCATTAAACTTTACTTTAAATCTGGAATCATAAATAAGACTCAAGAGTTGGAGCTTATACTAAGAAGTATTGATGGAATATTTTGCTTGAGTGGCCAGAGCAATCTGAAGTAGGATTTGAAATGGATTAAAATATTTGAAGGGGGGTCAACAGATCTTCCAATGGAGAAGATTCAGTAATCTGTCATCTGGGTGATGGTCAGTATAATATAATGGCTGTAATTTGTCCCCTGGTTGTTCGTTATAATATAATGGCTGTAATTTGTCTCATGGCTGAAGGTCAGTATAATATAATGGCCGTAATTTGTCTTATGGTTCATGGTCAGTATAATATAATGGCGTTAATTTGTCTCCTGTTTTCTTTTTGTTATAATATAATGGCTGTAATTTGTCCCCTGGTTGTTCGTTATAATATAATGGCTGTAATTTGTCTCATGGCTGATGGTCAGTATAATATAATGGCTGTAATTTTTCTCCTGGTTGTTGGTCATAAAAAATGGCTGTAATTTGTCTCCTG
This sequence comes from Sinohyriopsis cumingii, assembly GCA_028554795.2. Lineage (NCBI taxonomy): Eukaryota > Metazoa > Mollusca > Bivalvia > Unionida > Unionidae > Sinohyriopsis > Sinohyriopsis cumingii. The sequence continues at coordinate 86,418,351 of CM068838.1, forward strand.
GATGAAGGTTGTAATATTATGATGGCTGTAATTGGTTTTCTGGTTTGATAGTTGGCATAAAATAATGGCTGTATTTTGTCTTATGGCTGACTGCCATAATAATGTAATGGTTGTAATTTGTCTTGTAGCTGATGTTCAGTATAATAGAATGGCTGTAATTTGTCTTCTGGCTGATGGTCAGTATAATATAATGGCTGTAATTTGTCTTCTGGCTGATGGTCAGTATAATATAATGGCTGTCATTTGTCTCATGGTTGATGACCATACAGTAATAATATAAAGGATGCAATTTGTCTTCTGGCTGATGGTCATAATGGCTGTGAGTAATATTAGCTTAGACCTTAGTATGATGTATTTTTCAGATGGTCCGATTCTGCTGCAACAGTGAATGCATTGTACAGCTCAGGAGAAAATCAAATAAGTAAATGATATAAATCAACGCGAAATATAATCGATATCTTTCCATTTTGTCCTTGTACATGTGGTGAAAAATTGATTCAGCTCTGAATTTATTTTATATAGAGGTATAGAAGAAACAGCCTTGATATGCATATTTCTGTGTGTCTGTGTGTATGCACACACACACTCACACACACACACACACACACACACACACACACACACACACACACACAAACTGTACACACAGTATTTATAGACTCCTATTTACATGACCTTAGTTAGCCAATCAATGTTTGCCCTTCTCAGGGTTAGCCATGGCGGTAACCGAGTGACCTGTTCAAACTGCATGGAAAAATCCTCTGCACTCAAAATTTAGACAGAATTAAGTTGTCCTCTCAATGTCCGTGGTGTGCGTCTTTACTTTTAATCTTATTTATATATTCATACCTATGATTAAGTAGAAGTGAACAAAACGGACAAGTGATTTTTGATGCGAATCAAGCAAGAGTACAATGTACTGCTGATGCAATGAGTTGTAATACGGTTAGAAATAGTCCCTATTAAATGCATACTAGTTTGCACATTAAAGTAAAATAACAAGTTCTACATAACCAAGAACTTAAAATAATGAACAGTAACATTAGTTCTAACTTATTGGTCAACAAAAGTCTGACAAGAGAAACGTGATTCTTCGCCTGTGAACACTGATTCCATCATTATCCTGCATCACTGCTGTTTTGGAAATAAAACTCCACCGAATGACTGAAGTCTATAATTTATGGATTAACATCATATTTCTGGTTTTGATATTCAAAATCATGGAAGGTAAGATAACGTTAATTAATTTCCTAAGATATTCATGTGAAATTCCAGCACGACACACGCATGGTCCAACATGGAAATGAATACGACACAATAACTGCAAACATGTGAACTTCTTTCTACTTAATGTTGATATTCTTGGGCTTATAGAACTGTTGATGTCTTTAAATGAATTCCTTGACAAATTCATTAATACTCATGAAAACAGCGTGACATTACGAGGACCAGAGCATGGTTTTATACTCACATTTAGTATAAAACACAGTACAAATTTATAAGAGATGTAGATGGCGATCTAAACAATGGTGGGGGTGGGTGGCATACGCTCAGGAATGGAAGAAGTAGTTCTTACACTCCTTGTTGAGAAAAACAGTCTGTTTTAGCAATGGCGCGAACAAAGCAAACGGATTAGCAGTGTACCAGTGGACAAGATTTATCGTGAGAAGCTTTTACATTTACATTCATTTACATTTTGTTTGTATTAAGTATTTTCACAAAGTTTTGGCGTGCTAGCGCCCAGTTTGGGGTTGGTAGGCATCCTACAATTTTGTATTTTTCATCTATATGACTTGTTTTGCCTACGTTTAATCGGTGATTTGTTTCAATAAGTATTCAAAAAACATATTGACAATCCCCATTGAGAGGCATTACCGCCTTCAAAATTTCCAGTTACCTATAGATTTGTAGCTATTCATATAATAGTGGTATGAGACCCACCTTGGTGAAATTTGTTCATACTACAACTGCAAACAATGGATACAGATACCATGCCGGTAAGGGCAGCACAGAAGGGATCAAAGCTCGGTAGATTTTTCCATACAAGAGTGGAGGAAAATAAGCTCATTGTTAGCCATCCAGCAGGTTGCCAGACTTTAGATTTCGGAGTGGCACCCACGGCGCCCAAACAAGCGGAAGTACTAACAGCACTGCATACAATTGGGGTAAATATAGGCAAGATTGACGGAATACAACATGCAGGGATAAACAAGAGCATCATTTATACTAAGGACCAAATACCCCTACTGGACGTTGGAGAATTGGAAATAAAGGGAGTGAAAGCTATGGTGGTGCCCACTGAGCCCTTCATCAGACAAATAGAGCCGAAGCTCACAGAAATTCAACTAATGGGGCTACCTTTAGAAGTAGACAATAATTAATACAGAAATTAGAAAGGAAATTCAGAGTGAAAATAGTAACCCACAAGATGGCAACGGTGTGGGGTTTTGCACCAATAAAATCTGGCAATAGAACCATATATGTAAACAGAGAAGACGCAAAAAAAATCCCGATCTTCTTTTATGTATTGGGTTTCAAACTCAAAAGTTAGTATAGGGGATCTGAGAACGAAAGAAGTTGCCCCATATGCCAGCAGATCGGACATGGGCCAAACGACTGTCCGGGCCAGAGACCACCATCTGAAAGCACCAAAGAAAAAGAGACCTACGCGAGTAAGGCAGCATCACCCAAGAATACTTCAGGAGACACGTCGCAACAACAACAACAACTTTGGCAACAGCAGAAACAAATACTGAATATGATTAAACAAATAGGAAAGAAACAAAAGGAAACAAAGAACAAGAAACAGATGCAACGCTTCCGGAAATAGACGTGACAGAAATACAAGATCTACAAACAATCCCAGAATGGCAACAAATTTTGAGCCCTAATTGAACTGGGGCAATAGCAACACCAGCGACAGAAGGGATCACAGTTAAAAATAGATTTCAAGGATTAGAACACGAAGAAATTCAGGAAGAAGAGGAAAATGAATTAACCAGAATAGAACCCTTAGCACCATTGACATCTACACCGTTACCAAGAAGACACAGACAGAAAAGAAAGGCTGAAAGCGGAATAGAATCGCCACAAGAAAAAGAAGAAGAAAGAGAAATGGATAGGACAGATATAACATCACACAAATAAAAAGTAATAAGGAAAAAAATCAGGCACAAAAGAAAAAGAGGGAAACAGAAATTGACGAAAGCGGGACTGAGAATGAAATGGGAAAAAATGAAAACGATGAAGAAGATGAAAGAAATACACAGACGGAATCCGAATATGAGAGCACGGAGGAGACTACAAGTACGATAAGGACCGAGACAACAAACCAAGAGACTGAAATAACGGAAAACACTACAACCCAGACGGAAAATGAGACAATGGAAACGTCGCCAAATGACACTAACAGCACGGGGGGGGGGGGGGGGGGGCTAGTACCTCCACCTGAAATTTCAAATATAGATAATATAATCAGTTTCAAAACAAATTACAAACAAATCAAATATAAAAACCATAATGCGACACCCTGGAGAAGCGGATAAATGGAAGGAATGAACTTCCAAGTTTTATCTATAAATGTAAACGGCACAAACAAGGAAAAAATTAACAAATTTAGTCCAAACTTAGAATACGACATTTTGTTTTGTCAAGAAATTCACAATGGGTTTACTGACGAAATAAAAGCATATTGCGAGAGTTACTTAAGTGGGATTTTGATTAAAAAACGATTACACTGGTCAACAGTGAAATCATTACTGACTTGAAAAGGCCCTAATCTGTAGTATTTTGGTGTGCCGAACACGAATATAACCGTGAAAAATTTGTATTGGCTCTCGTTTTGAAGATATTCATATACCTCATTTTCTATGTTTCACTGTGTAAATTTCTCCAGTAGGACTGCAGCAACATCCGGAATAATGATGTAACATTGCATAATACCATCATGCTCACATCATCCACAGTTGATTGCATCATTTTCTGATGCAATGCAATACTAATGCCATGCGGCTGCTGAAGTAAGTTGACGTCAGCAGTGTACTATACATGTGTAGGCCTATTATACTAATGCCAGGCGGCTGCTGAAGCTGACGTAAGCAGTGTACTATATAAAGCCCAATCAGATAGGTTCAGCATTTAAAATATTTTAGACGTTGTGCGAGACAGTTCAAGCTACTGTTACATAAAACTTATTATTTTATCCATTTACGTACAATAAAGAACAGTAATGCCTCGAAAGTGTGTTAATACCGCGGACAATTTTTGCTATATTTGTGGGGAAGTGACATTTGCCAACCAGAAGAAAAGTATCAATTCTCAAGTGAAGAAGGCATATCATCTTTACTTCGGATGCAAGGTTGGTGACCAAGACAAGCCTTGGGCTCCGCATATATGCTGTGCTACATGTACAACACAGCTTTCACAGTGGCTGAATTGCAAAAGGTCATCAATGCCGTTTGCAGTCCCAATGGTGTGGAGAGAGCCAAGCAACCACCTAAATGACTGTTACTTCTGCTTGGTTCCTCCTCTTTCCGGCGGAATAACGAAGCGAAAGAAGTCGAGAATAGTCTACCCAAACATTCCGTCTGCATTGAGACCAGTTCCACATGGTGAGGGACTTCCTATTCCAGAACCTCCAGCAGAATATTCTCTTGATTCATCTGACGAAGACAAAGGTGAGTCGACCTGTTCTTCTCCTGGTCCATCAGCATGCAGTGATCCAGATTTTCGCTGTGGTGCATCATCAACCCCACACAGAATAACACAGGAAGAACTAAATGACCTGATTCGTGATTTGGACTTATCAAAGAACAAGGCAGAATTGCTAGGATCAAGACTCCAACAATGGAATCTTCTAGAAGAAGATGTCACAATTACTGCATATCGAAAGCGCCACCAGCAATTGGAGCCTTTCTTCAGAAAGGAAAGTAATCTGATATTCTGTTCCGATATTGAGGGCCTCATGAATGCTTTAAAAATCACTCATGACCCACAAGAATGGAGACTATTTGTGGACTCTTCGAAACTGAGTCTCAAGGCTGTGCTTTTGCACAATGGAAACATTCTTCCATCTATTCCAGTAGCGTATGCTGTCCACATGAAAGAGACATACGATAACTTAAGGCAGCTACTGAATTCCATTGAGTATAACAAGTACAGCTGGCACCTCTGTGGTGATTTGAAGGTAGTTGCCCTTTTAATGGGACTGCAGCAAGGATATACAAAATACATGTGTTTCTTATGCGAGTGGGATAGCCGAGCAAGGGAAATGCACTACATGAGGAAGGAATGGACTCACAGGCAGAATGTAGCCATTGGAGAGAAGAATATCCAACACCCAGCTCTGGTTGAGGCTCAGAAAATCTTGCTACCACCCCTTCACATCAAACTAGGTTTGATGAAGAACTTCGTGAAAGCCATTGACCGGACTTTGCCAGCATTCCGATACCTGCATGAAAAATTCCCTCGACTCAGCGAAGCAAAGATTAAAGAGGGAGTTTTTGTGGGTCCTCAGATTCGAGAGCTTTTCAAAGATGACCGGTTCAACAACTTGCTGGAAGGTGACGCGAAACAAGCATGGAATGCTTTTCGCCTAGTTTCTACAAACTTCCTCGGAAATGTTAGGGCAGAAAACTATAAGGAACTAGTAGAAGACATGTTGATGAAGTATAAGAAACTTGGCTGCAATATGTCTCTAAAGATTCACTTCCTTCATTCCCATTTGGATTTCTTTCCTAGCAACTGTGGTATTGTTAGTGATGAACACGGCGAACGTTTTCATCAAGATATCGCAACAATGGAACAAAGATACCAGGGAAAATGGTCCACTACAATGCTGGCTGACTACTGCTGGACACTCCTCAGAGATGCTCCCGAACAGCTGTACAAGAGACAGGCGAAGAAATCTAAGATGTAGTCAATGACTTGATTTTTTATAGGTAGGCTATTACAGTTGACCTTTTACTATTGGAATGCATTTCGTTATGTAAACATTAATTTCTTGCAGATTACAAAAAAACTAGAGCCAATTTTGCAATTTGACTGTCATATTCGTGTTCAGCACATAAAAATTGATAAGAATTGACTAATTTTATTTCAGTAACATGACTTTTGTAAAAATTTGTTGTCCAGTGTTATGAAGGAAATGATAAAATAAACCGGGTTATAGCTGGGAAAGGGTATATGAGGGGAAAAAATTTAAAGGAAGAATGATTCATATAAGATTTGGGAAAACACATTTTATTAATATTTATATACCCGCAAATAACTATAAAAAACATAGCTTTATAAAAGATCTATCTAAATATATAGAACAATACAACATGGAAAATGTAATACTAGGGGGAGACTACAACTGGGTAGGAGACAATATAGACAGGGAAGGGGAGCTAACCACTAATGACCTGAAATGTAAATTAATAATGAAGGACTTAGTTAATGCACATAAACTTACTGATATATATCGTAAACTAAATATACTAAGGAAATAATGTACTTTTGAATATAAGAATAATAAAGGGAGTAGGATAGATACATTTTATGTACTAACTACAATGAAAATATTTATAAAGAAGCAAGGATAATAGATTTTAAGATTTCAGACCACAAATTGATATATATTAAATTAACTGTACCAAATGAAAACAAATGGGGCAAAGGGACATGGAAATTAAACAATAAACTACTAGAGGATCCTAATTTTATTCCAGAGATTAAAACATTAATAAATAAAATGATAGAAAATGGAAATATGGACATAATTAAAGAATTGGATGATTTGAAAATTAAAATAAAAAATATAGCAATCAAATTTGCACAAATAAGAAGCATGAAACTAAAACTAGAACAAGAGGCCATAGAACTACAACTTAAAAAAGATAATTCAATAGAACCTGAAAATAAACTTAAGAATAGACTTAATAACATAGATGAGGAGAAATTAAGGGGTAGAGAAATAAGAGCTGGAAAGTTTACACAAATATATAAGAAAGCGAGAGGGATTTACAAGCGTGAGGAAATTAGAAGGTGGGGGGAGAAAGCAATGGAGGTCTTAAAAATCAATGGAGATAAAACAACAAATGATGCAAATGAAATTTTAAAGTATATAGAAGATTACTATACCCAACTATACACATCCCAAAGAATAGAAGACAAAGAAATAGATGAATATCTAAAGAACATTGAATGTGAGAAAACTCCATCAGAACATAAAGACTTATGTGATGGTTTCATCTCACAAGAAGAGATAATGGAAAGTATCTGAGACCTTATAAAAGGGAAATCTCCAGGAGGAGATGGACTCACCACGGATTTCTACACGAAATTCTGTGGCGAGCTGTGGCCAATTGTAGAATGGTTATATAACAACATATTATTAAGAAATGAGGCTATGACAGAGAGTATGAGGGAGGGAATAATAACATTAATATACAAAGGGAATGGTGATAGGGAAGAACTTAAAAACTGGAGGCCCATCTCCCTCCTAAATACTGACTACAAAATACTAAGTAAAATTCTAGCAAACAGGATAAAAAAGGAATGGGAAATATAATAAATATAAATCAAACGTGTGGACCAAAAGGCAGGGACATACAACATGATATCTTAAAGTATTAAAACTATTATAGAACACATAAACGATACCGGACAAAAAGCTGCCATGGTACTTTTTGATCAAGAAAAAGCTTTTGACAGATTAGAACATAACAATATACAAAAAGTGCTAAAGAAATTTGGTTTTGGAAATAACTTTCAAAGATGGACTAAAATTCTATATAACAAAATAACTTCAAGAGTACAGGTAAATGGAGCCAAAACAGGTAAATTCGAAATTAAAAGATCAGTGAGGCAGGGATGCCCACTATCTATGCTATTATACGTAATAGCCATTGAAATTCTAAATAGAAGTATCCAACTAAACAAAGATATTGAAGGTATTAAAATACCGAACATAAAGGAAGAAGTCAAGATGTTACAACATGCCGATGATTGCACTAACTTTATAAAGGATGCAAATTCCTTTAAGCACCTGACTAAAGAATTTGAAAAGTTTAGTAAAGCGTCAGGATCACGGATTAATCATGAAAAAACTGAGATACTTAAAATAGGCAACTGGAAAGGCAATCGCCCAGGGCTACCCCCACATTTAATCAAAAAGCAGGTCAAAGCGCTAGGGATATATTTTGGATAAAATGCGGAGAAGGAAAACTGTAAACAAATAAAGGAAGCAATTGAACAAAATGTGAAAACCTGGGCTCTAACTCCGTTATGCTTAATGGAAAGAACACAAGTAGCGAAAACGTAAATGTATGTGCAAATGAATTATATTCTAAAACCTACAGATAAAAGTAATGAAATTTTAAATACATTAGATAAAACTATAATAGATTACATATGGGACTTCAAATTACATTATAAAAAGAAGGAAATATTGTACAAGACTAAAGGGGGGGGGGGCGGGGTAGCACTCCCCAGCCCCATTTTAATGAAAGCAGCAAATATTTTAAATAGATTTAAAAGAATAAGAACAGAACCGAAGAGTCCATGGGACGGTATCTACATATACCGTTATGGATTCTTCATGAGAAATAGAGACGATATATATAAAAATAATAAATTAATTAAACAATTAGAAGTCCCAAGGAAATATAGAAATATTAAAGAGCTTATTTTAAAATATATAGACAAAAAGGAACTATAGGAAAAAGAAGAAAATCTAACATATAACTGGATTAGAGAAGAAATTACAAAAAATATAAAGAGCACAATAGAAAAAGAAAATATATATGTTAATTGGGATAGGGCATGGGGTAATTGGAAAAAATTAGGATCTTTGAAAATTCAAAGGCTCTGCTTCAAATACATGCATAATGCGTGGTTGACAGGAGAGGCTGTTGTGAGACGGCTTATGGTCAGAGTACCGCCAAAATGTCCACTGTGCAAATAGGACCTTTTTCTAAAAATCATGTTATGTTACAATATGAAAAAACACTTGAAGACCGTATAAAAATTATAAATGAAATTCAGAAAACTAATGCATACGTGAAACAGAATATTCTATATTTAGATGGTAAATTCACAAAAAAGACATTGTATGAAATTAGTAATTGCATTATAAAAACAATGAGGGCCTGCGGTCAGGTGATAGTTATTGGGACTTAAGGCGGAGGGGCGAATGCAATGAAAACTATCCATAGGATTTTTACCTTAAAAGGACTTGCACTCGCACCGGCTGCCCCTACTCCCCCCCCCTTTTTTTTTCTCCATGTGTACGGACACTGTTATAAAATCATATTCTGGAAAACATTTGACTTTGGAAATAAAGAAATAAATAGAAGTAACCTATTCGAGAGAGTGAAGTATAAAAGATTAAAGAAAATATGGAGCTCTCTCGAATACGGCTAAATTTATACAAAAAAACCTGCGAAAGGCGACACATATATAGCACACATCAAAACACTAACAGTACTTTTTTGAATAAAACGTGACACACCGCCACTTCGCCCAAATTCCAAAATGTACTAAATTAATTTTTTTAATAATTTTATAAGATCCGTTTATGAGGATCATAGGACAACTGGGTAATGATGCGACATAAGGCTATCCCTACACGAAAGCATTCATAGCACAAACAAACATATAGCGTAAACACCTATAGCAGACACGGGATATATAGAGACCTCTAGCCAAGGTCACAAAATAGAAATAGGAGCGGGACTCCGAGTTAGGTGATAGAAACCTACTCGGAAGAACAAAGCTATAGAATACATTAGGAATTGAAAATACCCAGTCAAAAATTCATTAAATTTTTGAACGAAATTCTTTTTATAAAAACACATTGCAACATATCGGGGGAAATCGGTAACACATAAAAACATTTACTCTTTGGCTAAGTAGGAGGGCATCTGTCTGGTGCCCCCCCCCCCCCAAAAAAAAGAAGAAGTAATTCAGGCATGGTAGATGTTTTCAGTGACAGATAAAAATGACATGATCAAATATGCCAAAGTCTTGTAGCTCAAACATCATCTTGCATCTCAACGTTGAACATCAAATAATCTTCACACATCAATTGGACAATGCTTATGTATGTAAAACTCCATTCGCAATACCATTCAGGTATTACAACATAGTGAACTGCCTAATGTTTTTCTGACTTTTGTTTCATGTTTTTACATTATCATTATTAGTATGACTATTGGAAGAGGAATGTAGTTTTTAACAGTGCCTAATATTTTGGTTTGTTGAGTTAGGCATTACAAGATTCATATGTTAAAATAATTTGTATATTTGCATATTATGTACTCCTTTCTTTTCCCCATTAACTTTACATTGTCAGAATCATACAGTATTTTACAATACTGAACCCCTTGATACTGCATGCACATACACAACATATGTGCCTAAAAATGTAGTGGATTTGGAACTGCAATGTTGATATGTCTATTGTTCCACTGTAAACAAGTTTTGTGAAACCAGTTTTAATTATGAAATACTTTTGATACATTGGTGAAATAGCTCATACAGAACTAGCTATAGTGTTTTACATATTTATTTACCCAGATCACTGATGTTAAGTAAACTTTTGTGTATCCTGTATGTCTTGACCTAGAATTTCACAGTATATTCTGTTAACCAACAGATCTAACCACAACATCAAAGTGTCATCCCTCCCCCTTTCTTATCATGAGGCAACCCGGTCTGTGATGCATAGGTTGCCTTATAAAAGGGTGGCCTCTCAAAAAAAAAATGAAATTATAACAATTTACTATTAATAAGAGAGGTCTCTCAAAAGTGTATGACTGTATTAATTATGGTATTATCACCTCTTTTTGTATCTAGCTTTCCCTGCTGGAATTCTACAACCACCATTTTATGCACAAAGTCAACCAAAGTAAGTACATGCTTTTTCTTTCTATTTTTTTTTTCATTTCTGTCTATTTTATGTAGATGCTGGAATTTCTTCATAACTATCTATGATACTCAACTTGCATATTTACAATTTCAGAATATACTACTATGCCAAAATCTAATGCCTATTACAAGAATTCAGCATTTGCTATAAATTTGTACTCCTCATTTTTCCCATTATTTTCCAGGTTTACAGTTTAATCTGCCTTAACAGTCACCTATTAAAGAATCACTAGTCTTGAACAGAGTTTTAAAGGTCTCTGTTACTGAATCATTACAGAAATAATAAGAACACCTGCTTTATGAGGAAATTTTCTTCTCAAAAGTGGCTACTTAAAAATGTCTTTACTTTCTAGGGTTCTGGAAGGCTGAGTGGTCTAAAGCAATCGCCTTTACCGATCACTGCCATCAAATCTTTGTCCCCATGGGATTGAGTCTCGAGCTCAGCCTATCTGGGTATGTGAAAAACACTTGCTAATAGCTTTCTGAGGATCAGTGATTCTTCCTGGGAATTACCTGAATTCTTCCTCCCCCAGTTATACTGGCTGCCATGTATAGCCTATCATGCACAGAACAATGGAGTTAAAGCACACAACAAAAACAGGTTTACTTTCTTCACACCTTTGGACAGCATCTCTATAGCTCTGCAGGCCATGGAGAACTGCAGGCCATGTTGTTTCTGAGGTTAGCAGTAAGCTTTGCAGCTGAAAAGCAACCTGCCTGTTCGGATGAAATAAAAATCCAAATAAATTGCAAGCAGTAGCAAATTAGATGCCACTGTATCCCTTACTGTAAATGAGATAATGAAACATGTCTGATCTACATTATTGCTAATTTCTTTTGTTTTTTGTTCCAGCTCTCTTAACTATGGAGGTATTGGCTATGTCATTGGTCATGAAATGACACATGGATTTGACGACACTGGTATGTAGCATCAGTGGTAGTTCTGATATTTTGGAATTATTGTTCTTCTGCTGTACATATAAAAGCATATACATATGTACAGCATCTCACCTTTTTTGTCATCTGGGTCCTAGCCAATAGCTTGGAGTGGGAGGGGGTTAGTTATGTACTTACAAGCACATATGCAGTATAAACTTGATATGTATGTATTTTGCGTGGTTCCAAAATATCAGACGAGGCATGATATGTGTAATCATGTATGTGTGTGTCTGTGTGTGTATGTGCGTGTGTTCCCCATGTCATTAATATTTCTTAATGACCAGTGCAGTTGGAAGTAGGAATGTTTGTTCAGTGGTTGACTATACATATGAATTCAATAAGTGGGCTGCATGCATTTCAAAGGAGGCCTCTGTAGCTATAGTAGCTAATTAAGATAAGTACTGAGGAATGAATTATGCTTCTGACAGTGGTCATACTGTACTCCAATATTGCTTAAAGCCTGAGACTTTACCCAGTAAAATCGGACTGCTACATTGGGTTGGACAATGATAATAATGTCTGAAACAGATTTTTGAATATCAGAATAATAAGTAACAAAAAAAAAAAGAAAGAAAAAGAAAAATTTACCTTACTCATCATCAAATCATTATAATGCCTGTTTTGATATGATAAGAAAAAATGTTTTTATCTGTGTTTTATGTCCGATGCCCTGTTACAGGGGCCAGCATGATACCCTGTTACAGGACCAATATGATACTGTGTTACAGGGGCCAACATGATGCCCTGTTACATGTGCCAACATGATACTCTGTTACAGGGGCCAACATCTAGGCCTGTTACAGGGGACAACAATATGGCCTATGACAAGAGACAACATAATGACCTGTTACTGGGGCCATCATTATGCCCCATTACAGGGGACAACACTGTGCCCTGTTATACGGATAAAAATTTCACTGTAAAGATCACATTCATGTACTTTTATTTTCTACATGATATTTATTTACAATGGCTGCTAGAATCTTCACATAGGCATGATATGTGTAATTATTAATTACATATTGGTTTTGGTGTTGTACTTGTACAGCATTGTCCTTTTTGACTTAGCCTTTCTTGTGACATACCTCAGTATTAAGTGACATAATATTTAATTAAGATTATCCCACACGGCAAAAAAACAAAGGCAATATATATGTGTTGTGATTAGATTTAGCAAGTGCATATGGTAGCATTCCACAAAAGGTGGTGAACCAGACTCCAGAGAAATATCAAGTACTAGAGAAGCTGAGAGACATGCTTTAAAACTACCTCGATAATTTAAAAGTGTGCTTCACCATTCTGGGCTACACAACAGCATAGCGAAGATTAGCAATTGGGATCATAACTGGATTTACCATTTTAGTAGTAATATTTTCAGCTTCAATGAATCTGCTTGTAATGTCATCAGAGAAGATGAGCTGAAGACCAATTGCGTCATTTGGAACTCAACAGCCTCCTATGAGGGCTTCATGGATGATATGACAATTACATCCATGTCAGTACCAGAAGGTAGATGGATGTTATAATTTATTTTTGCCACGCTTTACATGCCTTGCTTGATTCCTAAATACCAAGAATGATCACTGAATGTTATAGATTTTTTTCTTGACAAGCAAACTATGATCTCCATTCCCACAAATGAAACTTGCACGAGTCAACACCTGGCATTAAAAAGTACAGTCTATATAAGCATTAATTACCATCATTAAATTAAAAGAAGGAATGAAGAAACATATCACAGAGCATATGTGCCCCCAAAAAACTAATTTGGAATAAATGTTATTTAGCAAAGAGTTTAATTTGCATACATGAGTTAACAATAACGAAATAAAGTGGGATATAAAATGTGGGAAATAGTTATCACAGTTATGGTAGCTTGAGACCACATTTGAACTATTATCATAAATTCTCATCCATTTTAGGCATTGTTAGTTCTAACAAAAATAGGGCATGGTTTATTTGTCAGTCAGTTGCTAGTGCTTTCACTAACTATAGAACCGGCGGTTTCTTTGAAATATGTCAAAGAGGCTTAAGTCTAACCTTCAGCTATTGTATAGATTGAAATGGGGGCACGTTGTGTGTATGTGTGTGTGTGTGTGTGTGTGCGAGGGGGCATATAATGCACTCCACAGGGAGAAATGGCATGTCTTTTTGAGATTTTCATGTGTATTGGACCCGAGAAATCGGAGAATATTTAGTGAAAACGATGCTTAAATATGCTGCAAAAAGCTTCCACTTGGTAGGTCCCAATCAGCATATTTTTGGATTCAATCTCCCGAATTGGTGTTTGAAGAGATTTACATTTTGATGTGGTGTTGCACTTGAAGCATGACTACCGTCACTACATGTAAATGATGTTGGACTGTCAGGTATAACATCAGGTTCAGTGATTGTGTTGTCTGATGAATTAGCACTAAATGCTGTTAATTTTGTGAACTTATTTTAGGATGAGATGATGAACATGCAACTTTTAGCTTGCGTTTACTCATGTTAATGTTGCACTGTTGATTGTATTTAATTCTGAGATTTGTTTTCCATTTTCTTTGCATTTATACACAGCAATTGGTACTTCAAAGGTAATCAGTTTCCTCTGAAGTTTCAGCAAAACTATTTTATTGGTATGTTTAAAATAAACAACAGAAGGATTAGCTGCCGTTCAATTAATTGAAGCTGTTTCTGTTTGCGTTTTCATAGGTCGGTTGATTGTAGGTATAGTCCGGTAGCATGATGTGTATCACAGCGTACAGTAATCAGGCCAGATGTTAACATAAGTGGATTATATTGTAACAATGCACTGTAAAGATGAGTTTGTCAATATGAACAAAGGTTTTGTTATGTAACAGATCCCAATGCATTGGGTATCCAAGTTTGTGGCTGTCTTTCATTTTCCCTTTGAATTTCTCCATTCCAAATCCATGATTGAATGTACAATCTAAACGGTTTAAAAGGCTTTCGCCAAAAAATAAAAAATGCCAGATTTTATATTTGGTCAACAATAAGGAAAAACAATCGCTATTTGCGACATTGGCAAAGCCCAGGACGATCCCTGCTCCTCTTATGCTCAGCGCACGAACAAAGCTAAAGACATGGGGACTAACAGATGATTCAAACTGTAATCTATGTGGGTGACTTGCAAATTCTTGCCGTCATCCTGCAATGTAGCTCTAACAGATGGTCATTATCATTGGCACCATGAACAAGCATTTGCTGAGACTGTGGCCAGTTTGGATATAGCCAGGAGAAAGCAACAGCAAGTGAAAAGTGGTCCAAACTTTATCACCTTTGTGAAGAGTTGATACAAAAAACCAAAAGAGTGAAACAAGATGCATCTTGACAACAGTGCAGGATTGGGAAATTCAGGCAGATGTAAAAGGACAGCTGAAATTCCCAAGAGTCATCTGTGACACCAACTTCAGACTTGATGTTGTACTGTGGTCAGGAGGTACCAAACAGGTGATTTTGTTGAAACTGACAGTGCCATGGGACATTTGAATAGAGGAGGCCTAAGAGAGGAAATTGGTTAAGTATCAGCCGCTCATCCATGATGCCAGCAGAATATATAAAGGGCCTGGAATCTACCGGTTGAAATAGGATGCTGTGGCTTTGCATCACAGAACTTTTGGTATGCCACGATATTCACTGGGATTATATGAGCTAACTACAGGAAGTTAGTAACCAAGGTTTGCAAACAGGCCGAGGAAAGCCTAAGTTGCAAACAGGCATAGGAAGCAAATTGGATTTGGCAGAAGAGATAGCTGGAATGGCAAAGCAAATTGGTTCTGGGTTAAGTGTGATCCCCTGGAGAGTGCTGTGGATCAATGATATATAACCCTCAGAAAGGGGATCCCCACCCAGTGATAGAACCAACTGCAGTACGAAACTGTATCCACACACACACACGTGTGTGTGTGTGTGTGTGTGTGTGTGTCGAGCTGCTAAGATATTTTTTTACTGTCTGGAGGGTGCCTCAAGGGAAACTAGTTTATCCAATTTTGAAACGCTCTTTAAATCATTATTATTGTTTTTGCTATTGTCATTACTATAATTATTATTAGTAGTAGAAGTAGTAGTATTTTTGGCTTCAAGGATTCAAGGAACCACTTTTTAATGAGAGACCATTGTGCAAAATTATGATTTTGTGATAAAAAAAGATGACATACAACATATCAATCTGTAGTTTTTCCTGCATTCACATTTGTTTAATGGAAACTTAGTCATTTGGATTGTTTTAACTGAATTGGAGATTCTGCATTTCTGGAAGAAATATAGGAATGTTTGCAACATTATCAGAATGGTTGTAATTTATCGTCTCTTTTCAATTCTTGCATACCTACCATCAGTGCCATATAAAATTACATTTCTCACACCATACGCTGTTGCTGGATGAAAAGTTCATTCTTTTATATAATTTAAATTGTTATTTAAGAATTTAGTTTTCCAATAATGAGCCTATCTCCTTTTTACAATAAACATACCAAGGTTGGCGACATGGGTTTCCCATAGGAAAATATTGCAAAATTGATGTCTTTACAGGACGGATGTATGACAAAGATGGCAACTTGCACCAGTGGTAGACTGAAGACATAGTGACAAAATTCAAAGAGCATGCCCAGTGTATTGTGGACCAGTACAGCAACTTCACTGCTGCAGATGTTAAAATGCATGTGAGCATCTATACTAATTATATCTTCTGAGTCCATTTTGTTTTGTCCCCTGCAGGCTCAAGGATATAGAATAGGTCGAATGTACTCTTTTGTATGCCATAAGAGACAACAATATTGGAGGTAGGAGCCGTGAAGGCTTGGTGGTTAGCATGTAGTTTTGAACATGTGCTGCAGATTTGTGTTATAGTGTTTGAAAACTTGGAACAAGTTAAAATGACTGGTCATATGCTGTTGATAACCTGCAGGTAGATGATATCTGGGTATCATTCACAGTTCAAATATCTGATGAAAAATTGCCTACACTCTTAGATGCGAAGAAAGGAATTTATATACCACTAAATTTAAGCTTTTCTAATTTATGGATTTTTGGATTTTAAGTGGAATTTTGTGGATTTTTGTGAGGAAGACACTACCCTAGGTTGGCAACCACATGTCCTTGGACGTTATCAAAATGGGATTCAGACCTTGGAGATGCAAAGGAGGCACGTTACTGCATAATAAAGCCGTCCATCAGTACAGTGTCCTCATTATAAAGTGCCTCAGTATAAAGCAGTCCCTTTTATAAGGCAATGTGATCTGTTTCATGATTGAATAATGATATGGATAAAATACTTTAAAAATAACTTGGCTTCATCTATAAGTTTCTATTACTCCCATGAACAGTTTTTAGTGAGGGAATACTGTACAATTATAAATCATTACTTTTATCTATTTAATATAATACAATGATAAATTATTACTTTTATCAAAGTAATATGATACAATGATAAATTATTACTTTTATCAAAGTAATATGATACAATGATAAATTATTACTTTTATCAAAGTAATATGATACAATGATAAATCATTACTTTTATCAAGGTAATATGATGCAATGATAAATTATTACTTTTATCAAGGTAATATGATACAATGATAAATCGTTACTTTTATCAAGGTAATATGATACAATGATAAATTATTACTTTTATCAAGGTAATATGATACAATGATAATTACTTTTATCAAGGTAATATGATACAATGATAAATTATTACTTTTACTAAGGTAATATGATACAATGATAAATCATTACTTTTATCGAGAAAATATGATGCAATTATAAATCATAACTTTCATCAAGGTAATATGATACAATGATAATTCGTTACTTTTATCAAGGTTATATGATACAAAATAAATCATTACTGTTGTCAAGTTAATATGATACAGTGATAAACCATTACATGTACTTTTATAGAATAATATCATACATTGATAAATTATTACTGTTATCAAAGTTATATGATACAATGATACATCATTTTTGTAAAGGTAATGATACAATGATAAAGGATTACTTTTAGAAAGGTTATATGTTACAAATGCAAAAATCTAATGAGTGATGTGAAAAAGTAGTTTTAAACTTGTTTCAAAATTTACTGGCACTAAGGTTGAAAGATGTTTATAAATCCACACTAAAATGCTGGAGATTGGTCAGATAATAAAGGAATAATAAATGTACACATTCAGATTACTTGGTCTATTTCTGTAGCTGAATGGCATCAATACACAAGGCGATAATATTGCTGACATTGGTGGAGTAAGGGAAGCTTTTAGTGTAAGTACATTATTTATACGTATCATTTACTACTGCATATCTATCTATCTATCTATCTATCTATATATATATATATATATATATATATATATATATATATATATATATATATATATATATATATATATATTGTAATTGGTGACGTCATGATAAACTTATCAATAGTCCTTTCTAAGACTTAAATAACCTTAAATGTTAATTAAACATTACCTATTATGAGAAAAAACAACTTAAAGATATTTTTTCTCAGGCAGATTGTGTATTTTACCAAATGAATGACATTGAAACATCTGCAGAAACAGTTTGTGCAGGGGAGCTATGTCTATAAAAATAGGGAAATATAGCACCCATGCATGCACATACACACGCATGCATGCACACACATACCTACCTACCTACACACATGCACACACACATACATACATACATACATACACACATACATACATACATACATGCATGCATGAATGCATGTATTATGTAACTAATTAAAAACTTCTGTTGAAAACACAAAATAACTCACCCACAACAACATTCTTTATTTCTGTTTCATGATTCAGTACATTCTTCACTAAAATTACAGGCAGCTATAAATTATATATTCATAATGGCCATGAAATGCACACTTAGAATATCATTATACATTCTTAAGATTTGTTAAATATACAAGGAGTTTGGCAAGACTATGCACATATGTTCAGAATGCACACATATACAATTGTTGCTTATGCACTGGATGCATATATATCACAGAACACAGCAATAATGACCAAACTAAAAGTGTATATAGACATTAATATCACAGAACATAGCAATAGTGACCAAACTAAAAGTGCATATAGACATTAATATCACAGAACAGAGCAGTAAAGACCAAATTAAAAGTGCATACGGACATTAATATCACAGAACATAGCAACAGTGACCAAACTAAAAGTGCATATATACATTAATATCACAGAACAGAGCAGTAATGACCAAACTAAAAGTGTATATAGACATTAATATCACTGAACAGAGCAATAATGACCAACTAAAAGTGCATACAGACATTAATATCACAGAACATAGCAATAATGACCAAGCTAAAAGTGCATACAGACATTAATATCACAGAACATAGCAGTAATGGCCAAACTAAAAGTGGATATAGACAACAATATCACAAAACATAGCAATAATGACCAAACTAAAAGTGCATATAGACAGTAATATCACAGAACATATCAATAATGACCAAACTAAAAGTGCATACAGACAATAATATCACTGAACAGAGCAATAATGACCAAACTAAAAGTGCATATAGACAGTAATACCACAGAACATATCAATAATGACCAAACTAAAAGTGCATACAGACATTAATATCACAGAACATAGCAGTAATGACCAAACTAAAACTTCATACAGACATTAATATCACAAAACATAGCAATAATGACCAAACTAGAAGTGGATACAGACATTAATATCACAGAACATAGCAGTAATGACCAAGCTAAACGTGCATACAGACAATAATATCACTGATAGAGCAATAATGACCAAACTAAAAGTGCATACAGATATTAATATCACAGAACAGAGCAGTAATGACCAAACTAAAAGTGCATACAGACATTAATATCACAGAACAGAACAGTAATGACCAAACTAAAAGTGCATATAGACAACAATACCACTGAACAGAGCAATAATGACCAACTAAAAGTGCATACAGACATTAATATCACAGAACATAGCAATGATGACCAAACTAAAAGTACATTCAGACATTAATATCACAGAACAGAGCAGTAATGAAGTAAGCAAAAGTGCATACAGACAATAATATCATTGATAGAGCAGTAATGACCAAACTAAAAGTGCATACAGACATTAATATCACAGAACATAGCAGTAATGACCAAACTAATGGTATATACAGACAATAATATCACAGAACATAGCAGTAATGACCAAACTAATGGTATATACAGAATAATATCACAGAACATAGCAGTAATGACCAAACTAAAAGTGCATACAGACATTAATATCACAGAACAGAGCAATGATGACCAAACTGAAAGTGCATACAGACATTAATATAAAAAACATAGCAATAATGACCAAACCAAAAGTGTATATAGACATCAATATCACAGAACATTGCAATGACAAACTAAAAGTGCATGCAGACATTAATATCACAGAACATAGCAATAATGACCAAACTAAAAGTGCATACATATATTAATATCACAGAACATAGCAATAATGACCAAACTAAAAGTGCATACAGACAATAATATCACTGAACATAGCAATAATGACCAAACTAAAAGTGCATATAGACATTAATATCACTGAACAGAGCAATAATGACCAACTAAAAGTGCATACAGACATTAATATCACAGAACATAGCAATAATGACCAAATTGAAAGTGCATATAGACAGTAATATCACAGAACATATCAATAATGACCAAACTAAAAGTGCATACAGACAATAATATCACTGAACAGAGCAGTAATGATCAAACTGAAACTGCATACAGACATTAATATCACAGAACAGAGCAGTAATGACCAATCTAAAAGTGCATACAGACATTAATATCACAGAACAGAGCAGTAATGACCAAACTAAAAGTGCATACAGACATTAATATCACAGAACAGAGCAGTAATGACCAATCTAAAAGTGCATACAGACATTAATATCACAGAACAGAGCAGTAATGACCAAACTAAAAGTGCATACAGACATTAATATCACAGAACAGAGCAGTAATGACCAATCTAAAAGTGCATACAGACATTAATATTACAGAACATATCAATAATGACCAAACTAAAAGTGCATACAGACAATAATATCACTGAACAGAGCAGTAATGATCAAACTGAAACTGCATACAGACATTAATATCACAGAACAGAGCAGTAGTGACCAATCTAAAAGTGCATACAGACATTAATATCACAGAACAGAGCAGTAATGACCAAACTAAAAGTGCATACAGACATTAATATCACAGATCATAGCAGTAATGACCAAACTAATGTTAGATAGACAATAATATCACAGAACAGAGTAGTAATTACCAAACTAAAAGTGCATGTAGACATTAATATCACAGAACAGAGCAGTAATGACCAAACTAATGGTATATACAGACAATAATAGCACAGAACATAGCAGTAATGACCAAACTAATGGTATATACAGACAATAGCATCAAGATTGAACTAACCAAATCAAACTCCAAACTGCACTTAGCCCTACCTGCCATTATATTATGTACTGGCAGATCTGGGTCAGTGTAGTTTGTTCAATGTGATCAGTAGAACAAATCATATAGACACTGAATTGCCATTGCATTATGCAATGGTAGATCAAGGTGTATTTTGTTTTTGTTGTTGGACTTGATTTATAAATGAGCATTATGGTAACATACATGAAAGTTGTGGGGAGGGATCCATTTAAAACTAAATGGAAGCTAATTTATGACAAAAGCAAATATTATACTAGAATCAAAAATGCTAATCATGCAGCAGACAATGTTGCATATAGATCATTTACACAATATACTTCCAAAACATCTTGACATCCATGAACAGGATTAATTTTATTTAGAAGAAAGCTTTATACATGAAACTGTCATTGGATTCTAGGTTTTTCTATAATTCCCTGGGGATAAAGTCCATTTCGTAACTTTGAAACTGTAGAGCTCCCCACCCTACAACCATACATAACACTTTTTGGACTTGAAAAAAATGAATTTTTAGACTTAGAGTAGACATTGGTCCTCAGGTCCATCGTTAGGTCTCCAGGGACTTGGCCCTCTGAGTCATAATTTGGAAACTGTTGAGATCCCTGCTCTATAATAAAATGCATACTTGGGCAATAAAAGACAAATTCAGCTATGTAGCTAACATTATCCCCTATGCTGTGTGCTTAGACACAACTGACTTAGCCCCTGAGTCGGTTCTTGGAAATGAATGATATCCCCACTATAACCATATAAATACACTTACTAGGCATGAAAAGACACTCTGAGATATGCAATCAGTGTAGGCAGGCAGGTAGAGGGGACTTTATGCTCTTGACTTATACTTACCCTTATGGACTTGTCAAAAAGTCTCATATTTTTGGTAGCAAGGTCAAAGCCAGTTGTCATTCAATACATGTTCTACAAACACAGACTTTACTCTACATTGCACAGACACATTTATTTTGGACATCCTTTACAATTTATGAAAATTACACACTTTGTCTCATCATACCAATTTGCACAAGAAATTTGGCCCAAGATGTTTATTATTTAGCTAGATATTGCAATCATCATAAACAAACTTTTTAAACAAAATTATAAACACTTGACATTTTTCATGTAGTTATTTTTTCTATTAATTTCTTCATAAAATAACTTGGATCGGAAGTTAAGGCAGGAGTTGTACAATAAAAGGACAGCTAAAGAAAATATGCAAATAGCTGACTAAACAGTATACAGGGAAAAACTACAAATATAAAAATATCTGATTGAGCAGTATGCAATGCAAAACTATGAATATACAAGTGGCTGACTGAACAGTATGTGATGGAAACTATGAATATACAAGTGGCTGACTGAACAGTATGTGATGGAAACTATGAATATACAAGTGGCTGACTGAACAGTATGTGATGAAAACTATGAATATACAAGTAGCTGATTGAACAGTATGCAAAGTGAAATTGTGTACATGCAAGTAGGTCATTGAACAGTATGCATGTGAAACTGTGAATATGCAAGTAAGTCATCAAAGAGCATGCATGTGAAATTGTGAGTATGCAAATAGCTGATTAAACAGTACTGTATACATATAACATTTTGAATATGCACATATATATTGTAGACACTTGGCATCTCTTTGCCAAAATACCACCCAAAAAAATGAATCTTACCTATCATTATAGCATTCCATCATTATAAGGCCCTTTCAATAAAACATTTTCTCTCATAAAGTTGGCTTTCCATTTTTAAATGTTAGTAAAATTATTGTGTACTTCATTATAAGGCAGTCTCACTATAAAGCCCTTCATATAACACATTTTGTCTTATAAAGTTAGTATCCCATTTTTAAGTGGTAGCAAAACTGTATGTATTGTGTACTTCATTATAAGGCAGTCTCACTATAAAGCCCTTCATCTAACACATTTTCTCTTATAAAGTTAATATCCCATTTTTAAGTGGTAGTAAAAGTGTATGTATTGTGTACTTCTTTACTAGGCAGTCTCACTATAAAGCCCTTCATATAACACATTTTGTCTTATAAAGTTAGTATCCCATTTTTAAGTGGTAGTAAAAGTGTATGCATTGTGTACTTCTTTACTAGGCAGTCTCACTGTAAAGCCCTTCATATAACACATTTCCTCTTATAAAGTTAGTATCCCATTTTTAAGTGGTAGTAAAATTGTATGTATTGTGTACTTCATTATTAGGCAGTCTCAGAAAAGGTAGTATACTCTATGGTTTCCATTGATTGTATTATCATGAGGGGTACTGTATCATGTACTTCATTATAAAGCAGTCTTACTTTAAAGTATATTCTATGGCTTCCATCGACAGCATTATAATGAGGAGCACTTTATAATGTACTTCATTATAAAGCAGTATCACTAATTCTCACCCATGCGACAGAGAAATCTACATATTTTGCTAACCTTACTTTTCCTGTCCCAGTCTAGTCATCTCAGACCAGTCGTCTCAGTTAAGGTGTCCATGCGCTCAGAACAACTTTTAAAAAAGAAACCCTTGTTATCTTCTGCTGTGCCTGACGTAGTTGTACTAAAATCAAGCAACAACAACAACATCAACAAACATATAACAAAAATATAGTAACTTAACTTAAATCAATCTTTGAAAACACACCATACAAAAACATTTAAAGAGATACAAAGAAAAACGCATATGATATCGAGCTTTTTGGTATTATGCTTGTTCGTTCCACACACATGGTCAATTGTATCCTATATGCAGGCCTAGCTCAGTACATTTTATAATCGGCGTCATTAAATGTAGCTAAAGCTACCTAACTAGTTTTAAATACTTCGTGTGAAACAAATTATATGCTGTTAGCTACATTTAATGGCGCTGACCTGAAAATGACTGTGCTACAGATAGGATAAAATTCGCAATGCTGTGTGAAATGAACAATATAACAGAAAACACTGATCCATGCATATGGACTATGGACCTATACACGTCATAGCCTCCCAACTCTCTTAACTACGGAAAAACTTAGTAACAGCCAGAGAAGTGTTACATAAAACGTGCTTTTTCTAATTTTGTCAAGCATCTCCACTGTGCCCCGGTTGAATCAAAAATATACCTACAATATTTAGTGACAAATAATACACTCACCAGCCAGAAGGAATAATTTATCCGTCAGCACATTAATCCACAAGCAAATTTCACTGTAGCACTTTCCATATTTCCAAGACAAAAAATAAATATTCAAAGAATCCGTAAACTTGAAAGTTTAGCACAAGGTTATCCGCTAGAGTCCGTTTTTGGAGGGTCTATTATACACAGAGGTAATTTTACAATCAATATTAAGGACAACACAAGTATGTTACACACAGTTTCACCTAATCCAAAAGAAAAGAATAGTTATATACGATAGTGACACAGATCTCTAATTACCCTTGAATAACTTAAAGAAAGATGTTACTCTTCGTTACAGCTTGTACTAAGTATAACTACAGTAGAGCTGAGTAGCCAATATTGTTTTATTATTTACAATATAACTTTTCAAAATTCGAACTGATGAAAATAAAACAGTTTCTTGTAATAAATATTAATTATTTATTGTTAATTTCATATAACATCCATATATTAAATGTGATAATACCTCATTATTATGCGACGTTTTATGTTGTTATTTTTCTTTGCTCACGCGTATAATATGTGTACTTCGGATGCAGCGGTCACACCACAGCCCTCATTGACATATTTATATCCATGTACCACATGTAAACATTAGACGTGAACACTAGTGCAGAATTCTTTTTACTTTAAAGGAAAATATTGGGTGAGAAAAATAATCTACGTTGGGGTTTGGGCCGAGACAAAGAAATCCCAGTCGCGGGTTTATATTATGTGTCTCCCCACTCGGGCAAGCCTCATGGGGAGATAAAAAATATAAACCCTTGACTGGGATTTGCTTGTCTTGGCCCAAACCCCGACATAGATTCTATATAAGACAGTATACTCTATGGTTACCACTGATAATATTATGAGGGGTACTGTACCATGCACTTCATTATAAAACAGTCTCACTATAAGACAGTATACTCTAGACCACTCCGGTGGCCTTGTGGTCAGAGTATTTGCCTCAGAAGCGGGAGGTCATGGGTTCGAACTCCGGCTGAGTCATACCAAAGACTTACACAAATGGTACTAACAGCTGCCTGAAATGGCTCTCAGCATTAAGAGGTTAGTGTTAGGACTGATCGGCCTGGTGTCAGGATAATATGACTGGGTGGGACATCATGCTACATGTCTGCGGCATGATGCCCCAGTGCTAGACGTCACTATAAACTGCCACACTGCAGACATCTTAGCGATATGACTGAAAAATTGTTAAAGCTACATTAAAAATCCTAATCACACACACACACACACACACACACACACACACACACACACACTATACTCTATGGTTTCCCATTGATAGTATTATTATGAGGGGTACTGTAGGTACTGTACCATGCACATCATTATAAGGCAGTCTCACTTTAAGTATATTATATGGCTCCCATTGAAAGCATTATAATGAGGGGCACTATATAATGTACTTCATTATAAGGCAATCTCACTAAAAGACATTATACTCTAAGGCTCCCACTGATAGTATTATAATGAGGGGTTCTGTATCAACCACTTCATTATAAAGCAGTCATAATACTACATGGCTACCATGAATGGTGTTATATAATGAGGTAGAACTTCTTGAAGTACTTCATAATAAGGCAGTCTCACTACAAGGTAGTATAATCTTGTAATCCTACTGTAAGCATTATGATTGGGGAGAAATCTGTTTGGCTGCCAAGGGCAGTGTTATAATGAAAGAGTGATATGTGCTTTTGCTTTGATAAGTTATTATTACAATAGTGGTGTGACTTTAACCATTTCTACTATAAGAAGGGGGTGGCAAAACTATAGAAGTTGTAAACATTTATTTTCAACTTTCTATTTTTTCTTGAAGAGATATTCATATACAAATATGCATGTTGATATTGAAAATGAAAAGGAGAATGTGTTTCAGTTGAGAACTGAGTATTAACTACCTCAAAGAGAATTTGTTTAAATTTAACTTATTTGAAAACATTTTAAAATTTGTATGAAAACATGTGTCTAATACTTTCAAACATCATCATCAAACATGTTGATATTATAACTACAGAGTAATGATTGAGCAATATCAGGGTATTTTAAACAGGGCTTTTGAGTTCAAGTTGCAAGGTTTTTAAATTTAGTAGTTGTAGTAGTAGTAGTAGAGGTTTCATGGTGCATGATGTCAATTAAAATATCATTCTAAAAATGAAATATAAAGAATTGCAACAAAATATAGGAAACAACATAAACATGAAGTACTAAATGATAAAAGATAAAAGGTAAAATTATTAAAATTCTGTAAAATAGTAAGTTTTGTAAAATTTTTAAAACTCATAAAAATTTATGATACAAGTCAATTTGCTCAAAAGTCCAAGATTTTCTCAGGTACGGTATAAAATTTCTCAATTTAGTTCACATAAAAAAGCTTCTACCTTAGAAGGTGAAACTTGACATGCCCAACAAGAATATGTTCCCCTGTCAGTGGACACTGGCTGGGTATGCACTTTGGTCAAGGTCAGGTGTGCATGTCCAATATGTAATCAATGCCATACCACTTTATCTCTGTGATATGTTGTATATGAGGGATGTCATTCTCCAATAGTGGGTTAGATATTATCAGGTTTGTTTGCAGATTTCATTCCACATACTTTGCTAGGTATGGAGAACTGGCTGATTTATGTAATATTTTAGTCCACTGAATCTTCCATTTGAATTTTAACTTTAATGTTAATTTTGAAATATAACAATTTGTCCATCTATATACTTAATTAACTATATTACAAAAGCAAAATGTTTTATTAAGAATCTTTGACAATTCTGATTTGAACACGTATCTTGTCTCTGACAACATTGACTGGAGCATGTACCTAGGCTCTGACACGTTTTATTGGAACATGAACTAAATCTCTGAGAAAGTTCAGTGGAACATGTACCTATTCCCTGACTTAGTTTATTGGAACATGTACCAAGTCTCTGACAAAGTTCAGTGGAACATGTACCTATTCCCTGACTTAGTTTATTGGAAAATGTACATAGTCCCTGACAGAGTTTTTTGGAACATATACCTAGTCCCTGACAGAGATTATTGGAATATGTACCAAGTCTCTGACAAAGTTCAGTGGAACATGTACCTATTCCCTGACTTAGTTTATTGGAAAATGTACATAGTCCCTGACAGAGTTTATTGGAACATATACCTAGTCCCTGACAGAGATTATTGGAATATGTACCAAGTCTCTGACAAAGTTCAGTGGAACATGTACCAATGGTAGTCTCATAAGGCATTATATTGTTTTCTTGATGTAAAAGTAGAATCTGACAAGAATCAGTGGAAAAGCTCAATAGACAAACATACTTCATACCTTCAGTGAGTCACCTTGATGAGGTGAGTAATGAACCAATGACTCTTAGAGTGCAAGTTCAGTGCCCAACCAAATATGCCACAATGGTTCTGAGCCAAATATGGAAATTATTCAGTGGGTTTCATAACTTGTATATGAATAAGCACATGCATACAAAATTCTCTGTATAACAATGAAATATATGCCTTGGTTTCCACAGAGAAAATTATCTGTATAACAATGAAATATATGCCTTGGTTTACGTAGAGAAAATTCTCTACAAAATATATGCCTAGGTTCAATTTGCCATTTGGATTCCCTTTATGTTATACTTACATCTTGAGTAAAGTTGTGGCATTATGTAATATACATAGTACTGATACACTATGTAATATACATAGTACTGATACATTATTTAATATACTTAGTACTGATACATTATGTAATATACATAGTACTGATACATTATGTAATATACATAGTACTGATACATTATGTAATATGCATAGTACTGATACATTATGTAATATACATAGTACTGATACATTATGTAATATACTTAGTACTGATACATTATGTAATATACATAGTACTGATACATTATGTGATATACATAGTACTTATACATGATGTAATATACATAGCATGATACATTATGTAATATACATAGTACTGATAAGAACAGATGTCGTACAAATGCAATGATAGGCCCAGGTTCTGTGATAAATCCCAAACCACACTTTTACAAAAAAAATGGCAAATACTTATTTCAAAAACTTTCTCAGATGATGAACTTGGCCATCATATATCATCCACTTTCCCTTTTTAATTTTTTTTTACAATCCTGCCCCAAAATGGGCCTGTCATTGAAGAACTGTTGTACATTAGCATAAACATATCACCATTTAAAATCCTCTCTTCAGGCATATACGAAATGGGCCAAGAAGTTTGGTGCAGAGGAACAATTGTTGCCTGGACTTAAATATACTCATGAACAACTGTTCTTCATAAATTCTGCCCAGGTGAGTACAGAAAGCAGTTGTTTAGAATTATTTTCTTGGAAGTATGATGCTTTACAAAGTTAAATATTTTACACTCTCTAAGAGCAAAAATATAATCTTCAGTAAATAATGACCCTTTACAACATAAAGTTTGTGACATCAGATTTATTGTGTTTCCACTTTATTTGTACGTTTATAGCTCTGTGACCTCTCTTTCTACCACTATCTACTAATGATATGTTTTGACAATAAGTCCATCCCTGTTTTTGGATAAATTTGTTACAATGGCTCTCTGGTCTTGTCAAAGTCAAAATCATGTTGCTTTCTCGAGACATAAATATCCACACCTATGAATCAACTACCTTTATAAACAAGTTTGCATATTATTATATTGTTGATTTCAAAGAAGAAAAAACCCACAAGAAACTTCTTAAATTGTTGCCATTCGATTTCTTGAACTCCTGAGTTTGCTTAGAAAATGTCAAGGCTGCAGGTTAGTTACTGAAATTAAGATTTTAGTTTGGATCACAGCAAAGTAATTTCTATATAGGGCCAGTGTAATTAGTTGAGCCTGGATCACAGAAAAGTAATTTTTATATATGGCCATTGTAATTAGTTGAACAACAAGTCATTTGATTGATATGTGTACTAAAATGATTGTAAATGGAAAAGATAAGTAATCCGTGTTTTAGAAGAACATTTTACTGCCATTTCAAAGTCTTGTTCATGTTGAATTAAGTTCTACTGTTTGCCCATTTTGACCACCGGTGCCTGATGTGAAGTCATTGCAGTACATTTTACTGGTAATCAAAAAGTCCATGATAGTGCTTGATTATATAAAAATAATAATTATAATAATTTAAATATAGAAATAATAAACATATTGTCATTTAAAGAACCTGCTGATCCATTGGCACTGTTAACAATTTTCAGGTTTGGTGCCAGAATATACATCCCCAGGAAGAAATTCGCCTCATTCGGACTGATCCTCATAGCCATGCATACTTTAGGTAAACACGGTGTATTTTTCATGGGAATTATTTAGGTAAACACAGTCTAGACCAGTGGTGTCAGACTCATTTGCTATGACAGGCCAGATTTGATATAAAGGTACTTTACTCAGGCCATAAGTATCATAAACTATGATAAGCATACAAAATTTGACAGCAACAAGAGACCTAGTCTGCAGGCCAGACTAATGCATCTGGCAGGCCAGACTAATGCATCTGACAGGTCAGACTAATGCATCTGATACCCCTAGTCTAGTCCTTATGGGTATTACAATTAATAGTTCAGCAGAAGGCTGCCTGAAACACCACTGATATTCATTTGCACAAAATGCAGTTCTAAAGAACGAAAAGTGTAAATTTTTTAGAAGATATTGCTTTAAATCAAAGAATGCAAACTTCCAATATTAAAGAAAGAAAAATAATTTCTAATCGTTTAGCTCAAAATTGCTACATAATTCACTATATTTAAATAGCACACGGTGACAGTCTTGAAAATCTTATAACTATTCCTGATGAATGAAAAGTAATATTGCCATGTGTTTCCAGAAGACTTCTTGTTGGCTGTAAATGAAAACTGTGTCAGTATGATGTCCAATGTGGCCACCATTGTTGCCATCTTGAAAATCTTGTTATGGCTACTTCACCTGAATTAAAAGTAATATTATGATGGATTTTCCCAAGAAGACTTCTTGTGATGCCTAGTTGATCCTAAATGAAAATGGTGCTGATCTGATATAAATATTACCAACGCTCCTCCTGATGGCATGGTCACATAAAGATGTTTTTTTTTTTACTAAACATCTTCTTATGGACAGCAACCAATTTGAGAATCTTGTAATTATTATTTCTCCTGAATGAATGGTCATACCAAATGGTTGTGTCATAAAATGGTGCCAGTCTCACTCCTCATATGACTGCCACAATGGCCATCTTGAAAATCTTATCATTAATTCTAAATGGCTGGTATATCAACAGCATGCTTTAATCAAAAAACCTATGATGTCTGGTTGGTACTAAATGGAGATAGTGCCAGAATGACAACCAGTATGCCAATCACATGTCTAGGACATTATCCCTGTCAATTCCCCCCCCCCCGCTATTACCCCCCCCCCAATCATTTACCCCCTTTAGTATATTACCCCACTGTCTATTACCCCCCGCGACCGCTCCGGTGGTTAGAGCGTCCACCTCGGATGCGGGAGGTCGTGGGTTCAATCCCTGACTGAGTCATACCAAAGACTTACAAAACCATCTTACAACCATATATATATATATATATATATATATATATATATATATATATATATATATATATATATATATATATATATATATATATATATATATATATATATATATATTAATAATAATAATAAACAACACCAACACATAGACGGTATATATATATATATATATATATATATATATATATATATATATATATATATATATATATATATATATACACACACACATATATACATGCACACAAACACACACACACAATGGCCCCTGAGACAGTGCTTGGAACTAATGATATCCCCATTATAACCATATAAATACACTTACTAGGCATGAAAAGACACTCTGAGATATGCAATCAGTGTAGGCAGGCAGGTAGAGGGGACTTTATGCTCTTGACCTATACTTACCCTTACGGACTTGTCATAAAGTCTCATACTTTGGTAGCAAGGTCAAATCCAGTTGTCACTGGATACATGTTCTACAAACACAGACTTTACTCTACATTGCACAAATACATTTATTTTGGACATCCTTTACAATTTATGAAATATACACACTTTGTGTCATCCTACAAATTTGCACAAGAAATTTGGCCCAAGATGTTTAATATTTAGTTAGATATTGCAATCATCATATACAAACTGTTTAAACAAAATTATAAACAATTTACATTTTTCATGTAGTTATTTTTTCCTATTGGTTTCTTCATAAAATAACTTGGATCTGATGTTAAGATGGGAATTGTACAATAAAAGGACAGCAAAAGAAAATGTGCAAATAGATGATTAAACAGTATGCAGTGAAAAACTACAAACATAAAAATAGCTGATTGAACAGTATGCAGTGCAAAATTATTAATATACAAGTAACTGAAGAGTATGCAATGCAAAACTACAAATATGAAAATAGCTGATTGGACAGTATGCAATGCAAACTATGAATATACCAGTGGCTGATTGAACAGCATGCAATGAAAAACTATGAATATGCAAGTTGATTGAACAGTATGAAATGCAAAACTATGAATATGCAAGTAGCTGATTGAAAAGCATGCAAAGTGAAATTGTGTACATGCAAGAAGGTCATTGAACAGTATGCAAAGTGAAATTGTGTACATGCAAGAAGGTCATTGAACAGTATGCATGTGAAATTGTGAATATGCAAATAGGTCATCAAAGAGCATGCATGTGAAATTGTGAGTATGCAAATAGCTGATTAAATAGTTCTGTATGCATATAACATTTTGAATATGCACATATGTAGATCTTTTTGCCAAAATGTCACCCAAAAACATGAATCTGTCATCTACCATTACAGCATTCCATCATTATAAGGCCCTTTCAATAACACATTTCCTCTTATAAAGTTTGCTTTCCATTTTTAAGTGGTAGTAAAATTGTATGTATTGTGTACTTCATTATTAAGCAGTCTCACTGTAAAGCCCTTCATATAACACATTTTCTCTTATAAAGTTAGTATCCCATTTTTAAGTGGTAGTAAAAATGCATATATTGTGTACTTCATTTTTAGGCAGTCTCACTGAAAAGCTTTTCATATATCACATTTTCTCTTATAAAGTTAGTATCCCATTTTTAAGTGGTAGTAAAATTATTGTGGATTTCATTATAAGGCAGTCTCACAATAGGGTAGTATACTCTATGGTTCCCATTGATTATAATGACGGGTACTGCACCATGCACTTCATTATAAAACAGTCTCACTTTAAGTATATTCTATGGCTCCCATTGACAGCATTATAATTAGGGGTACTGTATAATATACCTCATTATAAAGCAGTCTCACTATAAGACATTATACTCTGTGGT
Organism: Sinohyriopsis cumingii; assembly: GCA_028554795.2. Classification (NCBI taxonomy): domain Eukaryota; kingdom Metazoa; phylum Mollusca; class Bivalvia; order Unionida; family Unionidae; genus Sinohyriopsis; species Sinohyriopsis cumingii. The sequence continues at coordinate 86,451,265 of CM068838.1, forward strand.
TCCCACTGGTAGTATTATGATGAGGGGTACTGTATCATGCACTTCATTATAAGGCAGTCACACTTTAAGTATATTCTATGGCTCCCATTGACAGCATTATAAAGAGGGGCACTGTATAATATACTACATTATAAAGCATTCTCACTATAAGACAGTATACTCTATAGTTACCACTGGTAATATTATAATGAGGGGTCCTGTATCATGCACTTCATTATAAGGCAGCTGCAATACTACATGGCTGCCATGAACGGTGTTATATAATGAGGTAGAACTTTTTGAAGTACTTGATAATAAGGCAGTCTCAATACAAGGCAGTAAAATCTTGAGCTCCCACTGCAAGCATTATGATTGGGGAGAAATCTATTTGGACAGTGTTATAATGAAAGAGTGATATGTGTTCTTGCTTTGATAAGTTATTATTACAATAGTGGTGTGACTTTAACCATTTCTGCTACAAGAAGGGGATGGCAAAATTGTAGAAGTTGTAAACATTTATTTTCAACTTTCTATTTTTTCTTGAAGAGATTTACATATACATATGCATGTTGATATTGAAAATGAAAAGGAGAATGTGTTTCATTTGAGAACTGAGTATTAACTACCTCAAAGAGAATTTGTTTAAATTTAACTTATTTGAAAACATTTTAAAATTTGTATGAAAACACATGTCTAATACTTTCAAACATCATCTTCAAAATTGTTGATATTATAACTACAGAGTAATGATTGAGCAATGTCAGGGTATTTTAAACAAGGCTTTTGAGTTCAAGTTACAAGGATTTTAAATTTAGCAGTTGTAGTAATAAAAATGAAATATAAAGAATTGCAACAAAATATCGGAAATAACATAAACATAAAGTACTAAATGATAAAAGTTAAAAGTAAAAATATTAATATTCTGTAGGGGCCCCGAGTGGCCGAGTGGTCTAAAGCGCTCACCGTTCCGGATCACTGCCATCTCACCTCTGTCTGCGTGGGTTCGAGTCCAAGGCTCGGCTAGCGTGGGTACGTGGGAAAGCCTGCCAGTAGCTTCTCGTGGGTCGGTGGTTCTTCCCTGGGTTTTCCAGGGTTCTTCCTCCACCAGTTATACTGGCCGCCATGTATAGCCTATCTTGTGCTGAAAAATGGCGTTAAACCCTAGAACAACAACAATAATATTCTGTAAAATGATAAGTAAAATAAAAGCTAAAGGTAAGGCTTGTAAACATTTTAAAACTTGTGGACATTGACTGGGTATGCACTTTGGTCAAGGTTGACCAGTGGACACTGACTGGGTATGCACTTTGGTCAAGGTTGACAAGTGGACATTGACTGGGTATGCACTTTGGTCAAGGTTGACCAGTGGACACCGACTGGGTATGCACTTTGGTCAAGGTTGACCAGTGGACACTGTCTGGGTATGCAATTTGGTCAAGGTTAACCTTTCAGGAGGTATGCGTCAGGTGTGAATGTACAGTATGTAATTAATGCCATACCATTTGATCTCTGTGATATGTTGTATAGGGGGGATGCCATTCTCCAATAGTGGGTTGGATATTCTCAAGTTTGTTTGCAGATTTTTCATTCCACATACTTTGCTAGGTATGGAGAACTGGCTGATTAATGTAATATCTTAGTACATTGAATCTTCCATTTGGATTGAAACTTTAATGTTAATTTTGAAATATAAAAATTTTTCCATCTATATACTTAATTAACTATAATACAAAAGCAAAATGTTTTATTAAGAATTTTTGACAATTCTAATTTGAACATGTATCTTGTCTCTGACAATGTTGACTGGAGCATGTACCTAGGCTCTGACACATTTTATTGGAATATGAACTAAATCTCTGAGAAAGTTCAGTGGAACATGTACCTATTCCCTGACTTAGTCTATTGGAACATGTACCAAGTCTCTGACAAAGTACAGTGGAACATGTACCTATTCCCTGACTTAGTTTATTGGAAAATGTACATAGTCCCTGACAGAGTTTATTGGAACATATACCTAGTCCCTGACAGAGATTATTGGAATATGTACCAAGTCTCTGACAAAGTTCAGTGGAACATGTACCAATGGTAGTCTCATAAGGCATTATATTGTTTTCTTGATGTAAAAGTAGAATCTGACAAGAATCAGTGGAAAAGCTCAATAGACAAATATACTTCATACCTTCAGTGAGTCACCTTGATGAGGTGAGTATTGAACCTGTGACTCTTGGAGTGCAAGTTCAATGCCCAACCAAATGAGCCACAATGGTTCTGAGCTAAATATGGAAATTATTCATTGGGTTTCATAACTTGTGTATGAATAAGCACATGCATACAAAATTCTCTGTATAACAATGAAATATATGCCTTGGTTTCCACAGAGAAAATTCTGTGTATAACAATGAAATATATGCCTTGGTTTCCACAGAGAAAATTCTGTGTATAACAATGAAATATATGCCTTGGTTTCCACAGAGAAAATTATCTGTGTAACAATGAAATATATGCCTTGGTTTCCACAGAGAAAATTATCTGTGTAACAATGGAATATATGCCTTGGTTTATGTAGAGAAAAGTCTCTGTAAAAGAATAAAATATATGCCTAGGTTCAATTTGCCATTTGGATTCCCTTTATGTTATACTTACATCTTGAGTAAAGTTGTGGCATTATGTAATATACATAGTACTGATACATTATGTAATATACTTAGTACTGATACATTATGTAATATACATAGTACTGATAAGAACAGATGTCGTACAAAAGCCATGATATGCCCAGGTTCTTTGATAAATCCCAAACCACATTTTTACAAAAAAATGGCAAATACTTATTTCAAAAACTTTCTCAGATGATGAACTTGGCCATCATATATCATCCACTTTCCCTTTTTAATTTTTTTTTTACAATCCTGCCCCAAAAGGGGCCTGTCATTGAAGAACTGGTGTACATTAGCATAAACACATCACCATTTAAAATCCTCTCTTCAGGCGTATAAGAAATGGGTCAAGAAGCTCGGTGCAGAGGAACAATTGTTGCCAGGACTTAAATATACTCATGAACAACTGTTCTTCATAAATTCTGCCCAGGTGAGTCCAGAAAGGAGTTGTTTAGAATTATTTTCTTGGAAGTATGATACTTTACAAAGTTAAATATTTTACACTCTCTAAGAGCAAAAATATAATCTTCAGTAAATAATGACCCTTTACAACATAAAGTTTGTGACATCAGATTTATTGTGTTTCCACTTTATTTATGCGTTTATAGCTCTGTGACCTCTCTTTTTACCAATATTTACTAATATCTTTGACAATAAGTCCACTCCTGTTTTTGGACAAATTTGTTAGGATGGCTCTCTGGTCTTGTCAAAGTCAAAATCATGGTGCTTTCTCGAGACATAAATATCCACACCAGTGAATCAACTACCTCTACGAAACAAGTTTGCATATTAGTGTATTGCTGATTTCATAGAAGAAAGAGCCCCGCAACAAACCTCTTAAATTGTTGGCATTCCATTTCTTGAACTCCCGAGTTTGCTTATAAATGTCAAGGCTGCAGGTTAGTTACTGAAATTAAGATTTTAGTACGGATTACAACAAAGTAATTTCTATATAGGGCCAGTGTAATTAGTTGACTTGGGATCAAAGAAAAGTAATTGTTATATATGACCATTGTAATTAGCTGAATAACAAGTCATTTGATTGATATGTGTACTAAAATGATCGTAAATGGAAAAGAAAAGTAATTCGTGTTTTAGAAGAACATTTTGCTGCCATTTCAAAGTCTTATTCATGTTGAATTAAATTCTACTGTTTGCCCATTTTGACCACAGGTGCCTGATGTGAAATCATTGCAGTACATTTTACTGGTAATCAAAAAGTTCATGATAGTGCTTGATTATATAATAATAATAATAATAATAATAATAATAGTAATAATAAATAGAGAAATAATAAACATATTGTCATTTAAAGAAACTGTTGATCCATTGCCACTGTTAACAATTTTCAGGTTTGGTGCCAGAACATACGTCCCCAGGAAGAAATTCGCCTAATTCGGACTGATCCTCATAGCCTTGCATACTTTAGGTAAACACAGTGTATTTTTCATGGGAATTATTTAGGTAAACACAGTCTAGACCAGTGGTGTCAGACTCATTTGCTATGACAGGCCAGGTTTGATATAAAGGTACTTTACTCAGGCCATAAGTGTCATAAACTATGATAAGCGAACAAAATTTGACACCAACAAGAGACCTAGTCTGCAGGCCAGACTAATGCATCTGGCAGGCCAGACTAATGCATCTGACACCCCATGTCGAGTCTTTATGGGCATTACAATTAATAGTTCAGCAGAAGGCTGCCTGAAGCACCAATGATATTCATTTGCACAAAATGCAGTTCTAAAGAACGAAAAGTTTAAATTTTTTTAGAAGATATTGTTTTAAATCAAACAATGCAAACTTCCAATATTAAAGAAAGACAAATAATTTCTAAGAATCGTTTAGCTCAAAGGTGCTACATAATTCACTATATTTAAGTTGCAAACGGTGACAGTCTTGAAAATCTTATAACTATTCCTGATGCATAAAAAGTAGCATTGCCATGTGTTTCCAGAAGACTTCTTGTGATGTCTAGTTGGCTGTAAATGAAAATTGTGTCGATATGATGTCCAATGTGGCCACCATTGTAGCCATCTTGAAAATCTTGTTATGGCTACTCCACCTGAATTAAAAGTAATATTATCATGGATTTTCCCAAGAAGACTTCTTGTCATGCCTAGTTGATCCTAAATGAAAATGGTGCTGATCTGATGAAAATATTACCAATGCTCCTTCTGATGGCATGGTCACATCAACATGTTTTATTTTACTAAACATCTTATAGACACAGCAGCCATGTAGACACAGCAGCCATGTTGAGAATCGTGTAATTATTATTTCTCCTGAATGAATGGTCATACCAACATGGTTGTGTGATAAAATGGTGCCAGTCTGACTTCTCATATCACTGCTACAATGGCCATCTTGAAAATCTTATAATTAATTCCAGATGGCTGGTATATCAACAGCATGCTTTAATCAAAAAACCTATGATGTCTGGTTGGTACTAAATGGAGATAGTGCCAGAATGACAACCAGTATGCCAATCACATGTCTAGGACATTATCCCCCTGTCAATTCCCTCCTGCCAATACCCCCTGTTATTACCCCCATCGTTTATCCCCCTCAGTATATTACCCCGCTGTTTATTACCCCCCCCCCGTTCTGTTACACCCCCGGTCTATTACTATATAACATATAATTGTTATACCCCCAGAATAAATAATACATTAAAATAAATGTCAAAAGAATTTATTGTAAATTTTTATTTTACTTAATTAATCTCAGCCTTGAAAACATATACTTGTCCTGGAATATTCAAGATTAAATTCATCATATCATAATGTTATAGTACCATAAAATATGTTATATTGATATGTATGTGAAACCAATACTCTTATCAGATTGTGTTTGTGTACACTTAAATTGACGGGATAGAAACTTATTGCGGTAAAGCCAACACAATATCAATTAACAATTAAATTCGGCGTCGCACGTTGTCATCGCTGTATTTGCTTTAGATTGATCTTGTATCTGTATTTGTAAATGATGGTAATGGCGGGGGGTGGGGTAATAAACCATGGGGTAATATACTGAGAGGGGGATTATTGACAGGGGTAATGTCCTGCTTCCATCAATCACAGCTGCGCTAACTTGAAAATCTTGTTAGCACTGAAGAATATCGTAGTTTCAACACTTGGCAGTTAAAAGGATGAAATGGTCACGTCTTGTACTCCTTGAAAGTCTTTTCAGCTAGTAGAGCTAAAGTTCCTATGAGTAATTACAGTTTTTGTCAGTACCACCCACCCACCCACCCCTACATAAACCATATATTTAATGAACACCTTATGTATGAAGTTGTGGCATGTTACTGTAATAAAATGTGAATAATTCTGCAAACAATAATGGGATGATGCAATTAAAATTTTTTATAGTCTAGTCAGAATAGTCATGTCAGAATAAAATTGAGGGACCGCTCCTGTGGACTAGTGCTTAGAGTGTCCGCCTCGGATGCGGGAGGTTGCGGGTTCTATCCCTGGCTGAGTCATACCAAAGACTTACACAAATGGTACTAACAGCTGTCTTGCTTGGCACTCAGCATTACGAGGTTAGTGTTAGGACTGGTCAGCCTGGTGTCAGGATAATGTGACTGGGTGGGACATCATGCTACATGTCTGCGGCATGATGCCCCAGTGCTAGACATCACTATAAACTGTCACACTGCAGACATCAAAGTGATATGACTGAAAAATTATCAAAGCTATATTAAAAATCCAAATCACACACACATATATAAATAAGGCACAACTCTCAAAATGTCACCTCTGTAATACAGTTCAATGGTGACGGATTAGAGGTCAACTCTAAATACTTCCTGATATCTCTGATGACATTAAATAATGTTCAAACTAGAATTTTGTCAGTTTGCTTAGCAGGGCCTCAAAGAGGAGAACTTCTGTTGAAAACCTATGTGTGGGACAAAATGCATCCAGGGGACATAACTCTTTTAAATGATGGCATGGAATGCTGTAAATCCAACACATTCAAGGTTTAATCTATATAAAGATGCATTATAACTTTGGCTGAAGTGGAATATCTTTAGTAAAGTTGTGCTGCAGAAAACAAAGATAGGAGAATGGGCAATCAGGAACCATAACTATTCTAATTGATAATGTCGAACACTGGAAATTAAACTCATTCAAGGAAAGATAAATTTAACTAATTAAAGTTTTGCTGCAGAAACAAAAGTCAGGAGGATGGACATTTAGGTAATTATTAGAGGTTCTCACATATCCTTTGGAAAAAATGTACAGAAATTTTTATTTTAAATGAAACAACTGTATGAAAATACATTTGAGATATATATAAGTTTAGTCCTACTGAAATAAAAATCCAAAGTATTAAGATAATGACATTTGACTCCATACATTTTCTGTAAAACAACTTTGATATATTGTTAAGTTTTCTTCCACAACAATCTATCATGTAGCTTCAACATGTCAGACGATGCGGGGATTCTGAGGTGGGTCACGTTTGGTCCTTGTAGTATGCCCATTTTTACAAAGTGATGGCTCTTCACCCCCAACTTTGAGGGAAAAATCAATCTCAAAAATGGATCTTGCATGTGTTTTATTTAGCATGTTGGAAGAGATAACTGATCTCCAAACTGAAGTCTGAATACATTTGAGGGAAACAGTTTTGGACATCATTGGTGGAAAATGTGTATCTAACTGTGAACAATGTATACATGTTTTTCATTGTTCAAGTTTGAAGATCACTGTGACATCACTAACTAACTTTGTTTCTTCGAGCGTGTGATTGGTTGATCAGAACAGTTTGTGCTCTGAACTGTCTTTGACACACTGAATTAGAGATGCTGCTTGGGTTTGCTTGACAAGATTTACACTTCTGTACTGCCTCTGCCGTCCTTCTCAGCTCATAGTCTACACCAGGTGGAACAGTCCTGTGCAAGATCTTCCCAAGACTCGGGGTCAATATTGAAATGCTTCAAGCATGATTTGAAAGAGGGTTTTTTTACCTCCTTTAGCTCACTGGAGAAAATCTTTAGCAGTTGCTTCTCTGACAACCTGGTTCATCAGCAGAGTGGGCCCATATGAGAATCTCAGTGTCATGGGCCTTGTTATGTCATGTTACCCTTATCAGTGTCCTCAGGCAGCCCATATCAAAATGGTTCAGAGTTTTGGCATAGCATCTGGACATTGTCAAGGTCGTGCATGCATACAACAGGGTTGCAACACAACTGGTTTGTAAACCTTCAGTTTTTGTTTGCAGACTTGTGCCTTTTTGCTCCTACACATTTGTATGTAATCTGTTATAGATCACATTTTCTTTGGCAATTCTGGCATTTGTTTCATCATTGAGGTGGATTACACATGATAGTGTACTGCCAAGATTGGTGAAATTTTGTATTGCTTGGAAGGTTTGGCTCTAGGCAAGTTATATACTGTTGTCTTCTTAATATTGATTGTGACACTAAAATTGTCACTAGCTGACGAGAAATGGTCCATCCTATGTTACATGTCTGTCGAAGATTTGGCATTCAAGGAACAGTTATCACGAACAGTCACTTCAGTCACTTCATGTAACTTTGCCTTTGCACATAGTCTTCTCAGACTGAAGATCTTGCCATCAGTACTGTATCTGATGTTGGTCCTAGTGTCATAGTCACGGAAGGGATCTGTAAGCATGGGTATGCTGAAGAGAATTGGGGCCAACATGCAGCTTTGCTTGCTTCTCTTGGTGACTGGGGATGGTTCAGATGATTCACCTTCATCCATGATGTGAGCATGCCATCATGGACTTACTGACCATTTTGATGGATTTCCCAATTTTTGCCACAGTCCTCCACAGGCCCTCACCATGGCTGTATCAAAGGCTTTGGTCAGTTCAGTTAATGTCATGTACTGGTTGGAGTTCTGTTCTTGGCATTTTGTCTAGAGTTCATGAAGTGCAGACACTGTTTGTGGTCCTAAAATCCTTTTCTGAAGTCACACTGATATCCAGGTAGGGGTCCTTATTGATTGATTCACAAGGTGATTCAGCAGAATTCTGGCAAGGATTTTGCTGGTTATTGACACTTGACAGCAAGGAGATGCCCTTTTGGTTGTTGCAGGATTGTCCAATTTCTGCTTGTACAAGTGGACAATGGATGCATCCTTGTACTCCTGGGATATAGTTCCTTAAATCCACATGGACTGGAAGACTTCCTTCAGTTTTTGTGCCATGTGTGAGTGTTCTGCTTGTAGACTACTCTTGGTATTGCATGTATTCCAGGTGATTTCCCATGTGACAGCAGGTTAGTTGCTTTCTCAGTTTCAGTTCAAGTTGGAGGATCACAAGAAATATGCTGATTTCCACTTGGGACAGTTTAATGTTGATTGAGGATGTTATTGAAACGTTCTGCCCATCGTTGTAGTAGCTTTTCTTTGATAGCAGTGTGGTGTTATCAGTACTCAGTATTGACGATTTTCTTGATGATTTTGGTCCACAGATTGTCTTTAAAGCATCTTATAACTTCATATCATTCCTATCTGTTTAAGACTGAATCTTATCTGCCTTGCTTCTCAGCCACGAGTCTTTGTAGTGGTCATCCTTTTGAATTGTAGAAGGCTGCCTTCTTAAATGACGAGTTGCTGGCTTCTAAACAGGTCTTTTGGAGCTGATGATTCTCACTCAGCAGTCTTTGTATGGCAGCATTGTTCCATCAAATCAGTCAAGTACTGGTATACAGTCTCTGAAAGAAGCCAATTTTTTGAGTTCACAGCAATTGTTTCTGGTAAATCAGCTGTGATATGCTTACAGGGTTGGGATGAACAGCAATGTATAGGTCACCTTTTATAACCTTTTCCTTGTGCTATGGAGGTGAGCAGGGCGAACCTAAATAGGGCTGCTCAGTTCCAGGGACTGCCAAATTCCACTACTGCTTCATTTCAGTAAGAAGGGACCCTATGCCCCTGAGCCTCCTGTGTGCAGGTTTGCAGCTGCAGCTCCTAGTGTATTCACACCTGCTGCTTTGCCACCTACACCTTTGATACAGGACTTGACAGTTATTATCTGATGGGGGTGGTGCCATGATGTCATGTCTGTATGAGTTGGATTTAAGGAAGAAAACATTGGAGAGAATCACCTTCACCCTCTTGTCCAGATCCATTTAAATCCAGTGGTATGACGCTGTAAAAATGTCTGTAGACAAGTCCAGATGTAGTGTATGACCATCAGGTCCCATTGTGCTAGAGCTGATGCTCTGTGTCATCACACAGGTCTAGCCATTGGCCTTCACAGCTAGGGTAGGATCATAGCTGTTTGGTTGTCCAATCCACTGGAAAGGACATTCCAGATGGAGCCAGGTATATCTGTCCATTCTAGGTCAAAAGTTGCAGGTAGTACCATCTTCTGTTACGTAAAGTTCCGGCCAGACCTGAAATATGTGTGTGGGAGGTAATACATCTATGTATACATGAATGGATGCTATATGTGTGTAAATATATACACATGTATGTATACACCGGGTTTCATGGCACAACAAATTGCAAGAATGTTTCACGCAAAACCCCAAGAAGACAAACATCTTCAACAAAAAAGACAATAAATATGCACTATGAGGCAAATGGAGTGCAAAATAAACTGGTTGCACACAACCAAATCCTCACCCAGCTTTACTCCTACTTTTTATTCTAAATAAAATATGTTGAAGCTGATCTGCTCTTCCATTATGACTTCAAGTCTGGGTCCACTTGCTTTTGGCAACTGGCATGTTTTACATACGTATATTGTGGCTTCTCAAAGAGTGATGTAAGATCTCACAAATAGTTGTGGGGAATGAGCTTCACAGAGTGAGGTAAATAGTCGCCAAGAGTCTCACAACACTATAAATTTATTGTTCTATAAAATTTATCCTCCTCAGATGCTGAAATAATTTGACTTTTCTGACAATCAGTATTACATTCTTCTAGAGAATGGTCACAACAAACTGTGTTTTATTGGTTATCATACATATAATTTTGCAATTTATTTCAGGGTGATTGGTCCACTTCAGAACTCGGCAGACTTTTCAGAGGTTTTCAAATGTCCAGTAGGTAGCCGCATGAATCCACAACACAAGTGTACTATTTAATAGGATGCCAAATGGCATTGAATGATGCGTCATTATCCTTGAACCTTCAAAGCTGATGAAAAAGATGAAGAAAAAAGCAACAAACTTTAATGGCATTATTGAGGGGAACATCCATTTAAATAATTTTAGAATGAAAATGAATACATCAGTTCACAAACCTCCACAGGGCTACATGTTGTTTTTTTTTTCAAATATGTTTAGATTACCATTATTTAAGATACATAGACATTAAAGAAATATTCCTGAGCTTTTGTTTTATTTCTTGTAAACGCCAATAATACTTGATGCTCTGTCAATATAACAGTTAAATTGTACCATGCTTTAATTATAACTGAGGTCAACATATGTAATAATTGGTACAAGGTAATATAAAACCCTATGCAATACTTGATAAAAGGGTTTGTAATAATTGGTACAATGCTATATAAAAGCTTTGTAATAATTGGTTGTTGTTGTTGTTGTTGTGGGGTTTAATGCCATTTTTCGGCTCATGATAGGCTATGCATGGCGGCCAGTATTGATGGTGGAGGAAGAAGTCTGGGAAAACCCCGGGAAGAACCACTGACCCACGAGAAGCTACTGGCAAGCTTTATCACATACACATATTGGCCGAATCCTAGACTCGAACCCACGCAGACAGGTGAGATGGCAGTGATCCGTAACGGAGAGCGCTTTAGACCACTCGGCCACTCGGGGCCCCGTAATAATGGGTACAAGGCTGTATAAAAGTTCATGTAATAATTGGTACAAGGCTATACAAATGTATGTAATAATTGGCACAAGGTGATATAAATGTATGTACTAATTAGTACAAGGCTATACAAATGTATGTAATAATTAGTACAAGACTATAATAAAAGTATGTAATAACATACAAGGCTATAAAAAAGTATGTGATAATTAGTACAAGGTTAAGTAAAATGCTGTTTAATAATTAGCACAAGGCTATGTAAAAGTGGGGAGTCATGATACTTGCTTGAACTTTGGGTTCATAATCCAAGGGTTGTAAGTTTCTATACCAGCCTGGGTCAGCTGCATGTGTTTTGGAGAAAGGCACTTCCCATTTCCTTGATGGCCAGTAAGGTGTTTTGGAGAAAGACACTTCCAATTTCCTTGGTGGCCAGTAAGGTGTTTTGGAGAAAGACACTCCCCTTTTCCTTGATGACCAGTAAGGTGTTTTGGAGAAAGACACTTCCCATTTCCTTGATGGCCAGTAATGTGTTAAAAGTGCCATTAAATCCAACAAAAACAAAGGTTGAAGATTCTGTAATAATTGGTACAAAGTTGTGTAAAAATTGATTTTACACAAATTCACATTATAATTGGGTATGTTTTATGTGAAATCACATAATGAATTCTTAAGTAGACTGGCAAATGAATTTGGTGAAAAAAGTATAGTAACCGTTTTAAAAGTAAAATTCATACATTATTGTCAAAGACCTTTACTTTCGTCAAAATTTAACAACAATATACTTCGTCTCAGGGTATATAGAAATTCTTTGTCCATTCATCTGCCCAACACACAATTTAGTCAATGCAGCTGGTTTATTTTTTCATGAATTCCCAAGACACTTGTAATCACCTGAATATCATGTGTATACTAACAACTCACTATATTCTTGCAAGTCTTATAAGTTATTCCCCTATTAAATAATAATAATGATAATAGGTATGATAATAATAGCAATACCTTATTTATAGAGGGTGACTCATTTAATTGAGGACTATTCTCCCTTGAGGCTCTCTTAAGAAAAAAGTAAAACAATGTACATCATACAACAGATAAGTTATTACTATTTAACATAGCTTTAGTAATTGTATTACAAATAATAAATTCTATTATAATCTATCATATGAATATCTAAATAGTATTACATAGCCTTATGTACTGCCTTGTACTGATTCTTACATAGCCTTATATAGTATATTTTACAAATAATTGCATAGCCTTTTATGTAGTCCTTTACCAAGTATTGCAAAGCCTTATTTACCACCTTGTACCAAGTATTACATAACCATGTACCAATAATTACATAGCTGGAACGAAATACATTGTTACTGCAACTAGTTCTGCAGTTTTCACACACTGAACTCAAAAGATAGTGAGGTATACACGGAATCCACATCTCCATTGATCTGTTGATCCTTCCATCTGGCATACAATCTTGTTAATGCAACCAGTCCTGAGGATTTTCTTTTTGTGGATTGTCATGAAACTTGGAAAATAATGTTGTAATTACTTGAAGTTATTTAGGTCCAATATTCAATATTGCTATCCCATCCTTTCGTGATGAACTTGGCACAAAAACGAAGGAAATGATGGGCCCATGCCATCAAGACTGGACTCATTGATTGTTCAAGATCAATACCAATTACAATCGAGCCGGGGCCCCGAGTGGCTGAGTGGTCTAAAGCGCTGTCCGTTACGGATCACTGCCATCTCACCTCTGTCTGCCTGGGTTCGAGTCTCGGATTCGGCCAATGTGTGTATGTGAGAAAGCTTGCCAGTACAGTAGCTTCTCGAGGGTCGGTGGTTCTTTCCGGGGATTTCCCGGGTTCTTCCTCCACCATTAATTGTGGCCGCTGAAAAATGGCGTTAAACCCTACAACAACAACAACAACAACAATCAAGCCTACTTGGATTGCTGATTGGACTACATGCAATGATCCTGTGTCATGCATCCCATGCCAGTAGCACATCAATACTCAAATGGATCAGAAGACCACCTACAGTGCCATGGTACCCAGTTTCTGTTACAGAACAAGGGCAGTCGATAGCCATGAAGCAACTGTACCTGTTATGGTTCCAAGCCTGGTAGCTTTATGGATTCAGGTTAACCCAATGCTATCACCAACCAGTATAAAATGGCTAAATGCAGATTCAATATTGTTCCACGTGCTAAAGGCCTACAGAAGACCTCAGCCAGTCAGATTTGAGCTCTTTTGTCAGTTTCATTGAGTACAATGGTTCAGAATGGACGCCTCTTTCAGGAGGGAGACTTTAGTCAGTTAAGATCTGCATGATTTTGACTTCCATGTTCCAGTTCACAAATCGTCCAGGCAATCCCTGAGGTTTGCCTTCAGGGACATGGTATTCCAATTTAGAACGCTCCCTGTTAGTCTCAACTCAGTCCCTCGGATTCCACAAGAATTGTGGTTAGTGTAGTGTCTCAATCAGGGACATTTCGATGTCCACAACATCCAGCTACCTGGAAAAAATATTGCAAAAGCACCAGGTGAGTTACATCAAGTCAAGATATAATTCTCTTTTTTCACTTCTATTCCACCTTGGATTCATTATCAACAAGGTCAAATCCAATAATGTGCCATCCCAACATTTTCCCAAGACGGTGACACAGCTTAAAATGCATTTATCTCCTTTAGGAATGTGTGGCATCATAAGTCTTTGGTTGCCTGTTCAACAGACCAATCTGCTTTGAAGATAATCTTGATGGTGTCTTCAATTCACTCAAAAAATCACATCTCAGCCTGGGAAGACCTACTGGGTCTCAATGTGGCAGTGAATTTTATAATCATGAGACACCTGTTCACAAGAACATTGCAGATCTTTCTGTTGTTCCAGGGTTAACTGAAGCTGTACCTAATGGAACAAAGAGTCCTCATCTCTGACAATACAAGGTTACATCTCAGCAAATGAAATAACCACATTTGCTACAGTGAGCGTTACATTACAGGTGAAGCCTCCAGGAATCATGATTTATAGATGCCAGCAGAGCAGTCTTTCAGGTGGGGTGGAGTAGGGGCTCATCTCCTGACATTATTTTGAAAAGCCATATCCTGCAGAACCAACGTTTGTACATCAGACTCTTTAAGATGAAGACCATAGTGAATGCATGTTATTGGTGGCAGGACATGATAGCTGGAAATGGTGTACTCATCCTGTTTGAAAACCTTAACTTTGAATTATCTCTGAATACAAAGGGCGAGGGCAGGACCTAATCCACAGACCTGTGCCTCTTGTTTTGCAATTTTCTTAGTTGGTTTTATGATAATAATAATAATAATAATAATAATAATAACGACCTTATTTAAAGAGGGTAACACAATTAGCTAAGAACTAATCTACCTTGAGGCCCTCATACAAAGGAATTTATTTATTTTAGCTGCATCTCTGAAGCCACTGGATATATTGGGATTGGAAGAAGGAAATTATAAGTGGGCATTTCTAATCTCAGCTGGAATACTATTCCAGAGCAGAGTTCCAGAGTATTGGAATTTTTTTAAAATAACTCCTTATTTGGTTTGGGAATTTTATACTGTTTGGTAGAAATGGATTGCAGGTGGGGAGTATTACCAGGTAGCCTATACTGGAATAGTGATTGTAAATATTCAGGAGCACTATTATGGGATATCCTGTACATTAAATTGTATTTTCTCAAACAGATTCGGTCTTTAATAGGTAATATTTTAAACTTACCAGCTAAATTTTCCTTGCTTTCTTTCTTAATTGATATTTGCCCTAATGCTCTTTTCTGAAGATGTGCCAGCTTTGCTATGTTTTTATCATTTGAATTACCCCACACTGTATTACAGTAGTCGAAACAGGGTTGTATGCAACTGTTATAAAATAGTTTTCTGTGTCTTTCAGGGAGAAAATGTCTTATCCTACTGAGAAGCCATAAACTTGAATTGACTTTTTTACTGATCTGTTTGATGTGTTCAGTCCATGATAAGTTATTATCTACCAGAACACCAAGTAGTCTATCATTACAGACGATTTGCAAATTTTTATCCTTCCATGTCTGACATAGTTCATCACTATCAAGATTTGTCCTTTCTTGCCATGCTGAGTTAAGTAATATTTTAGTATTACCAGTATTTACCACCATGCCATTGCATGTGCACTAGTTTTCCAGTTTGTTAGGGCATTCTGTAAAGAAATTTCGAGTTGATGCTTTGTGTTTTGGATGTCTGACAATGTTGTGTCATCTGCATAGAGATCTGTAGATGATATTGAGTCTCTTAATAAAAGTGGTAGGTCATTAATAAATAAAATGAATAGTAATGGATCTAGAATTGAGCCTTGTTGTACTCCATATCTAATTGTTTGTTTCAGGTTCAGACAGAACATTATTCATGTAAACATGTTGTGTTCTCTCACTTAAGTAAGAAGTAAACCATTTAATTGTTCTTTCATCACACTGGTAGATTTTCAGTTTCTTCAAAAGGATTTCATGATCCACCATGTCAAAAACTTTACAGATTCAACTATTCTACCTTGGTCAAGTGCTTGAAGCCATTTTTCAGTTAGGGAGATCAAGGCAGTCTCACAGGAATGTTTCTGTCTAAAGCCTGATTGATTAGGGTGTAACAGCAAGTGTTTGATTAAATATGACATGGACATGTTTTTCAATCAATTTTGACAAGTTTGGTAGTATTGAGATTGGTCGGTAGTTATCAGGGTCATTCTTAGAACCAGATTTGTGAATAGGAGTTACTTTTGCAGTTTTCCATATTTTGGGGAAGATGAGGTTGCAATACTTAAATTGATTATGAATGTTATGCTATCTACAATAGCATAGGCAGAAGATTTAATGAGTTGTGGACCAATCTGATCGAATCCTGTAGCTTTCTTAGTATCAAGTTCACTGAGTCATTTATTAACAAAGTTTTTGGATACAGGTGGGATAGAGAAACATACCTCAGAGATTTTGTTCCTGCAGAACTTTTTCAGTTCATTAAAGTTATTTTCTCTCACTAGTTCTTTTAACTTTGTGGTAATGTTGGTGATGAAACAATCATTGAAAACATTTGCAATGTCAGTGTCATCAGTGACTATGGTGTCATTTACCAAAAGTGAGTGAATTGTATTTGTCTAATGTTTGTGTGTTCCTCCAGTGAGTTCATTGAAGACTTTCCAAATAGAGTTTGTGTTGGTCCTTTTGTTTTCAAGCAATGATTGATAATAAGTTTTCTTAGGGTTTTTAATCATACTTGTTATTTTATTTCTCCATACTTTATTGTGCATGGTTTCCCATAACCTTGAATTGGTCTCGTGTTTTCATAGCATCAAGAATATCAGTATTAAGCCAATTAGGTTGAATTTCAGTCTTTACTCGATGTACTTCCAGTGGTACATGCTTAGAAACTACATCCATGAATAAGTAGGTCCACACTCTTAGAGGTTCATTTATGTCATCAAAATTTTGGATCATATTCAATGGAACTTTATATAGGTCATTGAGAAACTGTTCTTCATTAAAATTTTGGAACGATCTGTAAGTGATCATTTTGTGTGTATTTGTCTTATTTTTCTTGCAGTTAACCTTTTTTGTCAAAAAAGTAGGATAATTGTCACTAAGACCAACATTCGGTACATTAACACAAGCCACATTGTCTGGTAGGTTGGTATAAATGTTATCAATAAGAGTGCTCGATTTTTCTGTTACCCTTGTAGGCTTATTTACCAGCTGGTCTAAGCCTAATGATTCAATAAATTCCATCCAGTTGTTCCTTATCTGAGTATTGAGACGGTCCTTATTTATATCTCCGAGTATATGTTTATTTCTCCTGTGCTAGAACATTTTCCAATTGTTTCAAAAAGTTATCATTCCAAATTGCATTGGAGGAAGGTGACCTATAAATGAAACCAACTAGGAATGATTCTGCATTATTTTGAAAAATTTCCAATTTCATGTGACTCCAAGTCACTTCGTCTTTCTGCATTTACATCTTCCCTAATGTATACAACAAGACCCCCCCCCCCGGCTGTCTCTCTGTCCCTACATAATGGTTTATTGTAGTCTAGACAGTGAAATAATTCATCCTTGTGGTTAGCATTTATTTTGGTTTCGGTGAGTCTTAAACATGTATATTATTTTCCTTGGAAGACAACATTAACTTAATCTTGTCTATTTTTCCCCACTATACCTTGTACATTTAAGTGTCCTTTGATAAAATCTTTTGTATTTAGTTTCATATTGATTATATGTATGTCATCATGCAATGGAGTACTCACTGAGATTGTGTCCATACTACTTTTATCATTCTTACATTCTATTTCTATATTTAAATGTTCATATATATTAGCATCTTCAAAGTCACATATAAACCCTGACAATCCGTTAACTTTTGCATTTACAATAGTGTCCATTGAATAGGTAGAGTCAAGAGTCTCACTATGTACATTTAGATTTGTTGAAAATGAAGCATTGGCATTCTCCTCTTTGCCAGCTTCCTAATATGTATTATACATTGATGGACAAAGTCTTTGCTTGTGTCCATATTTATGAAATCTGAAGCACTCAGTCTGTTTGCCATGATGGCATACCTGTGTCATGTGCCCAGTTTCTCCACAGTAGAGACAGTACTCTTCATTATAGTGCCTGAAAATGGGGGCATACATGTTAATATTTCTCAGTAGTTGAGAGGTTCCTTTTCTGCTTAAATGAATTTTGTCTCTGTGGTAGAGACTTAGGTTGACATCCTGGTTCTGAAGAAAGAAATATGTGTATTGTGTATTGTGGAATGTAATGCAGGTTGAAGTCTTCACATAGGTCAATTATCAGATCATTGATTTCTTTCGCCTTGGTGTCCACACGAGGAGGTAGTCCTGGTATTATTTTATATGTATTTGGGCTGCAATACTTAGCAGCATACAGTAAACTTTCAAAATCTGTTCTGATTTGATTTCGTGATCTTCCCTCACAGGCATCATTTCCACCTACTAAAATAATAATTTGGTTGTATTTGGTTAGGTCACTGTTCACTATCTGCCCGTGATTTTTCCACCTCTTAGAGTCTGTACATCTGTTTTAAACAGGATCCTTGGTATTATGCTTTTCAAAATTGAGGAGCCAATTATTAGAGTCCTATCTTTTCTGGCTTGTGATGTCATGTGTTGGACTCTGGATTGTATTTCGCACACATATCTTGGAGGAAGGGGTGCTGAAATTGGTGTTTCAGTTGTGTGAACTACTTTAGTTGATTTTGACACATTTGTCTGAGCACTGGGAAATGCAGTTGTTGGTGAAGGCAACAGACTTGTCTGAGCTGAGGGCCATGGGTGTACACTTATTGCTGTTGCAGGTGTGACACATAACTGAGAGGGGGTATCAAACATATTCACACTGTAGTCACATTCAGTGCAGGCTCAATGTATTGGAGGATGCTTCCTGTTAGAATCGGCTAAATTCCAAACCAAATGGTAGATTCACCCCTTTGTATTCAGTTGAGTCTGTGAGATTCCCCCCTTTTTATTCAGTTGAGTCTGTACCCTCTGATGCTGGCTTCTTGTGGAGCTATTTGTGACAAGTTGGAAAACAAAGCTTCCAACCTTTGTCTACCAAGTCCTAGATAAAAAAGTCTGGCAGTTTATGCCCTTTTTCCAGAAACTGGACCGGGATGGTGTGAAGAGGGATGTCTAGCTAATTTATACCTTTGAAAGAGGAAAAAGGTTGATATGTATGCGTAGGCTCTATTGTCCTGCATAAGATGGGTTAGTGACTGCGGACAGACAACTAACCCAAGAAGAAATTTAATTGTTGCACATTTCAGCTCGTGAAGTTAGGGCAGTCACCAGTAACAGCTTTCCAGTGGAACTATTGCCTAATTGAATATGTGCCTCAGAGATGCGATGGGTTTATTTGGACCATGTGGAACATAAGCAACAGTGCAACACGCACCCTTCCCAGGTCATTTGGCAGGTTTTTAGTAAAGTGGCCAAACTTCCATAGGGTGGTGAGGGTGGTAGGGATTTTTCCAGTCTTCAGTATTGGGGCATAAAGAGTCGGTACTAAAGTCTGTATATTTTCCTCAATATTTGAAGCTGCTATATAGGGACGCTCACCAGTTATTATGTACTTTTGAGAGAGTGACGTATGTAAGGTGAAGTTGTTTTCGTTTAAAACATGTACAATGGAGAGAATGTTGGCGTACCTCTATGCTACATTAATGTAATGTGGATGATATTTCTTTGGATATTGTACTTTTGGAAATTGTACATGTTTAAACACAGTGCTAACTAAAATGACTGCTCCCTTGTGCTAAAAAATCAGTCTGAATTAGTCTAAAGTACACTATCCATAGCAGCTATTCAAATAGGGAAAATGAATTTTGCCAGACTATACAATACCAGCTTCTGAAAGTGCAATGAATGAATTACCAAATATATAAAATGTAAAAAATACGTTATCGGCTCTTTTCTCATACAATTTACCTCTGAAGTTCAGGAAGTGAAAATGACTAGGTGGAGCTAGCACTTTACTGAAAGGTGCACATCTGGAGTAAGGCCAAGCTGTATACTCTATAGCCTATATTACACCCATCAATCATACACCAAAATAAAGGGAGTTAAAGGTTCTTTGAATTATACCCAAGATATACAAGGTCATTTTTAAATAGCCAGTATAACCAGTGATGAAAGCCGGGGAAATTCTTTTTCTTTAAAATCATAACCTTATGCAAAATACAAAACTGTAGAACGCCATCATATACCTTGGGGGACCAGAGTTGGGCCTTCCTCATGATAAGGGTATGTAACTCCTTCCACCTCATACCTTTTCTGTTAAGGCAGAGACTGCATTTTGCTCCAGTTATAACTGATGTATAGCTGGGATTTCATGCAAGTTTGTATATCCAAGGGGATAGTAGTCATGTATGATACCCACCTACAGTACTGAAACAATCCTGATTACCTGTCAATTTGTATTCTTATAAAGTACATTTGCACATATCACTAATGTTGGAGATAATTTATAATCTCCATTTATTGTTTACATTCCCTTCATGTTGGAAAGTCGTACCTTTGTTTCCAATGCAAATAATAGTAACTGTAGTAACAGTTTTTGATATATGACACTTGCACTAAGGAAAAGTAATTTGTTACAATATGTAAATCATATAACAATGATTTGTTTAAATATGTATCATCTGCGTAAAGATTTTTGAAGCCCAGTGTGTACATGACAGGATTGTAAACTGTTATCACTTACCTTCCATTTTGAGAGAGAAATATGCAATTGTATCCTTTTTTCTCCAGGTTTAAGGTAATACTCATGTAAGTTCATAATTTTTTGTCACCACTGTGATGAAACGGTTCATCATCAATGTTGAATCTTTGTGTAATTTATTGTGAAATAATTGCTATTTTTGTCGTTTGAAATCGGGCGCTATTTTTACTACTGTGTGTATTGGGCGCTCGACTTTCCACTAAGAGGCGCTCAGGTTAATCTTTCCGAATTCTTCCATATTTAGTCATATTCGTGAAAACTTTGTCATGAATTTCCCGAGTGTGTTCCCAAAACCTATAAATAGGGGTGAGATCCGCCGTTTTGTCAGTTGTGGTTCTGCTGGACTCCAGTCTGAAAACCAAGCAAAACGTCTCTCATCAAGCCTTAATAGTGTAATAACCTGCATTTAGGAAGTGAGGTATGCATGCATATATACAGTAAACACTATTCATACAAGCCGTCCAATTCGGTATAGATTTTTTTTTTAAATTATAAATCTGTGCATTAGCAGTGAATTGCTCAAATGAGTTGACATTACTATTTTCTAGGATCCTGTGTTTTGTTTACTTGTCGATTAATAGTTAGCTGGTATAGTCTACGTGTTTTTGTGATAGCGAAAATAGGGAGCATCATGCCGGCGGCTGGCATCCTTGATAATTCGATTAATGGCTATTTCTAGTTAACAGCTTAAGACTGTACACTACATCCCTAATGTGTTTATAGTCCCTGGGGTTTCATTTGTATACGTCATTCCATTTAAGTTTGTTTTTCCTCTTCGTTGTTTCTTTGGTACATATAACTGTTGACTACCCTTTCATGCGGTCTACCTCGGTAATATTGTAAGAGTGCATAACACGGTTTCCGAACCATTGCTATAGCGACAGGCTAACACGGTATGTGCCGCGAAATACAAAACTGAATTTTTTTTCTTTTTCTATTTTTACTTATGGCAATTCATTCGCAATGTAGCAATGTGTAAAATATCCCGCTGGTATTTCCATAAATAATCACTGTGAAAATTTACTAAATATATACATTCAATACTAGCGCATGATGGTTTGAACATTCCAACAAGGATTGTGGGTTTTGTGGGTTTTGTGGGCGTTGTGGGTTTTGTGGGTATTGTGGGTTTTGTGGGCGTTGTGGGTTTTGTGGGTATTGTGGGTTTTGTCAGGAGTATATAAGGCTTTGTGGGCTGCTTGAGGGGGTTCAGTCAGCTAGCAGCCATCAAACTAGGTACATCACAGTTATTGTGAGTTTTATTTTTTTTATTTTTTTTTTAATTATTTTGTTTTGTTTAGTTTATTAGAGAATTATGTAACTTTAGGCAATATTTTGGACAGTAAATATTTTTTTATAAAGTTTATTTAAGTGCAAATCAATTTTTATTTAAGTTATTTGTTTTATTATTTTTAATTCCTTTCTCTCTTCCAACTTATACACATTCTAGTCATTTCTAATTTATTTTACAAGCAACATAGATATTGTTTTATCATTTGTTATTTGAAATTCAGTTATATGGTCAAGTGAGTGTTGTCCTCACAGACCAGTACTTTTATTCATTTCTTTATTTATTTTCTTTATTTAATTAGTTTTATGAAGCTAAAGACATACAGAAAAGTTCTGCTACACTACAAATATATAATTCCTTTTGTTTTCTTTTTTTTTCTTAAATTATAGGTCCAACAAAGTTCTTAGGGAAATAAAATGTCTAAGTCATTCTGAGTGTTTTCCTCACCGACTTGACATTCTAACTTCAATTCAACAATACTTGATTATTCTAGCAATCTATAAAACATAAGTTATGTGTCTATTTTATAATTTATTAGTTGTCTAAGTCACTGTGAGTGTTTTCCTCACCGACTTGACAGCCAATTTACTTCCATTTATACCAATTCACTTCAAAAAAGTATTACGCTATAGTTGAGGTGTAAAGTCAAGCAAGTGCTTTCCTTGCAGATTTTTACATTTCAATCAAGTCATAGTTTCTCTGCTGTAGTAACCTTTAATGCAACTAAATTCACATATGGTAACTCTAATATAATCTTTACTCATCAGAAGAAATAATATAATGAACTAATAGCATAGTGCTAATGTGTATCCTGACCTTACATGAAATTATCATATACCATACAGTACCTTCAAACAATGATAATATATTGGCTTAGGACAAAAACAACCAGACTGTCATGGTCATGAACTGACTTTATTCGCCGTTTCTTAATAAATGAACCATCTTGTGTTATGGTTGAAAAGAAATCAAGAGTTCGAGTTTACTCCATTCTCCCCCTCCTTAGTCAGCTGATAAGAAGCATACTCATCCCTGGTGCGATACTCCAAGATAGTATTATCAGGACCTAGTTTGGCCGTTACAATAGCAATGTGGACTAGTTACTACCGACACATTAAATTTACTACTCATAATGACTACCATAATGTTTCTCTGAAATTGTTTCAACGTTTATTTCCTCGTTATATCAGATAAAAACTCCCACAGAGGGATTTAGCTGACGACACTGTGACTGTGTCGTCATCAACACAGCCGTCTGCTATCCATTGGAAATTTAGTATTCCGAATGACATTATCCAATTTCCTGTTCAATTTCATGTATAATTTTGAAATCACAAATTTCCATCCATTTTTTGTGGTTGTGTCATTTAGATGTCGAAATAATAAACCTGACACAACGACACACTTTGTTGCTACAAAACGACACACATTGTCGCATTCAACTCAAGCGACACACTATTGACATCCGGTTCCAGACTGTGTCGCTCAAAACGACGAGGTATAATAGCAACTCATTTCTGGCGATCAGCCTCGAACGATCAGCCTTAGTTAGATTTGTCTCGCGAGTTCTCGTATTGACTGTGGGACCAATCATTCTAGCTTAGTAATCTGCATAGATAAGAATCTTCTTTTGAGGTAACTAATATGCATAATGCACCGCCGAACATACTAAGGAAACCGAAGAATAAGAAGAAGAATGCATTTGTAACAATGAGTAAAAATTATTTACAACTATCCAAACATGATACAACAAGAAACATATATTGAATTACCACTTAACATTACTTTTTCTTGTAACCTTACATCAGTATCAGTATGTATCATGATATCACTTTCTTTCTTTAAATTTAATTAGTAAACTAAAATAATTAAATGACATTAATAATTAAAATGCTGACATATATCAAGAATGCTGACTTTAAATAAGCTATATTCAAAAATCAAATTTAAAATTATTTACAATGCTCTTGAAATTAAAATTTACATTCATTTAAACTTGCACAATTTTAATAATTTTAAATTGTAGACTGAAAATAAAATAAGTTGACTTACTGGTTTGCGATTTGTTTCACAAGATAATGTTCAATGATAACAAAAGAGTAAGTATTAACACTGCATTACTCATTAATAAGTCCTAAAACAATATTTATTATTTTGTACATGATGAGGTAACTGTAATTTAAAGAATGCATGAAGAAACAACATGGGAACTTCATAAGGTGCAAACATGTAACATGTCTAATTAAGGTGAGTGAAGACATTTGTATAATATTTATTATCACTTGTTTATAAATCAAATTATCATGCTTTAAACATGAAACAATTATTCCTCTTTTTAATCCACTTTAACTGAATTTGTGTGCTTTTGATGTTAGGACAAGTAGGATCAATTAGGAAAGGAATAATTAAAATCACTTTTTATGATCAAATACCCTTAATGTATTTGTAGTATAAATTATATATTTTTTAATGAAATTATGTTATTATTATTTTATTATTATTATTAATAATAATAATTAATTAATTAATTAATTAATTAATTAATTAATTAAAACATATGAGATTAGTTAGGATTGGATTAATTAAATGTACTTTATTACCGTTATTACTTTTCGGCGACTGGTAAAAAAAAAATCATTGAAAAACCCACAGGGGCTCGTATCATTACTTACAATTGACCTGTCATACATGTGCTATATAGTAGTTATTATATAGTACATTAGTCCGAGTTTCCTCTGACCATTGCCACCCATTTTTTGATATTTGGACAGTTATATTGGGGTGTAGAGTCCCTACACCCCAACATAAATATCCAAATATCAAAAATGGGGTGACAAGAGTCAGAGGAAATTCTGACTAATAGTACATGTATGACAGGTCAATTGTAAGCAACGATACGAGCCCCTGTGGAAAAACCAATATGGTGTGGCCTAGCTTCCAACGATATTAGTTCTATGGTATCTCGGTATTTGAACTTTCGGTATTTATTTTATCTATTGCACCATATATCGTGTACTTATATATACCATATGACCATAGGTTACTAGTTCTACATCACCAGTTTATTTTGATAAAATGGCGGAATTGCTGACGAGTACACTATTTTATAAATAAACCCATGAATATTACTGTTTCAAAATAATATCCTTAACCTATGTTCTCAAATAGAATCAATATCTTCTTAAAATTGTTATCACTGTAACAATCTGTTTAGCCAGTTTGTTGTCTGATAAGGTCCAATGATGTTGTACAAGAGTTAGATCACATGATTACTATGATGGTCAAGGACTAGGAAATCGAATCTATGGTAGCAAATAAGAGTCAAAATGTAAAGCATGTTAATGTCGTTTTTGGTGGCTTTTGCAGTTAACAGGTGTTGACTTGAAAGCTGCATTGTACACGATTTATTACTTTTCATTGGAACACCGGTTGTTGTTCAAACAGTCTTAGGTTGATAAGTACTTTCATGCTCATGTTTGATTGTTCATTCTCAGCAACAATCCCAAAGCAACTCCAATCATCATGGGTGGTGTTTTGCAAATGCATTTCTTTAATTCTTTCTTATAAGTTTATGTATGGCACAGGTGGCATAATGAGTGCCATAGAAGTAGCATCCATATATATGCGATATCTTAGTAACTCCCCTTTCATAACTAGGACTGTACATAACGTCTGTTTATTGTTTGTTTCCCACAGTCATCTGATTTATAGTGGAAAATAAATTCATTTTAATACAAACAACAACAAACAGACTGAAATTATATCTTGAGTGTTATTGTTTTTATTAACTTATTTGCTGATTGCAGACTTTATGACCTGAAATATCATAACACTCATGTATA
This sequence comes from Sinohyriopsis cumingii, assembly GCA_028554795.2. Taxonomy (NCBI): domain Eukaryota; kingdom Metazoa; phylum Mollusca; class Bivalvia; order Unionida; family Unionidae; genus Sinohyriopsis; species Sinohyriopsis cumingii. The sequence continues at coordinate 86,477,082 of CM068838.1, forward strand.
GTAGAGAACAGAAAATCAAAGCAAAAGGAAAGAAATAATTCAAATTTTGAATCATTTTAAATCAAAAAGTGAATTGATTGATTCTCATAAATTCTGTGACATAACTACACAAGTTTTAATATCCATTTTGGTCTGATTAAATGATAAATATACATTATACAGCTACATCACTCAAATGTGTGTTACCGTAATAGTTGTAAAGACTTTGCTGGGTCTATATACTGGTCCAAATCTGTCCATATCCTATATGTACCAAAATTCATCCAAAAATCTCCTAAAACAAATATTTTACAACCTTGATGGTAATCGTATTGATATTTTACAGTCAGCTGATCATTAACATCAGAAGTCTGTTCAGCGGATGCATTAAGCTGAATGATAACTTTGTCAGTGCACATCCATATCTGATGACAGTAACAATCAGTACTGTTCGAGTTTTACGAATAACATGTCCATATAAATGTAGATTTGCCTGTATATTATAGTATGTGTTTTAGATTTGTAACATAGCTTTAATAATTTTTAAGTCATACCGCTATGATGTCTGCAGTGGCAGTTTATAGTGATGTCTAGCACTGGTGCATCATTCCCCATACATGTAGCTTCATTCCCCAGACATGTAGCATCATCTCCCACCCAGTCACATTATCTTGACACCAGGCTGACCAGTCTTAAGACTGATGCTGAGCGCCAAGCGAGGCAGCTGTTAGTACCATTTTTTAAAGTCTTTGGTATGACTCAGTCGGGGTTAGAACCCACGACCTTCCACATCCGAGGCGGACACTCTAACCACTAGGCCACCAGAGCGGTCACCTGTATATTATATAATAATGTATGTACTGGTAAATCTTGTGATGATGACATGATTAGTTCATTCCGTCGCCTTATTTTTTCTGTGACACTAATAGGTCGTGCATAAAGCATGTATTCATTGAGTGGAGGTGGGGGGGTGTTGAAAAAAATTCAAAAAGCATTAGCCTGTATATGTGGCAGTGTGACTGCTAAGTATGTTCTGCAGCGGTAGGGGTCAATATTCCTTGATAACTGTGATGTTTATGAAGAGTAGCCAAGTCAGAAACATAACTAGCAGATTAATTAGATGCAAAGTGGCTGGTATGCCATGTCAGGCAGAGCCAATATCTGCTTAAAATTATGAAGTGTGATATGTTGTAGTTTTATTGCACATGGTGCACTTTGCAGAAGACATATTTTCCTCTTCATTTTCTGACACGACCAGTTCTTTTATCGCATGATTCCGAAAGAATATGCATTCCAGACCCGGGTGCCTCATGCGAATTTGTGAAGCCATACCTTGCCAGACTGGGACAGTGTATTGTATTTGGATAGACACATGGATTGCCTTTTTGACACCTATTGTCCTTTACTTTTATAAGAGTGAGATTCAGAGGCGTGTCTTAAATTTATTACTCATCCTAGGCCAACATGAACTGTTATGGTTCATGATTTGTTTGATATCGAAGCTGATGATAAAAATTTGAGGTCCAGTCATTCCAAATGATGATAAGGCTGATAATTTTCCAATTGTCCACAGTTGATATCAACGTTTTAGTCAGTGGCTGATATTTGACTATTAAAGTTAAAGTCTACTAAATATTGTTGCTGTCATGTGTTTAAAACTATTATTAGAGATAAATATTTACATTTTCCTTAGAAAAGCATTAGTTACGATTTCTGTAAAATTCAAGCTATGTATCACTATTATAGTTGATGTTAATACTTTCCTACTTTCAATATTCAAAGTTTGTTTTACATGGTATTAATTTAAACCTCTGCTTAATTTTAATGACTGTACTAATAACTTCATCTTTTAAAATTCAATTGTCCCAACTATTCTTGGAAAGGGGGTGTTGACTCAGCAATGTACATAGACAAGAATGGGATACAGAAATGTATGCTTTGCAATAAGTAAGGGGAAAGGGGATAACAAAAGTCGCTAATTGTTTGCATATATGCTTTATGGACAACCCTAACATCATTATCAGAATATTATTATTGCCAGTGTAACTGTTCTTGGGTAAAGTTATTGGATCGATGAAATGGTATTGTTAACATGTTTTAACAGCTGACCATAATGTCATTATAGTTCATTTGTGCTTGAAATATCATTCTACATTATTACTATTTTCTCTTCTTTTTGTTAACTTTGTTTGCAGATTAGTGTAGATTTCTGCTGATTTTGGTAATTATATGGACTTTTCCAAATGGGCCTTGTCACCTGATAGTCGAAAAGATGTTCACATGACCATTCCTCTAATAAAGGTGTGTAGATGAGTCAGTGGCTAGGGACAAGCTGAGAAATATGATGCTGCAAAAGTATATTTTCCATTTGATATATCATAGATGACTCATATCAGCATCCATACTAGAAGTATGAGTGTGACTGACTATCCCATATCCTGCACGAGGCAGAAAAAGCTATCTAAAGTTGTCTGTTACATCTTATAACATATATGCTATACATTAATGTGTATAAGGGGAAATATTATTAATTTTATAATAGAGTGGGAACATTTTAATTTGTCCTAAAAAATGGTACATTTTCCTTTCCTTAAGCTATGGATCGGCATTTTGAATTATGTATTATTTTTAACATTAACATGAAAAATTTGCAATATTTTTGTGATTACTCCAATTTACAATACACTAAATCGTTTAACCTTCTATGAGCAACAATTATTAATTTTTCCTACAAACACTAAAGGCATCACGTGCTGCATTTCTGGATTAAACACATTAATTCCATTATGTCTTAGATATTTCACTTTGAATTGTTCGCATGTAAATATAAGTTATTGCACACATATTGTATTATTATGTGCAATATTAATTTTAATTTTTATTTGATGGTATTCGTAGTGATGATTTAGTATAATTTAATAATCAGATTTACATGCTGGGTATGCAGATGAGTTTGAATGTTTATAAACCGCTGTTGCTTTTAACTACTGCTGTTCTAGTATATTGATAGCCTCTGTATCACAAGTATGCTCTACTTTTACCTAAAGTTCGGAATGAAAGCAATTTTTCATTGTAGGTAATAAGTACAGAGAGAGAGAGAGAGAGAGAGAGAGAGAGACAGACAGACAGACAGACAGACAGAGTGAGAAAGAGAGAGAGAGAGAGTTCGCAGGCACTGGCCAAACTGGAAAAAAACTTAGTATGATGCATCCCAAAAGATTACAGTCTACCAAAGAATCTTACAATTGCCAGTCACAAAAATATATCATGTGTTAATTCTACCAGAGACAAAGAACTCTTTCGTCCTGTGTCCAAAAAGCTTAGAAATAGACAATATTGTAATAAGTCCCAAATGAAATCAAAGCACAAAGTACAGTACTGTGATAAAACTTAATGTAACAACACAGTTTTGATTCAAAAAGATGCTTTGTCACTGACTGTGCACAGCTTCTAACTTACAGTCAATTGTACCAAAGCGACATTGTTACAAAGAGTAACTAAAATACCTTCCAATAAATAAACAAACAGTATGAATACACTATTGGGCCAGCAGGAGGGCGGTATTTGTTAAGAAAGGTAGGGACTAAATTCTGAGTACTGACTTAATGTTAACTCAGATGTAAATATTAATCACCTAAATTTTCTGATAGTTACAAATAGACTTGGTACCTCTTTATGCAATTAAATGTGACCTCTGCTTTATGTTGGTGAAATAAATTATGTAAGATGGGTATGTTTTGATTTCTTTTTGTTTCCACCAATGGTATGCAAGGTGTTCAGACATCTAATGCAAAATGTTTCTTTTTCTTTCATTTGTTCAGTGATCCAATAAAGGCAGTGTGCCCAGAAGAATTACATCATCAAAGGTAAAGTGAAATGCTGCGTTAACAGATTACATTCGATTTTTGGAGTAAGTTAATCAGAATGACGAACGTTGATTAGGATGTTAAGATTTTTGTTTCTTGAACACACTGGATACTGCACACTTTGACTGCAATCATTCAGGTTCAATTGTATGGATAACACTCCAATTTCATGCATTTAAATGCAGTTAAAGCAAGTTTTGGTTTGAATTTAGATTATGCAAGTTAGAGGCATCATTTGTCTCAATAGCAATGTAATGAGCATTGTTGACAGCACTTTGATTTTAGTTTACTTTTTTAACATCTATTTTTATAGTTTAAACTGCTGAAAAATATTAGTTCAGTTTATCAGTGTTCAATGTTGCTTCATTACAAGGTATATATTTATGGGATACTTTTTGTCTCAGTATTATATAATCGAAAAATTAAACATATGAAAAATCTACTACATTTCACAGCATTTCAGAGAGAAAATTGTGGTGGTTCTAATAAATGGATGATCTATTTTGAACATATACATTATTGTTATTTCAGAGGCTTCATTTTTTATCAATATTACTAAAAATTAGTGCTACTTGACTTTTAATAATAACTGCATATATTGGACACAATAAAATAATTATTATTTCCTGTACTAGAACTTATGGTGAAACTTTTTTACACCTAGATCATATGTTCCAAGACTTAAAAAGTGAAATAAATTTGTATTTAATTTGTACCCCCATGTTGCATTAAAGTTGAGAAACAAAATGCTTATTTGATAATAAAATGAAAGAAATTAACATTGTATTGTTATCACTTATTCCTCTTTTTTTCCATTATGAGCATTAAAGAAAATGTATCCACAAAGTCCATATATGTAGCGTATACATCTATACTGTAGCATGTTTCACTTAAATCAGATTACACAAAACACAGTTTTTACTGACATGAACATAGAGACACAAATCGTGTTTGGTTGTACTCAGAGGTTTGAATGTGTTATCTGATTGAAAACTGGATCCAACAAAATCACAAACGAAAGTGAAAAACTGAAATGATTGCTTGAAGGTATGTGCCATTCACACATGACGCATTGTTATGTGCAAAATAACCAAGATTGTATTATATTCAGTTCAATTATATGACAGTATCTTGCAAATGAAAATCATTATTTGATTTGTCATTTTGCCAACAGGATATTGAAGACAAAGGTTATTTTTTATTGCAAAGAGGGGGGATAATAGAGAAATCCTACCTTCATTAAATATTCGTACATTCAGATATGCAAATGTATCCTCTAAAAACGATGGTTTTGATTGGTTGTACAATACATTCCTCAGAAACAATCCCATAAACCACCAATTCTACTTCCTGCTTCCGCTTGAACCAAAATTCGTGCGAACGCCTTTCAAATTTGAGCGATAACGATTAATAATTGCTGCATCTTAGTTACCATATTCTCGATTCATATATATTTAAAAATTGTTAGACATATATGTAATTATAATTAATCACGCTTTGATTTATTTTACAGTTTATCATAGTGCGCAAATTTAACAAACTAGTTTGTATAGACCATAGTCACGTTACCAACTGCCAGACCAATTTGAATTTTCGTTTCAGTCCTTTTAAGTTTTATCAGTTTGACTTTATTTTCTATTTGTTGTGAATATTGGCTGAATTTATTTGATATTGTACTTGCATTGCTAAGTTTTTTTGTTCATTTATATGTATTAGTGTTTAAATCTGATTACTACCTAAGTAAGAAGTTTGCATATTCACATACTAGTTAAGGTATTGGAACTGATAGCGTGAAGAATATACTAGAAAATATTTTATTAGTTATATTCATTTGATACGTTTTTACCCCAAGATAGTAGTTTGTTTTCTGAAGTGTTTATGATTAACTTCCATTTTATTACACTTGATCTGGTGTGAAAAGTATAATTTAGTGTTTATGTAATTTATATTTTCTTTTTAGAAAGACAGTTACTTCTTTTAAATAGTGGATATTCATTTCATATTCATTGTATATTTTGCATAGCTGCCGCATACTTGTCAGAATGTCGAGGAGCATTTTCGTTGAAGGTGATTCCGATTTGAAGCAACTCAGTTGTCTTCTGAATCTTCCCAACTTATTCCTGTTGACTATTCCTGGTGCGAAATTGGTTGGAGATGTCACCAATTTTAAATCCAAAGTGTTAGATGTTGTCCGAGCCCAAAAACCTGACCTGCTGATTCTTCACATAGGTTCGAATGATGTTGGAAAAGATGTTAGCATATTTACAAGGTATTTTTACTTGTAAATTTGACTTTGAAAACATTTATTATTTGTGCCCAATATTTGCAGCATAACTATTATAAATTTCTATTGTATATTTAATTTATTATATTGATCTTACAGAGTACAACTGGCTAGTGATGAATTCCAAATATTCTCTCTAATTATAATATGACCAGCATAATTTTCAATAACAAATTTACATGATTAGCATCCATATTGACTACTCGTCATACAGTCTAAGACATTGACCCTGATATTTATGTTTTGGGGTCAATGTTTTATTACCTAATTAATTGTGCTTGTGTAGCATGTTTTGATGTCACCTAGCATCATATTGAGAAGTCAGATTTCAGAAATATCTCAAACTTTATGCAGCCCGTATTGATGCTTTTCTACAAATGAAAGTCACAATGATTTAGCGAGATTGTTCTTACTCTGATGCCTTTTTTTTAATAAATTAAACTTCTCACACAATCATGTGGACCTGATTTCAAGTTATGTTGGCCTACATTTCATTTGCCTGAAATGTGATTTATGCCGGGAATGCCATAATCAGATTAAGTTGAAGTATGTTTCTTTAACAAAATGAACAAAAACATAAAAGTATTGAAGAAAGTGTTTCAGTAGCTTCATTTAATTCAAGATTCTTGTCACAATTTTAACTGATTTTGGTATTCTCAGCTTCCAACAATCTACATATATTAACTAATAATCCACCAAATGCCACAAATAAACAGCCTTAACATCAGGAGGAGGGTAACATTAATTAGGTAATACATATTGCACTTTATGACAATACAATTTTTACATTGCTACAACAAAAATGAAGTGTGTTGATTGTTCCGAAATCTTGCCATATGATGTCAAAATGGGATATTTATTTTTGCTTAGAGCTTGAGAGTTGAACAAAATAACCCTGGTAGCAGATGTTTTTAAATTTTTGTATCATTTTCTTTATATTTCCCAAATGGCAGCAGTTACTATGGTTGTGAATTTCTGAAATTTTCACAGTTTTATTAGTCATGTTTTGTTTGCATTTAGTTAATTCTTTTTGTGCACTTCTTGCTTTCAGTTGTTACAGAGACTTTATTCGTCAGCTGCTGGAAATGAATCCCACGATGCTGGTCACTGTTTGTGGAATTCTGCCTCGAACCACCAGTAACTTTAAATCTTTTCATTGGAACTCTACTGTTTTACCAGACTTACAAAGAGGATGTGCTGCACTAAATGATGTCATTATGAGCTTAAGCCGAGAATGTGATAAGTGCCATTTTATTGACTATAACCCATTGTTTGATCGAAGTATGCATTTGGCACGTGATGGACTCCATGTAAATATAAATGGTGCATATGTATTGAAAACAGTATTGGAGTCATTTGTTGTTAGTTTGGACATGGAGCAGGTAAACAGCGCTGAAAAATTGTTATCCTTGGACCTTGTCGATACCCGTATGTCTTATGCGGATGTAGTGAAGCAGTTTCCACCCAGAGATAAACTTAAGTCGATGGATTACAAGGATAAGGTGACTAACATAAATTATAGTTTTTGCATAAAATCTAAACTTGCTTTTAACATGAATAAGGTCACATATTCACATCAGTCTATATTTGGTAAATGATTTTGGTATTACAGCAATATGTCCATGTTAAATCATAATGTTCTGCCCCTATTTGTTTTTAGAAAATGTCAACTTCATGTTTGTCCTTTTTAAAATGACAGGTAAAATTATTAATGTGCTTATTATATACTTAAGAGTAATTGGACTGACCAAAGTACAGAATTTTTTGTTTACATATATTGTTAATGTTTTATAAATATTTCATTTAAGGAGAGCTGCAATTTTAGCAAAAAGCCATTTATTCCCAAATTCAGGAGGTATAAACGATACAGAGTACCTGTTTCAACACGAGTTAAAAAGGTATGAGCATTTTGTATTAGATAGAGATAAAGATAAATTGAAAAATGTATCATCTAAAGTAAGAAATTATACTAAAGTCTCCCCTGCCCCCCCCCCCCCGCATTGTTATCCCTATTTTCATGAGTCAGTTCGTCACATTTTCACATTATGGCCATAAATCTGTAAAGCTTGATATTTTTTCAATAAAATCTGGGTCAATTAATCGTCTTGACCCGGCCACAACGTCTTTTGAATAACTCCTGTCTTGAATTATATGTTGTATAATTTATTTATATTGTCCTAGTGGTGTCATATACCAGTTTCAACTACATGTTCCACTTCATGGTTTTGAGTCAAAGGTTAGGTTAGGCCTACGTCAGGCTTATCCAGGCTGCAACTTTTTAGCGATATCTGGGTTTTCACAAAGATTTCATAGAATTATTCATATGAAACGTGAATCATATGATCATGTGTCATATCTACACCCACCCATAAATTGTGAAAGTCATTGACACATCTATTGTTCATAGATCAAAACTCTTATACTCTAGCTTTATCTGTGCAGTAACTTTCTTTGCCATAACTATCTAATGCCTACTAGTTTTGAACTAATATTTTAGCGGAATTGTTTCAGTCGACCTGCTTTGTGTTGGGGGTGAAAGGTTGAATCAGATATACCACATGTACAGGCTGGAATTGTTATAAGAATTCTGATATTTCACATATACAGTGATGTTGGTTATATAAACTCACAGACAGAAAGCTTGGAATGTCCAGGTATGGTTCAAGGGTTGAAATAGACATAATGTAGCTTTTGTCTTGTCTCAGAGTTTGAAAGTCTTGTTAAATTTTAAAAATAGTTTGAGGAATTGTTCATATGAATCCGATGCTGTCAAGTCCACTCACACTCCAAAAAATGAATGTCAGTTTCTCATAGTTGGTTCCAGTTATGTGACTTTCAGCCTTAACCATCTCACAGTGTGTTAAAATGGCATTAAACATCAGTTCCATCACCATCACATCATTGCCTTTTTGAACATCAAAAAAGTGGGTGTGGGAAGAGACATTTTTATTTCTTATTAAATCTGAAAGATTTTATAAATAAATTTCATGATTATTGTTAGTCTATTTTCCAAAATGTACATAGCTCGCTTGTTTCATAAGTTAGGTTTCACAGCTCAGGCAGATATATCATTCACAAGAAAAAGATATCAATTTTCTCATCCTGACATGCATCACTTTTATCTCTGCTTTATATTTATTTTAATTTCAATAAAAATGAAACTCTTTTCAGTCTCATAGAACTAGAGTTTGTTCTCAGAAAAGGTTTGTTTTTCTCATGTTTTTATTATGTTGATTCCCTTTTTGATATTTCATTTCTGTTCATTTTTTACATTTACAACTAAAATGATTAAAGGTGGATAAATTGTAAGCCAATTGTCAGGTTATATTATATCATTAATCATGTTGGAAAAGCAGAAATATTTCACATTTAAATACAGATTTCTTATTTACATAACAAGTTTTATTCTTAAAATCCTATGATTCAATAAGTACCATCATTATTCTAGTTGAGTTATAAGACCAGAAATTTACCTCTGATGTTGCATCTCATTTGTATTGCAATCACATTTCAGTAAATGCATATTAGCCCACTGTCATGATAATGTGTGACACAATATGTCTTTGGCATGGTTTTGACATCACTATATACCATAGATGCACAAGCCCTTGCCAGTGGGCCTAATCTGGCGTGTGAACAGTAATAATATTAAAGAAATTTGTTTTCAGCCCTCGATTGGTCTTAGAAAATGCAATCTGGTCTTTGGCCAAAACCGGTTTTACACACTGGCTATAGACTGTGACAAGGAAACCTTATAGTTATGTAACTGATAAATTGTTAACGCTTCATTAAAAATCCAATAAAACTAATTAAAATCTTTCTCAGATGACTCCAGTTGTTCTTTATCAGTTACTATACAAATGATGACATAAATCATGCCACCTTATAAAGTTAATGCGATCTCTGAATGTGGATGTTAATTTACAGTACAATTATCTTTGTCACAATGTGCATGTTAATTTACCATTAAATTATCCTTTCATCAGCACATAATGAAATCATGCAGTGTGGCATATCTTTATTTACAGTACAAAAGCTCAGTATGTTCACTACCTTCTATATTGTTATTTTTTATAAAATTACTAGTTATTATTCAGTCATAACAAAATGTGTTCATTATGGACCAGACTGGTTTCTTTTTTCTTTCAATTCATTTTAATAATGCACATACTTCAGAAATGAAATTTGTTATATTGTTACTACTAACAATATTTGTTTTAATTTTTAAAAAAATTCCCCTGGCCTGGAGAAGTATAAAACCACTAAAAAGAATATATACAACACTCATGCAATGAGAATTTTCAATTTCTTTAAAAGGTATTAAAATCGTATTGGGGTTCCTGTGGGTATTTATGACAGCCAGTGTGTTTCAAAATTAGTGATTAGTTAACTTTTCAATTATTGTTATAATTTATAACCTAAATGCATTTGTTTTTACTTCATTTGTACATTAAATATTCAAACAATGTTGTTTACTGCTTTAATAATTGTTTTATATTTTGCCATACATTTATATGAAACATAAAAATTACAATATTTGGCATTCTAAGAAATAGAGGATTGGTACTGTACATTTAATCAATTATGTAAGGCCATGCCTGCTATAGTTTCCAATTATAGAGATTATGATCAATCCTGCAGCTTAGTTAAAAAATATGTTAACCTATTCTGCATGTCTATTTATAGATGATAATACTGAATCTGTTCACTTATACAAGAGCAAAATTTTCACACTGATTATATATTTGATTCAAGTTTATTCAATGTGCATGTGTTCATTAATACATACATTATGGGTGTGTCGATTGGAACCTGTGTAAAAGCAGCTTCAGTTTACATACTTTGTTATAGTTGTTAGTATTTAATATTGTTATTTTTCTTGTCTTTCTTTTCCCTTTTTCCAAGTGATATTTTTTTACTTGAGCAGGAAAATAATCATCAGTTATGCTATTGTTTGATGATAGTAATTTACTGATATCTGTACAGCTGCGTTGCTACATTATGATTAATAAATCATCTGAGAATTGTTAACTGGTAGTGCTTGTGTACTGAACATATATACCATCATAGATTAAGAATGGCCTATTCATTTCTTTTTGTGGAAAACTGACATTGCCAGCAATATGAATCTATCTTAACTTTTTATATAAACTGCATATTTGCTAAATGGTAATAATAATTGAAATTACATTTTTATGCATCTTTATTTCATAATAATATTTTATATTAGAGTGAATATTCTTCATCAGATTCCACCCCTTACAGCCAATGTGTGTAGCCATCATTATAATATTGTTCGCATATTCTTATTTTTCGTTAAAAAAATTCTCTTGAAAGACACGTACGTATTTTTACATTTATGATTCGAGTGACGCATTTGCCAGGTCTTTTATTTAACTGTATCAGGTGTCCTTTTTTATGTGTCAAGAGTTATTCCTGATACTTTGATAAGTTTGTTTCAATTAATTTTTTTCTCAGGAAAATAACTATTGAAATGTTTTTGATGATATATACTTTTTATGCAGATTAGAGCAGCATGAGATAATAGTGCATGTCAGTGAGGATGTTGCTGTAATATTGCCACCAACAGCTATTCATAACATATACAAGGTAATTGTTTAGTATTAAGGTATAAATGTTAATTATCAAAGTATAAATGTTTCAGTCTGAAAGTTTAAAAAAAAAGTTATTGAATAAAAGACCGGTGCTGTTTGCGGTATTATAGTTTGTTATAGAAACTACAGTGAAAGTAATGACTTTGGAAATTTCCTTTTTTTAAAAATATATGATAATATAATTAACAAGGTATTTATTTATAAATTTCAGAGCAAATGATGATATAGGCACCTTTGCATATGACTGTGTTAATGACAACATTTGTTGTTATCAAATTTGCTTGATTTTGTGCCATCATATAAAGTTTAACTTTTTAAGGATCGACATATTCATGCTGCCTGTACACACCAGAAACCAAAAGTGAAAAGATTCATCCAGAAAATCATCCCTGCAAAGGTAAGTAGAAAATACTATACAATTGTTTTTTTTCTTATTTTATCATTCTAAATACTGTTTTGTGGCTAATGTTTTCACATTTGACCAGTAAAGAAGAAATCTGATCTTGAGATTTTTTATATATATTTTTGAATCACTGTTCTTTAATAATAATGAATACTAAGCTATTAAAAAGTGCAGCATTGTTAACATTTAAGTGCTTTTCTATTTTCCTAAAACACTATTACTGTTGAAATATTTTTATTTTTTTAGGTATTCTGCTGTCCTGAGTGCCGTGTGAAATGCACTAAGGAAGACTTTCTTTTGAACCATTACTTGAGCAGACATGTTCCTCATAGAAAGAAAATGGAGGAGATCATGTGTATGTTTCTTGAAGTAGTTATTGCCAAATTATTATTAAATTTTCAAAAAATTAACCCAGTTAATTTGCTTATTCTTGATGAAATAGATGCATTACAATTATATTGTGTTATATATTTGGTGCTTTTGACCTGTAAATTCGGTGATATGAAGTTGATTGTTTTTCATTTTCCAGCATAGATACACAAATATTGTTTTATTCCTTAATTATTACTTAGCTTTTTGTTTCCTCTTTGTAAGCCTTTTCTTTAATCGAATCTAAAACATTTATTCCTTTCCAGATAAGGATGCTTCATTCAAACCAAACCATATGAAGGTATGATATATATTAGTTTCTGCTTAAATACAATTCAGAACTTAATAATTTTAATTATGTTTACCAAAATTATATTTTGGCTTCTTGTGTTAAGGCAGCCATCACTTGTTTTGAATGAGGACAACTTATACTACTTCGTTTGTTTAGTTTGTTCCAGAAATACTTACATAACTAATTCATGGTGTACATTTTTTAATTAATGCATATGATTCATGATTGGGTATTTGCGCGCACACACACACACACATAGTTACTTCAACATGACAGATAAAGTTGACTTAAATAAAATTATTTCTGAAACCTTAATACAGTCCATGTTATATTTTAATGTTCCTATAATAATATCTTGAAAAGATATCAATTTTCTTTTTGATGATAATAATTCATGCATAAATTAAAATTTATCTTCCAACAGAATCAGGGTACAATTTTCATCTTTGTTGATATCTGTGTATGTATAGCTATTTAATACTTCTAGTGTCCTATTTATAAAATGCTCAACAACCCTCAATCATTGGCTTTATAATGAATTTACCCTTTTACAGGATGAGATATATACTTGTAAAGCATCCAGTCACATAAGTTCCATAACTGATAGTGATTTTATTGCATTGGATGTTCCTGAAATGCAGTTATTTGGTAAATATACATTTCAGTATTACAGTTATGTATCTGGTCTGTTTACTATTTTCATCTCTCTCACTTTCTGTGTGTGTCTATATATATATATATATATATATATATATATATATATATATATATATATATATATATATATATATATGTATATATAGTGCCATCCTAATGTGCCGTTTTATTAAGACTGAGGTATAGAATGTGTAAAGTGGAACTTTAATATGACTTAATCGTTTTCCCTTTATTTAATTTGAACATTATTTTGTGTCTTTCACAATAAATGATTCAACATTTATTTGTCAATAAGGCATGAATAATTTCCTTTCAGACACGATACTCAGCTTTGTGGATTTAATGCCATATATCATCCGTGATAGTCATTTTTTATCAGAAAGAAAACCAGGGTATTACGATATAATATTTACTCTGGCTCAAGACGCTGATGCCTTTAGTAATATCATTAAGCAAATTATCAGATCTTTCTTATGCTGTTTCTCGCCATTGTATAAGCACATACCTTGCATACTCATGCAAAATTCCTGTCAACAAAGTGATGCCATGCCACATTTAACATCACCTTGAATACAGTTGTTACATATTGTTGATGGATGTTTCGTTCATTTATTATTAAATTTATCATCTTTATCAATATATAGGCATGAAATGTGAACAAAGAGACAAAAGAGATCAAACAGTGCTGTCAAACTGTTTGTCATTTGTAAAGAAAATTGCTGCATTTTATTGGAAGAACTTTGCAAAAATGAAACTGATCCTTTCTGGTGATGTTGAAGAAAATCCTGGACCTCCAGTGGTAATTATTTCTATATTGTCATCTATACCTTTGTGTGAAAGCTTGCCAGAGCTTCTTATGGGTTGGTTGTTTTTCCTGGGGTTTTCCCTGGTTTTTCCTCAACCAATTAATACGGGCTCCCATGTATAGCCTATCGTGTGCTAAAAAATGGTGTTAAACCCCACAACAACAACAACAACATACCTTTTGGGTACACACATTTTATTTTTTTCTCCCTTCTGTTCACAATATATATATTAAAAATTATCATACGAGGAATTGATATGTATTTCACTAAAACAGAATATGTATCAATGAGAAATAAGTTCTAGGAAATTCCTGATCGGCAAATATAACTAGCAGTAGTGTGTACAGTCAGAACTGTGAAAGTTTCTATGCAGTGTGAGTGATCATAATAAACCAAATTTAACTCATTCGGCCCCATAGGTTTTTGTCTTTTTTGCCTGAAATGTGCGTTGGAAGGACATTTGGGGTACTATTTTTGAATACATCGTAATACAGCTGTTTTAAACAAATTATCCATGAGAATAATGACTAGTTGTATTAGAAACATCAATTTCTGCTTCAGGGCTTTGAAGTAGGGTACAGCCTCATCACGCCTACAGACAGGATCGGGGCTGAATTGGTTAACTGCCAGTGTTTCCTTAATATACAAGATTAGCATTTTAAACTTATTTGTTTTCATGGTCATCTTTTTCTCTTTTTTTATACTTTAAAAAGTAGGAAAATACTTTCAAAGAGGTTCAGTTTTGTTTAACACGTGAATTAGTTCTCATAGTTACAGTATTTTAGTTCCCCATATCATGCCCTATTCTACTAATCTCTCTCTAGATCGAATGTTCCTGGGAATCTTGCACAGAAACATTCCAAACAGAGCAGCTTTTAGGACAGCATGTAATAGGTCATATTCATCCTGGCATGTTATGTCAATGGAAAGACTGTGCTTTTACCAGTTACGATGGAAATGAGTTGGAAACACATGTATTAAAACACATTTATTTGGTATGTAATCTTACAGTTTTTGCATTTTTTTGTCTACATTGTAGAGTGTGACTCAGTTATTGTCATATATTTCTTTTTTCATTCATTCATGAATAATGTAGTCCTTAAAACATAATAATAGTGCACTGAAACTTTTGAAAATGTCAATCACATGCTACAGTCATCACAAATTGGTTACATCACAGACAAAATTAAATAAGTTGGGCTATGAAAATTATTTGGCCTAGAAAAATCTGCTGTGGCCAGTAACACTAGTTTGGTCCTTATGAAGACCTTAATCATAATTATAGTAACTTTGTAATGACAATATTAACTGCTTCATTATTACAATTGTGAAACTGGAAGAGGAACTTTCTTTCAAAACCAGCTACAGCATTAGTCATATATAAAAGACAATTATTTCTGATGACCTAACCATGTTTTTGGTTACTTGCTATGAATTTCTTCATCTTTAAGTTGTGAAAATCTGACTGTTGGTGAATGAGAGCCCAGTTCTTTATTCACTGTCATGTTTTTAAGGCCATCTTGATTATCATATGAGTTAATTCTTGGACAACATTTGAATGTTCAGAATATATTTTGTTTTCAGCTTCTTTATGTACTGTTCTCTGGAATATACATGATATTTAAGGTTTTGTTGTAATGAAAAAAATTACTTATTTTAAACATTTAAAAAAAAATATTTTATCACATTTGCAGGAACAGTTTTCTTTTCATTCCATTGAAGAATGGCAACAAGCTTTACCTCTTGGACAGTTATCAAAAATAACTAGTGATCTGCATTTATGTCCAGTGCCATTGGTGAGATATTACAATGATGGTCATTAGAAATGCGCCTTGAAATTAAAAAATGCATGTTTTTGGTTCACTGATAGTTCTATTTATCACATAGCTTTCATTATCATATCAGTTATCCATATTGTATGGTATAGTTAAACTTAGGATTTCTTAATTTTCTGTGATCTAGTTTTACCTTTATTATTTTGTAACATGAAATTTTGTGACAGTTTCTTAATATTCCAACTTTAATTATTTTTCAGTGGATATTTCATGATAAGTTTTATTTCATTTGCTGATTTGAAAGTAATTATTTACCTAAACTAATTTGTTCAGTTCCTATATTTTTTTCCTCTTACATATATAAAATATTGCTATATGCAGAATGAGCAGTTATATTGGAACTGATTAAGACAATATTCTACTCGAGGAATAGTTTAATTATAATGTAATACATTACTACTAATGCGTACCTTGATTATTTTTTATTTTTTTAGGTAATCAGCTCACCCTCTTTTCTCATTTAACTTTCAGTCTGTGTGTAATGTCTCTCATACATAACAATCTGCATAGTTTCCTAATAATTAAGCTCATTTGATAACATTTTGATGATAACAAAGATCTTTATAAAATAGTATTTATAGTGATATTCAAGATGTTTTATTTACAGTTAACTTTATTTTTTTGTCAACAGCAAAGCAAACTGCATCTCCTTTTACTGGATGAAGATTTCAGAATGCCACCAAAATACCCATACACTATTGAAGATCACAGCCAGTACTTATCTATGCTAAACAGTTCCAATGCTCGTGAATTTGAAAAGCAAACTGCAGAATATATTTGCAAGAGGCAGCTTCTAGGAGAAAAGTGGACAACAGATGACAGTATAGAAGTTAAAACTCCTGTGTCAAATTCTTTACAGCAGGAAGCCGCATTACATCCTACAGATATTAACAATAAAACTTTATCCAGGAAAAGAAAGTCAGATTTATCAGAAGTTAGCATTGCTAAAAATGTGTTTACAACCAATTTGGAAAAGTGCCATAAAGCCATTTACATAGAGCATGACATCATCAGTCAGTTGATAGAGTGCCATTTCATGGATTCGAAGAATAAGCAGCTTCAACAATTTGAGGATGCTGCTATAAATATAGCCACTTTTCCTAATTGTACTGAGGGAGTATTCGTATTTACTTTACTTAAAATTATAAATGACAGCAGTGAAGCACCATTTTATTATATGCGATATATTGAATCAGGATATTATCAAAATTTTATGGTGGAGAATTTTTCACATCTAATATGTGAGAAATTGACTATCTCAAAAGAATCACTTTTCTTGTGCAACATTGCCACTGATGAAGATAAAAAAAAGATAACACAGAGGAAAATGAAAGGTTCACATAAAAGTCATAGCAGACCAGATAAAGTATATAAATATAATTTAAGTAATTTGAAGGAAAGAAAACTACAACTTGCAGAGCATGCTGAAAATTTCACCAACTTGGAATTATGTGCCTGTTTTGTTCTTACCACTCGCAAAGGATTCACTGTTAAAATCGGCAAAGATGTATCGGATGCCTATTACATGTCCTGTGACAATGAAATGCTGAAGACTCCTGCTATTCGTGATATCATATGTCATTATCCAGAGATCAGAATTTTGGATCGTTATGAGAAATCTTCAGTAGACTTTCTAAAACGTTTTGCTTCTGTTGAGTCTCTATATGAACAAAGTATTATGCTATATTTATTATCAAATGACCATGGAATTGACATAATAAAATTTCTGTATCGCTTTTCTATCTGTTATAGTGCTAAATCATTAAGGAACAAGGCGCTTTATCTTTACAAGAACAAACAATTTGGTGAGTTATTCAAAGTCTACAGAGACCTTTGCCAGGAAAATGATCACAATAATAGTGCCAGTGAAAATATTGTGTATCATGCTGAACCTGCGCCAGTACGTAGGAAAATGTTCACACCACGTGGAAAGATTGTGACAGCAGAAATGGTATTGAAAACTGTTGACCTAAAGAATGAAAATGTAATGAAAGATATAAGTATCTATGATAATTTCAAGAAACAGCTACTTGAATATGGAGATTTAGTTATACAGGTTTTTGATGAGCACAAATTAATTGCTGTCATGAATGACTATGATGATGAAACGGGAGAATTCAAGAAGTCTGAGTATGTCGTGACGACAAGGGAGCAGTTTGAAAATGGAATGTTCTACACTTGTACATGTAAAATTTATCGCACACTTTTAGAATGTTTCAGTGATATAGAAGAAGAACAGTATGATGCCTTGGATATAAATGGTATAAAGTGCATGCATTGTCGAGTATTAAAAGAAGATATTTTTCCAAATATTGAAAGTGATGAAAATGCAGCAATTACAAACATACAAGCAGTGATACAGAGAAGTCTATCATTCAAAGATATGAAGGTAGTTGAGTTGTCATCTTGCCGACCAAATGCAAAGAAATTTTCAGTCTTGCATGATGATGAAATTTCATTTGTACATTTAACGTTCAGTGACCGTGTTCAGCGTTTTATACTTTCATGTACAAATGGTTTCTGCAGAAGTAGAAAGGGATTCAAAAGAAATGTAGATTTGCTCACTAAAGGAGGAAACCTATGTTGCCATTTGCTGGAACTAAAAAATGCGCCTCATTACTGGATGGAGTTTTCCAATTGTTTATTTAATGATACTGCAGATGATTTGCAAACTGAAGCCTTTACTGAAAGTATGGATGTTGAAATGAATATTGAAGACCAGTTTTCAACAGGAAATGACTCAAACTTTAATGTCAATGATGGACGTTGGTCCTTTCCTTGTGTAAGTACACATTCAGCACGAAAACAGCAAGATTCAAAATTGGCCAAGAACATAAGGGAAAGATACATTTGGATCACTTCAGACTTTAGCAATATCGAAAATGGTTGTGTAAAAGGACCTGACCTTGTGAATGAGATACCAGAGTTTTCATGTCAGTGCGGTGCTGGGTGGACTGATTTAGATCATTTAAATGGTAAAACTGTTTTTGATCGTACATTGACCATTTACACAAAAATTGCACCAGTGCATTGTAGAGTTTTAACACGAATATGTGTTAAAACTGAAGCACCATGTAAAATAAAATGGGATGAAGGGCAATCTCTGTGCATTCATGTTGCTACAAGAGACACTGCTGCAGGTGATGAGATTGGATGGGCATTTGTAAACCAGGTTTTGTGTTCTAAATTGACGTTTTCATCATTTTGTGACCTTAGAACTAAAGATTACCGTGAATCAAATCCAGATTTCCGCACATTCATGGATCATGTAGTATTTAGGAAATGGTGGTTCAGCTGGGCTTCAAATATGAAGATAGATTTCAGAAAACCCTGTCCAGTTTGTGGGTTTGCCCCAAATCAGCTTGCATGTGATGGAACGAAAGTTGGAGTTGGGTTTCGCAATGCTAACTTTGAGGAAATAAGCAAACCAGATGACCCTGATACCATCTTACCAACACTGCACAGAAGAATGACAAGATGTTTCCTTCCTGACAGGACAGGCATTGATAAAGATAGCTTAAAACAAGCCAGAGAACATTTGCATTACATAAGCAGTGTAATTTTAAAAGAAATACCACAGCAGGAGATTCTGCCACATGAAGAACAATTTAACAGAAATAATTTACTTTTGTCTTTGTTATGTGATTCAGTTAAGCCGGTTTTCAGACGATTTCTTGCACACATGTCAGAGGATGAAAATATTTTACCAGATAAAAATATTGCATTTGCTAATGTTGTTAAAATGTTGTCTACAACAGCTCCTATCATTAGCTTGATCCCTCATACGTATTTGGATTGCATTGTAGAACTTTTGGATCATATGACAGGAGAAAAGGTTAATAATGGTGGAGATCTTTTCTTCAATAGAAAAATGCAGGAAATGCGTGAATATTCACCTGAAATAAGAGATTTGATTGCAACATCAATGCTTGGCAACATTAATGAGAATGGTGAAGATTGTATACGCCAAGATGTAGTTGACTTCATTCGTTATTTAATAACACAAGTTAGTGAAATAAATGTAACTCCAGCTGAACCTGCATTGCCACAGTTTGGTACTTATAATCCTCCAAAGTTCGGGAGAGCATACTATTTTTCTGAGTCGGGAAAGAAATTGCGTTCAGTCAGAAAATTTTCTATTGACTGTGAAAGGAAAACAACATTGGCTTATGATGATCCACCTTTAGATCATGATCGCTGTGAAAAATATTTCTCTAAAACTCATATTTCCGCACCTGGTACTTCATCTTTATTTCTTTGGTTCTGTCCTAATCATGGACATTGTTATGGATTTCATATGACAAATGCCGAAGGACGTAAAGACCCATCAGCATCAATTTATTCCCACTTGGAAACTCCACCAAAGAATATATTTTATGACTTTGCATGTAATCTCCATGAGTATTGTTTAAACCGAGAAAGTGGCTTTTTTAGAGATGTTAGATTCTTCCATGACATTTTCCATGGATTTGCTCACAAATGTTCCTGTGCATATCGATCATCAAGACTGATTGGATTTGACTCTATAAATTCTTCAATATGTGAACAATTTAACAGTTTCATTCAGTGTATTAAATCATCAGCTCGTCAAATGACCCAAGAACATTTTTGCTTCTACTTACAATTTTTCATACATGAATGGAATGTAAGAAAAAGTGAAAGGTATCAAAAACAAATGACAGTTGCTTTAGCTGGAGTTTAGATGTATGTTATAGATCATTGGAACACCTTCATATTCTTAAATTTCTTTGCTGCATTTTACATTGTTTTGTTTGATACAATTTCTGGGTATATTATTGCAGTTGAGGGAGTAATTTTTACTCCAAAATTTAGATGTGAAACATATTTACAATATATAAAATGATCATAAACAGAGACAAATTTCATAAAGTAATGTAAAGATACTTTTTTCTATTAAAAAAATGACATTTGATATTATTGTTACACATGATAAGATGTCAGATTAAGTTGAAGGTTGAAAAAGCATCCGAAGATTCCAAATAGGTACTTTTGTTTATATTTCTAAGTTTTTAAAAGACTTATTTTCGTAACTACATTGAAATAAACTTATTACGGTTTCTACTGTACGTTATTAAGCAGTATTATAGTAAACACATTCCAGATTTTCCAAGCTCAGTTTTTTTCAGATTATTAAATATAAGGGTTTATTGTACATGAAAACAAGAATCACAACTTTTTGCTTTATTAAAAATCGTTGCCATCTTTTCCAGTAGCAGCATACCTTTATTCTTTCAATAGTTCACTGACATACTAACCATCATTGGTACTCTGCCATAAGAAATGTTTAAGTTTCCATTGGCTCATATATAGTTTGTCTTGTGCTTTCTTCTCTATATCCTGAGATATGTAAAGTTTCCCATTTTTCAATCAGTATCCAAAGATATGCTTCCCATGTGAGCCTGAAGTTAATTTGCATTAAACAAATCTCATTTACATGTTCTAGCCTCACAAAATATAGCTTCATTTTTTTCCTATGCCGCCATTCCAACTTTTCAACATCCTTTACCTGATCACAATTTCCAAAGCCTAGATCTTTTTAATATCTCCAGTCTTTGCCCACTGTTTCAGCTTCTTAGGGTTTTCACATTTGTTCTTTTGAAGATTTGTCCTTCATGCCTGCTTTTTTTCATCTATTTTTATTTTGTTTATAATCATTTTTTATTATACTCATCCATGATACTATAAATACAAGCTTTAGTACTATTCACTATTGCTGCTATATCTTTAATCAAATGTACTTGACAAATGTATCCATATTTTAACACCCACTTAGACATTTTTATTTGCTCCATTAAACAAAAAATTCTACATTTATCAATCAACATTAGCGATTCACTTCATCATTACCCGACCACTATCACTAATTTCTTTTGGTATGTTACACTTTAAACATTTGGATTGTAACTGACAAACTCTGATAAAATTATTTTACAATCCTTATGTTTCTCCAGTCATACTTTAAAGAATTATTGTTCATTTTACTACTGTATTAAAAATTATACACTTATATTTTGTGGTTAATTTCAAAAATGTTAACTGGCACAAATGTTGTGTGTATCAGTCAACAGAAAAATTAATAGAGAGCCGGAGATCGTTTTAGTTCTTTATTTCATAAATTTTGCTAGCTTTTCTTATTCAGATGCTACTAACATTTTAGTTTTTTTCACTGCTCAGCTCTTAAACTGCAGGTAAATGGCACAGTATTTGCCTTTTTTCCGTCCTTTCATAATGATGTAAATTCATTAATTTTTTCATTGCCCTCATACTTTTATATACATATATTACATTTGCAAGTTAACTCCTGCTTGATAGAATGACATGTTAATAACATGTTAGTGGTTTGCACTGCTCAGCTCCTTAAACTGAAGGTAGAAGACACGACACATTATTAGCTTTATTTCTAATGTTTTCATAATGTTATATAGTTAGCAATTCTTCCATTAACCCCATACCTTTTTTATAAATTACATTACATTTAATACAGGGGCCCCGAGTGGTCTAATTACAAGCAGTTTATTGTCTCCAGGTATTGTCCTGAAGGTCAACGGTCAAAAAGAAATGTATATTTATCAACATAACACTTACCAGAGAGCCATAACTATCGTCCGATCTTTGATGAACTTTTTTTTTTTTTTTTATTGTGTACTCTAATGCTAATGCTAGAGTGCCTGCAAGTTAACTCCTGCCGGACAGAACAACATGTTAATAACATGTTAGTGGTTTTCGCTGCTCAGCTCCTTAAACTGCGGGTAGACGGCACAGTATTAGCTTTACTTCTCATGTTTTCATAATGGTATATAGTTAGCAATTCTTCCATTAACCCAATAATTTTTTTAATAAATTACGTTACATTTAATACATAGGTCTTAATTTTGCTTCATTACGATATTATGTCAACTTGTGAAATTGACAAGAGCAGTTTAAATTTGACT
The DNA here is from genome assembly GCA_028554795.2 of Sinohyriopsis cumingii. Lineage (NCBI taxonomy): Eukaryota > Metazoa > Mollusca > Bivalvia > Unionida > Unionidae > Sinohyriopsis > Sinohyriopsis cumingii. Next base: position 86,500,141 of record CM068838.1, read on the forward strand.
GACATCATGATGAGTAAGTATATGATTTCCTCATTCTTTAAATATGAAACCAATAATGATAAAATGACCTTTTCTATGATTTTGATACAAACTTATATGTAAATAAGGTTTTAAATATTTTCCTCCTGCTGTTTTATTTTATTTTACTTTCTTTTTGTACACTAATATTAGGATTACTGTCAGATCTTTGTTTGGGGGCCCCAAGTGGTCTGAAGCGCCATCAGTGTTACGGATCACTGTCATCTCACCTCTGTCTGCGTGGGCTCGAGTTGCTGGTTTGGCCTATGTTGGCATGTGAGAAAGCTTGCTAGTAGCTTCTCGTGGGTCGGTGTTTCTTTCCTGGGTTTCCCCGGGTTCTTCCTCCACCATTAATACTGGCCGCCATGTATAGCCTATCTTGTGCTGAAAAATGGCGTTAAACCCTCCAACAACACCAACAACACCAAGATCTTTGTTTTATTTACATTAAATCTTCACTTATTTTGAGAGTCATGGTCTAAACTGCGAATATTCTTCGTTCCTTCAATGTTAAACAAATTTGTATGTTATGTTAATATTCAAGAGTAGAATAAAAATGGCCTAAGTTTTGACTTTTTCGGTGCAACAGATGCACAATTCAAATATTCATTATTTTAACAAAATGTATTATCTGTAATAGTGCTAATATCTTCCTTATGTTTATAGTAGCCAATGTTTTCAATCGCGTTTATAATACATTATCCCTATTTAAGAGTAGAACATTATTTCCACTTCTTACTGATAATAGCTTCACATTTGTTTGCCCATTTGATAATTTAATTTTGTTTAAATTTATTTTCTTAGTATTATTCACCTTATCCAGGTAGTAATGGGTCAGGAATCCATTACACCGACTGCCTCATTGTTCTTTATAATTGCACATTACTGTAAGTGTAATAATGGTTAACACTAGTACATAGTATTAGATTGTAATTGTAAATTGATTGCACAATTGATTATTGTTTGGGGAGATAGACAGAGATAGATAAATAATTTATTGTAATATTTTTTTAATAATTATTTTTTTTTTTTGCACTCCAATGCTAATGCTAGAGCGCCTGCAAGTTAACTCCTGCCAGACAGAACAACATGTTAGTAACATGTTAGTGGTTTTCACTGCTCAGCTCCTTAAACTGCGGGTAGACGGCACAGTATTAGATTTACTTCTCATGTTTTCATAACGGTATATAGTTAGCAATTCTTCCATTAACCCAATACTTTTTTAAATAAATTACGTTACATGTAATACATAGGTCTTAATTTTGCTTCATTGTGATATTATGTCAACTTGTGAAATTGACAAGAGCAGTTTAAATTTGACTGACATCATGATGAGTAAGTATAGGATTTCCTCATTCTTTAAATATGAAACCAATAATGATAAAATGACCTTTTCTATGAATTTGATACGAACTTATATGTAAATAATGTTTTAAATATTTTCCTCCTGCTGTTTTAATTTATTTTACTTTCTTTTTATACACTAATATTAAGATTACTGTCAGATCTTTGTCTTACTTAAATAAATCTTCACATATTTTGATAGTCATGATCTATACTGCGAATATTCTTCATTCCTTCAATATTAAACAAGTTTTTATGTTAATATTCAAGAGTAGAATAATGGTCTAAGTTTTGACTTTTGAATATTATTATTAATGTGGTTTGGATGTATGTAATAGTTACAACACATTATTTTTTCAAATACAGTTTTATGAACAAGATTAATAATATTTATTTTGAAGAAATATCTACTTAAAAATTGCAAGCAGTTTATTGTCTCCAAGTATTGTCTTGAAGGTTAACGGTCACAAAGAAATGTATATTTATCCACATAACAGTCACCAGAGTCATAAATCTTGTCCGATCTTTAATGTACTACTTTTTTAAATTTATTTATTTATTTATTTATTTTTTTTTTTGTTTCACTCTAGTGCTAATGCTAGAGTGCCTGCAAGTTAACTCCTGCCTGACAGAACGACATGTTAATAACATGTTAGTGGTTTTCACTGCTCAGCTCCTTAAACTGCGGGTAGACGGCACAGTATTAGCTTTACTTCCCATCTTTTCCTAATGGTATATTGTAAGTAATTCTTTCGTTAACCCAATACTTTTATATATTTCATTCCATTCAATACATGGGTCTTAATTTTTCTTCATTATGATGTGATATCTACTGCTGAAATTGACTGGCGCTATTACCCCTTAGGATAATGACCAACTGATGTTTATGTTTTACATCATCAGTTGTCATATATTTTATTGGGTTTTAGTGAAATGCATCAGACATCTTCATTTATTTTAACTTTTTAAATAATGTTATTTCAAGATTTTCATATAAAATCTTATATTGCTGTATCTGTTGTTATTAAATTTTGTTTTCTTCTTCAAAATACTTTTGTATTATTATTGTGGCTGTCAATAAATAAAATAAAGTTTCCAAAATAACATTTCAATTTTTTTATCTCTCTTACTCGCTCTCTCGATCGCTGTCATTTGCACTCTCTCTCTCTCTCTCTCTCTCTCTCTCTCTCCTTCCTAACTACCGGTATATTCTGAGAGACTGTGTGCTGTGTCCTGTTCATTCTAAGCCAACTTGGATATGCGAGAAAGCTTGCCGGTAGGTTCTCGTGGGTCGGTGATTCTTTACGGTGATATCCCGGCTTTTTCCTCCACCATTAAGGGGGCCCCGAGTGGCCGAGTGGTCTAAAGCGCTCTTCGTTACGGATCACTGCCATCTCACCTCTGTCTGCGGCGGTTCGAGTCTAAGATTCAGCCAATGTGGGCATGTGAGAAAGCTTGCCAGTAGCTTCTCGTGGGTCGGTGGTTCTTTCCGGGGCTTTCCGGGTTCTTCCTCCACCATTAATACTGGCCGCCATGTATAGCCTATCGTGTGCTGAAAAATGGCGTTAAACCCCACAACAACAACAACATCCTCCACCATTAATACTGGCCGCCATGTATAGCCTATATTGTGCTGAAAAATGGCGTTAAATCCTATAACAATGAAAACAACAACAACAACTCTCTCTCTCTCTCTCTCTCTCTCTCTCCTTCCTAACTATATTCTAAGAGACTGCGTGCTGTGTCCTGTTCATTCTAAGCCAACGTTGATATGCGAGAAAGCTTGCCGGTAGGTTCTCGTGGGTCGGTGGTTAACCCCCAATTCCCTACATGCGTACGTGCTAAATGGACGGCCCCTAAGTAGTTATTGACATTGGTTCAATTAAATAAACGTTCTAAGATAATAAATATCGATTCAATGCATATCAGCAGTAACTGCAAGAGCAAACGAGGGGCCTGATTTGGATCCTTTTGGCCAGGTCCCTTAGACTTATGTGCGGTGACCACCATCGTGAGCATGGCATTTGGAAATAAACTTTAAAAAAATTATTATACAAACTTAAGTTACAATTTTCTTCCATCACTTACGGGCGAACCCTCCACCCCTCTCTCTCTCTCTCTCTCTCTCTCTCTCTCTCTCTCTCTCTCTCTCTCTCTATATATATATATATATATATATATATATATATATATATATATATATATATATATATATATATATATATATATATATATATGTGTGTGTGTGTGTGTGTGTGTGTGTGTGTGTGTGTATTAATTCACAGATAACAGTAACCCTAACCATAAAGTAAACAATTGCATTTTACTCCTAAACCGTTTGATTTATTGTCATTAACAAAGCTATAGGGCTCTAAGATACAAATACTGTAGTCAAAACAGCAACAAATCGCATGTCCTTTCAGACCAACATTGCCGTTGGGTGGAAAACTATAGTGATAAATATGGGGATTTTTGTTGGCCGGGAAAATGCCAACAAAACCCTAATAGGACAGGTAGGGAAAGCGAATATGAACATAAGCTCTCCGAGATAGACATAACCAGAACATGCATTCCTAAACATGGGTTTGAAGTTCAAGCCAACAACTAAACTTCTACATAGAAAATTTCAGTAACAGGTAAAGAATTTACTAGAAAATTCACGGTAATGAAGTTTTTAAATGGTAAACAAAACATAACGAAAACATAATTTGTAATGATAAAGTTCTTGGTACCCGCAACATTCAGCCTCCTGCGATTCATTGTGATGGAAATAACAGAACGAACTTGTATGCAGGCATCACAGCATATACCCGAAAAATCGCAAAGAGATAAATGTGATTGTGCAAAGATTAATAAATTATAAATTTATTGCAAATAAAATTTCCGGCTACTTAAGCCCACCGATAATGTTAGACATAGGCACATTTACACCTTGTTAAAAATTCAGAAATTTCAATCTTGGTCAGTCACTTCTAAAATTCCCACATGAAGGCCCATCGTTTATTTATAGTGAGCGAATCGTATAACATTGCGCAATAAATATACTCCTTTTTGGCGTGTGTGAACTGGATTTTTAACGTAGCTTTAACAATGTTTAAGCATTGGGGCATCATACCGGAGACATGTAGCATGATGTCCCACCCAGTCACATTATCCTGACACCAGGCCGACCAGTCCTACCACTAACCTCTTAACGCTGAGCAACTAGCGAGGCAACTGTGTATACCATTTTTATTAATCTTTGGTATGGCTCGGCGTGGGTTCGAACCGGCGACCAACCTCATCCTAGAAGGAAGCTATAACAACCAGGCCACTGGGGCGGTCCCTTTGACGGCTAAACATATGGCGTATCAGAAACTAAGTGTTAGGGAACTATTTCAAGAATAACCACGACCAGAAAGCCCCGTTTTAGAAGTTAAAAAATTGTTAAAGCTGGGTTTTAAAAAGTATAACTTTTAATTTATCTGTAATTGGTTCCTACAAATATCTGACACGTTAAAGCCAACCTACACGTGCTAACTCTTGCACATACCTTCCTTCCATTCTAAACACACTTTTATTTGCATTCTGAAATCTCATATTATTAGGTTACACATAGATTATGTTGCAGAAATGGAAGATTTTCATAAAGCAAAAATACAAGGAAAATGACAAAATTACCAAACTCTTAAAAGATGTATCTCGTCAAGGCGCATCTTTTGACAGAACTGTTATAAAATTCGGATGATCTGTCCGATAGCTACAACCCTAACCATAAACCTAACCCCTACATATGTGGGGGCGCTAAGTGCTGCAGACAGACGAACCACTATATACCACTATATACAAAATATCTCGCCAAGGTCGATCTAGGAAAGAAAACCGCATGACCAATTTCCAAGTAATTACAGAGATATTTCATAAAAAAAATCATAAAAGCAACCCTAAATGACAAATATCCATTTTCAAATAGAAACATCTGTATTGATTTTGATGAAAAAGTAAATATCGATAGGGCTCCATGAGACACGGATGGCGGTGAAAACCGTCCGAATCATCATGTCCGTCCGTACGTTATTACCAGAAAACCACAACACTAAACCATAACCCTAATTAACAAGAATGAAATTTTCTCCAAAATGACTCAACTGATTTTAGTCAACGATGTTTCGTTGGATTACTCTTGACAACGCTCATCTTCGGACACAAGTATCGTAAAATTACTATAATCTGTCCGCTCGATACAGTGCAAAAAGCTCATTTCACATTACAGTGAGCGTTGTAGGTCATAGATAAAAAATTTTTTTACAGGAACAAAAAAAAAAAACAATCAGTATTATACATCATGTCTTCATAAATTGAAACCGCTCCGGTGGCCTACTGGTTAGAGCGTTCGCCTCGGATGCGGGAGGTCGTGGGTTCGATCCCCGGCCGAGTCATACCAAAGACTTACAAAAACGGTACTAACAGCTGCCTCAGCATTAAGAGGTTAGTGTTAGGACTGGTCGGCCCGGTGTCAGGATAATGTGACTGGGTGGGACATCATGCTACATGTCTGCGGCATGATGCCCCAGTGCTAGACATCACTATAAACTGCCACATTGCAGACATCGTAGCGATATGACTGAAAAATTGTTAAAGCTATGTTAAAATTCCAAATCACATCACATCCAAATCACATAAATGAAAACATTATATCAAAATTTAAAAGCAACCTAATAAAAACTATTTAAAAAAAATAAAATCAGCTTTTTGTTTAAAATAAACCAAAACCAAATGAAAACCAAACAAATGCGGGTTGCTTTTACTTCCGTATTGGTAATGTCGTGACTGAACACGTAGGTCATCACCCGCGGATTATAACACACCTGATTCTCCCCAGAACACCATTACCACCACATTTATGCATCGAGACCGTTTCGGTGGCTTAGTGGTTAGAGCGTCCGCCTCGGATGCGGGAGGTCGTGGGTTCGCTCCCAGGCATACCAAAGACAGGTTACATATTAAACAAATTATTATTGAGGTTTCACGACACGCACACACACACACCGTTTCCTAGGCGTACGTACGTTATCTGTAGACTCCCTAGCCCCCCCCCCCCCGACACGAAAGCTTATGCATTTTGGTTAAACACCCTCCCCCTCCATGCGTACTTACTAAATAGATGGCCCCTATTACCGACTTTAGGGTGGTTACCTGCCACCCTATGGCCATATAAAGATGCGGTTACTCTTTTTAAACGATGCTCTCCTCTACCATAGCCAAACCATCGGTTGTTGTTACCTCGATTGCCGTTTCCTCGGTACCGTTGATAGTTGTACAGGCTGCTATTCATATTACTACTCAGTTTAACTCTGTTTGGTCTACAATGGGCTTGAGATATAATGTATATTTTTTTAAAATTTGAATTGGCCCAGCGTCATTCTGCAAGTTCAGCTGCTTTTTGACCATCCTCATCTCTCGCAAAAAGTCATCATAGTTAGAGAAGGTGTCGAACTTAGGGCAAGTTTGGCTCTTCAGGAGGTCACTCCTCAGGTCGACCATTCCTAACCTCTTAATGTTGAGCAGCAACAGAGGCAGCTCCTAATAACATTTTTTGTTAGAAGTATTCGGTATGACTACTACAATTCCACAGTTAATTTTTGAATGTTAAACTAACGGGAAAAAGTGACAGTGCTGTTCTTTTAACCATTTATATAAATGTTAACTGTACTGAATTCGAAAAATGAAAATAAATGCAGCTATTGTATGTGAATTCATGATGTGCAAAAATTTCCATTGTCCTGACTGACGATCACCAAGCCAAAATAATGCAATGTTTTTTAATAATCTTTCCATGAAGCAGTGGGGGTGGGTGGAAGTAGAGAATAGAATAGTACAATAGTAGAATGATATACATGGTGGTATAGAAATCGGCTGAGGAGTCTCACACCAATAATTGAGGACCATCAATTTGCTATCATTTGTATGATGCAAATATAGGAATTGAATAGCATTTGAATATAATGACAGAGTTACTTGGGTTTCTGCCGAGGGTAATGAATTATGGAGTGAAGTATGAACTTTGTGATCCAGCAGAACATCTAGTGAATGGAATAATGCATGAAAACTTTTGTTTGCTTACTAATGATGATGTAATTTCTGACATGTCAAAGAGAACTTTAAACATGCATACAGTAAATTCTGTATTAAATAGCAGGAGGGAGGAAACAAAATGTTTGCTCATTTTTTGCAACTAGATTAACCAAGGACTTGCATTTTTATATAAATGTGTGTGCCTTAATATAATGATACATAGCATCCTCTGCTGATATATGACTTATTTAAGTCCACCTAAGCTTTATATTGTTAATACCATTTATCAAACACCCTCATGGGCTTTATGTAGTAGCATTATTAATGAGATTTATGAAACCCAGGGTGCATATGACAATGTCTTAAACCATTCAACCACCAGAGGCTGTTTTTATTTGTGTCTGGGAAATTGTGATGCAGACATGTAACATGATATCCCACCCAGTCGCATTATATTGACATTGGCCACTGTATATTCAAGTACTAAAGAAATATTTGACGAAGATAAATGTTTTATTCAATATTTTTTTTATACAGAAAAACAGTAACAATAACAATAACAATATCTAAATACAAACAGATGATGGAATTTAACAATGAAAAAGAGTTAAAATATAACTAAGATGGACATAAATATTACATATGTTTCATTTCTCTCCTTTTCATAATTATTACAAGACCTGTTAACATGTGAAAAAAAAGCCTTAATCATAATGCAAAGCGCTAGCAGCAAAAATGCAATCTCTTAGTACATAAATTGTGTTATGGTTTTATTGAAATTAATGGTGTTTATAAATCACAATATAAATGTAGTACTAATATTAGTAACCTTACTCTTACCAAGCGGACAGGGTACTAACATGAGCATATACGTGTCAATGGAGCAAGCTGGGTGTGATTCACAACTGGTGCTCTTTTAGCCTAATGTCATATAAATCACTGTTGTCAACCTGAAGGATATACAGCCTGTCATAGGTGGCTTTGAAAAAAGTTGTAGAAGGGAATTTCATCGGTAAAAATTAAATTCCAGTTTCTGCCTGATTGAGTCAAAATGTTTGGTCAAGTTTGATTCATCAAACATTCATTTGCAAGCACCCTATTAATATAACTTTCACTGCATTATTGTAAAGAGAGCAAAAGTCTATAAATTGATTTTATGATAAATACTGTTGACATGTGAAAAACATATATACTCACAAGGAACATAGCCCATTAGTTTTAATCTGCATGCACATAATTTTTTATCAAGGAATATACTGAACTGTTATTTGCCAAGTTAAGTTTCAGAAAGTAACACTTATAATGCACTATTACATTAATGTGTCAACAGGTACCCTTTGTACAAGAACAATACAACTTTATTTAGACCATGATAATTCTGTCCTTATTTTCCTTTGAAGTAATATTTAATGTATAGGATGTCTGAATAAAATGAAAATAGATCATTTCACTTATAGCAATTATGATATATATCACTGCACACACAAAAAACATACCTCTACATCCTCTTTATCTTGCTCTCTCTCTCTCTCTCTCTCTCTCTCTCTCTCTCAACAATAAAGGGATTAATATCAAATTAAACCCAATTTAAATGAGAAGTATATTCGGCACAACAAAGATAATAATACTTTGTCTCTTTTAACTGAAAAATATAGGAGAGCACCAGTAACATAGAAAACTTTTTTTAATTATGTGACTTATAAAATTCCTGGTCTAGGACCACATCTTTGAAAAACTTATTAACGCAGCTAAGCAACCAAAGAGAAGAAGAAAATTTACAGTTGCATAAAATAGAGATATGATATTACCATAATAATATTTCAGATCTATATTTAATGCAAAAATATTTCAACGAGATCTTTTATATTTCTAAACTATACAACTAAAATCGTTTCTTTCTAATAAGTCCAACATTTTTACTCGGCTAATCATCCCAGTAACTATCTGAATAATTATTATTAATTATGAACTGCTGAATTGTCCATAATTTGTATGTTTTCAGGGATATTAATCTGTTGAAAATAATCACTTAGTTAATTATGTGAAAATGATTATTTTACTTTTATGCAGATAGGAGAAAATGCGATATTTGTTTTGCAAATCACCGATTTTATTTTATTTTTTACTTATTATTAAATTAACTCCTTTTTAGTTGCCCAGATAACTTAGCTCCTTGTCTTTATAAAATTATCTATCACCGACAATAACATCTATAATAATAATAATAATAATAATAATGCTTTATTTTTAGAGGGTGACTCATTAGTCAAGGACTAATGTTGCTTGAGGCCCTCTTATGGAGAGCATCACAATGCACATTATATGAAGATAGCAATAATTGCTGTTTATTTTAACATGTTTAGTATTAAAATACTAAATTCGATTAGCTATTAGAAGCACATACATGCTCATAATATCTTTTCTTAAATAGTCTAATATTTTCAGCAGATTTTACATGTAGTGGAAGCTTATTCCACATAACTGAACCAGAATATTGGTATTGTGTTGAAAATGGCCTGAATAAATCCTGAAGATACCCTGGTGCAGTTCCATGTAGACATTTATATAAAAGAACTGCCTTGTGAAAATCTATCCTGTCATATATTTTGAAACATTTTAGTTATATAAATAATGCTTTTGAAGGATGATCAACAGATGCATCTAAAATTACATGTGCTGCTCGTTTCTGAAGTTTATAAATCATGTCAAGCTCAGATTTAGCACAATTTTCCCATACATTATAACAATAATCCATTTTTGGAAGAATATATGACTTGTAGTATAAATTGCGAGTTTCCGTAGGTAAATATTTCTTGATTCTGCTGAGAAGGGCAATTTTGGATGACAGTGTTTTACAAAACTTATCAATATGGTCATTCTATTATAAATTATTATCTACGGACACACTACAAGCCTTTCGTGTTTGACATTTTCTAATGGATGATTATTTATTGCAAGAGACAGTTTTGAGTTCCCTTACCTGTGTAGCTTAAGTGATGTCCCCAAAATCATACATTATGTTTTATCTTCATTAACTACCATCCTATTTTGTTGTGCCTAGTTATGGAGTCAAATAAGGCCTGAGTTTAATCTTGTTTGGTTAACTTCATTATCATAACTAGACATATACAAAGTTGCATCATCTGCAAACAAATATGTAATTGTGGATTCATTATTTAATGGCAGATCATTGATATAGATAAGGAAGAGGAGAGTGCCCAAAACTGAGCCTTGAGGGCCCCCTGAATGCCTAGTGTGAGTCTGAGAGCTAATATTGCCAATGCTTACTTGTTGAGACCTTTGGTTTAGGTATGATCTAAGCCAGTTTAAAGAAGGATTGTTGAACCTGTAACAGTTCAATTTTTTGAATCAGAATTTCATGATCAATAAGATCAAAGGCTTTCTTGAAATCAAGGAAAACAATCCCAGCCATATGTCCATTATCCATTTTTATCCATTTCCTTCAGCCAAAGATCAATTAATTTGGTAAGTTCTGTTTGGCACGATTGGTATTTTCTAAATCCTGATTGCATTTTATGAAATAGAGAGTATATTTCAAAAAATGTATAGACCTGAATGGCTAAATGTTTTTCAAATAGTTTTTACAATACTGATAGAATTGATATTGGTCGGTAATTTCCTGGATCCTTCTTTTCTCCTTTCTTAAAGATATGTGTAACCTTTGCACATTTCAGTGTTTCTGGAAAATTGCCAATCATTATTATTAAATTTATGATATGCATTAGTGGCTTTGTAATTACTTGTGCAGCCATTTTAAGAATTCGTGGACCAATACCATCCAATCCAGAGGATTTATTAATATTCAGCTTAATTACAATATCAAAAACATCAGCTTCACTAACATTGGCTACTGAAAATTAATTATCACCAGGAATTTTAGCTATTATAAATAACAGAAGAGCATCAAGTTCAATTTTTTATGCTAGTCTGGTTCTGAATACTTTTATTGGAGATATTTATGAAGAAATTGTTGAACATTTCCACAATGTCTTGTACAGATGTTGCCATATCAAATAAACAGTGTGACCCCGCTATAGCTTGCTTTGATGTAACACGAATTTGGATATGACATGGCTATGGCATGGCTTCTGAAATTAAATATACATGTACTCTTCTCATAGGGGCCCTGAGTGGTCAAGTGGTCTAAAGCGCTCTCCGTTACGGATTACTGCATCTCACCTCTGTCTGCGTTGGTTCGAGTCTAGGATTCGGCCAATGTGGGTATGTGAGAAAGCTTGCCAGTAACTTCTCGTGGGTCAGTGGTTCTTCATGGGGTTAGCCCTGGTTCTTCCTCCACCAATAATACTGGCCACTATGCATGTTATATCATAATCTGCTTATCCTGACATCTGGCCTGAGTACTGTATGTTCCGTGAGATCTCATTACTTTTTTTCCTTAAATCATTTTTGGTAGTGGATATCATCCTCACAAGGAACTAGCTCATAATGGATGTTTTGGAAGAAATAGTGTTGGTTTATTGGCCGCTCGCTAGTAATTAATATTTTTATTTTCACTGAACTCTGTAAGTGGATTGTAAAATTAAAGAACACTCGTATTTTCTGTAGTAATCACTACCAACAGAACGGAACACCTGTGTATTCATTTTATGATGGCCTTCTAAAAAAAAAAATGTATGATGGAAGGCAGCATTACTTCGCCAACAGAAATGTAACGGGAAACAACCCACCAAAACAGAGATCCAATTGTTGGTCTATCTATGATAACGAGCTTTGCTACAGTCAACAAACTTTTGAACGTATGAAACATAAGAAACTGCTACAACTGACCAAACAAATGCTATTTCCTTTTTTTCTTCATGAAAACTTATGCTTACAATTGCTAAAAACATTGGCACAAAACGCAAACTAAATGTCCAGACTTTTGAAGCCATATAGTCTACATATAATCAAAAGTGCCCCTTTTTGCAAACGCTTTTATAACCCCTCCAGCCCACCATATTTTAGGTAACTTAATTGGTTGGTTAAAACAGGGTTTGATTTATAACACAACTGGGTTCTATGGAGCCAAACTACACTGTTACAGCAGGATCCCACTGTATTGCTTTATTAATAGGAAAAGCATGGAAGCATCAGCAAGTGTGATCAGAAATGCAATATTTTGAATATTAATGTACAATGAATTAGCTAATACAGATATGTCTAGTACTAATAATTAGTGAGCCGTAAAAAGTTAATGCTGTTCAGGACTGAGGAATTATGCTTGTGCTCCAAGACTTAGTAGAGGTCACATTCTCTGTGTAAATTTGCTGTATGTAGTAGCTACTGTACATGGCTTTCCGTGGAGAATAACACAGTTCTTCTCCATCATAAGAATGACATTCTTCACTGGATCTGAAAGATAAAAACTTCCAGTAAGTAAGGAATTAAGGGATTTCATATTTATGATACTTATATATTTTACTGTGTGCCTTACAGGTTCCAGTAACTAATGCAGAAAAATAAAAACTATATATATATAGAAAATATATATAGTATGTACGCTGTATCAATGATATACCTCAAGATGTATAAATTTTTCATTAAAAGGAAACAAGACTTGCTGGTATATCAAATTGTTTTATAATGATACTTTTAAATCCATGTTTTAGGATGTATGAATACATACCAACCTCTGACGAGGAAAAAGTGTAATCCAAGTGGACAAAAAGAGAAATAGAAGCAGAAAAAGAGGAATCCACATATAACATGCTACAGTTTCAATAAACAATGATTTATTTGCCCCTCTATTCTTTTAACATCCTTTACTGCTTCAAGTTTTCATATGTACCACTTTTAGTTTTAGAAAGCAACAGATTTTCATGTTGCATTTTAAAACACTGTACCAGCTGAGACCATGAATGTTTTGCACACCAGTAGAGCACAAAGTACTGGGTTACTGAGCCTGGATCTGTATTCACTTTTATGTTTGTTAACAATACTGAACAATCTCTCACTGTCAGCATTAGAATGGTAAAGAACCAATATTCCTTTCATAGCCTGACAAAGAAGAGGAAATTTATATCTTCAAGTGATTGTGTCTTTTAGCTGGGAAATAAGGTGCCACTGCACATCAACTCTATCTGCATTAAGTATATTGTCAGGTAGAATCTAAACTTTATATTTCAGGAATTCTCCTTCCAGATGATCCAAGGCAGACGAGGGTATTAGAAAGTGATATCTCTTGAAAAAGAATCTAACACTTTGGAAGCTTTTTGACTGTCTCTCATTTACATCAGCAACTGAAGCTTTAAAAGCACTTCATCTCCATATGGGAATTTCTGGAGCATGTAATCACAGGCTGTAGCATAATAATCTCAAAAAATTATCATAAAACACGTTCACAGCTAGAGTAGAACTGTGTTCTATGAATTCTCTTGCTTCTGCACCAATAGCAAGATCTTCATTATCTTTCTATTAAGAACTTGGTAAATAACACCTCTGTGTTTATGACATTCATGTCCGCACTTTAGTTCTGCTGCAGATAAGAAGTTCCCTTAGTATTGGAGTTCGTAAGACGAGCCATTCATATATTCATCTTTGAAGGATTCGGGGTTTTTTTTGTCTTTTTCTGATCCACCTGTGAATTTTTTTGAAAAAATATATGTGCTCTAACACAAACATCGACTAGAATACATCTGAAGACTTTTAGAGCCAAATAGTAAAATTATTTCCACATGGCCTGCAATAGATGTCACGTGATGCTGCCCTTGTGTCCTCATCTTTGTAGGATTCTGTTAATTTTTGTTTCGTTTACTTTTGGCTTTTTCTAATCCATCTGTGAAATTATTTGAAAGGAGATATTTTTGCTCTCATACACGCATCGACTCAAATAAATTACACTTTAGCACCAAATACCTATAGACTGGTTTTGTACTAAATATAAATTAGAAAAAAGAATCTGTGAGTAAAGATTAAAAATTAGAAAACCAGTCTGTTGTCTCGTAAACTAAGCCATGAAGCTGCTATGTATAGAATACGAGGTCAAAAGTTTGAAAGTAGAGCATGTTTCTGGGTAATAGGATAGTTGCTATAAATAGAACATAATACTGTTAAGAAAAAGCATGGACAAGTTTACTCTTATATTGTAGTTATGTAGAAGCCATCTTTTCTAAAATATGGTATGTGGGATTAATGGGATGTTAATAAAAGCGAGAAAACAAACAATTGATTGTTTTTGGAAGGTGGATATACCGAAAAAGCGTAATCCATATACGTTTAGGTGTAAGGCGTAAATTAGTGAAAAAAAAAGCGTAATGATTGGCATGTATGTGTATGTAGTATAAATAAATTTATAGTTTAACATGACTCAAAATTATGCAGCCACAAAAAGTTCATTATCAATGTCCTACAAAAATGTCATCGATTATTGTAATAATAAAGCATAATGATACATTTCAAACAGATCACTGAAATTTAAAGATTATCTGTCTCACTGTCACTTTACTTTAATGTTCTTTACACTGTAGGTACGTATTAAATCCGACCTTCATAGGTCACATTTTCTAAATTGTCATAAAATTTATTATTATGCACAATTTTGCATCACCCCTCACCCATAAAATCCCTGTGTAACTTCTTTATGGATGATATCTTAGAAGTGTATCACTAATCAAAATAACCGATGAAAATTTATTTCACTTGTATGAGATAATAAAAATGTGTTAGTAGATTGAACACTTTCATTTCCAGTATAACCATGATCATCCCATACAAGTTTCTGAAAACATAAGACATCTTCATTATGGTAAAATGCTGATCAACTTAAATTTTTTAAATTCTAGAGCCAATAGCATAATGAAACCATGATAGCTGGTACATGTAGTTGAAATCACCTTAGGAGAACCTTGGAAAGTGCTTCAACAGAGTGCCCCGGACAGAGGATGTTGGGGTTTTAATGGCTTATGCTCAAATAAGGGGTAACAGGAGTCTGCTAATGTTACCGACTACATTTCCAGTGACATGGCAAAATAACATACTCATAGACATTAATGTCCTCAAAGCATTTGCTATTACCAGTAAATGGGTTATCAATGGATGCAATATTATCGGAACATTTCTAACTCAATTGGCATGTGACACTGAAATATGACATAGAAGCAGTATATGTCAAATGTAACAGGAGGATTCACTGTCACTCACTGCACTAACTGACTGAGGCAATGTGCCTTTATAATGAAACTAAAAAATATTGGCAAAATTCATGACTGAAATGTGAAAGTAAGTTTTGGTAGTTAAAAAAATTGGAGATTTGGAAAGGGGCTGTCCATTTAGTACATACACATGGAGGGGAGCTGGGGTTAACCGTAATGCATACACTTGCGTATGGAGTGGTATAATGATAACGTACGTACGCATAACCTATTCGACTGGGTTCAGTTGGCATTTGAATTTTAGCGGACATGAGACAAACTTTTTTAAAGTTACACAGTTATTTCTTGGATGCAGCCAGACATTCAGTGTCGGTGGACGATCTGTTTTATAAAAAAAAACATAAATACTATTAATCCTTGATTGTTCATACGTGAATTAAATATAGGCCGTTATACAGAATTGGGGTGGTCAAGCATACGTACACAGGTTGGGGTGTGTGTAAAAAAGTATGCATGTGTACAGGGAGGGGTGTAGGGGTGAAGCTTTGCCAGACTTTTGCATACATACTAAATGGATGGCACCAAAGAAGCTGGTGCAAGCCTAAACTTAGTATGTTACCTGTAAAATCAAATAAACTGTTATTAAAAAAAAATAACACATAGGAATTAAAAGATCAACTACCAAATATTCAATAACCATTGTAATTCCAACTATTGTCAACTTATTAATGGTACTGAAACTAACATTAGTGAGCAAGACAAGAAATTATGTACCAGCTTTTTTTCCCACTAGACACTGGCAAATTTAAAATTAAGAACTATCATGGGAACAAGTCCTATAATAAATAAAATTGAAGAATGATGCTTGATTGTGGCACCAATAGTAACATCAGTGCAGGTAATGAATGGCCATGACATCACTTTCATCATTTTTATCATCAAAGCGTGCTACTGAATAAATGCTCCCACCATAAATCTTTAAAAAAAATGACAAATGTGAAGAAAGCGGTAAGCAGTTTAGATTCTGTTGATGTAAATTATTTAGTGTGTAACTATTCATCGTTTAATATATCCATAGTTGTTTAAAAGTCTTTGATTCAGATTTTTTTTGCATTACAGAAAGTGAAACAAATCTAACGAAGCGTTTTGATACTTTAAGAAATATTGTATAATAATTAATAGCAGCAAGATAACTCATTTGTGAAAAAACAATAATTAAAACGCACACTTAATAGTTTGCAATTTAAAATGTACCTGTTAAAATAAATTGATCTATCACCACTTGTCAATCATGCCTATCAAATTAACCAATCAGCGAGTGTAAGTTATACACACCTACAGGCATTGCTTTTGTCCACCATTTTCCTCTGACAAGCAGCATGTGGCAAAAATGAATAGATTATTATAAGTATTTACAAAGTTTGCAATGATTTGTTGATTTCTACATAGATAAGGGTGAAAATAAAGAATGTATACGGTATCCTAGTGGGACCCAAAGTGGATGCACATTATGACAATAGTAACTGCAACAACACAATGGGCTTAACAAAACCTAATGACACTAATTCACATAAAACTGGCCGATGTATGCAAAACAAAAGAACATTCTTCAGCAGATACACTGAAGAATTCAACATTAACAAAATATAAAAACACTTGCAAATAAGAAAACATGGTTTACCTTATCTCATGCAAAATGTACAGTAGCATGTATAAGGAAACACAAAAACTTAACGTAAGAATGAACCTTCATCTTTCTGATTAACATACCCTAAAAAATAGACTTTAGTCTGGTAGATTTCTCTTTGCCTTTGATGATGCAGTCGTTCTGGATTTGCCCAATGCCATTACTGTTCAAATGAACAAATGAAAGAAAAAGAATATATTGCATTAGATGTCTATAAATCTTGCATACTATTCGTCAAAACAAAAAGGAATAACAACATACACATAATACATAAAATTGTTTATGAAACATATTAGATCATATTATTTGCATCGGAGTCCACTTTAAGTCAGTACTCAGAAATAAGTCCCTACATTTCTTTAATTAAATAACCCCTCATGATGGCACAACAACATAATCATATTTTTGGGACTGGTGACTGAAGGATTTTTAGCTAGTCTTTCCAACAGTGTCAATTTGTTATAATTGAAAATGTAACTTTCAATATGAAAAATCGGTGGTCACATTAAGCTTTATCACAGTATTGTGTGCTCTGATTTTATCTTTGCCTTATTCCAATTTCAAATATGGTCTATGTGTTAAGTATTTTGATTTGAAATACATGTAACATGAAAAGGAAAAGAAAAAGGTCAGCTTTTATATACTGACTATAAACTTAAAAACTGATGCAGACAGCATTAAGTTTCATAATTTTCACCTGCTTGAACTCTTTAACTTTAAACGTGACTCTACATCACTGTTTTCATTGATTTTTGAATTAAGTTTGCTTATATTTTCACAGAGTGTTTATGTAAATATACCAAAATAACTGTGTCAATGACAGTGACACACACACATACACACAGTATATATCCAGTTCTGTATTGTCTTCACAAAATTGTGAGCTTCATGTTTTAAGCTCATTTGATGTATCAGTATTATGGATAATGGGTACGAATGTGAAACCTTATGCAGCCCTTAAAATATAAATTTCTGTTCATTTCATGATGTTATCAATTACATACTGAACCATAAAATTTTAATAGAAGCAGAGATATCGAGTAAAAAAAACAAAATGGTAGAAAAGTTTATTTGAATTCTATATTGAAACACTTCTGGAAAACAAGCATAAAGAGAAATACTGCAAATTACGCTGGTCATTTTGTTCCTTCTTTCAGAATGATCTCTTGACAATGGATGAATTGTGGAATAAGAAATCAAAACAGGCATTGCCAACTTTTCAAAACAGTTTTTATTTTATCTTTCTTTTTTCATTTTTCCTATATTTTTTCGTCTGATATTTGAAAACCGGGCAAACAAAGCACTGTAGAGGTATAACCCTCTCAATAGTCTTTATCCTTACTAAAAAAAAACAAGTGCCTGTGACTGTAAATACTATTTAAGATGAATTATAATGTAAAGAATAACAAAGCAAACTAATAATAATTATTCATGACTAATGAGTTCGTGTGTGGTTTAGATTTTTTAATGAATTTTTAAAATAATTTCCCTCATATTGCTATGATGTCTGCAGTGTGATTGTTTATAGTGATGTCTAGCACTGGGGCATCATGCCACAGACATTTAGCATGATGTCCCATCCAGTCACATTAACCTGACACCAGGCCGACCAGTCCTAACACTAACCTCTTAATGATGAGCGCCAAGCGAAGCAGCTGTTAGTACCATTTTTGTAAGTCTTTGGTATGACTTGGCCACAGGATTGAACCCATGACCTCCAGCATCTGAGGTGGACTCTCTAACCAATAGGCCACCAGAGCGGTTCATGACTGATGAAGTCTAAAATAACTTGCAAGATGTATCGTTTTGTATCGATTCCCCATCTGTTGTATCAATATGTGTACCATAGCAGCTAAAGTATGCTGCTAAATGAAAGAGCAGATCATGAACATTCAAATTCATTTGCATAACCAGCATGTAAATCTGAAAATTAAATGATATGAAATCATCAATGTGAACAAACAAACATTGAAAATTTGAATAATGCACTTAATAATAATAATGTGAAATAACTTACACATGATGAATTGAAAGTGAAATATATAAGACTTAATGGAACTATTGCTTTTAATACAGATACATAGCACTTGTTGCCTTTAGTGCTTGTAGGAAAAATTAATAATTGTGGCTGATACAGGGTAAAATATTTACTTTATTGTAAAATGGAGCAATTGAACCCTTGTGACAAAGATTTTAAGCTTATATTAATAAATAACAGACAATTAAAAAATGACCATACAAAGCATAAGGTAAGGAAAACGTACCATTTTTTATGACAAATTGAAATGTTCTTGTTAGCTTGTCTTTAGCATAGGACTCATCTATAATATTTCAACACAGCGAAGATGTCATGTGAACATCTTTTTGACTATAAGGTGACAAAGCCCTTCTGTAAAGATCCATATAATTATCAGCTGAAATAAAGAAGGAAATAATCATAAATTACAATGATATTTTATGCGCAAAGGAACAGTAAAGATACTATGGTCTAAAGAAAAAACATGTTAAAAATAATGCTTAATTGATCAAATAATTTAACCTAAGAACAGTAAGTTTGGTGATTATAATATGGTGATAATGATGTTAGGGGTTCTCCATAAAGTATGTATGAAACAACTGTGATTTTTTACCACCTTTCCCCTTACAGACTGCACAGAATATATTTTTGTACACCCCACTGTGTAAACATATTGGTGAGTCACCATCCCTTTTCCAAGAATAGCTGGGACAATTGAATTTTGAATGATGAAGTTATTAGGATATTCATTAAATATAAGCAGAGGTTTAAATTATTACTAAGTAATGAAACTTTACAAATGAAAATAAGAAAGTGTTAAACAGCAACTAATATTTAGTAGATTTTATCAGGTTAAAAAGTGTAATAGTCAAAAATCAGAAAGTGACTAAATTTCTGATTTAAACCAATCGAACTGGATTACTGGAATATTTTCAGGATTGTCATCACTTGGAATGACAAAATGACCGATTTCAATTTTTATCACCAGCTTTGACATCATCGAAATCATGAACATCAACAGTTCTTTTCATGAGTGAGAACTATTGTAAGCTGTGTATAATCATGTGACATTTCATGCTGAACTGTAAATGGTGATAAATTCCAAACACAACACATACATGCTTTTGAATCTCACTATTATAAAAGTAATTGGACAATATGTGTCAAACAGGTAATCAATGTGCCTCTTGGTTCATCCAAATGCAATATGTTGTCAAAAAATGGCAAGGTACCGCTTCACAAATTCTCATGAGGCATCAGGGTTTGGATTGCATAATATGTCAGATCATGAGATATCCCAACCGGTCCTGTCAGAAAATGAAGAATAAATATGTCTTCCACAATGTGCACCATGGGCAAGAACACTACAAGGTAATCACACTTCATAACTTTAAGTAGTAACTGGCTCTGCTTGACTTGGCATAGGAGCCACTTTGCATCTAACTCATCTGCTGGTTATGATTCTGACTTGACTGGCTCAACATCTCTAAATAAACATCAGTTAGCAAGGGATTTTGACAACTGCAGCTGCAGAAAATGCTTATTAACAGTCACCCTGCTGCTAATGCTTTTTCAAAACACTTCACCCTCACTCCATGTATACATACTTTATGCATGACCCATTAGTTTAAGGGAAAAAACATATATGACAGAATGAATTAGACAGGTCAGTATCACAAGCTTTATATAAATCATTATATATTAATGGTAAATGTAAATTTATATGGACATGTTATTTCAGAGGTCTCGGAAATGCTTAATCACGCGTATTTGGACGCCAATGTTTTATCTTGGATGTAATAGGTGGGCGGCAACAATCAAAGACTTGCCTGTCATGCTTCAGCCACCTGCTTAGTGGGTAAATGTGTTGATTCATTAGCTGTGTTGATATTTACATTGACATAATTTAGTGGCTGAACGACCCATTGATATACAGGTTGCCATTATAAGAGTACATTAAAAAAGAACACGATGCAATAGCTGGGTGGCAGGTTCAAAGACTCTAACTGGTGGCTGGGTGGGACAATGTATTGATATTTACTGTGAATGAATTCAGAGGCAGAAAGAACCGGAGATGTAAATGTGGTCATTTATAAGCGTACATCAAATAAATAAATTTATATTTTATTATTGTCTTAATTTCTGAGCAAAGTAGAATAAGCAGTGCATGTGACCTCGGAATCAATACATTCTGAGACTTAAACAAAATACCATTCGCAAATTTGGATAAGTATTTTGGGGTTAAACAGCAAACTGACAAAGACTGTAAAGAGATTCAGAAGAGTACTCAAGTTCCTAGTCTAGAACTGATAGTTCGGATGACACATTATCTAAATGTATGAAAGAGCTTGGAATAAGACATTCTTTGGATTGATAAAATGTGCGTGTGTGTGTGTTTAACGCAGCTTTAATAATTGTTCAGTCCTATCACTATGATGTCTAAAGTGCGACAGTTTATAGTGATGTCTTGCACTGGCGCATCATGCCGCAGACATGTAACATGATGTCTCACGCAGTCACATTATCCTGACATGACACCAGGCTGACCATTCCTAACACTAACCTCTTAATGCTGACCGCCAAGCGAGGCAGCTGTTATTACCATTTTTGTAAGTCTTTGGTATGACTCGACCGGGCATCGAACCCACAACCTACCGCATCCGAGATGGACTCTCTAAACACTAGGCCACCGGAGCGGTGGGGGGAAGATGATGTTACATGTCTGCAGCATGATGCCCCAGTGCTAGACATCACTATAAACTGCCACACTGCAGACATCATAGTGATAGGACTGAACAATTATTACAGCTGCGTTAAACACACACACACGCACATACTCGTTTTCCAGAAATCAACTGGCAAAGAAGAACTAGTATCTTACGGTCCTGTAGTGCATATAAAATATGTACATGGTGCTATGCAAAAAAAACTTAAATTTTCGAGATATTAAACCCGCGATATCGTAGGAAGAAATGTAACTGCAAGAACTAAACTAAATGTAAATGAATTCTTACTAACAGTTTCATTATATATAATAGTACTAAATAGTAATAAAACAATGCGATCGTATTACCAATTCACGAAAACTGATAACGGTAACAGTCTGGCGTATATAATGTATGGTTTAAATTCCATTTTAATTTCAAAACTTATCTATTAAAATATAAACTTTTAACGTTTAATGAATTCAAAGTTACGTTTTAAACAATAATAATAATAATAATAATAATAATAATAATATTTGAGAAATTGAGACAATCCACGAAAATTGATAACGCGAACAATGGTGTTGTCAATTGAATTAGTAGTTAAATATTGTAATAGTAAACAATATAAAATGTAATTACACTGGACAACAAATTTTTACAAAAGTCATGTTACTGAAATAAAATTAGTCAATTCTTATCAATTTTTATGTGCTGAACACGAATATGACAGTCAAATTGCAAAATTGGCTCTAGTTTTTTTGTAATCTGCAAGAAATTAATGTTTACATAACGAAATGCATTCCAATAGTAAAAGGTCAACTGTAATAGCCTACCTATAAAAAATCAAGTCATTGACTACATCTTAGATTTCTTCGCCTGTCTCTTGTACAGCTGTTCGGGAGCATCTCTGAGGAGTGTCCAGCAGTAGTCAGCCAGCATTGTAGTGGACCATTTTCCCTGGTATCTTTGTTCCATTGTTGCGATATCTTGATGAAAACGTTCGCCGTGTTCATCACTAACAATACCACAGTTGCTAGGAAAGAAATCCAAATGGGAATGAAGGAAGTGAATCTTTAGAGACATATTGCAGCCAAGCTTCTTATACTTCATCAACATGTCTTCTACTAGTTCCTTATAGTTTTCTGCCCTAACATTTCCGAGGAAGTTTGTAGAAACTAGGCGAAAAGCATTCCATGCTTGTTTCGCGTCACCTTCCAGCAAGTTGTTGAACCGGTCATCTTTGAAAAGCTCTCGAATCTGAGGACCCACAAAAACTCCCTCTTTAATCTTTGCTTCGCTGAGTCGAGGGAATTTTTCATGCAGGTATCGGAATGCTGGCAAAGTCCGGTCAATGGCTTTCACGAAGTTCTTCATCAAACCTAGTTTGATGTGAAGGGGTGGTAGCAAGATTTTCTGAGCCTCAACCAGAGCTGGGTGTTGGATATTCTTCTCTCCAATGGCTACATTCTGCCTGTGAGTCCATTCCTTCCTCATGTAGTGCATTTCCCTTGCTCGGCTATCCCACTCGCATAAGAAACACATGTATTTTGTATATCCTTGCTGCAGTCCCATTAAAAGGGCAACTACCTTCGAATCACCACAGAGGTGCCAGCTGTACTTGTTATACTCAATGGAATTCAGTAGCTGCCTTAAGTTATCGTATGTCTCTTTCATGTGGACAGCATACGCTACTGGAATAGATGGAAGAATGTTTCCATTGTGCAAAAGCACAGCCTTGAGACTCAGTTTCGAAGAGTCCACAAATAGTCTCCATTCTTGTGGGTCATGAGTGATTTTTAAAGCATTCATGAGTTCCTCAATATCGGAACAGAATATCAGATTACTTTCCTTTCTGAAGAAAGGCTCCAATTGCTGGTGGCGCTTTCGATATGCAGTAATTGTGACATCTTCTTCTAGAAGATTCCATTGTTGGAGTCTTGATCCTAGCAATTCTGCCTTGTTCTTTGATAAGTCCAAATCACGAATCAGGTCATTTAGTTCTTCCTGTGTTATTCTGTGTGGGGTTGATGATGCACCACAGTGAAAATCTGGATCACTGCATGCTGATGGACCAGGAGAAGAACAGGTCGACTCACCTTTGTCTTCGTCAGATGAATCAAGAGAATATTCTGCTGGAGGTTCTGTAATAGGAAGTCCCTCACCATGTGGAACTGGTCTCAATGCAGACGGAATGTTTGGGTAGACTATTCTCGACTTCTTTCGCTTCGTTATTCCGCCGGAAAGAGGAGGAACCAAGCAGAAGTAACAGTCATTTAGGTGGTTGCTTGGCTCTCTCCACACCATTGGGACTGCAAACGGCATTGATGACCTTTTGCAATTCAACCACTGTGAAAGCTGTGTTGTACATGTAGCACAGCATATATGCGGAGCCCAAGGCTTGTCTTGGTCACCAACCTTGCATCCGAAGTAAAGATGATATGCCTTCTTCACTTGAGAATTGATACTTTTCTTCTGGTTGGCAAATGTCACTTCCCCACAAATATAGCAAAAATTGTCCGCGGTATTAACACACTTTTGAGGTATTACTGTTCTTTATTGTACGTAAATGGATAAAATAATAAGTTTTATGTAACAGTAGCTTGAACTGTCTCGCACAACGTCTAAAACATTTTAAATGCTGAACCTATCTGATTGGGCTTTATATAGTACACTGCTTACGTCAGCTTCAGCAGCCGCCTGGCATTAGTATAATAGGCCTACACATGTATAGTACACTGCTGACGTCAACTTACTTCAGCAGCCGCATGGCATTAGTATTGCATTGCATCAGAAAATGATGCAATCAACTGTGGATGATGTGAGCATGATGGTATTATGCAATGTTACATCATTATTCCGGATGTTGCTGCAGTCCTACTGGAGAAATTTACACAGTGAAACATAGAAAATGAGGTATATGAATATCTTCAAAACGAGAGCCAATACAAATTTTTCACGGTTATATTCGTGTTCGGCACACCAAAATACTACAGATTAGGGCCTTTTCAAGTCAGTAATGATTTCACTGTTGACCAGTGTTATCAGCGCTTAAATAAAACGTGAAATGAATTATTAGTAATGGTTAAAGTATATATACCACCAGCCAGATAACACAATACTATATTTCGAGCAGAACAAGTCTCAATGGCGAAAGGAACTAGGTTGTTTTCTTTAAAACCACAATGTCGAATGAAAACTGTCGTTTGTACCAAACTCATTTGCATATTTGCATATATGAATATTTAATGACTGGCAGGATTTCTCCGTTATCCCAAGTGATATCATCAAAATCATGAACCATAACAGTTCTTTTCTCAGGTGACAATTTTTGTAAGGTGTGTGCGATCATGTGACATTTCAAGATGGCTTAGGATGAGTAATTAATTTAAGACACGCTTCTGAATCTCACGCTTATAAAAGTAAAGGACAATACGTGTCTAAAAGGCAATCCATGTGTCTATCCAAATACAATACTGTCCCAGTCTGGTAAGGTATGGCTTCACAAATTCGCATGAGGCACCAAGGTCTGGAATGCATAATCTGTCGGAATCATGAGATAAAATAACTGGTCATGTCAGAAAATGAAGAGGAAAAAATGTCTTCTGCAAAGTGCACCATGTGCAATAAAACTACAACATATCACACTTCATAATTCTAAGCAGATATTGACTCTGCCTGACATGGTATACCAGCCACTTTGCATCTAACTCATCTGCTAGTTATGTTTCTGACTTGACTAGTCTTCATAAACATCACTGTTATCAAGGAATATTGACCCCTATCACTGCAGAACATACTTAGCAGCTACCCTGCCACATATACAGGCTACTGCTTTTTGAATTTTTTTCAACACATCCCACCTCCACTCAATGAATACATACTTTATGCTTGACCTATTAGTGTCACAGAAAAAATAAAGTGACAGAATTAACTAATCATATCATTATCACAAGATTTACCAGTACATGCATTATATAATATACAGGTGACCGCTCTGGTGGTCTAGTGGTTAGAGCATCCGCCTCGGATGTGGAAGGTCGTGGATTCAAACCACAACTGAGTCATATCAAAGACTTCAAAAAATGGTAATAACAGCTGCCTTGCTTGGTGCTCAGTATCAAGAGGTTAGTGTTAGGACTGGTTGGTCTGGTGTCAGGATAATGTGCCTGGGTGGAAGATGATGCTGCATGTCTGGGGAATGATAAACCAGTGCTAAACATCACTATAAGCTGCCACTGCAGACATTATAGTGATATGACTTAAATTGTTTTAAAGCTATGTTAAAAATCTAAAACACATACTGTAATATACAGGCAAATGTACGTTTATATGGACATGTTATTCGTAAAACTCGAACAGTACTGATTGTTATTGTCACCAGATATGGATATACACTGACAAAGTTATCATTCAACTTAATGCATCCGCTGAACAGACTTCTGATGTTAATGATCAGCTGACTGTAAAATATCAATATGATTACCATAAAGGTTGTAAAATGTCTGTTTTAGGAGATTTTTGGATGGATTTTGGTACGTATAGGATATGGGAAGATATGGACCAGTGTATAGACCCAGCAAAGTCTTTACAACTACTACGGTAACATACATTTGAGTGATGAAGCTGTATAATGTATATTTATCATTTAAGTAGACCAAAAAGGGTCTTAAAACTTGTGTAGTTATGTCACAAAATTTATGAGACTCAGTCAATTCAGTTTTTGATTTAAAATGATTAAAATTCGAATTATTTGTTTCCTTTTGTTTTGATTTTCTGTTGTCTACTATACATGAGTGCTTTGATATTTCAGGTCATAAAGTCTGCAATCAGCAAGTAAGTTAATAAAAACAATGACCCTCAAGATATAATTTAAGTCTGTTGTTGTCATTTGTATTAAAATGAATTTATTTTCCACTATAAATCAGATGGCTGTGGGAAACAAACAATAAACAGACGTTATGTAAAGTCCTAGTTGTGAAAGGGGAGTTACTCTGATATTGCAGTAAGACCAGCAACAAAAAAAATAATCTGATAATGGCATATACTTGTATTAATGTTGGAAATTTAATGTATCATTGTGTTGCACAAAGTGTAATCAACTTGAAAAATGGATGCTACTTCTATGGTACTCATTATGCCACCTGTGCCCTACAGCAAGAGAAACTTATAAGAAAGAATTAAAGAAATGCATTTGTAAATAACCACCCACAATGACTGGAGTTGCTCTGTGATTGTTGCTGAGAATGAACAATCAATATGAGGATGAAAGTACATATCAACCTAAGACTGTTTGAACAACAACCGGTGTTCCAATGAAAAGTAATAAATTGTGTATAATGCAGCTTTCAAGTCAACACCTGTTAAATGCAAAAGCCACCAAAAAAACGACATTAACATGCTTCACATTTTGATTCTTATTTGCTAACAAAGATTCGATTTCCTAGTCATTGACCATCACAGTAATCATATGATCTAACTCTTGTATAACATTATCAGACAACAAACTGGCTAAACATTTTGTTAAAGTGATAGAAATTTTAAGAAGATATTGATTCTATCTGAGAACATAGGTTAAGGATATTATTTTGAAACAGTAGTATTCATGGGTTTATTTATCAAATAGTGTACGCGTCAGCAATCCTGACATTTTCCCAAAATAAACTGGTGATTTAGAACTAGTAACCTATGGTCATGTGGTACATATAAGTACACAATATGTGGTGCAATAGATAAAATAAATACTGAAAAGGTAAAAAATATTGAGATACCACAGAACCAGTATCGTCGGAAGCTAGGCCACACCATATTGGTTTTTCCACAGGGGCTCGTATCGTCACTTACAACTGACCTGTCATACATGTACTATTATACGATATTTATGTTGTCGAAATATCTAAAATGGGGAGGCAAGGGTCAGAGGAAACTCGGACTAATGTACTATATAATGACTACAATATAGCACATGCATGACAGGTCCATTGTAAACAACGATACGAGCCCCAGTGGGTTTTTCAAAGATTTTTTTTTTACCAGTCCTCGAAAATTAATAAGGGTAATAAACTTAGAAGTGTTTTAATCGGAAAGAAATGTAATTGCCAGTACCCAAATAAAATGTAAATTATTTCTTAGTAACGCTGTCAGTATACATACTAATACGAGTACTGCCGTGTAGACAAAATAATGCGATCTTATTACTAAAACACGAAAACTGATAACGGTCATAAATGGGTATGAGGCGTACTGTTTCGTTTAATTTCAGTTCTAATTTAAAAACGTGTCTATTAAAAAATATAAACGTACAAAGAATTCATAGATACGGTTATAATAACAATAATAATGATAATAATAATAAAAATAAATAATAATAATAATAAAACTAAAACTACTAGCGAAATAACCTTGCAATTCAACCAATCCACGAAAATTGATAACGCCACCAATGGCGGTCTAATTTCAAATAGAACTTAAAAAATTGTAATAATAAACAAAATAAAATGTAATTACCAGCGCTGAAATGAAACGTACAATGCATTATTAGTAACGGTTCAAGTATATACACAACCGGTCTGATAACATAATACTAAATTTCCAGCAGCACAACTCTCAACGCCAATGTTATTTTCTATAAACCACAATGTCCAATGAAAACCATCGTTTCAACAAAGTCATTTGCATATTTGCATAAATGAATATTTAATGACTGGTAGGATTTCTCCATTATCCCAAGTGAAAGCAAGCTGACCTTGGAAGCCGACTTTAGATACTTTTAAGCCGATTATTTTTTAAAGGATATCGATAAAAAGGTTATTTTTTCAAAGCAAGCCGTCTTTGGATTCTTTTAAGTATGCTGATTTTATATATATGTATGTATGTATGTATGTATCTATATATATATATATATATATATATATATATATATATATATATATATATATATATATATACAAAGTCGGCGCACATAGGGAAACTACTTTGCTTCCATTTGACCAGTATTCATAGGAATTTTGGAAATAAATTGAAACATCGAAACAATTTTTAAAGTGACACAACATAGTACTTCGTGCATGGACATCGATGATCCAGGGTCACCTAGATGATTTGGACAAAAACAAAACCATCTGATGAATTTGTAAAGGCCAGAAGAGAAGCTGATTTTGCAGACAATATGATCATTTACATGGATTAAATTCCAGTGTGTTTTGATCTCATTCCTGGATGGACTGTCAATAAGATGGTGTTTGAAAGTGTGAGAATTAGCATGACTGGTGCAGATCTTAAATAAAATGACTTTAGTCCATGCAGTTTTTGCTTAAGGAGATTTG
The DNA here is from genome assembly GCA_028554795.2 of Sinohyriopsis cumingii. NCBI lineage: Eukaryota > Metazoa > Mollusca > Bivalvia > Unionida > Unionidae > Sinohyriopsis > Sinohyriopsis cumingii. The sequence goes on from CM068838.1 coordinate 86,529,402, forward strand.
TTGCCTCCAACAATAAATTTTCACTGTCTGACAAAGCTAAAAAGATATTCATGCACTGAAAGAATTGATCATATGTGTGCAGGAGAAGGGTTGGGTTAATGAGATGATGCTGCAATGGATTTTTTAAAAAAAAGTACACAGTTTGATACTTTTTTTAATAAAAATTTAAGCTGGAGTGCATTTTCCGACATGTAATTTTCAAATGATTTCAAATGTGCCCACAGCTTAAGACTGGAAAAGAAACTATGTGTCCCAGAACATACAGTGCACAAAAATGTACATTCAGAATTGATTTATGGTGTCTCAACATAAACAGTATATATAACTTTTTATGAATAACAAACTGATGATTGAGTTGCGTAGCTAAATGTAAGTGAAATTGCCATAATGCTTCCATGCTCTTACATACAAATATTAATACTATTGTCACTGTATGAATTGTTTGCTAGTCATTTAAAGAGTGATATATTTATTTCATGATCTTTATATTATTATTTGGCAGCATAAAATTGATTTTTCAACACACTTTGATGCAGTTCACTAAGCTCTATAACTGTTACAAGTTTCGCCAAAATGTTTCCAAAAGTGAAAAAAAAAACGTTGCTGCAATTGTACTGCAGAAAAAATATTTTTCCTTTTCTTGATGAGATCCACACTAAAATCTATTAACATAAAAATTCTTCATAGTAACATTTCATCTGAAATGTTAATTGCCATAACTTTTCCATTTATTATGATATTTTTAAAAGGAAAACTGTTCTGGAATGAGTTGAAGAAAAAATTCTTTTAAATTGATTCATTCCTTCATAGAAATTCAGAAAAAAGAAATTCATTTTCTGTTTGCTAAATAAAATCATTCTTACTTTGTTCACATTATTTTCACCCATCCATTCCTCCTTTCTGGGAAATACATATAAAATCTATGTCATGGTTTTAACCGAGACAAGTAAATCCCAGTCCAGGGGTTACATTGTCTCCCCACAAGGCTTGCCGAGTGCGGAGACATATAATGTAACCCCGTAACTGATATTTCCCTGTCTCGGTCCAAACCCCAATGTAGATTATTTTGCTCACCCAATATTTTCCTTTAAAGTAAAAAGAACTCTTCACTAGTGTAATATAGTTCATGTGCAAATGTTACATGTGGCTCATTAATACAAATATGTTAATGAGGACTGTGGTGTGATCGTTGCATCCAAAGTACACAATTTCTACACGTGAGCAAAGAAAAATAACAACATAAAACGTCACATAGTAATGAGGTATTATCACATTTAATATATGGATGTTATATGAAATTGACAATAAATAATTAATATTTATTACAAGAAACTTTCATTTTCATCAGTTTCAATTTTGAAAAGTTATATTGTAAATAATGAAACGATACAGGCTTCTCAGCTCTACTGTAGTTATACTTAGTACAGGCTGTAACGAAGAGTAAAATCTTGCTTTAGATTATTCATGGGTAATTAGAGATCTGTGTCACTATCGTATATAACTCTCCTTTTCTTTGGAGGAGGTGAAACTGTTTGTGACATACTTGTGTTGTCCTTAGTATTAATTGTAAAATTACTCCCATGTATAAATGACCCTCCAAAACTTTCAAGTTCACGGATTCTTTGAAAATTTATTCTTCTGTCTTGGAAACATGGCATGTGATACAGTAAATTTGCTTATGGATTAATGATTCCTTCTGGCTGGTAAGTGCATTATTTGTCATTAAATATTGTAGGTTTATCTTTCAGATCCAGTGCTGAATGTCATTATGATGATTGAGAGGAACAAAGTTATGCTCCACTGAAATCCATGTACCTGCTGATTGCAGATTTACACAGAGAATGTGACCTCTACTATGTCTGTCAGAGCGCAAACAGAATTTTTTAGTTTTCAACAGCACAAATTTTCAAGAATCACCAATTATTAGTACTAAACATGTTATTTGTATTGCTAATTCAATATACAGTAATACTGAAAGGGATGTACATTTCTGACCACACTTTCTGCTGTTCCAGTGATTTCACTCTTAACAAAGCAGTACTGGTTTACTCATGTTATAATGTTGCTCTGTTGCAAGATCAATTAATAGAGCTCCATTTTTCATTATTGTTTACCATTCTTGTTTAGCAAAGGCATCTGCTCCAATTGTATTTTACATGATTGTGTTATTGAATAATGGCTAAGATGTTGCTTATTATTTCAGCTTGGTAAAAAAAGTAAGGAAAATGTAAAAACATTACAGATTGTTTCTGATTGCTGATTAAACTTAAATGATGGCAGCCAGATTATGGACTATTCCATTAAAACATACATGGGACCCAGGAAGGCACTTTCAAAGTGGGATACTCACCCATTGATGCAGTTTAGAATTTTCTTATCATTTCAATATATAATCTGTGAAATCAATGTACATATATATATTTTTAAACTGCCTTCCCTGGGTACTATGTATGTTTAAATGGAACAGCCCTAAAATCAAAGCTTACAAATATGGAACATATAGTGAATAAGTTAAATTTGAAAGAATCTTGGGGGGGGGGAGCTCCACTATTTAAATAATTCGATTATCATATGTGCATGCTTTATATCTTGTACTTGTGTCAGTAATTGGCTTAAAGCACTAAATATGTATATATGTTCATAGATATATGAAACATGAACAGGCATCAAACCATGGGCAATAATTGTTGTTCAAAAAGTATTCACATAAAATATTTTGGTGGCTATCTGGATAGAAAGTAGTTGCCTATGGATCGAAACAGTTGGTAGTGGATGTGTTCCTCCTGTCAAGTAACAAAGTAAACAAATATGTACAGGCATGATAGAATGTTGCCTTTGCAACAGTAAACCACTTTTGGATACCATAAATTGTATTTATTGATTTTATAGAAAAATGACATCCAAATGACCAACGTTTCATGGTGAAAATTTAGTTTGATGAATTTCCCAGAAAAATTGTCCTTTTGGTAACAAAAATCCATTGTGCATAAAACATGTATACTGTTGTTTCATAATTTACTTACCTAGTTTAACATGTTTTGAAATGTATATATTTTCTGTATTCAGTCCAAACATTGTCATTGAGACTTTCTAATCGTGACTGCAGGCCATTTGCAATCGCAAATTGTACAGTTCTTTAATGTAAGGGTACAGTATGTGTGTTAAGTGTTTCCACTGAACTTTTTAAATAATGGTACAATGTACCTCTGCAAACAAAAAACGTGTGTGCAGATTAAAATTATTGAGGTACATTCATTGTAAGTGTAAATTTTCTTTTCAGTAAGTAGACAGTATTTGGCTTTTAATTGCTTTATAGACTTTAAATCTCTACACAATAATGCAGTGAAAGTTACATTGAGTGTTTGTAAATGAATAATTGAGGAATTAAGCTTACAAAATTTATACCCAATAAATGCAGAATCTGTGCTCCAATTTTACGATTAGATATATTTAGAATTGGCTTTTTGTCACAGCTACCATTAAATGACTTCCCTGTACACTATGAAAGGCTTTTTTCCCAGCCTACAAATGCATACCATATCTGTCCTTTAGGTCTACAACAGTGATTTATATGAATTGCAAGTTGTACTGCGTTCTTCATAATTTGCTACCATTTCATTCAGTATATGCTTTAATAATGTTTTCAAGTAGATAAGATGCTGTACATAAAAGATGTCCTGCTTTTCAAAAACATTTTACCAGTCTCCCACCTCCATTGACCCCCAATGTGTCCCAAATGTTTTTCAAGAATTTACACACCTGGACAGCCTCTGACGAGGCTATGAGTTATATTGTTATTTGTAAACACCATTAATTTCATTGTAACCATAATTAAAATTTATATACTAAGAAGTTGCATTTTTGGTGCTTGAGCTTTTGCAATTAAGTAAAGACTTGTTTCACATGTTAAGAAGTCTTGTATTAAGTATTAAGGAAAGAAATGAAAAAAATAGCAATGTCTGTCTTAGTTATCTTTGAAATCTTTTTCATTGCATGATTTCAAATTCATTTTGTATTCAGATGTTGTGGTCTTTAATGTTTCTGTGTGAAATAAAAAATTAATAAAACATTTAACATCATACGATATTTTTTTATTACTTGCTTGTTCATAAGACCATACTTATAGGTCAAACATTGTCATAATTCTAAGCATCCACAATATGTTTCTTCAGCTAGGGAAATAATTGAATCAAAAGAAATTATTTTCTTTGAATTTTCTGTTTCCATTCTAGACTGTATATGTACTATCTTCTCACAATTATCAAATGTATTTTTATAATCAAAATTAAAATCAGTATTAGTTACTATATATAGAGGACACAGGCCAATACATAAAATTAATAATGGGAAATGATAATTAAGGCAAAATGATTTCCTTTCGTTAAATTATTTTCCATTTCAGGATATATATATATATATATATATATATATATATATATATATATATATATATATATATATATATATATATTACAAGACTACTATTTTCTCAGACTGCTCTGGTGGTCTGGTTGCCCAGTGTCAGGATAACGTGACTGAGAGGGATATCATGCCACATGTCTGCATTGTGATGCCCCAGTGCTTGACACCGGTATAAACAGGCCCCTGGTGGCTGATGGCTTTAAGACATCACCATACAAGCTCTGGGTTTATACACTCTCATTAATATTGCCAACACATAAAGCCCATAAAGCTACAGAAACCCAAATAACTCACAGAAACCCGGGTAACTCTATAAATTATATTTCATCGGTATTTAATTCCTACGTTTGTATCATAAGAATTATGGTAAATAAAGGGTTCTGAATTATTGGACTGAGATGCTCAGCTGATTTATTTACCTTCTCGCATATCATTCTACCATTATTGTTTCTATTCCCCACCCCACCCCAACTGGCACTTCATAGAAAGAGTCTTTTGACAAAATAATTTCTTGCATTATGTTGGATTGGTAATCGGCATGCATGATTATAAAAAAAATTCCCATGCTAAATTCACAGACAATAAATACATTTGTTTTTTTTCCTCTCCAGTTCAGTAGAATTACAAATGTAGAAATGGCTAAAAGAACAGCACACTGCTTTCCCAACCCCACCCCCGAGTTGAAACTTCGAAACCTTATCTGTCTACTTATCCCAAGTGCGGGTCCTGTATTGAGGAAAATACATTGTCAATTTCAGCAGCTTCATACAATGCTGTCTTACTTTCATGGTGAGAACAGGAGAATGACTGAAACATGAAGGCAGGCAACATGCTAACAGACTTAAGATTGAGAAAATATTATTTGTTGACTAAGTGAATGACAATGACATTAATATCAGTCAAATAGAACAAGCAATTGTGGTTATTTGTTAACTGAAAGAGGCTTGACGATTTATTCAACAAACTAAATGTTTTGTAGAACTAATGCCATGTTTGTGTGTAACACTCAAGTTTGGCTTTACTTTATATATATATATATATATATATATATATATATATATATATATATATATATATATATATCCTGAATTTTAAGTTCAACTCCATATGTGTTTTAACTGATGTAACACATCTAATGGGAAAAAGTTGCCATAAACATCAACATGATTCGGGGAAGACAGATTCTTGAATATTTCTTACAGCATCTGCATAAAACATTAATATTTAACTGGGACACATGCGGCCAAAGTTCATTCCCATCAGTGTTTACATTAACTTAAAGAAGGCTTACATCTTTCCTTCAAAATACGTAATACTCTTCATGGTGAGCTACCATTGTACTAATAATGACATTAGTGGTTAAGCAGAGAAGAGGTTTTGAAAGGATACATCAATCACCTTCCAGTAATAAAAATCTCTTTTAATCTAAATAGAAATTTAACATAAACAAGATGACAATTAGTTCCATTAAGATCTTGTTAAATAAACACCAAAAATTACATTATACACAAAATAAGATAACAGTGAAACATGTAAAGGACACGTACAATGCAGAGCAGAAAGGTAAGTAGTATACACAAGTACTACTACTACTAATAATAATATAATAATAATTGAAATCCAAGTATCATTATAGTCTGGATAAATGTATCAATGGAACATACCACATACTGGGACAAAAAATGCTTAAGAAAAAGAATACAGGCGAAATATAACTCAAGTAGATTCACTGCAGAAAATGTGAGTTTTCTGAGCTTTCTTGAATCGTGTTGCAGTTACATTATGATTAAGTTGAAGAGGCAGACTATTCCAGAAAGTTGGGCCCTGATAATCAAAAGGCTGCTTTCCAATGTATTTGAATCTAACATTGGGAATAATGATGATATGAATACAGGAGATGAGTGCAAGTGTCTGGAAAGTGTGTATACACAATGAGCTAAACAATGTCTTAGGGTTTGACATATAAAAAATGTTGCAACAAAAGAAGTCACTTTTTATTTAATCCTTGATATAACCAGAAGCCTGTGAAGGATGCCACACATACAAGATAAGTACTCACTGATAGGAATTCATTGACAAAATAAGGAGCATTTTGCACCTTTTTGATATTTTTTTAAAACTTTGTTCTAGGGTAAAAGCAGAGAGACTGGAATGGAAATGATCAAGTATAGAATTTATAATGTAAAGATGCATCTTGAGGAGACGAATCCAATGATACCTTTTTGATAAAAATCAGTTGAGACATTTGTGAGAAAATTGTGTTCTTGTGACTTAGGGTTAGGGTTACGGTTTTCCGAACAGATAGTGCCATTTTGGATACCGTATTCACTGAAATACTTGTCTCATGGAGTCCGATAGAAAGGTATTTCGTTCATGAAAATCGGTCAAGTGGTTTATGAGAAAATTGAATTCTTGTGATTTCCCATATGTTTATATAGGTTATGGTTAGGGTTACGGTTTTCGGGTATAACGTACGAATGGACCCGGCGATTTTGATGCGCTTTTTGCTGCAGTACGTGTGTCATAGAGCCCGATAGATAGGTATTTCTTTCATGAAAATTGGTCAGGTGCTTTGGGAGAAAATTGGATTCTTGTGATTTCCCTTATGTTTATCATAGGTTAGGGTTAGGGTTGCAGTTTTATGGTAATACCTAAGAATGGACCCGGCGATTTTTATGGTCTTTTCACTGCAATACGTGTCTCAGGGAGCCCGATAGATAGGTACTTGGTTCATGAAAATCGGACGAGAGATTTTGGAGCAAAAATGAATTTTTTTGTCATGTTGTGTTAGGATTTAGGGTTATGCATGAAGTAATTATTTTCTCAAGATCTTGGGAATTTTTCATGCGGTTTGCTTTGCTTGATCTGCATTGGGTAAACCTATGTAAAGATGGTGCGTATGTCTTTCTGCGACCTGCAACACCCAATATAATGCGAAATGAGTGTTTGGTATTATAGTGAGCAGACGGATCATCGGAGTTTTATGATACCTGTATCCAAATACGGATCTTAAGGAGATAACTCTATTAATACCTTGTTGAGATAGACAGCTTGATTTTTTTGCTATGTTATTGCCTTTCCAATAAAATTTTGACTGCGTCGTTTTTAGATGAATTTCGTCTTTTTTCGGTGAATATCTTGGTTACCCCTTTGAACTGCTTGCTGACATTGGCCCTACCAGATGAGCCCGGTAAAGACGCATGCTGAGACACCTAGCCTATGAAGGTAGCTTGAGGGCTTATGGAGTTACTTGGATTCGAGTGACAAAACAGACCCTGTACGACATAAATTTGAATAAAGCCCGTCTTCCAAATTAGCACCGTAAGACAGTCTGCTTGAGGTAAAATGGCCAAGTTGCCACATCACTATTTTCTGATTATCTCGATACTTCCTTGGAAGTTTGACATGCGGTTTGCTTTGCTAGATCGGCCTTGGTGAGACAAACATAAGGATGGTTCGTCCGCCTGTCTGCGACCTACAATGCCCCCATAATGTGAAATGAGTGTTTGGTACTAAGGTAACGGACGGATCGTCGGAATTCTATGATACCCATGTCCAAAGATGCGTCTTCATGAGAGTAATCCAAGAATACCTCGTTGGTGAGAACCGGTCGATGCATTCGTTAGAAAATCGGATTCTTGTGACTTAGGGTTAGGATTATGTGCTTCTGGTAATAACGCAAGGACAACAAGATTTGAATGCGCTTTTTACAGCAATATGTGTCTCATGGAGCCCGAAAGATCGGTACTTGGTTCATAAAAATTGTTTTTAGTAGTTTGGGAGAAATTCTGATCCCTGTGATTTCCCACAGATGTAGCATAGGTTAGGGTTAGGGTTACAGTTTTCTGTTAATAGCCTATGAACAGATGGGGCGATCTGGATGCAGTTTTCACTACGATACATGTCTCATGGAGCCTGATAGATAGGTAGTTACTTCATGAAAATCAGTCCAGAAGTTGGGTAGGAAAATGGATTTTGTAATTTAGAGTTAGGGTTAGGGCTATCTGTGAAGTAACATCAATATTTAGGTAACTCATGGGATTTTGTCATGTGGTTTGCTTTGCTAGATCAGCCTTGGCTAGGCCTAATTAAAAAAGGTTCGTCTATATGTCTGTACAGCGCACCCTATAATGTTAAATGAATGTTTGGTGCTGTATCTGGCGGACGGATCATCGGAGTTCTACGATACATATGTCCCTTTTGTCATAAGAGGTTTCCTATGGTGGATAAAGGTAAATCTGTTATCATAGTTAATCATATGGAACTAAGTTTTATCCCTGGTATCGATGACACGGTGGTGTTCACACCAGTTACACGTATGCAAAGTTTTTGTTTTATAAAATTTCAATTAATCTGCAGTTGATAATTCCTTTTGAAAAATATGTAACATACAGGTAATGACCATTAAATTTGTATCAGTTATATATATATATATATATATATATATATATATATATATATATATATATATATATATATATATATATATATATAGTGCTTGGACATATGTGTATATATTTATGCGGGTTTGTAAGGAAATTAAATTATTAAATTTTAAAATTCATTAATGATCGGATGTTTGTTGTATCGATATTAGTTATGAATAAATATAATTATTTTATTGAATAAATGCAAATAATTACTTATTGGAGAATCTGTAAATGATTAGTGTACAGGGGCTTAGACCTTGAGATTACCCGTCTGTTGTTTTGAAAACTGTTCTATGTGGCCATGCGGCTAAAAAAGTGACCAGGGTTGATATGACGGGGGAAGGGGGGGCGCAGTCGCTAATGAAGGATGCGAATACAGGTTGGATGATAGTCATTTTCTGAACGTACGTGCTTGCAGTGTTTGTCTACGCACCTTATCACTTGGAAGGCGTGAACTGGTATTTACCTAGGTGCAACGCAATTAGTGAAGAATTGGTGTCAACTATGTTTTTCTGAGTCATACGGAAAAAGAAAAAACCAAAACCAGTGTGCACATACACTAGAACTAACAGGACACAGCATACAGTACACAGACGCTCAAAATGTAGATAACATAAGAGCAGAGAAAGACAGTGTGAGATACAGAGCGAGCGAGAGACAATGTGTGTTTGAGAGAACACGAGAGAGAGCGAGATGCAGAGAGAAATAAAGATTGAGACAGAGCAAGATAAAGAGTGAAAGACAGCGAGCGAGAGACAGTTTGAGACAGAGAACGAGCGAACGAGACGTAGAGCACGAGAGACATAAAACGAGAGCGTGAGAGCGAGAGAGACAGAACAAGAGATATCAAGCAAGAAAGGCAGAGAAAGCATGAGACAAAGTGATACAGAGAGAAGACGGACAGAAAGAGCAAGAGATAGAGAGCAAAAGAGACAGATATAGAGAGAGCACGAGACATACATATGGAGATAGAGTGAGAAAGAGACATATAGAATGTAAGTAGTAAATGGGGATAGATTAGCGACAATGGGAATTAGCATTACAGAGACCCCTGGGTCAGATTAGCGACAATGGAAATTTAACATGGCGAAAAATCGTGGGTCAGATTAGCGACAAGGGAAATTAACATGGGAATAAATCGTGGGTCACTCTAGCGACAAGGGGAATTTAACATGGAACTATAGTGTGGGTCTGTCTAGCGACAAGGGGAAATTAACATGGGGAATAGAGTTTGGGCTTTTGGGATTTTTTTTTTAAATTTTTTTAAATTTAAATTTAAATTTAAATTTAAATTTTAAAAAACGGTAGGCAATGGAAAGGCTATCTCTTTTCGAGAAATATGGCTGGCCCTGAAAAGGGCCTTTGGGTTTATGTTAATGTATTCATTAACATAAATGGTACCGCATTGGTCTTCTTCTTGTCCTTAGGCTACGTCTCACTGTTGGTCCGTAAATCAGCACTCTTTTCAGGCATCCTTGTCTTTCAACGTAGATCCTACGTATCCACAGGCTGGTGTTTGTCCTGTGGACAACGGTCCACTTGGATCGGACATACATGAGCATGTCCGTCCGGAACATCATGGAAGACATAAGCGTAGAAGATTGCACATCGGTCCACATCTTGAAGCGACGAGAACAAGTGAATCAATGCAGTGAACTGCGCTTATTTATAGGTACAGGAAGGATTGAAACGGATTGAATTCATTCACCAATCCGAACACGCGTTACAAAATTCAGTCAGCTCGCATCCAATCCGAAGAGAGCAGTCTGTGACGTCACGTGGTCTATATAGATTCGTTAGCGCTTGTGTGCAGTCAATCTATGCGACAGTGATTCAACATGACGGAAACTCAGAAAACGATCCATTGGGGTGCACCAGCAGGGGAGACTGCCCAAGGGAACCCGGACTTACTTTCAGAAGAGGTACATTGGGATTTTGTGGATTTTCTTACCTCGCAAGAATTTGTTCCGGAACCTTCGTTACCTTCTTCATTACCGCAAGTGGAGAATTTTAGACAGAGACAGAAAGAAGAATTGGAGAAATTTATGCAACGACAAAAAGAAGCGGAACAAGCTTTTCTCCTACAGCAACAGCAACAGCAACAAGAAGAGGTAAGAAAAAAACAACAGCAACAACAGCAAGAAGAAGTAGCAGCAAAGAAACAAGAGGGTGAAAATCAAACGGCTACGGTACTGTTGGACATTTTAGCGGAGTTAAGAAGTCTGAAACAAATGTATCAGACTTCTTTATCACGACCGAAGAGAATACGACCTTCCCGAGCTAAACACGCCAACCCTGTGACTAAGCCTGTCGTACCACCCTTAGTGATTTCAACCCAATCATCAGAAGTAGGCCTTGGCCGTGGCAAAGGCTTAAGGCAGTTAAAGTTGATTGGTTAAACTCACCCCTACACCAAAATAAAAAGGCCCTTTTCAGGGCCACCCACATTTCTCGAAAAGAAATACAATTTCAATTTGCCAATAACTCAAAAATAAACCCCACCCATTTTACCCTTATAGTACGTGTCTGTGTATGAGTGCGTGAGTGTAGCTTCTTATTTTAAAATCAAAACTCAAAGACACTTACCTTATATCATTCATGTATTCTTTTATCCATTTTTTACAATCCAATTCACAATTCACCACAGAACACTTTAATTAAAAGTTCATTGACTTCTTCTTTCTCCTTGTTTAGTCTCTCTGTTTTTTGAATTTCTTCACCGTTTTTTCCTCATTTTCTTCCCTTCTTCTTTTCTTCTCCTGTTTCTTTGCTTCTTTTAAATAGAATTGTCTTCTTTCTTCCTCTTCTTCCTCTGAAGAATCCCTCTCTTCTTCCGAAGAATCCCTCTCTTCTTCTGAAGAATCCTTCTTTTCTTCTGACTCCTCTTGTTTCTTTTTTGGGCAATCTGGAGACCAATGTCCTTTTTCTTTACAATAATAACAGGTATCTTGACTTTTGTCTTTTTAGCCCCTGTTTTTTTTTCTTTTTTGACGGTCTGGACACTCTGAAGACCAATGCCCTTTCTTCTGACAGATATAGCAAGTATCTTGACTTTTATCTCGAAAGGAAGGAGAGTAGTCCGTCGGCTGGTCTGAGGAGAATTTTCTAATGACCCCTCGCAAAGCTCTGACGAAACGTTCCATCTGGGTAGTCTCTTCCATCGTTGTGCTCGGCTTGAGAGTGAAATGAATAGTGAAAGGACAAGACACACACCCTTTTTATATACGCTGGTTTGCCATGACTATAAATTAGTCTATGGTGTTTGAACTTGAGTCATTTGACGTTTTGCACTCAAGATGAAACGATCCTATTCATTTGAGAAGAAAGAAGAAGAAAGTAAGAGGCAGAAACGTGATCTATCGCCTCGTACCAGGGCTGAAATCTTGGCACAAATTCATGCCAGTGATTTTGAAGAGGACATGAGTGAACCAGAATTTGAAACCTCTAAACCAAGTTCACCACCCTTAGTCAATCCTGAAAAATACTATTCCATTCGAGAGACGGAAAAGCGCTCCTCTAGAAAATTTAGAACCACGGCTTACACCTACACGGTGAAGTTTAAAGATTTCAAGTCCGACGTACCCTTGGAGAAAGCAGAAGGGTTTATCACCGAGATGTGGGATTCTTTGCTCACCGCACTCAAGCGACAATGTCAAGCCAAAGAAAACGATCGCTTGACACTATCCATAGATCACGACGGTTTGAAATCCCCTGTTTGGATCGAGTTTAGCAGACCCGCAGAACTAACCCCTTCCAAAGTCATGGACAAGATTCAACACGTACAACAATCTAATGACCAGTTTGACATCACCGATGGTAAAGCCACACTGAAAATGGCCCACGTCTCTCCTCCTCAAGGAACTGGATGCAAAAAGATGTTATTGGTGGACGACCTTCGCAACACCAAAAAGAGTCTCGTACGAATTAACAACCCTCAAGACCAGATGTGTTTAGCCCGTGCCATCGTGGTGGGACGAATCTATGCCAACAAGAACGACACGGTAGAATGGAAAAGAACCTGAAAAACTATTCAACGATGCGATCGAGCCAAACAACGAAACGAAGCAGAACTCCTGTTAGAACAAGCCGGACTGTCCAAAGACACACCCTGTGGCATTCCTGAGATGCAAAAATTGCAAGATGCCCTAGCTCCACGCTACACCTTGAAAGTGCACCCTCAAGAAATGCGTGGAACTCTGTTGTTTCGAGGCCAAGATTTTAAGGACGGAAAATACATTCATGTCTATCATCACGATGACCATTTCGATACCATTACCAGTATCACTGGATTCCTGGGATACGGTTATTATTGTGAGAAATGTGACTATGGTTATAACAATCGAGAGCAACACAAGCATTGTGGAATGAAATGCCCAGGATGTTTGGCCTCTCCACCATGTCTGAGCGAAGGACCAGTGCCTTGTTCGACTTGTTTGCGCACGTTTGTCAGTCCTACCTGTTACCAACAACATCTGAAGACGCAAGGTTCACAGCAGAAATGTGCTTGTCAACTCTTGAGATTGTGCCCTACGTGTAGACAAGGCATACGTACCAATAGTACCAAGGCACACGTATGTTCAGGAAAAAAAAAATGTCACATTTGTCATCACATCGTGGACTTGGAACACCAATGCTACGTGCAAAAATACCAACCCCCACCAGAGAAAGAGGACGGTCACAAGAAGAAAGGCAATTTCATCTTTTTCGATTTCGAATGCATGCAAGAGACTGGCATTCACATTCCTAATTTCTGCGTGGCTCATCGAGCGTGCGAGAAGTGCATTCAAGAACCTATCTTCAGTCATTGCCCTCACTGCAGCAAGATTCCTGGAGGACGTGAAAAAATCTTTCGGGGACCGAACACGTTAGCCGATTTTGCCCAATGGGTCTTAGACCCCATCGACAAGACGTGGAGCCAAGAGGACATCGAACGTTACGGAGATTGTCATCGTCATGCCACGGTGATGGCTCACAATTTCTCCGGATACGATGGACAGTTTCTTCTCAGATACTATACGGAACAAGGCACCGAACGTCCTAAAGTCACTTTGAACGGAGCCAAAATCATTTTCATGCAAGTGGGACAAGTACAGTTTAAAGATTCGATGAGTTACTTGGCCATGCCTTTGAGCCGAATGCCTAAAACGTTTGGAATGACAGAAATGGCTAAAGGGTACTTTCCACACTTTTTCAATACGGAAGCCAATCAACATGCCGTTCTACCCCATTTGCCTGAGGCTCACTATTACGACCCCGACAACATGCGTACCGAACAACGAGAAGCTTTCTACGCTTGGTACCAGGCTCACGCCTCTGACCCTTTCGACTTTCAGGAAGAAATGCTAAAGTATTGTCGTTCCGACGTGGACATTTTACGACGTTGCTGTGGAAAATTTCGAGAACTGTTCATGGAACACGGAGGGGTCGATCCTTTGAAAGAAGCTTGCACCATTGCCAAAGCGTGTTCCTTAGTGTACCGCCAACGATTCATGCCTGAAAACACTCTGGCTGTCATCAGTCCTGGTTACATTACTTGTGCGACAAGGAAGACAAATGGATTCAGCATGCCCGCAACGGAGGAGGCGAAAAGACCATCGGAACGTATTCGGTCGATGGCTGGGACTTAGAAAACCCCAAGATCGTGTACGAGTTTAACGGTTGCTTATTTCACGGATGTCCCGTCTGTTACCCTGACCGTGACACTAAAAATCAGTTTTTCCAACGAACCATGGAATACTTGTACCAGGACACTTGTCAGCGACGCCTAAAGTTAGAACAGCAAGGATACCAAGTGGTGGAAATGTGGGAACACGAGTACGATCACCGTTTGAAAACCGATCCCGAGTTTAAACGCCTCGTGGAAAGTTACCAGTTCATGGACCCGCTGAACCCGAGGGATAGTTTGTACGGAGGAAGGACCAATGCCACCTGTTTGCTGTACCAAGCCGACGAAGAGAAAGGAGAAGAAATCAAATACTTGGACGTGTGTTCGCTGTATCCCTACGTGTGCAAATATTGTCGCTTTCCGGTAGGGCACCCGCAATTGTTGACGGAACACATCGACCTGAAAAACATTCGACAATACGAAGGCTTGATCAAGTGTAAAGTTTTGCCTCCAACGAACCTATACCATCCCGTCTTACCTCACCATTGTCAAGGCAAACTGATGTTTCCATTGTGCCGTACTTGTGCCGAAACGTGCAACCAGGACCAACCTTGCCATCACAGCCAGGAAGAACGTGCCTTGACGGGAACCTGGGTCAGCGTGGAATTGTTCAAAGCTCTGGACATGGGATACCAACTGTTAGAAGTGTACGAAATTTGCCACTTTCCCAAGACACAACAGTACCACAAGGGTGACCCTCCTCAGAAAGGCATTTTCGCCGACTACGTGGATGCCTTTTTGAAACTGAAACAAGAAGCCAGCGGCTATCCTTCCTGGTGTCACACTCCCGAAGACCAAATACAATTCAAAGAGAAATACTACGAACAAGAAGGCATCTCTTTAGACCACATCGAAAAAAACGAAGGCAGGCGATCGTTTGCCAAAGTGATGTTAAATTGCTTGTGGGGTAAAATGGCACAACGACCGTGTTTACCCAAGACGGAATATTTGACAGAACCTTCCCGCTACTTCCAGATGATTCACGACAAAACCAAATACATGAAACACGTGGACGTCGTTCGAGAGGATTTGATCTTGGTCAATTACGAAGAAGATCTGGACTTTGTACAAGACGACCCTTTTGGAAATGTCATCATTGCGGCTTACGTGACAGCTCATGCTCGCTTAAAATTGTACGAAGCTTTAGAACTGTTAGAAGAACGCGTCCTGTACTTTGACACGGACAGTTGCATTTACATCCATCACCCGATTCAACAGCACCCTGACATCGAAGGAGACCGTTTAGGAGCCTGGACAGACGAGCATCCCGACGACAAGATTCTAAGTTTCGTCAGTGGTGGTCCCAAAAATTACGGCTACGAATACCGGGACAAACAAGGAGAAGTGCACACGACGTGCAAAGTGAAAGGACTGACTCTGAATCATCGTACCAGTCGAGTGGTCAACTTTGGGGTATTGAAAGAAGCCTTGCATTCGGGAGAGGATGGAAACTTTAAAGTGACCACTTATCAACCGAACAAGATTGTACGTTTACCCACTCACCACATCGTCAGTCGGCCCCTAGAAAAAGTCTATCAAATCGTGTACCAGAAGCGAGTGAGACTTCCCAATCACTTTACGTTGCCGTACGGTCACTTCGGTATTGGTCTGTATATAAAAAGGAACCCTAGGCAAGATCGATAGTTCATTGTTCATTGAAGTAACTTACCATGTCGTTGACGAAGAAGAAACCAGATTGGTTAGGAGTCAAATGTTGGACATCACCAAGACCAGGGTTTTGAGGCTTGGACACAAGAGGTGGCTCAGTATGCACGAGAGTTATTCAAGGAAAAAAGTTACTTTTCAACCCGTGTTAGTGACGGTGCCAGAAGAACCCGTCACCCAGGACAGGACTGTCGTGGACAGGCCTGAAAGACCCTTTCGGGAGGACACTTGTGTGACCTTACCCCCTACTATAGAACTGGTTAGAACTTTACCCAAAACATGTGGTTGTTGTACAGACACTTGTTTTTTATTCCACGTTCATGGTTATCATGTGCCTTTTATTCTTGTACTTAAGCCTTTGGCTTTTATGTATTTTTGTCTTTCGTATTCATGTTTGAAAAAAAAACATTCAATAAACGTGTTCTGAAAAAAAGTATATAAACTCTTGTCTTGTTTGTTTTTCGTGTCACAAGTGACATTCCTCACACCATGGCTACCTCTACTGTCTCTGCTCCCTCTTCCTCTACTGTCAAAGTCATCGACGAACACTTAGATCGTGCCAGTTGGGAGGCTTTGTATCTTCGCCATCCCTTTAACATGCTCATTGCTGGACCTAGCGGTTCTGGCAAAACCGCATTCGTCAAACGTTTGATCGAACATAAACATCATTTGATCGATCGACCACCTCAACGGATCGTGTGGTGTTACAAAGAGTGGCAATCGGCGTACAGACTCTTGCGAGAAAGTCAAGGCGATTCCATCGTGTTTGTGGAAGGCATTCCTAAAGAAGACGACGTCATCGTCTCTGACTCCCGTCAAACCCATGTGGTCATTTTCGACGACATGTTAGGAGAAGACGAAGAAGAAATTAAACTGTGGTTCATGCGCAAAGGGCATCACCGTAATGCCAGTGTCGTTTACATCACCCAAAATTTGTTTCAACAAAGTAAAGCCCATCGCACCATCAGTCTCAATGCGCATTACGTGGTCTTGTTTAAAAGCCCTCGAGATAAATCGCAAGTGCAAGTCTTAGCCAAACAGTTAGGAACGCCTTGGCTGACTCAAGCGTACGACGATGCCACTCAAACGCCACACGCCTATTTACTCGTCGATTTGAAACCTACGACTCCCGAGGATTTGCGATTTCGTACCCACTTGTTTCACCACTGGTGCCAAGACGGAGGGCCTGTCCTGTACACGTCTCCGTCCTCGACTTCATTTCACTCCCCATAAAAAAATCTATAAAAACCTCAGACCCTTTTTCGTCTGTCTCACACAGTGCGAACATGACGTCCCTTCAGTCACATCTTCCCGTCAAATTGATTCGTGCCTTGTATGGCATCAGTCGAGAAAAAGATCCACAAACACGAGCTCGTGTCTTAGAAGCTAGTCTCAAAGAAGTCTTACGATGGTTCACGGTGACGGCACGTCAATTACTCCAAGGAATCATTCAGATTCCTCATCAAACCAAACGCTTTTTCGATCGAAACAAAGTCGCTTTGGTCCAACTGGCCGATCCCCGCATCGACACTCAAACCAAAAAATAAATCATTTTGAAACCTGGAGGGAGCGGTGCTCTAGGAGGGGTCATCATTCGCTCACTCTTAAGATGGGATCCTAATGCCCCCAAAGTTATACCCAAGACAAAAGTCCAACGAAGCCCCAAGAAGAAAAAGACCAGGTCCCCAAGGAGAACTTCTCCAGTGGCAGGACCCTCCTCTGACCAGACACCACCACCATCCCGGAAAAAGAAAAGAAGCCCCCAGAAAAAGAAACAGAGAAAAAGTCCCCAGAAAAAGAAAAGTACACAGAAGAAAACTAGTCGCAAGAGAGGCACTTCGGCCAGGACGCAACCTTACACTCGCAAACCACGAACTGCCACGGCAGTGACTGCGTCTCCGGCATCCTCACGTTTGTCCACTTCTCTGTTGATGACACCAGGAACTGAAGAGTACTTGGAGACGTTGATCACACCAAGAACTTCTCCGTTGATGACCCCCAAAAGAACTTCCCCAGTGGCAAGACCCTCCAATTTAGTGGCAGTGGCTGCTGCTCACAAAGTACCTTCTCCCAAAATCAAAGTTCAAGAAAGATCGGGCATGTTACAAAATTTACTGGATTTGTCCAAGCAAGAACTGGCTCGATTTAGTCCGTTGCGTACCCCTGCACGACGTGTCATGCCTGTCCTCAAACTGATACGACGTAAATACAATCAGTGGCGACGCGTTCCAGTATAAAAAAGGCCTGTGACCAAGTCGGGTATCAGTGTTTTTTTTTTGGTGCTCCTGAAGACTCAAAGATGTCACCCTCCAGAAAACCCCAAGGAAAGAAAAGGAAAGGACTGCCACCACGTTTAGCCAAACATGGGGACATGTTATCTGTCCTGTCCAAAGCTTCTCCACCGCTACGAAAAAAACTCATTCAAACAGCCTCCAAAGAGGTCATCGATACCGTGTGCGAATGTTGTTTGAACGTTTTGAAAGGCACGATCCCTTTGTCCAAACACCAGAAACAATGCTTAGGCAAACATCGTCACGTTCTTCGCCAAATGGTTCAAAAGAAAATTCCCATTCGTCAAAAAAAGAAGATGTTAGTGCAACGTGGAGGTATTTTACCTCTTTTGTTAGGCCCCATACTGAAAGGAGTCTTGGGAACCATGTTGGGAGGACTGGTGGGAGCAAGATAAAAAGGCCTCGGAAGTTCCAAGATCTCAGAATCGACCCCTGACAACCCCATGGAAGGACGAAAACTAGCTTTAGTGCCTTACAAACGATGGATGGAATACCATCGGTGGCAAGAACAACACACCCCGCATTTACCTCCCAATCCCAATTTGAGCGAGATGTCCCAGTTACAACACGAATTGCAGTCCTTGATGGATCGCCAAGATTTGTCCGAAACAGAAAAATCGCAAAAGTACGGTCAACTCTTGCAACGACTGCAACTCTTTCACCAGAAAGCTTTAGACGAAACAGCTCTACCCACTCTGAAAGATTTTAAGACCTTGATGAAAAGTCCAGCACCATCACCAGTACCAGTACCAGTACCACCAGTACCCGTGACCAAGACAGAAAAAGGAGAAGAAGAGGAAGGGTTTCAAACTCCACCAGAAAAAGTACGCAAGTTAACAACACCACCTACCTCCAGAATTGGATGGATTAAAAAGATGATGGCCACCCCTTCTTCATCACAAGGGAAAAAGAAAGTGAAGACAGAAGTGAAGACAGAAGTGAAACAAGAACCGATATCCCCCGCTCAGACATCCTTCTCCTCTTCGACACCTATTGCTGGCCGCACACGCAAAGCATTGCAATCCAAGAAAATACCCCAAGAGAAAAAGAGTAGCATCCTCCAAGAGTGGGTGTCTTATTAACACACCAACCAACACAAAAAAATGGAAAAAGTCTTAGCCAGCATTTACTACGATCCCTCCCATCCTGCAGGTTACGCAGGAGTTCAAAAATTGTATCGTGCTGCCAAAACGCGACTGAAAAGTCTCCGTTTACCTCAAGTGCAACGATGGTTACAAGAACAAGCTACCTACACTTTACACAAACCCATTCGACGCAAGTTTGCCAGAAGTCGCACCCGAGTGGAAGGCATCGATCATCGATGGCAAGCCGATTTAGCCGATGTCTCTCATTTGGCCAGCTACAATCGTGGCTACAAATATTTGTTTTGTGTCATTGACGTCTTTTCCAAATTTGCCTGGGTCGTGCCCTTGACTTCCAAATCGAGCAGCGAGTTAGTGCGAGCCCTGCAACGGGTGTTGAAACAAAGCGGTCGTCACCCTCTTCGACGGCAAACGGACAAAGGCACCGAATTTCTGAACCAAGCTTTCCAAAAAGAATTAAAGAAACGTGACATTCATTTTTTTACCACCGAGAATCCCGAAACCAAAGCCAGCATCGTGGAACGTTTTCAACGCACTTTGAAAGAACGCATGTGGAAATATTTTACGCATCACCACACTCTGAAGTACATCGACATCTTACCGCACCTGGTGCAAGCGTACAACCAATCTTACCATCGAAGCATCGGACGTGCCCCGCAAGACGTGACTCCCGACAACGAAGTGTTGGTGTTTGAGCGTCTGTTTGGTACGTCCCCGACGAGGGCTGTCCCCGAGAAAAGTGGAATGTTGGCCGTAGGAGATTGGGTGCGCATTGGCAAAACCAAACGCACTTTCGACAAAGGTTACTTACCTAACTGGACGACCGAATTGTTTCGCGTCACTGGACGAGTGCATGGCCGTCATCCTGCCGTCTATAAATTGGAAGACATGAACGGAGAAGTGCTCAAAGGAACGTTTTATTTGCCCGAGTTACAACGTGTCACCAAAAAGAAGACGACGTGTACGACATCGAAAGCATTCTCGAACGCAGAACCCGTAAAGTGGGCAAACGACGTGTCAAAGAAGTCAAAGTACGTTGGAAAGGATATCCACCCAGTTTCGATTCTTGGATCGACGCTTCGCAAGTCATCGAGTATAAAAAGAAGTGACCATCATGCCCTTTCACACAGCAGACGCAGCTACGTCGACCACTCCTTCTTCACCTAGTTTTTCTGTGCAAGATTTACAAAAACAACCCTTGTGGGTGTGGTGTGGAGAACGTGTGCCTAAAACGCAAATCGTCTTTTTCTGCCAAATCTTCGTGGTGTATTGTGTCATCGGGGCAGCCATTGCCAATTTGAGTTTGCAACAAGGAGACAAACAATTGTGGACCATTTTATTGAGCAGTTGCATCGGTTACCTGCTTCCTAATCCCTCCCTGAAATTCTCCTCGAACGGGAACCCCGGGAACCTTGTGTCCAGTGCCAGTGCCAGTCACCACTTCAACCACAATCAGAACCCCATTTTAGACGGAGACACGCCTCTGACGTCCAGTAATATCCCCTCGGACAGCCACAGAACTCTGGAATTATGAGTCACCAAAACCAATTTTACTTAACCTTACCCAGTGACAGTTCCATGGAGGTGTTTCCCCACAACACGTTGTGCTGTTACACGGCCAAATTACCTCAGGCCATCCCCTTAGATCACGAAGCCCATTGGGAAGTGGCTTTGGTAGAAATGATTCACCCTACACAAATCCAAAACATCACCGAAAAGCAAAACACTTTTGAGGTCGAAATCATCAACCAACAATTACAAGAAGCCATGAATGACATCGGGTTTTCAGGGGACACAAGACCATCCAACAATACACCCTTCAATATCTACACCTTGAAAATTCCGGCAGGGTTTTATTTTAGCGGCCAACATTTGGTGGACACCATTGCTTCCAGGTTCGAGTTAGCTTTTGGCAAAGCCCTGAACAGAATCAAAAAAAGTGTCACCCTGGAGTACCATAAAGTGGCTCGTCGCTTCCTGATGAAATTTCAGGATAGCCAAACGTTGTCCATCAGTTTTAATCGTGACTTGTTTGATATTTTAGGTGGAGACACAAAAATGGCTCCAAATTTTAAACCAAAGATCAACAGCAATACGGAATTTTACAAGTTTTTTCGATTCCCTGTAGAACTGAACCAAGGACTGAATTTGATGTTTGTGTACTCCGATGTGGTGGAGTACAAGTTGGTGGGACACACCTCAGTACCGTTACTGCGTGTCATTCCTTTCAAAGTGGATAGTACCACGATCAGTGACCAGGAAGGTGGAAACACCTATCACGTCCACCGGGAATTTGTCCATCCTCACTATTTGCCTGTCAGCAAGTCGTATTTGGACACGATCAACATTGCTATAAAAGGAGATCTGGGACAAAATATTTCATTCACCAAAGGAAAAGTCACGGTGAAACTCCATTTTCGAAAACGGTTCTCTCACGACTCGTAAGTCATGTATCCAGTGTACCGAGGAGTTGCTCGACAGCGAGGACACGGCTTAGGAGATATGTTAAAATCGGCCTTTCGTTCGGTGGCTCCAGTATTGAAACCGATGGTGACACGCGGATTGCACGCCTTGAAAGATGCGGCACTGACGCAAGGCAAAGAATTTCTCCAAAATGTCATCATCGACAAACAAAACCCTAAAGAAGCCTTCATGAGGGCAGGCAAAAATGTCTTGCTGCAAACGGGCAAAGACCTTTTGGGCCGACAAGACACACCTATAAATGCCCTGCACGCTACCGAGTCAGGCATTCAGCAAGGACAAGGCAGAAAGAGACGACGAAGAAAACACCCTTTCACCAGACTTCAAGCTAGAAAGGCCAAGAAAAGAAGAAGCGTTCGAGACTTAGACGTTTTCGATTATTGAGAAAGAACAAAAAAAATGATGCACCGAGAGTCTTGCGCTTGTTCCAAGTCGGAACTGGATCTGTTTGCCATGCCCCCCACCATGATGACCATGCAAGAATCCCAATGGGTGGAATTTCATCCCGTCTCCTCATTGGCCGATTCCGCTCCCATCGAGTTTGAAATCAAAGGACAGCCCGAAGATTACATCGATCTGAATAGCAGTTACTTGTACCTGAAAGTCAAAATTCTAGATAAGACTGGAGGTCCTATAGACGATGAAGCAGTAGCTCCCGTCAACAATTTCATGCATTCCTTGTTCAGTGGAGTGGACTTGTACTTGAATAACAAACTGGTCAGTAGCAGCATGGATACTTACCCTTATCGTGCCTACCTGGAAAATCTCTTGACGTACGGAATAGATGCCAAGAACACTCATCTCAATGCCTGTGTGCTATGGGAAGCTGACGAACCTACCAAGTTTGAAAATTTGGAAACTGATGAAAAGAAAGACAACAATGACGGATTTGTAGAACGAAGAAAGAGAATCACGGGAGTCAACACAAATTTAGAACTGATGGATCGTTTGCATTTGGACATGTGGTTGCAAGAAAAGTATTTGCTGAACGGGGTGGATATCCGTCTGAGACTGAATCGATGCAGTGCCGCTTTCCATTTGATGGCTGATAGTGACGGTTACAAAACCAAAATCCTAGAAGCCAGACTCTACGTACGCCGTGTGGAAGTGTTACCTAAAGTGGGAAACGACATCAGTCAGACGTTGAGCAGAACGACCGCCATGTATCCCATACGACGCGTGGAAGTGAAAACCTTCACCATTCCCAAGGGACAGCGATCCATGATCGAAGATCATCTGTTCCAAGGACAGTTACCCAAACGTTTGATCGTTGGTATCGTCGAGAATACAGCCTTCAACGGAGCTGCCGAAAAAAATCCTTTCTACTTTCAACACTTTGGCGTGTCCAAGATCGAAGTCAGTCGCGATGGCAAGACCTTGTGTACCAGACCTTTCGAACCTGACTTTGCCAAGAAGAATTACTTGAGATCGTACTTGTCCCTGTACGAAGCCACCGGACAGTTAGGAACCAACACCAGTCACGGCATTACGTACGAGGATTATGCAGGAGGCTATGCTTTGTGGGCTTTTGATTTCACTCCAGACCAAGGCAGCGACGAGGGACATTTCCACCCTACAAAATCCGGCCAGATTCGTGTGGAAATTCAGTTTAAAGACCGAAACCCTGATGAAACGGTGAACGTCATCCTGTATGCAGAATTCGATAATACTATAGAAATCAACAGTTTGAGAGAAGTCATCCTAGATTATTAGAAACCATGGAAGACTGTTGTCCCTCTTTACCTAGTGGAGAAACTTTAAAGATGGAATGTGAGGAGACTGTGGAAAAATTGTTGTGTTTTGAAAAAAATTATTTGATGTTATCATGTTGGATTATTGTTAAAAATGTTAGAGTTGTTGTTTAGTGTTAAGTGATTTTTGAATAAAAAATGTTGTGTTTTGAAAAAAAATGCCTTTGTCTTTTGTTTAGCTATAAGAATGTTGGATTGATGCTCTTTCATTTCTTACTATCCCTCTCATGACACTCACTGAACGTTGCGACTCGAAAAACCGTGTGGGGGATGTTTTCCTTCACGTCCGCGCTTTGACTTTAAGAACCGGTTTGTTTCCAGTCTAACCATCCATTGTCGACTCATCCTCCTAAGAAGATGTGTTCCAAACTAGCTAAGCTCAACGAAGCCTACGTGAATTTTCATAGGGTCAGACACAGTCTGATACCGAAGCCAGAAGAAATAGAGAATGTGAGAATGTTAAAAATCACTGAAGACCTGATAGAAGAGCTTTTCAGAGAAGAAATGAACAGGGAGAAAGAAGAATGGACAGAGAAGTACAGACTTCAGAGACAGCAGCAACAGCAGCAACAACAACAACAGCAGCAACAAGAACCTGAAGCTGACAGAGGCTTTGTCGATTGTCGTATAGACACCAAAGAATTCTTCTTCTCTTTCCGAAGAAGCAGACCTATCGCCAGAAAGTCTATCCTCAGAGGACATCGCATTCTTAGAAACTAAAAAAGAATGCCATAGCAAAACAAACAAAAAAAACAGCCCTTTTCAGGGCTACCCAATACTCTAGAAAAGAAATAACGATCGATTTGCCAATGTGTGTAGGTAGAGTAGTGTGAAAATAAACATTAACTCTTTTTTAAAAAAATGTGAGGGTATGTGTTTGTGAGTTTGTGTGTTTGTAAGTGATCAAGTAAGTTGGTGTGGATAGTAGATTAAAATGATGTCTTTATTTGGTGTTTGAGGTGTATATTTGGAGTTAGATTGGATTGCTTTGCGTATGTGGATAGTCTATTGAAGTGATTTATAAAAAAATTTAAAATAGTGATGGGTAGCATAAAAAAGTGAGTGAGTGTTTCTTTTAGGTCCGCACGTTGTTGTTTTTTTTTTTTTTTTTGGTCATGATCTAGGTTAGATCAATTTTATGTTTTTAGGGGGATGTTTTCCTTCACGTAGGCGCTTTCACTATAAATTGAAACTCGTTCGGCAGTCTAGCTACCCTTGTTGATTGATCAACACAAGAATGAATAGTAGCAGAATAAGCAAACTTCTTGAACTCCAGATACATCTGGAATATGTCAGGCGCCTGGTAAATGAACTGGCTGCGGAGGCTATAATAGAAGAAGAAAGAATAAAGAAGGAAGAGGAGGAGAGAAGACAGAGGGAAGAGGAGGAAAAGAAAAGAGAAGAGAGGATGTCGTTCAATATTCCCGAGACAGAGGATTGGGGTGCTGAAGCGAATCATCCTCCCTCTTCGCTCCCCAGAAGAAAGGTGAAAGGAGACTGGGGAAGAAGATGCGTGTTTGGCGCCAGGCCAGGAAGGTGCAATCATTAGATAGTTGCATCTGGAGTTAAAAAAAACAGCCCTTTTCAGGGCTACCCAATAATCTAGAAAAGAAATAACTATCGATTTGCCAATGTGTGTAGGTAGAGTAGTGTGAAAATAAACACTAACTCTTTTTTAAGATAGTGTGAGTGTATGTGTTTGTGTGTTTGTGCTTGTAAGAGCTAAGGTATGTTTGTGTGAATAGTAGATTATGGGTTACTTTATTGTTTCTTAGCGTATGTGAAGAGTATAGTTAGGGTTTTGTAAGCGCTCACGTACGATTGTGTGGATAGTAGATTATGGATTTTGTTTATTGTTTCTTAGCGTATGTGGAGAGTATAGTTTGGGTTTTGTAAGCGCTCACGTAAGATTGTGCGGATAGTAGATTATGGATTTGTTTATTGTTTCTTAGCGTATGTGTTTGTGTGTTTGTGTTTGTACCCGCTCACGTACAATTGTGTGAATAGTAGATTATGGATTTGTTTATTGTTCTTAGCGTATGTGTTTGTGTGTTTGTGTTTGTGTGTTTGTGTTTGTACCCGCTCACGTACGATTGTGTGAATAGTAGATTATGGATTTGTTTATTGTTTCTTAGCGTATGTGGAGAGTATAGTTTGGGTTTTGTAAGCGCTCACGTAAGATTGTGTGGATAGTAGATTATGGATTTTGTTTATTGTTTCTTAGCGTATGTGGAGAGTATAGTTTGGGTTTTGTAAGCGCTCACGTAAGATTGTGTGGATAGTAGATTATGGATTTTGTTTATTGTTTCTTAGCGTATGTGGAGAGTATAGTTTGGGTTTTTATTATATGAAATGAGAAAGTATAGTTTGGGTTTTATTATATGAAATGAAAAAGTAGGGGGATGTTTTCCTTCACGTCCGCGCGTTGTTTGGTCATGATCTAGGTAAGATCAATTTTACGTTTTAGGGGGATGTTTTCCTTCACGTACGCGCTTTAAGTATAAGAACCCACAGTATTCGTCGTTCAAACCATTCTGCAAAGAATAAAAAAAGAAGATGGCTTCTAACCAAATGGACAAAATACAAACATTACAAGACGTTTTAGACAACTTAGGAATGATGGAGCAGATGTTAATAAGACTGGTTGAAGACCATTATTCCTATAGTCCCCATCGTGTAAAGATGGAAATTAATAACTTAAAAAAGGTAAAGGACAAGATTAGTGGTGTCATGAAAGAGATAAAGGAGGAGAAGGAGGATGAAGAGGAAAGAATAAGAATAAGCAAATGGAACGAAAAGATTGAAAAAGAAGAAGAAAATGAGAAGAGGAAGAAAGAAGAGGAGGAGAAAAAGAAAGAGAAGAAGAGAAAGAGTGTTGGAGATAAAATAAGAACTTGGTGGAGAAAAAGAAGAAATTAGAAGCAGAAGAAGAAGAAAACCCAAAGGCCCTTTTCAGGGCCAGCCATATTTCTCGAAAAGAGATAGCCTTTCAATTGCCTACCCTTTTTTTAAATTTAAATTTAAATTTAAATTTTAAAAAAAAATCCCATATTAAATTCCCCTTGTCCCTAGACAAACCCAAACTCTATTCCCATGTTAATTTCCCCTTGTCGCTAGACAGACCCACACTATAGTTCCATGTTAAATTCCCCTTGTCGCTAGAGTGACCCACGATTTATTCCCATGTTAATTTCCCTTGTCGCTAATCTGACCCACGATTTTTCGCCATGTTAAATTTCCATTGTCGCTAATCTGACCCAGGGGTCTCTGTAATGCTAATTCCCATTGTCGCTAATCTATCCCCATTTACTACTAATGTATGTTGGGTTTGGACCGAGACAAGTAAATCCCAGTCAAGGGGTTACATTATTTGTCTCCCCACGAGGCTTGTCGAGGGAAAGACAAAATAATGTAACCCTTTGACTGGGATGTCCTTGTCTCGGTCCATAACCCAACGTAGATTCTTTTTCTCACCCAATAATTTCCTTTAAAGTAAAAAAGAACTTGTCACTTTTGCAATATAGTTTACGTGCAAATATTTACATGCAGTACATTAATACAAACATGTTTATGAGGACTGTGGCGTGACCGTGTCATCCGAAGTACACAGTAGTTATGCGTGAGCCCCCCAAAAAATAATAACAACATAAAACGTTGCATAGTATTGACGTATTATTACATTTAATATATGGATGTTATATGAAATTAACAAGAAATAACTAATAGTTATTACAAGAGAATGTTTCATTTTCATCAGATCCGATTTAGAAAATTACGTTGTAAATAATGGAACGATACTGGGTCCACACCTCTGTTGTAGTAGTAGAGGCTATTACTGTAACGAAAAGTTACATGTAGCATGTGTTCATGCTTGGGTTATTCACGGATAATTAGTGATCTGTGTCACTATGGTATGTAACTCTTCTTTTCTTTGGAGGAGGTGAAACTGTTTGTGACATACTTGTGTTGTCCTTAATATTGATTGTAAAATTACCCCCGTGTAAACAACACCCTTCAAATATGGACCCAAAAGGATAACCGTGTGCTAAACTTTCAAGTTTACGGATTCTTTTAAAATTCGTTTTTCTGTCTTGGAAATATAGCAAGTGCCTTAGTGAAATTTGGTTATGGATGTATTGACGAATAAATGATTCCTTCTGACTGGTAAGTGCAATATTTGTCATTAAATATTATAAGTATATTTTTTATTCAACTGGGGCACAATGGATATGCTTAACAAAATTAGAATAATGTATGTTTGACATAACACATTTCTGGCTGTTACTAAGTTTTCCCTAGTTGTAAGAGAGTTGGGAGGCTATGAAGTGTAAAGATCTATAGTCTGTGTGCATAGATCAATGTTTTCTGTCATAGTTCATTTCACACAGGATTGATAATTTTGTCCTATCTGTAGCAAAGTAAATTTTCAGGTCAGCGTCATTAATTGTTGCAAACAGTATATTGTTTCACACGAATTATCTAAAACTAGTTAGGTAGCTTTTGCTACATTTAATGACGCTGAACTGAAAATGTACCGAGCAATGCCTGCATATAGGATACAATTTACTATGCTGTGTGGAACGAACTAGCATGATATCAAAAGCTCGACATCGTATGCATGTGTATCTCTGTCTCTCTGCAAATGTTTTTGTATGGTGTGTTCTCAAAGATGGATTGACATAAGTTACTATGTTTTTTGTTATATATTTGTTGTTGTTTGATTTTAGAACAACTACGTCAGGCACAGCAGAAGACAATAAGGATTTCTTTTTTTTTTAAAAAGTAGTTCTGAGCGCATGGACACCTTGACTGAGATGACTGGTCTGAGATGACTAGACTGAGATAAGAAAAGTACGGTTAGCAAAACAGCTAGATTTTTCTGTCGCATGGTTGAGAAAAACAAATAATAGCCATTTGAAACTTTTATTATGTATTCCCAGCCACAAGAACAGCATAAAAGAATTTAGAAAACATTGATAATTTTCAACAATGGTAACATCAATAGAGCAGATCAAATACAAATATTGAAAATAAAGTTTTACAAATGTTAATCTCATGAAGACGTTTGATGAGTTTCACTAAAAAACGATACAACAGACGACAGCTGATAACATTGAAAAGAAACGGTGGGTCAATATTCGATGGGCAAATAGCTCTGGTCAGTTTCACGTGGACATCATATAATAGAGCAGAATCAAGACCCATTTATTGATGGGATTGAAATGTACATAAAAGTCTGGGGTTAACAAAAGAATTACTGACTATATACCATGATGAAAGAAGGAGGGAAAAAAACCTAATACTGTGTAGACTACCTGTAGTTTAAGGAGCCGAGCAGTGATACCCATTAACTATGTCATCATGTTCAGTAGGAATTGACATGCAGTCAATCTAGAATTAGTACTGGAAGAAAATAATAAATAAAAGGAAAACAAACTGTCCAATATACGGAAATATTCTGAACTGGAACTGCTATCAAATTTATTACATCAAAGAAATGAAAAGATTTCCGACTCTCTATTACGTTTTTTGTTGATTAATACAACGATTGTTGTGTCAGTTAATAATCATGAAAATAAATGAAGAAAAGACATTAAGTGTATGTATGTGTTTTAGATTGTTAACGCGTCATTAGCAATTTTTCAGTCATATTGCTATAATATCTGCAGTGTGACATTTTGTAGTGATGTCAAGCACTGGGGCATGATGCCGCAGATACGTAGCATCATGCCCCACCCAGTCACATTATCCTGTCACCAGGCCGACCAGTCCTAAAAAAAACCTTAATACTAAGCGCCAAGCGAGGCATCTGCTAGAACCATTTTTATATGTCTTCGATATGACTGGGTCAAATGTCATTCATTCTTATCAGCATGTACAATACCAGTGCATTGTCTATTTACTGAAATGTATTGACTAGGGCTGAAAGCAGCCACAGGTTTTGTAGATACAAACAATGGAAGCAGACAGTGCTGTTTTACACAAGAACAAATTTCACTGACTGGAGGATAGGGTTTCACCCAAGGAATCTGCTGTTTTGAACCAGTCAATTGACTCCTTGAAACCATTTTATGTGCGACTATGATGGCTTTTCCACAGAATGCATCTGGATTGTTTTCTTATAAAGCCTATGTAAGATGAAGAAAAGTTAAATAAAATGTTATAATAAAAAAAAAAAGATTCTTGGCTGCAGAAGTTTCTGTGGCACGATGCCGACAAAGATCGAACAATTGCAGCTTGTAATGCATGTAAGAGATGGCCCTGATACCAACGAAAACCAGCGGATTGTTTGCAGGACAGGTTATCACAAGGAAAGATGCACTGTTAACAAACCAAAAATTGCAAAGCACAATATATGTCAATTAAAATGTTTTAGCTAAAAAGTCACATCTGATAAAGATGTTGTGCGTGATTTAGATAGAGTGATCAATAAATACAATGTCAGC
Organism: Sinohyriopsis cumingii; assembly: GCA_028554795.2. Lineage (NCBI taxonomy): Eukaryota > Metazoa > Mollusca > Bivalvia > Unionida > Unionidae > Sinohyriopsis > Sinohyriopsis cumingii. Next base: position 86,559,656 of record CM068838.1, read on the forward strand.
CAAACTGAGTTTTACAAGAATCTGTTTAATTATTTTAGAAAAATGCACAATTGAATTAGTTAAGTAGGATTTCAGTAAAAATAGGAAAATAGTGAAGTAGTACAAGTTTTCCTCATTCAAAACTGGTGATAACAGCCATAACCCAAGGACCCAAAATAATTATTTTTAGTTCACATTTTTATGTAACACAAATATATATATATATATATATATATATATATATATATATATATATATATATATATATAAAACACATTGATATTGTATTGTTTCAAAATTAATAATTCACATTTTCACATTCTATTCAAAAAAGTTTACATGGAGAAAACAAAGAGCTGATTAGTACTTTAAGAAAAAAGCAATACTTTTGTTCTTATGCTCAAAAATGCAACCAATAAAACTTTGTATCAAAGAAAACACCAAATATATAATACAATAAATTTTAATGCATTTATGGTGCCCAGAAGAAGCAAATTAATTGGGCTAATTTTGAACAGTTATAGACCTGTTTACCCCTACATTTCTTGCTAGTATTTTAAGCAGTGCATGTCAGTATTTTCATTCAGTGTTTCTAGCATCTTAGCACACATTACCTGTGAAACAGGGCACAAACAGTAGACACTATAAATACACTATAATTACCATTATGTAGTATTGCACGACATACTGATGATACACTATTCTGTTGTTGTTGTTGTTCTAAAGGTGAGATGGCAGTGATCCGTAACGGAGAGCGCTTTAGACCACTTGGCCAGTCGGGGCCCCACACTATTCTGTAAATAACTGCTAGTTTGTGAAGATGCTGATATTCAGGCAACTCTGTGTTCTAGGAAAAATCTGCAGATATTGATCACTGACTTAAACATGTTTATATTACAGTGATAAAAACCCACAAAAGAATACCTCCAGACATCCAACTTCTTTCTGTTATTTACCTCTGTTACTTTCTCTAGATAATCTGTTTTCTCAGCTTCATACATATCCATAACATTTAAATAAAGTTAAATCTTTACATTTTACATGGTTAAGGAAGACTTAATACAAAACATTATGACATAAATTGTTACCACCACCCATCCTCTCAGAAAATAATAAGTTCATCTAGATAGGTGAAAGCAATCTTATTTATTTAATAAAATCTGGTATCAGCTTTGTCAACATTTACAGTAATGGATTGCTTTTAAATACCTTGTGCAATTTTGGAATCTGGGAACATATCTGTCATTGCTTCTGTTAACTTGTCAGCTGTGCTTAATGACAGATTCATATTTATGATCAACTCACAGAGAATCACCTCAGCACGTGTTATTTGCTTTTGAAATATATATTGATCACTCACTTCCTTTCCATTCATCATTGACAAAACATTTCTATTTCCTTTCATTAACGATTCCAATTCTGCAAGATTTTCTGATTCCACATGCCGTGAACAGTCATTCCATCCACCATGTGCACAGGAAAAGTCTAAGTTCTCTTTCAGACGATGGTTTAAGGCATGACCACAGCGTATTATAAACTGGTAGAAAATGCTGCTTTCAATTTTTAGACTTTCCATTTTCATGCTGAAACTTTCTCATCACCGACAATTTTCTTTGTTTAAACAACTGGATGCGGAGAATGTTAAAATCAGTGATGTGGCACACACTGCGGACACGGACGCAGATTGAAGAGATGATACAACAAAACGAAACAGAATAAAAACCACTTAAAAATTAATTTAAAAAAATTAATAAATAAATGCATCCTCAAATCGTATTTTCAGATCAGTGACCATACCGAGGGACTTTATTCTGTATAAATACGGTCAAATATGGACAGGTAAACAGGTCTGCAGTTATTTCAGATTTTGCAATAAATGCTTCAAGAAATATACACATCATCTCCATTTTCTTTCTGTAAGGAACATGACTGCACAATTTATGGTTCAAAATAAAGTCTTCATTAGTGAATTTCACAGGACAAACAGGACAGCAGAATACCTACAATGAAAGAACAGTTTCAACAGTTATAATGTTACAGCAAAAGGAAAAGTATATACATGTTACCCATGCTGCATTTAAAAAAAAAATAATAGCATATTATTTATAATATTTCTAGAATAGTGATGGAAAAATTGATCAAATCTAAATATCAGATTTTATCTTCACTGGTCAACTGTAAAAGCAGTAGTTACAAATATGGTTCCCATGCTTTTCTAAGGATAAATTTTCAGGTCATTTCCAGAGGTTTTCCAGGATGAAATTACTTTGTTCAAGGTTCATATATGACCATTACTGAATGGAATTAAAGTACATTTTGGATTATAAAACATGCATTTTCTAAATCTAAAGCTGTTTATCATTCAAAACTTTCCAAAATAGTCAGAAAAGATGATCATGTGCAAAACCATAAAATTTATCACACAAAACAAGCTTGACTATACTCATATAAATTGGCATGTAAAGTCATTTCAATGTACAGAATACAAATTCTAAATTTACCATGCTGACCTGCATTATGTTGTTATGTGGAAACAACATAATGAAGATGAATTAGTTTTGCTTCCTGTCAAACCTTTAATTCTAAAGAATTCTATAGCAATATATGCATGTTATACAATGTAAACATTTCCTACTACAGTAGGAAAATAAAATAAATGCTAAGTATTAGAATCTTTTCTTGAAACGAAAACGGTTCAACTTTAAATTTATCTGTGCCAAAAACCCAAACAAAATTTTTCAAACAACCTAAATTCATTATGATGATCTGGTTTGGCAGCAATCATTTAAAAACATTTACAAAAAGGGTTGATTTAAATTTTGACAAAAAGCCTTCAAAATGATAACTGCTGCATAAACAACTGAATTTCTTTACAATCAAATTGTCTTCTTGTAATTGATAAACCAGTCCCCAAACCTGTACTATTACAGGGGCTCGTTTTGTTTGTGAATACATAATAAAAGGGATGACAATTTTCCATTTCTCCTGTGTTCGATTTAAGATCTGAAACCGATGCTTCAAGCAAATGTCACTGTGTAATAGTTTCACACCAAAGTTCAGCTAAGCAATTCAACATTTTGGACAACAAATTTGGCTTAAATGAATAGCAGTCCGTTTTCTAATCCGGATTTCCTATGAATATACAAATCCTATTTTACACATTTGGTCTTCTAGGTTCAGGTGTGAGGTCAGAACAATTGCATAAAAAAACTCAGGAATTTGCTGCCACTGTGCGGTAGCGGCATATGGTAGTCACTTACCAGCAGGCCTAGCAAATTTAAACTATGTTACATCAAATCGATAGGAAAATGATTTATTTTCTCAAAAATGGCAAATATGGCAAGTATTATAATCATTATGTCTTTAATCCGCTGAAAGACTAGACAAAACTACACCATAGATGAAACTTGACCCGGTACTTGCCATTTGTGTTACTAGTCAGATGAATTCAGCCATTTTGTGTTACTTGTCAGATGACTTCACAACTCCAACAACGATATCAGAAGTCCAGTAATCATCTGATATCAACAACAAACTCCTTTTTAATGTTGTTGTACAAAAATTCAATAATATTAAAAGAAAGACAGATACAGAAAGAACATATAATTCTCAACACATTTAATTCAAGAACAATGACAAGAAACCTGTCAGTTTCGCAGCAATCAGGCCAGTCTTAAAAGCATGAAAATTTGCATGAATTGCGCAGACAAAATGTCTTACTTTAGACTTTGCAGTTTCCACTTCAGTAGATGAGTTGTCACCAATGGTAATTGTTAACAGCATGAGGAAGCTAAAAAAATATTCATGCACCGAAAGCATGGATCGTATGTGTGCAGTAGAATGGTTGGGTTGATGAGAAGATGCTGCAGTGGATTAAAGTGTTTTATCTCAAGAACACACTTTAATACATTTTAAATTTGAGTGCGTTTGCTGATATGTACTTTTTGAATGATTTAAAAGTTGTCCCACAACCTAAAACTCTTAAAAACATACAGTTTACCAAAACATTATTTTAAAAATTAATTTAAGCTGTCCCAATGCATACTGTAAAAGTGGTATATTCAATGTTTTTAAAAAGAATAAGAAAAGGAAATAAAACTATCATTTTAATAAAGTGAGATCCATCAACATTAAAATAAAATTGTTGTTGATAGGTTTTTCACTAACCTGCCATGACAGAACTTTAAATCTACTTGCAGATTCAGCACAATGGTGGACACTGTCAGCCCAGGGGATATTCTCCCAAAACAAACTGCCAGTGTTCAGCTAAATAAAAACAAATTGTAATACATGAACATCTTGATCATTAATGGAGAAAAAAGATACATAAATTGTCCATCTTATAGTTAAATCAATGTATGGCCACAATATTGAAGTAATGACTGATATCTGGATAGGTTGACAAAGGAATGTAGAACTAATATTGTTATATTATATATATATATTTATATTTATTCACCAAGGCTATTCACATAGTTCCTTTTCAATTTAATTGGAAAAGACAATTTACGCCTCATTTAGAAAGTCTATTGAATTGGCCACTAAGTATATAATTTACGTAAACTATCTGTATGGCTACCACTTACCTGAACTGCGAAATATACTAATTGTTGCAAATGATTACCTTTTACAGCTACACTTTTCCTTACCTGAGAAATCCCTTTTTATAATCATAATATCCAATAGTTCTGTTTCTATCTCTAAATGTTTGCACAAAGACATACAGTAATACTGCAAGACACGCACTTTGAAGCTTAACAGGAAACATGATTATTCTATCTATAATTAACATCTGTAAAAAAAAAACGTGCATTAAAATGGCTAATTGATTTGATAGAACAGAGACTTCTGGTAAGACAATGATGTTACACCTTGCTAATGGAAAAAGGCAGACTTAATAAGTAGTTTTTTTAGCATGCTTATTTCAGTAATGTTATTATCCAAATACTAAATGCTAAATTCGGACCTATCTTAGCTTTTGCCCACTACATCTGGATGACTATGAAACTGGCTTAATTGCTTAAGTATGTTAGTCTTTCAGGTTTCTGCAGGTCACTGTTGTTAAAACTTGCACAATGTTACAGTCCTTTATCTCCTCCAGAAACAGACATTTTAAAAAGATATTGAGTAAATATAATGGGTGACAAATCCAATCGATGATCTTTTTCTGTTCTTCACTCAAAACAAACAAATCTTTTTATGTTATGCTCAAATTAGTTGGCAAAAAAACTGTATTAGAAGTTTGAAAGCGGATTTCTTACATAATGTCACCTGTTTACTTTTTAGTCCCTGCAGTGTTTTGCGTACATCTGCACAGTATCATCGACTGTCTTAACTTTGCACCAGTCCTTGATTTTTGAACCATGTCTCTCGTAACTTTGAATGCCTGTTTCAAAATCATTATGTCACCAACTGAATCAATACCTTTTTTTCTGATACTGATGGTAAGTACTGATTAAGAAATATTTGACAACATAAAATATAAATATGTACCATGATTACAATAATAGAAAACAAAATGGAAATGTCCAGTTTAACTAATACATATTTGCAACAAGTTTGTTGCTCTGGAGTGAGTGTTGACTGTTTAAGTCAGGGCTTATGGTTGTGTTGGTTTTCTTTATCTTTTTGTTTGAGGAAAGCCATGACGGATTTGTTTTGAAAGAAAAGGCAAAGCAAAACTTGGTTGCTATAACATACACTTTTTATACCATGTTATGGTCTTCTTACACCATCCCATCTGTTTCTACCATCTTTTAATTTTAACAATATAAAGCATCAAGAATATAAAAAATGCACAGAACGTAGTCATTTCATTCACTGATTTATAACCCGATTGTCACTCGGATTCCCAAACAGTCAACTTATCGGCATTTTGAATCACCGCTCCAGTGGCCTAGTGGTTAGAGCGTCCGCCTCGGATGCGGGAGGTCGTGGGTTTGATCATCGGCTGAGTCATACCAAAGACTTACAAAAATGGTACTAACAGTTGCCTCACTTGGCGCTCAGCATTAAGAGGTTGGTGTTAGGACTGGTCGGTCTGGTGTTAGGATAATGTGACTGGGTGGGACATCATGCTACATGTCTGCGGCATGATGCCCCAGTGCTAGACATCACTATAAACTGTCACACCGCAGACATCGTAGCGATATGGCTGAAAAATTGTTAAGGCTATGGTAAAAATCCAAATCACACACACACACACACACACACACACACACGCATTTTGAATCTCTAGCAACATGGTCACCATATCTCCTTAGGCCAGCCAATGTTCACAAGCAATGTATGTGATGTAGTTCATCCTCTTTGAAATCTAATAATTCCATAAATTTTGGCTCCTGTTTGCATTGAAATACCAGTAATCTGACAGTGTTAGGGACCCCTTGGTGTCAATCTGGTTATAAATTGAAAAACATTGAATGAAATGACAAACTTTTGTGAATTTTTTATATCCTTGATGCTTTTAGTTTTTAAAATTGGTAGAGGTTACAAACAAATGGGTAAAGATGCTAACGGGTATCCAGGTATTTACCTGTTGATAATAACCCAGGTAAAATAATGTACAACCGGGTACCCATTAAAAAAAATGCGTTTTCCAAGTTCAAATCGAGACACAGAATAACGATTACAATTTGAAGCTTGTGTTGTGTGCTCATTTATTCATCATCAAAGGGGCGCTGCTCACATGTTTACTGTGCGTTTTTTTTATAGCAGGAAACCCAAGTCAGGTATTTTTTGTCACGCCAAATGTAACACAAAAATTTGGTTACCATAAGATACATTTCTTATATCGTGTTAGGAAAAATTGAACAAACTATACAGAATGAAATTTTTCACTGAAATGATTAAATATAAGGGGAAAAAAATGTTATTTTATAACACTGAGAAAAAAAAATCAAATAAAAATTCACATGTGTAAATGTGTAATTTTTGCGTGATTTTTTTACATTGAGCAGTTCCAAGAAAGCAGACGGGTTTCTCGTATCGAAACAACTTGTCAGATTCATTTTTTAAATACTACATACATAGTGAACCAGTCTAGATTGAAAATAAATGGTACCAAACATTAATAAAATAAACCCCAAAACTGGGATGAATAGATGTGACTGATGGATGCTATACGACTGAAAAATGTTAGGAGAGGGAGTTTGTTAAACTTAAAAACATGTTGCACTGGACCGTTGTTGAGGGATGAACCACGGCAGGTCGAGTATAATACAACAATCATCATTTGGACTTTACAACTATTCACAAAAGACTAGTTAAAGTGAGTGTTATGCATAAATAATCTATCAATTTCTTTTGTCTCTCTACTGTTGTTCTATGGTATTTACAGTATGTTTTCAGATGGCAATAAATAATTACTTTTTTGTCGTCCGAAAACACTAAATTCTTTAATTAGGTGTCTGAAAACAAACAGGGGAAGATAAATTTGTGCCCCCTCCCCCATCCATAACGAAATTACCGTTAGCTCACATGATGACATGCTGCCATGAAAGAAAAATAAGTATTTTGTCCAATACCACGGAAAGGATAATGAATAAAAAACAGGTGTGTGTGTTTGATTTGGATTTTTAACGTAGCTTTAAAAAATTTCAGTCATATCGCTACGATGTCTGCATGTGCCAGTTTATAGTGATGTCTAGCACTGGAGCATCATGCCGCAGACTAGAACAGCAAGTTGTTCTCCACCTTTTTTTTTTGTTTGACTGGCGGCGGAGACCAACGTTATTCTGCATCACTCGTGCTGAGACGTCCGCGCTATGTAACTTCGCATGATCAGACCGCGCGCTATTAATTAATAAATTTATTTAGACTAATACTCGAAGGGTATTATGATTGGGCAAGTGTTATTCAAGACAACATTTTATACTCCCAAAAATGTTTTCAATGAATTGTCACAATAACTGATAAATGTTAGTCATCATCTGATTTTTATTTTTATTAGAGCTATTGCCATTTTTGTATTGCAGGTGGATGCAGTGTATGAAACATGCTTGTGAATGCAACCAGTTCCCTAGTTTCACATGGCAAAATAATGAATTGATTTTGCATCTGATTGACTGAGCTTGTTACCAGTCTGGAGTCCCCATTGCCCATCTGATTTTCTTCAAACCAGTACAAGTATATCATCAAGGTCTTGGATGAGTTCAATAATGAACGAGATTCACAAATACTAATGAAGTAATCTCACATCTGGTTGGCTGATTTTGTTACCATTCATGAGGTCAAATTTCTGATCTGATTTTGATCAAACTTGGAATATGTACTTGCATCATCAAGATCTGGGAAAAGTTTGAAAATGAACAAGATTCATGAGTATTATTAATGTGATCTTGCACCTGACTGGCTGACCTATCACAAATCTGGAAATCATTTTTTTTTGTTCAATTTTGATCAAACTTTGAATGTAGGCTTCTATGGTGATCTGGCATGAATTTATGGAATCCATGCATATAAATAAAGTGATTTTATATCTGATTATTTTATCTGAGCATCTCATCTCTCTAAAGACTAATCTAATATAGTTTTTATCAAATTTTGTATGTAGGTTTAAACTGCCAATATTGTTCATAAAAAAAATTATAAGCAATTACCATACATATTAATGAGGTAATTTTGCATCTGATTGGCTGAGTTTATAAACACTTTGGTAACTCTTTTTCTGATCATATTTTCCTCAGACTAGCAGCAGGGAGGGCGAATCCGACATTTTGTCCAATCGTCATTTGGCTTAATTAATACTTTCTGCACTCAGCGGATCCGGTGTCGTCAGCGCCTGGTAAAAAAAAAACGACGTCGTCGTCGGGGGATCGTCCAATCGTCATTTGGTTTAATTAGTACCTTCTGAGCGCCGATCCCAGCGTCGTCAGCGTCCGGTAAAAAAGCGCGACGACCGCGTTGATGTCATCGCCCTCCCTGCTGCTAAGTGGCTACTTACAATGATCTTACAAACAGAGTGATCACTAACTCCTCCTCTTGTAGATCAATTAGGTTATTTGACTGATCGGTAAGTTTAAAATTAATTCTTGTTAAAAACCGATTATGGCATCGCATATAGACCGGATTAATCGGACTTTCAACAATTAAAAATCCCGGAGGGGCCGTTGGTGAAAATGAATAAAGGATATACCCCTGTTGAGCCTGATTTGATTGCTTGGTATCCACCTGGTAACTCCCTTCGATAACATCACACACTAGATTGATTGCTATCACAGACGTAATATTTACGTTGTATGGAGCAATATGCCTACCATCCTCTCCGTTATCGTGTTTGAGGATAGTTGATGGGCCGAAAAAATCATTAAGAGATTTTCTTAGTTCTGGTGCGTTGTATCCTGGAAACTTGAAATCGGGTAAATTGGCTTCTGTGATATTATACTCGGTTAGGAATTTTTGTTTATTATCATCGCTGTTAGCAGATATTGTTTTAACGATTCGCTCATTGATATATTCCATGTCTGATATAAGTTGATTTAACACCTCAACGTGTTTTCGTGCTTTTGTTTTCCGTAGCTGTTCTAGTTGTAATTGGTAATTACGATTAATCTCGATAAAAGCATCAGTGATATCATTTAAACTAACTGTGACCACGGCGGATGATTCAGGAGTTTCCTTATACGGAAAATACCATTGCATGGTATTCCTGTTTTGAAATATAAACCTACTGGGTAATAACGTGCTTTTTATAATAGACAAATCATCTCGATACCGGGGGGTAATCTCATGATACGATTGCGCATTCGTGTGTAGGTCCGCGGCGATTCCATGAGGTGAATTCTTAGGCCATCCTAGTATGGTTCTTATTGAACTGTTATAAATATCAACAATATACCCCGGTGTGCTTATTTCAATCGTCGACGATAACGTCGGTTCATGAACCGTAATAGCGATTTTTGATTCTTTTCCTGTGATCGATTTTATCCTGCGTTGAAATTCTTTATTGATTTGTTCTATTTGGTATGACCCAGTTGGTATTGTAACCTTCTTCCAGTCTGGGGTCCCATCGGGTTTATTTGTCCATGCAAAAACCAGCGAGTTATTAGGTTGTTGTCCGTTAAATGTATCCGCTCGGATATTAGGCCAACTGTGATATACTCGCAATTTTGCCAGCGCTATTTCCTTCACTGGAACCGGTGAAAGGAAGTTCACACTGAATTCGGGTTTCGTTGATGTTATCGATATCATACTTGTTTGTACCGGAGTGGTGTTTTCCGCGATCCGTTGAAGTAATTGAAACCCTTCGGGGTTCAGCGACATTATTATTATTCGTTGTTTTTAGTGTTTAATTTTGACACCGAATATTAACAACCTGCTTGTTTTCAGGAGAATGTTTTAAGCCCATTGAAGTGGTTTCAGCGACGTGGTTTCCGGCTTCCAGTTGAAAATTTTCGATTTTTGACATCGCGGAGCCATACAACTGGACCATCGTGGAGAATTCAACATCGGATATGAACGAATTATCAATCGACAACGAGATCAACCCGGATAATTTCGAGTACGCGTCTTATACTATTTGATGTTTTACTGTATACTCGTTGAGTTTTTTCTGAGAACACGATGATATCTTTCTAGTGATTGCGTTGGCGACTCCAGCAATTGTTGTCGCCGCGGAGATAGCGATTGGAACGGCGATCGGGGCTATCATGGTCACCGTGGATAAAATGACACCGGTACCGGCTACTATACCGGACACCGAGTACACGGCCACGTCGATGGCGGTTATTTTACGACGGTATTTTTTTATTTTTGCGCGGTATTGTTCGGAAAGCGTTTTTAAGCTCGCGGAGAATTCTTTTGCGGTATCGAATCGATATTGATGTGACGTCGGTGATACCTCTGATTCAATTACCCTGGTGGTCATTTTATTTTAAAAGAGCTAGTGTTTTCAATTACTCACTTAGATCCACCACAAATTCCACATACCATGTGATGTTTGCCCTAAATAGACCGCTATCAACGGCTCTAATTATAAACCGTTCGGTTGCATTCTTGTCAACGATTGTTGATATTGTATTGTTAAACCCGGATGAACTCGGCGATGATATATTAAACTGCATCGTCGAAATCAATGTCAATCGATAAATGCCCTTAACAATTGCGGTGATATTTACTACATTATGCGTAGGAGTCCAATCGAATGATCCGTGTTGAACCGTGTATACGCTATTGCCGATGCTCCCATGAGGTGTTTTCATTTTTTCGAGTTGCTCTGTCATTCTAGGTAGTCTGTCCTTAATCTCTGTAATATCAGTTTTGACCGCTTTTATCCCCCGTTCATGCACGTCTATATTAGTTCTGATCGCTGCAATATTATTGTCGACTGCTTTTAATTCCCCTGTATGCGCGTCTATACTTTTTTTTGTTCGCTGCAACATCAGTTTTGATTGTTTTTATTTCCCCTGTATGCGCGTCTATACTTTTTTTTTTCGCTGCAACATCAGTTTTGATTGTTTTTATTTCCCCTGTATGCGCGTCTATATTTCCTTTGTTCGCTGCAACATCAGTTTTTATTGTTTTTATTTCCCCTGTATGCGCGTCTATATTTCCTTTGTTCGCTGCAACATCAGTTTTTATTGTTTTTATTTCCCCTGTATGCGCGTCTATATTTCCTTTGTTCGCTGCAACATCAGTTTTGACTGTTTCTATTTCCCCTGTATGCGCGTTTATACTAGTTCTGATCGCTGCAACATCAGTTCTGATTGCTCCTATTCTCCATTCATGCGCGACTATATTATTCTTGTTCGCTGCAACATCAGTTTTGACTGTTCCTATTCTCCGTTCATGCACGTCTATACTAGTTCTGATCGCTGCAACATCAGTTTTGAGCGTTACTATTTCCCCTGTATTTGCGTCTATACTTTTTTTGTTCGCTGCAACATCAGTTTTGAGCGTTACTATTTCCCCTCCATACGCGTCCATACTTTTTTTGTTCGCTGCAACATCAGTTTTGATTGTTCTTATTTCCCCTCCATACGCGTCCATACTTTTTTTTGTTCGCTGCAACATCAGTTTTGATTGTTCTTATTTCCCCTCCATACGCGTCTATACTTTTTTTGTTCGCTGCAACATCAGTTTTGAGCGTTACTATTTCCCCTCCATACGCGTCCATACTTTTTTTGTTCGCTGCAACATCAATTTTGATTGTTCTTATTTCCCCTCCATACGCGTCCATACTTTTTTTTGTTCGCTGCAACATCAGTTTTGATTGTTCTTATTTCCCCTCCATACGCGTCTACATTTTTTTTGTTCGCTTCAACATCAGTTTTGAGCGTTACTATTTCCTGTCCATTCGCGTCTACATTTTTTTTGTTCGCTTCAACATCAGTTTTGATTGTTTTTATTTCCTGTCCATTCGCGTCTACATTATTCTTGTTCGCTGCAACATCAGCTTTGATTGTTTTTTTTCCTGTCCATACGCAGTGATATCATTTATAGTTGTTGTAATCTCATCCAGCTTGGTATTTTTTTTACCAAAGAATTTATCAAAGTTGTCATCGATCCTGTTAACATTTTTTCGTAACGTGTAAAATTGGCCCGACAGCGTTGTAAACTCCGAAATAGTATTTTTTATTGTTGTAATATTCGGTTCGGTTACCGTCGGGGTCCCAAAAAAACTAGCGGTAGTGAGTTGTATATCGGTTACAGATTTTTTCACCTCGGTGACAGATTTATTCACCTGCGCGTCAAGTTCGGTCACCGATCTATCCAACCTTATAAAACCGTCTTGGATTAATGTTACCCTATTCGTTATCGTCGATAGATGTTCACCCGGTTTGAGTCGTCCGTCGCCGGTATACAGCGCGATAGCGTTCTCGGCGGCGTCACGCTGTCGTGTTAAAACGTCATCCAGCGACACATTACTGGATTTCAATTTACCCTGGCGGTCTTGAAATACAACTATTTCACCTGGGTCAACACTGGTTAGGTTTAACGTATCGGCGATTTCATCCTCGATTAGTTTTTTTATGTCATCGGTGGCGGGCGTTTCCGTGGATTTTTTCAGCGCCGAAATAGGTCGTCCCCAAATATCAATCATCGTTATTGTAAAAAAAACCGGTGTTTTTAATTAACCCGCCGGGCCTCTACGACCCCACTAGTGTATTCGTTTACAACCACATGAGGTGGTTTCCGCGATGATGAAATCGCCGCGAGTACGTTCAATACCTCACGGCCACATATCGGTGGGTCACTTAATTGCTGTGTTGGCAGCGTGGAATAAAAAACCGGGGCTGAACACGCCCGGATATACCGCATGAACTCGTTCGGCGGGGCTAACCCGTATGAATAAAAATAGACGATCGCACGCGGATCAATCGCGTACGCAACCCAATGAGTTCCCGCTCCGGAGGACCCATCGAGGTTAATTATGCCGGTTTCAATATTCCTTGGTGCCGCCGGTAATTGATCCCTCATAAAAACACCTCTGAAGTTTTTTATCGCTAACGCGTTTGCGGCGTCTATTAAATCAAAATTAGACATAGGAGTCATTAAACGGTTCCCGGTAGTCTTAGACCCTTTCCCGAGTACCATGAATACGGGGTTCCCGGTAGTCTTAGACCCTTTCCGGCCACGGATCGTTTTTCTTTATAGCCTTTCCCGGTTGCCTTCTTCAATGCCATCCCCGCCGCGGTACCAACGGCTCCTAACGCCGCCGCCTTAGCCACTGCTGGTGCGGCCGCGGCAATCAACGCTGGAATCGCAGCTAACAGCGGAAATATCCCACCGGTCTTTTCTATGTTTTTAATCGCTGCGGCCGAGAAATCTATTTGAATACCCTTTTTATTCTTCATCGCATCATTGAAATGTTTTATTTGACGCGCCGTCAACAATATCTTATGATTACCACCTGCCATCTGTGACGGCTTCAGCGTTATTGTGGTTCCGCATTGTTTAGCCGACTTTGATCGTAATTTCTTGACTTGACCATCAGTCAACTCTACACTGACAACACTATACGACATTTTATTGTAAACGCGTTTGTGTTTTCAATTACATGTTTTCCACTGGCGCATCAACGATTCTCATTCGTCCACCAACACCTTCTAGCAGCATTGATTTATCGCTGAGAATGACAGCAACCGCTCTATAATCAGCACCACCCGGGGCTATACGAGCTCGGAAGTGTATATCAACGACGGATTGTCTCGTTAAATCAAGATGTTCCAACGAAAAATAATAAATCGGATACAGTTTTTTAAAATCAAGTTGTGATATTTGCAAACCAGTGTCGACGTTTTGATCACGACCCATATATGACAGCAATCGATGATACACACGTGCGATATGGTTGTCGCCGTAATTAAGCTGTATATCCTAGGATGGTTCCTGTTGTCCGTTTATTCTCAGCGAAACATCCCTGACTCCTAATTGATCAAATATCATATGGCTGCGTTCTTGATTACCCAATCGTTCCCTATTCTGTAGCGCTATGAATATATGACGCGGGGCTGAAACACCCTGTTTTGATGCCAAGTGCCATGTAAATGTATCAGCGACATTATCCTCTTTAGCATCAGTTGTTACCGCTAGCCAACTCAACAACGATTTCCCTCCCTGTTCCATAAATGATAACAATCGTGCTTCCGTGGTAACTGATGGAGTCAACACCGGCATCCACAATGCTATTTTAGTTAAAACGACTTTACCGTTATCGACGCCAGCAGCGCGCCATATTGCATCGTTATCATCGCCCTTTCGCGTTAGCGCGATTGTATGCTTAGCCCCATAGATAACTTTTCTGACATTTCTGCAAAATCCGAATATGTGATGGAGTGGAATCGCGCATGAAAACTGTCGGCGTTGTCCTTGCAACATCCCCACTCGTGTTGCAAATCCTAGATTAAAATTACCGTTAACACTTTTTATAATATTGAAATCAGCGCCCGGTCTTGCCCTGCGGTCTGGATTGGCCGCTTCAGCCTGTGGGTCAACTGCGTTATCTCTTGCCGTCAGCACGTTAATGTACTGAATGTGATCAGCGTTATTAGTGGTGTCCTTTGCGAACATCATAGATGGGCCCGCCGATCTTGTATAATCATCCGAGTATCTCGCTAACCCAATTATCGTTGTTGCAACATCAACCTCGCGTTCTATTGATTCAATTTCTCGCCCGTCAATAAGATATCTGGCACTCTCAAATAACGCCATGATACCGTTGTTGACGAAGCCAACTCGAACACGATCGTCATTTGCGTATGGTGTATTAGCGGCAACATTTGTCACGAGTTCTCCCTCAATTTCGATAAACGCTTCACACGGCAAAAAGTATTTACTGGTATCTTGGACTTGAAGTTCAATTCGCGATCGTAGGTCGGCTTGTGGTGGTTGATAGGAATAAAATTGATAATAACGGACAGAATCATCCCTGCGCACTGGGGCATCCATATCAAACGCGGGGTCAGCGGTTCGCGCAAACATTATTATTATTATTTATGTTGATGTTTTCAATTGAAATCCATCAACGTCGTTTTCGTCGTAAATTCTTTGAATTCTGTTTAAGACCACTCCCCGCTATCGCGTTCATGAGCGCGTTGGTTGTTGCATCGGTGGATGACTGAGCCGCCAACGACTCTAGTTTTTCTTCCACGGCGTTATTTATTACCCTGCTGACATTTGCAGGCATCACTGTCGTTGATGGCATCACCGGTGGTTTCTGTTTTCTTTTTCTCACCAACGACATTAGTTTGTCCTTTGCTGCAGAAAACGCCTTTCCGGCAACATCTCCAATAGCACTAATACCCCTACCACGAATAACATCAATAGCCTTCATTCCTAATTGTTTGGCTAACGGCGCCACTTTTGGAGCCATTCTTGTAAATAACCCCGCAATGGTGCTACCGAGACCATCTCCATAGTACGCGCGGTAAACAGGCAATCGCGAGTTTACCACGTAGACGAGTACTGGTTTATCATGGTTGTAGTGTATGATCATCTTTATTATAAAAACACCAGTTTTCCAATTAATCATCCACGAGCTCGTCTATGAGCGTTCGATATGCATTAATGTCCATGATACCGCCTGCAAATAAACGCCTGCAAATATCAGCGGCCTCATTGATTATTTCCGGAGAGTTATTTCCGGCTCGTTTTCCTCCGATTAGTACTTCCAGCCGTGATATATCACTGAGAACACTACCAGGACAAGCGTTTTCAACTAGACCACTACCACTTGGATACCCCTCTCCGCTTGTTTTTTTAGAACCAGCTTTTTTTTGACGTTTTTCTTGGACTTCTCCTTTTCGCTGTTCTTGCTGTTGTAGTATTTTTTGTTGTTGTTGTATATCATAATCATCAATTCCTTTTTTAAATTCTTTATATCCCAATTCTTTTGTATCCTAGTGATCAATCCCTTTATTCGTTTTATACAACCAATTAACCCAGTCATCTTGTTTTATATTACTATTTTTATACTCGTCTTTTAAAAGGTCTTTTCTTGAATGATAGCTTTGAGCGGCAAAATTACCAAAAATCTTATAATCGCCGGATTTCAGTAATGAAATCGTTTTATTTGTGTTATAGCCGTTTCAGTGAGTTTATCTATAAAGGAAACCCCTCTTTGAGTGGAAATTTTTTGAAGTTCACCAACATCACCCTGTTCAACAACGGGTTCAGAATCATCAATATCAGCTAATCGTTCATACTCTCGTTGGGTTTTTATATCACTTGAAAGTTGTTTTATCCGTTGCTGTGTTTGTTCTGTCTCTGCTGGTATCTTTTCAAGTACAGGAAGAAGAGGCGCCTCTTTCCGTTCGCCTTCCTTAAGAATATCTCCATATATTGCTCGTTCTGTTGCCGCTGTAACATCCCTAGTCGCTTTAGTTACCGGGGCAAACAGTTGTTCACTTCCAACAGTAAAATCAGTTTGTAGTTGCTGCCGCGTTTGAAGTTGTTCTCGGACCCTGTCTCGTAACGGTATGAACTTTTTAAGCGCTGCTAGCCGCTCTCTGGCTAGCCGAGTAGTAAGTGATTCACCTGCCATTATTGCAATTGCTCCGCGATTTCTAATTTCCCGCCGAGTGTGGCAGGAATGGGGGGGGGGGAAATATGTATACATTTAATGTGCCATCGGGGGCTCCACGGAGATTTTGTCTATAATCCTTCTAATGTTTTTGATCTTACTAGAAATCTCCCGGCGTCGTTCATAAACACGTCCAAGTTTTTTTCGTATTATTTCAACGGCAGTAAATAGTCCAATGAATGCATTTACGTCATTGTGGTACAGGTTCTCATTAATCGTATGTTGTAATCGTTTTATAAAAAAGTACTCGCGGGCCAGGGTAAAACGCCCCCGTTTCGATTGTTCGTTAATAATCTCATAATCGGATAATATTCTTTCGCTGTTGAGACCATCAGATAATTCAATTCCTTGATTTTTTAATTTTGAAATCTCGGTTAATATATTATTGATGTCTTCGATATTCATATTCTTATAAAACATCTTATTTTTAAATAAAAAAAAAATTATTTTACAAAATGGCCCCCGCGCATCAATCCCGAGGTGTGTTATTTAGTATGAAGTATTACAGACAATTCGTCATGGTGACCTTGTCACTCGCTGATATTTGTGTACGAAAATCGAATTCTGTGTCCGGTCCTTTTTGAGATCGCTGTTTGATATACTCGTTCTGCAACAAATCGTACCGAGGCTCTACAAATGTCGAAATATTTTCCTGCCTCATTCATCGACTGAAATATTTTTTCCTCGTGCGTTGATGTATTAAACGATTTGACACCCTTTGCTTGCTTTGAGCACTTACCAGTTTGGCCTTTTTTAATATTTTCGCTTTGAGAGATAGCTTGCAAATTACACAGTCTGTTATCTCGATAATTAGAATTAATGTGATCAATAAAGAGACCATCCTTGATCAATCCGTGGAAGCATTCATAGATAATTCTGTGACAGAGATGGTTTTTCCCTCCAGCATTAAATATCAAATACCCCTGATTATTTTTCCATCCAACTGGTTTTTTTAGTCTACAATTTCTAACAACACCGTCGCGAGATGCCTCGTAATTAATGAGCACAGGATGCGGCTGAAATTCTTGGTTCATTTGTATAATAATACTACTTGTCTAATTCATTATTTGGTTTAATTATAAACCTTTCAATGTAGTCTTGAGGAGTTTTTATGATTTTGTCCTTGACGGAGTCAGCGGTGGGGTCAATGACGGCGTTTTTTATTCGTTTATCGTAATAACGCTTTAACTCTCTGTATCGCTTTCCGCCACAATTGATACACAACTGCGATTTTCCTCTTACACCAACGTGGCAAACCAAGCACGGGAGGGGGCCAAGAGAACCATTACGAACGCTTTGTAAATGATACCCGCAGAATTCACCTCTACATGATTTATTGCACGGGGTTGTCGACCCAATCATCAACCAATTGCAGTGATTCATTATACTATATTCTTTCATTTAAATACTTGTTTTAATTATATGGAGGAGTTCGAGAGATTAGCAGCAATTAAGCCCTGGAAAAATATTAGGTTTAATCTCGACAGAGTCCTCAAGGACGCACCAAAAGCGTTAATAAACGATAGAACCCTGTTAAATAAAATACGCGATTGTATCAATGAATTCAAGCGTGATGGCGCATCTCATAGTTGGTCAACATTTCGAATTGATGGCGTTGTTGATGCTACCATGAACGACAACCGCGCAGCAACGATAATATCACAACTTGAAGGTAAAAAGTATTTCTTCAGAGTAAAATTCATTGTCCGGGTGGAATCAGGTAGTTGGATCATACGTGATAAATTTGAACCAGTTCTCAGCGACAAGAAAACAGTCATTGTTAGCCGCGACTCCAAGCCGGGGCTGTTAACCGGAATTGACAGACCATGCTATGAACGAGCGTATCCTGAAACAGCAGTTGTTTATGGAATATACCCGTTAAATAAGAAACCTGATATCGGAAAACTAGCGCCGATGAAACAGTCAACGGGGATAAATTGTGTAGCAGAACGAGTAATAGAGCATTTTACAAACGCGCGTCGAGGAAACAAATTGACTGATTTACGACGTAGCAAAATCAACCAGTGGGAGGAGACAGTGCGCGAGCGTGGAGCAACCATCAGCGACATAGCGAGATTAGAAACGTCGTTGAGATTTCCAATAACCGTTACAACGATAACCGGTGAAGTATTATACGAATCGAAGTATAAATCAAATGGAGCCCCAATCAAAATTATTGATCATAACGAACACGCGTGGACGCCCGCGATCACAGTGTTTCCACGGGATAGAACAGTAAAGTATATACCTGAAAAATTTTTAGGAGAAGAATTCTCCCGGGATGGTTTTCTCGCGGAGAGGAAACTATTTGATGCTATTGCTTGTTTGTGTAAAAACGACCCTGTATCAGTGTGGTTACTTCGCAGCGCTGAAAACGGTGCGGATACCTTTGATCAGTTTGTAAGACCAAACGGTGAATTATATCGCACTGAAGCGTTTCACAACAAGATGAAAAAAACCGCCATGGAATTTGAGGAGCATGATGAACAACTGCTAACAAATTGTTTTACGATTCCATCGGTTGCGGCTCATCTTGCAGCAAGGAAAAATGCGTGGAGCCCAACGCGCAAGGAATTTCTACCGGATGTACAATCCAGTTGTTTGGAATACTATCACGGTGGACTATGGAACACTGGATACAACCGCGACGCTATGATTTCCGTTGATATGGTTGCCTGTTATCCAGCGAGTTTTCTCGGGTATGGATCCGCCGCTGAGTACTTTAAACGATTTGGACACCCCAGACATGAAATGACTCGTGTTGCTATTAATGGACCACTGCCTGATTTTGATTTAACCGGATTCGCTCGCATAGTATCATTTGAATTCGCGGCAGGACTTCATCGCTGTTGCTATATTTGGATCGGTAGACACATGACTGAAAAGAAGTGGTTGCCAATAGCGCTGCTACGGTATATGATTGATTGTAAAATGCTGGTTTCGTTAATTGTCAGTGACGCGATTATATCATACCGGGCGCAGACTGAAGTCTGGTTACCAGAACCGGAGCGTCTAGATAGCATAATTGACGAGTCCAGAAAACACATTGATGCCGACGAGGAATATATCATCGAATGGTCCAAAAAGATATTCAACCAACGAAACAGAGAGGCAAAAGATCTCGGTAGAAGAATAATTGGTAAGTTCACACAAGATGGAAAAAACTGCGATTACAAGCGATATTGCTCACGGCTGATTATAGATGACGCAGAATATGATTTCGTAATCAAGGACGCAGTGGCGAAAAATAAATACGTAAACTGTAAAACAGCTTTCTTGTCCAATGGAACAAGGTTGGGTACAGTTGTTACTTACAGCGATGGAGACAGCCCAGGATACCCACATTTGAGGGCGTCTATACTGGGTTACGCCGCTATCAATTTATTCTCGATGATAAATAGATTTCCCGACACCGCGGTTAGAGTTGCGATTGATTCATTTTATATTGACGTAAAGTATAAGGGAAACATAGCCGAGTTTACTAGTCCGGACGAGAGTTGGGGTACATGGAGAATTAAAAATGAAATACGACGCGATTATTCCCCGTCAGCAGATGTCACCGTTGAGAACAACTACTTACGCGGTGATAATCTATCAGAATGGTCTAATGCACCACCGTGTTCTGGTCCAATTTGTAGACATAAAACAGTTTATTTAAGTGGCTGTGGCGGGTCGGGAAAAACGACTCGGGCAATTGAATTATTTCGAACGCGGGCAAGTATAATCGTGCTTACACCGACCCATAGACTAGCGCGAGAGATAAAACAACGAAATGTTGACGCCGTTACTTATCACAGCTTTTTTCGATACAGCGGCGGTGAGTGGACCCCTGATCGAATGGGTGAAAAATTTATTCCTGAGGTTATCATCTGGGATGAGATATGTACTGTTTCGTTAGATGTTTTACAAATGTTTCTTGATTGGTTGCTGCTCGCGAATACAGCGGTGATAATGTGTGGCGACCATGGCCAACCACCACCATTTGTCGGCGAGGGTCCACATGATTGGTTAAAGGGCTTTGTGGACTATTATGAAGAAACCGATACTGATTACCGAGCACTTGATGAACAACTGCGCGAGGTTAAAAAATTAATCAGATTACAGCCGGATAGAATTCAATGTGAAATAATCCGCGAGGTGATTCCGGAAACGCCGTTAAATGAATTCTGGGAAACATGGAGACCAAATGATTTGATTGTAGCGAGTAGAAAGATAGTCAGAGACACACTTCAGCGGAAGTTGTTTACGTTGCATAAGGAAAAGTTTCCAACGCGTCCAGTGCCGTTATGTTATAGACCCGCGGATACACGGCGGCAGAACATTGAAGTTGAAATCCCGGGCCCGACAGCGTCAGGGACAAAAAAACAAATTCTCGTGCTGAATGATATCGTGCTCGTTGATATCAGCGTCGTCGAGGACGCGCTACGTGCTGATAAATCCCCGTGGACGCTAGGATACGCAACAACAATACATTCCTCGCAGGGACTAACCATCACGGACACAATTGTTTGGATGGTTGATAATCGCATCGAATGGTCAAATCTAGTCTATCTTGCAGTGTCCCGAGTACGGAGGATAAATCAGCTTCGAAGAATTGTTATTGACGAAGCCACCGACGAAGCCGGCGACAAAGTCACCAACGACATCATCGATGCAAGCGTCATTGATAGAAAACTCTCGGGTTACCGCCAACAGGATAAAAAAAAACAGCGGCGTTTTGATATTGATGCCGAATTAATAATTGCGTTACGACAACAACAGAATAATCACTGCGCAAGTTGTAATTGTGTAATGCGCTGGCGTTATTCGGATAAAGACGCTCGCCAATTTACCGTGGACAGGATCGATAACAGTCTCGGTCATGTCAAAAACAATGTGAGGTTGACCTGTCTTGAGTGCAATAGACGCAACGGCGCTAGTTAAGACCACGCGGGGGCAATTGAGTATCGTCAGGTATCACTTGTAGTTGCTCGCGTGTAAACCCCCGCTGCGGGGCAGTTGAATCCAGTCTATAGATCGGTGGTCTATTAGTTGATCGTGTTATCGTTGATATGTTATGTGTGGTAACACTCCAGATAGGATCAGTAGCTCTTTTTTTACCGCCTTCAAGCTCTCCTGGTTCATACAGATATCTAACAGTGACATCGCCGAGAATCGGCTTGGAAACGCTATCTATTTTTGATCTTCCGGGTATATACTCGTATTTAATCGCGTCGCTGGGCTTCATGTTGATTGCTCGGGTAATCTCGTTATTTAACGCGGCAATTACGCCTGGCAACCTTTTGACCCATTCACGAGATCGTTTTTCTTGGATGAATTCCTTCGCGTATTGATATCCAAATAACCGTTCAGCAAGAGTCCGATTGAATCGTTCAACAATTGCCTGATCACGATGTAGCGCAGTATGACCTCGTCGTACCGCGACGCTATTATGTTTCAGCGTTGATAAAACAGCGCCGCGAAATTCACTACCAGGATCAACTTGTAATAGATTTGGCCAGCGCAGAGGGCCTCTTCGATAAATTCGCCCAAACGCATCGGCTACTTCAGTTGCTGACTTTGTTTTTAACGGCTCCGCTTGTTTGTATCGACTCGCAACATCAACTACGGTTAGCGCGTATTTGTAACCGTTGTCATGCGGCAAAAATAGTATATCAGCCTGATGAACTTCATTAGGTACGCTGACATCAAAGCGCGAGAAGTTGATTTGTTTAGGCGGTGGTAGATAGATTTGCCATATAGCCTGTTTGGATAACCAATTAGCCGCAGTGGCCCTCGTTACTTTTGCAGCGCTTGCAAGCTTACCAATTGCGGCCTTCCCCTTCCAGTATCCTCTCGGAGAATAATAGATGGATTCCATGTTGTTATTATAAACGCTAGCGTTTTCAATTACCAGCGCGAGAAGCTCCGCTTCCAATCATTAATTTACCTTTCATAGCCGATTTTACCAACCATGAGGCCAATTTTTCTTTGAAGGATTTATCAGGAATAGCATTTAACGCGTGAATTAATTTTACGTCCGCGATATGACGCTGTTGCAGATCGCTACTTTTGTAGTAAGCAACATCATGAGCATGACACGCCTTATCGATAGCGTTTATTGGATACTCACCGGATTTGGGCTGATTTTGATCATTGAGTCTGATATCTAATCGTGTTCCGGGGCCACAGTAGCTATATCCTGGGTGGTGTTTTTCTCCTGGATACTTTGCCCACGGTGTTCCGGGGAGTTTTGATAACTTGGCTGCAATATCACCTCCTCGCTTTTTTTTAAAACATCCCCGGGTTTAATAGAAATAAATCTAAATTTCTTTATACCGCATTGTACACACTTACCAGTAAGTGCCGATCTATTATTTCTTGTTGTAACGGTTGTCATATCATTTGTGCCAGTACGCACTCTACACTTCACACAATATAGATCCATAATTTATGTATAGAGATATGAATATAATTGATTTTTCGGCGACTAAAACAAGAGAACCAGTTAAGCATGTTGCAGCGTTACCAAACTCGATCCGGATGATTATCATCGGACCATCTGGATCCGGCAAGACGCAATTGTTACTTAATTTAATAATGAGATGGATGAAGTGGGATAAGTTGTATTTAATCGCCCCTAGTGTAGATGATCAACGATGCTACGAGGTGTTGAAAGATTTCAACGAGAATGCATCAGCGATCGCTGAAAAAAATGTTATTGAGTTTATTACAGATATCAATGATGCACCAGGTATTGATGATATTGATGGCGACGTTAACAATCTAGTCGTGTACGATGATGTTATGTTAGACAATCAAAAAAACCCAGCTAGGATATTTTCCAGAGGCAGGCATAAAAACACTGACGTGATATATGTCACTCAACGATACACTCAGATTCCAAAAGTAATCAGAGACAACTGTAATATTCTTGCTGTGTTCAACGGCGTTGATACACACACGCTACGAAATATTTGGCAGACATGGTGCGGCGGTGACATGGACTTCAATGTTTTTCGAAACTTTTTTAGTCATGCTCAGTCGACCCCACATGGATTTGTAACGATAAATTTACATGATCCTCGGACACGATATCGTATCGGACTTGACCAAATATTCGGTTAAATTGTAAGTAGCCACTTAGCAGCAGGGAGGGCGATGACATCGACGCGGTCGTCGCGCTTTTTTACCGGACGCTGACGACGCTGGGATCGGCGCGCAGAAGGTACTAATTAAACCAAATGACGATTGGACGATCCCCCGACGACGACGTCGTTTTTTTTTTACCAGGCGCTGACGACACCGGATCTGCTGAGTGCAGAAAGTATTAATTAAGCCAAATGACGATTGGACAAAATGTCGGATTCGCCCTCCCTGCTAGACTTGGTACATAGGCTTACAGTATATCGCTGTTATGCATATTTTGTATGTGCAAGATATATTTTAATGAGATCTTACTTAGATTGGCTGAACTTTTTGCCACTCGAGAATCTATTCCTTACCCAAATTTAATCAAACCTGGTTCATTGGCTAATATGATCAAGATGTTGGATGACTATTAGGAGCAAAATCTATGCATATTTTTTGGGCATTGCATCTCATTGAAGGAGTTTTTTTTATACTCCTCTAGAGACTAGTTTTGATGTGTTCTTAATCAAACTTGTTAAATAGATCTGTCATCAATACCTTGTTGAGTTTGTTTGTGATTTGGATTTTTTAAGATAGCTTTAAAAAATTTCAGCCATATTGCCATGTCTGCAGTGTGGCAGTTTATAGTAATGTCTAGCACTGGGGCATCATGATGCAGATACGTAGCATCATGTTCCACCCAGTCACATTATTGTGACACCAGGTACACCAGTCCTAACACTAACCTCGTAATGCTGAGTGCTTAGCGAGGCAGCTCGTAGTACCATTTTTATAAGTCTTGGTATGACTCAGTGGTTCAAACCCATGACTTACCACATCTGAGGCAGATGCTTGAACCACTTAGGCTACCAGAGTGAGTCCAGTATGACCGTAAAGTGAAATCAATACATATTAATGTGACCCTCATCTTTTGCTTAGCTAGGCAACTCTTTTGCAACCATATTTCTGAAATCAACACGATAATCCTGCTTAGTATAATAGTCAACTCTGAAGTTATGCAAACAGATGAGTCCCACTTGGATCTCTTGCTGGAGGATCAAAATGCAGTGTGGTAGATATTATGGCCACAGGTCAACAAATCACATTATTCCTGCTATTTTTGTGATATGGTGCTATGGGGTAATTTAGCAGTGGAAGTTCTAATCACGTCTCAATCTTTTAAACCGTTTATGTACAGGGACATATGGTCATGGTGGGAGTTTGATTTTGTTAAATTTACTTTTAAAAAAAAGGGGACTTGTTCATGCCTTTTTGAATATATAAGGATGGAATATATTGGGAGGTTTGGGTAGTGATTGTTTGCTCCTATGTGAAGTCAATTCATGTGCCAAAAGGTGTAATGAAGTTTGGTTTCTGAGTGCATAAGGGCCTCATTACATACAGGATTATATGAATTAGTAGAAAGTTTTGTAGCATACTGATGAGCCAGTTTTGATAGTCTGTTATAAAGTGATAGTTCATTTGCCTCATAGTTGAGGCTTTCTGATGGGTAAGTTCCAAATACAGCCGAAGTCCATGTCCTTGATTGTATATTGGATTAAGTAGGCAAGATTACTAGATTATCCGTACAGCTGAGCTCTAGCCAAGTTTAGTTCATTCTAATGATCTTCATAACTGGAGCAAAAACCTTTTGATCTGCTACCCAATCGCAATTGCGTTGATTCATTTCAAATTCAGGGCTTTTGTCTCAGATGTATCAAATATGTTAAAGGAAAGTTGGTTTACAATTGTAAAACCCTAAATTTAGTCTCCTCCATAAAGTACATAAGACAATGTCAATGTAGAGTTTCTGTCATCAGCATGCAAACAGTTTTAGATATAGAACATTTTAACTAGTTATTCTTCCGACACTTTCTGAACTCTATTCTTGTCTGTTCATCATGTTCAGCACAACGCAAACTCTATACTAATCTGTTCATCATGTACAGTACTATACAAACTCTATGCTTATCTGTTCATCATGTACAGCACTATGCAAGCTATATGCTTATCTGTTCATCATGTACAGCACTATGCAAACTCTATTCTTATCTGTTTATCATGTACAGCACCATGAACTCTTTAATTTACAAGCAAATCAAAACGTTGTAGACATTAGTATTCAATTTTGAATTAATCCTTAAAGATGTGTTTGTATAGTTAATATTACTTGTCCATACCACAAGTGACCAGTACAGTTTGAATAGATGACCACCATCATGCAAGCATGCACCTGCATACATCTTGTTTACCTTTATACAGGTTGTTTGAAGCCTGAGCTTTTAAATTTTGTTCTAAGTAGTAAAGTTTAAAAAGTAAAATAAAATGAAAATCCTTGCTCAAAATCTGCTCTCACTCCCTTAAATACTTCAAAAGTTATAAGCAGAAACAAACTGTGTTGTAAGGGCAATCCTTTTACTTCGACACAAAACACTTAAATTCTGTTGGCAAATGGTGAAAATCAAACTTAAAGGTCACTGATCACCTATATTATACAAACATGTGATATTATTATAGACATAAAAAAACCCACATTATGTATGCACACCATCAGTGGTCTAAACCGCTCACCATTATGGATCACTGCCATCTCACCTCTGTCTGCTTGGGTTCAAGTCTCGGGTTCGGCCAATGTGGGTATGTGAGAAAGCTTGCCAGTAGCTTCTTGTGGGTTGGTGGTTCTTTCTGGGGTTTTCCATGCTCTTCCTCCACCATTTATACTGGCCGCCATGTATAGCCTATCTTGTGCTGTAAAATGTTGTTAAACCCTACAACAACAACAACAACAATCCCCATGTAAATGTCTGTGATATATCTTACAACCATGCTTTTGTGCAGCAAATATGGTGCATTGTGTTGCATATGGATGTAACCAAAGGAATGACGATGGGACAAAAGGGTCCTTTCTTTTTCTAAAAGAACCTGCTTACCAGGAGAAAAAAAGTAGATTGGAACTGGGGGATTGAATAGGGCGAGGGATGGGGAAGTCGTGTCATTTATGCCGGAATATAGTCAATTTGGCCCGAATTGGGCTGAAATTAAAACAATTCATCCCAACTTAAAAGATGAATGGCCCAACTTAAAAGACAATTCAGCCCAACTTAGCTATAGTTTGAACAAGTTCTTTTTCCTCAACAAGTAGATACTATGTAACGTGTATGTATATATATATATATATATATAATTTATGTGCGACAAAATGTTTTTGACAATTTGTACAGATTGTAAATAGGTTTTAGGAAAAATTGATCAAATTTAAGCAAACTAAACTATCTTGATATTCTTTAAAAGAACAAATCATATTTCGTAATGCATCTATATTTGAGAGAAAACAAACTGCCATATCTAGCTAATTAAATTATTTATATTTATTTTTTATGCTAAAAAAATATATGCATCTGCACAACGACATTCTCAATTTAAGTCTTCTGGTCAAATTATCAACATTGATTTATAAAACAATAATACTTAACATAAAATTCTACAGAATAGATATACATTTTTCTAAGAGTAGCGTACATGAGATATTGTAAGAAATATATTTAATTTTAGGCTTCAGTTTGTAAGATTGCTGCATGTAATACATACTCAATTACACATGAGAGAGAGAGATAATAATGCTGAGCATTTTGTCAGTGTTGAGTTTCTGCAATATGAAGCTCTTACCAGTTTTTATTTTTCAAGTTGATGTCTTAGTGTGTGTGCATGTAAACTTAAAGCTTGTTTTTACTAGTAAATGTCATCAATCATATTTGCTTCATTATTCGATACAAATAAGAAAGGAAAAAATTTTGTGTTGAATTTGTGCCCCCTCCCTCCTCGTACGGTACAATAAAATTGATAAACAAACACTTATTTGAAAATGAAATCAAAGAAACTAACCATGCATTATTATCATTTATTCCTTCGTTTTTCATCATTCAAAATTTATTAAAGAAAATATCCATGAACGTACATATATGTAGCTGATGCCAGCTGGCGTATGCATCTTTACTGTAGTGTGTATTGCTGATGTCAGATAACAAAATCACAAATGAGACGAGAATGTCACCCGACTGCTTGAAGGCACTTGCCATTCATGCATGATAAGTTATAAGGTGCAAAATGACCAAGATTGTATTGTATCCAGGTTAACTATACATTGGTATCTTGCAAATAAAAATCATTTTAAAATACATTCACTGTGAATGCAAATGATCATCTTTTTGCTAGCATGGGTATACAAAAATATCATGAAAGCAAGTTATTGCTGTGTATACTACAAATGTATTTACCCTGTAAACATCAATTATGATTACATATGGCAAACAAATAGAAGCCTGGGTGGCGAATAAACACAATTGGCAACAAGCAATAAACTCCCTGCTTAAGCTTACCGACAGTTCATCAAATACAGACGTTATTTTTAAAAGCAAGCCAACCCTGGAAACTATGTTTTCTTTTTTAAGTGTGTCAATTTTTTTAATGAAGTCGACCAACATAAGGAAGCCAACTTTGTTCCTTTGGATTTTTTAAGTGTGCCCATTTCTTTTTTTTAAAAAAGTTGGCAGACATAGGGAAGCCAGCACTGATTCCTTTTTTTCCTGTATTAATGGGAAATTTGAAAATAAATTGAAGTAATGGAACAGTTTTGAAAGTGACACAATCTAGAACGTCATGCATGCACATTGATATAAGGCTGAACAGTAAATTAGTTTTCAATAGTTTCATCTAATTGTTCCCTATCCATAGTTTATAGTTTATTTTTCGTGAACAAGAAGCATGTACTTCGTCTTGTGGGAATAAATGTATGTCATTTCCGGTTGGCATCCTCTATAGGATGGGAAATCGTAGCTAAGGGGAAGTTACAGCATTGTATACTTCTATTTTGAGTAATTAAATTATTTATTCTTTACACTTGATAATTTTTTAAAACTCTTTTTGTGCAAGTATAACTACTTTTAATCATGTAATGCAAATGTTGGAGTATAGCCAGTGACCTTTAACCTAGAGTTTCCTCATGTAAAGTCCTGTACCAAATCTCCTTTAAATTGAAGAAGTCCTTCAGTGGTTATTGACAGGAAATTCATCATGGCTGCAAAACGATGTAATGTGACTAAATGGTTGGACATAGGCAACATTATATTTCTCTCTACAGCAGGGAGTGCAAAAGATTCTGTTTTCATTTTTCTCCTAAATGATCAGTTTATCAGTCGAAAAAACAGTTACAAGCTTAATTTTACAAATGTTTATTAGGAAAGAGTAAAACAGAACACTAAACATGACATACATATTTAGACTTTCATTTTTTTAAAACTGAAAATGTGAAGGTGATTTGCATGTTAAGCAACAGAATATAAAGATTGCATTTAAATCCAACCTCTTATTAGTCATGTGCATACAATTAGCTGGTCATAATAACCAATTTTCATTTTCTCTGTCTAAATAGACCATTTAACTACCATGTGAATGTATTATTATTTATGGATGGCAAATATACTAATTTGGTGTTGGGTAACTAGACATAACTTGTTAATGTATATAATGCATGCATTCATCTGAAAATACTGCCATAGATACATGTATTAGAGCAGACATGTGCTTTGCAGAGAACTGCCATGACAGTAATCTCCCACTCCCCAACTCTGCTATATAGAAAATGAGGTAAAAAGACAAACCTGCTTTTATTTCTTTCCTTGCTTAATGATCAGCTAATTATCTGATGAAAGCAAAACAGTAAAAAGATGTAATCTGCAAAAGTTTATTAGGAAAGAATAAAACAGAATACATAACACAGCATACATATTTAGAGTTTCATTGTGACTGTGATACAAAAGGTGATCTAGATCTTCAAAAACAGCATGTTCACATTACAGAATTTGAAATTGTTCTTGCTCAAAGAAAATTTCAATCCTACCTGTTATTTGTTAAGGGCATACAATAATCTCAACACAATAGCAGATTTTCATGTACTCTGTATATCTAAACAGACTGTTTAACTACTATGTACTGTAACCTTGTGACAGTATGGACAAAATAATACTTTTGTTTTAATTAAAATTGTTTATTCGTAAGGAAACACTTTATTTGGTGGTGTGCACAGAATGAAAACATAGACATGATCTGCTAGTTATCAGAAGAAAGCAAAACAGTAAAATTAACTACTTTTCATTATTAGGAAAGAATAAACCAATACAAAACAGAACAAGCTTATTTTGAGTTTTTCATTGTGACTGTAAAAGTGAAGTAATTGTCAGTAATTACCCACTAATCAACTCTGCTGTACTGAACCTATTAGCTGTCAGTTGTTTCTTTTTCTCTCAAAAGTAACAAAATGGTTAATTAGCCACATGTCACTGTCTGTCCTTAATCCACCATATATAAAATCATTATTTTGTTGCTGTTTCAAGGTTTAATTGAATTTAAAAATTCATCAGGACTCTTTGATGTATTGTTTCAATATTAGCTGTCATTTGGCTTTTACTTTTTTCAAATTGTTTTTTTTTTCTTGTTTGTCATACAGTAACTATCACTGTGTATAATACATGTACAGCTAAGAAAGACAAGTTTTTTTCTTTCTCAAGATTTATGTGACAGTACTAATTAATACTGACTGTCTAATGTATTGCCTAGTGAGATAAGATGGAACTGTGGCTGCTAATTACAAACGAGATATTATCATTAGTTGTCTTTAGGAAAACCCATGACTGTCACACATTTATTAATTCAAGACTTAAAAATCTTTCTTGGCATTGTTGCCTATTCACTATCTTGCACATAGTTCACCCCTTTTAGATAGAAACATCATCAGTTGGCGGCTTGCACAAAATGGCAGTCATAAAGATGAGCAACATGGTTAATCTGTGATAAGATTTGTCTTTCAGTTCAAGTGACATAAAAGTTGTTAAAATTATACTATAGATAATTATTGGCAAGTTTATGATGACATTAATTATTTCTCGACATGTACTATCTTTTTACATTATTACATTTACATCTATTATTTATATTATTACATGTATATTTATTGTTAACTAAGTAACATTACAATCCCATCATTACTGGTAAACAAAAAGATTTTCGCTTGAAAAAGAAACTCCAGGTCTATATTTGGAAACAAAATTCAGCTTAAAATATTGTAAAAAAAATATCAAAGGCTTTAAAATATTATTTTGGCAAATATATATTTAGGTAAAAACAAACGGGGTATACAAAATACAGAAAACAGTGATGTTGATTGATTAAAATTGGATATACTGTGATGGGAAGCAGAAAATTGAGTGATACAGTAAAATCGGTCTTGCAAGACCCAAATTCTCCATGCACAGATTTACCGATATAGTGTTATGACATCTTGATAAGGCCACCTGTCAAAGGAGGAGTGATATACATGAAAAGTGTAAAATGGCATTTTGATACAATCCTGGCTACATACATGCAGAGTTAATGCCAAACACAGCAAAATGCTAAGATGATGCACCCTTCTGTGAGAATGTGAAACAATAAACCAGAAAAATAAAGTAAAACTGTTATAATTAAAAACAAATACAAGATAAAACATAAGGGAAAACAAAGCAAAGTACAAAATCATTAAAGTACAGAAGTGGGTATTTTTTTTATTCAAGCTTATACTGTATTATTAATACTGCAGGAATATGCAATTATTTTTGCACATACTCAATGCAAAATAAGAACTGGATATTTTTCTGAATACTTCAGGTTATTTCAGGATGCTTAATTATCAGCTATCTGTCCATTATAATTGAATTAAAATGAGAATTACTGAACAGTCTGCGGGGATATTTAATTATAAATTCAATGTAGATTTTGAAAAGAAAGTTCAGAAATGAAATAATACAAAATGTTGGGTTATCTTCTACATCTTTGGCTTGAGATGCAGGGGTGATGTTTGCAGTATCTTGGATAGGAAGGAGTAAACAAGCTGCTGGCAAGTTACGATTGTTTTCTTTCAGCTCCTTGGTTATTCGAAGTCAGCCATGTCTTGTAGTGTCAGTGCATTTTTCAAGTTCTGCAAAAGAAAATTTAATGTGGAAAAAGAAAAGATTTAACAGTGTCTCTCCTGAATTCTAAAGATGATTTATAACAGAGGTAGTACTTAAAGTAATTTGTAAAATACTGCAGTTGGAAAATAAGCTGAAAATTACTACACAAACCAGTTATATTATCTGATTCAAAAAGAATTTGAAAGAAAGAAAATTACCATTAGCTTGGGTGTGGCTGCAGTAGGAACATTGTCTTGAATGCTTCTGTGAAAAAAAAGGTAATATCTGTGTACATCAAAAATATTTAGTTACCCTACTGATAAAGAATATCCATAACATTGTCTCTGTCATACATTTAATAAAAACAGTCAAAATTTTCTTATTTGTATTTAAAACCTTACAAATATGGAATTCTTGTACCTTAAAAAAAAGGCATGTGAAATAAGTTGTAGATGAAAGTGTACACATTATTTTTATTAAGATCTTCATATAGGCCATTTTTTGACATTGATTTCTATTTTATGGTACACCAGCACTGTAAGGCTACATTGCACCACTAACAAGTTTATCTGATAAATGATTTATGCATGAAAAGATGTTCAAGATCAAAGAGTGATAACATGCCGAGAACAAAAAGATGGCAAGGATAATGTATGAAACTTCCTGATCAATGGGTAATGTAAATGGTATGTATAAGGGATAATTTGATAATAAGATATTTCAGGTGATTGACAGTACACATTTCTTAAAAATACCCAAAGGAAAATGGTTGCACACAAACTATATTTTACAATCAATGTTAACTTCCTTCAAGAAATGTCAAATAAAAGATACAATAATTCTACCAAAAAGCGTGTTCATGTGTTGAACTAACAACTGTGTATACGCTGGAGAACAAAACTATCAGTAAAGGGTTTGTTGCAAAAAACACTCAAGACGAGTCTTCACCTTCTAGTATTTAGGACAGGGTTATATAAGTATGACCAATTCTAAATCATGCAATGATTCCCTTACAGATAGTTCTGCAGGAGGGGGTGGGTATTTGCCTAAGGAGGGTTTGCCCACATGGAGGTTGTTATTATCAGCATCAGTACAATGATACCTGCCACTTACTAAATAAGAATTTTTTGAATGGGAGATATAAAATAAGTGTATGGCATTTTAAAAGCAAAGTTAAAGAGACAGGGCTAATTTGGCAGTGCACTCTGCTCTTTCATACTGATTTGACTGAGTAACCAACCATATATTATATACAGCTCTGAATGAGTGAAAACAACCACAAAAAAACTATTTTGTAAACTAGTACAACAGATTGCAAGTCATACATATTTAGTGACAAACTGGTCAGATAGTAAAGTGCATGAAATAGTCTTTATCTAATCGATTTTTGATGTATCCTGTGTACCTAAATAGAATTTCCTGAGTACCTAAATAGAGTATCCTAGGTACTCAAATAGAGTATCATGTGTACCTAAATATAGTACAGTAGTCCCCCTCTTATAAGGCCACCCCTAATGCAGCAGGGAAGTGGCCTTACAATGCGGGTGGCCTTTCTAGAGGGGGATGACAAATGCGAATAGTAAATACATATGAAAAAAGTCACAAGTACATTTAATTTGAAATATTTAATATTTTAATTAAAAAATCACATGCATGATGTGAAATAAATGTAAAACAAACTTTGTCATCATTTGCAAAAGAAAGCTATGAATAACCATTGATACAGTTTTAAAACTGTCTTTTTAATTATGTTACAGTTCACATCACGTCACTTTGTTGGTAACAGTCTAAAAAACAAACCAGTCTCATCACATTAAAAATATCCTTGCTGTCATATCCCCTGCATATATTGTTTAGTCTTTTGTTCCAATCTTCGACAACTTGATTATTAACATCAGCTGATTCGCCGCTAATGACAAAACACTTGATATTGTGTCACACTTGAAATCTGTGCAACCATCCGTTACTTGTGGTAAAGTCGTCATATCCCAGTTCAACTGACAAAATTTTTGCTTTTTCTTGTCTTTCAAATCAGGATACAAACGTCTCCTGGCTCAAACAATCTTCCTTTCTCTGTCCATTTCACCTTTCCACTTCTGCAGAATTGTTTCATTATCTTTCACGATATTGTTTATCTGAGTCTTCCCGACGTTAGTTTTCTGCAAGGATCCTCGACCACCCCCCCCGCTCGTCAGTTGAATTACTTTCACGTTCTCCTCTAAACTGAGAATTTTTATTTTCCTCGATGACATGTTGATCTTTTTGCAGTAAGTTATTCATGTTGCCAACTACAATACTGATAAAACGATTTTGTATGCATCTAAACAAATTGCCGTGTTTTCAAAGGAAGTGATCTTGTCACGTGATTTGTTAGTCGCAGTCTGGTACCCTATTGTTTTTATACATTTCTTGAAACTAGGAGAGAGAAGCCAAAATGGCTTCGATATGTACCATTAACATCACGCAGATTTGACCTCGCGGCCGCTAGGATTCGTAATTTTGACAATTATTGTCAGTAGTAATAGCCACTGATTACCAAAGTGAACAAGCTGAACATTTACTAAGGGAAGCCATAAAGGCTATTAATCCATTTTCCTGCTGACATGGGTATTGTACATCGGTACTGCCACTTCTCAGCTGTTACTACTGTTCAATAATTGTATTCTTAACAATTATCAGAGTGACTAAACCGGACATCTTATGATAACACAGCAGTAAGGCTAATTAGATTACATGTACGTACCCTTTTGTATGGATTAAAATTTGAGTCTTTCTCGGTTTTTATGGAATAAATTTGGCTTCTCGTGAGGCGTAAATGATATAATATTAACCTTAGTGGTAAATGTACTTTACTCAACACTACTTTCAGTAACGAAAACCTGACATCGGGAAACAGAAATCAGATTACGTAACACACGTTATGAATACAATACTGGTTCTGGATACATATTCAAATAAAATGCGGCCGCTTGTGAGGGGTAAATTTTATGATTTTGCACTAATATGCTGGCCGCTGGTCGCGTTAGCCAGGTGGCCTTTCGCTGGTCAGGGGGGCCGTTCAAGAGGGGGACTACTGTATACTGTGTATCCGGAGTACCTAAATAGAGTATCCTGTGTACCTAAATAGTTTCCCCGAGTACCAAAATAGAGTATCCTAGGTACTCGAATTAGAGTATCCTGTGTACCTAAATATAGTATACTGAATATCCTGAGTACCTAAATAGAGTATCCTGTGTACCTAAATAGTTTCCTGAGTATCCCGAGTACCAAAATAGAGTATCCTGTGTACCTAAATAGAGTATCCTGTGTACCTAAATAGTGTTTATAAACTATGCAGATATTGCTCATTTACTATGTACCTTGTGAAAGCATTGACAGGATAGTAGATTTTGATGTATTATATATATATATATATATATATATATATATATATATATGTTTTTAATCTACCTTTTATTGTAATCTAAGGCTAACTGTGATAAGTAAAATAAAAGTGATATTTACACACTACAACTGAATATAATGTGATTGGAAGGAAAGAAATGATATAGTACAACCTGCTATTGAGACCACTTGTCTTAAGACACTAGATTTTCAATGTACAGATTTACTGATAATACAGTGTTATGACCTATCATGAAAGACCAGGATTTTGGGCAGTAGGAGTGTTCTTTACAGACTAGTTCAGTTAAATGGTTGACTAAATTTAACATTCTAAAATGTAAAGGCAACATAAGTTAAAACCTTTGCTTAGATAAACTCTTCCAAATAAATGTGAAATGATACCTCCAGCAAGACAACAAGTAAATTTGCAACAATTTCTTCAATGTATAGAAATTAAAACATATGGGTAAAAACTACACAAACAGCATTATTTTTAGAAGACTAAGATTTTCTTTGGTTGTCTTTTAAAACCTGTTGAACTAGACAGTTATTACCATATGTGCTGAATACAAAATATGAATGGTCTATATTTGCTGATACATGTACTTCAAATCATCTGAAAACAAAAGATTGAAGAAATAAAATAAAGAAAAATGCTGGGCTGTCTTCTACTTTTTAGGTTTAATATCATGGGGTGATATATACTGTATCTCGGACTGAAGAGGGAGTGGGTCTGTCGGTTCCTGTACTGGCACAAGCATTTGTCTTTCAGCGCCTTTAAAAGGTTTTCTTGGACTGGCAAACGTGTCAAACTGAACGTTGCGTGGAGTTGGTGGCATAGGCAAATCACTGTTGAAGCTCTGCAAATGAAATTGGACATTTATGAACTTGACTCAACTTTGTCCCTATTTAAATTTTGACAGTACTTGTATAACAGAAGTGGTAGTTTAAAGTATTTGTGAAATATGTTGTTGCACTTGCAAACTGAATTAAAAAGCTGAAAATTCTACATAAACCAGACTGTATTTTTTGACAGATTCAAAATGGATTAGAAAGAAAATTAGTGTTCTTTGCTTCAGCATTTACCTCACAACACATGTTATTGTATAGGATGCTTTAAGCAGAACATGTGTTACCTAAATGATAAATGCAAATAGGTCTGCCTATAGAGTTGATAGCAGTGTAAATATGTTAAGTTCAACATAAATTTGAACCATTTTACCTTTTTTGTACACATTTGTTATCTACAGATAGGTTTAAGAGTATCATAATGTCTAAAGAATATTTGTTGATGTTTTATTAATCTTGAGAAAAATCATTCATCATCAAGTTAGTGAAGCTGTGTGATGAACTGTTAAGGTGACCTTTCTCAACCTATAAATGTACCAGCTTTCTCAACCTAAAAATGAACCAGCTTTCTCAACCTATAAATGTACCAGCTTTCTCAACCTATAAATGTACCACCTTTCTCAACCTATAAATGTGCCACCTTTCTCAACCTAAAAATGAACCAGCTTTCTCAACCTATAAATGTACCCGCTTTCTCAGCCTAAAAATGTACCACCTTTCTCAACCTATAAATGTACCAGCTTTTTGGTTTATGTCTGCATCACTAAATCATCCCAACTGGATCAATTATCAAAAACCAGTGTTGTTTACATTGATATTGGAGACCATATTTGACTTGCTCAAGCATTTACAGCCATCATTCTAATAATCCAAACACATGAAAGCACTGAAGTAGGCCTCCATTTGCCTTTACAGCCATCATTCTAATAATCCAAACACATGAAAGTGTTGAAGTAGGCCTCCATTTGCCTTTACAGCCATCATTCTAATAATCCAAACACATGAAAGTGTTGAAGGAGGCCTCCATTTGCCTTTATAGCCATCATTCTAATAATCCAAACAAATGAAAGCACCAAAGGAGACCTCTATTTCCCTTTATAACAGATTATTACATTATCTTAAATATCAACCATGTGATGTAATGGTCATTTACTTCAAAGACATAAGTTTGCAATAGTATTTTCTGCAATGGTGGCCCTAAGAAAACCAGCTCAAAATGGCTGATGTTTACTGTAGCCATTGAAATACTCTTCCATGTAGATGGTGGTGCACAGACATCCAAACATGCTTGTATGTGAATTGGATGGAGGCACCCAATAGCACTTGCATGAGAATTGTAACTGTGACATTTTGACCTTAAAAATTAATGGACAGTTGGACAACATCATAACACAACACAGTATGACCCTGCTATAACATGAATTTAGATATAACATAATGATAGTGGCAGGGCTCCTAAAATGTCATATACATGTATTTTTCTTGTGCATGAATAAATACATTTGTTTCCTTATTTAAAGTACGAAAAATAATGTGTAAAAGATTATTCATCATTTTGAAAAAGAGATTGTGTATGAATCTGAGATCATTGTGGTGTGGCCAATGAAATTTAAAATAGATGAAATCTTCTTGTACACCAAAATAAATTGTTCTTCTTGTTCTTCATGTATGAATTCAAGTATGACATGATTGTGGCATGGCTCCTGAAATTTTTAAATTTCACCAATTTCTTTAAGTTTAAATTAAACATTGGAAATTCAAATATCGGAAGGCTGGGCCTTTTGAGAATTTTGATGTTATTTTATTTTGTTTAAAGATGTCAGCTCATGAGTGTTAATTTATCATTTCATATGCATTGATTTAAGATGGTAAGCCAGTTTTGGGACGCAATTTTCTTCAGCTAACTGACTTGGTTGGTTATACCATGATTCAGTATATAACAAGGTCTATGGACCCCAACCATTCTGTTATGGGGAGGATCACAGTGAGCATTCCACCTTATGACAGGCATATAAACATTACCATTGTAGATCTGCTGGTGGATGGAGCTTCATCTTTCTCCCTGTAAAAAGAGAAGTTGACATTTGTGTACACATTTTGCAAACAAAATAGGTTTAGTCACCCTAGACATGAAGAATGTGCATAAATTGGTGAGCTGCCATTTGTTGAGAAGAAAATCAGTCTAAAATTTTTAATAAACTGTACAAGATCACAAATAAGAGGCATGTAGGAAAACAGAATCAAGAGGAAAACAGTCTTGACAACAAGGGCCAAGAAAAATACACTTGCATGTATTCCATTTCTATCAATAATTTTGATCATTTACTATTTTTAACTTTTGTACATTTCTTTGACAACGTTGCTTTAGCAAACATTCAAAGCTTGTTAATTTGCTTATTATATGCAAATGTACACAAAACGTTTTTATTAATATCTTAATTTGACAAATTATCATAAATTAGCAAACAAGTTCTCAAAAACCACAAAATTATTACTACTACAGTGAAAAGAATATAGATAGACTGGGAGACAGGAAAATGTTTTGATGTGTATTTGTTCTCCTAGATGATGAGTGATATCAGGCATTGGTAAAAACAAAACGTTACAAAGAATTTCACAAAAGGTGTAGAGGAAAGAGAAGAGCAGAATAGTAAAAATAGCAAGAATAATTTAAGTTTCACTGGAACTGTGCAAATTAAGTAACTAACTGCAAAATACATATAATCTGATTCTAAAGATACCATACATAATAACCAACAGTTTCCTCCAGTCACAGAAGTTGAAGGTGTTCTTGATCAAGGAAAATTTCAAGCAAAACAATCTTGTCAAATAGATTTTGATGTATCCTATCTAACTCAATAGACTATCTACAATATAGTGTAGTCTTGTGGGAACACTAATACAGTACTAGATATTTTCATGTATTCCCTCTTACCTACCACGTACTGCGCTGTCATGGGAACACTGACAATATGAGATATTTTCATGTATCCCCTCTAATCTACAATGTATTGTAATCTTGTGGGAACACTTGCAGTAATATATGTTTTCATGCATCCCATCTGATCTATTATGCACTGTAATCTTGTGGGAACAATGATGGTACTTCATCTGTCCCATCTTACCTACCCTGTACTGTAATTACATGGGAACACTGACAGTAATATATGCTTTCATGTATCTTGTGGGAACACTGATAGTACTTAATGTATCCCGTCTGATGTACAATGTACTGTAATCTTGTGGGAACACTGACAGTACTTCATGTATCCCGTCTGATGTACAATGTACTGTAATCTTGTGGGAACACTGACAGTACTTCATGTATCCCGTCTGATGTACAATGTACTGTAATCTTGTGGGAACACTGATAGTACTTCATGTATCCTGTCTGATGTACAATGTACTGTAATCTTGTGGGAACACTGACAGTACTTCATGTATCCCGTCTGATGTACAATGTACTGTAATCTTGTGGGAACACTGATAGTACTTCATGTATCCCGTCTGATGTACAATGTACTGTATTCTTGTGGGAAATCTTGTGAGAACACTGATAGTACTTCATGTATCCCGTCTGATGTACAATGTACTGTAATTATGTGGGAACACTGACAGTACTTCATGTATCCTGTCTGATGTACAATGTACTGTAATTATGTGGGAACACTGACAGTAATATATGCTTTCATGTATCTTGTGGGAACACTGATAGTACTTAATGTATCCCGTCTGATGTACAATATACTGTAATCTTGTGGGAACACTGATAGTACTTCATGTATCCCATCTGATGTACAATGTACTGTAATCTTGTGGGAACACTGACAGTACTTCATGTATCCCATCCGATGTACAATGTACTGTAATCTTGTGGGAACACTGACAGTACTAGATATTTTCATGTATTCCATCTGATCTACTGTGTACTGTAATCTTGTGGGAACAGAGAGTACTAGATATATTTTCAAGTATCCCATCTGATTTACAATGTACTGTAATCTTGCAGG
The DNA here is from genome assembly GCA_028554795.2 of Sinohyriopsis cumingii. Lineage (NCBI taxonomy): Eukaryota > Metazoa > Mollusca > Bivalvia > Unionida > Unionidae > Sinohyriopsis > Sinohyriopsis cumingii. Next base: position 86,599,993 of record CM068838.1, read on the forward strand.
AACACTGACAGTACTAGATATTTTCAAGTATCCCATATGATTTACAATGTACTGTAATCTTGTAGGAACACTGACAAGTGAAATACTAAAAATCTGATACTGACACTTTACAATTGTATATATGATTAAAAGTAGAGAAATTAGTGATGCTATAAAACCTGTTATGAAAGTCCACTGCTATAAGATCACCTGTCTTGAGGGACCAAATTCTCAATGCAATGATTTATTGATTATACATAATGATCAGCATGTTTGGGCAGGATGGTTATACATGAGTTTAAATAACACACAATACATAAGTTCAATAGACACTTTATTGTACACATAAAATAATCTTTGGCATAATGGGGGCAAATTCTGTCACAGCACACTGAACCAGCCCAGCTATGAATTTTGTTTTATAGGAATATCTCAGGAAGAGAGACTTGGGGAGTTTGTAGGATTGAAGAGTGTCCGACACCTGTATGTGGAGCTGCAAGGGGCTGATATGAGGTATATAGGGACACTGATAACAAAACTCTACAAGTCTGATCTGGAGGATGCCATGATAACAAACATCAGCCGATACGCCATACATGCACCGTAGAAAGCGGGTATGAAGTATATGGGCATAACAGTTGAGTACATTTAAGTACTGACACAAATTGGGGGTCAAAAGCAAAGTTGTGAATGCATGAAACTTGGCAATGGCCCAGACAAAGTGAAGGGAGCACTGTCACCATGGAAAAGTGTGACTGTAATGAAGGTCCCCAATTTAAGGCAAATGTAAGGATATATATGGATGACAATGATTGAAAATGCATGAAATAGGTTTGGAACTGCATGATAAGCCTGATTTGCATACACGCAGATATGTTAGATATACATATTAGAAAGCCAGTTAGGAATTCACATGTCCACTAATAGATGATACAGCTGAAAGGACAATGTAGCATAGGGACAGCAGTACAGTGAGGCACATGCTGTTAAAATAGCAACATATCTAAATTTAGTTACTAGCTTATTAACATATACTGGCTGCAATGACGTAATGTCTGGCAGAGCAACCACAGTACTGTAGACCAAGAGGCACCCAACAAGGGGCCAGAGAAAGATGCACAGTGTATTACTTAAACTATATTTAATCAATTAAATTACAACATAAGTGTAGGATTTAATAGCACTTCACCACAAACTGAATGAAGATAAAGAATATAAAATGTTGGCTTTTATCTACTTTTTTGGCTTGACATCAAGGGGTGGTACAATCAGTTTCTCATGCAGGAATTTTTACAAGGGCTGGGTCAGTAGGGTGTTTTTTATTGAAACTTCTCTACTACTGTTCATTTCATATATTTAAATGTGTCTCTTGTGTATGTATCTTCATCCATATTTGACTGCACTTTGGTCAAGATTAACCCTTCATGAAGTATGCACAAGTCACGTGTGTCTGAATGGTGATGTCCTGTTCTGGTGTTTTCATTCAAAATATGTTGCCAAGAATGATAAACATGCAGATTTAGACAATATTCAATGTTGCTATTTTGAATCTTCCATTCAGAATAGGTGACTGCAGGGTAGCTCTGAGTTATTTATCTACCCTTTCATTCCCCTTAATATAATGAACCTATGTAGCATATCAATGTAACTATGTAGCATTCATTACAGAATACTTCCCCAGACTGTATGCAATCAAGACATTTCTGTCATGTCTTAGGCATCCCCAGACTGTATGCAATAAAGACATTTTGGTCATGTCTTAGGCATCCCCAGACTGTATGCAATCAAAACATTTCTGTCATGTCTTAGACATCCCCAGACTGTATGCAACCAAGACATTTCTGTCATATCTTAGAATACTTCCCCAGACTGTATGAAATCAAGACATTTCTGTCATGTCTTAGGAATCCCCAGACTGTGTGCAATCAAGACATTTCTGTCATGTTTTAGGCATCCCCAGACTGTGTGCAATCAAGACATTTCTGTCATGTTTTAGGCATCCCCAGACTGTATGCAACCAAGACATTTGTCATATCTTAGAATACTTCCCCAGACTTAAGCAAACAAGACATTTCTGTCGTATCTTACACATCCCCAGACTGTATGCAACCAAGACATTTCTGTCATATTTTAGGCAACCCCAGACTGTATGCAATCAAGACATTTCTGTCATGTCTTAGGCATCTCCAGACTGTATGCAATAAAGACATTTCTGTCACGTTTTAAGTATCCCCAGACTGTATGCAACCAAGACATTTCTGTCATATCTTAGAATACTTCCCCAGACTTATGCAGCCAAGACATTTCTGTCATATCTTAGGCATTCCCAGACTGTATGCAACCAAGACATTTCTGTCATGTTTTAGGCATTCCCAGACTGTATGCAACCAAGACATTTCTGTCATGTCTTAGGCATTCCATGACTGTATGCGACTGAAGTCATTTCTGTCATGTCTTAGGCATTCCCAGACTGTAGGCAACCAAGGCATTTCTGTCATGTCTTAGGCATTCCAAAACTGAATGCAATCAAAGTCATTTCTGTCACGTCTTAGGCATTCCCAGACTGTAGGCAACCAAGACATTTCTGTCATGTCTTAGGCATTCCAAGACTGTATGCAACCAAAGTCATTTCTGTCACGTCTTAGGCATTCCCAGACTGTAGGCAAACAAGATTGTCATGTCTTAGGCATTCACAGACTGTATGCAACCAAGAAATTTATGTCATTCTTAGGCATTCCTTTTTGTCAGATTTAAGATTCTGCCAAGCCTTCTGTGGGGAAAAGTGAATTTAAAAAAAATGACAAAATCTGGTTTTATTCTGTAGTTCCAAGTATTAGCATGACTGTAATTTCTGATGTAAAAATAGAGTCAGGCTTCATGCAGTAAGTGGCTCATGTGGTGAAGCAATGGCAGCTTCAATTTTATCTCCATCTTTTAAGCCATCTGGATGGCTATAATGGGAGGTTCTGAATTCAATGAAATTAGTCTGAAAAATAAGAGGATTTGCTGAGGACATTTTGAATTCGCAAAGGTCAAATATTAATTTATGAGGTTACAATAACCACAATGCTAATTCTGGAATATAGAATTTTGCAATATTTCTTACACTCAATTTTGCTGCTTCTAGGTGAGGATGAACTCATAAGCCAAATGGTAAAATGACATTTGATTTCTGAGTTTACAAGTTTTGGTGTTTGAGTCTAAAGTCTGCACAATGCCTGGGATTAGATGGATTAGAGGATAGTTTAGTAGTAGACTGCATAGACAATTTCTTTTGCCTAAATATGGAGACTTGCAAAATTATTTCAGGTCTGAATCCCAGTCAGCACAGCTGTGATGACTTTCTGAAGGTGAAGTTCTAAATGCATCCAGACAAAGTCTAAGGTCCAAAGTCTAAGTCCCTGATTGTGTCTCTGACCAAGCATCTACAGGTCTACAGCTAAGATTTATGGGCTTATCCCTGCACAATCAAGGTATAGTCGACTTGCTAATGACCTGTGCAACTGAATGCCCAGCAAACTGTGCTTTTCATGCATGTTACTATATCTAATAGCTTTCTGACATTTATCAATGACATATCTAGGATGTGGGAGGCAAGGTTGCACACAAGATCACAAAGGCAGAGGACACAGCATCCCCCACCTTCTAAATTTGGGGCACACATGATTTTAATGGGACAAGGAAAATGGTTGCTAGAAGCATGCACAAAAAAGAGCTTACTTATTTTTACAGTTTTGCCACCAATGAATTTAACAAACCAAAGTTCACTATCTTATTTTTGCTGGATACTAACATTTCCTAATAAAAGTTTTATCATGTACTCAAATAATGGGTGAAAACATTTACATGATTGCATATGTGTGGCATTAGGATTTTTAACATAGCTTTAACAATTTTTCAGTCATATGCTATGATGTCTGTAGTGTGGCAGTTTATAGTGATGTCTAGGACTGGGGCATCTTGCCACAGACATTTAGCATGACATCCCACCCAGTCACTATATCCTGACACCAGGCAAACCAGTCCTAACACTAACCTCTTAATGCTGAGTGCCTAGTGAGGCAGCTGTTAGTACCATTTTTGTAAGTCTTTCGTATGACTCAGCTGGGGTTTGAACCCACGACCTCCTGCTTCTGAGGCGGATGCTTTAACCAATAGGCCACCGGAGCAGTTGCACATGCTTGAATATACAGTCAACCTGATATGAGCTGTACCATGGAATTTTCAGTTCAGAATCTTGCTCTTGATAAACTTTTGTGTACCAGCATTTATTAAAAAGTACATGCATTTTTCTGAATTAGATTTCTTATGAAATTAATAAAAAATAAATTCAATTATAAATTGTGTATTTGTATAAAGTGAGTCACTTTTCTCATCAAATCAAGCTGAAAATAATTTTTTGGTCATTACATGCATGATGTGGCCATCAAAAAATTTACATTGCAACTTGGGCAACAACCACAAGTCTGATTGATTGATTGATTATATCTGTATGGTGCATCAGCACTGTTAGGCTATTTAGCACCATAAAAAAGATTATATGTAGGTTCATTTAAAAGTGGTAAAAGGTTTTGTACCAACCAGCAATATAAAACCAAAGAGTTGAAGGTAAAATAAGAAGATGGTAACGGTAATAAATAAAGCTTCTCAATCAACGGGGAATGTAAATGTTGTATGTTAATGAAGACAGATGAAAAGGTATTGAAAATAAGGGATGGTATATACATTATATAAGACTGCTCAAGGTGATGGCATAAAAGTTAGTTTAGAATAAATGTTTACTTCTTTCAGGAATTCTATGATACAAGTCACATTTATTGAATCAAAAAGTTCCTTCATGTCATGCACATTGTAGTACTGATCGCGAAAGGTTGCAGGTCGAAACACTCTGTCATAAAGTGCTTAACAGTGAATGGTTCCCTGCAAGAAATGTACTCTGGTGGGTCTTCACCTTTTAATATGTGGGTTATATTTGTATGACCAATTTGAATTCTTGCAATGACTACCTCCTCCCTATGGATGGTTCTGTAGGAAGGAGTCCATTCTGCTAGGGTTGGCTTGATTGCATGAAGTTTGTTATTTACTGCATCATTCCATGATGCCTGCCACTTCTGATGTAAAGACTCTTTGATACTTAGTTTAAAATCAGTATATGGCATTTTAAAATCAGATGGTTCTAGGGATGGGGCCATTTTAGCAGCGTGATGTGCTTTTTCATTACTGCAAACCTGATATATTGTTTTAAATTTGTATGGAGTACTGTTGTAGAATAAACCCCGTATACTGGCACTGCCATAAAAAATTCCCTCTTAACCCAAGCCAGCTTCAGGGATCAAACAATTAAATGGCCTGGATTGCTGTCAGAAAACAAATACAATGTAGCAAATTTAAACAAAGAAGTTGACGTCGAAACAACTAGCTTGCCAAAATCAAAAGTGGAATAATTGGAAAATTATGATTTTGTGCTAAGCCAAAATACAAAACCAAAATGGATGGATAATCTAGTTATTCTATATTCAGAATTTTAACCTAAATTATTATCATTCTTTAATAAAGAAAACAATTATATGAATACATGCTAGTTATGTGCCTTATATAATTACATGTCTTTTCATATAGATTACAGGACTTTGTAGGATTGCTTTTATCACTGAAAAATGGTAAGGATTGCTTATATCACTGAAAAATGGTAAGCATTGCTTATATCACTGAAAAATGGCAACTCTTGAGGACATGGATCAGAGTAAGTAAAACGGCAATGTAAATCATGATCTGGAATTACGTGATTTGGTAAAAATGAGGAAGAAAGTAAAATCTGCACCTAATATTATGAGCATGTAAATCAACTGTTTATAAACTATACGCACATAAATATATTGTAGATCTATTATGTACTGTAACCTTGTGAAAGCATTAAGAGAATTGTGAAGTTTTATATATTCTATTTACCTAAATAGCAATGTGAAAGCATTAAGAGGATTGTGAAGTTTTATGTATTCTATTTACCTAAATAGCAATGTGAAAGCATTAACAGGATTGTGAAGTTGTATGTATTCTATTTACCTAAATAGAACACACCACGTTGTTCACTGACATGAACACTGAGAAACAATTGTGTGTGGATGTGCTCAAAGGTTTGAACATGTCATCTGACTGAAAACTGGAGCCAACAAAATCGCAAACAAGAGGGAAATAGTCAACCGATATCTTGAAGACACCATACACGCACGACACGGTGTTGGGTGGAAAATAATCAAGACTGAATTATATCCAGGTCTACTGTATGTTGCAAATAACAATCGTCATTTGAAAACACATTCACTTGAGTGCAAGTGACAATCTTTTCACCAGCTTGGGTTACAAAATTATCCTTACTATTTACCCGCAAACATCAATGCTCCTTTGTATTAATTGTAACCACATATGCCAAGCACATGGAAGCCCTGGTGGTGAATAAACACGACTGGCAGCAAGCAGTTAACTCCTTCTTTGAACCTACCAAAAGGACATCAAACACAAAAGATTATTTTTATTACAAAGCAAGCCGATCTCAGAAGCCGACTTTGGTTACTTTTTTTGTAATGGCTATCAATACAAAGGTTATTTTATTGCAAAGCAAGCTGACATCGGAAGCTGACTTTGGATTCTGTGAAGTAAGCCAATCTTTTTTTTTGAATATACAAAGACGGCCGAGATATGGAAGTAAACTTGGGTTCATTTTCAACTGTATTCATGGGAATTTTGAAAATAAATTGAAACAATGGAACAAATTTTAAAGTGACACAATACAGTGCTTTGTGCACAGATGTCTATGACCCAGCAATATTTGGAGAAAATAAATTCATGTGATGAATTCGTGAAAGCCAGAAGAGAAGCAAACAATTTCGCAAACCAGAGGGAAATAATCAACCGATATATTGAAGACAACTGCCATTCATGCATGGCACAGTGTTCGGTGCAAAATAGCCAAGATTAATTTATATCCAGGTCTACTGTATGACAGTATCTCACAAATAAAAATCATTATTTGAAAACACATTCACTTGAGTGCAAGTGACAATCTTTTCACCGGCGCGGGTTACAAAAGTATCATTACTATTTACCTGCAGACATCAGTGCACCTTTGTATTAATTATTACTACAGATGCAAAACACATAGAATTCCTGATGGTAAATAAACACAACTGGCAGTCAGCAGTAAACTTCTTTGAACTTACTGACATGACATCAAAGACAAAAGTTATTTTTATTACAAAGCAAGCCAACATTGGAAGCTGACTTTGGACTTGGAAGCCGTTTTTTTTTTAAAGGATATCAATACAAAGGTTATTTTATTGCAAAGCAAATTGAGTTTGGAAGCCGACTATGGATTCTTTTAAGTGTGCCGATTTTATTTTTTTAGATTTGAATATACAAAGACGGCCGAGATATGGAAGCTAACTTTGGTTCTTTTTCACCACTATTCACAAAACTTTTGAAAATAAAGTGAAACAATGGAACAGTTTTTAAAGTTACACAATATAGTGCTTCGTGCGCGAACATCGATGACCCAGCATCATCCAGAAGATTTGGAGAAAATAAAATCACGTGATGAATTCATGAAGGCCAGAAGAGAAACAGATCATTTCGCTGACAATATGATCATTAACATGGATGAAACTCTAGTGTACTTTGATCGCATTCCTGGATGGACTGACGATAAGATGGGTGTCAAAAGTGTGAGAATTTCCAAGACTATTGCAGATTTGAAAAAAACTGACTTTTGTCCTTGCAGTTTCCGCTTCAGGTGGTGTGTTGCCTCTAACACTTTTTCACAGTATGAGAAAGCTAAAAAAAATATTCATGTACCAAAAGATTAGATCGTACATGTGCAGGAGAAAGTTTGTGTTGATGAGATGCTGCTGCAGTGGATTAACGAGTTTCATCTCAAGTGCACAGTTTTATACTTTTTTAAATAAAATTTCAGCTGGAGTGCAATTTCTGACATGTAATTTTCGAATGATTTAAAAAGTGTTCTACAACTTAAAACTCGAAAAAAATGATGTGTCCCAGAACATACAGTGCACAAAAAAATTACTTTTAAAATTAATTTATGGTGTCCCAACATATACGGTAAATACGGTAATGGATTATGGATTGTACTATATAAATGTAAGTTATCAATATACAAGATTTTTTTTCATACTAGTTTGTCTTCATTTAACCAAAAAGCATGCATTTTTGTGCCTGCTTTACTACCCTCCCCCCACACCACCTATTTTAGGTAAATGCATCATTTTCTTCAGCTGACTTGGTTGGTTATAACATGGTTGGGTTCTATGGGCCCCAACTACACTGTTATAGCGTTGTCACACTGTATTATTATTATTATTATTACTGTTATACTCCAGCAAGACAACAAGTAAAATTGCAACTTTTTCTTGAATATATGCAAAATAAAACATATGGGCAAGAATTGAAAACAAAAAAGACAAAAAACATTTGTTTTTGAAACCTAAGATTTTCTTTGGTCATCTTTTATGACCTTTCCAACTGAAGGAACAGACAGCTATTACTGTATTCACTGAATACAGAATAAGAATTGACTATATTTCCTGGTACTTCAATGATTTGTAAGCAATCTATTCAATGCAGAAGATTTGAAAAAGGGATTAGGAAAAGAAATAATGAAAAATGTTGAGCTGTCTTCTACCTTTTTGGTTTGATACCATGGGGTGATATATACTCCATCTTGGACTGAAATGGGGACCTAAATGGCAAGTTCTGATTGTTTTTCTTTGTTTTCATGGGCATCTGAGGGTCTGACAGTTTCTTGTCTACTGGCACAAACTTCTTTACTTCTGGGTCTTGAAAAGGATTTCCTCGACTGTTGAATGTGTCCACCTTACGTGCAGGTACTGGTACATCGAAATCATTGTAGAAGTTCTGCAAATGAAATTGGATATTTATGAACTTAGGCTCAACTGTGTCCCTATTTAAAGTTTGATAATACTTGATTAACATTAGTGGTAATTTAAAGTAATTTGTGACATATGCTAATGCACTTGCAAAATGAATTAAAAAGCTGACAATTGCAACATAAACCAGATTGTATTATTTTTGACAGATTCAAAATGGATTTAAAAGAAGATAAGGGTACTGGACACAGCACATTATATGGCAGTACTCTATGCTTAACCGTTTACCTGATAACATCTCTCATCGTGTAGGCTGTCCATATACATGTCTCAAAGAGAGCTATAAATAGAACATGTGTTACCTAAATGACTATGCAAATAGGTCTACCTATATATAGAATAGATAGCAGTGTAGATATGTGTTTTGGATTTCTTAACGTAACTTTAATAATTTTTCAGTCATATCACTACAATGTCTGCATTGTGGCAGTTTATTGTGATGTCTAGCACTAGGACATCATGCCACAAACATGCAGCATCATGTTCCACCCAGTCACACACATTATCCTGACACAAGGCTGACCGGTCCTAACACTAACCTCTTAATGTTGAGTGCCTATAAAAGTGAGGCAGCTGCTAGTACTGTTTTATAAGTCTTTGATATTAATTGGCTGGGGTTTCAACCTGCAACCTCCCACATCCGAGGGGATGTTCTAACCACTTAGGCCACTGGATTGGTAGTGTAGATATGTTAAGTTCAACATAAATTTTTCTTTTTTGTACATATTTGGTATCTAAGGAGAGGTTCAAGAGTAAATCCTGCTCTATATGATTCTATATTATTTTTCATAAAAGGTTTATTGATACATCTTAAAACTTTTAGAGATTATAGCATTCACCATCAAGTCAGTGAAACTGAGTGACAAACTATTTCTCTACCTCTAAATCTTCTGGTTCGTTGTCAATGCATGTATCGCTAAATCATCAGAATTGGATAAACTATGTAAAAATTAGTGTTGTTTCCATTGATAGTGGAGCCTATTATCTGACTTATTTCAAGCCATCATTCTGATCATCCAAACACATGAAAGCACTGAAGGATTCCTCCATTTGCCTTTATAGCCATCATTCTAATCATCCAAAGCGCTGAAGGAGGCATCCATTACCTTTACAGCTGTTTATTACTATACCATAAATACCAACCGGGTCATGTGACATCATTTACTTCAGTGACAGAAGTTTGTAATGGTATTTTCCCCAATGGTGGCTCTATGAAAACCAGCTCAAAATGGCTGATGTTTACTAAAGCCATCAAAACACTTTTCCATGTGGATGGTGCACAGACATCCAAACATGCATGTATGTGAATTGGATGGAGGTACCCAATAGCAATTGTATAATAATTCAGTAACTGTGACCTTTGACCTTAAAAATGACAGAACAGTTGGACAACATCATAGCATAATACAGTGTGACCCTGCAATAGCACGCTCTATTATAACATGAATTTGGACACAACATTATTGTGGCATGGCTCCTGAAATTTCAAATACCTGCTTTTATTTGGATTAGATGAGGCCACCCAATAGCACTTTCATGAGAATGTGGCAGAGGTGTCCAAAAGTATTTATATGAGGTAATGGGTTAATAGTCCTCTATATATTCAACTGAAGTTTGCAAAAATCAACATACTTCTTCCTTATTCAAGTGCAAGCCATTCACAGAGTTTGGTCCAGGTATGTGGCAGTAATTTGTAAACCTTTAGATGCTTACCACTGAACTGATGACCCCAAAATTCAGATTTTTTTTCTTACTAAAAGTGCAAGCCATCTACAAAGTTTGGTAACTGTAGATGAGGAAGGGTGTAAATTATTGTATGGAATCTATTTTCTTCTTTCAAAGTGACCCCGGCCTTTGACTTTCATGACCTGAAATTGATTTGGTTCTCCTTTACCCAATTGAAAATCATCCAGAAATTGTGGTAACCATGGTGATCATTCAAGTCATTGCGCAGAAAGAATATTTCTTTCAGTCACAGTAACTGTGACCTTTTGACCTCAAAATAGATTGGACATCATAACAAAATATATTCCACCTTATCACAGGTATGTAAACATTACCATTGCAGAACTGCTGGCTTGACCTTTATTCCTGTAAAAAGAAGAAGAGAAGTTGACATTTAGGTGCACATTTTGCACAGGAAATGGATTCGGTCGCCTAGTTAAGAAGAATGTGCATAAATTTGACAGCTGTTGTTTTGAAGAAAATCCGTCTAAAATCTTTAACAAAATTGTGTCAGACTGCAAAAAAAGAGGAAAATAATAAAACAAAATTAAGATGAAAACAGTCCTGACAACAAAGACTAAAATCAATACACTTATTTGCATTCCATTTATATCAATAATTTGCTGCATTTGTTAAATGTACAAATTTTAATTTTTGCACAACTATTTCCTTTACTATGTAGCTTTTGCAAAGATTCAAAACTTGTCAAGTTGATTCTTGATGAAAGCATACACAAACATTTTTTAAAGATCTTAACATGGGACATATTTTGACAAATTATCATAAATCAACTTATGAAAAAGCACATTACCATTACTACAGCGAAAAGAATATAAATATGCTGGTAGATAAGAGGATATTTTACTGTGTATTTTGTCTCCTAAATTAAGGCATTGGTAAAAAATAAACAATACAAAAATTTCACAAAAGTTGTTGAGGAAAGAGTTGTAGAGAATAGTAAAGATAGCATAAATACTTTGAGTTTCACCGGAACTGTATAAGTTAAGTAACTAAGTGCAAACTACATGTAATCGGATTCATAATAACCAACAGTATGCTCCAACTACAAAAAGTTGAAGGTGTTCTTGATCAAGGAAAATTTCAAGCAAAACAATCCTGACAATAGATTTTTATGTATCCTATCCAACTCAATAGACCATCTATCTGCAATCTATTAATCTTGTGGAAACACTTACAGTACTAGATATTTTCATGTATCCCCTCTGATCTACCATGTACTATGATCTCGTGGGAACACTGACAGTATGAGATATTTTCATGTATCCCCTCTGATCTAATATTACTGTGAGCTTGTGGGAACACTGACAGTACTATATAATTTCATAAATACCATCTGATCTAATATGTACTGTAATCTTGTGGTAACATCGACAAGTGAAATAATGAAAATCTCATACTAACACTTAACAACTGTATAAAATATGATAATAATACATTTGTAATAAGGTTGGTAAAAACCAAATCTTCTCAATGACTTCATGTAATTTTTTTATTTTGAATAATAACATATGTTTAATGCTTCAGCGTGATGCAGTCAGAATTCTAAAATGATGTTTTACAACCCATGCCTGGCAATGATGCTGTTATAATCAAATGATTGATACATCTTATTTCAAATGTTACATTTAAGTTATGCAAAATTTAATTTGCATTTCATGATAACTTATTTTGGTCCCTTGGTTTGATCAATCCCTATAGGCTTTCATCTCAGCATTTCTTTGTCTATTTCTTTATCTATATATTTAACAGGAGCAGATATATGCTGGTTTGCTGATTTTCTGAAGATGATTTTTTGGCACAAGGTGATTGTAATTACTTCATTCTGACAAATGAACAAACCCTGGTAGTGCAGAAGCCATATATTTATGGTCAAACATCACCTAGCTCTGTGTGCGGATACCATATTTTTATGGCACAGGACAGTGACGTCTATGGGTGTCCAATCTAGGCCAATCATTAATTGTATGCTAATAATAACTGGGAGATAACATATGTAATTGTCTCGAAGATCAGGGCTCTGCATCACTGAAACATTATAACAGTGAAACAAATATTCAAACTGACTTATTTGCCCAGGAAAATCTGTTGTCAGCCATGGACATTGATGTAAACAATATGGTGGCTGTTAAGTACTAGTCTTGCAGCTGTCCCATTCTCAGTTGGCGCTGATTACTGTATATATGTATGGGATGGTCCAAATTAGAATAAAGTTTGTTAGGGTTTTGTGTGGAGGAATAGATAGCAATACGCAGAGTTTTCAAAATTTGAGATTTTTCTGCAGGAATATACCATGTGTTGATATGAAAGTGCTCTGACACTATCGCGTGTTGATATATAAGTGCTTTAACATGGCCATCCCATTCAGTAACAACTTTAAAGCTACACTAAATCGACCTTAAACTATATAGTAGCTAAGTTTATCAATGAGTCTGTCATGTGCAGAGCCTTTTCTTATACTGGGTGATACATTGTATCATCAAGAGTAAGACCTGTACTAGCTTGAAAGGGAACAACAAGTCATTTTATGGGGGAAGGGTTCGAGTGTCGACTCCAACATCTTCCTTCCTTGCCTATCATTTTAAAAAAAATAAAAATCACAATATTTCTATCACATTATAAAGTTCATTTTGCTCTGCTTCTCTCTCTCTCAACAATCAAGTTGAAAAAGAAATGGACAAGAGAGAGAGAGAGATAGAGATAGATAGATAGATAGATTCACTTCTTAATTTAACCCACTCTTACGACAGCAATGTGAAATGTATGTGACTTTAGAATCTAATAATCAAGACCTTCATCCAACATCTGAACTTTTGACCTGGAAGAAATCTTTTTTTTCCCCTCGTCAGTTCATTTTGTTTCGTTTTAACAGAGCTAGTTTCTGAGGTAAGCTAATGAACATAAAAAGCTTGATCTCTGTTTGTTCCCCTCAAATGTTTGACAATGTAGAAGTTAAGATATGTTAAGATTGTTGCTGAGAAACTTAATTTCAAATATTTTTGGCAAGCTGCAATTATTAATTATCATTGAAAACTTCACAACTCTTGCTCCATAATTTATAATCAATGAGAAATATTTATGTTAATTTTTGGTAATAATGACTTTCAGGCCTCTCAAATGTACAGCTCCACTCCAAAGAATACCCGATAACCAATATCACTACTGGACACAATAGCTCCCAAGTGTTTTTAAACTCCATCTCAGTGTGTTCCTACTGTTGTTTATTTCTGCCTCACTTGGCAATAAAAATCAGAGCTAACTTGGTAGCACACTGGCATTTTTTGGCTGTTTCATTACAATATATAACCGAAAATTGGTACACTACTCTTGTATCGCGAGAAGACCCAAACTAATGGCTGTGATAATATTGCTCTATCTGATGATATTGCATTCAAATCATTCAGATGTAGACAATAGAATGTAAAAGAATTAAGTACGTCTATTTGTTAGGCCACTGTCAGTTGCAGAAGTGAATAATTTTTTCAGCATTTATTTTGTTTTGAAAGAAAAATTTATATTTGTTTCATTTACATGATGTGATGAAATAATAGTCCACTGCAGTCGATAACAAACCTGCAGATGGATTTTGTGTCAGTTACTACATTTGTCACATGTATAATTGTATTCATCAAATTTATTCTTACAACCAACAGTAACTGCTTATAGAGATGTTTACATAAAAATCTGTTTTTAGACATCTGCCTTTCAACAATTTTAAAATGAGAAAACTAGTTCTCTGTTAGTATGACTTCAATGCATAAATAGTATTCTCTTCACCCTAAAACATGACAAATATAACTGTTCTACATTATGATAATTATTATTTTACCTTCACAATTAAAACAACTTGATAATATTGAGTTCTTTGAACAATGAATGCTGTATTTAGTTGGATAAAAGATTCTGCCAACAATATTATTTTAAACTGTCTTTTAAACCTTTCAAACACTAATATTACTTTTTGGTTGCTATGGCAACCAGAGTAAATCTGTAAATATTTATCATTTTCAGTATGATTAGTATTTGTTCTTTATCAATGAACTATATAAGAAAATGGAATTATGTTTTATGTGGGGAAAATTTGTGAATAACAACTACATAAATATTGCACCATTCCACCCATTTTCTGTATTTGGTTGCTATGGTAACCATGAACACACATCAATCTCACCAACATTTTTAGTGTTTGCAATCTGCATGCTCATATACATCACTTTGTACAATTTCACAGCAATCTGATTATAAATACTAGTTTTGTAGTTGTTATATGGATTTGGCCCAAAAAGTCTGTATTGTTCCGAAACAATTCAGCATACACATAGAAGGCAGTTAGAAACAAATCAGCACTGGCTTCAAGGTCATCCCAAACCAACACAGCACTACCAGGGTTAAATGCCAAAATTATTTAGAACCCCCAAAAAAACTAATTTTTTTGTGTGAATTTTTACAGGACTTACCGCATGGGAAATTGAGAGACTTCCTTTGAAAGATAATCTGGCAAAAGTTTCTCTTTTCTTGTGCTTTCTACAGGAGGTACTGAACAGATGACTGTGTCCGCAAGGAATGCTGATACTGGAGTATCATTGACCTTCAGCAAGAGAAATTGGATATTTAAGAAATGAGGTTTAACAATATTTCTGTTTATATTCTGACAGTTCTATTACAACACTAGTGATATTTTAATGTAACTTGTACAATTTTACACCTGCAAAATAAATTTATATGCTGAAAACTAATATATCACCAGATTATATTATTTAACCGTTTCAAAATAGATTTGAAAATACAAATATTACCATTGGCTTGGTCTTGTCTGTACCAAGAATCTTGACTCGAATGTACCTGTAAAAAGAGCAGTTGAAATTTGAGTAGAAAATTTTGAAGAAATTTTTGGTTACCCTATCCATGAAGCATATGCATATGTTTTGAAAGAAAATCAATTGAAATTCTTTCAAAAATTATGTTGTAAAAATCTTCTAAATAATTCTGCTGCATCTGTTTCATTCACTAACTTTAATTTCCTTAAATATGTAGCTTTTTGGCAACAGTTCTAAGTATGTAAATTTGATTCATTAAAGTTAACACATTATTTTATTAAGATCTTGACATGGGCCAAATTTAGATAAATGATAAATTATTATAAATCAACAGTGAAACATTATGGGACCCCCTTCCCACTTCAATCTGGCATAACCAGGGATGGTCCTGGCTTTTAAAAAGCTGTCGCCAAAAAAATCGCCAACCTCAATAATTTGTCGCCAATTTTCAAAAAGTGTCGCCAAAACAAGTAGTGTACATTTTTCCAAGTGTTAATTTAGTCTATTATGTAACAGGCAATGAAAATTACAAAAGATGGGTTAGTTAATACTTTAATTACAGCAAGCATTAACAAAATGTTACATGAAGATCCGTCGCGATTTTATAAGGGCTGCCCACTTGTTGAATGCAGTTTCAAAGTCTAATTTTTCACATCTGTACATGCTGGATCTCATTAAATTCTCGAGAGATAAGATGCAGAGCTTATTTCTGATGTCAGTTTTTATGAGGTTCATCTTACTGAATCCACGTTCACAGTCTACAGTGCTGACAGGTGACACCAGTAGTCTCTCAGCAGCCCCCCCCATGGCTAGCTTCACAAAGCTTGTAGTGAATTGCTTCCTAAATCCCAAGAATGATCACTGAATGCTTTATAAATTTTCTCGACAAGCAAAATAGGATCTCCATTCCCACGAATGAAACTTACGAGGCAACACCTGGCAATATTGGACCGTATATATAAGCATAAATTCACACCCAATTTAGGGATTCTTTCACTCCTGTATTTTAAGATATTATTAACTATGCAAAACTGTTTTTTT
Organism: Sinohyriopsis cumingii; assembly: GCA_028554795.2. Classification (NCBI taxonomy): domain Eukaryota; kingdom Metazoa; phylum Mollusca; class Bivalvia; order Unionida; family Unionidae; genus Sinohyriopsis; species Sinohyriopsis cumingii. The sequence goes on from CM068838.1 coordinate 86,616,530, forward strand.
GTGCTATTTCTTGTTGCGGAATTTAAGTCTCTGCAGCCGTAACACTGGATTGATGGCAAAAGGAAAAGATCAATGAGTAAAATGCTGCACTGACGACATATAATTGTGATTGAGATTTTTTCCATTTGCTTTGTATTTATACACAGTAGTCAGTACTTCAAAGGTTATGTTTTCTATGAAGGTTCAGCAAAACTATTATGTTGGTATATGTATAAAAAAAACAGAAGGATTAGCCATACAATTAATTGTATCTGTTCTATTCGCATCTTCAGAAGTCGGTCAGTTGTAGGTATAGTGCGGTAGCATGATTGACTGTATTAATTTATCCAGTTCAAATCCATGATTGCATGTACAAATTAAATAGCCCAAAAGTATGTCACCAAACAAATCGCCAGATGGGATATTTTTGTTGCCAATAAGGAAAAAAGATCGCAATTTGCGACACTGGCAAAGCCCAGGACGATCCCTGCATAACTAGAATTGAGACCAAAATTTTTCATGCAGCAATCATTAACATATATGAACATCTGGACAAAATTTCATTGAAATCAGACATCAGGTCACCTGGGAAGATTTTTAAAATTTGACTGACGGGTATGGCATGACCCAAGTATGTATACATATATAATTTTATTTTCACTACAAAAAATGTGGTTTGCTTGTTAAATATGGGGATTTTATTCTGGCTCATTATAGTGACTAAAGATCTAGAGAGGTTAAAATATTTAAGGTGATAAATTTGTTTGGGATTCATTTTTCTGAAGTCACCCTGACACTGCTAAATTGCAAATAATTTCAGCATTAAAATTTCTTGCTTTGTTTATTTGTTTCTTTTACAGAAACCTTTTGAGTCAAAAGGAGTCTGATTTTCCTATATTTGTAAAAGTGCCCCGAAATTCTAATGTTTAATATTAAAAGTGGTATTATTAGGTAAGGAATAGATGTATATGTATATTGTACTTACCTCCCAATGATGAACACCCCTACACCAAAGACTGCCAAACCGATAAAGGTCATGACAAGAATGAAGTAAAGCTGTGTAATGCACTCATATCCATTACCACGATTTTTACATGTCTGGAATGAGTAGCAGGGGTTTTTGCCACAAGCGTTCACCTCCACATCACAATACTGGCCCTTGTATCCCGCATCACAGTTACAATAGTAGTACTTCTCGAATCCCTTGTTGCGTCGTAAGTCATTACAGCTGTACCAATTGGGATGCAAACCTGAAATATTTTGAGATGAAATATTTTACTTTTCATTTACTATGAATCAAACATTTTAACTTTTCCTTTCTTTTTTTGTCTAAATTTTCTAAGAAAACTTAATAGTCCTATTTTTGTTATGTGAGACAACATTTTGTCAGTTATTTTAAAAATACTATGTACTGAAATGCCAAATTCCCTTAAAGCAAAACAAACAACTTTACCTTTAATCAGCATGAGATGAGGGGCCCCCGAGTGGCCTAAAGCGCTCACCATTACAGAACACTGCCATCTCACCTCTGTCTGCATGGGTTCGAGTCTTGGGTTCGGCCTATGTGGGTATGTGAGAAAGCTTGCCAGTAGCTTCTTGTGGGTTGGTGGTTCTTTCCAAGGTTTTCCCGGGTTCTTCCTCCACTATTAATACTGGCCACCATGTATAGCCTATCTTATGCTGAAAAAAGGTGTTAAGCCCCACAACAACTACAACAACAGTATGAGATGGCCATTATTAAGCTAATGTACACACAATTTCTCAACAAGTATAACAGTTTCTCTGTTGCCCACATGCATTTTCCACAACCCAACTACAAACATGGTATAATGTTGCACATGTATAAATTATCATTGCAAGTTAAGTGAACTAATTGTGTGACATAATCCTGTAATTAATACCATCACTTTTTTCTTCTTTGATAACAATTGTGTACATGCTCTATGCCCCTGGGGGCCTCATGAAAAAATTATCTAAGAATTTAACTAAATGAGTTGTACCCTATGAAAATAAAGCATTATTATTATCACTGTTATACACACAGATACCTTATTTGTGAAATTTATTATAATTTACTTACTGGCACAAGTTCCATGGTAACATGGGTTTTTCATGATGACAATATTAAGGGTAAGAATAGAAGAGATAGCGCCTGCACTGTCCATCACATGTAGATATGCTTCATCGACACCGATAAATACTGCTGACTGGTTGTACACAACATCAACAAGGATCCATTTCATCCAGCTGGAGGGATGGTTGACTAATGTAGCATAACACTAGAATTAAAATAAGTCAATAAAGTTTACAGTAAATAAGGCTGCAAGAAGATACTCCAACTCTGTAAATTTTAGGTATGGTAAGCAAACTCTTGAAAAAAGTTACTGTATGATGTGTCATTATCTCAAGATGAATAAATATGGTGAAACTGGTCTAAAGTTTTAGCACAGTGAGGACACAGATGAACAGACGCAATGAATTTCTGCTGGAAATAAAGTCAAAATTACAATACAATTTTGCAGTGTGGATTTTGGCACCCACATAATTCTGATTAGCAGAAATTACTAAGAAAATGCATTTTGTGGAAATTCAAGATGCACAAAGTATATTTTTTACATTGTTTTTACCAGCTAAAGACATATATTTATGCATTACATTGTTACCAGCTAAAGACAACATATATTTATGCGTTACATTTTTACCAGCTAATGACAACATATATTTATGCGTTGTCACTTGCATGCTTTGCTGGAGGGGTTCCATATATTTACACTAGGCTTACTATTAATCTGAATTCTAGGTCACAAAAGTAAAATGGGGACAACTGCATAGCAGATGCAGTATGATAACCAATTGCACCAGTGGGAATAAGACTTCCTCATTGTTTTGGCTGATGGGCTTTAAGGTTATTTGTTTTTTTTACCAAAATCCACCATCTTCAGCTACATTTTGTTTTAAATTTTGTGTTTTGACTGACTTGTAAAATGGAATGTCTCAGAGGGAGACAAGATAGCCCTTGGCCTTAATATGCTTTGCATGCTATTTTATTTGACCCCTGAGAGGAAAACTAATAGTCTGAACCATTCGATTTACAAATAGTCATGAACATTTCATCTAAATAACCACTTCAGTGATCAGCATGGTATAGCTGTGTGTCTCATGTTTGTTGTAGACATTGTGGATATCACATACAATTCTTTGCTAGATTGAAAGTTTCTTTTTTGATTAACAAGTCTCAGCTTTGACATCTTACTTTCAAATGGACCAAACAGCTTGTTTAGAACTGCTCTGGTGGCCTAAGTGGCCAGAGCATCTACCTTGGATATGGGAGGTTTGGGTTCAAACCCCGGCTGAGTCATACCAAAGACTTATAAAAATGATACTAGCAGCTGCCTCGCTAGGTGTTCAGCATTAAGAGGTTAGTGTTAGGACTGGTCAGCCTGGTGCTAGGATAATGTGACTGGGTGGGACATCGTGCTACATGTCTGTGGCATGATCCCCCAGTGTTAGACATCACTATAAACTGCCACACTGCAGACATCGTTGTGATACAACTGAAAAATTGTTAAAGCTATTTTAAAAATCTAAATCACACATACACACAACTGTTTATATCATCTACAGACAAATCTAATAAATCAAAAGTTCCAGCATCTACTACATGAGTGTACATGGTTTGTTTACAATCAAAAGTAGTTCCTAAGACATGATACCATTTTAAGAGACATTGCATGCAGTATGAAGCAGTGCAGTATGGAATAACATATACAGTAAAGATACACTATCCAGAACCTCACTGTTTCTGGGTACAACAGATAGCACTAAGTCATCACCACCCTTGTCACTTCCAGTTGCAAGCAAATCAGTTACTTCATGGCGATCACTAATATCACATACAATATCTTCAATTGCTGATACTGTGGATCTGATAATATCATTACTGGAGTTAATATAATCAGAGAAATCAACATTCCTGAAAACAAACCAAAGCAGGCATAGTGTATCACACTTAGTAGCAAAGATAATAGCCTTATCATCATTGTTATTACATGTACTTGCATTGACATCTCTCACTAAATCCTGCCTTAGCAAATCAGTTTGCAACACAGCCCATGGAAACATAATGTTTTGGACTATATAGCACCAATTATAAATTTGGCCTTTGGACTATATTGCACTAATTAGAAATTTGGTCAGCAAAATTAAACTTGAATGTTTGAACAGAGAAAATGTTTTATTCAAGAAAGTAATAAACACTGTGTTCTGTAGAAAAATCTGTCAAAGGCAATCTAGGAGTGAAAACTGTTAATATTAATATAACTGTGGGCATGATATTGCTCAACTATCTCACATAACCTAACAGCATGCTTGTATTGTAAGACTATAACCCCAGGTGAACCGTCTCACAACATCTACAACATGTCATTTTAACCTATCTTACCATAGTCTGGTCAAAATTCTATCCTAAGATAAAGACGTAAAGACATAATATGCACAGACATAATTGAAATAAATGTTTTAAAAAGGTTTTATTTAAATCTGAGGAGAAGTATAGTTACCTAAAGAAGCACTTGGTGTAAATCACCTCATGAATACATGCAGGTAAAACACCAATGCACACATACACACTCAAACACACATACACACTCAAACGCACATAGATAAATACAAATTCTTTTATTAAGGTCCAAGCCAGTTACCTTGCCCTGTGGTGAACACTGATCCTTGTAGTGGTTGGGGATTTCTTCCCGCTGGTTAAGAATTGTGATGGTACCATTATTGGTGTCAGGAATAGTTGAGTTGATTGTTAAAATGTTGGACTCAAGTTCCACGTCATACGCTCCAAAGTAAACAGTTTGCATTATATTCTCATCTGTTTCATTCTTCTTCTGATTGAAGTAGATCTGTTGGTAGATTAACAATAAATATTTGATTACATACAGATGAAGCTGTTGTGCAAAGTGACATTAAACATGAGAGAGAGAGAGAGAGAGAGGAGAAGAAGATGAAGAAGAAATACTTTGCCACTGAAATCCTGCATTGAAATTTTTGAAAATCCAGATAAATGAAGTAAGGATAAAGGAGTCGTGTCAAGATTCATGAATCAAGGCATGCATAAGTTAGAAAAGCACAATGTTTGAAGAGAACTTTACCCGATGTTTAATTCCCATGAGACATTCCACAATGTAAATCATCTAAAATACCATTTCAGCTTCAGAGATTCAAAAATATGGTCTGTGGAATTATGTTTTTTAAGGAGCAAGTTTAAGTGGAGGGACATACAATTTCTCTATTAAAATTACCAAGGAATCAAATTCATTCAGTAAATCGGAGGATAAAACTGACAAACATATGCAACATAATGTATTACATCCTGTTACAATTTTGTCAACATCACTGGGACACAGCAGTAACTGTATGTTTACATTTTAAATTCTTGTGACTGTTCAAGCATAAAAGAAAACAGATTAATAATGCTGTATTGCTTAGAATGTTCATGCTAAAGTATATCAAAATGATTATTTAAAATCTAGTCCATGCTATTGGAATAAATACTTAATTTTATGCTTAAATTATCAATTCAAGGCATCAATAATTTCTTGTATTAAGTGCAAACACAAAAATTGAGAGTTTCAATGTACTGTTTGAATAGATTTAATCTACAGTCACAGGCAAGCGATGTTTTTCCTTAATTCTCAAATGGAACATAGTTTTTGGAACAGTAAGTGGCCCTTTTTCTTTCACTCTGTACTAAATAGATATTCTACTTCCAAGCAAATTTCAGGGCAACTATAGACTAACAGCAATTAAAAGTATTTAGGCCCACTATAGACTAACAGCAATTAAAAGCATTTAGGGCAAATATAGACTAACAGCAATTAAAAGCATTTAGGGCAAATACAGACTAACAGTAATGAAAATAATTCAGGGCAAATACAGACTAACAGTAATGAAAATAGTTCAGGGCAAATACAGACTAACAGTAATTAAAAGGCATTCAGGGCAAATATATACTGATAGTAATTAAAAGAATTCAGGACAAATATAGATTAACAGTAATTAAAAGCATTCAAGTTTATACAGAAAGCTCATTCATTGAGAAATAAGATTAAACATTCACTTGCATGTGACTGCAGACTAAATCTATTCATATGTTCCATTTTTAAAAATTCAAAGTAAAGAGTAAATCCATATATGAAATGCAGACAGACCAATGCAACTGCACATTATCTATAGGCTATGCCACGGTTACATTCATGTACATGTTGAGGGCTGTACAATATCTTTCATAAAATGCCAAATGCCTAATTATTTGTTTTTAAAGTGTCAGTTAATTTTTTTAAAAAGAATTGTGTGAATAAAAAGGAGATAGATAATAAATACAAAACCACATAAGTGTTTTGTTCTGAGTTCAAGAAAGAGTTTGTTTGATACGGCTTTGGAATATAGTCTCAACCTGATGGCCTCAACAATCCTATGCTGTATCAAACTTGTTCTTTCTGCCTGCTCGGAACATAACACGTACGTAGTTTTGTCTAATCCTATTTATTCATTTATGATTGCTACATTAGTATCTTTTTCATGCAAATTACATACAATATTGTGGAAATTTTTAGTGGTGGAAAGATCTGAGTGATTTAGAAGTTTTAACACTAGATTATGACGATAAATCATGTAAAAATAAATTACCATCTATGATATTCTCTGATAAAAATTGCTACAAAATAAACTCTCAAAAATGAAAAATGTCTTTCTGAACATAATATTTTTTGTTACATCTGCTAGAAATACCCTCAATAAGACATTCCTTTTATCTGAGAAATGTACCTTCGGTACAGAACATTTATACTTTGAATTTACAAAATAATGTCTCTAGAATATGAAAAAAAAAGCAAAAATTTTTAAACATAATATATTTTAACAGGAACAGATGAAATGAATGAAATAAGCTTCTAATAATAGCATTTTTTCATGAAGACTTTTCATCTTTTCTCTGCAAAAGCCTCCAATGTAGTCACTGCATACAACATAGTATTCTGTTATTGTCGGTGATGTACAAGTCATACCATGGTACATACATCCCTATAGTTATTCCCCCCCCCCCCAGGACTTTTCATGGGTATCCAAGTGTTTTCAATGAGTATTTTCAAATTGTTTTACAGAAACAGAACCTTCTCTATATGTTACTTTGTTAACAATGGATGTTGTGTGTCATTTAATCTACCCAATTTCATCCCATTTTATTTATTATTTTTTGACAATACACATATAACAGAAAGAATGAATTCAAAAAGCAAGGTTTTTAAAGATCAGTTTTAATATTTTGTATTCCATTTGATCAGATTAAGGAATGTTTCAAAAAATTAAATCACTTTTCATGGTGAAAACTAATTTTGGGGGAAAATTACAGATTTTTCTATGTCTTACAAACCATGTGACAATACCACACAGCTTGGATCATGAGCATCTACTTGAAAAGAAATTCATGTGGAAAAATGCCGATGTAGAATGCTAACAATTAAGATTATACAAGATCGTGTCTGTATAAAGTTGCCAGTAACTGCAGCAGAAATTCAGTAATAATAAAGAAAATAATAATAATAATAATAAAATAATAATAATAATAATAATAATAAAGAAAATAATAATAATAATAAAAACTTTCCTCTTCTTACCAGTTGCTAATTGGTACAACTATTTATCTATTCAGCTTTTTCTAGTTCCGCTTTCTTGTTATAAAATAAAATCCTTTCATTAAATGACCATCATTAGTATATTTCAGAAACTTTGACTGTGAAATACATTTACTACAGAGACGTGCAAATATAAATGCATGCAAAATTCGCTTCACTCATTCAAAAAAAATCCCATCAAAGGGACTGATGTTCTCCTGGCTAAAAAGAATTTCATAGAATCCATGGTAAGTTTGAAAGACCTGGTGTTTTTGCAAGTTTTTTTTTCACTGCCACATATTAAAAAGCTTCTAAGATATTACCAAATTTATTAAAAAATCTATGTTTTGTATGCTTGAGTTAATATTCACATGATACCTGTAAGTGTCATACATAATTCTTTGTCATGGCCTATGACCTTGTACCTGATATCATTGAAAGAAGACCAATAAATGGTTCTCACAATGAAAAGATCTACTTATGTGCTAATTTTTGTTAAATCTACAATTATTCTTGGAAAAATGTTATTGACCTGGCAATCATTCAAAGAAATCTTTAGATACATTCAAAAACTGGGTTTGATACAAATTCATTTACATTTGCTTGTTTTATTATAATCACAAGACAGTGCAGTAAATAAGCAAAGACCTTTCATCTAAAATCAAAGTATTAGTGCAGACTATAAAATAGTTTATTGCAATGCAGCTAAATATAAGGTCTGGTCAAAACTCATGTGTAAATGTACAAGTCACAGTGTTCATAGGCTCAGTAAAGAATAAAAATGTAAACAGTGACCTTGGAAATGACCCTCAAGGTATAGAAGGTCTGGTTTCCAAACTCCTTAAAAACATTCAGCTTCATTGGTTGTCAGATCTGTAGCATTTTTATTCAAATGCAATTATAAATTGCAAAAAAGTGTTTTGGTGAAAACTCCATGTCAATGCCAGCGTATGTTCAAAGAGCAGTGACAAGGTTTTAATGCTGTCAACAATGGTGCCATGTCGGATGTTGAATGAGGACTCTTTTGTTTCAGAACCAGCCACAGCTTGATATAACAGAAATGCCAGCCCTTATGGATGTGAAATAGGAATTTCACCTTTGCAAAACCAGAAACCAAACATAAAAATAGAAAAACTATTTTAAAAAAAATTTCCAAGAAAAGATTTTAAAACCTCATTGATTCAAAGCTTTTCAGTTGAAACTGCTTCCTACAATCATCTTTAATGGCATGTAGAAAGACCACAAATATTTTTCTTTCACTCAGTCTTGAATATCTTTTTGAGAATTTCTGATGCATACATCCCGTTTTCTTATAATCTGCATTGGTAATGAGTTTTGACATCATTCTTGACCTTTCTCAAACAAATCAAGGCAACTAGCTGATGTGATTTCTGACTGGTCAATATTCAGTTGCTTTTGTGATACAATATTCAAGTATGCTTTCATCAAAGACTAGAATCAGACATAACGTGCATTTCAGAGATCAAGATGTACTAGCATTCAACTGTTTTAAAATTTGTACTGAACTGCAAAAACAAAATCTGGTAGAAGTGATCACCATGGCATAATTTGAGGTTAGAAATAGGACTGATTCAGCCAAATTTGGAATAATTGGCAATGCTGCTATAGTGTCGTATTGACAATGCCATGATGATACAACCATTAATTCAACAGAAGTACCTATATAAAGATTTTTCAGAGGGCCATCAAGGGCGCCATCTGGAGGATGGATCACCATAATTTAACTTAGGAGCAATTATATACTGCAAGGCAGAAAGATCTGAAAAGAACAGAACAATACTGGTGTGACCATTCATTCAGGAGAAGTATTGTTACAATAGCTGTTGTGGTGCCATTTTATGCAAAGATGTCATTGACATCTTAATTTAGGACTAAATCTTGTATGAAAAGTTTAAGTGAAAACCCTGGATGTCAGAAAAACAAACTCTTCAATCTAACAAACATGATGGTGTTGTTAGAAGTAAATTTTTATCCAAGATCAATTACAAATCAGAGGTCTTTAGCAAAAACACCATCTTAATACCACCAGCTCTGCAGAAGAACTATTGAGAACTTGATTTCAAGATGGCCATTCAGCCATTTTGGCAGTCTGATTGGCAGAATTTTCATTTACTAGGACTAACTACATATCATAAGAAATTTAGTGAAAACCACATGCTGCTATCAGGGGTAGCAGTAACAAGATTTTCAAGATGGCCATACAGGATGTCTGAGGGGCTCTGTTATCATTTAGGATCAAGTTGACATCATCAGTCTTTTCTTGTGTGAAAACCCCATGTCAATTTGACAGTCAATTCAGAAGCAGTAGAAATTTCAATATTTTCAAGATGGCCATCATGGTGTCCATGTTTAGAAATCAGATTCGCACCATGCTCATTTTTGAGCAACAAGGCATTTTAATAGGTCTTTGAATGAAAAGACTGAATGAAGGAATGAGAGTTATGTGCCTTTTCCAAGGACATGCACTGAGGCATCTGGCCAAGGCTGGCCTGGACAGACACTGAACCCATGACCCTTGGACATTCACTGAGGCATCTGGGCTAGGCTGGCCTGGGCAGACACTGAACCCATGACCCTTGGACATGCACTGAGGCATCTGGGACAGGCTGGCCTGGGCAGACACTTAACCCATGACCCTTGGACATTCACTGAGGCATCTGGGCTAGGCTGGCCTGGGCAGACACTGAACCCGTGACCCTTGGACATGCACTGAATCATCTGGGCCAGTCTGGCCTGGACAGACCCTAACCCCATGACCCAGGGACATACACTGAGACATCTGGGCCAGGCTGGCCTGGACAGACACTGAACCATGACCCTTGGACATGCACTGAGGCATCTGGGCTAGGCTGGCCTGGGCAGACACTGAACCCATGACCCTTGGACATTCACTGAGGCATCTGGGCTAGGCTGGCCTGGGCAGACACTGAACCCGTGACCCTTGGACATGCACTGAATCATCTGGGCCAGTCTGGCCTGGACAGACCCTAACCCCATGACCCAGGGACATACACTGAGACATCTGGGCCAGGCTGGCCTGGACAGACACTGAACCATGACCCTTGGACATGCACTGAGGCATCTGGGCCAGGCTGGCCTGGGCAGACACTGAATCAACTACCCTTGGAATTATAAGTATGATGCCACCAGTCATATATCATACTGTACCGCCATCCAAGTTGAAAAAGATGGCAACTGAATCTGTCTGTAGGAAAGCTTCTTTTAACGAATGCTTAAAATCTGAAGAGATGGTCTGTTGTAGTTCTTCAGTGTCTTAATCCACAATGATTTTCTGAATAGATGGTCTGTTGTAGTTCTTCAGTGTCTTAATCCACAATGATTGTCTGATTTAAGTTGTTGGGTCACCAGCGCTCCCACCTCCCTTGGGACTCAACATGGGGACAAAAATTTATGCTCAGTTTTGCATTTCTTATGTCAGGGCTATGTAGGCTGATAGTCTAAACTGACCTTAGTATCACCATCAGAATGTACGTCTTTTGTAAGGTTTGCTGAACAACACTTTGTTGATTAATTAAAAAAGTGATTTTTAAACTGCATGCAAAACAGTTAAAACTGAATATCTTTAACATGGCTCCTGAAGCTTGGTGTGACAAGATTTTGCTGAAGTTGTTTTTCAGAATAGTGTGTTGCATTACAGTGGCAACCATCCTCTACTCAACAATGACATAGAATACAATACACAGCAAACACCACTCTTGGATGAATTTTTGTTTCAGATTTCATAGCAATCTATCAGTACCATATATACTCACTTCTAGTCCAAATGCAAACTGCACAGACTCAGATCTGCTGTTGCATAATGCGCAGGCTGTTTTGAGTCAGTGCAGTTTGTTAGGAGTAAACAGCAGATCAAACAACATAGACCCTGATCTGCAGGCACATCATGCTACAACATATCAGGATCTTTGGTGTTTCCAGTTTGACTAAAGTTATAAGCAAGTATATGCAGTAGTTTAGAAGTAGTAATAACAACAAACTTGTGGGTGCCCTGAGTGGTCAAGTGGTCTAAGCGCTTACTTCTATAGATCATTGCCATCTCACCTCTGTCTGCGTGGATTCGAGTCTCAGGCTTGGCCAATGTGGGTATGTGAGAAAGCTTGCCAGTAGCTTCTCATGGGTAGGTGGTTCTTTCCGGGGTTTTCCATGGTTCTTCCTCCACCATTTATACTGAACCCCATGTATAGCCTATCTTGTGCTGAAAAATGGCGTTAAACCCCACAACAACAACAACAGATGGATGGATGGAACAAGCCCTTACATAAACTCATCGGGTCCACGTTTATGCTATCATCCAGATCTTACATTATGACATATGTAATAAAATATTGGTTTATAGCAAATCTTATCATCATTATCATCTGATAAAATATTTAAAGGTTATTTTCATTAATGTAACTTGAAAATTTGAAGGCAGGCAGTTATTTCTGCTTACCATTACTGGCTCAGTGGGGTCTGGTCCCAGAAGGGAATATGTTTTGTCACTGTAAGCAAACATGTAGGGGGCATCATTGATGTCTTGTACAACTATCGTTATGTTGACAAGTGAACTGGCAGATTTCACTCCAAAAATGGCTGGTTTATCTTCTACTTGCACAACAATTGTAACATTACCAGAGCAGTCCTGACATGGTGTGAATGTAAATCTGAAAGTAAATTGATGGTGTTTGTATTATTAATTTAACCAAATATTGATCAACAGACGCTTGAAGAAATGGGTTTAAAATGCTGTAAGAATGTGACCTTAAGTTGAAAAATAGATAATTAATATGAATTATATAATTAATAGATTCTGATGCAGACAAAACTCGAATACCACTTACTGGTTCTAGTCCATCATATTAACATTCATACCGTATTGTAGACTGGAGATTATAGATAACTGGACTAATTGCTGATGTAACTTTGACAGAGGTATCACTTATTGATCCTTGTTGGTCTAAGTAATCTCCCTATTCTGCTAAAGTATGGAGAATAAAGATTTGAATACAGTATAACTTACCAGCCTTTGTCAGTCACAGTGATATTTCCCTCATCTGGTAAAGTGTTGAGAATAAAGACATGAATACAGTATTACTTACTGGCCTTTGTCAGACCAATTGATATTTCCCCAGTCTGGTAAAGTGTGGAGAATAAAGACTTGAATGTAGTATCACTTACCGGCCTTTTTCAGTGATAGTGACATTTCCACGGTCTGGTAAAGTGTAGAGAATAAAGATGAATGAATCATCTTCAGGATCAATGGCTTCCATGGTGTGAAGTATGGTACCTAAAAAAACAACAATTATTTAATGAAATCAACAAAATCATGACCTTTTAATAACTATTATCTAATTACCATTCAGGTTCTGAATGGTGAGCAATTTGTCCAGGCAAATATAACACAACATCTCCTGCATCCCATCCCTACCCCAGGATGGTGAGAAATCTATGTTCAAAATAGGGCATAACTCTTCTGAAAATAGTGTAAGCATCATGACTGCCCAACATGCAAATCTCCTGAAGATGACCACAATACATACCAAAAAGCACAAACACTGATCAATATGTACATCTTAATATAATGACCACAGTGATCCATAAAAAAACCAGACATGTTGCATTCACAACTTCTATCTTACACCAAGATCAGCTCTAAGATAAAAATGACAATAACTCCTGCAAAACTAGCAAAAGCAGTTATCTCTTGAAATGCACTTCTCTTCAGATGATGGCCATAATATGTACAAACTTCAATAGAGAGATGTTTAAAACCATGAGACAAGTTACATTCAAAACATTTTGTTATACAGTATATTCAAGACAAGAGAAATAACACTACAATATAACTGGGTGGGGGAATAGCAGTTAGTTGAAATGTGCATCTTTAAATTATGATAATAACATGTAAAAAGTTTCATGGATATCCACTGAAAAGTGTACCAATAGCTGCAATTAGAAGATTATGCCATACTCAACAACAGGTTCCAATTAAAAAGGGGCAACAACTCTATTGTTGTTGTTGTTGTAGGGTTTAACACCATTTTTCAGCACAGGATAGGCTATACATGGCAGCCAGTATTAATGGTGGAGGAAGACCCTGAAAACTCTGGAAAGAACCACCGACCCACGAGAAGCTACTGGCTACTATTCTCACATACCCAAACTGGCCGAACCCGAGACTTGAACCCATGCAGACAGAGGTGAAATGGCAGTGATCCATAACGGTGAGTGCTTTAGACCACTCGGCCACTCAGGGCCCCTGCAACAACTCAACAAAAGTAATGGAACACAATATGTTGACATGACATCTCCAAATGATGATCATAACATTTCCCAAGTTTCACTGTGATCTTCTGAAATCTGTAAGACTTGTTGTGTTCACAAGATTCTGCATTGCACTGCATTTGATGGAAGTCATAACTCATTCAAACTGTTGGTGTGTACACATTTGTTGATATGTTCATCTTCAGATGAGGAACAAAATATTTACCAAACTGCATGGCAATCCATACAAAAACTGTGTTAATAGCTGCGCTAATGATTGTGTCATAAACTACATTATGCTACAATACAAAAAGGTTGTTCTTGTTGTTGTAGGGTTTAACACCATTTTTCAGCATAAGATAGGCTATACATGGCAGCCAGTATAAATGGAGGAAGAACTTGGGGAAAACCCCTGAAAGAACCACCAACCCATGAGAAGCTACTGGCAAGTTTTCTCATGTACCCACATTGGCCAAATCTGAGACTCAAACCCACAAAGACAAAAGGTGAAATGGCAATGATCTGTAATGGTGAGGGCTTTAGACCACTCGGGATACAAAAAAGTAATAGCTACATAAAACAATTTCCAGAGCAATGTGATTTGTTGATATGAAAATCTTCTGATCGTGACCATACCATTTTACCAAGTTTCATGATGATCCATTATAAATATGTCACTAGCTGCATTCACAAGATTTAGTCATACACTGCATTCTAGAGAAAGTCAAAGTGATTTGATTGCTACAATATTTACCAAGACCATGGCAATCCATTAAACTCTACAAGACTAGTGTTGTACTAGCAAGATTGTTTGCTGGATGAAGGGATAGGCAGGCAGGAGGATTCCTTGTAGACACAGATTTTTATAATACGACAACAAACAAAGAAGTGGAAGAAAGGGTAAACCCACACTATAAGCTTTTAATAAATCAGGGAATAGGTTTATTTTCAAGTTTGGTCATTGGAAAGGAGACAGTTTGTATCTTATTTTCTTGTGTTGCATAACTAAACACCAAAGAAACTAAGTTCTGAGATCGTTTGATAAATTTAGTCTCCATACACTAGAATCCATCAAAGGGACCAATGTTCTACTGGGTGGAAAGAATTTCCAAGAATTCAGGACAAGACAATTTTCTTTTTCTTTTTTAAACTTCTGAGTGTTGAAACCATCTTTGATATTCTTTAGCAATAAAAAGACTTTTAAATTAGTTACTCTGGTAAACATACTGGAAGTCAGACGACTTTCAAGGACCAACCAAACACCATAAGAAGTTGCGATAAAATGATTTTCAAGATGGACACCATGGCAGTGTTATGTATATCTGATTTAATTGTTTGTAAGTTTTAAAATCTTTCCATTTTTTAAAATTATATGTCAAAATAATGTAGTTCTGTTTAGTAGGAACTCATACTATTTCCAGAAAATAGTTTGACCTTGACTGTCTGCAAACATAAGACTGACCTGCTTCCCGATCTTAATTCAAATTTAGTAACAGTCACATCAACAAGTTCTTTTTTAAATTTATTTTTATTGTGGAAGTAATAAAAGTGAGATTGAGGCTGTATTGGATATGTGACCCTAGGCTTGTAAATAGTTTTCAGTGAAGTAAACAACTTCTTAAAATTTTATTCTTAGAGTAAAATGATTGGTTTTTATCAAGGTCATACTGGGGCTACGTGATATTTTTATATGTAAACATGATCACATGATTGTCTATTTCATAATTCAGGCATTTCCAAAATTGCGCATTAGTTAGTGTTAATAAGTGATGCTTAGAGAGAATTTAGTCAGTCTGGGTTTTAACAAACGCTTGATGTCAAGTCGTTTCCTTCTGTTGAAGCCAGTTTTCGAGTTATATGTTAATTTTTCTCCAGGTTATTTGGATCCAAAAGGATTAATTCTTTTTTCCTGGAAATATATGTGTGCTCATACAGAATTTTTGAACAAGACATTTCTTAAAATTTTTATTTGGATTTCCAAAACTGGAGGATTATTTACTGTGTTCTACAAGGAATTGCAGACAACCACATTGTACTGGATACAGCATACGGCATAGCCTTCCATCTTGGATTCTTTGTTGGGACTCAAACTTGAAACCATTTGAACATTTCAATATTAGGACTTTGAAAATTTTATTCATGGATTATTTTTAGATTTGATTCTTAAAATTGTAAGTTCTTATTTTTTTCTCATTTTTACAGTATTTTTACAGAGAAATAATTATTTGTTAAATTTTTCAAAGCTTGTTGTTTTCACTCTTTCAAGTGTTACTGTTTATTTGAGCCTAAATAGGTAACAGGCAGACATACTGGATTCAGATCAGCACCATTTTCATTTAGGACCCAAAAGTCATCAAAGAAGTCATTTAGTAAAATCCTAAGTTGACATGACAAACCATTCAGAAGGAGTGGTGATGACAGAAAATTTTCAAGATGGCCACTGAGTCAGTCCTAATGGATGTTCAAAGGGGCATAATTTTTATTTAGGACCAACTAGACATTATAAAAAGTCTTCTGCCAAAATCCAAATGGTAATTGTAAAGTGTCGAATTTTGAACAAGTATTGAACCTTAAAGCTGAATGCAATGAGCATTAAATTTTATCACATTTAAGCCAGAAAAGTCTTTGTGAAGGGTCACTTCAGCCTTTCTTCTTCTCCCCCATGTCAGTGTTAAACTTGAAAGGCCAGCATCTATGACTCATTGATATTTGACCAGGCTATTGCAATGCTGTCCTGAGAAAGTAAACATTTGAGTACCAACCAGAACCGCTTGATAGGAACCCATGTCAAATAGTCATTTTCAAAGGGAAGTTGATATACAATGTAGTTTAGAGATTCTAGGCTGTCCAAAATCCGATGAAAGAAATGATTATCTAGGGAAAAATTTAGGAACCGCTGCCTACAATTGGTCAGAGTTAAATTAAGGTGTACACTTTGGAAGCAATGTGAATTTAAAGTTATGACCTTGGTCAAAATTCTTTACTCCAAAAATTCCTGAGAGGAGATGTCTGGCTCTGAGGAAGCCTAAAAGGAATAGTGCTTTCCTTGTTAAACAAGAAAAGGGGACGAGGTGGCTGTCTTGTAAGAAAAGACAGGTTTTAGTGCTAGGACACACAATTTCTGAACGAGAACAGCATTAAGGTATGCAATTTTAATTTTTCATGTAATTTTCTATTTTTGATTGTTTTATGCAAATGTGTTTGATATGACAGAGATTCATAATATTCATGGAAATCTGTTGATGCTAGAGTTGTTATACAATTTATCTCTTTAACTTTACAGTTATTAGTTCATTGATAAATTGACAGATTGCATGCAATCCAAATTTTCATGTGTGTAGGATTCCATAGGGTTATATGAAATAATTTCCTATTTCTGTTAGGATGATACTGATTATCGTAAGTTAACGATAGTCGCATACTTATATCTAATTGTTTTAATGTTTAAATAATCTTGCAGGTTAGGGATTGCTGTGAGCTAGAATTTTGTGAATTTTATGCAATAGTAATTGACCATTTGGTAGCACAGGTAAAGAGATACAGTAATGTTAGATACATCACTCATGTGTTAATTTATGGTTGGTTGCTGTGAAGCAAGAGTGATGATCTATCAAGTTAGGTCAGAATTTATGCAGTGTTTGATTGCTAGTTATGATTCTGAGTAATGTTAAGTGAGGGAATTTTATGTACTTATAGGAAGTGATACGTACAGAGATTTAGGGGCAATTTTGTCTTTTAAGGAAACAGCTTTCTGGGAGAGATAGGACAGTCAGAAGGCGGCAGTCTGGAAAGAGATGACGTGATCAGAATAAAAGACTAGGAAGTCCAGAAAGAGATGAAGCATTCAGAACAGGAAGACTAGAGAGAGCAGGAAAAGTGTGATACACAGGTCAAGAGAGGAAGGTAATGCAATCAGTTGTGGACATTGCACTCTTTTCATTACTCATTATTATGATGAAATAAATTCAAATTAGACACCGCCATTAAATTCTGTCGACATAACTTAGGTTGAATTGGAGTTGCCGCTATTAATTGTTATTGATTAAATTTTGTTATTTTTCTTATCTAAGGGGGCTCGTATTGCATTTTTTCTTCCCAATAGTCTTGCTCAGTTCTCTGTTGATGTTCTATCTATCCACTCACTCTGGGCAATAATATCAAAGGAGGTCATCCCCTAGATAATGCCAGCTGAATCCAATTAACCACCCCTCTTACTAATAGGGTGACGTTACAGCAATATTACTTTCAGTTCAGCATGACTAGTGATGACAATTTTAAGATTGCCACTGTGATGGCTATACTGTACATAATACCATTTTCATGTTGGGTCAAAATGACATTATAAGAAATCTTTTAGTGAAAACCTCACATTAATATATGAATATCCACTGAAGAGGAGAAGCAATAAAATTTTAAGATGGCCACTGTGATGACCATATTGGACATCAGATCCATACCATTTTCACTTAGGACCAATTTACGTTGTAAAGTCTTCTGGTGAAATTCTTGTGTCAACACGACATTCTGTGATGGAAGGATAGCAATAACAAGATTTTCATGATGCCTGCTGTGGTGGCCATATTAGACATCTGATTGGCACTTTTTTCATTTATGACCAACTACACATCAGAGGAAGTCTTTAGTGATATGGTGATATGACCATTTGTTCAGGAGGAGTAGCAAATTCAAGATAGCTGTTGTGGTAGCCATACTGGATGTCTGATAGGCATCATTTCCATGTAGATAATGGCATGAATGTGTGTAAAGTCTGATAGGCATCATTTCCTTTTAGATAATGGCATGAATGTGTGTGTAAAGTCTGAGAGGCATCATTTCCATGTAGATAATGGCATGAATGTTTGTGTAAAGTCTGAGAGGCATCATTTCCTTGTAGATAATGGCATGAATGTTTGTGTAAAGTCTGATAGGCATCATTTCCATGTAGATAATGGCATGAATGTGTGTGTAAAGTCTGATAGGCATCATTTCCATGTAGATAATGGCATGAATGTGTGTTTAAAGTCTGAGAGGCATCATTTCCATGTAGATAATGGCATGAATGTTTGTGTAAAGTCTGATAGGCATCATTTCCATGTAGATAATGGCATGAATGTGTGTGTAAAGTCTGATGGCAATTGTCCAAGTAGTCTAGGAGAAGTAGCAGTAACAAACTTGTGTCGATAGATGGATGGCAGACAACACACCTTGCCATGAGCACTTCTGTGACCAGGAAAGCTAAAAATGAAGACTATGATGTATCTTACCCTCATCCTCAAGCATAACCATGACCTTTGTACTGGTCAGCACCGGGGGCTCGTTGGGAATGGTGGGCAGTGCAGTAATGATAGCAAACTGTGTTCCTTGGTAAAAGAAGGTGTCATTGAGATTCGTTACTCCATTAAACAGTGGAAGCTGTTGATTTTCATACTCTGTGTTGTTGGCCCAGGTGTCACATACCTGAAACAAGCATATAATACATTTCAAATTATATGCCTGTGTTGTACCAAATATTTGTCAATACAGCACTTTTAAGACACTAAACTCAATATGCAGAAACCATTATATTTTATTAGACTTATCATGACCAAACATACCAGTAACTTCTGACTTGATGAACCCAGAATCTACAGGTGTTTTTATTATGCTAAGTGAACACCATTCACAGAGACTGGTAACAAATTTACTCTAGCAAAAAAGTTTTTTTTAACATCCATTTTTATTTGAGTTACAATGACACTGACCTTTGACCATCAATTGGCCTCTTTCATACCTGTAAGTGCACACAAGTCCTCTAAAACTTTTGTTCAATTTATCTGATCTAGATTTGGAGTTATTATTTTCTTCATTCAGTCACAGTGATCATGACATCTGACATTTAAACCCTCAAATCAATAGTGTGTGTGTGTGTGATTTGGATTTTTAATGTAGCTTTAACAATTGTTTAGTCATATCGCTATGATGTTTTGCAGTGTGGCAGTTTATAGTGATGTCTAGCACTGGGGCATCATGCCGCAGGCATGTAGCATGATGTCCCACCCAGTCACATTATCCTGACACCTGGCCAATCAGTCCTAACACTAACCTCTTAATGCTGAGCGCCAAGCGAGGCAGCTGTTAGTACCATTTTTGTAAGTCTTTGGTATGACTCGGCCAGGGATCGAACCCACGACCTGCATCCGAGGCGAACGCTCTAACCACTAGGCCACCGGAGCGGTCAAATCAATAATCTTCTTTCCTACCCAATGTGTAAGTCATCCACTAACACTGGGGATTGCACTTGGTTAAGAACTGAAATGTTTAAATAGAATTATTGTTCTTCAATTGCATTTACCTTGTCTTTTGAATTCAGGACCCTAAAATTAATAACATCCTTTCATTGCAAAATGTCATTCATACACATGGGCATGGGTTGGTGATGTCGGACTGATGTTACTATATGGAAACCATTTTTTTCTTTTAGTTACAGTCAGCCTGACATTTGATCTGACAAATGATACCTCCCATTAACATTTGCTGCCCTGGGTATAGGCCTAGCTTTATGTGGAAATATGACAATGCATTTCATACTTAAAGGCCTATGTGGAAATATGACAATGCATTTCATACTTAAAGGCCAAGCTGGCCTATGTGGAAATATGACAATGCATTTCATACTTAAAAGGCCTATGTGGAAATATGACAATGCATTTCATACTTAAAGGCCAAGCTGGCCTATGTGGAAATATGACTGCATTTCATACTTAAAGGCCAAGCTGGCCTATGTGGAAATATGACTGCATTTCATACTTAAAAGCCTAGCTGGCCTATGTGGAAATATGACAATGCATTTCATACTTAAAGGCTTAGCTGGCCTATGTGGAAATATGACACTGCACGTCATACTTAAAAGACTATGCGGAAATATGATAATGCATTTCATACTTAAAGGCCAAGCTGGCCTATGTGGAAATATGACTGCATTTCATAATTAACCGATTCAGCCCTGATCCCGTCTGTAGGCGTGATGAGGCTGTACCCTACTTCCAAGCTCTGCAGCATTAAGGTCATTTAAGATACACCAACGTGGGTGGTATTAAAAAAAAGCAGAGAGATATAACTCTATAATGATACCAAATAATCTGGAAGCTCTACTTGGACTACAAAACACAGAGGGAAAAACCTCATTTCTTGGACCCGGTTTTTTTTCACCCAAAATTCGCTCGAGGTCAGAATGCGATTTTGTGTCTGGATTTTAGACCTTTTGGCCTCGGATCTAAGGCATACCGGTCTTAACTACACACAGACAGGTGATTCTTTGCAAAAAAACTAGGATAAGGTGGGCATTTGGAATAAATTGCGGTAACCATACGAAAATGATGGGTCCATTAAGCAAAAAAAAAAAAGCAAAAAGAAAAAAAAACAACAAAAAAACAACTTTTTCCCTTCTGCTCATGCGCAAGCAAAATAACCAATGAAAAAGGATGTTTCTAATACAACTAGGCTTTAGTCTCATGGAAAATCTGTTGAAAACCGATGTATTACGATGTATCCAGAAATAGCCCCCAAATGTCTTTCCTACGCACATTTCCGGCAAAAACGACAAAAACCTCTGGGGCCGAATGCGTTAAAGGCCTAGCTGACCTATGTGGAA
Source organism: Sinohyriopsis cumingii (assembly GCA_028554795.2). Classification (NCBI taxonomy): domain Eukaryota; kingdom Metazoa; phylum Mollusca; class Bivalvia; order Unionida; family Unionidae; genus Sinohyriopsis; species Sinohyriopsis cumingii. The sequence goes on from CM068838.1 coordinate 86,638,097, forward strand.
GTATGACTGAATTTCATCCTTAAAGGCCCAGCTGACCTATGTGGAAGTATGACAATGCATTTCATACTTAAAGGTCTAGCTGGCCTATGTGGAAGTATGACAAAGCATTTCATACTTAAAGGCCTAGCTGACCTATGTGGAAATATGACAATGCATTTCATACTTAAAAGCCTAGCTGGCATACGTGGAAGTATGACAATGCATTTCATACTTAAAGGTCTAGCTAGCCTATGTGGAAGTATGACAATGCATTTCATACTTAAAGGTCTAGCTGACCTATGTAGAAATATGACAATGCATTTCATACTTAAAGGTCTAGCTGGCCTATGTGGAAGTATGGCAATGCATTTCATACTTAAAAGCCTAGATGGCCTACGTGGAAGTATGACAATGCATTTCATACTTAAAGGCTTAGCTTGCCTATGTGGAAATGTGACAATGCATTTCATACTTATCTTTAAAAACTGCATGGAAATCCCTACAATTATGCAAACTTATTGGCACAATGTTTGCAGTAGTCATCACTGCATTTACTGCACAAGAAACAACATCTAGGTTTTGGATATCAGTTTAGTTTTAGCTTTGTGCAAACTGAAAGTCTTCTTAATCATACTCTACTATAACTTGTACTGTAATGCATAATCTGAACACATACTGTAACTTGTAGTGTAATGCATATTCTGAACACATAGTTAACTTGTACTGTAATGCATAATCTGAACACATAGTTAACTTGTACTGTAATGCATAATCTGAGCACATAGTTAATTTGTACTGTAATGCATAATCTGAACACATTCTAAAGTACCATAATGCATAATCTGAACACATAGTTAACTTGTACTGTAAGGCATAATCTGAACACATACTGTAACTTGTACTGTAATGCATACTCTGAACACATAGTTAACTTGTACTGTAATGCATAATCTGAACACATAGTTAACTTGTACTGTAATGCATATTCTGAACACATAGTTAACTTGTACTGTAATGCATAATCTGAACAATACTGTAACTTGTACTGTAATGCATAATCTGAACACACTTAACTTGTACTGTAATGCATAATCTGAACACATACTATAACTTGTACGGTAATGCATAATCTGTTCACATACTCTAACTTGTAATGTAATGCATAATCTGAACACATACGATAACTTGTACTGTAATGCATAATCTGAACACATATTAGTCAATGATGCCTTAGTTGTACAATGCCTGAACTGTTAAGCCACATGTGGCCAAGGCTATTACAGTATTCATTTCTGGGTTTTCCTGCCAAGAAATCAAGCTCTAAACTCCTATTGTATCAAGAAGGCTTCTTTTGCCAATGGAATGACTAATGTAGAAATTTACTTATTTGTTAAGATAACATTCTTCTTAAGTATCAGAATGTCTTGAACAGTTGACAAGATTTATATTTCATTTGCACATGGGTTACATGCAAATGTTTTAGGCATTGTGTAATTAAAATCTTGAATGCTTATTTATGATAGAACCAGTAAAGCTGCAAGGCACTAGTTCTAGACAAAGCTGGGACAAGTCATGTTTCCTAGGCCAAGCCATGTTTACTTGGCAAAGCTGGGACAATTCATGTTTACCAGGCCAAGCTGGGGCAAGCCATGTTTACCAGGCCAAGCTGGAACAAGCCATGTTTACCAGGCCAAACTGGGATAAGTCATGCCTACCAGGCCAAGCTGGGACATGCCATGTTTATTTGGGAAAGCTGGGACAAGCTTGTTGACCAGGCAAAGCTGGAACAAGCCATGTTTACCAGGCCAAGCTGGGATAAGCCATGTTTACCAGGCCATCTTGGGATAAGCCCTGTTTTCTAGGCCAAGCTAGGACAATCCAAGTTTACTAGACCAAGCTCGAAAAGAATTTTTTCCAGGACAAGCTGGGACAATCCATGTTTACTAGTTCAAGCTGGGACAATCCATGTTTACTAGTCCCAGCTAGGAAAGCCATGTTTTCTAGGTTAATCTGGGCCAAGTCATGATTTCAACTCCAAGCTTAGAAAGTAGAGACGATCCAGGACATACCCCTGCATGTGCATCTAAGAAAACCTCCATAATGCTTCGACTGAACCTGAGCCCGTCCCAGATTTTCCTAATATAACATACTCCCTCCATTCCAAACATTTTTCCACTAATTTTTATTGAAGGATATTCCAGGTAATACCAGATTTGTTTAATTTTTCACATTGGTCTAGCTTTGAAAAAATATGATATTCTGACCTTCACAGTGATTGATCCCTCTGTTACATTGTAAACCTCTGTATTTATCTGGTACAGGCAAGTTCTACTGGAGATTTTCCACAACTGTAATGCTTAGAACAAATATACAAGAAGAATGAGAATTAAGTTAGGATCTGTCAGGTAAGTTGCATTATAAACATATTTTCGGAATTCAACTATTTTATACAGTACTTTATTGTTACCCAACTATGATTTCAATAGTTTTCTTTTTTCAAATAGCACGTTACAAAATTTTACTTTGCTTTAATTTTCTAGATGCTGAAAGTCCATAAAAAGATTATTTACTTTACAAGAAGTCATTACAATTCACAAAGTATTTTGTGATAATCAAAATATTAAGAATACTGCTGGCTTGCAAAGCTGAAGTGGTCCCAATTTATAGCGATATCAAAAATAAGAATTTAACTCTACGTTACCACTAATGGTTCTTTTTAACTAGCATAAAAGTACAGTTCTAAATAATAATAATAATAATAATGAGGACCTTGTATAGCGCCTAATCTTTAGACGCTCTAAGCGCTTTACAACATTAGACAACACCTATAAGATAAAAAACATAATGATATGATTACAAAAACTAACACCATGAAATTAGAAAACATAAAAAACGACAACAACAAAAAAACATGCTGAGAATATTTAAAGTAGGAAACATTATTAGGTCTTTAAGTTTGTTCTTCAGTCGAAATAAGTGAATTTTGAGAGCACTCTTGAATGGGATCACTGTGTCTTTGTGTCTAAGTTCAGTGGACAATTCATTCCACGTTGCTGGGAACTTGTACTGTAATACTTGTCACCATTATTTTCCTAAGTCTTCCTTTCTTTATATGTCACAAGAGAAGGATATTATTAACATTATTAAGAAATTATTGTGATTTCTTTGTTAAATCATTTTCCACAATTATTTCAGTTATTACCACCAGCATAACCATAAGCATAGAAGAATACTATGGTCAAATCATTTACCAAAATCTGAATTGCCTCCCTTGACATAAAAAATTCACAAGGAAGGTCAATCCAAAACCAAATAGTTACTATTATTAATAATACAAAATATATTTGGTAAAAGAGAATAGACAATGCAATAAGCATGGAGAGTTTAAGATGCCTCCAAGACGAACATAATTTTATAAATGTTACAACTAAATATTGTAATATTTTACACATTTGTGGATCTGGCTACAAATTCTTTCTCATAGAACTTAATGTCAACATATTATAAATAAAGCTGCTTTAGGCTGACATACAAGCCACACATTCTTAGATTCATAAGAGTTAGAGAACAATATTGAAATACAGGTGTTATGCAGCATTTCTTTGAGTCTCAAGCTCCTAAACTGGGTGTGTGTGTGTGTGTGTGACTCTCTGTTCTGCACATAATACCATAGCCTAGCACTATTTTGTCACTAGGAAATTAAATACAGGACATCAAAATAAAAGGAAATTTTTATTGTCAACTATTCTACACAGACTTAGGTTTATGAAATGTATAATGAAAAAAATTAAATCCATTTACCAGCAAATAGGAGCATCTAAAATACTTAAAACTCTATTTTTTAAACTCCCCAATCAGTAGACCAGTAGACTGGTTCTCTGACTATTAAATAATTAGTAGCTTCTAGATTTAGTGTAAATATGGAAGTTATAACATTTTTAACTTACTTGGATTCCAGTGAACCAACAGAGTTAAGCTACCATTCTCTCCTACACTAAAGTCATGTGGATATTTAACCAACAAAGGTCCTGGCATGGCAAGCTGGCCAACAGATATTAGAGAAAAGGATTTTGAGTAAGCTTGGACTCTGAAATAAACAAAGATAAATGCATTGGTTATGTATTCCAATGGGTGCATATATTAAATTCATAAATGATCTTGTATACTGTACTGAGTGTAAATCTTGGGACACTATAAGTCTTGGGACACCCACAATTATTTTCAAAAGTAATTTTTTATGACCTATAAATGTGGAAATACAAAATGATAGAAAATTTTTCACCTTGACAGTTTTTCCACTAATTGATTGATGTGTGTGTTTTTGATTTTTAACAGCTTTAACAATTTTTCAGTCATATCGCTATGATGTCTGCAATCTGACAGCTTATAGTGATGTCTAGCATGTGGGCATCATGCCACAGACATGTAGCATCATGTCCCACCCTGTCACATTATCCCGACACCAGGACCACCAGTCCTAACACTAACCTCTGAGTGCCAAGCGCCAAGCGATAGTACCATTTTAAAAAATAAGTTTTTGGTATGACACTGCCAGGGTAATTGACTAATGTATTATTGATCGTAATGACACCAAACAAAATTGACTTTGTGGTTGTTAAGGGACAATCATCATGAATTGTTACATGGAAATGTTTGAATTTATTATAATTTGTTTGAAAAGTCAATAAATTTAATTTCATTTTCATGTTTTCATATAATTTCAACCTAATTCAGAATAGTTTGATTGGATGATGACAAGAACTGAGGATTCGTGGGTTCCTGTAACAGTAAGCTCTCCCTACTGCTTTTTTATGCCTTATTGCAATTTAGAATTTTGTATAAATGCACTAGTGATTATGTTGTTTTTTTTTCCTTGAAAGTGTAAACACAAAATTCATTAAAATGTGATCCTAGTTTGACAACAGTGTTTGGCTGAATGCTCCCATTTAGTAAGCATATTTACAAATGGTGTACATTAATGTTTTGAACTTATGCTTAATGTTTTACATCCCATGGATTCAAATCATACAAATTACTGCCATAAACTTAAGTATTATCTCCAAAATACAATAAAGAAGTTTCAGAAATAATGCTTCAAAAATAATTGTAATACCTTAAAAACTTGTAATTTTACTTTATGTAAGTGACCTTAAATCCCCTTTAAACAGCTATAATGGTAATCAAACAATTATTATGGAGTAAAAAGCAATTCCACATCAAGGTACTGGTATAGCTGCCTGACAAAATTCCATCTTGACCCATGCCAGTTTTAGAGTTTAAATGATTTACTTGCCTGGATTGCTGTTTGAAAACAAAAGACACCAATTATAGACAAAGGAGACTGAAACAATTGGATTCGATTCCAATTAGTGGAAAATTAAGGTTGTATTCAGCCAAAAGCCTTTTTATGATCATTTTTTCATGAACATTTAAGAGCTATGTGAATATATGCTGGTAATGTGCCATATACAATTAAACATATGTACCTTTTATTATGATTTCCTCACTTTGTAGGACTGCCTATATCATTGAAAAACACTACCTTGTGAGCGTTTAGATCAAAGTAAATGAAACAGCTATGTATGTCTAGCTAAATGTAATCTGGAAGAATGTGATTTGGTAAAAACATTGAATAAACAAAGATCTGCATTTAATATTTTGGGCAATAAACAAGGATATAAGTGATGCTAAACAAGATCTGCATTGTGTTAGTACTGTACATCATAGTACTGCCTGGTCTCATGGGTAAGCTCTAACGAGCCCATGAATTATGAAGTCTTTAATTACCTTTATTTAATTTCATGTCGGACATATTGGAAAATATGCACATGCAAAATAATAAAAAAAACAATCATAGTAGTTTGTAACAGCCTCTTGATGTAGTTATTGAAAGAGCTGGTCACTGATGTCAATCACGCCAATTTTGTCTTGACATTATTTTTGCATCCACAAGTGTAGGGAACACCAAAAATGCTTTTTTTTTTTTTACATGCATACAAGTTTTGGGACAGATAAAAATTACTTTTTTGTGTCCCAAAATTTACGGCTATTACAGTGTTTTAATTCTTACAATCAGATAGCATCTGAATTCTGAAAGATATGGTACTGTTCATATTTCTAAAGATACCAGTTAACACTTGCAGTCAACTTATTTCATTACATATAAATATGAAAAAAATTGAAGAAAGCCAAAAACTTTGCAAAAAATATTTGCTAAATTCAAGATGCCTAATGAAATTCAGCCAGACCTATTAGTATTACCTTTTTAGTAGCAATCTCTCCACAGTGCCATTGAGCAAGGTCTTAGCTGGATTAACAATGTATGGGATGAAGGCTGATGATGTGGCTGCCTGGTATTCTGTGGATAATTCACTGGCTGTCAGCTCAGTTACAACAATGGCCTGTCCTACTTGTAAACCTGAAACAAAAGACACATACTTTAGGAGGCCAAATTTTTCAAAATTGCACTCTTTCCTCCATTATATGTGGAAACTGCAGATTCCTAGATCAACTACTGCCATTCTTTCTTATAATGCACCTCTGAAGTCCCAGCTTTAATATTCAGTGTTGGCAGCTGCAAAGGCATAAAGAGGCCAGTCATCCAAAGTTGGTGGTTTCCTAAACCAGAGAGAACCCACATCATGCTGATATCTGATCCATACTTCTCATATTTGCATAAGTTATTAGTACATCTATTCAAACCTTATTGGTAGAGAATGTTTGATAACTGATGAGAAAATCAACTTCACTTGACTAGTTTACACACCATACAACAACATAACTACACCGTATATATTACTGGTCAATATGGCCATCACAACAACAAAATTGGTACCATTCCATTTTCATTTAGGACCAATCAGATATTTTAAGAAGCATTGAATACTCCACATTAGTATGAAATTGTGTATTGGAGTCATGACAAAAACATGTTTGAAGTAGCCACCATTGTAGCCATATTCTGTCAGATGATACCAGTTTTATACAGGACCAACTAGACATCAGAGGAAAAGCCCAGGCTGAAATGACCATCCATTCAGAGGTTGTAGCAATAAACAGGACTTTCAAGATGACAGCCATACCAGAGGACCAATTTCATTTAGAACAAAGTAGACCATGGGATCTATGTGTGTATAAAATTCATGGTAGTCCTCCAAGTAGTTTATGACACATAGCAAATACAAACCTGTGCCAACAGAAGGATTGATGGATGATGGACAACACACCATCTCATATGTTCTTCTGGTCTGTAACTAGTAGAGCTAAAATCAAGGTAAGGAACAATTTATTTAAACTATGCTGATAAATTTAAGTACTTTCTTCTGCTTAAGAAGTTTTGTTCCAAGTTCTATAAATAATGTGAATTCCTTTCTGTTTGTGGGCATCAATAAAGGCATCCAGAAGCTGCATAATAAGACCATACTCAAGGAAATATTCTAACTAAAACCTTGCTGAAAGTGTGATATAATGATGACAATGCCATCTCACTGCAGGAAAAATGGTAATACTTACCACTAGGTGTTGTAATTGTTAAACCACTAAATGATGAAGCTCTCTTCTTTCTCGATGAAGGCAATGACACCTTTGCTGTAATTTCAGTTCCATTTTTAGATGTAAAAAGTTGACTTCCATCGCTTTCAATCACCACAATGCCTGATAGCTGGTATGTGCATTTCATTGCATAGTTACAAATTCTAATGTATACAAACATTGTTCTTCCTGGTTCCATATGAAATATATTGCCTTCATTGGTTTCATATTTAGGATCTGAGAAATCATTGGTAGGCACTAGTTTTGATATCCTCCATATTGGATGATGATTGATTGTGACAAATCCATTCTCAATGGCAGCTTCACCAGACTGGTTTGTTGCCACCCAAATACAGGGCACAATATCCTCACGAGTTTCATCTGTATCACCACTACCAACACACAGGTCTGAAATGAATTATGTAACAAATGAGTGAGATACTATGGGCAGAAACAAATTCTGCATCTTTTTCATTGCAAACAATGTAACTAAAAAGAACTTCCCAAAAATGTTGGAAGATAAACACAAGCAAACAAATGAAAACATGAAGTACTACAAGATAAATGATAGCCAGTAAAGATTTAATATTCTGGACAACGGCACAGTATGCACACTGGGAAAGGTTCACCATCTAGAAGATATGTATTATGTGTGTCCTGTAAATCACTATACCATTCAATAGAAAGAGATGAGTCAGGTATGTCATACAAGTCAGTTGGTATGCATTATGTGTGTCCTTTAAACCACTATACCATTCAATAGGTAGAGATGAGTCAGGTATGTCATACAAGTCAGTTGGTATGCATTATGTATGTCCTGTAAATCACTATACCATTCAATAGGTAGAGATGAGTCAAGTATGTCATACAAGTCAGTTGGTATGTATTATGTGTGTCCTGTAAATCACTATACCATTCAACAGGTAGAGATGAGTCAGGTATGTCATACAAGTCAATTGGTATGCATTATGTGTGTCCTGTAAATCACTATACCATTCAATAGATAGGGATGAGTCACGTATGTGTCGTACAAGTCAGTAGGTATGCATTAAGTGTGTCATGTATGTCACTATTACATGCAATAGGTAGAGACTAGTCAGGTATCACATTCAAGAGTGCTCTCAAAACTCACTTATTTCGATTGCAAGAACAAACTTAAAGATCTAATAATGTTTCCTACCTTAAATATTCTCAGCATGTTTTTTTTTATATGTTTTCTAATTTCATGGCATTTGTGTTTGTAATCATATCATTATATGTTTTTTTAATTTTTATATCTTATGGGTGTTGTCTAATGTTGTAAAGCCTTCAGAGCTTCTAAAGATTAGGCGCTATACAAAGTCCTCATTATTATTATTATTATTATGTGTCCTTCAAGTCAGTATATGGAATCTTCCTTTCCAAAGTTGGTGACTGCAAAACTTTGAGCATGGCTATAATTTTTCCATTAAAAAGTCGTATCTGGTCATTGGTTCAAAATAGTGCCATGGGGTGTTGCAATGAGAGCTTCAAACCTTGAATCCATTTTAACAAATCATACATTATACAGTATTAAATTTGGGCCAAAGACTATATCATATATAGAAAATAGATGGATCAAGCATCTGCAGGGATGGGCAGAATACAGCCTGTGGGCTGGATCAAGCATCTGTAGGAGTGAGCAGAATACAATCTGTGGGCTGGATATAGCACATGACCTAGTTTTGTCCTTTAATTTACAGCATAAAGTGTGGCTTTAAAATTCACTTTCCTGACCTGTGCCATGGAGGAAGTTGCCCATGCCTGATCTACAAGCAAGATTTACACAACTGAACCAAAGTTAAGTTTAGACCTTCTGATCTGCTCTAAGCAAGACCTTCTGATCTGCTGCCCAAGCTATGTTGCCATGACTTGTATTAGATCCTGGCTATTTTACATTTCTCAATGAGCAATTTAGTATGTGGAAGGAAAGTTAGTTTATGGTTGAAAATAAATCTGACAAATTTCGTCTTCTCCACAACAGGAAGACAACCATTAAGATAGAGCCTTGGGTCAACATGAATTAAATGTAATCTGTAGAAGTACATGCAAACAATTTTAGAATTCAAAATCTAAACTGATTTCTTCTGCCCATTTCTGAAATCTATTTATCTTTAGTGGACATTCAATAGCATGGTCTAATGTGGTTCTCTGTCAATCTGATCATCCATTTTGGAACTGTAATGATAGTAAATTTTGATGATGGTTGCTATGGCAGCCATATTTGAGGTCAGATAGGCACCATTTGTACATAAGTCTTCTGGTATGACTTTCCATTCAGCAATACCAAGACTTTTAATGGCTATACTAGACGTATAAGAGACACTATTTTCATTAGTAGCAGCCAGACTTCCAAACAAGTCTTTTGGTGAAACCCTTATGTCAATATGACGTTTTCTTCATGAGAAGTGATAAGATTATCAAGCTGGCTCACCATGGCAGTCATATTAGATGTCATAATGGCACCGTTTTCATTTAGGACCAACAAGACAGCTAAGAAGTTCTTAAGAATAAACCTGTGTTAATGTGAACATCTATTCTGGAGAAGTAGTAATAACTAGATTTTCAAGAGGCCAAGCTGAATGTACTAATGGCATCTTTTCCAATTAGGACCAGCTAGATCATGGGATGAATGTGTGTGTAAAATTTCATCGCAATCCTCCAGATAGCTTTGAAAGAGTAGTGAACACAAAGCTGTGCTAATGAATGGACACTGGCAGGTATGCATTCAGTTGAGGTTCACCTTCATAACATATGCATGAGTCAAGTATGTGTCTGATAAATGATTGGCACAATTCCACCATATCTCTGTGCTATGTTCTATATGTCGGAAGCCACTGTGCAATGGTGGGTTTGATGTTCTAAAGTCTGTGGAGTTTTCATTCCACATATTTCTCAAGTATGAGAAGAGATATATGAACAGATGGGCAGTTAATACAATAACATAATTTGACCCACTTATGAGAAATGTATTAAATGGCACAAAGTATCAGGTTTTGTCAATCTTCTGACCCAAAAAGTGTCACACAACATGGATGGTCCAGGAAGAAACACCACAAGTGTCTGGGTTTGAAAATTATCTGACCTATAATGCAACATAGATGGTCCAGGAAGGAACAAGTGTCTAGGTCTGAAAATTATCTGATCCATAATGCATCACATAACATTTATGACATGATGTTATGACACTTACAAATAAGAATAATGTGATAAGTTACCATATCTCTTAATGGATGTATCTTTGCTGATAGTCCAGGAGGAACCACAAGTGTCTGGGTTAGTAGATTTTCTGGCTGTACTTGGTATGACTTTTTCCTCAAATTCTTCTGTACCCACTGGTACTGTATTTACATCCTCAACTTGAGGGGGAAACAGCAAAATTTTTACACCTGGAAACAAAGGAATATCAACAATAATTGGATAAGAATGAATTATATAATCTTGCATTTGAAGTCATCTGTATTAAGCGATCAATCATTTGTTTGAAACAACCACTTTTTTCACTCATAAGAACCTATAAACCAAACAGTATTCACTATTTTTTTATATGGTTACCAATTTTTTGTGCGTTCTATGTTGATTACATACCACAAATTTAAAGACCCATTACATAAATATGTATCTGTAAAAAACAATAAAATCATTTCACCAATCCATAACTTTAAGTACCAATAAAAGTGTTCTTTTGTCACCCCACCAAAACAAAACTGATACCCATGAAACTAAAGGAAACAAGATTACCATAATGGTACTTTATGTCTGCTCAGTTGCTAACAATATGCTACGTAGGCACTCAAAACAATAAATTTAATGTGCAGAAACTATTATCTTCTAATCAGATATACCCTGACCTTTGACCTTTTTTCACCTCAGAATCTACAGGCTTCTTTACTAACCCGAGTGCAAGCCATCACAAAGTTTTTTGAAGGAGTTAACTCTTTTAACAAAAAAAATAAACAGGCTTTTCCCTTACCCCATGTGCAAACAATCGACAATGTTGGATCAAGGTATGGAATGTAGAACTAATATTATTGTGTAGAAACCATACTTTCAGTCACAGCAAACTTGATCTTTTGACAGTTTTTAAACCGTAAAACTGATAGGTTTCTTCCTAACCCCAAACAGAAGCTATCCACAAAGTCTGGTCACAGTAGTTGATGGAGTTACTGTGCAAAAACAATTTTCTTCTTTCATTCACAGTTATCTTGATCTTTGACCTTTTAAATCCAACAACAACAGGAGTCTTCTTACCCCATTTGCAAGCCAAAATTTGGAAAATGCAGATGGTGGACAACTTGAGTCTCAGACCAATAGTAACATATATAATATTTGTTTGAGATTCATTTACATACATTTTATAAGAGAAGGCCAATCCAATATACATAGAAGAAATACTGTTTCAATAAAATAAACTGGTGACAAGATGGTATGTTTTCATAAATATTAATCACAAATAAAGTTTCCTGAATTTAAGTCAACACAGGCACAAGTGTTTTCAGTCTACAGTTTTGCGCTAATTGTTTTGGCAAATGCTAAACTTCAGGAATTTTGTACAGTTGATATTCCTAAATGATCAATCAGAAACAGACTTTGTTAATGTCTGAGGTATCTAAAAAAGTTATATAAAAATTATGTGTGTGACATGGATTTTTAACAGAGCTTTCAAAAAATTTCAGTTATATCACTATAATGTCTGCAGTGTGGCAGTTTACAGTGATGTCTAGCACTAGGGCATCATGCCGCAGACATGCAGCATCATGAACCACCCAGTCACATTATTGTGACATCAGGCCAACCAGTACTAACACTAACCTCTGAATGCTGAGCAATTAGTGAGGCAGATGTTAGTATCATTTTTATAAGACTTTGGTATGAATCGGTCAGGGTTTGAATCCACAACCTCCTGATTCTGAGGCTGACGGTCTAGACACTAGTCCATTGAAGTGGTGTATAAAAATTAATACTTTTTGACATTTAGGTTGTTGTTGTTGTTGTTGTAGGGTTTAATGCCATTTTTCAGCACAGGATAGGCTATACATGGCAGCCAGTATAATTGGTGGAGGAAGAACCCTGGAAAAATCCAGGAAGAACCACTGACCCACAAGAAGCTACTGGCAGGCTTCCTCACGTACCCACATTGAACTCATGCAGACAGAGGTGAGATGGCAGTCATCCATAACGGTGAGTGCTTTAGACCACTTGGTCACTCGTGTCCCCGAAGTTTAGGTCAATGCATACTTGTATGAAACTGTAAGAAGCAGCATCAGTGAATTTGCAAAACATATATCCCCTGCCTCCTTTTTAAAGACTGCTGCCCTTTGTCTTGAAAATATATCATTGAATATGGTACCCAACTAATGTGCTATAATTAGTGACATATATCAATACAAAGTTTTAAGTCTGTATCTGAAATTTCTTCAGAATTATTAAGTTGAATGGAAAAGAAGTGGCATGATGTCAAAGATCGCAACCAGACCTTTAAGATATGACCTTGCATATGATGCACAAGACATCATCTAGTAAAGGTACAGAATTTTGCAATAAAGGGCAGACAGTATAAATCTAAATATGATTACATCTGAGCTTCAAGTAAGGTACCTAAAGGTGAGATGCAACTCCCATTATAATAATGATAATGTTAGTGTACCAAGTTTCATTAATTGATCTCCAATTGCAACACAGATGTAGACTGAGCAAAAAAAGTGACGGATAGGTGAATGAATGAATGGATGGAAGAAAAGAACTGAAAATATCAGAACTTTCTCCCACCCCTCTTTTCTGTGTAAAGGGAGGGTACAACAGTGACATTGTTTGAGGGGCACATTGGTTTTTGATATTTATCACAGCAAAATTGTTCAAAGCAACTAAAACAAGCCATGTTATGTAAAGAATGATGAAGTCCAAGAGAACAAGTACTAACCCTTTGTGTCATTCCACTGAGTCTCCATATTTGCTCCATTTCGGCAACGAATGCTGGCATAGTATGTCATATTGTGCTCCAAGATGCCCTCTAGCTGGTCATTTCTACCTACTGGCTCTATCCCGGTTGATGTAAAATTCTGAAGTTCCTCTCCTCCAACTGTTAGTCCCAAAGCCCACTGATACTCCTGGAAAGCAGTAAGTTCTTTTTTTTTGTTTTAACTTGGTCCCAAAAATCCCATCTCAGTGCTGACTTGGTTCAAACATACTGTGCTTTAGATGGATGGATGGATGGATGGATGGATGGGCAGTTTTAGAACAAAGGATGCTTTGCAAACCAGTAGATGTCAGGACCAATGGATGCTGTGCAAACCAGTGGATGCTATGCAAACCATTGGATATTAAAACAAATGAATGCTATACTAATCAGTAGATATCAGAACAAAGGATGCTTTGCAAACCAGTAGATATCGGGACCAATGGATGCTGTGCAAACCAGTGGATGCTATGCAAACCATTGGATATTAAAACAAATGAATGCTATACAAACCAGTAGATATCAGGACCAGTGGATGCTGTGCAAACCACTGGATGCTATGCAAACCATTGGATATTAGGATAAATGAATGCAAAAGAAATTAGTAGATATCAGGACCAATGGATGCTGTGCAAACCATTGGATATTAGGACAAATGAATACTATACAAACCAGTAGATATCAGGACCAATGGATGCTTTGCAAACTAGTAGATATTAGGACAAATGGATGTTATGTAATCCAGTGGATATTAGGACAAATGCATGCTATACAAATCAGTAGATATCAGGACCAATGGATGCTTTGCAAACTAGTAGATATTAGGACAAATGGATGTTATGTAAACCAGTGGATATTAGGACCAATGGATGTTATGAATTCAGTGGATATTAGGACAAATGCAAGCTATACAAATTAGTAGATATCAGGACCAATGGATGCTGTGCAAACCAGTGGATATTATGATAAATGGATGCTTTGCAAACTAGTAGAGATTAAGACTAATGGATGTTATGCAAACCAGTGGATATTAGGACCAATGGATACTATGCAAACCAGTGGATATTAGGACCAATGGATGTTATGCAAACCAGTGGATATTAGGACCAATGGATGCTAGACCAATGCATGCTATGCAAACCAGTGGATATTAAGACCAATGGATGCAATACAATGCAAAGCAAAGGATAATAGGACCAATGTATGTTATGCAAACCGGTGGATATTAGGGCCAATGGATATTATGCAAACCAGTGGATATTAGAACCAATGGATGCTATGCAAACCAGTGGATATTAAGACTAATGGATGCAATGCGAATCAGTGGATATTAGGACCAATGGATGTTATGCAAAGCAAAGGATACTAGGACCAATTGATGCTATGCAAAACAGGGGATATTAAGACCAATGGATGCTATGCAAAGCAAGGGCTATTACAACCCATGGATGTTATGCAAACCAGTGGATATTAAGACCAATGGATGCTATGCAAAGCAAGGGATACTAGGACCAATTGATGTTATGCAAACTAGTAGATATTAAGACCAATGGATGCTATGCAAACCTGTGGATATTAAGACCAATGGATGTTGTGCAAACCAGTGGATATTAGGACCAATGGATGTTATGCAAACCAGTGGATATTAGGACCAGTGGATATTAGGATGAATGAATGCTATGCAAACCAGTGGATATTAGGCCCAGTGGATATTAGGACCAATGAATGTTATGCAAACCAATGGATATTAGGACCAATGGATGCTATGCAAACCAGTGGATATTAAGACCAATGGATGCAATGCAAAGCAAGGGATACTAGGACCAATGGATGATATCCAGACCAATGAATGTTATGCAAACCAGTGGATATTAGGACCCATGGATGCTATGCAAAGCAAGGGATATTATGACCAACATATATCATTTTGAAGGAAAACTAAGATCTTCTGGCCATAATGTCATTTAAACATTCCATACTGATGGCGTGTTATTTACAGTATGTCAATCCCTTGTACTGAAGAAAAACCCATTTATTTACTCATTATAGTAAGTAAGCATATGTATATTTGTCCTGATAGCATAAAACCAGTGCCCCTATAATTTATTGTTCTGCTTGTCAGAATATCACTAATATTCCATTTTGCTAATGGGATGAAATCTAATATTCCCTAATACTTAATGATGCTAAAATAATGGTACATATAATATAAAATAATGGTACATATAATATAAAGTAAAACCTATCTAAAATAATGGTACATATAATAAAAAGTAAAACCTATCTAAAATAATGGTACATATAATATAAAATAATGGTACATATAATAAAAAGTAAAACCTATCTAAAATAATGGTACATATAATATAAAATAATGTACATATAATATAAAGTAAAACCTATCTAAAATTAAAGGTACATAAAAGTTCATTTGTGCATGGATGTCATCTATAAAGAGTTTAAATATACAAAGGCAATTAAGTATGATATGTTTTCAAACACTGTTCAATACGAAGGTGCTCATGTGTGAAGTGTTCTTTCAGTCAGTTTTCTATGTACTGCTGTTCACCAGCGAATCTTGATATGAATTCATTTTAAAGTACACCAGAAATAAGCTAGTACCAGTGCTTTTCAGCAATATAACAATATTTTGAATAATAAACAAGACATACATCAATCAAATGGATTACTATTTTCTATTTATGAAGTAAAAACTTATGGATGCCAACTTTTGTGCTACTAAGACATCATTGGATAGTCTCAACAAAGTTATCCAATTGCAATGGTCACTATTTCTGCAGTATCATTCAACTGCAGCAATACTGTAAATTTGGTTGTAAAATGCCACTGGAGAAAACCATACCTTTTGATAATTTTAAGAAACTTAATTTAGACTGTATTAACTCTGATTTTTGTTCTTATTGTCTTTGGTGCAAAATCTGAAAATTTTATATAACATAATGGAGAAAAAAATTCTAAGGTTCTTTTTTTATCAATGATGGATACAAGACCAATGGCATTACGAGGTAAATATTGTTATGGCAGTGATATTCTGTTTGCGTACCAGCTGAGGAGCACAGAATGTTATTGTGAAGTGAATGAGAATTAATGAACCAATCTTACTGGAGCTAGAATGGCAGCTGACTGTAAATGTATGTATATCATATACAGACTATCAAATGCCATTTAGTTATACTAAAGCATAACTTATGTGTTTAAGAATAGAAGATAGAAACTGACATACTCATGGTACATCTTGTTCATAACTTAAATATAACCATCAAATGAAATTAACACTGAAATAATGCAGCATTTGTCCAATAAAAAGCCCATACAGCCAGCCTAATGAACTGTTCAAAAATAAGGGGTAGGATTATCAAAATACAAAGATATCATTATTAAACATATTAAATTTTTTATAAAATCAGTGGTTTATTCTTATTAACAAGCATGGGCTTATCAATGTATAAATGCATTAATTTTGCCAATTCAATTATTTTGTTCTTACCAATGTCTATTCTTTCCTGAAATTGCTTAAATTTAAGATAGAAGAATGACTTTGTGCATGTATTTATTTAAAAATGAAAAGTAACCTAAATGACTATGACGTCCTTTAAGAAATGTTAACTATATCATCAGCAGAATTCCACTTCTAAATTTGTGACATTTCTTACTAAATTATACAGGAAAATCAAATTTACAAAACAAATCATGTACACAAGCCTTTATGCACTGAATTTTCAATGCTGTCAACAAAGTAAAGTATAAATGAAAAAAATTGACATTTACCATTATTTGACTCTCATTATCAGCACAATTCCAAAAACATTTAATTGTCGAGTTTGATCCAATAAAGGCTGATGGGTAAGCCTCCCCTTGCAGCACATCAACATAATGGAAGACAGACTGTACAAAGGCTGGAGGTGAATCATCCACATAAAACCCATTGGATGATGCAGCTGCTGAAACTCCTGAAGCAAGGACTGCCTTCACTGTAGATAAAAAAAACCCCAAACAATTAGGCCTGAGATCATTCCCTGACTGACAGGAATAATGGCCAAATTCAAGAGCAGATGGCCAGGAAATCTGGGTCAGTAGCAAGCTTTCTTAACACATTAACCCCTAACAACGACTTAACGGGGCAGGAGGTAGTAGCCTACTGCTGAGCTTCGTAGCATCATGGTCACGCACGAGACACTAAAGTGGGTGGTATTATAGAAAGGTAGACAGATGTAGCTCTACAATGATACCAAATAATCTGGAATATCTAGTCGCACTACAAAATACAGATTAAAAAAATTTTTTGGACCCAACTTTTTTCTACCCAAATTGTGCCCGTGGTCAGAATCCGATTTTGTGTCCAGATTTTAGACTTTTTTCTAAGGCAAACCAGTATGAACTGCAAACAGACAGATGAGTATTTGCAAAAGGTAGGATAAGATGGGCATTTGGAATAAAGAGTGGTCTCGATACAAAAATAATGGCTCTGTTTAGCAAAAAAATGAAGAAAAAAAAAGAAAAGAACTCCAACTTTTACCCTTCTGCTCATACGCGAGTCAAATAGCCAATGAAAAACGATGTTTCTAACACAATTAGGCAGTATGTTATTGAAAGATCACCGGGCATTTGGTGTTTTCGGATCTATTCAGAAATAGCTTTCAAAATGTGTTTCCTACTCAATTTTCAGGCGAAAATGACAAAAACCTCCAGGGGTTAATGTGTTAAGAAATTTCATTCAATTCTTGAGATTGAATGCCTTATGAAAACAATATTGTTTCAAAGTTGTTCTGTTTTGTATCTTCATCTATATTTGATGGCACATCCAAGCTATTTGTCCAGTACTGAGAGACCTTTATGGCAGTTTTTTTTTGTCAAAGTAGGCCAAATTCTGTTGATTTTATTTCTTAAGACAAAATTGGTGTGATGTTTCATTATTTGTAGTAATGTGGCTGTATTTAATTTAAGACTGGCATAATATGTATAAATTTAAACTGTTTTCATGGCAGGACATTTACTATTGGATTGGTAGAGTTCAGATAAGCAGGTTGTTTTTAAAAAGAATTCTTTTACATCTTTTGTACAAACTATAAAGTTTCTGAGTTCTCTGTCAAATTTGGTCAAATTCTGTTCAGTGCATTTTGAAAAGTCATTTTAAAGTTTCCATTTTTACTAATGGTGTCTATATTTTGTGGCAGATCAACATTCTTTGAACAAATCTGAATGTCCTTTATACCTGGCATCTATATTAGCCAATGGTCATTGATCCATTTACTTTAAAATCCACTTTTGGTATATGTAGGTAGCCAAAATGTTGTAAAAAAACAAATGTACTGTCATAGATGAAGACTTACTGACCACAGCAAGTGAAATTGGACTTGTTTCCAAGAAATTGTTAAAGGTTTTTCTAATGTGAGTAATGTGGCCATATGTTATAACCAATTGGCATCATTTGTATGAACATTAACTCATTTTATGGAGGAATGCTGTCAGATCTCTCAAGTTCTCTTGAATGTTTGTTTTTGAGAATTTAAAGAAATATTTTTAGTAACTGAAACACTATTTGAGGGCAGATCAGCATATATATGCATTGTTTAATTTGGTTATATTTT
This sequence comes from Sinohyriopsis cumingii, assembly GCA_028554795.2. Taxonomy (NCBI): domain Eukaryota; kingdom Metazoa; phylum Mollusca; class Bivalvia; order Unionida; family Unionidae; genus Sinohyriopsis; species Sinohyriopsis cumingii. The sequence continues at coordinate 86,657,189 of CM068838.1, forward strand.
GTTCAGTAACTTTTGTTATGAAGTCATGACAGTTTTTCTTTTTCAGTTTGATTTACCATATATAATGGTGGACTGGCATCTTTTTCATGAATTCCAAAGTTCTTTATGCTGTGATAATCCCTGCCAAATTGGTTGAAACTGGTCTGGTGTTTTAGTTTAAAACAGCAAATGCTCACAGATAGTAAACAATGGTCAATCACTATGAAGTGTATCATATAAACATGCCAGATGCAGGGTCATACTATGAACTCACTTGGCATAATTGCCACTTGAACCAAAAAAAAAAAGAAATAGGCATCAACAAGGGTGAAATTATAAAATGAAACAAGTAATCATAACATAAATCCAAAGTAAAAATGTTTACTTCAATTTCCTATTAGCTACTTCTTTGGTCTTAACTGATTTGAGACAACTCCATTATGTCAAATGATCAATTTGGACAACATATATATATATATATATATATATATATATATATATATATATATATATATATATATATATATATAATAAAATATTTTTTGCTAAAGCTGCAATTTTGTATTTTTTCTTGTATTGCATCCTTAAATTCAAACAGCCTCATACAATATAACCTTTCACAAATTTTCAGTAATAATCCAGTTTGCTATTTGAGACAGATTGAAGGGACTGCCCAATTAATGAAGTTATTGTCCATTTTATCATCAATTAGCTACCTTCAGGTGTAAGCATCATTACCAAAATTATCTTCAAAGCAGATCATACGCTAAAACAATCACTATGAAGTGTATCATATAAACAGCCAATATTTTTTGTCAATATGTTTATGGCTTTTTTTCACCATTCTATTTGACTAGTTGATAAACTGGGATATTCCAGAACAGACTGAAGAAACTGAGAAATCTTAAAATTCTGCAAGAAGAAACTGGCTTGAAACTCAATGAATGTTACTAAAAAGTTGTCAGTAGAATGTGTAGATTTCAGCCAGTTCTGAACTTCAAAAAACTATTGGGACTTTAACAATAATAGTGTGTAAAATGATTAAGAACTAATATTTTTTCTTCATCTTAATTCCCATAACTTCCTTCACTTAATATGGAGCATTTTTAAAAATCTGAATAGTGGCAAGCTAGTACATATATATACACACACAGCTCTCTTTCCTTTTAATGTGATATTTGGGGTCAGTGAGTGCTGACTGTGTTATGCATAGGACTGCATTATTGTGAGAACTGCATATGTACCATATCATGGTGTGTGTGTGTGAGATTTGGATTTTTAACATAGTTTCAACAATTCTTCAGTCATATTGCTACGATGTCTGCAGTGTGGCAGTTTATGGTGATGTCTGGCACTGTGAAATCATAGCTGAAGACATGTAGCATAACGTCCCACCCAGTCACATTATCCAGACACCAGGCCGACCAGTCCTAACTCCAACCTCTTAATGCTGAGCGCCTAGCAAGGCAGCTGCTAGTACCATTTTTATAAACCTTTGGCATTACACGGCTGGGGTTCAAACCTGCAACCTACTGCATCTGAGGCAGACACTCTAACCACTAGGCCACCAGAGTGGTCAATAATGCTAGTACATTTTTTTTAGCTCCATGTTGTTTTCATTCAACCCATTTTGTCATACCTTTGATCGATCAACTAAAAATGGTCAAATTTTAATGAAGTGATCCATAGAGGCACAGAGTTATATCTGGGATCACATTATAATAAGTAACCCCTACTTTAAAGGCATGATCTTAACAATGACAGATTTATCATCAAGCTGGAAATTAACTTTGTCATTGTCTTTATTAAAATTCATATGCATTTTGTTGACGAGTAGTCATTAAGTCAAAGTAAAAGAAATTGGGACAGAATATTTACTACTGAAGGATTTTGGGCACTGATGGTGGTTTGCTGAGCTGCTTTTTCTATCATAATATTTGTGGGATGTATTCAAAAAGAATTTGAATATTTGCTGAAAAAAATGAAGTCATCAAGTTACTGAAAATATCCTGCCCCTTCCTAATGCTGCCAGGCTGCATTAAAAGTGGTTTGCTTGCTGTTCCAAACATTTACAAGTTAATTGCACAACAACCCCAGGAAGATGGGATGGGGTGTTAACACTTAAGTTTATTACAGTTTATTGTGATTTTAATTAACTGTCACAAAGTTAACCATGCCACCAATCAAGTAGCATGTTTAATATAAAGAAGCAAAGGAATGTTTTGTGTTATATGAAAGTGCACGATTTTACCTGTCAGGTAGTATGACACAGATGCAGTGAGACCAGTCTCTGGATTTAAAGCCACTGATGGAAGTGAAATGTTTGACAGTGTAATGTTCATAAGCTGGGCAGTTGTTCCATTACATGATGGATCACAGTTGTATCTGGAACAGGCATCTGTACAAGGAATACAGGGAACAAGCACCTGTAGGAAATAGAAATACATGACAAACTTTAAAAAAGGTAAAATTGGCAGTCAATCAAATACATGCAACCTCAATCCAAAAATATTATTCACAATAAAATGAATGATGTAGTAAAGCATATTGATACTTCTGATTCAGAGCTTATGCAATTCTATCAAATAATAAATGTATGATGGCATTCTGAATTATTAAATTTCCATGTTTCAAATTTTGGGCAAATTCATGTCTGCATTATTTATTTGTGGTCATCTGGTTCCTATCATTCTCAAATAAAAACTGTCTAAAGTTTTTGTATTATTTATTTCATTAAATGTCAACAAGGATAAGGTTCTGTGTGACCTCTGACCACAACATACAGAGGTAAAAGGTTTCATAAAGATGCCAAATTAAAAAATATCTTTTACCTCAAAATCCAACATTTTGGGGAAAAATGAAAGGTTTTATTGATGCTAGCCTATATTTCAAAATAAACCAATAATTACAATGGAACAATAAGTTGCCACTAACATGGCAACTGCTCTATGCCATCTAAAAATAACAGTTACCATGGAACAATAAGTTGCCACTAACATGGCAACTGCTCCATGCCACCTAAAAATAACATTTACCATGGAAAAATAATCTGCCACTAACTTGGCATGCCATCTAAAAGGCTTGAGAAATGGCAACTCAGTACAGCATCAAGTCATTCATAGGCAGCAGCTCATAAAAATATGGTCAAAAACTGGCACACAATTTTTAGCATCCAATATCTTCCTAAATATCAAGCTTTACCGCTAATATGACTTTTAAAAATATGAATGATAGGTTACATAAGCCATTAAATTATATAAAATCAACAATGAGCCAGAATTTTGTAATGTTTGATTCAGATACAATGACCATCAAACTCATCTGCAATCTTGTTGCGATAAATAGTGTCATAAAATCTTGAAGACATAAAATACAATGTGAAAGCCTAGAGTGTTTAAATTATATGTACAGCTATTCTAAGTTAGTCAAGACTTTCACATACTACATTGTCATAAAATCTTGAAGACATAAAATACAATGTGAAAGCCTAGAGTGTTTAAAATATATGTATGGCTATTCTAAGTTAGTCAAGACTTTCACACGCTACATATGTTAATCACATAACTGGTTATTTAGATGATAACTTGGAATACATAAACTTAATGTTGAGTTGGGAATCATTTGCTTATTTTTATCAAAACCGTTCAAATGTATAAATTCTCTTTAACAATGCAAATGCTGACTAAATAATCTAATTTGATACAGTGATAGTAAATATGTAAAAATATGCACTATTTTTGAATTATACAGATATATTTTCAACTGCCCCTCACATTCCATTATTTAACTGCCTTCCACCAATTTAGTGCTGAGGTCATCTGAGGTAGCAGTGTAAAGCCATACTGCTCCTTTCTTAATTACTTTTTACCCGCTTAATTCAGGTATTGATGGTCCAAACAGAAGGCAAAGGCCCATAGGATTTAGTTCCTACATCCAATTACCTGCCTTTGATTTGCATGGTAAAATTTATATTTTAATATAAACAAAATTAGTCACAGACATTTTTTTAAACGTAGGATTTTATACACATATTTAAAAATTTAGAAGTATCTTAGCAGAAAAGTTAAACTTGGCCAGATTCCTGTTATAAAATGCAGAGAAACTTAAAACTTTCTGCATATAAATTCATATGTATGCAAGAAGATGGGCTTATATAAATCAAAACCATTCACATAAACATATGACAGATGACAGATTTATGTAACTGGCATGAAAATGTTTACTGAAAAATGTAATTACAAGAAAGAGTAAAAATGAACAGTACTCACACAAACACCCACATACACAGACACACATTATAATCTTTAATTTAAAGAACTGTTACAGTCTCTAATTATGACCAATGGGTACCTATATTTTTTGTAACTCCTGGTATTTGATTTTTTGATTTCTTCATTTTTTGTAATTTTTATTCATTACTGTAAATTTAAGTGTTTATCTAAAGCTGGATTTTGTATGCACATAGGGTCTATTTTAAGATATTAAAGAATGTAAAACTGCATAGGATCTGTATATAAATGCTTATGTATGTGGTGACAGTTACTAAAAATAAAATTATTAGTAAATATGTTTACAAGATTTGGCCTTTTTCTCATCAGACAGGTCATTCAGAAGAATTAAATTAATTCCTATTGCACAAGTTAGGTCACATGAACAGGTATTTTGAAATATTAGATTGAGTAGTAAGATCTGTCATGTGGGTATACTGCAACATATAGTTGTAATAGACTCTTGAAGGTGTATATAAGGAGAGAGAGATATGCAATCAGATTCAATCCTATTTTGGAGTCATTCTTATTTCTTGTAACATCAAGTCTGCAGACATGATTTATGTTGTAATTATCATTTGAGAGGAAAAATGTTTTTTTTAAAGAATTATTTAGTGGAAAAAGAAAGTGCTCATTTGACTATAATTATTTTGGAACTATTCTGGACATCATGATTTCTGGCAGACCATTACATTGCCAGTTCTGAAATTTATACAGAACTTTACAATTCATAATACTGTAAGTACCTCTCACATTTTCATTTATAACTTTGTTAACTAATATTAATAATACATGTAATAATAATATTAATAATAATAATAAAGACTTTATTTAGAGAAGGTAACTTAATTAGTTACAGAACTAATCTACCTTGAAGCCTTCTATCTGTTATTTACAATATATACAGTATATACAACACGATGTGAAGAATCTGGCTTGACACTAAATAATAAAGTAATTTTAAAATTCAAATTATCAAGCCTTGAACACATGCACAGGCATCTGTGAAAACATAAACATATATAAAACATAAAATATCATCCTGCATTGAAAAATTACAGAAAAGCAGGCAGTATTTCTTGTACTAGAACTGTTCAATTTTCTAAAGATTTCATCCATTTAAGACATTGATTATGAAAAGAAGAAATGCTAGGCAGTATGTTTTGTGCTAGAACTAATTTTCTAAATATTTCATCCATTTAAAACATTGATTATGAAAAGAAGAAATGCTAGGAGCCTGCCTTATGTCACTGGGAATGTTGTTCCATACCAGAAGACCAGTATATTGAAAACTTTTTTTAAACAATTCCTTCTTTGGCCTTGGTATAATTTAATTTGTACTTCATATGGACCTTAAATTTGGAATACCATCTTTGATAAAAGATATTGCTTAGATTGACAGAAATGGCTTTTCTGGATACTTTATACATCAATTTGGCCTTTTTAAGAAATATTCTTTCATGTATTGTTAAAACCTTTATATTATTCATTGCATCCTGAAAATTGTCTATACATTGATCTAGAATTAAATGGTAAGCCCTCTTTTGGAATCTTAAAAGTGTTGTTATGTTTGAATTAGAGGTATTACCCCAAATTACATTACAGTAGTCCAGATATGGCTGAATATAACTTTTATAAAAGATGACCCTATACTGAATAGGAATGTATGTTTGATTTTCGTCAGTAGTCAAAGATAAGAATTAACCTTTTTTGAAACATGTTTAACGTGAATAGACCAAGTAAGATTGTTATCTATGAATACACCTAGAATTCTATCTTGAGAGGTCATATTGAGGCTCACATTGTCAAACAGAACCTGGAGTGTGTCGCTATCTAGCCTTGCTCATTTCTGTTCTGTTGTAATTAGTAGGGCTTTCGTTTTTTCTCTATTTATGATCATACTGTTTTCTTTGCACTGTATTTGAAGTCTGTTGAGAGCATGTTGTATAATTCAATTATTTGTTAAGTTTTCCAAAGATTGATGGCTTTGCTTCTTTCTGTTACTTAGTTTATGACCATAGAGTTGTAACAATAGAAAAATTTAATAATGTGAGCACATTTTCTGAAGTAAATATATGTTTAATAAAGTGATTACCAGTATTAATTAGGAGGTTTCAAACCTTATGAGTAAATTGTCCCTCTGCAGGCAGATCACAGATTTCACAACCTTTCACTGATCTAATGGGTATGTCAATGCCTTGCAATATTTATTCTGATGGCATCTACCTAATCATTTCTGATGTTTATATAAACATAGAATTCCATTGCATTAGAAAGACAGCATTGACAAGTCCACCATTTTCACTTATGAACTTGATAAAAGTTAGTGCTCTGCACATTACTGCTATATATAATTTGTGAACAGATATTACAGAAAATGAGAATGCATAGCATTATGCATGAAAATTGCCCAAGAATTTATCAAGAACTTCCTAGTGGCCTAAGGGTTTGTACTCAAACACCTCTTGAGTGTACAAAGAATGATGGAAACATGATCTTACTTGCAAAGTTAAGCTTAGAACAAATTTATCAATCATAGCTGTGTGCAAAAGAAGAGGTCTCTGATAACGTCATGATAGCTACATGTATTTTGTTTACAAAGCTTAACTTTTAAATACCACAAATTCACGTATCAATATGATGTCATATTCAATTTCAGAGGCTAGTGATGTTTTCTTAGTCAGCATGAATAGACCAACATTACTGATACTTAATACTGAAGAAGCGTGTCAGTCAGTGGGTCCCTACTTTCTACAGTAACCATTACACTTGTTGGACTATTTAGTAGAATTCAGGAATTTTGCATCTGGAGTTTAATTATTACTAACTTAACCAATACATTCATAATGGAGTTCATCAGCATATACTACTGGCCCCCAAAAGACCATAAAAATAAAACTGTACCCCTCTAAATGGTGCTGCATCATCAGAAAGTGGTGATTTTCCAATTCCAGCCTCGTATTTTACAATTGGAATTTCCCCTCCTCGGAATGGCTTTCCATAGCGACACAGTGCATCAATGGGTGGGGGCATAATTAGGTCTCTAAAGGATGCAAGACTTTTCCAGGAAAGATAAGGCTTATCAGGTATTGGAGCCAGATAGTTGTTCCGATTCCAGACATGGAGAACGAGTTTTGTAGCATTGCTTAGTGGTGGAATTCCACACAGGCTACACAATCCAGTTCCATTCACAAAGGCATACACACACCACGTGTCCTATTGAATAAAAATTAGTTGAAATCACAAAGAATTGTATAATTATATGTTATGTATATGAACTAAAGATTCAGTTGTACTATTGAACCAAATGAAAAATATGGCCAAGAAATCTTTGTCAACAGGATGCATTTCTGTAGGTATTTTTTCAATGTTTTGACTGCAAGTTTTCTATTATAAAAACAGATTATTACAATATTTCTGTTATAGCTACATATACATTTTGTGGTGCATCATCATAAAAAAGTGAAAGGCCTGTAGGATGCTTTCTGAAAAGAGTGATAAAATTTTGTATAGTTTTGGAAATAAAATTGTTCAAGTGTTTTTATATTTTTTTTGTAAATTTGAAAAGCCCTCCAGTATGCCATGAAATGTTCATTCTAATTTGGTCTAATTCTGTCTGCTGGCTTTTCACAAGTCATTCAAAGCTTTGTCTTTTCATTGTTATAGCAGCCATACTTAATGACAGACCAACATACTATATTTACCAGCCTGTAAGTCGAATGAGCAACTTTAGTAAATTTTCTGTTCTTCATCCATATATAAGCTGATACTGAGTATAAGACGAGGCCAGATCAATATCTTGGCTTAATCCTTTTCACTTTGTTCCACACAGCATCGTGAATTTTATCCTATCAGTCACTCTGTATTCTTTCTGGTCAGGATCATTAAATGTAACGAAAAGTACCTAATTTGTTCACAAGAAGTATTTTAAATGTATTATGTACTTTTAGCTACATATAATGACACTATCCTTAAAATTTATAGAGTTACAGATAGTATAAAATTTGTGATGCCATGTGGAATTAAACTATAATAACATCCATTTCCTAAATATTAAAAGTATTGCTGCATGCTATTTTAGATTACAAGCAATAGGGAAATTGCATCATTTATGCTACAATGCTTTTCCCAGTTTGTTTTTGAAGAGATATACAGAGAGAAATGCATAAGGATTCCACTGCATTCTTCTTCTTGCACCTTGTGATCAAAATAAAATATGGCCAGATATATGAAAGAGAGATCGAGATTCATCTCCTCATGATTTTTTATTTTTTTATTTACCTTATTGCCTCTGCTTAGCTGAAACTTTTGTCAAAGAAAGAAAATATTAATAAATTAAATAGTAAATGTAAACTACGAAAATACATACCATACTCCTTCAGGGTTTAAATATTCACAATCATTATATCCATATAGACTCCATTTAGATTAAATCCCAAAAATGACCATTTTGCATGCTAATTTTCTTTGCTAGTATAATGACCTTTCCATTCCCAACAAATAAGATTATTTCTGTAAGTTTACATACTCTTCCCGTACTTAGGCAGCAATTGATTTTGATCTTAACTCATGCTAGATGTTACTTAAACTTGATATCAGTTATATCGGCAAGTTCAAAAGGTGTCAATGGTTGAGAAATTTACATGAGTAACCACCTTGCATTTCCTTTCATTATATTGTGCTGTATTCATAATACCCATGGGTAGCCTCATTTCCCTGGTGGTAGCCTCACTAATCTGATCTGATCTGCTGAATCTTGATCTCAACAGGTGTTATCTTGGAAAACCTGTCTACAGCTGTAGCATATTTAATTAGCATATAAATACCACCACAAAAACGTGCGATTCTTGTAATAATGAAAGTAGTAACTAAAACTAGAAGGAGTTGCTTACATAGTGGTAATAATTGATAATGGAATATGATACTGCACTTGTGCATGAGTAAGATCACAGTAATCAGGACATCTCTCACTCTCTCATAATGGGTCATAATTTTTATCTGATCATGAGGTGTAAGTTTAAACAACATATATTACAAACAATGTATATTACTAGTGCATGCTGCTTTACATCTGATGATGTATGTTAATTTTTAATAATGACTGTAATTGTTTAAAATCCTTCTCAATGTGTGGTCCTATATATTTTCATACATGATCTCTTCCCCAAAAGAAAAGAAAAAAATCACATCATTTTTTGTACTTTTGGAGATTATTTTTTTTATACAAACAATTATGTGACATTTGATAAAGCAATTCAGATGACATTTCCCAAAGACAAGTCAATTTGGTGTATAAGATGAATCTAAGATTTTCTGGTCAAAAATTATTGTCTTATAGGTCTGCAAATATGGTAATTTGAACACAAAAAATGTTAAAGCTTCTTATCACAGAATGCTGTTTTTCAGATATGGTCAAACTCTGTTGAGTGGTTTTTATGAAAAGAGTAATTTAAAGCTTTCTTGGTTATCTTTTTTTACTTCTGATGATTTATTTTTACAACAAATCGTCACTCAGAATTCCTGTAAAATATGCAATTTAGAAAGAAAATCCGATTTTTAAATTCTATGAAAAAGCTTTTGTCATTATTCCCATGATGTGTGAGGACCTACACTGATTATTTGAGATGACCCCTTACCGTATGAATGTGCTTTGCTGTACTGACATTCATAACATTAGGTTATTAGTAAAGTATTTATAGGTATCATGCTAAAGGAAACAGAATGTTTACTGTCACAGTTAGCTGATGATAATACTTTAACTATTGAGGCTCTTTTGAATCCTTGGAATCCTCTACTGAAGTGTTAAGCGTCTTTGGAATCCTTAATTGAAGTGTTAAACTTCTCTGGAATCCTCTACTGAAGTGCTAAACTTCTTTGGAATCCTCTACTGAAGTGTTTTAAACTTCTTTGGAATCCTCTACTGAAGTGCTAAACTTCTTTGGAATCCTCTACTGAAGTGTTTTAAACTTCTTTGGAATCCTCTAATGAAGTGTTAAACTTCTTTGGAATCCTTAACTGAAGTGTTAAACTTCTTTGGAATCCTCTAATGAAGCGTTAAACTTCTTTGGAATCTTCTACTGAAGTGTTAAACTTCTTTGGAATCTTCTACTGAAGTGTTAAACTTCTTTGCCTGGATTTGAGGACTGAAACTTAATATTACCAACATGAGAGTGGTCTGGATAGGAAGCAGCAGGTTCAGTGCAGAAACAGTTCATCACAGTTTACATTATAGTGGGTGACTGAATTTATATCAGTGGTCATAACATATTTCCTGGATTTGGATAAAATGGTAAAGATGAATTCTGAAAACAACGTGGAATGATTAAAAATTGTTTAAAACATTGGAAAAGCAATCCTTAACACCAAATGGTAAAATAACAGTTCTGAAAACCTTAATTATTCCAAATTTTAAACATATGTTCATCTTATTACCAAATGTTCTGCAAAATTTTATGAGGGGATTAAATGAATTAGTTTTCACATTTATATGGAAGACAGAAGTGGACAAAGTTAAAAGAGATGTTACAATTAAAGCTTTTCTAAGGGACCTATGGCTTGGTGATGGCAGATATTGATAAATTTATATTAGCTTTGCAAATAATGTGGATTTGTAGAGTTCTTCCACCTAACAGGAAAGTGGTCAATTTGTTGAATGTGAAATATATGAGATTAAGTACCTGTTTCTATTAGATGAAAATATGATGTCTTTATCCAAAAAGACAAAAATGTTTTTGGCATGATGTTTTTATTGGCTTGGGAAAGTGTTAATAAAGAAAAATATACCCCAGACAAGAGAGGATCTTAAGAAAACAAGTTTATGGACGAACTCCTCTGTAAAGATGAACAGTGTATCAATTTTCAAAATGAAAGGGGATATGGGTTAAAGTTCTTCTTAAAGACCACTACAATTTGGAAAAATGTATTGCAATAAAATCTGAAAAGAAAGAAGCATTTATTTGATTTGGAAACACTGTGAACCATTAATCCACCAATACCTAAGAAAGATATGTTATGTTTCAAATCCATGTTTAATAGCATCATGTCAGAGTGCATAATGTGTTTGTAATATTAGCTAAAAGCAAAGAAAAGAATTAATGTTTATTTGGATCTGATTTGATAATAAACAGAAACAAAGACTATAATATCACAAAGTCTATGTCACCCAGATACTGTATATTTGTACTTATCTATCCAAATTAATTTAAAAAAGAGATTGCATACTACATGCATGTGCGCTTGCATGTGTGTATATATGAAATATGTTTGATTGTGATGTGACCTTGGAATGGTGTTCCCCAACCAGTGTCAACCTATTACAAGATAAAAAAAGGTAACTGTTGACATTACCAGATAAATAGTCGGTACAAGTTTAGTCTGAATGTCCATATAACATAAAAAAAGCTCAGCTTACAGTAATGTCTTCCTTTGTCACTCTGAACTCAATTCTGTAGGTGCTGAAGTACTGTGCAGGATTGTAATTTAAGATGGTACTAGCCGACAGAGGTTGCATCGTATCATTGAAGGATTTGCACCATAAGATCGCAAAAGGGTATGAGCCTGAAAAACAGGAGGATGTTGATTAATAAACTAGATGCAATACCGAGAGCTTTTCTCTATTAATGGCCAATGTTATCATAAGAATTCTGATATTTAAAAAAAAATTCATTGCTTTAATGTTAACCATTCAGGACATGAGCACGAATCAGGTATGCATGTTTATACCTGAACGAAATAGTACCGCCTCATCTCTGCAATTTTTGTTTATGAGGGGTGCCATTATTAAATTTTGGGTTTAAGCTTGCGAAGTTTGTTTGTACTGTTTTTCATTCCACATTTTTATCAAGCATATATGCCAATTTATATAATATTTGAAGTCACTATATTGGATCTTGCATTCAGAAATGTAAGACTGAAAGGGCACTTCAATTGACCTTTTCTTTACTCTTGATGCCAAAGTAACTAGGCAACCAACAGTACTGGATACTGTTTCACTTTATGAGCAAAAATTAATCATGTTTCTGTATATTAACAGCTTTTACAAGGGTTTCAATAGGGAAAGGTTTTTCGAAATGAGAATTTGATTTTTCAGACATTTCAATGTTTTTCAAATATTTAAGGATGGCCACTGCAATTTCTGCATTAGAAATGGAGGCTTTATCTGTTAAATGGCTCAAGATGGTTTTGTGAATTATTGAAACAATTACTTTAACCCTGTCTCACATTTTTACCTTCTGTATACAGGAATGCATGGATAAATCTTACACTATTCACATGCCTTTTAAATACATTTACAAAGCATTCATTGTCTTCATTAAAGTTTTAAAAAAATGTACCAGTAGGAAACATTAAGAATTTATGTCTCTATCCATGATAAATAAAAAGAGGTAGATACATTATGTCTGCCTGGCATGTACCTGCATAGATCTGTAAGCCACATGATTTTTCAGTGATATAGTCGATGGTTTCTCCATCGGGTGGAATCTCATTCAATATTATATAGCTTCCCCCTGTGACAGTTTTATTTGGCAATGTATCTGTGATAGGAGTTTTGATGTTGTCAACCTTCTGAGTTGGGTTAGACTCCAAATAGGCTGAACAATTGCAGGTTTCTGAGCACTGAGCAGTCTGTAAAAAGAAGAGTGCATAAACATGAACTGAAGAAAGGAATGTTACAAAGACTTTAAAATATATGGAGGTATGGATGCTTACATAAACAGTTTAATCTCATTGGAACAAACACTGGACTGCTTGTTTGAAAGATCTAATATTATATCAATAATGATATTAAACTTGCTGACTTGAACTTCATATCTACATGTATGATTCATTCTCTACGGTGCTTAAAGTACTTTTTAAGAAAAGTAAAAGTCATTCTGATCATGTCACCAAAAGTATACAATGATAAAAACTGTACAGTGAAGAAGATGGATTCTTACCTTTTTGACATAGATGCAGGGCAACTGGGTAAACATGGAATGCAACCATGTTTTTGTGCTCTCTCTCTCTCTCTCTCTCTCACAAGGGATATTAAGGTAAAATTGCAGAATAATGACAAAAAATAATTATCAGTGATCTTGGCCTGTAAGATGACACCCTGTCCCAGATACATAAGATGTCATCAAAATGATAAACACAAACTAGTGTAAAATGGTTTTCCCGTCACCATAAAAAGATTTTAAGTTGTAAAGCAGAAGAAAAGAAACTTTAAAATGTTGGCAAGTGACCTTGACCTTAAAAAGTGGAATAATATATGATATGCAATACATCTTCTTGGGAGAAAATACCAAGTTTGATTCATTTATTTAAACAGCTTGAAAATTATGACACAGGATATGACTGAAAACTCCAATACTGACCTGTGTCAGACTTTTTCAGGATCCCATATGTGGTACACACAACACACCTTTTTGTGACTGAATAAAAGTATATTGAGTTTCTTCACTTGTCAACAAAATCAGGGTACAAAAATCTGGTTTAAACTATCACTATCTGTCCATGCAATTTTCCAACTGATCATTGGATTGTATAATAGAAAACCTTACTGGTATTAAATTTCTTAGCATTATCAAACAATTTCTTTCTCTTTTTATTTTGATAAACTGCTTTCAGTTTTTCTTCAAGTGAGAATGTCTGACAACATTTTGCACTTCTGAAACAATTTATTCCTACAACGTAAATTTGTAACACCATTTACAGCACACGATAGGTTGAAAATGGTGGCCAGTATATTTAAAGGAGGAAGAACCTGGCAAGACTTGGGAAGAACTACCAACAAATGGGAAGCTACTAGCAAGCTTTCTAACAGACCCATATGAGACTCAAATGATAGTCATCTGTAAAGATCAGTGCCTTACACCACTCAGCTACCTGAGGCCCCTTTGATACTGTAGTTATTACATCAAATCTTGGTGTTTATATAGAAAGTGAGACTGTCATGTGACCAAACTGCTTCTAGTCTGGTACTCTTTTAAATACATTTAATAATCTATGACAGAGAGGCTAACATGCCATTTTTACTTTACAGGAACTGATTGTCAGGCTGATTTAAGATGAACAATACTATGCTTCTCAGCATTATTTTCATCTTGATAATTATCAGTGTAACAGCCAGCAATTTTTAAAAAGGCACAAAACCTATAATCAAAGGAACATGCATTACTAATGACAATCAAATTATTTACCACTTGATGCCCGTATGAAATAATTAGGTGGATTCCACCTGGAACTTAAGCAGACTCCAGGCGGAATCTGCCTAAAATGTTAAAAATCTGTTAATACAAAATTGGACATGGAAAACTGGAGAAGTCAATGATGAATCCATCTAGAGTCTGTCTAACTCTAAGATGGACCTTTGCCAAAATTCCTGCTATATAATACATCTTTGGGCATAATTTTGGACTTTAATGATTTTCCACCCACCATCTAGGTGGAATTAGGAACTTAGTTACTGGCATCTATTATATGAAAGGAGGAATCTGGACTTAGTTTATTTTCTAACCAACATCTAGGCGAAATGAAGAACTTAGTCATAATTACATCAGTTAAATATTGAAGAATTAGGAATTGGCTTCTGTTTGTCTGTAAAAGTTAAATGATTGAAAATATTGTGATATTTTGTAATTGTAATATCACTGACATTTCAATAAAAATATCAATAAGATATAATAAAATGTATTGTTTCTTGTACAATTTGAATGATTTTCAGCAGCATTTAAATTTCCTGTTTCTGACAACTGTAATTTTATTGTTTACTTTGGGCACAATAACTTCTTTCCACATCTTTCCTTGTGATATTTCTTTTTCAAATTTGTTGTTGTTGTTGTTGAATTTCTGTTTAACTTCAATTGGATTTAACTGCCCTCAAACAAGTTTTCATCTTGTTTTCCATTTTAAAACAGAATTTCACTTTTCTCCTGACCTGAACCTGATTTTCCTCGATATGGATGCTATTTTAATATCATATAGGAAACTTTTTTAAAATAATGCTCTATCTGGTCCTATTCTGCAGTGAGCTTTCTAATAAAATTTGTTCTGTTTATTGTTTAACAGATGATCACTGTAAAGAGCTGAGCAGCAGAGAGAGAGAACAGCTTCTAATTGGTTCACTATCTGTTTCGCAAAATAAGCTTCCTGGAAAATCACAAAAAAAATCATGATTGTCTGAGTACCCGGTATGAAACAACCCTGTCAAACTATAATTGACTTACCCAGTCTAAGTTTTTCTGATTGCGAAAAATCACAGCAATTGCGTCGGTGCCAAGTTGGAGGCAGCACCCTCTGCTGCTATTAATTAAAAATTTTATCAAGACCAATTCGATAACATGACAGTGGGTCAAGTAAATTTATCGTGATAAATCCATGTGGGGATAACTGAACCTAACTAAATAAATTTCTAAACTTATTTATATCCATATCTCTGCTACACTAAGTCTGATGAATATTTCTCAGCGTGTGTGTATCAACTCCGTTAAACACAGCAAGAATATTACAATTCTCCCTGATCACTTTTGGAATTTGGGTATACCGCTGGGTTACATAAATCACATTTGTGTTTTTACATCTTCCGCGTGAGAATATTCTAGCAGGGTTTGTCTGTCTATCCAACATCACATCATCGTACACAACTAAATTGTTAATAAACCCATCAATATCATCAATACTTGGCGCTTCATCGATATCAGTAATAAATTCAATAACATCCTCATCATTTATTGTCTTTGCGTTTTCATTAAAGTCTTTAAGTACATCATAGCACCGCTGGTCATCAACCGATGGAGCTACCAAATACAACTTATTCCATCTCATCCACTTCATTATCAAATTAAGTAACAATTGCGTTTTACCAGATCTGGATGGTCCAATTATAATCATTCGAACAGAATTTGGTAATGCAGCATGATGCTTGACCAGTTCTCATTTTCTTACCGCCGAAAAGTCAGTGACCTCCATGTTATAGAAATATATATAAATATTATGGCTTTATATTGTGTGAAATACAGGGCGCATACTCCCACAGGTCCAATAACAGCTCTTACAACAATAAATAACAGATCAGCAGTTACAGGTAAGTGTGAACGATGCGGTACAAAAAATTTTAAATCTATTCCCGCACAGTCGGGTTTAAAAAACAAGCAACATGGGGGGTGATATTGCCGCAAAATTAACAAAATTACCAGGGACTCTGTGGGCTAAATACCCAGGAGAAAAACATCTCCCAGGACATAATTACTGTGGCCCTGGAACCCGACTTGATATCAGACTTGACAACCAAGACCAACCAAAACCAGGTGAATATCCAATAAACGCTGTTGATAAAGCGTGTCATGCTCATGATGTAGCTTATAAAAGTAAAGATCTGCATCACAGACACATGGCAGATGTGAAATTAATTCATGCGCTAAATTCCATTATGAATAAATCTTTCAAGGAATCATTGGCTAATTGGTTAGTATGATCCGCAATGAAAGGTAAATTAGCGCTAGGTGCTGGTAATTAATTATAAATGGAATTGATTTATTATTCCCCAAAAGGATACTGGAAAGGTAGAGCAGCGATTAGTAAACTCGCAGAAACAGCAAAAGTTACACGTGCTACTGCTGAAAAATGGTTAGCGCGACAGGCAATATGGCAAATTAACTACCACCGCCTAAACGAATTCATTTTGCACATTTTGATGTTGGCGTTCCAAATGAAGTTCATCAGGCTGATATTTTATTTTTACATGATACTATACATCATAGGACGTACAAGTATGCGTTAACTGTCGTTGATGTTGCAAGTAGATACAAGGAGGCAGAGCCGTTGTCAACAAAGACAGCAACTCAGGTAGCTCCTGAGTTTAAACGAATTTATGAACGAGGTGGCATATGATGGCCACAGCTGTTACAAGTTGATCCTGGCAAAGAATTTCAGGGTGCAGTATCATCGCTAGTGAAGCAACATAACGTCACCATCAGATGAGGACATTCTGCAATTCATCGTGATCAGGCAATTGTTGAACGATTTAATTGAACACTTGTTGAGCGGTTATTTGGATATCAATGCATGAAGGAATTCATTCACGACAAGAGATCTTGCAAATGAGTTCCAAGATTACCATGTGTGATAGCTGCGCTAAATAATGAAATAACTCGAACTGCGTTGAAACCCGTTAATGCGATCAAAAGCGCACGTATAACAATACAACGACGTGATTTTTCAAAACAACCGGTGCTGGGCAATGTGATGTAAGATATTTATATGAGCCCAGTGAACTTGAAGGCAGTAAAAAAAGAGCAACTGATACTGTCTGGAGTATTATGACACACAAGATATCTAACATAGTAAGATCCTCGGGTAGACCTGCAATCTACAGACTAGATTCAACTGCTCCTCAACGTGGATTTACATGTGAACAATTACAAGTAATTCCCGAATACACACAATTACCACCGAGATCACTTAACTAGCACCTCGACGTCGATTACATTCAATACAGGTCAGCATCACATTTTCTCGTGTATGACCGCGACTACTATCTTTTCTATCCACGGTAAACTGTCTTGGATTATTACTCGAGTACTGCCACAACATTATACAATTACAACTTGCACAATGATTATTCTATTGTTGTTTCAGTGCATTGATAAATTCAGCGTCAAGATCAAAATCGCGTTTATTTTTTTGGTCACATTGTTTATAACTAGCTAATTTTTTCCTTACTATATCGTTGTCAATATCATCATCATTGATCACTGACTCGTCCAAGACAATTCTCCGCAGCTGAGAAATTCTTCTGACTTGAGACACTGCGAGATAAACTAAATTCGACCATTCAGTACGATCATCAACAATCCAAACAATTGTATCAGTAATAGTTAGTCCTTGAGAAGAATGTATTGTCATCACGTATCCTAGCGTCCACAGAGTTTTGTCCATACTCAGTGCATCCTTGACAACACAGACATCGACTGTGACAATATCATTTAATACTAGATTTCGCTTTTCAGTTTGTCCTGGTATATCAACGTCGATATTCTGTCGTCGCGTATCAGCTGGTCTATAACACAACGGTACACGTAACGCTGCGAATTTTTCCTTGTGTAACCGAAATAACTGATGTTAAAGTGTGTCCCTGACTATTTTTCTACTTGCCACTATCAAATCGTTTGGTTTCCACGTTTGTAGAAAGTCGTTCATGGAAGTTTCTGGAATTATTTTATGCGCTATTTCACACTGAATTTTATTCGGTTGTAGCCTGATTAATTTTTTTAATTCCTTTAATTCTTCATGAAGAGATGTATGATCATCGGTTATTTCTTCATAGTAATCTATAAAATTCTTCAACTAATTGTGTGGAGATGGTCCAACAAATGGTGGTGGTTGACCATGATCGCCACATGCTATCACGGCGGTATTTTTTGTTAATAACCAATTGAGAAATGTTTTTAATGTTTCTAATGACACCGTACATATCTTGTCCCAAATGATGACCCCGGGAATATATTTTGCTCCCATTCGATCAGGAGTCCATGTACCGCCGCTGTATTTGAAAAAGCTGTGATAAGTACAAGAATTAACTTCTCCTTGTTTCATCTCCCTGGCGAGTCTGTGTGTCGGTGTTAACACAATCATGTCATCGTGTTTCTGTTGAAATAATTCGATCACCCAAGTTGTCTTACCAGAACCTCCCCGTAGATAAACCATCTTGTGTCTGGATACTGGATCATACACGGACGGTGTCCTCGACATTTCTGATATCTGATCGCTGCGATAACTATCTTTAATCGTAACATCCGTGGATAAATCATAACCATGTAACGTTTCTTCTTTTATTCTCCATGAACCGCATGATGCATCAGTGTGTGTAAAACGAGCCAGTAATTCTGAATATTTTTTATCGATAATAAATTTATAGAAACATAAGCGAGCATTGAGGATCTTAGGTGGGTATATTGCGGCGATTCTCCATCAATGTAACTAACAATTGTGCCAAACTTTTTTCCGTTGGACAGATAAGCATTTTTTCGACTTATAAATATATTTCTCGCAGCAGCATCAGCGATTTTAAACTCAGCATCATCTAGAATTAATCGTGTGTGATGTCATTTATGATCATATGCTCCGCCTTGAGTAAATTTACCAATTATTTTTCTACCGAGATCCTTTGCAGTTTTTTCACTGTTGCTGAGTTTAATCTTGAGAATTTTAGGACCTTCTTTGATAATATCATCCTCGGAAGTATTAGAACATTTTTCCCTAAATTCATTAATGACCTTATCAAGACTGATACGCTCAGGTGTTGGTAACCAAATTTCGGTTTGCTTTCAATATGATATAATTGCTTCACTGACAACCAATGATATCAATATTTTACTGTCAAGCATATATCGTAATAACACTATTGGTGTCCAACGTTTTTCTGAAAAATGCCTACCAAACCAAACATAACAACATGGATGAAGATCTTTAGCTATCTCAAACAACACCACACAAGCAAATCCTGTCAAGTCAAAATCAGGTAACGGACCATTAATTGCAACTCTTGTCATTTCATGACAGGGGTGTCCAAATCGTGTAAAACACCTCCCACACTCACCCGCTCCAAGAAAACTTCCCAGATAACACGCGACCATATCCACTGATATCATATCATTGTGGTTGTACTTAGTATTCCACAAACCGCCATGTCCATATTCGATACAACTTAACTGAACATCTTCGAGGAATTCAAATCGCGTTGGTTTCCACGAATTTCTCTCTCTGGCAGCGTGGGCAGGAACTGACAGAACTGTAAAACAATTTTTTAATAATTGCTCAGTATTTTTTGAATATCTTTGCGCAAGATTTCTCATTGCTTAATGAAGAGATTCTTTACAGTATAAATCACCATTGGGTCTTACAAATTGATCATATTCGTCTGAACTTGAAAATAAAAATACTGATACAGGATCGTTTTTACTTATCTCATTAATAAAATCAAAAATATTTTCCCACGGGTAAAATTTTACAGTTCGATCTCGTGGAAATATTGTTACTGCGCTAGTCCATGCGTGAGCGTTATGACCAATAATTTCAGTTGGAGCTCCCCTTGACTTATTCGCTGATTCATATAAAATCTCTCCGGTTAATGTTTTTACTATCATTGGAAATTTTAATTTACTTGATAACTCAGCGACATCGTTTACTGACGCCCCAGTATCTTTAACTGATTCAGCCCACTTGGCTATTTTTTCACGTCACTGATCAGTCAGACCATTTCCACGTTTCGCATTTGTAAAATGTTCCATTACTCATTCGGCTACACAATTCAATCTTGAAAATCTCATTGGTGCAAGATCATCAATGTTGGGTTTATCATTTAGCAGATAAATTCCATAAATAACCACGGTCACAGGATATGCTCACGAGTAATATGGTCTGTCAATCCCAGTCAGTGTTCCTGGCTTGGAATTTTTACTTAACAAAACGGTTTTTTCCATTATGAAAAACAGGGTCACGTTTGTCACGGATAATCCCCGTATCGGAATCTTCTGCTAGCACAGTAAACTTTATTCTGAAAAAATATTTCTCATTATCAAAGAGGTAATTGATAATCAATTTCGCCCGTGTATCGTTCATTGTAGCATCAATGACTTTGTCATCGCGTATAATTTCAAATGTCGACCACATGTGAGATGCACCATCATCACGAAACTCATTTTTAGCATTCCTGATAATATTAATCAGATCAGTTAGAGCTCGCCTCCGCGAGTCAGGGGTTAGTCTGTCAAGATCGAATCTTGAAGCTTTCCAAGGCTGGATTGTGGATAATCTCTCAAACTCATCCATGCTATATTTCAGACAAGTATTTAAATAAAAAATATTATATATAATGAATCAGTGTAAATGGCTTAAGATAGGATCTGCAACTAATTGTAACAAATCATGTGTAAATGAATTTTGTGGGCAACATTTGCCTAGTGTGAGGAAAGGCAGTCTTGGTTCACAACCGTGTTTAAGTTGTGGTGTCGGAGTTAGGGGTAAAACACAGCTGTGTGTGCATTGTGGTGGTAAATGGTATAGAGAACTGAAGCGGTATTATGATAAAAAAATAACACACTTGACTCTGTCAAGGTTATAAGAACTCCCGAAGACTATATAACAACATTTGAATATAAGTTATAATTTAGAAAAATATATTACATATAAATGGAGCAAAAAGAATTTGTCCCACATCCCATCATCAAGAATTACGAAGCAACTCATGATGGTACAATCAGACATTGTCAGCTGAAGAAACCAGTTAGTTTTGTCACTAATACTGATTATCTCATGTTTGGTGTTGGAGCAAGAAAAAATATTACTGTCATTGATTCACATATGAATGTTACAAGGGAGAGATCAAAGATGGTCTTGTGATCGATCATATTGATGTGGACCCTCAGAACAATTCTTTATCCAATCTGAGAGTTGTCACGCAAAGTCAGAATTGTAAATCCGGTAATACTGTCTGTAATGATAATAGTGCCAAAGCAGTTGTATCCATGAATTGAGAGACTGGTGAAGAATTAATTTTTCAATCAATGAATGCAGCTGGCAAATATTTTGATATTTGTACACCTTCAGTACAAAGAGCCACAGAAAATATACACAAATCCGCATTCTCAAAAAATATAAACAAAAAGTCAACTTCCAGTACTGTTAGGGTGAGTATACCGCTTGTACTCGCTAAAAATATAACTTTCAATGTTATTTAAGGGAGATAACTCCGTTGAGGATACGCCTAGCGATTAGTTACCTCCCCTTGACCATGTCACAGACCCATAAACTTATTTTGCACATACAGACCTACAGAGGAATATATTTTTTTGTCATTAATTCTCTTTTTATATATTTCTAAATTCAGTTGAGAAACCGTACTATTGTATCGTTAATTTGATAAACTGTTATGCGTTTGCCGAGAATGGCTTATGGGAAGAGTATCGGTTATTTCCCTTGTATTTCATATTAAGAAATGTCATTACGGTGCGTGTCATTAAGAAACAATATTTTTTGTTTTATTAAATTCGTTCGGTTTCCTGGTTCATCTGTATTTTTTCCGCTGCGGTAATTAATAAAAAATAATAATTACGGTGCGTGTTTTAAGAAACAATATTTTTTGTTTTATCAAATTCGTTCGGTTTCCTGTTTCATCTGTATTTTTTCCTCTACGGTAATTAATAAAAAATAATAATACAAAAACCAAGTATCCACACCGTTTCCCGAATTATTTTCGGGTGCATATATTGAAATCCGATTGGTTGGGTATATTCGGTATATATATATATATATATATATATATATATATATATATATATATATATATATATATATGTATGTATGTATATAATGAATTACGAAAATATCAGTAGTACAGTACAGCACAGCACAGTACAGTACAATGCCGCCTAAGCAAGCTAATGGGAGCAAACCTTACTCGTAGCAATGGCACCTACAGAGCAAACATAAAATGGATTATGAATCACCAAAGAATTATGCTACAAATATAAGGAAACTTACAAACGGATAACTAACAGATTATTACTAAATGAACTAAACTAGAGACTACAAGGAATGAGTACTAAACACGCTGCTTTAGCAGCACTGGATCCACGAGAAGAAATGGCGACTATCAGAGCAAACAAGCCGGTTAGAGAACTGGAGAAATACTTCCATACAAGACAGATAGAAAGACAAGGAGAATCCTACTTGGAATGTACATATAAGAAAGGTGCACAGGAAATAGATATGACCAAAATGTCGAGAGAAAATATACCAGGGATAACGTCAGTAATGGTTGTAATTAAAGTGCAGATTCCGGAAAGTTTGCAACGAGTTTACTCAATAAACAGGAAAGGGGACGAAGGCTATATCATACGCCCAAAAGGAACCCAGCCTATACTATCATATGGAGATTTCAATATTGCGGGAGTAACAGCTATAATCAAAGAGCCCACACCAATCCTACGCAAAATAAAAAAAAAAAAACTGGAGAGCTACACATTTCAGATATACCACTAGAGATACCATTGGAAGCTACAGTTGAAAAGTTTGAGTTGAAACTGAAAATTAAAGTAATATCACCAAGACTAGAAACCATCCCCATGACGACAATTTACAATGGAACGAGAATCTTGTAAGTAGAGAGAAGCAAACTACCAGTGGTAAAACGAGCTCTTTTTTTTACACGGCTTTTTGGCAAAGACATGGTATAAGGGGTGTATCTACCATCGGAAATGCAATAAATGCGAAAAGACAGGTCACACACCTTACAAATGTCTGAATAACCCAGGTAGCACAAGAAGCGGAAATAATAGCCAGATAAACACTAACAAGGATAAATCAACAACAACAATAACAAAACAGGACCCAAATGGAATACAGACATCAAATAAAGCAAACCAACAACAATCTGGACAACAACAACAACCAGAACAAGAACAAGGAAAATTAACTACCATGCAGCCGCAGAAGGAACAATCACGGTTTACACAGCAACAACCACAAGGAAACCAAAAGCAACATGGTGGACAAATGAAGAAACAAGAACACCAAGAACAAGAACAGCAGAGAAATAAAATACAAAAGAAAACAATTGCTGACCAGAAAACACAGGTCCTAGTAACAATAACAACAAATGGATCAACAAAAACAATCTCAGCAGGATAAAGACATAGCAATTAATACAAAACAGAAACAACTACAACAACAGCAACCAAACCAACAACAAGATGAGCAACAAAGGAAAATGGGTACAAATCTAAGACAAATAGGACAACAACAACAAAGTCAACAGGACACCAAACAACAATATCAACAGTACCAACAGCAACAACAGGGAAAAACTTTACAAGCCAAAACACCAGTTATCTCGACACCACAAGGAAATCTGTTACCCAAGCCTCCCATGTCAATATCAACGGAGATAGGATAAGAACACCATATATATGGAAAACACAACAAAAACAAACACAAGTTTAATAAATTATCTTATTTTATAAATCAAATAAATACAGCAAACCATTACCGTTGTACAAATTTATACAATATAGCAAACACCTACAAGTAGGGCAGGAGGGCCTCTCCAAATGGTGTGTAAAGATCAACCGGAGAAAACATCCTCCAAATAAAAAATAATAAAAAAATCAGTGAAATAATTTCTCTGTTAACTAAAATTCAGCTGTATTTTGTGATCCAGCTGAGAAATTAACTGTATAATCCATTAATGGTTCTGAATCATATACCAGTAGATTGGAACATGGCGCAGTGGTAGCGTGGCTGATTTCTGGGGGTCAGTGGTTTGAATCTCGTAACAGGCATATTGTCGACGGAACCGATAATAGGGTTTTTCTATATAGTGGGGGCGCCAACAGCCTGAAATGCGTTCATGTACATCTCTCTCATCACGTCAAACAACGTGGTGAGTGCGTTTTACACTTCCTGGGGTTTGATCTTGGGGGTGTGTACATGAAATAAACAGTAGCGTGGATGCATAAGCTCTAAATCACTTGGGTACCCCACAACAAAAAAAAACATTCAGAAAGAATGTTGGCCAAAAGAAACGGTCATAGGAATGCCGAGAAGACCATAAGAAAAGTCTCTAAAAAAGACAAAAGTCTCAAGAAAAGGATCCTATGAAATAACCGCTCATCATTAGACTGTTTATTTCTTGTCTAAAAAAATTTCTTTAAATATATAATATATAATATTCGGTATATATATATATATATATATATATATATATATATATATATATATAATGAATTACGAAAATATCAATGATATAATTTCTGCTATTAAAAAATTAGAACACGATGGTATAAATATGAATTAAATCCTGAAAAAAATTATTTCTGATTTTGAAACACTGCAAGAGTGCAATGAGGGGGAGCATACACGCTACCATCTCAGTATAGATTTATAAAGAAGATTCAATAACCAGCCACAGTAGAAGAAGAGCTAGTAAAGGAATTTGTTTCTTTGTCTCGTGCAATCGAAAAAATTAGATCAGAATTATCTCGTGAATATGAAGCAAAGATGATAATTAATACTCGTGTGAAACAACTAAGAAAAATTCTGTCTAATGAAAACTAAAGTTAGATTCCTTGATGAAATCAAGGATGTGGAAATGAAAGTGAAAGTAGTATGTCAGTCAGTAAAAAATAAATTTCTGATTGCAATGACAGATTTTAGTAAAATATTATAAAAAAAATTGTGTTTTTCACTGAGAATTGTTGGATTTACACGATTTTGACTACCGTATTACCATTCAGAATTAACAAATCAGTCGATTTACACGATTTTGACTACTTTGTTACCATTCAGAATTAACAAATCAGCCTGACTTTCAGTAAAAAATAAATTTCTTACAATATTTTTGTACACTGACAGAATTCAGTAAAATATATTTTTTTCTTTTCACTGAAACGTTAGATTTACACGATTTTGACTACTTTATTACCCTTCAGAATTAACAAATCAGTCAACACACACCATTCTGACTACCTTATTACCATTCACAATTGAGAAATCAGTCGACGCACACGATTTTGACTACCTTATTACCATTCAGAATTGACTACCTTATTACCATTCAGAATTAACAAATCAGCCTGATTTTCAGTAAAAAAATACACTTATAATATTTTTGTGAAATCTGAAGAGTATTTGTCAATCCACCTGTTGACTTTATCAAGAACAGAGAATTATTTTTTTGGTACTGTTTTCTTCAAAACGTAGATTTTTCACGATTTTACAAGTAAATTTACACTTATCATCGCAGTCCTTAAATCCAGCAAGTGGCCGGATTGGTCAGTTAGTTTGAAATTTACTGCTGATAACAGATGATTATGACATCGTAGATAGACCGGATTGATCGGTTCTTGTACAATCAGATATCCTGGTGGTTCTTTTGGTGTGGACGAATAAAGAATAAATCCTTGCTGCACTTGATTTTACATTGTTGTGTCCGTGCTGTAACTTCCATTGATTACATCACACACAAGTATGACCGTGACCACCTGGGTGATATTTACGATTTCCGGGATACATGTCGTTCTTTTCCATGTGGATTATTGTTGTATCGGAGAATAGTTGGTAATGGTAGTGTTTCTTTGTACCGTGTAAGTATTTCAGAAAAGAACTGATCAATGATATCATTGGTGATTTTTTTTTTTTTTAAATTTGGCAGATCAGCTTCTGTTATGGAGTATGCATTTAAAAATCGTTGTTTGGGGTTCTCCACAACATTAATTGTTAACTGAATTACTCGCTAGTTAATATATTCCATGTCGGATATGAGCTGATTTAATATTTCTATTTGTTTGATGATTTCGCTGCATGAACTTGCTATATCAAAAAGATGTTCTTGGAAACTTTGTTGTAGTCGCTGTAGTTGTGTTTTATGTTCTTGATTAATTTCTCTGAAATATCTAGCAATTTCATCTAGACGAATTCTTATACATTTATCTCCTCCTGTGGAGGCTGGTCCAGCATAAAAATTCCAAGTTGCATCGTCCTTATTGGTGAAGGTAAGTTAACCAGTCAGCGTTGCAGTTTTTACATCAAGTAGATGTTTTTTGTATGATGGGGAAATTTCCCAATATGACTGTTTGTCCGTGAAAAATCAGACCGTTTTGGTTCAAGTAGCAGCGGTGGCGTCAGTGGTGGAATTTCAGGCCATTCTAACACTGTTCTGATCGATGACTGATATATATACACGGCATAGTCAGGGAAGTTTATCTCGATTGCAGATGACAGCGTTGGTTCAAGAGCGGTTATTGTTATCTTGGATTCCTTTCCAGTGATTTTTTTATTCGACGTTGTAATTCCTCATTGATTTCTTCGATTTGATAGCATCCGGTTGGTATTCCAACAACGTTTCCGACAGGTGTACCATCTGGTTTATTTTTATTTGCAAACACAAACTAATTATTCGCTGGCAATCCACCAAATGATTTTGATCTGATATTTGGCCAGCTATGGTATACTTGCAACTGTGCTAGCGCGATCTCGCTGACCGGAATCGCAGTTGGAAAATTAATACTGAATTCAGGCTTGGTTGAGCTTACTGTTATCATGGTGGTTTTTGCCGGAGTTGTATTTGCGGCTATCTGCTGAAGTAGTTCTGTCATGATTTATATTTCTCCTTTTCAAATGGTGGTTTATTACTTCACAGTATGTCTTAACCATTAATGCGAATTTATAATCTGATATCGTTGTATCGTCGAGGCTTGATGATATCAGCGATGATAATTATGAATATGCTTTGTTGCAGTGTATAATTTTACAACTGCGTCATTGAGTTTTGTGCTTGTGCACGTGGATATCTTTTTCGCGATAATATAAAAAACACCTGCAACAGCTGCTGATGATGAAACGCATATTGTTACTGCTATTGCAGTTGTTACTGGCATTAGCACTGATAATACTACCCCGGTGGACGCAACTACCGCGGATACTGAATAAACTATCCAGCGTATTACACGTCGCCGGTATTTTTTTACTTTCAGCGTATACTGGTCAATGACGGTTTTTAACTCTGATTGCCATTCGTGTACTTGATCGTATCTATATTGTTGAACATTCATTGACGCTGCTATTATTATTTTACGCAGTAACCAATTGATGCGTTTCAGCAACAAATTCTAGACACCACCAGTAAGATGTTGCGGTTAATTTCTTATCAGCTGCTTCCAGTATAAATGTTTCTTCGGTTCCTTTATTTAATATGATAGAAGCAACCCCAGAAAACTTATCGGTTGAATGATGCCAGGGATATGTTGTAAATATCCCAAATTTTGCAGCACTGAACACAGACAGTCTGTACACACCAGTGACTGTTGTGGTATATTTGATAGTATTATTTTGTTTTGACCATGTTGCGAATCCAGATGACATAGTGTATACGATGTTGGTAATATGCCCGCGAGTTACTCCGGGTGGGATTTTAATCAGACTAATTTTGTTAACAATCTCAGGAATTCCACTTATGATGTCTTCTTGTGTTTTCTTAATGATATCTAATTTATTTTGATATCAGAGAGTTTTGCGTCAACGGTGAGCGGGGTACCAAAGAATTCCTCTGCGGTTTCATTAATTTTTCTAAAGTTTCTACGGAGATTTGTAAATGCGCTTACATGAACATGATGCTCGGCCCGCAACGTGGATAGTTTACCATCTAAGGTGCTGTGGTTAATGTCAACATATTTTTTCATCGCGGCATCTTCATCAGATGTTGGATCTGTTACGGCTACTATTTTATTTCCGTTCATGTTGAGTTCACCTGTCATTGTACCGCCAGTTGATTTTAAATGATTAGCAACACTTTTTGTGATTTCATCTCGATTGGTTGTAAATGATATACTTGAGTCTCTGATTTTTCCGCTGTCAGTAAACACAGGGATGTTATCCATAACTGCACAGAGTACTCGTTGAACTATGTCATTCCATTTGATATTGCTGGTTTTTAACTCACCATATCGGTCCTGAAAAACAACAACCTCATCTCGGCCAACCCCGGAGAGGTTCATAAGATTATCAATTTCATCTTTAGTTGCATATTTTGATAAATCAATACCATCGCGTTTTTTGTCTTTACTTTTGCTGAGAGATCTTCCATAAATATCAACCATTATTATCTTTAAGGGTTGTTTAAAATGTTAAATTTATCCACGGTATACTCGTGCATGACTTTGTGAGGTGGTTTGGTTGATTTTGATAACACGTCAAGTACATTAATTACTTCACGACCACATATTGGTTGATCGGTTAATGTTTGTGTTGGTAGCATTGAGTACCAGACTGGAATTTGAAATCCGCTGATGTATTTTAGAAATTCAACTGGTGGTGTTAACCCATATGAATCAAAGTAAATAATTCCACGTGGATCAATTGCGTAAGCAACCCAATGAGTTCCTGGACCATCGCTGTTATCAAGATTAATAATTCCTGCTTCGCTGGTATTCGGTTGGCTCGGTAACTGATCTCGCATAAAAACACCTCTGAAATTTTTTATTTTAAGTTGCTTAGCAGCATCTAGTAAATCAAAATTGGACATCGGTGAAACACTGTGTTTTCATCAACAATGTTTGGGGTACCACAAGGGTGGAGTTCCTGGTAGTCTTAGACCCTTTCCGTACCATGAGGGCTAAGTCTTAGACCTGATCCCTTATTTTATAACCTTTTCCAGTTGCTTTCTTTAATGCCATTCCTGCAGCGGTTCCAACAGCCCCTAATGCTGCTGCTTTTGCGACAGCTGGCGCAGCAGCAATTAATGCTGGTATTGCTGCGAAAAGTGGAAATATACCACCGGTTTTAATCATGTCTTTGATGGCACTTGGAGCGAAATCAAGCTGAACTCCGGTTTTTGCTTGCTGTGCTTTATTGAAATGTGAGTTTTAGTCAATGATAACTTGTTTGGACCACCACTAGCAATTTGATCTCGCTTTAATGTTATTTTTGCCCCACATGCACTCACGTTTTTTTATTGTAATTTTTTCACCTGACCGGGAGTCAGGGTGACATTAACGTGACTATATGACATTTTTATAATGATACTCACGTTTTTAAATAACACGATTAAAGATTTTTCACTGGTGCATCAACGACTCTCATTCGACCACTATCACCTTCAAGTAACATTGCCTTATCACTGAGTATAACCGCGATTGGTCTCCAGGAGGCACCAGCACCAACTGGTGGGTTATTAACATGAGCTCGAAGGTGTATATCAATGATGGATTGCTTGGATAAATCAAGATGCTCCAGCTAAAAGTAATAAATCGGAAACAGAGTTGTAAAATCTGTGATATTGCAAACCAGTATCTATATTTTGAACACGCCTCAAAAATGACATCAAACAATGATATGCGCGTGCTACATAATTTGTGGCATAATCTAACATTATATCCTCTGCTGGCTCTTGTTGTCCGTCCAACGAAACCTCGGTAATGCCGAATTGGTCAAATATCATATGCGAACGTTCCTGACTACACGTCCGATTATTATTTTGCAGCGCAATAAAAATATGTCGTGGCGCAGTAACACTCTGTTGTGATACTATATGCCAAGTAAATATATCTCTGACAGAACTTTGAGCAGTATCCGTGGTTACTGTTAACCATGATAGTAACAATTTACCACCTTGATCCATAAAAGAGAGTAATTTTTGTTCTTGTGTAATCGATGGAATCATTACAGGCTTCCACAATGATAGTTTTGTTATATTTACTTTGCCAGCATCAGCAACACCAGCTCCTCACCAGATTGCATCATTATCATCACCTTTTCTTACAAGCGCAACTGTGTGTTTAGCTCCAAAGATGACCTTTCTAACATTTCTGCAAAATCCAAAGATGTGAGACAGTGGATGTGATGTGTGATGTGATGTGATTTTGATTTTTAATGTAGCTTTAACAATTTTTCAGTCATATCGCTACGATGTCTGCAATGTGGCAGTTTATAGTGATGTCTAGCACTGGGGCATCATGCCGCAGACATGTAGCATGATGTCCCACCCAGTCACATTATCCTGACACCGGGCCGACCAGTCCTAACACTAACCTCTTAATGCTGAGTGCCAAGCGAGGCAGCTGTTAGTACCATTTTTGTAAGTCTTTGGTATGACTTGGCCGGGGATCGAACCCATGACCTCCCGCATCCGAGGCGGACACTCTAACCACTAGGCCACCGGAGCGGTGAGACAGTGGAATTACACATGAAAAATATCTATTATTTCCTGACAACATTGCTCGGTGTGTTGCAAATCCTAAGTTGTAAGTTGCATTAACACTTCCTATAATATCAAAAGCATCAGCTGGTCTAGCTGCGTGTTCAAAATCATCTGGTTGTGGATCAGATGCAGTATTCCATGGCATCCGTATTTTATTGAACATGATCAGCGTTGTCGGTAATATCCTTAGCAAACATTGATGGACCAGCTGATCTTGTGTAATCATCAGAATATCTTGCTAAACCAATTACTGTTGTAGCAACATTGACATCCTTCTGAATTGATTCGATATTTTTTCCATCCATCATATATGTAGCGCAATCAAATAATGCCATAATTCCGTTGTTGACAAAACCAACTTGCAAACTGGCATCATATCACGTATTATCCATTTTTACAAGTTCACCTTTTACTTCAATAAACGGCTCAGTGGGCAAGAAATATCTATTTGTATCCTGAACTTGAAGTTCGATACACCCCCGTTGATTTGGTTGTCGTGCGTCATAGGAATAAAATTGCTAATCACGTACCAATTCATTTTTGAGGACCGGTTCATCTATGTCAAATGCTGTGTCGGATATACGCTTGAACATTTTATTATAATTGCCTATTTTCCAAATGATGATATAAATTATCGTTGGCGGGCATAACCACTTCCTGCTATCAAATTCGCTGTTATATTTCTTTCTACTTCATTAACCAACTCTGCTAGTTTTTGATTTGCAGCTTGATTTATTACTTTACTGACATTTGTGGGCATAACTTCATTGCTAGATAATTTTACTTGCTGCGTTTTTTCGTACTAATCGAGATAGTCTATCCTTGATTGACGAGAACGCCTTACCAGCAATATTGACGACTGCACCAGGAGCTTTATCACGAACAACATCAATAGCCTTCATTGATAATTGTTTTGCAATTGGCATTAATTTTGGAGCCATTCTCGTAAATAGACCTTGAACAACATCACCGAATCCATTTCCATAAATTGTTCTGTAAACAGGTAATCGTGAGTTCACCACTCTGACCATGTTCAGTCTACAATGATTATTGTGTACAATCATTTTATTCTATTTGTTATTTATCTAATCGCAGTAACAACTAGTCACCTTGGTAATCATCAACAAATTCATCAACAAGTTTTCGGCAAACGCCGATATCCATGATACCACCTTGAAATAATCGCCGACAGATATCATTTGCTTCATTAATTATTTCTGGTGAGTTATTTCCGGCATGTTTCCCTCCTATGAGAGCCTCTAACCATTGTACATTATTGAGGATATTAACGGGACAAACAAAATTATTTCCCAAACCACTACCAGTAGCACTTAGTACATCATCTGGAGGTTGTGGTTGGGGTATCTTTCGCAGTATTCACGAAGGAGAAGACAGAGAAGTTGTTTGTTTCTGCGATGGAGGAGGTTGTTGTTTTTGCTGCGGTAAAGAAAGTTGCATCTGTGGTTGTTGTAATCGTGCAAGATAGTTATCTATTGCATTAGTAAATGCAATATATTTAGTATCACTGTTTTTAGCCTGATCAGCATTATAATGTATATGATATATCCACCTGTACCAATTTTTGCGACTTACAGGATCACCGGTGTATTCGGGATTTAAAACTTTTTCTTGATGATCATAAGATATTACGGCAATCTCAGCTAATTTATCTACATTTTTAGTGTTCTTTATGAGATTAATACCTTGTACAGTAAATTTATTGTTTATATCAACTTTGTTCTGTTTCTGGTGCACAATCCGTTTTATCACCTGTTTCAGTACTATCCTCAGATATTCCTGCATCGACAGGTGGAGGTTGAGCTGCAGCTATATCAGTTGGAAGTGCTCGTAAAATCTTTTTTACTTTCTTGGTTCTTTCTGCTATTTTTTCAGTCTGCGCAGCGGTTTTTTCTGCTATTTTTTCAGCCTGCGCAGCAGTTCATTTTAATACTGGAAGAAGACCCTCCTTCTCCTTCTCATCCTTAATATCTCCCCATATAGCTTTTTCAGTAACCTTTGTAATAGGCTTAAATAACTGTTCTGTGCCCTCTGCGTACTCAACTTGTGCTTCCTGCCGCGCCTGTAAGTTTTTTCTGACAGGATTAAATTTCTTCATCGCTTCTAGTCATTCTCGTGCTAACCTAGCTGTGTAGGATTCTGGATGTACCATATTATGATATAACATAATGATTTAATTACAGCAACAGAGAGGGTGCTGCCTCCAACTTGGCACCGATGCAATCGCTGCGATTTTTCACGATCAGAAAAATTTAGGCTGGGTAAGTCAATTAGAGTTTGACAGGGTTGTCTCATACCGGGTACTGAGACAATCGCGATTTTTTTTGTACTTGCCCAATGAATAGACACATAAAGG
Organism: Sinohyriopsis cumingii; assembly: GCA_028554795.2. Lineage (NCBI taxonomy): Eukaryota > Metazoa > Mollusca > Bivalvia > Unionida > Unionidae > Sinohyriopsis > Sinohyriopsis cumingii. The sequence continues at coordinate 86,690,541 of CM068838.1, forward strand.
AAACTGATGGGTATGAGCATGCTTGCTAAACATGGTGATTAAAATTTTCGAGCAGAATATGAGATTGATAACCATTTGAAAAATGTGCAGCAATGAGAATAGCTTGAATGCAAAGTCAATGGGAACATAATTGGTCAATCTTTATGAAAACTGAACGTCAAGACTAGCATTTTGCTTTTTATGCCATAAAGAGCTTTAAAGTAGTGGCTAACATGCTAAATAGGACAAGGAATTGAACCAGGATGATTTCGAAGTTATATAACTATAAAACTGATTAACTTCAGAATTTAAGGAAGGACAATGTATAGATCACTGGTAGGAATTGTTGTCAAATACCCATGTCTATCAAAGATAGTCATATCTTTGCTTAATTTTCTTGGCTTGCAAATAGAATCATCTTTCAATATCGTGAGGCATTATTGTGTATATTATCAAGATATCCTAGGTGTGTTAGAATTGAGTGTAAAATAAGAGTAATTATATCATGATAAACGTTTGTCATGGCTGCTTATGGAACAAGGACTAATTCAAGAGACCACAACAGCCTCATAGTTGTACAATCAAAAATCAAGTCTACGGTACAAGTGACATAAGGAAGGCTCCAAGCATACTTTGATTTTTAAAATCACTTAATTATTTAGTGTCAAGCCAGATTCTTCACATCATGTTGTATATACTGTATATATTGTATATAACAGATAGAAGGCCTCAAGGTAGATTAGTTCTGTAACTGAGTTACCTTCTCTAAATAAAGTCTTTATTATTATCATTATTATTATTAACTCCCACATCTGTTGCCTTGGATGTCATATAATTATAACATCTCATGCACACTTAAATATCACCTTGGTTATTAAAGTCCTGTTTAACTCATATCCATTATTTCTCTGAAAAACTACTGAAACTTGAGTAAAATACTATATAATGATAAAAAGATTGTGAAATCTCATGAAAGTTTTAGTCAAATTTACAAATATTTCAGTGAAATTTTAGTAGATCTCACCACAATTTCAATGAAAGTTTTGGTCAAAATATTTGTGAAATCTTACCAAACTTTAAAGTGAAATGAAAAAGACTTAAGTAATGCCATCATGGATTAGGTTTTGTATGCCAGAAAGAAAATGACAAGAAAAACCTAAATCTTATTTGATAATGCATGTCAAAATAAAATTTATAATCAATTTTAAAAGTTATTGTGAATATTTATTATTAATTTCCAATAATGTCTAAGAATCATTAGGCAGTTTAAGAGAAATCTGAAGTATATTTTTTATGGTTTAGGCAAAAAGCACTTAAAAACACCGTCTCAAATCCGCCTTGACATTTTCATTATTGGATGGGGTTTCTGCAGGTATTTCCATCTAATTAGGCAGAAGTAAAGATTCTGCCTAGCAACAGACAGAGTAATTTGCATATTTTGTGCTATATTCCACCCTGAATCTGCCTAAAAATGATAAGAGGGTGAATCTAGGCTAAATAAGTGGAATAAATAGATTCCGCCATGTAGATGGAATAAACAAATTCCACCTAGTAGGCAGAATAAACATATTCCTCATAGTAATAGACAGAGTAATTTGCATAATTCAGGCCATATTCCACCCTGAATCCACCTAAAATTTATAATAAGTGGAATCTAAGCTTTAGGTGAAATTTGCTTTAAAATTCCACCTGGAATCTGGTTAAAGTCATCGCAGAAGTTTTCATATGGGCATGGAATACTTTATCATCATGTTGGAAAAAGTGACAATGTGCTGAATTAAGAAATAAATGAATAACTGAGATTCCTAACTGTAAATCTAGAGGGGTACTTCTGAACATGAACTTGTCAGTGCTACGGTCAGTTTGGTCATATAACATGGGTGGACAGTGGTCGAGAGGAGCCACTCAAGTGAGAGACCAATGAAACCTAGAAACCTTTGTGCAATGAAACAAGGACTTTCCAATATATTTGAAATATTTTTGATCAACTCTCCTGAAATATAGAAAAAATGTCCCTGATTGCTTTTCCAGAAACATCCCATGTGTGTCATTATTTTTCACTTTTGTAGTGGATATAGAGCACCAATGACATCACAGGCATTACAACTCACCACTGGTTTTGTGTAACAGCAGGTGCAAACTCCTACTGAAAAGTCTTGGAGCTGCATGTAATCATAAATCCCAATTCCTTCCTCCACTGAGTCATAGAACATGATGCCAGTAACAGCCTGGCCATTTCCATCAGCAGATTTCACTGAAATCTGAAATAAACAATTTTTAAAAATTAAAAACATATTGATACACCAACTATTGATAGCTGCAAAATGTTCATTATACCATCCAGTCCTGCATGTAGGTAATGCTATTTGCTGTACTATATACTGGATACAGGAATATTCAAGTGTCCATTTCTAGCAATTTCTAAGGTCAGTATTTTTGGTAATTTCATTTTTAACTTACAACTTTATTCATTTTGTATCAATTTCATAACAATTCTCAAAATATATTCAGTAAATTTATTACTTTTTGTGGGCAACTATTTTTGGGAACTTCTGACTGCTTCAGACCATGAAGCAGGTAATTTCAACAGTAAAGACGAAGTGTGCATGTGTGTGTGTTTTTATTTTTTATATAGCTTTAAAAAAATTTCAGTCGTATTGCAATTTGCAGTGTGGCAGTTTATAGTGATGTTTAGCATTGGGGAATCATGCTGCAGACATGAAATATCATGTCCCACCAGTCATATTATTCTGATACCGGGCCAACCAGTCCTAACACTGACCTCATAATACTGATTGCCAAGCATGGCAGTTGCTAGTATAATTTTTATAAGTCTTTGGTATGACCCGGCCAGGGTTTGAACATGTGACCTCCCATGTCTTAGGCAGATGCTCTAATCACTCAAAGAAGATAAAGTGAATAAATAATGAATGGAAAATTAATGAAGAACAAATGGCAATGGTGTACAGAACAAACACAACGAAATTATTAATGCATTTTTAATAAAACAGAGCACAAATAAAAATTACACAATGATGAATCATTCCAAAAACAGAATGAAGACAAAACCATTTCATGAATGGATTTGAAAACTGTTTTCAAGCTACCTCTAAATTTTCATGCCATATCAATTCTGGATCCGATTCCTTAAACTGAAAGACAATTATTAATCTGTTTTAAGTTATATTGCATTTGTTGAGGTGACAACAACAACTGTTATTTATATGATGAGTTAGTCAATTGTGGTTGCATTTTTAAAAATTTAATTGAATAAAACGAGACATACGAGGATGAAGCAATCACTCACTGGGCCAAGATCTAATAGCAAGTCTAAAGTTTATTACACAAACATCATCATGAATGATTTCCACACCAGCAGCTCAGAGAAGATTCGGGTTAGTGTCATTAAATGTAGCTACAAGTAACTAATTTATTTCATGTATGAAGTATCTAAACACTGTTCGAATCAACACATAGCATAACACAGCTCATTAAATACATGCTATAACAGGGTGCGCTCTTTTCATGAAATTTTTATATGACATCATGTGGAAGGGTCAACTTCTTTATTAAGGATTGATCAACTTTCATACTCGGCTATATTTGGCCATAATGAAGTTGTCTCCCTTCGATATTTTTGCAGCATCAAATAAGGATTCTTACAGAACTCAGGAAAACATGTACAAAGACCAGTCTTTTTTCAGCATGCATCGAATGAATGGTGTTGCACTGTATATCAAAATGAACTGTGTTTAAATCATTAATGCATAAAATGAATTTGGTAATTTTAGCTTCATTTCAAGACTATGATATGCACATTCCATGAGAAACAGATTTGGATATCATTATGACGCAGTGCAGAACAAACTATAGATAAGCTGGCCAAGAAATCCATGTCAGTAGGATGCATTCCATAGAAATTTCTTCCAATAATGTTCATTGAAATAAAATTATGGAAATGAATGCTTCATGAACTTCTCTATTTGTGGCATCTTCATCTGTATGATTGGACATCAACATCTGTTAAATACTCTAACGCCTTTATGCCAGAACGCTTTCTGTCAAATCTGGTCAAATTCTATTCAGTGGTGTTGGAGAAGGAGTGGTGGCCATATCTGATAGCAGATTGGCATAAACTGTACAATCTGATGGCAGATTGGCATAACTATACAATCTAATATCTGATGGCAAACTGGCATAAACTATAAAATCTGATGGCAGATTAACTGTACAATCTAATAGCAGATTAGAAAAAAATGTACACTATGATATCTAATGGCAAATTGGCATAAACTATGCAATCTGAAGGCAGATTGGTATAAACTGTATATTCTGATATCTGAGGGCAATTTGGTATAAACTAAACAATGTGATGGCAGAGTGGCATAAACAAAACAATGTGATGGCAGACTGGCATAAACAAAACAATCTGATGGCAGACTAACATAAACTAAACAATCTGATGGCAGACTGGCATAAACAAAACAATCTGATGGCAGACTGGCATAAACTAAACAATCTGATGGCAGACTGGCATAAACTATACAATCTGATGGCAGACTGAAATATAATATACGATATGAAAGCCATTTTATGCATGAATCAAATGCAAATGAAATAAATTCCACATGCATTTCAAAAAAGAATGAAGTGCAACATGAAATGCAAACAAAATGAAGATTTGTTAACAATTACCCATTTTAGGGTTTTTATAAACATACAATTTAAAGAACCAACCATAAAATATCCTTCTCCAAAAATAATAGGACACATCCTTGAATTTATATATCCATGACATTTTTCACAAAACACAACAATAAATAAATTGCAGAACACTGACTTCAACCATTTAACTTTGTATGTCCCTGAACTAGGACAGACACTGAAACCACAAAGATGCAAAGAAAGCTTACTGTATAACTCTTACAAGTCCCTGCTTGGTGATGAGCCCATTAAAAATTTCATATATGTATGTATGTATGTATGTATGATGGCATGTCAGCACAATCCTGGTTATATAATGCCAACTGCAAGTTCAGTTTAAACATATAATGAAAAATTTGCGAACAACTTTGAGATGAATAACCCTTCAAAATGAAAGTAACTATGTGATCCTTTAAGATAAAATGCCAAGATCTTAAAAAGGTTGCAAAAATATGATGGTTTACAAATTTATAAAATCTTCAGGAAGATAAAACCCCTGCAAATAAAAGTATGTATTAAATGTATGTATTAAATCCATCTCTCAACTTTTATCACATTTACAAGGCACATTCCTTGCACAAAACACTGTAACCATTGCACCATTTATTATCTGATAGGCTCTTCTTATAGCCAAGACAGCTGAACAAACTCCCCACTGCCACACCCTGTACAAAACACTGTAACCCTTGCACTACCTATTACCTAATAATGTTTCTCCAATAGCCATGTAAGCTAAACATAGCTCACACCCTGTACAAAACACTGTAACCTCTGTGCTGTTTATTGCCTAGCATGTTCCTCCTACAGTCATGTCAGAGAGCCCTCATTCCTACCCACATTACAAAACACTGTAATCCTTGCACTATTTATTGCCTGGCATGTTCCTCCTACAGTCATGTCAGATGAACAAAGCCCCCATCCCTACCCACATTACAAAACACTGTAATCCTTGCACTATTTATTGCCTGGCATGTTCCTCCTACAGTCATTGTCAGATGAACAAAGCCCCCTTCCTACCGACATTACAAAACACTGTATTCCTTGCACTATTTATTGCCTGGCACGTTCCTCCTACAATCATGTCAGATGAACAAAGCCCCCATTCCTACCCACATTACAAAACACTGTATTCCTTGCACTATTTATTGCCTGGCATGCTCCTCCTACAATCATGTCAGATGAACAAAGCCCTCATCCCTACCCACATTAAAAAACACAGTAATCCTTGCACTATTTATTGCCTGGCATGTTCCTCCTACAGTCATTGTCAGATGAACAAAGCCCCCATCCCCACCCACATTACAAAACACTGTAATCCTTGCACTATTTATTGCCTGGCATGTTCCTCCTACAGTCATGTCAGATGAACAAAGACCCCATCCCTACCCACATTACAAAACACTGTAATCCTTGCACTATCTATTGCCTGGCATATTCCTCCTACAATCATGTCAGATGAACAAAGCCCCCATCCCTATCCACATTACAAAACACTGTAATCCTTGCACTATTTATTGCCTGGCATGTTCCTCCTATAGCTATGTAAGCTAAACAAAGCTCACTCATTTACAAAACACTGTAACCACTGTGCTGTTTGTTACCTGGTATATTCCTCCCATAGCCACATCAGCTACACAAAGCACCCACCCTGTACAAAACATGGTAGTCACCATGCTTTTTATTATCTGTTATGTTCCTCCCATTGTCAAGTTAGCTACACAGAGCACACCTCCTGTACAAAACACTGTAACCACTGTGTTGTTTATTACCTGGTACGTTCCTCCCATTTTGAAGTAAGCTACACAAAGCTAACCCCCGTACAAAACACTGCAATCACCATGCTGTTTTATTACCTGGTATGTTCCGCCCACAGCCATGTCAGCAGAACGATAATATGCAGCAGAGTACACTTTCTTCTCTCTAGTGTCTCGCATGATCTTGATACGTAGCTCGTCAAACTCTTCATCTCTCTGTATATATTCTTCCCGATATTCAATGACCCAGTTGGTACCACCTGGCATCCGGAATCCATGAAACGTATAATTGAACCATTGAGGATCATGCAGCATTGAGATACTCCGGGATGGACAAGCTTGTCCCTCATGCGAAGCCAGGTGTAGAAAAGTTCCTGTGCAAATTTAAGGATTCAATCAGCTGAATGCATGTGTGTATATATATATATATATATATATATATATATATATATATATATGTGTGTGTGTGTGTGTGTGTGTGTGTGTGTGACATGACTGGTAATTTACCTCAAACAACTATTTACTAGCTTGAAATATCAAAAACTGGGCATAATAATAATAATAATAATGACTATTTAAAGAGGGTGACAGTTAGTTGCATGGAACTAATCCTCCTTGGGGCCATCTAGTATATGCATATTTACATTTCAGGACACACACACACACACACATGCACATGAACACACACACTAATAATAATCTAAATTTATATATGGACATAATAAACAGAAAATTTGAAAAAAACATGCTCCAACTAGTCATCGAGTATATACAGAACAAAAGTGAGATAACAAAATGGAAGATTAGTGAATTTATACTTTGAGTTGTAATGTTTGTCAAATTGAACAGGTTCCACTTCATCCACCATATTAGATTATAATTAAATGGATTTGTATTTGTACTTTCTCTAATTTCCTTTGGGATTCTTTCCACATTAGTGATCCTAAATATCAAAAACTTTTCTGAATAGTTCTTTATTTGGATTTGGGATGGAACAGTGGTTAGATGAAATGATCTTAAATTGGAAGTGTTGTTCAGTTTTCTAGCATGAAATAGTTCATCGAGATATAATCAGACCATATTTTTTGGAAACTGTGCATAAGACTAGCCTTTCTCAAAAATATTTGTTCAAGAACTGTTAACATTTTAATATCATTCATTGCAATTGGGATGTTTTCAGCATTATCTAAAATGAGGCTGCAAGCTCTTTTTTTGCAAGCAGAATAATATGTAAATATTCTTGTCAGAAGTGTTTCCCTAGATAACCTTACAGTACTCATAAGCTTCCCATAATGCAACTGTCTGGCCATGATCATCTCCCAATTGTTCAAACACTGTACAGCACACACGAATTGAGTTATGAAAACTCATCTCCTGGACTTGTCAAACCCTTATAATTTAATGACTGCCCTAGGGTCCACTATACACATTACACAAGTCTTTCACCACCTCACATGCTTTTCAACTGTAATGTGCTGGTGCATCAGCACATATAAGACCTTTTAAATGAAATATGTGTTGCCTAGGCCATAATTAAAATCAGAAACAATACAATGATAATTAGCTTTAACTATTAACCTCAAGCACCTGTTTTAATACCTGATAAAAAAAAACATCCACTGGACATAACCATAAGCTGTGTTATGTATTTTTAAGGTTGTAACTCTGTTTGTTGGCAATCAATAATTAATTTTTAACAAGACGCCCAAGTAGGCCTGATATCACTCATTTGACTTATATAACTTAAACAGCTGAGTGTTTTTTATAGTACTATAGGAATATAACCTAGATCAGTGGTTCCCAACCTTTTCAAGTATGAAGACCCCTTCTTAACCTCCAAAAATGTTTGGCAGACCCTGACATGCTGATAGTTTTACTTTAGGCTTCCTTGAAGAAAAAAAAACAATGACCTCTGGGGATCCACAGCCCACAGGCTACAAACCACTGACCTAGGTTGATTGAATGAGTGATATTTAGCACCATACAAATGGTTATTTGTATGATCATTTAAAGGTGATAAAAGGTTTCGTATCAACCAACGATAAAAAAAATCAAACAGTTAAAAGTAAAATGATAAGATGGTAAGGGTAATATATAAAGCTTTCCAATCAATGTGGAATGTAAATGGCGTATGTTAATGAAAATTTAGATGAAAAGGTATTGAATAAAAAGGATGGTATATCATTACATAAAAATGCTCAAGGTGATAACATAAAGTTATATCTTAGAATAAATGTTTACTTCTTTCAGGAATTTTAAAATACAAGAGAAATGTATTGTATTAATAAGTTCCTTTACGACATACTGATTTTATCTTTCAAAAAAAATGACAAACTTTATTTAAAAGTATTGGTATAATTAACATGTAAAGTCTGTTGCTCTTAAATGAAATCATCTGAGATCTTGATGATAAAAACCCGTTTACCAAGGTTTATAAAATTTGGGTTTAATATTTAAATCTAACTTGGCCATATCAATTCTTGAAATATGTGCAAGTTTGACTTCTGACTTGGACTTTTAATGTTGCTTTAAAAAAATTTCAGTCATATCGCTATGATGTCTGCAGTGTGGCAGTTTATAGTGATTTCTAGCACTGGGGCATCATACTGCAGACATGTAGCATGATGCCCTCCCCATCACATTATCCTGACACCAGGCCGACCAGTCCTAACATTAATCTCTTAATGCTGAGTGCCTAGTGAGGCAGCTGTTAGTACCATTTTTATAAGTCTTTGAGATGACTTGTCCTGAATTTTGAACCCACGGCCTCCTGCATCCAAGGCGGATGCTCTAACTAGGCTACCAGAGTGGTCAAAATATGTGAGATTGACATCAACATTCATAATTAAACAACTAAGCAGACCCAGATGGAATAGTCATTGAAATTCAAGTACAATGCAACATCCTACATTGACATGATCATCAATGAAACATTTGAGCCTTTTTTGCCAAGGGTCTAACAGGAGTTGATAAATGTTAGTAAAAAAATAGAAAATTAAACTTGCAACTGTTTATGGTAAACTTATATTTCATAAACTAATCTGCCTATGAACCTTTAACAGTTGGAGTAATTGTTAGAAAATATGATGAGCATTAAATCTCTGTGTGTGTGTGTGTGTGAGATTTGGATTTTTAATGTAGCTTTAACAATTTTTCAGTCATATTGCTATGATGTCTGCAGAGTGACAGTTTATAGTGATATATAGTACTGAGGCATCATGCCACAGACATGTAGCTTGATGTCCCACCCAGTCACATTATTCTGACACCAGGCCAACCACTCCTAACACTAACCTCTTAATGCTGAGCTCCAAGCGAGGCAGCTGTTAGTACCATTTTTGTAAGTCTTTGGTATGACTTGGCTGGGGTTCGAACCCACAAACTCCCGCATCTGAGGCAGATGCTCTAACCACTAAGCCACCAGCGTGGTTGAGCATTAAATCTCAAGTCAAATCTGGGTACTAGCTCCCCCTGTGATTACTTTAACTAGCCTACTCTCTCCTATTTTCTGAAAAGTTTCTTCCTTCTACATAAAAGTGCCAGATTTTTAAGGCTATTATTTCAATCTTGGACAGAAAATTGCAAAACTTGTAATTGGCTTACCCTCCATGACAAATGGGTTATTCCACCAGACCATATCCTGTAGGAATTGGTTGCCATCAACAACGTAGCCATCTGTTGGGGATGAGCTGTCGTAGAGAACTGGTGTCGTTTCTGACTGTACCTCTAAACCAGCACCATTTTTCACGATCAGTTTGGCAAAGTATGGTGTGGACTTCTGTTAAAAAACCAGGACATGTGTTTACTAATTGCATATGTCACCAATGTAAAATAATAACTAATAAACTGACCAATTCTATCTCATACAAGATTCATGATAAACTGACCAATTCTATTTCATACAAGATTCATGACAAATTCTATCTCATACAAGATTCATGCTATTTCCTTTAAAAACAAAAGTGTAGAAATAACCTACTAAAAGTATAAGACCTGTTTACCTTATCATTAAGTTGTCATGAATCTTCTCTGTCATTTCAGGCAATTTTTCTCTCAAACAATGACATACAGTTTAACATCATCAACATCACAAAGCATTCATTACACTGTAGCCATTTTTAATGTTGTTGATCCTCCTTCGACCTTAACATCCATTGTTCATGATAGAATCCCAAATGTGACATGCAGTACACCCTCTGTCAGATTATGCATATGTGCACCAATAGTCATCAACAGAGAAACACATGTGGAAAAATGAATGAACATGATGGAGATGTGAATAATACTTGTCCCATGTTCATTTTGTGGAAAGTTGGCGGACAATACCCATAAAGAAATTTCTCGTGGATTCCATATGGAATACTTCAGGAATCTGTATGGAAGAGATATGGACTGAAAAACTTATGGAATCATACAATTTATTCCATATAAATTCCATAAATACTTCACAGCAAGTGAAAATTCCATATGGAATAAAGTTGCAACTTTAATCCATAGGCACTTTTTTCCATATGGAAAACAGGTTCATGTATTATAGCATCATGGAAAATACTCTCTGAAGAATCAATAACCGAAACTATCTGATTCAAATAGAAATATTGGTGGGAGTTAGAGCACATGTATATGTCAGTGTAGCTGATGTGGAAGGATGAATATATACACATATAAATTTGAAGAAACACATGCATGTCAGTTTTCTTTAAAATATTTCTACAGATGTTTAAAAACAGACAGAGACATGACCAAAAAAGCAGATAAAATGTAAACATGATCAGAAAATTTATATCTGGTAGTACAAGCATAGATGAATCTTTGGACTTAGAAAATCTGGTGCAAGGTGGAGTTTGGGCTTGATCTGATGTTTACTCTGAAAAATAATTTTGTTTGCTTCCTATTAAAATATGCTCTACAAAAATCATATCCTAGTGAAAATGTTACTGAAATTTCAGCAAAATTACAGTGAACATTTTTTGACATTCACTCAAATGTCCTTTTTCACTAGAAGTATGGTATTTTAGGAGATTTTACCAAAATTTCTGAAAATATCAGAATTATTTTGTGATTGAAATATCACTGACTCTGCCAATATTTCTGAAAATATAGTTGGGAATTTGTGATTGAAATTTCACTGAGAGCTTGTCAAAAATTCTGAAAACATAGTGATATTTTGTGATTGTAATATCACTGACATTTCAATAAAAAATATCAATAAGATATAATAAAATTTATTTTTTGTTTCTTGTACAATTTGAATGATTTTCAGCAGCATTTATATTTCCTATTTCTGATAGCTGTAATTGTATTGTTTATTTTGGGCACAATAATTTCTTTCCACATCTTTCCTTGTTATATTTCTTTTTCAAACTTTGTTGTTGTTGTATTTTTGTTTAACTTAAACTGGATTTAACTGCCTTCAAACAAGTTTTCTTGTTTTCCATTTTAAATCAGAATTTCGCTCTTCTCCTGACCCAAATCTAATTTTCCTCAATTCAGACCCATTTTTAATATTGTCTCTGTAACTTTTTAAAAAATAATGCTCTATACGGTCCCATTCCGCAGCAAGCTTTCTAATAAGTATTTGTTCAGTTTTGTATTCAAAAATGATCATTGTAATGAGCTTTCTGATTGGTCAAAATTTTGTACTTTCCCAATGAATCGTTCAGTAATGGAAGCTGATGGGAATAAGCTTGCTTGCTAAACATGGCGGTTCGAATTTTCGAGTGGGACAGAAGACTGAATAACCATTTGAAAAATGTGCGACAATGAGAATAGCTTGAATGCAAAGTCGATGGGAATGTAATTGGTCAATCTGTATGAAAACTGAACACCAGAACTAGCATTTTGCTTTTTGTGCCACAAAGGGCTTTAAAGTAGTGGCTAACATGCTAAATAGGACAAGGAATTGAACCAGGATGATTTCAAAGTTACATAACTATAAAACTGATTAAACTTCCAGAATGAATTTAATGAGGGACAACATACAGATCAACTGGTGGGAATTGTTGCTAAATACCCATGTCTATCAAAGATAGTCATACCTTTGCAGAATTTTCTTGGCCCACATGTAAAATCATCTTTCAGTATCATGTGGGATTATTGTGTATATTATCAAAATATTCTGTGTGTGTTAGAATTCATTGTAAAATAAGAGTAATTATATCATGATAAACGTTTGTCACAGCTGCATATGGAACAAGGACTAATTCAAGAGACCACAACAGCATCATAGTTTGTACATTAATAAAAAATCAAGTCTGCAGTACAAGTGACATAAGGCAGGCTCCTAGCATTTATTCTTTTCATAATCAATGTCTCAAATGGATGCTTTTCAGTAAATTTGCATTATCTTCACAGTTGAATTTTTCAATGCAGATTAATATTTTATGTTTTATATATGTTTATGTGTTCACAGTTGTCTGTGCATATATTCCAGGCTTGATACTTTGATTTTTAAAATCACTTTCTTAATAATTATCTAGTGTCAAGCCAGATTCTTCACATCATATTGTACATACTGTATATATTGTACATAACAGATAGAAGGCTTCAAGGTAGATTAGTTGTGTAACTAACTGAGTTACCTTCTCTAAATAAAGTCTATTATTATTATTATTATTAACTTCCATATCTCTTGCCTTGGATGTCATATAATTACATCTGTATATTTTTTTCATGCTTAAATATCACCTTGGTTAATAAAGTCCTGTTTAATTCATATCCATTATTAATTTGAAACCTTCTGAAATGTCTGAAAAACTACTGTAACTTCAGTAAAATACTATATAATGATCAAATTTTTTGCGAAACCTCACAAATATTTCAGTGAAATTTTAGTGAGATCTCACCACAATTTCAATTAAAGTTTTGGTCAAAATATATGTGAAATCTCGCCTAACTTTTCAAAGAAATGAAAAAGACTTAAGTGATGCCATCATGGATTAAGTTTTGTATGCAAGAAAGAAAATGAGGACAAGAAAAACCTAAATCTTAATTGATAATGTCTCTCAAAATAATCCATTTTAAAAATGATTGTGAATATTTATCATTGATTCCCAATAATGTCTAAGAATCATTAGGCAGTTTATTAGAAATCTGAAACAGATTTTTTATGGTTTAGGCAGAAAGCACTTTAAAACCCTGTCTGAAATCCACTTTAGGTACGCCTGGAAAATTTAATATGGGATGGACCATTACGAAATTCCATATGAACTATTTACATATGGACCATTCACAAATTCCATATGGTATATTTCCCAATTCCATATAGATAATTCACAAATTATCTATTGCCAAATTCCATATGGCTTATTCACAAATTCCATATGGATTATTACCAAATTGCACATGGAATTTTAATTTTATTCCATATGGACAACCTACAGATCTCATGGATTAATTTGCATATTCCATGGGATTATCCTTACAGAGTATGTAAGGAATCCATAACATTTCCTTATGGATACATTGAAATCCATAAGAATGGTTCAGCTTTAGAATAAAAATGTCAACAGGAATATTTCTGTAAAAGTACGTATGGATTCCATGTCCAATCCATGTGGAAAATTTTGTACGGGTTAAGGATCTTCATACCTCTAGTTTAAGCTCCACAAATTCATATGATGAGTAATTTCCAATAAGTTCAATCCAGTTCACTACCATTTCTTTTGGCCCTGTGTCACCACACCAATTTTGTTTCCATAGAGATATGGTGCATGAGTAGATCCCAGAGACGTCGTCTTCATAACCCTCCCAAACTATTGTGAGGGAGTCATTCTTGGATGTGTAGCTTATGGGCTGAAATTATATATATATATACATTTTACTGAGTTTCTTGACTGTATTAGTAACTTACAGACAATAATTAAAACAGGCAAAGTTGACATTAAAGTAACAAAATAAGGTAAAGTGTCAGATGACATTAAAATATGGTTTACTTTGCTCAAAGCCAAGCAAAACTGTTCAACAACTGTCAGTTGGCAATGGATGATAATAAAGAGTTTCAATGAATTATGACTCTTGAAAGGATTACTTGTGATTGTTTCAAATGAACAGTGATGAAAACAAATTAGCCAAATTATACAAGAACTAAAATCCATCAAAGATGATATATGTCACAACACAACTTCTCCTGAATTATTCCACACAACACTTACCATGTCAAAGTAAGGACCAGCCCTAAGTCTACCCATAACTGGTAGAGTGATGTCAACTGTAAATTCAATGAAAGTCATTCCGCATTCTCCAGACTTGTCAGTACCTGTAGTGTAATCAGAGAAACAGTCAAAATTATTTAAATATATAACATAATATGGAGAAAAATTGTAATTAGTTTTTCCTTTCATCACACACACAGACACAAATGGAAATATACAGAAAGATTAAATTCACTAGTATGCAATCCTTCATTGCAGATGAAATTATAGAAAATAATATAAATTCAAAATGATTTTGTACAGTGCACATTTAATTCTTTAATTTGTTGAATTTTCCTGAAGTATACACAAAATTGCCCCCCCCCCCATTAGGAAACATAAATTTGACTAGTAAGTAAAAGACTGCATTTCTATGTCCTATTACAGAAAAAAAAAAAACATTTAATTGCAAATGTTCTTGTGCAAATGCCTTTTGTATTTCTGTAACTTGCTGAATTCTTGTAAAGAATAGCCTAGGAAAACAAACTGTACATGATTAGGGAGGATGAGAGAAATAGATAACAGGTTTCCATTAAGGTAGCTGGGCGTCAATTTATCTTGGGTTTAAATTCACTGAAATTACAAGAAGGAGTTTACATTATGTATAAATAATAAATAATCTTACCCATGACCCAGGCAAAGTATGTTGCTCCTTGGGTAAGCTGAAGCTTGGTCAGTTTTTTAAATGTGTTTGTTCCAACATTGATAATATCCATGACATCAAAGAGTAGTGCCCTCTCTGCTTTGGGAACAGTCCCGCCTTCAAGCTATAAACCATAAAAAAAGTTTTAAAAAGTAAAAATCTTTTAAAAATGCACAATTACAGCAGGCTTTAAATTTAATGGGATTAGCAATATAATCTATGTCATCAGTTACATGTAGCAAGTGAACATTTTTGGAAGTACTGATTAATGAGTTGGGTAAATTTGCTCTCAATGTAAGTCCATGAACTTTTTAACATATCAGAAAAGACTGCATTACTAACTGCAATGATAAGTACTGTTCTATGTGATACACTATGTAGTGAAATAAAACTTTAACATAAATTTTGAATAAAGAAGCTAGGATAACATACTGACCACCATTAAACAGGTCAATAAGAGGTGTAATGGTCCTTAGAACATTGTATTCACTTTAACAAGGTCTATAATTAACTTTAACAGTTTAAGACAGGTCTATAGTTGTATATTATTAGATGACATTTAATAGTTTTTATCTCACTGATATTACAACATCAGAATATAAGTAATTGGATTAGTAATATAAGTAATTGGATTAGTAACATAAGTAACTGGATTAATACTATAAGTAATTGGATTAGTCAAATCTGAATAAATGGGGATAACTTGAATGATAGATAAAAAAAGATAATTGATTTTTAACATACATAGTTTTTACAGTTTGTGTCATTGGGCTGCGTTTGTGTGGAAAGACCCAGATAGTACAGCATCATCTCAACCTCTGACATGAAATTATCCCACTGAATTTCCAGTACTGTGTCATTGCTGACATATCGTGGCATCAGAATAGTTCCAGCTGAAAAAAAAGCCATGTTCATTGATATCATCTAGGACAAAAATTATAAAGCAAAAAATTTGTTTAAACTATTAATGCTCATGATCTAATTACACCGTGAAGTACAAAATAGACTGATCACTTTAATAGGAATAATTGCCTTTTTTTCTCATTCCTATGTAACTTATCTGCCTGATGCAAGTTGTATGTATAAGAAAGTTTTATAAGATGTTTGTCCCAAGCAAATTAATGAATACATCATACTGTATAACGTTTCTGACATAAGTGATTTTTGTATTGTTTTAATATGAAAAAAATATAAATATACACTAACAATATTTAACAAAGTTTTAATTGACAATAAATGATTCATTATAATACAATATTTAACAAAGTTTTAATTGACTATGAATGATTTATTATAATACAACATTTAACAAAGTTTTAATTGACTATGAGTGATTCATTATAATAATTACTTGGTACTTTATGTAAGACTGCTATAAAAGTTTTGAAAAATAACATTGCTCTTCATCAATTACTTACGCTCCACACCACCATTAAAAGCCACAGTAAATCCATTTGAACTGGCCTCAGCCTTAGTATTTGCAGCACTGAAGGCTCTAACAGTGAAATAATAAACTCCTTTTACAGGCACAAGATCAAGGTTATAGAAGGTCACTGTGGTATTGAGGTACACATTTGTAAATGGAACAACATCATCTCTAGTATTGGGGAATCTTCTGTCTGTTCCCAAGGCAACCTCATAGTAAGCCACTTTCTGATTGGGCGGAATATCCACATTAGCCTGTGACTCTAGTCCTGACTCTCCTGCAATGGTAACAAAAGATCAACTAGGATGATTTGCAATAAGTGTATAAACTAATGCAAGACAGAGGCTCCGACTATTGCTCGTTTACATGTAATTTTCCAAATACAGTTCTCCATCTTTATTAACCCTTTACCTCATAGAGCATAGTTACAAAGTGCAGCGTGCTATAAACAGAACACCTGTTACCTAGTCAACTCCATACGCATACGGTTTCCTGTGAACTGTTAAGCAGTGTAGTGTATGTTACGTTTAACAGCAATTTTAACCATTTTACATTTTTGGTCAACATCTATTATATGTGGAAAAATTTAAGAGGAAAGCCTGATTGTTATAGCTGTGTAATTATTTATCATGGAAGAATTTTTTTATGTGCTTTAAAATCTTGAGAGAACTCGTTCACCGTCATGTCAGTGAGGCTGTGTGACCAACCGTAGCTGCCATTTCTTATATTCGAAATTTACAAGTTTTTCGTCTGCATCTACATCACTAAGTCATCTGAATTTGATAATTTATAAAAACTAATTGCTGCCTACATCAATATCAGAGCCTTTACCTAGGTTACTGAATCTTTCATAGCTGTGATTCTAATCGTGAAAACTTCGTAAGTACTGAATGAAATCTGCCACCGCCATTTTGGAGAGTGGAGATTACGACCCAGTTACTTTAAATAGCAGATATCGACCAGTGCATAAACAGTGACCACGTGATCTGACGTAATTGTCATTGGCAGAAATGAATGTAGTATCTAATAGGGGGGTTTTCCCCGAAGGTGGCACTACAAAAACCAGCTCCAAATGGCTGATGTTTACAGCAGGCGTCAAAAGGCACTTCCATGCAAATGGAGTAGAGGCATCAAAAGGCGTTTCCTTGTGAATGGAGTAGAGGCGTCCAAATACGCTTGCATGAGGTAAAGGGTTAAGCAGTTGTTGGGGTCCATAACTGTTGGCTGTCTTGTGTATTAAATGTCCACATAATGAAGACTGAAATGAGGGTGGGAGGTAGAAGGAAAAGGAAAATCAAAATATCAGATATCTTGTGTAATAAATTATAATTTAATTGGTTAAATGTTGTTTAAGTAATACACAGTGCATCCTTCTCTGGCCCCTTGCTGGGCCCCTCTTTATCTATTATGATTTCTCTGTCCAGACATGATGTCATTACAGCCAATATATGTTAATAAGCAAGTAACTAAATTTAGATGTGTTGTCATGTTGAACCAATCAGATGACTGAGTTGGAGGTGAGGGACCTTCGTTACATTCACACTGCTCCATAGTCACAGGGCCCCCTTCACTTTGTTTGGGCCAGTGCCAAGTATCATGCATTCACAACTTTGCTTTTGACCCCCAATTTGTGTCAGTACTTAAATGTACTCAAATATTATCCCCATATACTTCATACCTGCTTCTTACGGAGCATGTATGGATCATCAACTGATGTTTGTTATCACAGCAATCCTCAGGATCAGACTTGTTGAGTTTCAGTCATCAGTGTCCCTGTATACCTCACATCAGCCCCTTGCGGCTCCACATACAGGTGTCGGACACTCTTCACAACCCTACAAACTCACCCAAGTCTCAATTCCTGAGGTAGTCCCATAGAAACAATTCAGAGCTGGGCTGGTGCAGTGTGCTGTGACAGGATTTGCCCCCATTATGCCAAAGATTATTTGTATTTACAATAAAATTTATACTGAACCTATGTATTGTGTGTTATTTAAATTGTAATTTAATTGGTTAAATGTAGTTTAAGTAATACACAATGCATCCTTCTCTGGCCCCTTGCTGGGCCCCTCTTTGTCAACTATGGTTTCTCTGCCCAGACATGATGTCATTGCTGCCAGTATATGTTAATAAACTAAATTTAGATATGTTGTCATGTTGAACCAATCAGATGACTAAGTTGGATCATGTGATCAAACATTGTGTCAGTTAGGGCGTCATTCATATAATTGAAACACCTGTAGAGATGCATTCCTTTCAGTGCAGATGCTGCATTTAATCTTTAACATTATTTGCGGAAAGAACCACCCACCACCCCTCCTTCTACCATGTTGTTTATTTGGGACATTTCTTGTATAGCATACTGTTCCAGCTCTGTTCTGGGTGGCCTTTGTCAAATCGACTAATGTTTATTATCATGGCAATCCTAAGGATCAGACTTATCGAATTTTGGTTATCAGTGTTCCTATATACCTCGTATCCGCCACTTGCAGCTCCACATACAGATGTCTTACATTCTTCACAACCCTACAAACACCCCAAGTCTTTCTTCCTGAGGAATTCCTATAGGAACATTGCCAAGCTGGGCCATTGCCAAGTTTCATGCATTACCCACTTTGCTTTTGATCCCTAATTTGTGTCAGTACTTAAATGTACTCGACTATCATGCTCATATACTTCATACCAGCTTCAACCTGTTTAACCTGATGAAAGACAGAGACAAGAAGATGACAAAAATGAAAAAGGTATAAGTATTGAAATACAGGTCTGGACATAAAAGCAGATTTCCTTCCTAAATGAAATTAGAAAGTAGCTCCAAAGGTGATATTGCCAGTGTGGTAATAAAAGTGGTATCACCACAGTGGTGATCACATTATTTCTCCCACTGATGTATTTCAATAACTCACCATGAAATATTTAATAAACTAATGTAACAACCACCTTTGATAAATATAATTAAAATGAGGTAACAACCACCTTTGATAAATATACTTATCAAAGCATCAGTTACATAAAATTATAATGTCTGACTAAATGACAGATTTTGAAATTCTAATCCACAAAATAAAAGAACTCACAAACTCGCATGTGTGTGATTCATTTCAAATCAAATGACATCAGAAACATGTAGTTATTCACAGATAATCACTCAACATGTGTATTCCTGGATTCCATACATTAATTCACCTCAAATCTATATGATTTTACTGTTAGGTAATAAACAGTTCCTGTTATCTGATTTCACTCTTAAATTTAACTGATTTCACAATTAAGTGGCAGTGTAATTGGTTTACTGGACTTTATTAGTGGGCACATTGTGTACATGAGCATCCATCAGTGACAGTTGTTTTCTGCCTAATGACTGCATAATACAACAGGCTGCATTGGAGCAATTATGTCAATGAGAAGCTATCACTGACAGTTGCTTTCTGCCTACTGACTGCATAATACAACAGGCTGCATGGGGAGCAATTATGTCAATGAACATCTATCACTGACAGTTGCTTTCTGTCTGAAGATTGCATAATATGACAGACTGCATTGGAGTAATTATGTCAATGAGCATCTATCAGTGACAGTTGCTTTCTGCCTATTGACTGCATAATACAACAGGCTGCATTGGAGCAATTATGTTAATAAGCATCTATCTGTGACAGTTGCTTTCTGCCTATTGACGTGTAATACAACAGGCTGCATTGGTGCACCTCTGATGCTAGTTTTGCATCATATGTACAATGTACAAACTAATTGTAGGCCAATGTTTATCAACACATCAATGGCTAGAGTACACAGTAAACAACATGCATATCTTAAATGTGCCTGTGTGATCAGTGAGGTTTGTTTACTGAGGTCACGAGGCTGATTGCTGGAGTACCTTTAGTGCTCAAGGTTGTCCTGTCTAAAACAATAGACGATACGTATCAACTCGTACATGTAATTCTACTGGCAATAAGCTAAAAATACCATTTTACAGCTTAAATCTACAGCATTTGACAATTAAAAAATTTAAACAAAAGTTTAAAAATTACCCGAAACATGCATAGTACAGTGTAACCCCGCTATAGCACACTCTGTTATAACACAAATTTGGATATAACACAGTCGTGGTATGGCTTCCGAAATTTCATATACATGTATTTTCATGTACACAAAAATAATTTCTTTCTTAAAAGTATGAAAAGAAACCTAAAAAGTTTATCCTTTTGGGGAGGAGATCGCATATGAATAATACAAGACAATTGTGGCATGGCTTCTTAAATTTTATATGTATTTTTCTCCTAAATGAAGAAATAGTGTTTTCTTCTTAAAAGTACAAAAAATAACATGTATAAAGTTTATTCAGGGATTGCATAGAGTTTTGCCAATGTCACAAACTGCAATCATTTTTCCTTATTGACAGCAAAATATACCATCTGGCAATCTTTTTTGTTGGTGACATTGCTGGCTGTTTAAACTTGTATATAAAACCATTGCTTTGGAGTGGAGAAATTCAGAGGACCCATGAAAGGAAGCCGCAAATTTGATATAAAATGCACTGAAATTAATCTGTTGTTCTATGAACAAATTCTTTGTCCATATTAACAAACCATTTTAACAGTGCATTGTTATATCATAATCCACTTATGTTTATATCTAGCATGAGTGTACTGTATGCTGTCTTTCATCGGATTTTCGCCGCTCGCTAGTAATTCATATATTTACAAAGACTGACATTTGTATGTGGATGGTAATTAAAATTCCTCTTCTTTTCACTCAGAATTAAATCCTTCAGAACTCACATTTTCTGTAGTAATCCCTGTCATCAGACCAGAACACCTTTGTCTCTATTGTCCGTTGACCTTTTTTTAAAGTTTTGATGAATACATGGAAGGTAGAATCACTCTACCAGAAATGTAAAAAAACACACAAAAAAACCCAAGATCTTACTTGTTGGTCTATTCAATAGGTAGGGAGGAACAGTGACTACAAACAACCAAATGAGCGCCAATTCCTTTTTAAAAATGTACCCATTTAAAACAGTTTGCTGAAATTTCAAAGAAAACCGATTACCTTTGAAGCACCGATTGTTTAGAAAATGTACATAACAAATGGAAAAATAATCAGTCTTACTCATGCAATACAATTATTTGATGTTAATTGCTGTCACAATAAGAAATGGGCATTTGTTTGGTTCTCCAAACATGTCCTTTAGCCATGACTTAAATAATTCAAGTACCCTTCATAAAAGAAAGCCCACTACAATCTTCAATAAAAACAAAGAACTTTTCTTTAAAGGAAGTCAGTACCAAACTTAAATAAAATCAATGGAATCTGATGATTGCTTCACTCTCCAACATGACTGGAACATGTTTACTGTGCCGTGAAAGTTTCCTTTTTGCAGGAATAAAAAAGTATGCTTACAAATGCTACCAACAGCGGCTTAAAACACAAACTAACTTTTACGACTTGGGATGTACTGAAAAGCAAATGTGCTTCATCATTCGTTACATGATTCTGCTATTTTGTTCCACTGAATTCAGACCTATATGACCTGTGACAAAATTATTGAATAATTTAAATGTGTGTGTGTGTGTGCATATTTTTGATGGAATTACTTGTTTTGTGGATTCAATGTTGGTGATGAGATTCTCAGGTTAGTACAGTGTTGATACTCTATTCATGCTATACATCAGACATGTATATATAAACAGCATACACATATATGTACCAATGTGTGGTTCTCTGAATAAAGTAAAATATTATATATGCCTTCTCTTTTTTCACTACAAGTGTATTTCTCTTTTAATATGCATAGATATAAGATGGTAAATGTGCCAATGAAGCACATATTTTTACGCCTGCATTTATTACCTACCCCTCCCCACCCTTATTTTTGGGTACATGCATCATTTTCTTCAGCTAACTGACCTGGTTGCTTATATGTTTCAGTCTATAACATGGTTGGGTTCTATGACTCCAAACTAACGAGTTATAGTGGGGTCACACCGTATTTTTATGCATTCGAATGCAGTATAGAAATAAGCCAGAACCAGTCAACTGGGGTGAAAAATGTTCCAATAGGACAATGGCTAGTGCAATGATGCAAGGCAGAGCAATATAACTAGAACTGTGAAGAAAGAAACAGTTGATGTGTACACACCAAGCTGTTAACTGATTGTGTTATTGTTGAAATTTAGGGAGTTTAAGGCCAAATCTGGAATGTGTTTCGAGGTGTTCTAAGGGATAAAGGTTGGTTTATGATATCATCTGAGCCTTGGAGGAAAATCGACAGACCTTTGGCAGAACAGTGATAAAAAGGAGAGGCTGATCATAACAAATGCTTTCAATAGGCAAACTAGGATACGTATTTTGATTTTTTGTCATGTTTAATTGTTACTGTATTGTTCAAGATTTTTCAGAGGGATATTTAAGGACAGCTCTTACATTTTTTGTTCACGTCAAAATGCTTTAATGTGCTTCCTCTCAATGCTATACAATAATGAACTAAAACCTCAATGCTATACAATACGGAACTAAAACCTCAATGCTAAACAATATGGAACTAAAACCTCAATGCTATACAATATGGAACTAAATTCTCAATGCTATACAATACAGAAGTAAAACCTCAATGCTATACAATACGGAAGTAAAACCTCAATGCTATACAATACTGAACTAAAACCATAATGCTATACAATACTGAACTAAAACCTCAATGCTATACAATACTGAACTAAAACCTAAATGCACATCTCATATGACAGTAAGCTTGATCCCATGGCAAAAGGGGCAAACATGCATGTCACTGAATGAACTGTCTAAGCTTCAATATGATTCATCTCAAATATTAAAGAAAATCCATTAAGCAATAAGGAAAAATCAGCAAATGAAAAGAATCTTTTGCCAAAACCTTACTGCAGATTTTTTTTTACTGTGACCTTGACCACAAGGTCATAGGGTTGAGTGAGCATGTCACAGATTGAATGATAATAGCTTTACAATGGTTAATGTCACATATAATGTGAATCTATCCAAGGGTTTAGGAAATATTAGCTACTTAGCAATTTAATGAAAATCTTACTGCAAATCATGTGCAACCAGGACCTTGACCCTAAGGTAAAAGGGGCAAGTGAGCAAGTAATATAATGAATTGTCTTAGCTTTATAAATACTCATGCAAAGTCTGAAGAAAGGTTTAAAGAAATATATGCTGTGCAGGAAAACTAACTGCTATGTCTCGCAATTCACTAATGTGGGTTTGACATAAAGGCAGGGTCTGCATATCAAGTCTTACTGAAATGAAAATCTCAGTCAAAATCTTCACAAAAGTGTTGATAACAACACTCTTGCTGCCACCACTCCTTGAATGCTGACTGCTATATCTCACAATTCTATCAATGCTAGCTAAAAAAAAAAGTGCAGAATCAAGAATCACTCTTATCTTTTCCAAGAAAGACTAATGGCTAAATTATTGTGGCAGTAATTCTAACCTGTTAAGGGATCCACTCGTTTAATTGCATCTCTAGTTAGGCCAAATCCTTCCCAATTAGCAGTGACTTTCGTATTGTTGTTCAAAATAGGTAGGTCATATCCAATGAGATCGCCATCATACACTGCACCGGCTGTGAGTGGATCGACTTTGACTGTCACTCCATTAGATCGAAGAATATACTGGTATCCTATCGCATTGGTCACACGAACCAAAGTGTAGTAGCGATTATCAACAATTAAATTCAGGTTGTTGTTGATGCCAATTGTTTCCACTGAAAATAGAAACAAAAAACAGGCATAACAAAAGTTTTGTTCTTTGAACATTTGACCCTCCCCTTTTCCCTGAAATTGACAGCCTTCGTCTTTACCCCAATTGCAGAAAGTGGAAAACTCAATTGTGCTTATATGAAACTGGTAACAGGCAAAACTATGGATGGGCAACATCATAACAAAATACACTCCAAGTATGGTGTGTGCACAAAAAATGTGAACTAAATACACTACTCTGTACACTGGTCCAACACAATAACAAACATTCCTACAACAGATTTCTAGAAATAGCAAAATTAATTAAAGCCTTCATTTAAAATCATAAATGATAAACTAATATCAACAAATTAATTATAATTTAATATATATTTTATATAACACAAAAAATTCCTTATGTCATATATATATATATATATATATATATATATATATATATATATATATATATATATATAATAAGAATCTTTAGCTTTCAAGATTTTAAAGTCTTACTTTAACTTTTGCTCAGTATCGAGCTTACAGTGTGCTGATTTAAATAATCACCTTAACACACTTACCTGTTTTAGTTTGAACTTTTCCAAATATATAAACAGGAAGGTTGTTTTATTAACCTTTCCTTTCCTCTAATAAACATAATATATTATAATACTTAACTCGATGCCAATCACAGGTATAAACTTAGATGAAACTGTAGAACTTAAAAATGTCTTACCTCCAACAGCAAGGAACTCCTGTTCCTGTTTACCATCTAGTCGGTGAATTGCCCACTCAAACTTGACTGCTGGACAGGGATCCCCAGTTGTGTCCCACATAGCACTAATTGTTGTTGTGTCTGAAGTGAAATCTCTGAAACAGAGAGGAAGCAACACTGTTATGCTGTCATGAAAGTGTTCTTTATTGGCAAACAATAATGTAATGAAATCTAGTCTACCTACTGAGACCACTTCTATCAGGCCAGCACTGAACTTGCCAGGCACAATGATACACTAACAATACATACAATAATTTTCCAGAAGAAAAATATTCAGAAAAATTTATCCTTTTCTTAAGTACACAAATGATCCAGGCAT
Organism: Sinohyriopsis cumingii; assembly: GCA_028554795.2. Classification (NCBI taxonomy): domain Eukaryota; kingdom Metazoa; phylum Mollusca; class Bivalvia; order Unionida; family Unionidae; genus Sinohyriopsis; species Sinohyriopsis cumingii. The sequence continues at coordinate 86,716,051 of CM068838.1, forward strand.
AGATAAAAGTAATAATTTTGTAGTGTTCAGATGAATCAGGACAATGATGGTATAATACTTCATTAATGTCAAACACATCCCATTGTTTAATACATGTACCTGCATGCTAAAAAAATGTTCCTGCTTATTTCCAAATGTTGTTGTCAGTAAATGTTGCCAAGAAATATTAGATGAAATGAAACAATTTGAATGATCAAATGACAAAGTTAGACATGAAGGTATTATTGTTCCTATGATCATCTTCATTCCTTTTTCTGATTAAATGACAATTACAAGTTATCTGCTTTTTAACTGTTGCATAATTGTGTATTTAATAACACATTATCTACAAGACTGTTGAAGAGACTGAATTGGTCTGCTGACAAAAAATAACTGCATTATTTCATGAGAAGTCAAGTTTCTTCCCTCAATTACATTTTTTAAAGTGCTGATTATTGGAATCATCTCAGATATTCATGCAAGCTCAAACATATTTCTTATATGTTCAAATTAACATGTTCATAAGAATAGCAAAAAAAATCTTTTTAATACCCTTGACATCACCAAACTCCTATGAAATGTGGTCAAGAGTCTAAAGTGTTTTCAAATCATAAATACAACTACAACAGATTGCAATAGTTTCTTTGACGTTGGTGGATCATGACACAGTCAAACTTTCAATACAGGATGACAGGAAAATGAAACAATAACTAAACAATATAAATTGTATGTAAATTAACATTGTCTTTTTTTATTATTGTGTAAGAAAAGTACACAACAAAACCGATTAATCCACAACTATCATGATGCATGTGCTTTTAAATTCCATTTCTAAATGAGTCTATCAGGAGACAGCAGTTATTAATTGTTAGCCAGGTAGAAAATATTATAGAGATAACAATGTATGTACATTTCAATTCATTCTGGTAAATAGTGGGTTAATTTTGCCTGAGTAATATCTGAGTATCATCACTTACCCTATGCAGTTATTATTTACCCAAATCCTTTGAAAAAATGGTCAGTTTCATAGTGATTAATAAAAGACACCCATACATTGAAGGGTTTACTGCATCTGAACATGTGAAAGAATGACAGAAAGAAAAGACAAGGACACGGCCTGCATGTTCCAACCATGATCAAAGCATGGTTAATGAACGTGTGACCTGACCAAAAGAATGAAGGTTCAGTGAGCAGGCCATAAAAAGAACTATCTGTTTCATAAGAAAACAGGACTTAATGCAAACATTCTATGACTGTAACACTGACCACATGGTCAAAAGGGTGATCCATGTATGAATGTATAACTCAGGATTAAAGGCACTTCTGCGCAATGATGGCTATTTGGTGAAAATTGAAAGTAAAGTTGTAAATATGAAGACTTGTACAAAAACTTTAGGAAGATAAACCTTTGGAAATAAATGTAGGCATAAAGTACGTAACATAATATAAAAAAGGTAAAGGTGGCAAAATTCTGTACAACATAAATAAAATAAAAGGTAAAGGTGTCAAAATTCTGTAAAAATAAATACAATAAAAGGTAAAGGTGTCAAAATTCTGCACAAGATAAATACAATAAAAGGTAAAGGTGTCAAAATTTTGTACAAGATAAATACAATAAAAGGTAAAGTGTCAAAATTCTGTACAAGATAAATATATACAATAAAAGGTAAAGGTGTCAAAATTCTGTACAAGATAAATAAAATAAAAGGTAAAGGTGTCAAAATTCTGTACAAGATAAATAAAATAAAAGTGAAATTGGCAGCTCCTTATGGTTATTTTCACATCCTTGACTACAGAGGTAAATTGGAAGAAGCAAAATTGGCCATTAACTTTTTTTGAGTATTTTTTAAAAATATTTACAGTTCACTTTTTACACTTTAAAAAGTTAGTATTGTCTATTCTGGCAAAATTCATTTCCCAATTTTTAATAGCACACAAGTGTGTGCATTTGGGACTAGTTTAAGTTCACTTTTCAAGCACATGGGAGCAGTCATTATGATGAGCTGTCTACTTATAGGCAGTGCATTGTTTTCCTAATACGACAAATAAAGACATTTCAACCACTGTACATGAAAGTAACATTGATTTATGCCAACATTCTCTCCACAATGCTTGTTGCAAAATACACACAACTTCACTTTATATCAGTTCCAGTTTCAGAAGTATTTAAGAACTGTAGAGAAGAACCATCAGGAGCAAATGGGTACTCTAAATGGGTATAATAGGCACTCTAAATGGGTATAACAGGTATTCTAAATGGGTATGATAGGTATTCTAAATGGGTATGATAGGTATTCTAAATGGGTATGATAGGTATTCCAAATGGGTATAATAGGTACTCTAAATTGATATAATAGGTATTCTAAATGGGTATAATAGGTATTCTAAATGGGTATAATAGGCACTCTAAATGGGTATAATAGGTATTCTAAATGGGTATAATAGGTATTATAAATGGGTGCTATTGGTGTGTGATTTAATTTTGTTTGTAAAGCTGAAGCATTTAAGTTGAAAGCATCTCACAGTCTTAAACACTTATCATAGATTTCTTCGCCATAAAGGTATTAGTTAGGCTCTCAATTGCATGAGCCGCCCCACCCACTATAAAAAGTGAGCTATTTTAAAAATGCTTATTGCATTTTCTCAACATAGCAACGAATGTTATGCTTAAAGAGAGGAGCCAAAAACATAACCTTCTATTCCTGAGATGTCACATAAATTTTACAATTTTAACTTGGATGGAATGGGTCAGGTTCAAAGAAATAAAATGTCAAAGGTAAAATGTCTGCTAATAAACAAATCTGCTTTATCATCCTGTTTTCCTTATTTTTATTAAAAATGAATGTCAGAAAAGAAACAATTTCATATACTTTTTAAACCTAATCCAACAGTTTAAATTTAAGTTTATTTTGCTTATGTGTTCTAAGATTTTTAATTTACCCATAATTAAGGATATTTCTCAGACAATACTGCCACAATGTATATTGTATAAGCAAAAGCAAGATAAACAAAATTAGATTATTTTCATAGATAATGTCAGTAGTAAGATACCAATTACTTGAGAAAATCACACTTAATGTGAAAAAAGAGAAAAAAATAATGCACAAATATTCATATTTGTCTTAAGGTTAAGCAACAATATGTGGAAAGAAAATTTCACAAATATAAGAACATGAAAATCGCTATTGGAAAATAGCATGCCTCATATAGAACATACTGTGCACAGATAAGGTGGGATTGTGTGTATTGGATGCATGATTCATGCATACCACCTGAAGTGTGGACCTTGGCCAATATGCATATGTAGATATGAGGTGGCATTGTGTGTATTGGATGCATGATTCATGCATACCTCCTTAAGTGTGGACCTTGGCCAATATGCATATGCTGCCTGTGACCACTGACAGTGGAATACATTTTTTCCAAATGTGTGGACTTAGAGCAAGTGAGGCACAATTTGATGTAAACACAACTGAAAAAAGTTTGTGATGATGTACCATCTGAGAAAATCTTGAACTTTCTGGGGAGTGTAGTTTAAAAAAATGTCACCATATGTTTTTAAGATTTTGTGTTTGTTGAGAGGTACACATATGAAGGAAGGCCAAACTGTATACAAGTTACATCAAAATTACATTCATAAATCATACACCAAAATAAAGGGAATTAGGGTTGTGAAGTAATTCTTCTAAAAGATGGCTAAGATCAGAACATGTAAACAAACTGCATGGGGCTGTAGTTCCTGCAGTTGTTTCCCCCCAGAGACTGTCATCTGAACAAGTCATTCTTTTTTTTGCATATACAGTCTTGGCAGGCCTAGACTGGATAATCACGTGATCTAAGTATATATGGTCCATTCCAAAATAAATGTGGTGGCCTCTTGAATGGTAGGTTGAATAAAGTTTCATGGATTGTATAGTCATGCCACCAACACCTATTTCATCAAGCTGAATTATTGTGAATTCATTAGTTTTGTAAGGTTACCAATCTTTGTGGATTCTGTCCTTGGTACAAGCTACAACTTTAAAGACCCAATGTGCAATGATCCTTCTAGAGAAACAATAATATGCCTTCCTTGATTGAAAATTCTGGTACCAATTACAATTTAATTTTTTGGCAAACAATGACAACTGATACCTGCTACAAAAATTTATTCCCAGTATTTGCACTTGATTTTACAACAAAAAAAATACAAAATAAGCTAAATCATCAACTCCGTTATTAAGCAGTAAAATGGTGATTGTTTTGAAAACTTACATGTCTCCTGGTGAATTTTTATTGTAGTCATAGACTCCAACATGCTGTAGAGGTGCCAGGCCCTGGCTGAGATATGATATGTACACCCCATTTGATGTAGCGATACTGGACAATCCTGCAGCATTTGTACCTTTTACTGACACAAAGATCTGGAAAAAGCAAGTAACTGATGATGTGAAGGAGATTAACAGGTGATTGTTCTTACAATTACAGTATGGACTATTTATCTGGCTTATGTTTCCTCTGACTATCTGTTAATGTGTTGACATGAGTAGCACAATTTATGTCAACTTACACTGTCTATTAAATTAATGACATTTCTAATGGTCATTGTTCAAAATAAATTAATGAGACTTGACTGGAATAAACACAAATGGAACACTGTAACAGTGCTTATTTCATATAAAACCCACGAGTCTGGTTTAATTTATTTCTGTTTCGCAAGTCTTAAAGACACATGAATCACTAAAAATGTGTTCTTACACCATGAATGCCCCTGGCACATAAGACATGTCTGAATGTCAAAGTTTTAAGTCAAAGAGGGAAACTGGTATATGTAAGTGTAAAGCAATGTTTCATGGCTCTCTGCACAACAGTGACTATGTAGTGCCAACTAAAGGTAAAGTTTTGAAAATGTAAAAATTAACCACACAAAAATTTCAGAAGATAAACTCTTTCCAATACAAATAACATTAATTACAAGAAGATAAAATATAAACTTAAAATGTCAAAATGTCATAACCTGTAAAACATCCAAATTTGTTTCACTGAATGCATTCATTTAAATAATCCAAGATTTTCTCAGGTGGTGAATCCTACAGTTTCTGCAAGCAGTTCATGGCACAATATTTCTGTTAAGAAAATCTGTGAAAATCAAACTTGACATAGCCTCATACCATGTATGTTTCAATCAATTAAGTCCTTCAAAAGTTATAATCTAGAAAAGAATTTGTGACGGATAATGTTACTTGATGTGACATGGTCCGATGCGATGGAAAGACATGAATGACTCTATGGAGGGGCATACAAAAGTTGAAACAGACAAAAACCAATTTCTGTTGCAGATAGTTACTATTTCTCAAGAGTACCTGTTTCTCCCCAACCAGGTTGAGTCCAGTTATGGTGAAGGTGTTGATCTTGGGGTCCACCTCAAAGTAGTTCATAATCTGACCGCCACCTCTAGTTCGACCCACAGCCAGTTGGTAACTGCAGAAAAAGGTGAAATTTATCAGTCCATATTGTTGCAGTTTATTTCCTTTCTACAAAGCAGTATTTAAACTCTCTTAATGTGCTTATCATATTCCTTACAAGTTATTCTGCCTAATTAAATCATTTGGTTCCATTCATCGACTCCCATGTGCCATATAATATTATCTTACTATGCTGATTAAGATGAATATGCCTTAGGTATCTAACATGAAAACTCAGTTTACAGTCAAAAATAATGCCCAAAAATTTGCTCTCCTTTACAACTGGGTATGATAACTGTCGAGATAGAACTTTTGGTCATCATAAATATAATGTATGATAATTGGCATAATGCGTAATTAGCTTTGAATTAAACAATTTGAGCCCGTTTTCTTTGCCTGTTCCTGAACATTGTTTATACTCAACTGAAATTGAAGTTTATTAGTATGCACATCAAAATGTTGTCAACATATAACAAGGAGGAGTCAGCCCCTAGATTTTTCTATGTCAGTTTTTGTCTTGAATAGGGTGACTGACAACATGCTGCCCTGAAGCACACCCATCTCCTGAGAATACCTTTCAGAAAACGTTCTTAACTTAGAAATGTTTGTCTTTCAGGCCCCTCAGACTTAGGTTGGGCAGGTCATTCATTTTGTTGTACTTCCATGCAATGTCACAAGCTTTCTCAGTCAATTGCATGCTTTTTCTTGATGAAAGTTCTAACAAGATGGTCTATTGTGCTTCTCTGGTGTCTAAATCATCAATGTAAACGAAACAGGAAGTTGCTGGATTCATGGCACCACAATAGTCCATCATTTATCATCCAGTCCATGGCTGTGCAAATGCAGCTTGTTAATGATATGGGACCATAGTTGGATGGATTGGTTTCGTTTTGTCCTTTCAACTTTTGGATAATTGGGTATTGGTGTCACTGTTATTTCTTGCTGAGACTGTGGAAAGTTGCCATTTACCAGAATTTATTGAAAATGTTTAGTAATGTATTTAGAGCTGTGTAGGGTAAATGGTTCAGAAATAGAGAGTATCACCCTTTCCTGTTAAAGCGTCATGGGCTCAATCCACAGTCTTATAATTCTCTGAGAGTGAAAAGTTTATCACAATCTTCAGAGTTTAAATTTACAAAATAACCTTTTCTATCTCATTTTTGACAGTGGAAGTTTTTGGAACAACTCACTTGTCAGGTGTTCTTTGAGAATGTTTCAGTCAATGTATTTGAGATTTCTGGTACCAGTTCATTAGACTCCTTTACATTTTTGATATAACTTCTTTTTTTTCTTGTCAATGATTTTTCATACCATATCCCAGCCAGAGTTCAGCCCAGAGACACAGGATCTCCATGTTTTGCTCTCTCTAATGGGATAATGAGCTGTAGCTATTCATATATGGTCTTTATTCAGGTCTTCAACTGTTGGATTGGTATTGCAATGCTCTAGGATCTTTAGATTTCTCAATGGCATCTTTGCATTTGTCATCATTCCATGGTTTGTTGACATGTTTAGAAATTGCCAAAGACGTGTTCACTGGTCACTATGGCAACCAGTGCAGATCCTCTAATATGGCCATATCTTAGCAACAAATGATTCAAACTGACTTTTTTGCTGTATCAATGGGTTTCTGTGAATGCTAATACCTTGTTACTCCAGATTCTGGATCTTCGAATCGCTTCCAGGCCACAGAGACACTTGTCAGGGATTCCTGGCATACAGCATCAATTTCTTTACAAGCTGAAGAAGAAATGCTACATTGTTAGAGTCCAAGCAAATAATTTGAAAAGGATCAAACTACACTTTTAAGTTTTGCATAAATTTGTTGTTTTTGTTAATTGCTTGTAGACATTAGATTAGAATAAGAACACCTATAACTGACATGAAAACAAAATTACTGAATTAATTTAATTATCTGACACACAAACTACAACAAAATGTGCAAGATAGCTCTGAGTGTAAAATGTTTTAACAAATTTCATTCAGCATGGACCAGTAATCATAAGTTGTGTCTCAGACATCATAGGTACAATGAGTATTGTAATGGCTGTAAATCTTGGGACACTATAAGTCTTGGGACACAATTATTTTCAAAAGTAATTTTTTAATGACCTACAATGTTGGGATACAAAATTATACCAATTTTTTCATGCAGTATAAGTCTTGGGATACTTTCCACATTTTTTTCTACCAATTAATGGATGTTATTGATCATAACAACATTTGTTAAAAAAAATAACTTTGTGGTTGTTAAAGGACTAGAATCAATAATTATAACATGAAAATGTATAAAGTTAATACAATTTTTTTGAAAAATCAATAAATATTTTTAATTTTCTTCTGTTTTCGTATTATTTCTACCTACATATAATTTGATCAGATGATGACAAGAATTAAGTATTAGTGGGTTGCTATACGCATTTATAACAGTAACAATTGCAAATGGTGTCTACAAAACAACCAGTTTGCCAATGTGGGGAAAATTATAATTTTATTAAGCCGAAACACAAAACTAAAATGGATCAATGATGATCTTAGTTGATCAAGAAAATCATCCAACTACTGGGCTACCATGTGTTGAATATGTTACAAGTATTATTTGTACTGTTATAATGAATACATTTCTGTGAATTAGCATCAGGCAACTGATTTTAATCTGGGTAGGGTTTAATCAAGTCCCATTAATTATTGATTTAGCAACATAACAAAAAAAATCCATTAGTTTATTCTGCTAGCATTTCCATACTGGGTTTTTCAAAGTTACTGCACTGAGGAAGGAAAAATGTGAAAGTCAAATGAAAAACACAGTCAAATTAGTACAATTAACTCAATAAAAATAGTCATCAAGAGAAAACATATCTCCCAAGGTCATCTGCTTATGATAAGACCCCTACTGAAAGCACCCTTTGGTCAAGCACTCCCAGTTGTATACTATTTATGTTAATACCTTATGGTCCAGTACTCTCTGTTCTATACTATTTATGTTAATACTTTATGGTCCAGCACTCTCAGTTGTATACTATTTATGTTAATACCTTAAGGTCCAGCACTCTCTGTTGTATACTATTTATGTTAATACCTTATGGTCCAGCACTCTCAGTTGTATACTATTTATGTTTAACCTTATGGTCCAGCACTCTCAGTTGTATACTATTTATGTTTAACCTTATGGTCCAGTACTCTCAGTTGTATTCTATTTATGTTAATACCTTAAGGTTCAGAACTCTCAGTTGTATACTATTTATGTTAATACCTTATGGTCCAGCACACTCAGTTGTATAATATTTATGTCAATACCTGATGGTCCAGCACTCTTAGTTGTATACTATTTATGTTAATACCTGATGGTCCAGCACTCTTAGTTGTATACTATTTATGTTAATACCTGATGGTCCAGCACTCTCAGTTGTATACTATTTATGTTAATACCTAATGGTCCAGCACTCACAATTTATATACTTCTTGTGCTGCATTTTGTTTCCATGACAAGATAAAAAAAATATTGAGTGTGGAAAATTCTAAGTTTTAAAAGGTACCTCTGTGAAAAGTGCTTGACACATGTACCAAGTTCTTGGTTGAAATACCTTGAACAGTTTGAATGTTACGTACTGGAAAAGAAAATCTGGACACAGCAAAACTATATATAATCCCATATGGACTGTACTAAGTATAAGAAGGTTTATTCATCCAATATTACAAAACACATTGATGGAATTTCATTATTTATTTATTTGTATGAGACTAAAAGATACATAGTAAATCGGATTTTCTGGGTTACCGGTTCAAGAATGTCATGGAGTGGGTCTTCATGTTGACAATTAGAAATCACATTTTCATATGCATTTTGAGTCGAAATGTGGGATATTTGTATACACTTTATGAATATCACTTTCCTTAATTAAAGTACGATCGTTCTTTCTTGATACAATATGGATTTTTGAACAAAAATAACATGTGATTCAATGTTTACAGAAATGATGTATTGTTGCACAGAATTACCCAATGCGCAGAATTAGCTGACATGGTGGTAATTTCAAATTTTGAAAAAAAAATTAGTTAATATTTTTTGTGTTACTCCTTGATTTCTCTGCCGCCGAGAAAAATCCCATAGATTTCTCAACCTTATGATCTCTGCATAGTCAACATTTTGTGTCTCCAGCCACCATATAAAAATGTGAAGCCATTTTCGATTGGTTAAATAAAATGAATTTTGGTAATGGTAGTGACCACAAGAACTTATGCTCAGATTTGCATGCCTTTGAATTTTTTTCTTTGTACCTCCCTTGCTTGATTTGATACAAAAGACAAATTCAAAGTGATAAAACACCACAGTCTCTTTTAATTGATATTTTAATGCAACAAAAACTTCCCCAAGTTGCTTATCAAAACCAAGCCGGCATGTAATTAGGTTCTCACAGAAGTACTCAAGGGTTTCAGTGTGATGGTTGATTGACTCTTTTCATAGAACAGAATATATTGCAATTATAATGTTTACACTGAAACGGAATTAAAGGATTAGAACATGACTTTCACATAGCAAGACATTTAATTGGTGTTTATTTCATTCTCTGTTGTCACATGTTAGCATTTACAAGAAGTTTTCACTGATCGCTATTTCACCTGTTTATTTACAGTGTGTTGACAACTATTTATCATAAAAAACTTACATAATATATGATATCTTATTTAGAACTTGAAAGATTTCACAATATGGATTCTATCTTTACGGGCATTAATCACCATTTTCGATGATAAAACAAGCGATGTATCAAGGTTTAATTTACCAATTCTTATCGTAATTTTTTCACGTTCAGCATATTTTAAAGACATTTAAAATATATTTTCTTTGGAAAAAATCGGGAGCCACACTGGACACTGGGTTATAAGCAGGATCACAAGTTATTCGGGCGCAAGTTATCAATGGAGTGGTGTATGTAACAAAGGATTATACAGTGGCTGTATTTGCTGACATGACCAACACAAATACTTCAAATGATTTAACTTTACATGTTAGACATTGGACATAAGGTGCCTATAAGTATCCCATTCAACTGTTTGGTAATTATATTTTTCCAGTTGTTTAAATACTCTACAGACACAAGCACAAGACAAAACAGGTGTGAAAACTTATCTGTTGGACTCATCAAAAGTTGAAACCCAATAATGGAATGGTTGCTAAATGGTCTGTACTAAAGACATTACATCAATCCTTCACACTATATTTTGTATAACTATATTGTGTGGCAGGTGGTGGCTGTCAGCAGAAATAAGACCTTAAGTACGAATATGTATATCCTAGACCCTGATTAAAAAGATCCCAGCATCAACAACAACCAGGACCTGATGAAATACAATATTACTGTGGACTTGACTGAAAATGCCCATTAATACAATCTTACAGATTTTCAATGTACTAAGTGTGCTTCTCATCAAATAATTTTTTTCAAAGCTGCATAAATACTAATTTCATGTGATATTCTATACAACAGATTTTCTAATTTCTTAAAAATAAATACTTACAGAAAAAAATAGTGATGTATGGAAGGATGAAAGTATTGCTGAAGCAACAGCAAATGTGGAACTGAAAACTACACATTTACCAGTACATTTAATAATCAAGCATATAAATGCTTTCTTCGTTGATATAACTTTGAATATTTTCCTTTGAATGTTTTTGTTATAAATTTTACAAAAACCTGGCTGTCAATTTAATTTTCAGGAAAAAAAAATCCAACAAAAGCCATTAAAATTTCAAGGTTCAAGGTACTAAAACAAAGAATTATTAATAATCAAGTGGCTTTCTAGCCTGCTTATGACAATTTAACTCACATTCTTCCGAGTCGCGGGCTCTTTTATTATTTTCCTTTCAATGTTTTTGTTATAAATTTTACAAAAACCTGGCTGTCAATTTAATTTTCAGGAAAAGAAAATCCTACAAAACCCATTAAAATTTCAAGGTTCCAAGTACCAAAACAAAGAATTATTAATAATCAAGTGGCTTTCTAGCCTGTTTATGACAACTCACATTCTTCCGAGTTGCAGGCTCTTTTATTCATTAGCACAGTGGCATCATCATCGGCATTTTCCACTCTGTAGTCTGTCCGCAGCTCCACCACTGGACCAGAAATGGGAGGTGTGCTGTCGATGTTGATGGCGTCAGAGAAAGCATGGCTTATCAGATTCACTCTATTAATGGCTGTTACCATGACATAGTAAGGCTGGCCCAGTGAGAGAGCTAAATCTGAAAGGAAACATTCCCTTTCAATCTTAAGTCACTTCCATTGTATCTCTACTTATTATGATGATGTGTCATGACAAGATTTTTTTTTATCATATACACGAAAAATCTCAAAATATCCAAGTTATGCTTTATCCAACTTTTCTCCAAGCTAATAAATTCAAAAGAGACACTTATATAACTGCTCTCTGAAACATTGCGTCTATTATATCTCACCAACATTAGGAAGTACACCTCTTTCTCAATGACTTGAGAGAAATGGGGTACATAAATATTAAATGTGGCATTATGGATGGAGCAATATTTCCAAGGAAATTCAAATTCTGGTTCTGAGAAAGGATTTAGGGTACTAGAAACTTTCACTGATACAAATCTCTCCCTTCCCAAATTTGCAGTCAATAGGGTCCACATGAGAGAAACAATCTGCATGGAAGTCCTTAAGAAGTCCAATAAAGTTAATAAATTTATTTTTAAAAAACCCAACCTTTTAATAAAAATCAAATTGACATGCAGTACTCACAAATTTGTCTATTAGTAAATCTGGATCTCTCAGTATCAAATCACATGTATCTATCATAAGCAAAACAAATGAATTAAAACTTTAAAGTTAGAATTACACTTGTGAAATACCTGAGCCAAATGGATCACTATGATTGTTCTAACAAATTCCTAAAGACAGTTATTTTAAATACCAATTCTTTGTTGACAGCATGTGGTAATGATGACTCAGTACAACTGCTGCTGGTCTAAACAAACATTGTTGGCATGTGGCAGATGCACTGCATATGGATGGGAAAAAATGACAGAAAAGAAAGAGAAAATCAAAAATATGCACATTTTTTTTTTTTACAATTTCCAAGTAATTTGTGTCTGTATCACAGCAAAGTTTGAAGTACTATCACACATTAACCAATGACAGTCAAATAGTCGATTGTCAAAAATCAGTAGAGCTAATAAAAATTGTTGGCACATGCTAGCAGCACAGTCCTGGAATAATAAATACTACATCCCAACTTTTAAAAAAAGATGAAGAAGAGAAGAAACAAAATTGTGAGCATTTTATTAGATTTTGAATTTTTTCAAAACAGATCACTTCAACTTTTAAATAACAAATCTAAAGGTTAACCAAAGCAAAAACTTTGTCTACAGGATGTCATTTAAAGGACAACTTATGCTGACCTTATATAAAGTTGTCACTTTAATGTCAACATCATTAATTTATTATAATTGGCTGATGTTGTTACGGGGTATAGTGCCATTTTTCAGCACAAGATATATATATATATATATATATATATATATATATATATATATATATATATATATATATATATATGGCAACCACTTTAACTGGTGAAGTCAGAACCCCAGAACCCAGGCAAACCCTGGAAAGAACCACCAATCCATGGCAAGCTACTGGTAAGCTTTCTCATGTATCCATATTGGCCAAACCTGAGACTGATACTTACATGGACAGAGGTGAGATGGCAGTGATCCATAATGGTGAGTGCTTTAGACTAGCCACTCGAGGCCCACTATAATATGCTGAGACAATTAATGTGTTAAGTAGCTTATGTCACCATGCCAAAGAAGCATTAAGTTGTCAACCATTGTCAAAATAAATCCAGCTAAGGCACTGAATGCATTGAGTCCTCACACACATCATCTTGACAGTCAATGGATGCTTTCTTGTTTGAATAAAAGATGGCATATCACATTTACAATGATTACACAGAAACAGATATAAAAATAAACTTAAAACACAAATTTTACTTGTCTGAACATCTTTAACTAGCATTTATTTCTTACAATGTTGCCACCAATATTTCCCAACATTTTTTACTCACCAATACCTCATCATATATTGTGTTATTTACTGAGAAATTAGTTTTGTTCAAAAAAAAATTTAATCAAATTTGTACATTTCGTGATGTAAATTCCAAATTTCTGTGTACAAATTGACATTTTCTAGATTAAAAGAATTGATGTATCAAGCTTTTAAATTTGTTTTCAATTCTGTAATGTTATTCAAACAGATGCTTATTTACTTGTCTATAAGAATAAAACTGAGATCCATTCCCGTCTTTGCATATTATGCAGATGTGTAAATTATCAGTTAAAATAAGGAAGTGGTATATGTAATATCTCACATGGATGTTCATTAGAGATAAGTCATCCCCTTTTTGTCAAGTCAAGCTTACCTTCAAAGACATGCTTGCTGTTAGTTGCTGGCACCTGCAAGTTATTCACTACATCAGTATAGCCCTGTTCAGTGCCCATAGAAATATTGTAATACACTATAGGGCTCTCTTTGTCCACAAAACCACTCCAGCTGCACTCAATTGCACCACCCTGATGACAAAAGAAAAATGGGATAACATTTTTACATTTTTATTTCTTATATAACAGAAACTTTGCTTTCTAAATACTATTAGTTATTAGAGTTTTGTGTATTGCATGCTGGGTGTGCATCCACCATAAATATACATAGCTATTTACAATTTGACCCCTAAATTACATTTTGGGTAAGAAGATAGATAAAAACCCTATTTTTTAAAAATCTAATTCTATATTACAGCTCCAGAAGAACACTTTTATCTAGAATCTGGTTTGTGTTTACAAGTACATTTCGAATGGCATACTGTATGTCCACCCCATGTTTCATAATAGTTCTATTTACATGTACTAGAAGGGCATGGTCAACTAATGGGTCTCAATGATCTGGACTGAGGTCAAGGAATGTATTCTAAGTTACCATGCAAAACACTTCTGACTTCTAGACCCAAGAATGTTTAGAATGCTTTACTACCTTAAGTGAAAGCCATCCAGAAAGTTTGGTCAAGGGACTTATTCCTCCAAAAGGATTAATCTGCAAAGGTAATTTTTTTAAGCTACTCATCTTGACCTTTGACCTTACAACCCCAAATCAAAGTCCTTTTGTCCCCAAAACCAAAATGCCTCTTCTATTCCTTGAGTGCAAAAGCTCTCCACAACCATTATTCTAGAACTAAAGATATCATACAAAAACTATTTTCTTTCTTTCAGTCACAGTGACCTGTTGTCCTTGACCCTTTTTACATTATCAATTGGCTATTCCCTAACTTCAAGTGCAAGTCATCCTAAGAGTAGTGTTCAGGTTAGTGACGTAGAACAAAAATTATTGTGCAGAAACCATTTTTCTTCTCTGAATCAGCAACATTGACCTTTGACCACAAAATCAATAAAATTGTTACTTGTCAGATGTGCAAGCCAGCCACAAAGTTGGATGGTGGAGAACTCAAGTTACCAGTATTGTGTAGAAACAATTTATCTTCTTCCAGTCAGTGACCTTAGCCTTTAAAATCAATAATGTTCCTTACCTTAAGAGCAAACCATCCACACAGTTTGGTAAAAGTAGACACTGTGAACCCAAGTTACTGTGCAGAAAATATTTTTCTTTTTGAGTTACACTGACCATTTGACCCCAACATGGATATCTTCTTCATTACACCTAGCACAAGCTAATCACAAAGATTGGCTGAGGCATATGTTGCAGAACTAAAGTTATAGACAGATCCCAAATAACATCATCTGCAGCCATATGTCTAGTATGCTGGCAGATTTACTGTGTGTGTGTGAGATTAGGATTTTTTAAATGTAGCTTTAACAATTTTTCAGTCATATCACAACGATGTCTGCAGTGTGGCAGTTTATAGTGATGTCCAGCACTGTGGCATCATGCTGCAGACATGTAGCATGATGTCCCACCCAGTCACATTATCCTGACATCAGGCCAACCAGTCCTAACACTAACCCCTTAATGCTGAGCGCCAAGCGAGGCAGCTGTTAGTACTATTTACTGTTGATTTTATATGGTGTTTGGAAGTTGAAATGAATTCGCTGAGTCTCAAGATCCTGTTACAAAACATTCATACATAAACTAAATGCAAATCAGGCTTTCTGTTAGTGTCTGTATTTGTATATTATAAGTTGATTTTGCCTCCGTTCAAAACGGTAAATTTTTGGTGGTGGCATATAGAAGAAACTGCCAGGTTGCAAATCATCCAGGTAAAATGGGCAGAATATCGTCTGCTAGTGACCCTATTGAAAGGATCTAACAGAAAAAGTCAACAAGTGGAGAGGGTCACAGCATAGCATACTCTGCCAGAATGGCAGATATATAAATACTGATTATTATGGGATATGCATAAATCCCAACGTTTCCATTTTCAGTCAGCAAAATAATTTCTGAACATGATATAAAAAAAGCAATCGCTGCAATAACAATAGCAAATGACACTGAAATAATCACTTTAGGACCGGTACGTAATACATTTATGTTGATGTAAACTGACAACTGAGTGCTACAAACATAGATATAGGCAGGACACTGGACTGTGCCGCTTTGAGGATCAGACTGGTCTACTATCAATGCTCCAGAAACTACGCTACCAATCAGGCCAGCCTTGTTCTTCACCCACACACTCAGGATATTTGGCTTGCCTGAAAATAGTAGCATGTAAAACCAAAGAAATTATTGTGTTTGTATAAATAAATAAATAAATAAATAAATATCATTTACTTTGAGAATGGAAAAGGAAGATGTAACTTCCTGATATGTATGTATCTACTTTCATTAATGTAAATATCTGGACATTATACAATAACCACTTTTCTGTTGTGATAATGCATGTTTCACAAAAAGTAAAATTTTCCTGAATATCTTGTCTGGAAATTATTATCTCATTCATACAAATTGTGTATGGATGCACCTTGCAACTTCAATGCTGACTGGAAGTTGGCTCCAATGGATAGGTTGCATTATATTCTTGCTTGCCAATACAGAACACTTAAATGATCTGAATTTCTTTTACCTCATAAAAAATTCTCTGGTTATTGTTCTGGTGATTGTTTTTTGTTTTTTGTCACTCTGTGTATGTGTACTGCCAGTAGAAATAATTATGTACAGTATGCAAATGATATCATCAGTAACCAGCCTAAATGACATAAGTTTTACACTCCTTCAAGGAATTTATCAAGGAATAGTTATTTTTAATCTGATTATATTTATGATGACAGTACTGACTGCATTCAAAGTGAGGTTATTAAGAAGAAATCTGCCATTAAATAAGACTGAGATTACAAGAACTTGGGAAGCAAGCATTGTGGAAATGTTCACTACTTTGATTAGGGAGCTGCATGACAATGAGCTGTGAAGTGAGTCAGCCATTTTTCTTTTTTGCTCAGTGACAACACCTTTAATCATTTCCTCTATGCAATAACGAGAGTTATCAGAGTGATTTTTCATGGTCTGATTGTTCTTTATTCACTCACCTAATTTTGAGTATGGGAGAAACATTCCCAAGTTTTCTCTGCAAACTGAATTTTTAGTTTTCATCAGGTTTAAAACAATACCTGATGTCCATTAAATTTTAACCCTATTTCACTACTGCACATTTTTAAAATAAGGCGTCCAGAAAATTAAAAGGTTTAGATATTTACATCCATGATGGCACATACAGGTATACCGATCACATAAAACAGCAGATATTGGCTTCGATACAAAACACTTGTCTTGTTTTCAAATAATGCAAATTTGACTAAATACTTGAAAATTTATGAAACAAAAAAAAACAAACAAAAAAAAAATTTGTTTACTGTACCTTACTGTTTTCAAACTTTTTATATTCTTGTCAGAATTTATTTCCTTTGGAAGGATGTTTCTACCATCTTTTGGGTTAAACGTATTTACACCTATTACTAATGTTAATGGTGTTGTCACATTTCACAAGATTTAGTTACAGCAATACAACATATCTTGCATATCATTTATATTGCATATTTTTTACTCTATTTTTGCCTGTGGCCACACAGACCAATAAGAACAAAGAATCGATGCTATTTTTATTGTGGGTCTTGGAGTTAGCATTTTGAAATAAAGCTAGATGGAAAAACATCACCATTGTGGCTCAACCGATGAGCAAGTCTTTAATGCTGATCTGTTTTGTCCAATCCTTTAAACCACTTGGCTCTTGGTGATAACACCCAAAAGGATCACTTTATGTAGTTTATTTCATGATTTTTGGAGGAAGGGGAAAGGCAAGATGTCACACATTCCTAGATACTGTGCATTTCTACGACACCAATTTACTCTATGCAGATGAAATACAAAATGGAGGATGATAATTTCAAGTAAAAGTAATTATGAAAATCCACCATATCATAAGAAAAGAATAAGTACCTGATGGATCAGGCTTTATCTGACCAATGGGAATTGTGCTTTCATATGTTGGGGACATAAAAGCACTAGTCACATTCCAAACATCATCAGCAAGCGGGTAAGTGCCGACAGCATACCATGTCTCTGCAATGTTATCCAGAGTATTAGCATCTAGTAAATCTTTGTCGTAATAACTCCATGTACCAGATAGGGAGTCCACTGAAAACTGGTACAGTCCAAATCCTGTTGTGAGGTTAGCTTCTGTATTATCTACATCGACAAATCTGCAAAAACAATTTGGGATAAAATTGGTTTTGAAAGATCACCCCTTCTGTGAAAAAAGTCATGGTATCTAATGACAGGTAATAGCACTATATAACTGATAAATCAGTCCATTCAGAATCAGGTCTCTCATGGCACTTTGGTTTTTCAAGACTGGTTTTAATGTAGTATGATCTAGGGCAGTCCTGACAATGTTTTCTCAAACAATGCTGAAAGGGAAGCATTGTTTTAAGAATCACTTGCCCATGTAAAAAGCTTAAAGGTTTTTCCTGAAACAAGCAAGATGGAAAATCCTAGCAAACTATTGTAAAGCATTAAGGCATATAGTAAATATTACACCAATACAACCCAAGCATACCTGGGTAAAGAGTTCAGGCACATGGTAATATTAACCAATACAACCCAAGCATACCTGGGTAACGAGTTCAGGCACATAGTAATATTAACCAATACAACCCAAGCATACCTGAATAAATAGTTAGGGACATGGTAATATTACACCAATACAATCCAAGCATACCTGGGTAAAGAGTTCAGGCACATAGTAATATTAACCAATACAACCCAAGCATACCTGGGTAACGAGTTCAGGCACATAGTAATATTAACCAATACAACCCAAGCATACCTGAATAAATAGTTAGGGACATGGTAATATTAACCAATACAACCCAAGCATACCTGGGTAAAGAGTTCAGGCACATAGTAATATTAACCAATACAACCCAAGCATACCTGGGTAAAGAGTTCAGGCACATAGTAATATTAACCAATACAACCCAAGCATACCTGGGTAAAGAGTTCAGGCACATAGTAATATAAACCAATACAACCCAAGCATACCTGGGTAAAGAGTTCAGGCACATTGTAATATTAACCAATACAACCCAAGCATACCTGGGTAAAGAGTTCACGGACATGGTAATATTACACCAATACAATCCAAGCATACCTGGGTAAAGAGTTCAGGCACATAGCAATATTAACCAATACAACCCAAGCATACCTGGGTAAAGAGTTCAGGCACATTGTAATATTAACCAATACAACCCAAGCATACCTGGTTAAAGAATTCAGGGACATGGTAATATTAACCAATACAACTCAAGCATACCTGGGTAAAGAGTTCAGGCACATAGTAATATTAACCAATACAACCCAAGCATACCTGGGTAAAGAGTTAGGGACATGGTAATATTAACCAATACAACCCAAGCATACCTGGGTAACGAGTTCAGGCACATTGTAATATTAACCAATACAACCCAAGCATACCTGGTTAAAGAATTCAGGGACATGGTAATATTAACCAATACAACTCAAGCATACCTGGGTAAAGAGTTCAGGCACATAGTAATATTAACCAATACAACCCAAGCATACCTGGGTAAAGAGTTAGGGACATGGTAATATTAACCAATACAACCCAAGCATACCTGGGTAACGAGTTCAGGCACATAGTAATATAAACCAATACAACCCAAGCATACCTGGGTAAAGAGTTAGGGACATGGTAATATTAACCAATACAACCCAAGCATACCTGGGTAAAGAGTTCAGGCACATAGTAATATTAACCAATAAAACCCAATTATACCTGGGCAAAGAGTTCAGGCACACAGTAATATTACACTCAAATTTCTGTTGAAATGAATAATATAGACGCATAAGAAATATAATTTCAATATATTAAGCATCAAATTCTTCTTCTAATGTCATTGATGCAGCAGCAAGACTGGAAACTGCAGCACATCATGATACAAACTTCATGCACACAATTATTTACTTAAATATTAAATATTCTTCCCGAAAAAAAATGGCAGCCATGTTTGTGAAATTAATATAAAAACATTTGAAGGAGATACAACAAGCTGTGACAAAAATGAAAATGTCTTTAATGTACCAGAAAATGTGTAATTATTGGCCTCAGACTTGCTGATGCTTTAGTATTACTATTATTCTTCCATGATTCATTAGCTGCCTCCCAAAGTAATTGTTTATAAAAAAAATAATTTGTTCTTTAAAAAAAAGAAACTATACAACAGAAATTCATGCCATAAAAATATTATTTATTCAATCAAGCTGTTTTTATTTTCTTCAAAATGTATTAATTGACAACATGAAGTCTATCTCTCAACATGTAGACTTCTGTCCTATAGCAAAGTTTTATGTGATCAGATCCCTAAACAAGACTTGCTGGATGAAAATAAAAGTCAGTTTTTACTGCTAGTATACTTTTTATACATGTGGGCCATAACTACACATATTTTGTTGTAAAAGTATGATGTGCTGATGACATACTACCACAAAAACAAGAGGCCAAAGTAGTTCTGATATTACTCACCTCTTACATCATTTAACAACTGACAATTTTACTGAGCAGAATTATGTAGCACGATAAGAACATAACCTGCATCATGAGGTTATATTGTGATATTTTCATGCAAAATTGGTTTCTTGTGATATATAAAGCAAGCTAAAGAAAAACTGCTACAACATGTTTCATGAGAGCTGTACAACACTACAGACAAGTTATTCTATAATTTATATGAGAGTTTTTGCTATTGTTTTTGTGGGTTTTAACAGCACTGGGAACACAGTACTGCTGATTTCATCCTGAAGAAATGGGAACTAAGTGTCTTTCCCATGACACAATGATTCAACCCGGGCTGGGTTGGGTGGGTATTAAACCTTGCAACTATTGTCCATGTTTTCAGTTTGATAAGATCAACATTTTCCATGTGGGGACCATTTCTGACACTCAGTGTGAAATACCGTTAAAAAGAAAACAATGTGCAATGTCTGTAGAGCTATCCTGAACCACACTGGGAACACAACAAATGCAAACCCATCTTGCTTCACATCACACTACTATTTCCAATTTGAAAGCTAAAACTCAGTAGTAAAATGAAATCAGAAAAAAATATGAACACATTAGAATACTGGTTGGATCAGTTCAACCTAATACTGCTTTGAACGGGAAAATAAATAATAAGCTAACTCCCAATGATTTCATGTAATTAAATGCCATACAGGAATTTTCATGTAATTAAATGCCATACAGGAATTTTCATTGCTTCTGATGAGGCCTCTGCCAATAGGTGCATGTCTTAACACTTGCATTGAAATATATGAAATAATATTGTGACACATTTCATACTGTAACACCTGTATAATATATGTATTGTTTCACCCCATACACACATCATTCCAGCCCTAATAAGCATATACTTCAAGTTTGATCAAAATCTAATCCCGAGTGGTAACAAGGTTATCCAGTCATGTGCAAGGTCACATCATTAATATGCATGGATCTTGCTCATTACTAAACTCAGCTAAGATTTTGATGATACACCACTCCCTCGATAACTCGCGCCCTGATAACTAGTGAACCCGCTTAAAACACGGTGTCAGGCGTGGATCCCATTTTTTAAACCCGAAAATACCCCCAAAATATATCCCTATTTGTTGAACTTGAAGAAAATCACGATCAAAATTGGGAACGGAAACTTTGATGTATCGCTCGTTTTATCGTTGAAAACGGTAGATAGGACCTGAAAATTTTAATCAACACTATGAAATATCAAATTTAAAAATAGCTCATACAATTTTTTACATTTTCTTTCCAAACGACATTCCTAGTACCCTGCAATTTACAATATGTAAGGAAATTTCGGTCAATGAAAATGTCACTTACGCCGAGTGGAGGCAGTACTTTAATAAATAAGTACAAATTAAATAATTTTTTTTTCAATTAAAATTTGTGTTCTAGTTCCATCTTTTAGTTCCTTTTAAGTGTAATTGTCATAAATGCAAATGTGTCCTCTTGTAATTAAACGTAAAATGCATCAATCTACCGTAACAGCTATGTCCGCAAGCGTTTCTCTGAGAACCTAATTAAGTGCCGACCGTGTTTTGATAACTAAATTGCGGAACTATCTGTTGTATTGTTGCACTGAATTAAAAGCTGGCATCATTTGTATTATCACGTTAATTATGTCTTTTGAATAAAAAAGGAGGTGGAATAAAAGAAAAGTTAAAAGGCACAAAAATCGGACTAACTTAAAATCTAGCGGCCTCGGTCGCATGTCAGGTGAACTCACTTCATTTGATCAATCGAACACTGTAATAAACTTTATTGTGTATGTAACAGAAACTACCTTAAATTAATCGACTCTTTCATAACTGTGATCAAAGCTAACAAGGCAGCCAAACGAAATGAATTCTTCGTAAAATATCGAGCCTGATTTCACAGATACGGACCATTGTAGGCAAGTGAGGTTCAGAGAATTCTTGAATTGGCATTTAGAGATATCTTCAGGGATGGTAAGAAATTTCATCATTACTTCCATTGAAATTACGACATTAACATTGTACTAACTGAACAATAAAAAATTACGTTTCAACGTAGATGTGTCACGAAAAAATGTAGCGTGTTTTTGAAACAAAGGAATCTTGTTTGGTGCTGTATCAATAGTTAGTCTAGTTCCCAAATTATGGACTGCCGATTTGGCAAGATACTAATTAACACCACTATGGGAACCAGACTCATCAAGAAAACAAAAAGCAGTGATGTAATACAGATTTTTCACGTACACGTGATGGTTGTTAAACCAGTTGGAACGATCTTTCATATGTTGGATATTTTGAAAACTAAATGTTATTTTAACAGAATAACGAACAACTTCATTAGAAAAAGCACATTATTAAAAATTATTATCGACGTGATTGTAAAATGAGGATTCAGTCATTAAACAGCCCAGTTCCCTAGCGCCGGTCCCCCCCCCCCACCGGTTTTCTCAATGTCAAAGCGATTTTTTTCCAATTTTTGGAGGTCCCTCAGTAACTCGCGCCTCATTTATAGAGTGGTCTATGTTTGTGGACCCCATTGTGCGTGAGTTATCGAGGGAGAGGTGTATAAACCTACAGCCCAAGTTGGATTGAAAATGGATCAGAAATACATGGATGCATGATGCACAATGGATGCATGGTCAAACCATATGCTCTCTTAGTCTGATTATCAGAAGAACTAAAAATGTACAGGGTTGAATGGCACATGAAGACAATACAATTGATGATGGAAAAGATTACCCACCTGAGCAGGGTTACATTTGGTGGGGTTTTGTCCACAAGAAATCCATCTGTCACTGCAGGAAGGATATTACCAGCATTGGTTATGGCTCGCACTGATGTGAAGTATGATTGACCAGGCTCCAATGGTAATACAGCCTGAGCATAGCCTGAGCTAGTGATACCTGTAATAATAATAATAACAACAACAACAACAATAATGATAACAATAATACAGACTGAGCATAGCCTGAGCTGAAAACATCTATAATAATAATAATAAAAATAATAATAATACTACTACTAATAATAAAATAATATCACTGAGGATGCCTTAATTTTATACTCTGACCTTTGACAACTGATTTTGATGCTCAAAGTCAGCACCAGGCCTGTTAAAGCTTTGTATAGGTTTCCCCTGTCACCCAGACCCAAAAGTTTTCAATAAAATTTTTGAATGTTATGTGATTAACACTGGCTCATCAAATTAGAACAAGACTGATCAAATTTTACAAGACTGTAAATCATAATGTAGCTATTTATCCCTCAAATTTACTAACAGTAGACAGTGGACATTATAACCTGGACTGTTACTGAATTAATCAAACTACTAATAATACATATAAATAGTTTTAATGATGAAGTCAAGTTATGTCTCATCTTCAACACGCACTGATGATACACAACACTGACCATACAGAACACTGACCAGACAGAATACTGACCATACAGAACAGTGACTATACTGAACATTGACCATAAAGAACACTGACTATACACAACATTGACCATACAGAACACTGACTATACTGAGTATTGCTACTAACACAAAGTATTGCCACAGCTATTAAGACAAAACAAACAGAATTATTAAAAACAAAAGGCCCAAGTTGGTATGATTTAGCTCACGCATATGGCTTACACAAGTTAAAAGATGGCCATTTCACTAAGCATGCTTATGTTGTACTTTAACATAATCCTATGTTCTCAGCAATCTCCCAAACTTATGTCAATTTTAACTATTTTTTTCATAGTCTAAGTAAAGGTCTGATAAAGAGGGACTTAATATGCATTGTCTCAGCTGATAAATTAATTCATACAAGCTCTTGATGTTAAAAATCTAGTGTGTTCACTGCTAAAAAAGTTGCAGTGAATTCAGGAAGACTTAAAAACATATTTTGAGAGGTAAAAAAGCTACATAAATAAATGCACATGTCTTGCTCATAAAAATTCTTACCCAAGATCTTGATGATATTAGCCTATATACTAAGTCTGCTTAAAATCATATAAAAAAATACAGCCTCTTCAGTAGTAAGAAACTTAGCCAATGAAATATAATATCCTCTCATTAATATGCATAAAACTTGTTCAAAATAAACTTCAATTTAAAAAACAATACCTGATCAGAAATAGTCTCTAAATTTGAGGCAAGCTCAGTCAAACTGATACAAGATCATTCATTCACATATATGGAGCTTGCTCATAGTTTTACTCATTTGAGATCTTGATACAGAACTTGCTAATAAAATTGTACTCATCTGAGATCTAGATATGTATCTTGCTCATAACTGTATTCATCTGAGATTTTGATATGGATCTTGTTCACAACTGCACTCATCTGAGATCTTGCTCATAATTGTACTTCTCTGAGATTTTGATATGGATCTTGTTCATAGTTGTACTCATCTGAGAGTTTGATATGGATCTTGTTCATAATTGTACTCGTCTGAGATTTTGATATGGATCTTGTTCATAATTGTACTCATCTGAGATTTTGAGATGGATCTTGCTCATAACTGTACTCATCTGGGATCTTGATATGAATCTTTTTCAAAGTTGTACTCATCTGAGAGTTTGATATGGATCTTGTTCATAATTGTACTCATCTGAGATTTTGATATGGATCTTGTTCATAATTGTACTCATCTGAGATTTTGATATGGATCTTGCTCATAATTGTACTCATCTGGGATCTTGATATGGATCTTGTCCAAAGTTGTACTCATCTGAGAGTTTGATATGG
The DNA here is from genome assembly GCA_028554795.2 of Sinohyriopsis cumingii. NCBI lineage: Eukaryota > Metazoa > Mollusca > Bivalvia > Unionida > Unionidae > Sinohyriopsis > Sinohyriopsis cumingii. The sequence goes on from CM068838.1 coordinate 86,741,286, forward strand.
ATCTTGTTCATAACTGTACTCATCTGAGATTTTGATATGGATCTTGTTCATAGTTGTAATCATCTGAGATTTTGATATGGATCTTGTTCATAATTGTACTCATTTGAGATTTTGATAGGATCTTATTCATAACTGTACTCATCTGAGATCTTAATACTTTAACACCAAGTTCAATCACAGCTGGTCCCTAGATTCGGACAAGCTCAGCAAATCTGATGCAAAATCACCTCATTAATATAGCATAAATCTTGCTCATTACTGATTTCAACCAAGACCTTGATGATAAAACCTAGCCCATATTCGAAGTCTGATCAAAACTGATTAGAAATATTGCCTCCAGACTGGTAACAGACTAAGACAATCAGACACTGCTAACAGGCTAAGCCAATGAGATATTGGAAACAGACTAAACCAATCAGATACTGGTAACAGACTAAGCCAATCATATATTGGTAACAGACTAAGCCAATCAGACATTGATAACAGACTAAACCAAAGCCAATCAGACATTGATAACAGACTAAACCAATCAGATACTGGTAACTGACTAAGCTAATCAGATATTGGTAACAGACTAAGCCAATGAGATATTGGTAACAGACTAAACCAATCAGAAACAAGATCACCTCATTAATATGTGTGAATTTCATTCATAATTGAACTTGTCAAAGAGCTTTATAAAATATGGACATTTTCCAAGTAGGGACAAATCAGATTAGAAAGGAGGTCTCCAGAGGGGTAACATGCAACCTGATACAAGATCATTTCATTTTACATTCAAGAATCTTGCAGTCTTTCCAGTAACCCTCTTTGATAAAGGAGATAAAGTAGGGCTTTTTTTAATTAAAAAAAGTAGAGTAGGGGAAAGAAAGAATACTTAATAAAGTAAAATGAAATTTATGTAAATAACTGAAAAAAATGTTTTTCAAAATCTGCCAACCTCAGCTTGAACAAAAGCATGCTCTTACTTACATATTAGTTGTCTTTTAGTCCTGGCTGCCCCAGTCTTCTTAAATACACAGTACCACATCACAGACAACATATCTTAAACACACAGTACCACATCACAGACAACATATCTTAAACACACAGTACCACATCACAGACAACATATCTTAAACACACAGAACCACATCACAGACAACATATCTTAATTTACCTCTCCATGGCCATTCAAGCAGTGAGTAATCAATTTTCAACATAAAATTGATTAAAAATATTATGGAGAGTAGGGCCATTTTGGAAAAAGTAAGAAAAAATTCAAGTGCCTGGAAAGTAGAAAACATTAAGAAAACAAGAAAAGGCTAGTGACACTGGTTGATTAATCATGCTCATTATACTAAACTCATTAAAGACTTTGATAATACAGCTTAAACATTTCAAATTTAATCCAAATTATATCAGAAATATGGTGTCTAGAGAAGCAGCAGCAAGCAACTGCTGAAGGGTGAATGATGGGCAATGAATACAAGGCCTTATCATAATTTTGTTTGGCCATTGGAACTAATAATGATGAATAATGGATAAGACCTTACCATAATTTCGGGGCCCCGAGTGGCCGAGTGGTCTAAAGCGCTCTTCGTTATGGATCACTGCCATCTCACCTCTGTCTGCGGCGGTTCGAGTCTAGGATTCAGCCAATGTGGGTATGTGAGAAAGCTTGCCAGTAGCTTCTCGTGGGTCGGTGGTTCTTTCCGGGGTTTTCTCGGGTTCTTCCTCCACCATTAATACTGGCCGCCATGTATAGCCTATCGTGTGCTGAAATATGGCGTTAAACCCCACAACAACAACAACAACAACAACCATAATTTCACTTGGCCATTTGAACTAATAATGATGAATGATGGGCAAGGCCTTACCATAATTTTGTTTGGCCATTTGAACTAATAATGATGAATGATGGGCAAGGCCTTACCATAATTTCACTTGCCATTTGAACTAATAATGATGAATGATGGGCAAGGCCTTACCATAATTTCACTTGGCCATTGGAACTAATAATGATGAATGATGGACAATGCCTTACCATAATTTTGCTTGGCAATTTGAACTAATAATGATGAATGATGGGCAAGGCCTTACCATAATTTCACTTGGCCATTTGAACTAATAATGATGAATGATGGGCAAGACCTTGCCATAATTTCGCTTGACCATTGGAACTAATAATATGTACAAGAAAGATTAGACTCCACAACTATGTTTTCCTCTTGGTACATCATAAGTATGAGGAGAGTGCCATTTCTTATTTACATTTACACAAGACAGATAGAACAGTGAGTCAAGCTTTTGCACTCCATCAGCTAAACTGTATATTCACATATTCTGTGCAGCATCTTGTGCATCACAAGGGTAAGGGGCAGCAAAATACACCCATCCTCACCCACCTACTGCCTCATCATTACACAAAGTTCTAAATAAGTAAATATAAGAATAACGTTGCCCTCTAAGTAAGAGGGGTGGTTAATTGGATTTGGCTGGCATTATGTAGGGGATGACCTCCCTCGATTTTATGGCCCAGTGTGAGTGGATAGATAGAACATCAACAGAGAACTGAGCAAGACTATTGGGAAGAAATAATGCAATACGAGCCCCCATGACAAGAAAAATAACAAAATATAATCAATAACAATTAATAGACGGAACTCCAATTCATCCTAAGTTATGTCAACAGAATTTAATAGCAGTGTCTAATTTGGATTTATTTCATCATAATAACGAGTAATGAAAAGAGCGCAATGTCCACGTCTGATTGCATCACCTTCCTCTCTTGATCCATGTATCACATCTTCCTATTCTATAGCCTTCCTATTCTGAATGCTTCATCTCTCCCTGGACCTCCTAGTCTTTTTATTCTGAACATGTCATCTATTTCCAGACTTCTGACTTCCATCTTCGGACTGTCCTGCCTCTCCCAGAAAGCTGTTTCCTTAATGCTGACCTCTTTCAGAAATTGTGCATCCTAGCACTAAACCCTGTCTTCTCTTACAAGACAACCACCTGGTCCCTTCAGAAATTATGCATCCTAGCACTAAACCCTGTCTTCTTTTACAAGACAACCACCTGGTCCCCTTTCTTTGTTTAATGAGGAAAGCACTATTCTTTTTAGGCATCTTCAGAGCCAAACTTATCTCTCAGGAAATTTTGGACTCAAGAATTTTGACCAAGGTCATCAGTTTAAATTCACATTACTTCCAAAGTGTATGCCTTAATTTACTCTGACCAATTGTATGCAGCGGTTCCTAAATTGTTCCCAAGATAATCATTTCTTTCATCAGATTTTGAACAGCCTAGAATCTCTGACCTACATTGCAATCAACTTCCCTTCAAAAATAATAATCTGAGATGGGTTCCTAGCAAAGCAGTTATTCTTGGTAGCTCAAATGTTTACTTTGTCAGGACAGCATTGTGATGCCCTGCTCAAATCTCAATGAGTCGACGACGTTGGCCTTTTCAAGTTTAACAGTGACATGGTGGGAGGGAGAAAAGAAAGATCGAAGTGACCCTTCACAAAGACTTTTCTGGCTTAAATGTGATAAAATTTTAATGCTCAGTGCATTCAACTTGATGGTTCAATACTATTCAAAATTTGACACTTTATAATAAGAAATATGTAAACATAAGGAATTACAAAAAACTTTAGGAAGATAATTCCTTGAAAATAAATGTAAACATGAAGCTCTACAAGCTAAGAATAAATGGTAAAGATGTAAAAAGAAGATTCAAAGTAAATAAAATAAAAAATATAAAATAAAATCCTTAAATATCCACTTGAAGTTTGTGATACTATAAGTTAAATTATACAATAAATTAAAAGATTTCTCTTAAAGTACATCATTATAAACTTTCTTAATCGGGTTACATTAAAACAAATGTCTGTCACATGGGTCAGAAGCTGATATAGTCAACAAGAATGTGTTCAGCTATAAATGGACACATTCTGGGAATGCATTCTGGTTAAGGTTTATCCTTCCAGAATTATGCATAAATTAGGATTGCATGTCCTATGTACATTTTGCCATCTTTGTGATTTGTTCTACATCAAGGATGGCACTATCTATGATTTTTTTGTTGTTAATAATGTCTTTTTATTTAAAGAATTATAACAAACAAAAGCCCTAAATAGTTAAGTCCTGTTACAAAAACTTACATCATGTACCAGTTAGACCCTAGCTAAATTTTGATCCACTAATTTGATCATTTCTCAGTGGTCAGCTAGACTTGACTTTTAGGAAGCAGTGACTTCTACTTTTGAACAGAACAGGGAGAAGTGAGAGCTGAGCAGGTGTGTATCTGTGTGTGTGTTTGTGTGTGTTGTTTTCATTCTCTTATTTGAAATATGTCCTCTATTTCCCAGTATGCATATTTGTATTTGACATTGGTGTTAAGCAATACTTTCAAGTAGACAATTTTGTTTTATCTACATTATTAACACATCTGGTGCATGATTAAAACCTAGCATATTCATATGCAGTATATTTTGGCAATATGACTTCAAAAGAAAACAAAAAGAAGATATACATTGTAATTAATTTTAACTGAGAAACTAGAGCATTATTATACTACTGTAATTGCAAGTCAGTACAAATGCTTAATCAACTACCCTTAATCAAGAATTTTTCTTTTTATTTTCTGTAAGTTTATTACATAATGGCAGTTGAAAAGATTTCTAAGCTTGTTTGAAACAACCCCTGCACCATGTACATAGAGCAGATGCACATGTTTCAGACCATACTGTTCATCCTAAAACTATACCTAAACATTTTATCACAAATTTCACATTTGAACTGTTTATCACCAGTATGTATCATGGTGTGTCTCTTTACGGATGTACTCGTACTAAACATTTTATTACAAATTTCACATTTAATTCATTTATCCCCTATTTCTAACATTGTGATCATCATCACTGCCTTCACTGAATGTTTATAACAAATGTTTTTTGTTTTTTTTTAAAGTGGTTTTATTGACTGCATGAATTCTCTTGTGTCTTGTCAAATTACTCAAATGGATCGTATCAACAAGGCAATGTCTGAATGTCTGGCGCATGTCAGGAGTCGAATGATGGGTTTCATGTTCTAAAGCTTGTTTATGGAGTTTTCATTCCAAATATACAACATGCTGACTTATATTTGAAGTTGTTATATGGAAACTTCCATTTGAAAAGGGTGACTGCAGGACAGCCTTGACTCTGATTTAACTGAAATTTGGTTAGGTAACGAAGAAAACAGAATACTTTTTTCCAGATTGTATGAAAAAATTCTTTAGAAGATATGGGATAATAAAAGGTTGCAAAATTTAATTTTCTGCAGACCTTTCACTATAGATAGAATATCTGAAAATAACTGATGAAATTTTTTGTTTGAGAGGTTTCAATGTGCTTCACAGACTTTATCATGCTTATAAGTTAGGTCAAAATTTAGATTTCATCTGGTAACTGACTTGAGAATGTGTCATTAGGTGTTGCAAACCTTATCCCTATCCTTCTCTTTCCAACAGTCTATATACACAAACGTACGGCCATAACAGGATGATATGATTTTGGGTTTGAGTAATAGCATTGCGATAAATAATTAAAAAATAATAATTTCATATATCTTGACTTGTGTCTAAGAAAACAATTAATATATTAGTTGGTAATTTGAATTATTTCTTCCAAACATTGTTGTTAATTACAGCTGATGAGACAGTTCCCATCATAAAGATAAATGATCTTTCTGTTGAATTATTTTCATTCTGTGTCTTTAATAGTCTTGGATGCATCTGTCAAACTGTTAAATCTGGAGCATTACAATTACACCCGAGTCGTTATCTAAGACAAACCATTATGTTCATCTCTAAATGTACTGTAACAATTTAGACCTACCTGGTGCAGCTGCTTTCTCTTCCTCATTGTGTAAAAGTCCTGCCTCGATGAAGGGCTGTACATCCTCTCCTCCAGGCTGTGTGCCAACAGCCCACTGGTACGTCATCACCCCATGAATGCTGCTCTCAAATCCCTCAAACTGAACAGATACAGTCCCTGTGTCCATCTGGTAGTTAATATCAACTTTATCTTCAGCCCCATCCCTTAAAATGCCTTGTGAAATAATAAAGATTGTTTTTATGTATAAACTTTCAGTCACTTTGATTTTAACATGCAGTGTTCTTATCCGAAAAAAAATTTGCTTGATATGAAAATCTGTTGTTCCCTACTCAGGAATTTTTCACAAGCTTAAAATTGAGGAATATAAAGTTCAAAATTAAAATGTATCTGAATATGTATTAGTGTTTCATGGCATGACAGCACAATAATGGCTATGAGGTGCCAAGTAAGACTAAAGTTAAAAAAATATAACAATGAAAAATTGCACAAAAAGACTTTAGGAAGAAACACCATTCCAAAGAACAAAAACATAAGATATTAAAAGCAAAGATGTAAAAAAAAATTTTGTAAAATAGAATAAAATAAAATATAACAGTATAATCAATTAAAACAAATCCTTAAATAAAAGCACATTCCATCAAAAACACTGAGATTTTCTGAGGTGGAACATCATCATCAGTCTGCCATTTATGATTCAAATCTGAAAAAGTGGATTGACTGCCATAATAATAATAATAATAATGACCTTATTTAAAAAGGGTAACTCAATTAGCTAAGAACTAATCTACCTTGAGGCCCTCATACAAAGGAATTTATTTATTTTAGCTGCATCTCTGAAGCCACCGGATATATTGGGTTTGGAAGAAGGAAATAGAGTGGGCATTTCTATATCTCAACTAGAATACTATTCCAGAGCAGAGTTCCAAAGTACTGGAAACTTTTTTTAAAATAACTCCTTATTTGGTTTGGGAATTTTATACTGTTTGGTAGACATGGATCGCAGGTGGAGAGTATTACCAGGTAGCCTGTACTCGAATAGTGATTGTAAATATTCAGCAGCACTATTATGAGATATCCTGTACATTAATATGGCTTTTCTCAAACAGATTCGGTCTTTAATAGGTAATAATTTTAACCTACCAGCTAAATTTTCCTTGCTTTCTTTCTGGATTGATATTAGCCCAAATGCTCTTTTCAGAAAATGTGCCAGCCTTGCTACGTTTTTATCATTTGAATTACCCCATGCTGTATTACAGCTGTACAGTAGTCTAAATAGGGTTGTATGTAACTGTTTTAAAATAGTTTTCTGTGCCTGTCTGGGAGAAAATGTCTTATCCTACTGAGAAGCCATAAACTTGAATTGACTTCTTTACTGATATGTTTGATATTTTCAGTCCATGATAGGTTATTATCTACCAGAACACAAAGTAGTCTATCATGACAGACCATTTGCAAATTTGCATCCTTCCATGTCATAGTTCACTACTATCAAGATTTGTCCTTCTTTGCTGTGTTGAGGTAAGTAATATTTTAGTTTTACCAGTATTTACCACCATGCCATTGCATGTGCACCAGTTTTCCAGTTTGTTTAGGGCATTCTGTAAAGAAATTTCGAGTTCATGCTTTGTGTTTTGAATGTCTGACAATGTTGTGTCATCTGCATAGAGATCTGTAGATGATATTGAGTCTCTTAGTAAAAGTGGTAGGTCATTAATAAATAAAATGAATAGTAATGGACCTAGAATTGAGCCTTGTGGTACTCCATATCTAATGGTTCCAGGTTCAGACAGAACATTATTCGATCAATTTTGTCTTGCATCTTGTGATCAAAATAAGTATAGCCTGATATGGGAGAGAGAGAGAGAGAGAGAGAGAGAGTAAAGTAATTTTATTTGCATGGTTATTTTACATTTTCTTTTGGCTGGTACTGGGATTGTCTGTGTCTGAGCATCTGATACTGTTGATATTTGGGAGTCTGTCTGAATTGCTGTTTCACATGAGGTTACTTGCTCATTAACCGTTCCCTGTGCTGATTTAATAGCATGTAACTGTAGTTTTAATTCTTCAATTTGGGCCTCAAAGTTCCTAATTATTTTTTGATGTACACACATGAAGAAATCATTAAGGTTTAAGCCATCACTGCTGTGGTCATGATTTATGGAGCCTGTAATTGCCTGACACTCTGGAGGGGTGTTAATTTTATTGCCTGAGTCATTTAGGTCAAAGACTTTAGGAGCTGTTTCATGTTTGGTACTACATCTAGTTACTGGTATAGATGTCAGCATATAACTGCCTTTAGCATGGGTATTCTCATCCTGTCTACATTTACAGATAATATGATCTAACCATGTGAAACTGTTCAGCCCCTGTATATGTAAGACACATGTTGTTGTTTTATACAATGTAGCTGTCGCAGTGTTTTTCTCTTGTGTTCTGTAGATAATACCATTTTGTACACTTGAACTGCATGAAGTCATGCAAGGTTCTGAATCCAATATCTGTTTTACAAACTCAAACTTTTGTGGATCTATATGCACAGTGATACAGTATTTATTATGTTTGACCCTCAGGAATTCTGGATAAATGTCAGCCATATTGGATAACTCCAAAGCATCATCTGCACCATTGTTTTCATTTTTATTCTGAACATGACTTTCCTGCATGGGATTATCTGTGTGGCTCTGATCTTCAGGTATATCAGACATACTAAAGCCAGAGAACGATGCAGAAAATGTTGAGCTGAGTGTGTTGAGTAAGGAACCAACAAGGCTGGTATTTAAATACGTTTCCATGATTCTGATATTCTCAGCTTTTTCATAACAGTGATAGCAAGTATATGAAATCCTTATTTATGACTAGCACATATCCATAAACTTTTGAATGAAACTTGCATAACGTGTTTGAGATGGTATCAACTGAAGTTCAGATATGGTAGATGTAGTTCAATTTCAAGTATATCCACTTTGGATAGCCATCTTTGATAACCAGAAATCATTTGTTTTGAAGAGGTTTCCAAATTCATTTGAATAGATGAAAATGTGCACATAAAATTTCACTTACACTAACTTAATATTGTCATAAATCCACAGTATAAATTATGGCAACTGGTATTAGCATATTTAACACCAGTTTTTACACCAAGTTCATTGAATTGAGTAGAACTGTGTTAAGACCATATACACATGGCAGCCATCTTTTCTTGTTATGTCATGATGGTGCCATGAGCATTTCCATAAGACATATGAATGTACTTGTTTTTATTTTCTGCACCTAAAAACCAACAAGGGTATGTAGTACCAACAAAAGTATGTAAAATTATGTACAACAAGAAAAAATAAAAAAAGCTTGTAGTAGCTTCTTATGGTACCTCAGCACAATAATAATAATAATAATAATATTAATAATGATAACTTTATTTAAAGAAGTTCATTTGGTCAACTGGCCAATCTACCATGAGGCCTTCAACAATTACATGTGTATGAATAGCTGATGTACAATTTGTACAAGATGAGGTGAATTTGTACAATTTGTACCAATTTCCATTTCGTGACTGGTATCTAGTTGATGATAACTCTTTGGTCAAGAATCCAGAGATACCAATCTCCATTACTTGACTGGTATCTAATTGATGATAACTCTCTGGTCAAGAATCCAGTGATACCGATCTCCATTACTTGATTGGTATCTAATTGATGATAACTCTCTGGTAAGAATCCTGAAAGACCCATCTCCATTACTTGACTGGCATCTAGTTGATGATAACTCTCTGATTAAGAATCCAGAGATACCAATCTCCATTACATGACTGGTATCTAGTTGATAACTCTCTGGTTAAGAATCCAGAGAGACCAATCTCCATTACATGACTGGTATCTAGTTGATGATAACTCTCTGATTAAGAATCCAGAAAGACAAATCTCCATTACTTGACTGGTATCTAATTGATGATAACTCTATACCAATCTCCATTACATGACTGGTATCTAGTTGATGATAACTCTCTGGTTAAGAATCCAGAGAGACCAATCTCCATTACATGACTGGAAATTTAGTTCATGTTAATGTGCTGCCACTTTTGATGACAATGGATTCCAAAGTACTTTTGGCTGAGTGTGTAATAATCACATCTTGTGGTTGCGCATGGACCAAATGATACATGTGATTTAAAACTTGTTTAAAAAAAACAGTGTCACAACTCATCAAAATTGGACCAAAAAAGATTATTACCTTTCAGGGCATAACTGTTAGTCATATGCAGTTCACCTACCAAATGGCATCCAATTCTGTGGAAAGGTTGCAGGACTTCAGAGGGTTACAAAAAGACTGAAAGGATGGACAGATTGATTGACAGACAGAAAAGGTGATTACTACAGGGCTCCCACATATCAACATCATCTCACTTCATCTGGATGAAGAAATTTGGCTAATACAGGTGAAAATAAAATTAAAGCATCTAATTCTTACTGCAAATTATTTTCTATATAAAAGCTTATAGCAAGAACCTACCTATCTTATCCTGTGGTACAACAATGACTGGTGTGGAATACATGGTGTCACTGGGAGTTCCAGCACCGTTGTAGGCCTGCACAGACAGATAATAGACTGGAACCTTGGTGTTTAGATCAGTGTTTTGCAATACCAGATCTCTGATGTACATACTGTTCTCCTTGCCTATGACACGCCAATCAAGAATGTTGGTTGCACCTGTAATGCACCAAAATTGTTACAATAAGCTACTCAGTTTAGGACAAGCACATGTACTCAAAAAAGGGGGCATTAAATAGTCTATAAGTTGGGAGTGCATATGAATCATAAAAATACCAACTGACAAAGAATTACATCAATGGTGCTGCAAAATCCTCAAACATTTATTCAGAAATGCTGCATAAAGTTAAACATAACTAAAATTAGCAACTGCAAAATTTAATTTTTTTTGGTCAATCAACTTGTTTTAAAAACCTTTAGTAATAAACCATTTGTCTGCATGCATTAGCATTTAACTACAGCTACAATTATAGTGTCTATACAGTGCCAATTAAAAGAAAATTAAGAAAATGTAAAAATGAAGTACTTCACAAACTCCAGAACCCTTCCAATTAAATGCGAACATGAAGCACATAATAAAACATGAAATGTAAAGATACTAAAATTCTGCAAAAAATACATAAAATAATATATGAAGGTGAAAACAATTTTTCAAGTAAAATATATTACTTTGTTAATACTTACCCCATCAAAATATCTTAGGAGAACTACTACCTTGTAAATCCAGTCCTCCGAGGAAAAAACTAGAATTTATCTGTCCACCAAGGTGGCAGTTAGAGTGACCTTCCCTTGATAGCAAGATTGGCACCACATTCCCATGAAATCATCAGTTACTACTGGAGTGGAAGGCATACTCTCTATATGCATGTAACTGCAGGGAGGCTGCGAGGAGTTTATGTGCATTACGATTGGGTAAGTATTATTGAAAAAACATTTTATTTAAAAATTTGGAGTCTTCTTCAAATACATTACACAATCATAATACCATAGGAGAATAGGAAAGAGTTGGAGGGAGATACATCTGCTTGAGCTGGAGAGACCATATATGATCCCCTAAGGCATGCAGGAGAGCTTCTAGATAACCTGATTTTAAAATAGACTCCGTATGTCAAGGAGATCACTACATTTGCAGTATTTTATGAATTAGATCCTATTACTTTCATTGTGTCACTAAGTAGAGGCTCCCTTTTGGTGGCAAAGGCTTGAGAGTGAGTGATATTTTTGCTAGGGCTACTATACTGGAACAGGCAAAGGTGCTTGCACTGCACTGTATTGTGGATTTCCTGGATACAGGCCTCAATGTCTTTTATGTAAGAATTGCTACATCTTTTCTGCAGTGAGCTCAGTCTTTTCCACCTCGTGTTCAATTTCTTCCATTTTTTCCTTGAGACTACTGGTTATGTTCATTAATTCCCTGACCTTGTTATGTTCCAGCACTTCTCTGGACAGCTACAAAGTCCGTACAACCAAGCCAGGTAATTTTGTCTGCTCCATCACTTGCTCTTCCAGACTGGAACAGCTGCCTGGGTAACAGTTGCCTGTACAGCTTTCTGGGTGATGGGGCAGTTGCAAGTTGCTATTCCTGAGCACACTGTTGTGTCAAGGTGGGTTGACCCAATGCCAAATTTTTTCTGGTGTCCTCGACATAATTCTTCCTCAGAGTCTCTGTATTTCTTGTATTTGGCTGGGACTAGCTCATGTCAGGGCAGCATTCTGGTATGCTATGGCATACTCTGATATTGGTACAATGAGATGTCCAAATCAAACCAGGAATTCCAATATTTCCTACTTCCACCAGTGGTCAGATGCCCCAGCTATGAACTCTTGCATAGGTACCATAATTAGCAGCACTACCATGAACTAGAAAATACACTGCTGGAACAGCAAGAATTGAGATGAATACTCTGTTGCCTGTATACCTAAAGTCAGCTAGTAGCTCCTTGCATTTCAATACCAGCCTGCATGTGGGATTTAGAAAATGCAGAATTCTCTGGCACATCTTTCAATGTATATCCATAAATACCCAATGAGTTGTGCCTACATTTATACAACCTCATAGACCTAGGTGGAACTGCTGGCCAATCTGAATCAAAACTTGCATCACTGCCATCCTGGCTTGAAAAACTTGGCCTTGTGTAATTGGTGTTTCTTGCCATTAAAAAAAAACTCTTGCGCATGTGCAATGGATATTCCTTGCCAAGTCTATTCTATGATCCCCAGTGCACAAGTGCAGATTTGGACCTAGATTTGCTTGTACATACTCCCATTTTGCTATTTCCAATGGCAGTGTCTAGGCCCCCAGCGAACAAGTGCAGATATGGACCTAGACTTGATTGTACTTCCTCCCATTTTGGTGTCTTGGCCATGCCAAAGAATGTGGGACACCTTTATTTCTTCTGCCAGATAGATACTTGTATTTGTACTTTTAAATACAGTATTTCCTGTGCCTTTGGCTCCATTTCATTGCATGCTGCAATCACAGCCATGGTTGCCAGCACGTCATTCATCTTGCCTAGTAGTGTGTGATGTTTCCCAGTTCCTTTAGGTTTCCAAGTCTTTCTACCTTGCACTACAAACATACAATGGCGCCTCTTCATCTGTGATTGGCATACCCTTCGCATTACTCTTTCAAAGGAGTATTGTACATGCAACTCCTTGGAAAGTGGTTTCTGCAAAGCTTGTGCAGCTGTATTCATTAAGTTCATCCACATCCCCTTTTGAGGTCGTTGCCTTTGGGGGATGGTATTTTTTAATCTGGCTGGCTTACATGCTGCCTACTATCTGTAGGGAATCCTTTTCTGTAGCATTGTGCAGAGCCTGTAGGATGACCTTGTCTTTCAGGATTGGAGCTTCCATACATGTATTGGATTCCAAATGATACAGCTAATCTGGTTTTTGCAGAGAGAACACACCTATAGTGAAAGCTGTTGGTGTTTGCCAGTTCTCACAAGGTATATAATCTTGTAGTTGTCCTCCTGCATGACAATGTCTATATGACACTTTTCCAGGATGACTTCCATCCCCTTGGTTGCCTAGACAGTGTGCAAGACACATTCTTCTTTACTCTGGACCAAACACAACACAATGTGAGTGCAATTCCCCATTTTGTTTTTATTCAGTTTTCTGCTGACTGTTGGTGAAAGCTAAGCATGTGCACCACTTTTTCTTCTGTGAGAACTATTTATGTAATTGTTTTGCTGTCCTCCACTGAAGTTACTAGCACAGCATTCTTGGTATGCAAGCTCACCATGTCTCTTTTTTCTTGTGACTATTCCAACTCAAGCTAGTTCTGCTTGTCTTTCTTCTTGTGCTATCTGCATCTCCACCTCAGTGTGGTAGCTTCACAGCTCTGCCTTTAGATTGATACCAGGGCAGCACGAGTGAAATCTCAATTCTGGTGCAACCACAAGCCTGGACATCTGGTACGAAAATGTCTTTGAAAAATGCTTGTTGGGGCAGTTGGCATAGTCTACCAGATACACTCCAAATGGCCTGCATACCTCACCAGCCTTGAAGTTTGATACTACCTTGCTGCACAGCTTACAATGGACAGTGTACCCCTGGCTGATTGTACTGATATATGTACAGCTTACAATGGACAGTGTACCCCTGGCTGATTGTACTGATATATGCACAGCTTACAATGGACATTGTACCCCTGGTTCATTGTACTGATATATGCACAGCTTACAATGGACAGTGTACCCCTGGCTGATTGTACTGATATATGTACAGCTTACAATGGACAGTGTACCCCTGGCTGATTGTACTGATATATGTACAGCTTACAATGGACAGTGTACCCCTGGCTGATTGTACTGATATATGCACAGCTTACAATGGACAGTGTACCCCTGGCTGATTGTACTGATGATATATGTACAGCTTACAATGGACAGTGTACCCCTGGTTCATTGTACTGATATATGTACAGCTTACAATGGACAGTGTACTCCTGGTTCATTGTACTGATATAAGTACAGCTTAATAGACAGTGTACCCCTGGCTGATTGTACTGATATATGTGCAGGCATGCTCACCAACACCATGTTTTCCAGAATGGATGAATCAACAAAGTTGCTCTGCTCCAGCATGCCATTCTTTCACATGAGAGTCACCCTGTTAAGTTCTCCTGAGAAGTCAATACCATAAAATAGCCACTTGGAAAACCTTGGTAACAAAGACCATTAAATGTATTGCCATTGGGGTTTCACATCTTTTCTAGGCTTGAAGTCTGTATCTTGCTCAATGTTATGTATGGTCCCACATAGAAGTCCATCACTTTTTCCGTCCACTGTGTGCATGTTTATCTGGATTTAACCATACATGCTTCCACTGGACTTCTGCACAGCACCTTATATATTATACACCACTAGCATGGTGGGTCCTTTGTCCTCAGTTGTGAACACAAAGTACCTTGTATATTATACACCACTAACTTGGTGGGTCCTTTGTCCTCAGTTGTGCACACACAACACCTTGTATATTATACACCACCTGCTTGGTAGACCCTTAGTCCTCAGCTGTGCACAAAGCGCACCTTGCCGCTGTCAAACATAATGTCCTTGCTGTACAGGTATATAAAGATGTAGATATCATCCACAAAGGTTGGAAGACCAAAAAATGGACAGAGACATGTGCAGCCTTTATGGTCGATATGGTAATCTACCATAAAAATGTCAGGGACTAGGATGCTATTGAAGGCATTTTTGTGCAGTACACCACTCCCTCGATAACTTGTGTCCAGATAACTCACGATCCTGATTAAAACACAGTGTCCGGCATGTCTCCTGATTTTTTCCAAAGAAAATATATTTTAAATATCTTTCAAATATGCTGAATGTGAAAAAAAATACAATAAGAATTGGTAAATTAAACCTTGATACATTGCTCACATCATCATCGAAAATGGTGATTAATGCCCGTAAAGACTGAATCCATATTGTGAAATTTGCAAGTTCTAAATAAGATATCATAATTATATTATGTAAGTTTTTTTAATGATAAATAGTTGTCAATTTACTTTAAATAAACAGTCTGGTGAAATAGCGATCAATGAAAACTTCTGGTAAATGCTAACAGGTGGCAAAAGAGAATGAAATATACACCAATTAAATGTCTTGCTATGTGAAAGGCAAATAGTACAGTAGGATTTGGTCAACCAAGGAGAAACAAATGGGAGTGGGGAGCAGCAAAATAGAGAAGTTGTGAAATGTAAGTTTTGGCCTCAAGGTCTCACAGCAGGGCTCAGTAAAAGTCTGGAACAGCCTTTGGGAGGCTGAGCTGGTAAGAAAAACACAATTAAAGAGCCCCACAGGAGTTTTAAAGCTTATTGCTTGTGTGAAGCAATCCCAAGAGCCTAGCAGAAGATGATATTATGGTACCGTATTTCATGTTATTTTTCATACCCTTTAATTTTTTGTACCATCAAGCCATACAAATAATAATTAATTAATTCTATCATATTTTTTCGTACATCAAGTTTTATATTTTTTCAGTCATCCTATTATTTTTTGTACATAAAATGATCTACTGTGAAAATTTACTTTTGCCAAAGTGATAACAAAAAAAGTACAGTCCTTTAAATTTTACAGCTAAGAATAAGAGATAAAATCATTGTTTTAGTTTTTATTTATCTATTATTTTTATTTCATTTTATTACAACTGACAGGTTCCCATTTCAAATGAATTCAGAAATATGCCAAAGTTCGATTTAGGTACATCAAACGACCAAGGTATTGTTTTGCTAAGCAGAGTAGTGACTAACTTTGGGCATGTTCTTAACCGAGGCACTGAATAGTGAAATGGGAGATTCAAGCAATATAACAATTATAGTTTATAATCATACACGTAAGTCATTCATAAATTCTTTCTTTTATTTTTGTATTTCACTACATATTTTTGTTTTTATTTGCATCATGTAACAAACAGCGTCATAAAAATTGCTGACATATCACTTAGATACGCAAAATGACCAATTTATTCTTTGACGACTATATTTGGTATAATCCCACATGAGAAATATAAATATTTGTTTCCTCAATGAAACACAAACCCGAATTATCTGTTATCTTCGTGTAAATATGTATCCGAGGCATCTAATAATGAAAAAATAAAATAAGAAAAAAAAAATATCCACCAATTATAAGTGTGTATAAAGCCCTTTGCTCATCTTACTCGGAAAGGGCAACTGTTTTGTTAACTGAGAATCTATTCACATTCACTTTATTGCCCTTCTTTGTCTGCTGTATCAATGAGAAAATATAATGATTGATGTATTTGTTCTCTTGTTGTCATTACAATATGTACCACTATCCATCAACAGCCAGACAACATCGTTAATGAGCGGTCTTGATTATGTCAGTCGTGTAACAAAGAAACGCGCACATTTAAAAATGAATTCAGAAGCCATCTGAGTTTATTTATCCAGTGAAAATAATATCTCAGTACAGGAAGACGTGAATACCACAGACCATTGGGCAAATATTATTGTCTTAATATAGTAATGCAGTAAAAACTATAAAAAAACTAGTTAGTTTTAATCATAAATGCAAAAGTCATTGACTCCATGAGTTCGATTTATGTATAGTTAATATCTTCAAAGATCTTGGTCTGTTTGCTTGGGCATGTCTTCATCATTAAGTTTCTTCAAACCCTGGCCAATGGGAGAGAATTTTATCCCACCACCATCTAAATGCACTGAACCACCAAACAAAAGGCAGAAAATTGGACCTGGACGGTCCAGAAAAGACAAAGGTGAAGCCCATCAGTTAAAGAGATTGTCAATGTAAAAGATGATGCTGAACTGCACAAATCAAATATTGATGCAGCAGATAATGCCATCATACCAAAAGATACTAATGAAAAGTTGCCCATTGTTGCTGAAAAATTTCCTGAGCCTGCAGTAGACAAGCTGGACTACTGCAAAGATATGAGGGATATAAGCCAGTTTCCTGGTACTGCAAAGTCACCAGTAAGAGTAAAGTATATGAAATGGGACATTAACGATAAAATAAGAATTGTTGAGGAGGCAGAACTTTTTGGAATTAGGTCCATAGCTGCAAGGTACCATCTCACACCAAGTACTTTATCAAGCTGGATGAAAATGGATTTTTCAAAAAATATTCAAAGGACAAAGAAAAGATCTATTCCAGGTGCTGGCCAACCCATGATGTATTCGCATGAGAAGGAGCAGGAAATTTTATCCTGGTTACTCTGTATGTGGGTCTATCATGTGCCTGTAACAATTGAGATGTTATAAAATTATGCTACTGCAGTTATTCAGGAGGAAAATCTAAAGTTTCAGGGCTCAAGAGGATGGTTTGATGGATTTTTCAAGCGAAATGGACTAGCACTGAAATGTATAACTTCAATATCTCAAAAACTACCTCGAGACCTAGAGGAAAAAATAGACTGCTTTACCAGATAGATAAGAAGGCTGCGGGAGGATGAGGAATTTGATGAACATTTAATTGGAAATATGGATGAAACGCTAGTGTATTTCAACTTGGTTCCAGGAAACATAATTGAAAAGTTGGAACGAGAGGTGCGTATTAGAGGTACCGGCAGTGACAAGTGCCATTTAACTTGTGTATTGACATGCCTGGCGTCTGGTGACTTGTTGCCACCCAAGATAATCTTTCGTGGAAAAAGAAACTTAAAAAATCTAAAAAATCCCAAAGGGAGTTGTAGTGAAAGTTCAACAAAAAGCATGGATGGATGGACACCTAATGTTGGATTATATTGATGAAGTTTGGAAAATACACACGAAGTGCACACCATTCTATTAGTGTTGGATTTATTCCATATCCATTTGACTGATGGAGTAAAAAAACTCCATGAAAAAATCCAGAACAACAATGGCAGTAATCCCTGGTGGATGCACAAGTAAACTACAGCCACTGGATGCATATCTAAATAAGCCTTTCAAGGGACTGCTGTGGAAAAAATGGTCAATGTACATGAAGGACCAGGCTTCCAAAAATATTGCAACCAGGGAAGCTGGTGAGGAGGCAACCGAAAAAATTCCAGCGCCTTCAAAGCAACAGATGATTGACTGGATTTTTGAAGCCAGTGAAGAATTAAAGAAGCACGTGATAATCAGTAGCTTCAAAGTTACTGGCCTTTCAAATGTAATAAATGGTAGAGAGGACCACTACATAGGGAGTGACAATGCGGCTCCATTGGAAAGTTTTTCTAGTGATGAAGAATGTGAATGGTTTGAGGGTTTTGAGCTGGAAGACTTATAAAACTCTTGCAAATTATGAATGTTTCACTGCATCATGTTTTTGTATTTGTTTTGTGCATACGTTCAACGTTGGATCACAAATTATATCCTTGAAAATAACGTGTTTATAATACAAAAATATATTTTATATATGTTGCTTTGTTTTCCTCTCGCTCACTCTTAAATTCATTTGCCATTTTTTTCCAACTGGCTTCAGAACAAGTATCAGTAGATTAATATTGTTCTCGAGCTAATGGGCTTGTTGTACACATTTTCAATACCCCATGGGTAGCCTCATTTCCCTACGTACAGCCTCCTTAATCTGATCTGAAGTGGTTAATCTGGTCTTCAATCCAGTATTTTCTGGAAAAGACCAAGCTAAGGTCAAGCGTATTTAATTAGCATGTATGTTACATCTGCATAGCCATGTGGCACAGTGACAATGGATCTCATAATTACAACCAAAAGGTTTTATTTATTCAAGTTTTATTTGCCAATGGAATATAATAGTGCTCTTGTAGTGTTTACATAAGGAATAACAACTGACAGGTAACTGAACAATAAAGAGTACTCTCTCTTTTATAACAACAGATTCTTAAGTTGTGAGCAGAATGAGACCAGATTTGTACATAAGTTTTGTACATTAGATTGTCAAGTGTCATGTGTTCCACAGGTCTTGTCCAAGTATGATCCCTTTATTTTTCATACACGGTCATTACCACAAAATGATAATTCTTTATTTTACATATAGTTTTTCGTACACTGAAATTAATAATTATTTTTTCATGTTTGAAAAATAACAAGAAATACATAAATTTGAATACAAACGTGATCCTTTTTTTGCCAAGAAAAATTTGTCTGCAACATAAAAGATCATTCTTTGAACATCACTTCCACCTGTGCAATGATGTATTCCCTTCTTAGTTAACTTGAACAAGTTTAGCACATAACTTTTGGTACGATGCTGATGTTGCTGGAAAAGTAATACCTGTGCCTCACCATGATTTTAAACAAAGACTATTCACTACCAACCTTTAGATGTTCCAATGGCAATCTTGTAGAACTTGATTCCTGACTGTCCATCTGTGGCAAACCATGTGGCCTGTATGCCTTCATGGTCAGACTGCCAGACATAACCCTCTATTACTTCTTCCACATCTGATGACAGAGTACCCACATGGATCCAATGCATCTGAAACAGTACCAATGTCATGTCACTGAAACAGTACCAATGTCATGTCACATGTGTGCATGTGGATAATTGTTCTCAGTCCATCTGAAACAGTACCAATGTCATGTCATATGTGTGCATGTGGATAATTGTTCTCAGTCCATCTGAAACAGTACCAATGTCATGTCATATGTGTGCATGTGGATAATTGTTCTCAGTCCATCTGAAACAGTACCAATGTCATATCATATGTGTGCATGTGGATAATTGTTATCAGTGTATCTGACAAGGTCAAGTTCCTACATGCACCAATATGTACTGGAAATAAAATCCATAGCTGCCTGAGTTTATCTGGCTACAGAAAAAATACTGATTCTTAAAGCAAGTCTTCACTGAGAAAGTGTACAGCCAAACCTGTCCTAATGGTCACCTGCTCAAAATGGTCATTCACATTTCCCCTTGGAAATTTCCTATATAAATATCCCATGTGAAATGCTCACAGGCCTTCTGCAGTCAGTGGCCAGTTGTTTCCTAACTAAACAATGGTTTGTCACTGCCTTAAGTTATTACTGGCTTTCCTGGACACAGTGACCATTCAGTATGTGTAAACAAAAAAAAATTCCTTCGAAAGAAGGATGGCATTGTTTATATAAAGGAATCAATATGCAATATTTCTCTTCTCACTTTTACTTGTACTCCAGTCTTGTTGAGAATGTAACTAAAAAATGTTAATATATCAAACTGAAAGTAGCGGCCCTGAGTGGCCGAGTGGTCTAAAGTGCTCTCCATTACAGATCACTGCCATCTCACCTCTGTCTGCATGGGTTCGAGTCTCCAATTCTGCCAATGTGGGTATGTGAGAAAGCTTGCCAGTAGCTTCTCGTGGATCAGTGGTTCTTTCCAGGATTTTCCCGGGTTCTTCCTCCACCATTAATAATGGCCGCCATGTATAGCCTATCGTGTGCTGAAAAATGGCATTAAACCCAACAACAATCAAACTGAAACTGTTGCAGCTTTTGTAATAAGGGTAAAGAGTTGAAGCAATTCAGTTGCTGGATGATGGGAAAAAGTAGTTGTGCTATTGCAGCAGGTATGGAAGCCACCTTTTGTGTCACTGTAACACAAAGAGTTCTATATCTTCATCTATTTGACTGACAATGAAAGCTGTCTCTGTTTTTGAGATGAGATATGAGTGATGTCCCTTTTATTAGGGTCAGGAGTCATTCAATATTTAAAACTCATCTGTAAAAACGTTTTTTTTTATGGGTCAAAAAAAAAGAAGCCATACATGGCTTTTGTTAACCTCCTATTGATCACAGGCTTCTCACACAGGCTGTCCATCTTTTGATCTCAGCATGCTGTGCAACTGGCCAGATATTTTAAAAGAGTAAACAGCTGTCTCCAAGTGATACTTACACAACTTGACTAAATTGAGTTAGTCCTGTCTCAAAGCTATATGCAAGTTGTCAATCCATAGTGAAATTCTTCTTCTATTATAGTGCAGAAAAGAAACTAAGATCAGTGATTATTTCAAGTCAAGTGGGATGATTACATTTAAAGGATTAATTAAAGTGAGATCAGTGAATGGGGATGATTAAATTTATAGGATTGATTAAAGTGAGATCAGTGATTATTTCAAGTCAATGGGGATGAATAAACTTATAGGATTGATTAAAGTGAGATCAGTGATTATTTCAAGTCAATAGGGATGATTAAATTTAAAGGATTGATTAAAGTGAGATCAGTGATTATTTCAAGTCACTGGGGATGATTAAACTTAAAGGATTGATAAAAATGAGCAGGATACAGTAAACTTGTGTGGAAAATAAATTTGGGAGAGAACAACATATACATGCATTTTATGATCTGTTGAATAGCGAACATAAAAATCTTAATAATAATAATAATAATAATAAAAATAATATTCAGTGCAAGGTATCTGTTCAAAAACCAATTTTAAAAAGTGAACCAGCAGGTCTATCTGTTTTTCAAATGTGTATGTATGTATGTATGTATGTATGTATGTATGTATGTATGTATGGTGTTTAATGGCACTACTACAAAATACTGGTTACAAGTTAAAAGTTAAATTCATAAATTGTAAAGATAAAGAATTCAGGATTTAACAGAATTTGAGGTACTAAGTTCAGAATATTTATAGATAAAAAACTGCAAAAGAATGATCATATTATCCATTCAGTGCCTGAATACTGACACAAATGCAAAACTCAACAAAGGCATAACAAGCAAATGGACTGACGGACACTGACAAATACTCCATGAAGTGCCTGAATACTGTCATAAATGCAAAGCTCTAAAAAGGCATGGCAAATAGATGGATTGACAGACATTGACAAATACTCCATGCTGTGTCTGAATACTGTCATAAATGCAAAGCTCTAAAAAGGCATGGCAAATAGATGAATTGACGGACATTGACAAATACTCCATGCAGTGCCTGAATACTGTCATAAATGCAAAGCTCGAAAAAGGCATGGCAAATAGATGGATTGACAGACCTTGGCAAATACAATGGAACCCCACTATAACGCGATAATTGGGGTCCACAAAATTGGATCGTGTTAATATCGGGGTCGCATTAATGCGGGGTTTTACAGTATTTTACTTTTTTTCAGAGAACATCTCACTGGCACATATACATGTATTCATGTCTATGGTATATGATGAATAGGGTATCAACACCGTTTACTATCGTGCTGTCGTGGCATTCAGTTCATCTATAATGTATGTAATTCCATTGAAAAATTGTACACATATTTACAATATTCAATATTTTTTCCCCTGATCATTGTATCTGAATTCAACGTCTAATATATTGCATGAACAACACCGTTTACTTGCTGTCTAATATCGTACCATCAGGATCTGAAATTAATTCATAAAATATGTAATTCCATTACAAAAATTGCATATATATTAAACTATTCAATAATTTTGTTACACATCATTATGTGTCTGAATTCAATGGAAAAAATTAACAGCAAAATTAGGTTAATAAAGACAAAGACGTGTACAGTTCATAACATTCCAGGGTCTATGAATGGTGTCTGTACAAATTTCATACTGCTAAAATTTTCTCATATGCGTTTCCGTGTACATTTATCCATTGCAAACTTCCAATAATTAACGCTTGTACGCCTATTTGTTTGAACGACTACAACAAGAATAATTACAAATCAACACATGCTTTCAGCATGCATATAACTTTTACTTCAGATTTTGTGACTATCGAAAGAAATGTGTGAAAACTACTATACTAATCATGGCGCAAAGTGTAGAGAACGATTTGCGTTTGTGAACTTGCTTTTCCATAATGGTTAAACATTTTTATAAAAAATTGGAAATTAGTAACGAGTTCATAAACAAACACCATACCCATGTAAAACCTGAGAACTAAGTGCAGTAGGCCTGCAATGGTCATGAGTCACTTTTTAGAAAAAATGTAAAGCTGAATGCATGTACAATTTCATACCCTTTCAATTTCCAGCTAATAAAGCGGACATTATTTACTGGTCAACTGATTGCGTCTAATAACACTGCCAAATACAGCAAACATGTTGGCGGCTTTTGTTTTTTGATGTTTATTAAATTGTGAGAATCTTTATCAACCACCACAATGTCTGCTGCTTGTTTGCGTATGCACTTAAAGAAATACATGTCGGGTATTGTTTGAGCAACGATGGTGTACAGAATTAATTGAAGACAATCACAGAGATGACTTACTGGCTTTACTCATGGATCAGTAACAAGTAACATTTCTGATAATGTTTATTTTGGCATAACACTTCAAGAACCTGGTGAAATTATTAAATTTCAGAAGCCAAGCCACGATCGTATTATATTTGAATTCATACTCGAACTCTTCCCCAAAGTGATAATAAACGTTTTACACATGATTTCTCTCACTTTTAAAAAGTATTTTTCCGGGTATGAGAAAAATACACATACAGGTATTTAAAATTTCAGGAACCTCACCATGATCATATTAGATATCGTATTATACTCGAATTCATACATGATCTCTTCCCCAAAATGATAATATTTTTTTTTTTGCACAAAGTGCAGAGAACGAATTGCATTGGTCAACTTGCGTTACTATAACAGTAAAATATTTTTATAAAAAAATAGGAAATTAATAACGAGTTCATAAGTAAACCCCATACATATGTAAAACCCGAGAACTAAGTGCAGTAGGCCTGCAATGGTCACTTTTATAAAAAAAAACTTTTTAAAGCTGAATGCATGTACAATTTCATACCATTTCAATTTCCAGCTAACAAAGCGGACATTATTTATTGGTAACATGTCTGATAATGTTTATTTTGGCATAACATTTCAAGAACCTGGTGATTTTGTTAAATTTCAGAAGCTACACCACGATCGTATTATATTAAAATTCATACGTGAACTCTTCCCCAAAATGATAATAAATGTTTTACACACTATTTCTCGTACTCAAAAAAAATATTTTTTCCCCGTATGAGAAATATACACATAAATGTATTTAAAATTTCAGGAACCACGCCACGTTCATATTAAATTTGAATTCATACGCGATCTCTTCCCCATAAAGATAATAAATTTGTTATTCACTATTTCATGTACTTTGAACAAAAAATATTTTTTCATGTGCGAATGAATATACGAAATTTCGGGAGCCATGCCACGACTGCGTTATATCCGAATTCGCGTCATAGCGGGGAGCATTATAAGGGGGTTGCACTGTACTCCATGCAGTGCCTGAATACTGTCATAAATGCAAAGCTCTAAAAAGGCATGGCAAATAGATGGATGGAAGGACAAATACTCCTGGTTGTGGTGGGGAATAAAAATCAAGAATAATTCTTTCATTTTAGACTAATTACATGATCTGTATTCAGATATTTTATTCATGTCTACAAATGTAAGTATTTGGTGGGTTAAAAACATCAAAAATATCTACCTCTGGCTTAGTATCATCAATAATAACACCATTAGTGTTGTAGGCTGCCACAAATTTTGCCTTGTTGATGGCCCCAACTCTCACTGTGTAACGTGCCCCTGAGATCAAGGATAATGTATCCTTGGTAAAAACAGACATACTGGCACTATTAGCTATTTTAAGCCAGTCACCTGAAGTCTCTGAAAAAACACAACAACAAAGATAAAAATGTAGACATATAATAATGATATTACTTCAAAGTTTCAGTTGAATTTATACTTGATTTTCCTATTCTCACAAGCTCCATAATCTTGAAGTATTGACTATTTCCATTTTAAATAATCATTGCAACATTTGATGGTCGTTTGTTGTGGTAGTTTTATTATTAAAAAGTGTTTCATCTTAACTAATACCAAAGTCTTTGAACACTGTTCCTTATTCTGGAAATTAACAACAAAATAATGAATCAATAGAAAATTGATCAAAGACCAAGTTTACCCACCCCCATCCAAATGAAAGTCTCCTACATCTCGTATCAAAAGCTGAATCACTTAGTTGAATAAATTTGTCCAGTTAATAATGGTTCAATAAATTTGTCAGGTTAATACTGGTTCACAATGATGCAACCTTAGCTTGAACTTGTTTATATATCAGTCTCTACCAAAAATGCCACAGACAATGAGGGTCATTATATCACAACCATGACATCATCGTAGAAAGTTGCAATTGCTAATGACCATCTGCTGTTATAGTTAACGATACGACAAAATAAATAAATCAAATTATACCTTTATTACATTACAAGAAACACTGTAATGAATAAACAGGCAATTCAGTATTGTACAATTAATAATGAAGTAATGAAGAAAACATAGCCATGTTTTAAGAAAAAGCCATAGCTACCTTTAGAAGGTACAGAATCAACTCCCTTTAATGGCAGATCCAAAACAGATGGGCAAGTAACACTATCAGCCATATACCAAGATGAAGATAAAATTTCACAAATACTTCTTTATAAATGAAAAACAAAATTAAAAAGACGAAATTGTCTCTAGAAAAGCAGGTTTCTTTGACAAAAATAATAGCAATGTGTATGACAACAGAAGTCTGGAAGAGTTGTAAATTATTGATCCAGAGGAGCTAGTTAATGGCTAACAGCTGATTACTATAGATATTGGAAAATGTGGTGGACTAACTTTACTTCTCAGAAATTTGTGTACTGAGAAAAACTGGATATAAAATGTTATAAACTCATAGCAAATATAAATAGCTAAGTACTTTTACAACTGATAATTTCAAGTATTCTGCAGTGGACAATGATTTGATGTGTTATCAGAGACATTGTGTTCAGTTATATCAGTTTCTGCCCATGTACATCATTGCTGTGAGAATACAAGAATGCTATTTTATATGGCTGAAGACAGAATATGTTTTGTTAGACACTGTCTGCTGCAAAATGGGCATCATTTATAATAATTGCTGAATACAGGACTTGAGATAAATGATAAATATACAAGTAGAGCTACTTTTGTAAAAAAAAAATTATCTTTTATTTTGAATTCGTATCTTGTTTAGCACCATGCGAATAATGGCACACCATCCTAATCAATATGTAGAAGATATATGACTTTCTAAAATTTAAACACAGGACATAAACATAAATGACACTGTTAATGATAACATCATTGTCATGCCCATTGCAACAAGAAATGTTATACCATTGACAGGTAAGAGATAAGTAAATTAAGTTGGAGTTTCAGGAACTTAGAGATTGGGCCTTATTCAATGGAGTTAAACAAAACTAGTTTTACAAATAAATCACAAAATGTTTAGTAGCTTCTGTTGTAAAAATCTGGCATCATTTTCAAGGCTCTGTGATAATGACTTGCAATACCTTGCTTAGGAAAGCCAGAGTCCAAGAAAAGGAGAGAAGAAAAATATTCTCCCCTATTTAGTGTATACTCCCACAAGAGACAATATATTCTGAAAATCTAAACATACAAACATAAAAACTGACAAAAACCCAATAAAAACAGATATTCAAATGAAACATGGTGTTTAACCCACATCAATCCATTGATGTATCCCCTTTGTATCTGACTTATGAAAATATAAAATGTTAAAAAATTTCATGGCAATGCTGTTGTAATTGCCAAACTAGTGACACCCGTGTCTCGTGTAGTTAATGCAGGTGTGCCAATAACCATATCAAGAAATACTGTGAAAACTGTTTGTCACAATCAAACCCAAAGAATAAGTGAAATTTGTTTCATTTTAACTATTACAAAAATGCCTAACATTTTTTGAACCATTAAAACCAAATAATCCATTTATATGTAGAGATTAATCATAGTGATTTACCTGGGAAGATTTGACGCTTAGATCCCTGATATTCCTGGTAAATCTGGATCTCAAAGTGGTCCAATCCTGATTCCATATCATAGAATTTAAAGTTTGCAGACAGCTGGCTTCTGGATACCTGCAAATTATGGTAAAAATTATGATTTATCCAGATTCTTACTAGATAATGTGAAGGAAGTATGATGTACACTAAGCAATCTTTATTTGGCAGTTCTCTAAAATACAGTATCATCATAATGTACATAGATATGCAATTTTTCTTATTAAGTTAATATCGAAGTTAATTGATAAAAATAGAATTATTTCTATCGAAGTTAATTGATAAAAATGGAATTATTATTTCTAATAGAGTAGAAACTATCTTGAAAGTGCCCTCTTTCTGCCAAAATACCTTGTCTCTAGAAACAGGTCAAAACACTGTATAATCAACATATCTGTGCACTGAGAAACTTGAGACAATTGTGTCTTATAGCAATTCTCTTTCAAGACGTCTTTTACTGTAATTGGCAATATTTTTATGTCTCCCCATTGGCAAACTAATGTTCTTTTTATTCATTAACTTCTCACTATTTGCTTCTTCACTACCTATATAATACACTGTATCAGGAGTCAAGCAAGACATGAATTTTTGAAAGTGACTTCTCCTTGAACATGGAAAAGTGAGAGCAAAGCAAGAAACACACACACACACACACACTGAGTATGTACATGAGTGATTTGGCTCTCTTATTTAGAAAGAGGGATTTTCTTAACATAATCACTCACTTTTTAGCTTTGCAACAAAAATCCATTGATAGGATTGCAAATTTATGGTTTAGAACTTGTCTACAAAGTAGAAAAGTCGAGAATTAGATATTATTTGCTTCACTGCTTTTTTGTATTCTCATTGATGTAAAATACAATCTTACAGAGCTTCTCAAACTCCATGCTTAGCATTGTCCTACAAAATTATATTTTTTTCTGAATTCACAAAGGTACATATTTATTAGCATTCTCATAATGTCGTAATTCTTATTCAAAGTATGCCTTTCTGTTATTTCAAATATATGTTGATGGCTTAAATGTAACGTGTTACATTTGTCATTTTCAGTTATGTGTTAGACAAGGTCATACATGTTTTAAAAAAACCCAACAACTATTATATTATATTTTGCATGTTCTATATATTGTATTGTCTTTTCATCTGCTTTTAACATGGGCAACGTAAGGTCTATATGTGTATTATTTCATCATAAATGAATATTATCTGTGTGCCTGTTTGTTGAATTATGAAATACTTTTATGTCATGATAGTAAATATTTCACAAAGAATTGGTCAAACATGGACACATTTCAGGAAACAAAGTATGCATATAGCTATTTCTAGTGTCACAGACCCTTTCACTAGCTCAACCCAGCCCCCATTTTCTCTATACTAGCAGTAGTTTGCATGAATTGGTTGGTGCAAGGTCACAATTCTTCATGCATACCTTTATCTCGATTAATAGCATGTCAACCGCTATTCTGTATGAACATCAATCCTACTTATTTATTTCACAGATCAACAGTCCGGCACAACATAAAATTTACTTAGTTCCATTCCCATAATCGTACAGATGCTTGAAATGAGGGCAGCATATAAAAGTTAAAGTTACTATTTACTAATAAACTGAATGAAATGTTCAAGTTCCTGGGTAGTAGCGACTTACTATGCCCCATTACATATGGACACCTACAGCTTCATTGTTGTCACCTAGCTACATTGTATAAATAATGTTGTAAATAAACCAATTTTAACACTGTATTACACATCTTAATACACTGTTGTCACTTAATAAAAGGAGTATGATTTTACTTTGCTTCGTGCAATTTTAAAAGAAGAATTCATTTCATTTTACCAGGAAAAATACTTTCACTTTAGCCAGAGAAAATGCAAAGGAAAGGAGAGGGGAAAAAAGATTTTGGTACTTAGCAAGTTTCTGAGTATTTATGTAAATATGTAAATATCAGGGAACCACAAGGTAGATTAGTTCCAGAAAACTAATTGTGACATCCTGTAAAAATAAATCCATTATTATCATTATCATCACCATTATTATTAATATTATCATTTCAAATCTTCCTCTACAACTTGTGCATAATGGGGTCCAAACACAAAGGCCTCACTATAAATGATGGTGAGAGTTACTAAGGAATGTCCCAAAAATTAAGAAAGTGATGTGATCTCCACTGGACATTGAGTAACTGGGGGTGGGGGGTAGGTAAGTATAATAGAGCAGTTTAATGGCAGTTAATACTCATTATTTATGTTGTGAATAATTTTCAATAAAGTGATTTTTTTTGTTGTTGTATAAATTACCTTTTTTCAAGACACTTAACAGTGAAATTTTTAACAACATTATTCCAAGAGGTTTCAACAATCATGACATGTACATGAAAACCTTGCATATTATGTCACTGCAAAAGCTTCCTCTTTTCCAAATATAGGATCATTATTTTGTTAAACAACTGCCAATGTTGAAACTCAATTTGTTTTAATTGTTCTGAAAGAAATACTGATGTCGTTGTTTCAATGCAAGTAACTGAGAAAATTCTAATCCTTGACAAAATCTCTGAATGACATTATTCAGGAATTTTAAATTTACTACAAATTCCAGAACTCACTTCTCCATAATGAACTGTATCTGCAAAATAAACCTTTTTATTCTCTAAGTACTCATTTTGCATGATTGCCTTATCTTTGATTACATTTGTGAATGAGAAGGCTCATTTAAGGATCTTTAATTATATTACTTACATATTAATATTCATAACAGTGTTTGATTGATCAATTCAAATGAGTTGACTGACACACGACCATGACCACTTGCACTTATGCAGGTAGGATTTTACCAGCCGTTAAACTTTTTTTTTATTCCACCCCCCTTTAACTGATTTATTACAAAAGATGTAGTAAATCTGATAATATAAAGCAGGTCTTCCCTTAAATGAATGTAATTACACAACAAATACTTCCACAAGCTGGAAATCAAAACAGTGAGTACTTAACATGGTTCCCACAGAAATGCATACGGATGTAGCTGGGATGGTAGATCTAATATTTTACATTTGAATACAAGAGGGCATATTGCAGTTATGATGTTTACACTGAACCAATTAAAAGATGTTACTAAAACATAAATTTCACATGATAAAACTCATTTAATTGGCATTTATTTATTCAGGTGTTGCCACCAGTAGGGAATAGTGACATTTTCATTGATCAAAATTTTGTCAAATGTTGCTCTTCATGACGTTAGTTCAAAATTTCTGTGTACTAACCATTTCTTTGACACAATGAGTAATAAATCAAAGTTTCCTTTGCCAATTTAGATTAGTTTTCTTCATGTATAACAAACAGGGGCCAATTTTTTGGTATTTTCAGTGAAAAAAATGGGATCACATCTGACCCTGTATAATAAGCAGGTTCATGGGTTATCCAGGTATGAGTTATTGAGGGAGTGGTATATTATTAAATGTACAGTACCTAGTAAATTAATAGAACTCTGGCATGCGGTTTCTGACCCAAAAATTTATACCTTGAACTGTTGCACAAAGTGTAGTCAGATATTGTGAAGAAACTTTGGTGAAATAATAGCAGCAAACAGCTTTGGAAGTTAGGTTTATCATTAGAAAAACCTTTCCTAACTTATTTTCTAAGTTTTATAAAGAAGAGTATAGGTACTGTTGATATGGTTACCAAGTTTTACTGACCTGGAAATCATAGTCTATGCCTTCCTCTGCACCATCATTAACATACTTCAAAACAGGCGGAGTAAGATCAACTATGAAGCTATTTGTCACTGAAGTGATCTGGTTGAGAGCATTGTTTGTGGTCCGTAGCAGTGACTTAATTCTGTCACGGTGTTTGAGATGGAAGTTCTCCCATTTAGCTAAAGTTGTTGTATTGTCATACGCCACCCAATCCTTGATGACCTGATAGTCACTACCATCATTTCTGTGAAAAGAAACTTAAGCTTATTAATGGATGTGTACACATCATTACATTTAAAGTACTGAAACATTTTCTTCTTACTGTTAATCATTGCATTATTTGACTGAATCATTGTAAACAGGAGTACCATGAACATCATTTATGCAACTGTGTGGAAACCATTTTTTCACAAAATTTGGTTCTGGTCTGTGATGTAGATTAATTTCATTGTGCAGAAACCATTTTGTTTTTATAGTTTTAGCCACCTTAACCTCTGACCCCCAAAATCAAAAAGCTTCTTGTTTACCTGAGCTATCAATAAAGTTTGGTTCAAGTATATGATACAGAACTGATGTCATTGTGTGGAAACCATTTTTCTTCACTGAATCACAGTTACTTTGACCTTTGACTTTCGAGTCTGAAATTAATAGGCTTCTTTCTTAACTCAAGTACAAGTCATCCACAAACTTTGCTAACTGAGACGGTGGAGAACTGAAGTTATCATGCAGAAATCATTTATTTTCATTTGATCATAATGACCTTGACCTTTGACTTTTTGACCTCAAAACTGTGAGATTATTCCTTACTCTAAGTGCAAGTTATCCAAGAGTTGTGTCACTGTATATGGTGGACATTGAGAGTTACTCTATGGAAAGAAATGGAAACTAATGGATGAACTGATGGTCTGGTTGTCAGATGGACAACATTATAATGTAATAAAATACTGTCCTACATATTGGGGACAAAAAATTCTACAACAACAGTATTTGTTCTGGCAATATACAAAATATCTACAAGTAACAGCCACTATATCACTCTTGAAGAAGGTAAAACCCTGTCTTGCAAAATTCTAAACAATTCATATTCCTGAAAATCTGAAGATTTGCAATACTCACTCTGCCCTTTGCACCTGGACTTCATATTGTTGTATGAGAGATTCCGGGTCATAAAAGTTCTTCCACTGTATAGCTACTGTGACTTTACTGGAACTGAAAGCCAGATCCTGAAAACCTGTCAATTCTCCATCAATCACCTGTCCCTCAACTGGTGGTGTCAAGTCTATCAAAACACCATTTGAACTTGCAGAAACATTCAGCATCTTGTGTCCCCTATTATAGGCCCACACAGTGGAATAGTATTTGCCTTGATGTACTAGGTAGTTTTCTGGTTGTAACTCAACACAACTCCTGTGTGTCTTCTGGTCAAATCGCGTGAGATTGGCAACATCATTTTTACCAGGCCCTGTGCCCACTATTACTGCATAGCCAGCAATTCCAGATTCTTGGTCAAAGAACCCCTCCCAGTTGGCACATAACTGAAACATGTATATGAAAATGCATTTGGTGTAAGTGTAAAAAAAATTACAACTGTAAAATAATGTTTTCCACAATAAGGGTGCAGGAATTTAGCTAAGAACTTCAAGTTAGCTGGGCTTGTACTGTGGCTGTAACTACTACAGCCACAGTACCAGCCCAGTTAACTTGAAGTTCCTAGTTGAATTCCTGCACCCTGAATTCAAAGTCTTAGTGGTTCATTGATTGATTGATGAGGATTTTATGGCACACCAGCACTGTTATGCCATACAGCACCACAAAAAGGGGTCAAGATAAATGATTCACGCATGAAAAGTGGTTCATAATCAAAGTGTGATATAAAACAAAAACAAAACAATGAGATGGTGTGGATAATACATGATGTTGTTGTGAGTTTAATGCCATTTTTCACCACATGGTAGCCAGCCTATACATGGTGGACAGAATAACTGGTGCAGGAAGAACCCAGGAAAAACAGTACAAACCAATGAAAAAACCAGAAGCTAATGGCAAGATAACTCACATACCCAACAGACTTCAGACTCGAACCTATGTGGACAGAGTTGAGTTGGCAGTGATTGGTAAAAGATAGCACTTTAGACCATATGGCCACCCGGGGACCCAATATTATATGAATGTTCCTGATCAATGGGTAACATAAATGACATTTATAAAGGTTAATTATATGCGACCTAACATTGTACTGGCCTGAGATTACCTAATAAGACAATACAATTTCATTAATTATGAATGGATCAGAAAAGAAAACATCCCTGCTATACAAATGGCCCCAAAAAGCCTCATATAGCTCACCTAGCTGATATAACTTTACAGGTAACCATTTGCTAACCAGGTTTATCACAAAGTCAGTATACTTTACATGTATTATGTACAGTGTAATTTTTTTAAATATGACAACATGTTTACATATCACTTTATCTGATTCAACTGGTCGAAATAAGCCAATTAAATTTTCTTGTGCAGTATTTTCTTTAGTGACAGTGGCTGTTAAATGTTAACTTATAGGAGTAAATAAACTCACTTCTTTTCACACAAGAATGTGGACAGAAACCAGTCACCCAACTGATAGAACATTAACATACCACAGTATTTTTGCAATGTAAAATAGCTTAGATAATCTAAATAATGATTCTATTAGGTGATGCAATTTTAACTCTAAATAATGCTTATCTATGTCTACTGTAGTCTACTGTTCTAAACCAAATTCTGAAAATATCCTATCACGAATACATTACAGTAAATCTGGAATTTCTGCATCCAGTAATCATCCCTTATCATGAATATCCAACAACTGCAATGCTTAGTAGTGAAAATGACACACTTTAGCTGTAGATATTGATGTCTTACCTAACCTGAGTCAAACTATGTGACATCACATTGAACTTCATTAGACTATATGTTTTTAAAAATGATGTTGCCTGAGTCAAATTTTCTACTTTTTTCATAAGGACATTTACTCTCTGAATTAAAAATAATCTACTTTTAAATGTTACTGTTTTAAAATTTGACTGGAGCCTAGGACTATTTTTAAGTGCAACAAATGAAAGGTGCAGTATCTGAGTCAGAATGAACAAATTTATTTTTTCTTCTTTCTCTCTAAACTATTTCCATGATGTGATTAACAGAATTGCAAATGGGTAATGATTTAATAGTAAATTTATGAAACTCAAATAATGTTTAGCTTCTTCTTGCCAAGTCTTGCAAAAGCTGGACATTAAACTTGTTATTGCTATACTCTTATGTTGTCCAAGGCATGAATAATATGCATGTGTCACTAAAGTCATCCAGGAGAGATCTTCAAAGTTACATTTATAGCTGAAGCTTTCAACTGTACTCTACACAGAAACCTTGCTTTCACATGTCTACACAGACACATGGCTTTCACATGTCTACACAGACACATGGCTTTCACATGTCCAAAAATTATACTTTTAAGACCAAGGGTTTCTTTACTCTTGGCAATTTAATCTGGAAGCATTTCAAGAGAAAAGTGAATTGGGTATTTTTAATTAACACACAAGTCAAACTGCAAATTTAAAACAACATGTGAAGAATGGCAATGTATAAAATGCTATATACATTTTATAACATATAAATGACATAAGTTTCAGGCACTTAGACATGGTAATTTTATAGAAATTTTAAATTTTTCTTTCACAAAATGTATCAGACTTGCTCACAAAAATAAAATTAAAATTCATAGAAATAATTCTCTCCAAACTAACGTATAAACCCAGACATGGTTTTGAGAAGAAATACTGAAGAAATTTTTTATCCTTAACCCTTTACTCCCCAGGTACACTTTTCTATGCCTTTACCTTTGCCCCCTGTCTACGTATAACTATGCTTTTACCTTTGCCCCCCCCAATGCACTTCTACGCATTAACAGTATCTACTAGGAATATGTTACATCTTCCATTTAAATGTTGATTTGCCGTGAGGTAACCAAACGCTGGTAAAAAAAAACAAAACATCTTTACTAACATTCAATTTTAATGATGTCTTTCCTAACATTAGAACATATAAATCTAAATTTAACCGACCAATTATACGTAGGGAGGGTTTCCATGGCCGCATCAAAAATGACATTGTTGGCTGATTGTATTCCGTCGATTTGATGTAAATATTGTGTCCTTTCAACATATGTAAGCTACTCTCTTCTTAGAATGTGCAGCAAATACGGCAAGTCTTTTTCCATACATTGTAATGTATAATGTAACTTTAACATGTTTAAAACATGAAATCTGCCATAATTGTGGGGCATATAAAATAAAATAACAAAATTATGAATGTTTGTGTTGTTAATTTCTTCAATTCATTTCAATATGCAAAGTTTCAATCAAATCATATAACAGACGATACCGGAAGTGAAACTGTTTATTTACGAAAGGTATTCCCTGATCTCGTCATGGTGATGTTGTCCTCGTCTGTTGGTTACAGTGATTTGTCTAAAAGTGAAAATGATTTTTCTGGATTCAGTTCCAACAAAACACCAGATTTTTTATAAACAATGAGGCCTTTAATGACGAAGGATCTGAAATTCTGTCATCAGATATCGAAACTGAAATGTCATCAGACTACTCAAGTGACACTGACGATGATCAGCCAAACTGGTTTGCAGATGTGCAAGATATTGACAGAAGTCCATTTACTCAGCAGTCAGGACCATCATATAATTTGCAGGAAACAGCTCTAGAACTAGACTATTTCCATTTATATTTTCCAGTTGGACTTTTTGAAAAGATTTTAAGTGAGACAAATAAATTTGCAGCTGAACAACATGTGGATCATAAATGAAATCAGTGATGCAAACTGGACAGAGACCAGTGTGCCTGAGATGTCTGCCTTTATTAGCATGTTGATCTTCATGGGGATAATCAAAGCTCCTGACTATAGTTTTTACTGGTCAAATTACAATTTTCTATCCAATGAAGGAATCAAAAATGTAATGCCACGCAGGAGGTTTGAAAAACTCCAGCACCTTCACCTAAATGATGACAACACCGATTTTCCTGCAGATCACCATAACTATGACAAACTTAAAAAAATACGTCAAATATTGGATGAAGTTCTGGCAAACATTGAGAAAACATACAAGCCTCGCCAACATCAAACCACTCATGAAGGTTTTTATACATTTCTACATTCATTACAAATAATCTATTTCTTTCCAACCGTAAATTGCACTGCAGACTCTCACATAGAGATCATTAAAACAAATAAATAAAAATTAAAACAAATGGCCCATAATATAATCATGCTAATTTGTATGTCCAATATGTACCACTCATGTGTGCATATCATATACACACAAAAACATACATTAGATATCGATAACCATACAACTCTGATCTATCACATCTCCATTCATAAATCTAAACATTAGATTCATGAATATCTGAAACTTAATGCATACCTTTTCATAATAATACAAATAAATTAAAAATAAAAATAAATTAACTTTTCATTCACTGATCCTATTTTAAATTTATATCAAAATTTCAAACAATACTTCATTAATACAACTGTAGAAAAGACACGTAAAGAAACCAAATTTGGCTGTATCATTTGCAACGTCCATCTATGCTGCATCGAATGTCACAGCCTGTTTCATCAAAGCATGGTCATGGTAGAGGAGTAACTGTGATGTGCTCCATTACAATTGTAGATAGTTTTTTCTTACTGTCATGTTTGTTTGTTTTGTTCCTCAACATGAAAGTTTGAGAACAAGTGATTTACTAAATAGTTGATATTTATATTTGAGATCAGCTCTTCAGTGAAATGATACATCATTAGGTAAGATCTTTTCTTCCTCTCACATGTATAGGCCTTACCAGATAGACTTACATATATTATCCTTAACCACATCACTAATGACAAATAACAAGAACTCACTATGAAATATTTTTAATAACCTTTAATAAGCCCATGTATGGAAAGCAGGCCAAGTGAATGAATAACTTTATAAAATATGTTTCTGTGAAGGCCATTGAATTGCGCTTGAAAAATCTAGAATATTAGTCACATGTAAAGTACGAATAATTTCAAGCTCCAAAGATATTAACATGAAAACTTTGATGCTTAATTAATTTCATTGTTGCCAACAAAACAGTACCTGAGTTTTTCATCGACCATGAAATGAATCATTAAAGTCAATCCTTGCATGAAATAGAGTCTTATATCCAATTGAATCACACTACAGCCAAGAGTAAAATGCTGCCACGCATGCTCTAGTGGGTGCATCTAATTTTAGAAACAGGGATTTTCTAAATATGACCACTCACGTTTTAATTATGCTTTTAAAAAAATTATTGATAATTATAGGTTGTAATAATTAGTATGTACTGGTAATATTTTTTTCTATTTGTTGATATGATTTTCTTGGCTATGTTATGTTATTATCATTACAAAATGAGTGATATAAGAAAACAAGCTTGACCTTATGTACCACATTGATTTATTCAATGTCGCACTGTGTAATATATTTTGGACTATTATTTTTTTAAATAGCTAAAAATGTAATCACAGAATGTTTATATCATGTTTCTTATGAATTTTATATATTCCTTAGTGTATATGCCAAATTAATTAAAATTACAGTCTGTTGACTGCCTAGATACTCCGATGTCCGCCATTATTACATTTCTGCCTCTTGTCAGGTTTGATTGTGACTTCTAACTGATATTACGAAGAATATAAACATGGCAGTGAAAAGTTTTAGTTAAATATTTTAAAAAATAATGTCACCAAGTATGCAGATTAAATACATGCTGGAGTTTATATACTGATCTTTAAATTTCAAAGCACAAGTTGTAGTGATTAAAACAAAGCAACTTGTACATTGGTAGCTGTTTTTATGACCAAATGATGACAAATAATAACTTATGGTAATCCGGCATTAATAACAAATGCTGACTTGTGGTGGAAATGATTAGGTCATTTTTAGGCTATTCCAGGAATGCAAGAATATATTTTTTTTAAAGATGATGTTGCTTCACAGTTTATGTGTTTGTTTTATGGGGAGCAAGAGTATGATGCTGTGAACATCATATGGGAGGCAGAGATAAAAGGGTTACATTTTTATATGGGAAGCAAAGGGTTAATTATAACATTGCACAGTTTGAATGTTTCTAATATCAATACCTCTGGGGTGGAGATGCATGACATCAATGTTTTTCTCAGTTACACTCTTTTCTTAGCGTGCAGTGGAGATGCACAACAGTTTTGATATGTTTTTTAAAGTGTTTTGCAAAGTTCTTTTGGCTGCTTTGGCTGGAACATTGAGCATCAACTGTCTTGCATCAAGACACAGCATGGCAGTTACCATCACTTGATCTACTTACAGTGCATTACTATATTCAACGATTCATGGATTTTATTAAATCTTCTAATGGACATTCTTCTCTACTTAGTGCTGATTGTTAAAAAATTTTATGTACTTTTTTCTTGATTACAAATTATTTATTTTAATCCTTAATGTTATATTATTTTGCTAATGTTTTAAAATTTTTCTAATGAAATGTATGCATCATGTATTCTAAACTTGTTGATTTTATCTGGTTTGCATGGTTTCCATGCAAGGGGAAGAAGTCTGTATAGTGCCAAAGTCAATATCATGAGTTAATTAACTTGCTTTCTCTTAAAGAAAGGTTATGTTAAAGAGATAACAAAATGAATACATGGCATACAAAATGAGAAGTATTCTGATGAAAACCTCATGTTGATATGACTTTCCATTCATGAAGAGTAGTAACAGCAAGATTTTTAAGTTTGATGTAGTGGTCATATTGGATACCAGACTGGCACCATTTTCATTCAGAATCAAGTAGACATGGTTAAGTCTTTCAGTGAAAACCCCATCTTGATATGATTGCACACATAGCTGGGGTAGCCATAACAAGATTTTCAAGATGGTTGCTATGGTGGTCATATCATATGTCCAGGCAGCATTATTTTTAGACTTAGGACCAACCAGACCTCACATGGTCTTCTGATAAAACCCCCATCTTGATAGGATTTTCTGTTCTGGAGAAGTGTTAACAAGATTTTCAAAATGGCTGCTGAGATGACCGTCGTAGATTTCAGATAGCAGCATTTTTCCACAGGACTGACTAAACATCATAGGAAGTCTTTTAATAAAACCCCATGTTGATATCACCATCTATTTCAGAGGAGGAGCATTAACAAGATTTTAAAGCTGGCTGCTGTGCTCGACATTGTCGTTGTCTGAGTAGCAACATTTTCATTTAAGACCAGCTAGTCCTTGGAACGAATGTATGTGTAAAGTTTCATTTCAATCCTCAAAATAGTTTAGGAGTAGTAGTGATAATAAACTTGTGCAGACAGGCGGAAAATAAATGAATGATGACAGATGATGTTCAATGGCTGACTGACAACAGCACATCCAAAAAGCAGTTATTGTCTATGACAAGTAGAGCTAAAATTGGAATGATTTTTATTTCAGACTAACTCTGTATGTGTGATTATGTGAGTCCGAGACAAAAAATGACACAGATTATTTCAGAGATAAAAAGATATGAGGATAATAAACCTTATGATTTCAAAAGGCGTTTTTCTCTTGGTTACTGAAATATTTTCAGAAAAAACAATACTTTCAGCATTAAAACATCTTAAATTTAAAAATGCAACCGTTAACCTTGCTATATTTAATGAAATTTCATGCAGAATTGTTGGAAAAAGGATTCTGTATAATTCTGTATTACAAACACTGTAATGTTGCCACAATGGAGTCTAAATTCTGGAGGGTATGGCAGATTAAAAAGGTCCAAAGTATGAGGTTGGAACAATATGATAGCAGATCATGTTTTCAGCTGTGCTTAAATGAAGTACTAACCTTGTCTTGATCTTTGCTGAAATCCATATCTACCTTGTAGATCAAACCATCATACACTGTGCCAGGTTCTGGGGGAGTTTTATCCACTATGATTGGTGAGTCTCCCAAACCAACTGTAGTCATTTCCACTAAAAAATGTACAATTTAATCTTCATATTTCTGAAGAAAATTATCTGAACAAAATCCGTGTCTCCTGTTAGTCCCTAACTTCTATTTTTTCACTCAGAATTCTTTCTTATTCCCACTACATGATAGAATAATAAATAAATTGATAGATACAAGATTGTACAAGTCTGCTTCAGATGTTACATCTCTGCCTAGTCGAATATGGATGTTCATAAAATATCAAGTTTATCAATCCTCAAAAGAGCTGAAGCAAACAGTGCAAGCAAGTGAAGCAAGTTTGTTCTGCAGTGAACTCCAGAATTTATCTTTAACAAAGGATACAAAGTTATCTACTCCTCCATCTATGTAAATTATTTTACAATACATTTGTTCTTTTTTGGAGTATTTCTGTACAATTTGGGAAATACAACTGAAAATAATACTGAAAGGTTCCACAAACTTCAATAAATTGCAGAAAGACTTTTCCTAAATTTACCATTTAGATATGACATTCAAAATTTTATTATCTGAATGGCATAAATTATAATGCAGGTTACCTTCACCAACAAAATTTCTTAAGCTTTGGATTGTGGATAAAATTACTTACAAAAATTGCACCAAAAACTTTCAGAAGCCTTTCACATATATTGTTTAGTTAAATACAAAGCCATACTGTATTGAACCCTTTTCAAACTGAAGTCCAATTGGACAGGCAGTTATGTAGAACTGGACCTTTTTTCAGTCTGTAGTGTATCAGCATTTGGGAATACATATACGGTCAGTCTGGTTCTACAGAACAAGGTTTTCAAATATATTTTCAACATTATACACCAGTCTTTAAAGCATGCAATTCTCTACAAAGCCTTATATTTTCAATTGAAAATATTCATATTTAGAAAATTCATTGCAAGTTAAAGATAAGCAAACTAGCTAACATAATTTTACAAAAATTTACAAATAAATTTTGATGCAATTTTTCTGTTTGAAATGATCATTTTACCTCTAATATGTAAGCATATGAAATGTGGAGGTGGAAAATTGTAAAATTAAATTAAGAATGTAAAAAATTATTACATTTTTATTAAATTTACTCATATAAAAATAGGAAGTCTGTAGCTAACAATGATCCTTAGTGGAAGGTTGACAGATAAAACTGCTAATTTTACTCAACAGTTTCACTCCATAATAAACTGTATACTATAGTAAAAATACCAGTGTTCTCTTGATATCTTTGTTCATTTCCAGGACTGCAATAAAATTTCATATTATGCACACATGTTTATACTTTTGCAATTGAATTGTTTGAAAAATACAAGTTACACACATACAGAATTCAAAACTTTGTTCAGGGTACATAGTTATTATCACTTTTGCAAACACAACTCGTACCATATTGCAAATAATTTTCTCTGACAATGTGATATGTCAAACAGCTTAAGTGCAGAGGTACATTACTTTGCACACAACCAAATCTGGATGTTTCACCCATGCACAAAAATAAACCTAAAAATGGCTTCATTGTCAGAACATCTTCTGGTGTCTGTTTTGGTGCCAAGTGTGGAGGGTGATTCTTCCACACTTGTTTCTGTGACAAGATGTTGTCAAACCTCTTTATCCCATATGAGATCAAAACAGTGATATATATGGGATCAAAACAGTGATATGCTAATGCTGCGGCTGGGTGATCAATCACCTCCCCTCTGACTTCAATAAACAGATGAACATTACAAGCAGTAAAGTTCTCAGTTGTCCAATTAGATTGAAACCACTCAAACTTATTATCGTCATTGTCTAAGTAGAAAAACACAACCAACCAGTTATAATTCACAGGACCCACTTCAACAAAATCAGCATCACCATCACCTTTGTTTAAGTTGTTAATTTTTCTCCAACAACATTGTCAAAATTTTCTTCAAAATCGGCCTCCAAGTCACTGCTGTCAATAACTTGCCTCTTGCATGGCATCCACAATTTCGATCTTTAGAATTCTTTTTTTGTAATTTTTTAACCTTGTGGTCCCTCAACTACATAGCGCCTGTGTACCCTCTACCTTTATTACGTTCTTTTCAAAAGAGCACATTGTAAAATAATGACTTATACATGATTAAATCTGTACAACTGCAGAATGCATTGAACATAAAAAATGGAGTGACATCCTGATGGAAAAGGTAAAGTAAGAATGGAGTCATATCCTGATGAAAAAGGGTTAAGGATAGAAATAACAGTCTTACCATTGTTGACAGCTCTGACTTTCAGCCAGGCTGGTATTCCATCTGGCACCTGAAATGTGTGGTTGACCATACCTCTCGCTGGTTTCACTTCCCACTCCATTAGTCTGCAGTCCTGTGTGGTAACACCCAGACAAAGTTGAACCTCCATCAAGTCTGAGTGTGGATCACTGAAATGCATTACCAGCAAAATAATGTAAAATACTTTTACTCTTTAATGACTAAATATTTGTGTGCCATACGAAGAATATACCTATTACAAATATTATTCATAACCATCATGTTCCAGATCAATCTAAAAAGAATGTATTTATGCCCA
Source organism: Sinohyriopsis cumingii (assembly GCA_028554795.2). NCBI lineage: Eukaryota > Metazoa > Mollusca > Bivalvia > Unionida > Unionidae > Sinohyriopsis > Sinohyriopsis cumingii. The sequence continues at coordinate 86,783,690 of CM068838.1, forward strand.
GGTAGAAGTCTGATGCATGCAAGGACTTTCTCTGATTTGTTAACCATGTGTTCCAAGAATGCTGTGTCTCACATCTGAATGGTATTATGATGTGGCAACTTTCTGGAAATCCATGTATATCAAGGTGCAAACTTTAGGTATTTAGTGATATTGCATCGATTTCAGCTAAATAAAGCAACTAAGGTAGATGATGTATGACTTTCAGAAACCAAGTTTTTGAGTAAGCTATGTCTCTTTGATAAAAATTACCAATCAGAATCTGCTAGGTGTACACCCACTACATTGAATATCCACCTCTTCCAAGTTAACAAAGAATTGACCATGTCTTGTAAACTTACCAACCAGAATATGTTAGGTGTACACCCACTACATTGAAAATCCACCTCTTCCAAGTTAATAAAAAATTCAACATGTCTTTTGGCTTCCTTAACTCATTAACATTTTCACCTGAAATGCAAGTAGGAAACACATTTTGGGGGCTATTTCTGAATACATCCTGATACATCGACTTTCAAGAGATTTTCCAATTGCCTAATGTCTAGTTGTGTTAGAAACATTGTTTTTCACTGGGTTTTTTTGCTCACGCATGAGCTGAAGGGTAAAAGTTGGAGTTCTTTTTTGTTTGCTTAATGGACCCATCATTTTCGTATCAAGACTACTCTTTATTCTAAATGCCCACCTTATCTACTTTTTGCAAAGGTTCACCTGCCTGTGTGCAGTTTAGACCAGCCTTCCTTACATCTGAGGCCAAAAAGTATAAAATCCGGACATAAAATCAAATTCCGACCATGGCTGAATTTTGGGTGAAAAAATGGGTTAAAAAAAAATACATTTTTCCATCTGTATTTTGTAGTGCAACTAGAACATCCAGATTACATGGTATTCTTGTAGAGCTACATCTGTCTACCTTTCTATAATACCACCCACTTTAGTGTATCATACATGACCTTGATGCTACAGAGCTCGGCAGTAGGCTACCACCTCCTGCCACATAAACGAGGCACCAGGGGTTAATAAGTCAAGCAATAAAAGTGCTAGTCATCTGCTTTCCAAGATAAAGTCAGACAAGAGTGGTCTCCCCTTCAACAATGGATTCAGCACCAAATCCCATATAACAAGTGTGACTGACATGTGCAATCTTTTAGGATATAACTGCAGGAAGGACTTGGAACCATGTGCCCATATGATCAGATAAGCATTAATGAGGAAACATTTTATTTCAAAACTTGGTTTCTTCAACAAAATATGCTACTTGATGATAATAAATATATAGGAGAATAGATCAGAGGTAGAGGGCATTACAGCCCCTTACCCCAGAGTTTGGCCTTGACTCCTAACAAATATGAAACAGCTTCAATTGGCATGTGAGACTGGAGCTAAGCTTGGCACATAGAAACCTTTGTTCCAGAAAAAAGGCTGGTTTCATGACAAAGAAGAGCAATGTGAATTGCACATGATACACATATCCAATTTGTAATAGTCCTCTATACAGACAACTACAATTATGTACAGAAACCTATTTTTCTTCTTTCTGGCAGAACTGATCATTTGACCTTTACCCTGATGACTCCTAAATAGGTTTCTTCCTTAAAGTGTAAGTCATGTACAAAGTTGGGCCATATAGCACTAATGTTGCGCAGAAACATTGTTTTTCCCTTTTCCCCATGTGACCTTGACATTTGACCTGAGGGTGGTATTGGGTGTTCAAACATTGATAGCAGTGCACTGAGGGTAGTATTGGGTGTTCAAACATTGATAGCAGTGCATGGAGGGCTGTATTGGGTGTTCACACATTGATAGCAGTGCAGTGAGGGTGGTATTTCCAGAGTCCAGCAACGAGGAATGAATTGCCTACTGAACTTTGACATAAAGACACAGTGAGCTCATTAAGAGTGCTCTTAAAACTCACCTATTTCGACTGCCGTAACAGACTTAAAGACCTAATAATGTTTCCTTACCTTAGATATTTTCAGCATGTTTTATGTTTTCTAATTTCATGGTGTTTGTTTTTCGTAATCATATCATTATATATGTTTTGTGTTGTTTGTTTTTAGGTGTTGTCTGATGTTGTAAAGCGCTTAGAGCTTCTAAAGACTAGGCACGATACAAAGTCCTCATTATTATTATTATTACTGGGTGCTCAAACAGTGACAGCAGTACACTGAGGGCTGTATTGAGTGTTTAACTCATTCAGCCCTGATCCCGTCTGTAGGCATGATCCGGTTTCTGCATTCATTGGCCGATCCTGCCTGTAGTTGTGGATTGTTTACTGCATTCAATGGCCGATCCTATCTCCAGGCATGATGAATGTGTGTTAGATACAATGTCTCTGATTGGTTATAAATGTTTTTCTTCCAAGAACTAAACAACTATTAAAGCAATCAGAAATGATTTTACTTTCATTTGTGGTAATTTCAATTGTTCAGAAGCCAAGGGTTACTGTTTGAGAGCAGTTTCATTACACATAGGAGTGATTTTTGATGAGAGCAAAAATGAGGAGTTTCTTGGGTTTGATCTTGAAAATACTGAGCAAGCTGAGGAAAGATATATTTGGCAGTTGGATATTTTGCGAGATTTAGATTCGGACATAGAAGTTTCTGAGATTGAATCATCAGAAGGTGAGGATGCTGACAGCGATGATGATAGAGTTCTTGTGGATAAACGATGCATGTAATTTTGTAAATATACATAGTCATTCGTTGATTTGGACAAATACTGAATGGATATCAGAGCTATCAGATGAACCATAATGTAGACATCCTGACACAGAAGAACTTCACAGGTTATTCTCAAAGTTGGAAAAATGTAGGTGTACAGTTGATCCCACTTCAGACTGAAGTCATCAATGCACTCTGGTCTAGAACTGGAGAGACATAAAGTGGTAGCTTGATGATCAACCTCAGTGCAAACAAGTCAATCTTGACCTCTCCCATAGTAGAAAAAGTCTCTGCTACCATCTTTTGAAGAGACCATTCTGTGAGGACTACCCAACCCTTTCTGGACAAGCTGTCTGACAGGATGATTCTCTTGCCTGGAATGTGGCAGACTCTAAGAGTGATCCCTTGGAAGCTGTCTACATGAGGAGGTTCCAGACACTGGACATGGATCAGAAACTTAGCCACAAGCTCGGGTGGTAACACATTTTGGATCCTAAAGAATCTGAGCTGCCAAGGAGGTCCTGTGAGGTCTCCAGTTTGCTAGTAATTTAAACTGGAGAGGCCTTATGTGAAGTCTTCCTAGATGAACTAGATCTGCTGCATATCTTCAGGATCACCCAGGCAAGAGAGTTAAAGGTGAATAGCAATGAAGTCTTCTCCCAGGAAAGAGAGGTAAAGGTGAATAGCAATGAAGTCTTCTCAAACGCTCCCAATATAAGCATCAGTATTTGTGTGATCCTATTGAGGGGAGGTTGAGGTTGAACTGTCCCTTTATTTGTGAAGAATTTTATCCCCACATAAAAAATGATCAGACTTCTATTTGTCACTATCTTTCAACAGAGAAAGGTACATCTGAGAACACATTTATCAACCAATCAAAATACTCGACACAAACTTTTAATGATTTTAAATAAGTGGGAAAGATTGATATGTGTTTGAAATTGTTCCCATTTCTTCAAAACCAGGAAGAACTGTGGTGGTGGTCGGGGGTTATTATCCAGGTTTCTTTCAAGGAGGTCGACTTGGGCAAGGACCAAAATCTGATGTTTAGTGATCTGTAGATTAAGCTAAGTGCTATATGATCAGGACTAGATGATTGGTAATCAATACCCAGTGCCTGGTCGGATGGCCTGAAACCCATGACATATGGCTGGTATTTTTTACCCTTTCCAGTACCTGGTACTTCTGGTAGGCACAAGGCACCTGATTAACTTGCCATATGATGATATTAGAAAAAATATGAAGTATACTATATTTGTCAACAGTCATAATACTGACAGAGTGAAAACAAGTAAGAAAATAGATGATGTGTGCTTTCTTGTGGTAAGAAAACCCTGAAGAATCACTGAAACTGTTTAAAAGGCAAAAAATGGAAGGTGTTTGTGAGGATCACTAAGCATGAGTGTTAAAAGTAACAGACAGTTGATGGGATATAGTGTTAATTCTCCAAAACATGGGGAGATAACTCTAACATCAATGCTGTCTGGCGAGCACACTAACATTACTTTAAGTACACAGAAAACGTTAAAAAAAACTCACCTGGCATTGTAGTTTGCCTCAATAAGGAATGTTTCCTCATCATACTTGATATTATACACCTCATACATAAATGGCGGTGACGTGTCTACGATGTATGGAGTCGAATGACAGATGGATGTACCCAATGGTCCTCCATATTCAACTCGATTAAGTGCTCGGACTGTGACATAATGCTTGCCATCTAACAAAATAAAGAAAAATACATAGAGTATATATTACACAATTTGAAGTTTTTTTAATAATATTTCAGTTTCTTTTTACTTTCAATGATTAGATAAAATGATTTTAAACTTGTGTAATTTCCAAAATAAAGCATGGGACAGATATGAAATGTTTCATGAGTAACAGAGAGATAGATAGATTGAAGAGCAGGTAGCTAGGAAAGCAAACAGGTAGATAGACTGATACTTGAGAGTTTGTGAGTGTACATCTAACACGTGTCCACTGGCTGGGGTCATGGAAGTGAATGAGTGCCATGATGGAGAGGTTACAATGAATATACAGGTTGTAAATAGATCAATCGGTATCGAGCTAGACGGACAGACCACTACTGACCAAGCAAAACCAGACAAGCAAAAGACTATATCTGCAAGTCTGATCATGGAAACATTGGTTACAAAACAAAAGATGGAGGCAGTTGGAAAATTCACAAAGGTAGTAAACAGACAGGTAGATAGACATCTAACTAACTAGAGAGATGGAAAACAAGACATGCACAAGATTGTACCTGAAAGCTTGAGAGGGTAGATCTGTCCACTATGGGTCCACTGGCTAGGATCCAGGAGGTGCTTGTGGGGGTCATGATAGGGGTGTAACAATTCTTCACATACAGCATAACCAACTGTCCAGGAATAGCCATGAATACCAGTCTCCTTGTCATGAATTCCATCCCAGTTGGCTGAAAAACCAATATTTGATGAAGTTTAAACCATTTTTAAACTGTTGCATGTCCCCACTGATATAAATTTGTATTGATACCTAAAGTCAATCCATTCACATACTTTCTTTGTACAGTTTTAAATACTGATATATGAAAACTTACAGCATATTGGGGGTGGGGAATATTTTTACAAACATGTTGAATAGTATGAACTATAATACAGTATGTATCATAACATTAATGAATTTATGGTGTGTGTGTGTGCCTGTATATATTTGGATTTTTAATGTGGCTTTAACAATTTTTCATACTGTTATGATGTAAGCAGTGTGGCAGTTTATAGTGATGTCTAGCACTGGGAACTCATGCTGCAGACATGTAGCATGATGTCCCACCCAGTCACGTTATCCTGACACCAGGCCGAACTGCCTTAAAACTAACCTCTTAAGGCTGAATGCCTGGCAAGGAAGATATTAGTACCATTTTTGTAAGTCTTTGATATGACTTGGCCAGATTTGCACCTGCAACATCCTGCATCCAAGACAGATGCTCTAACCACTAGGCCACCGAAGCAGTAATGAATTTGTGAAATTTTTATATGACCACAATGTTCAGAGTCATAACCAATCAGATTTCAATCAAGTCAGTCCTGCAAAGCTGCACCAATGGTTAATATGACACTGCTGGCTTCAGATGAAGGAAAGTGGGGGCTTTACGGTTAATTTTTTAACAGTGTTTATTATTTTGATAGAAATCATTTGCTTTAAATGACAGATTTCCAAAAGTGACTCTCAAATGGGTACATATCTGAGTAGTAAAAGAATAAAATGTGCTGTGCCACAAGGATGAATACTCTGGTCAACTCTACTTATTCTTTTATAAACAATATTCCCAATAAGACTAAAAAGACAATATCATGAACTTGTCTGTGGAGGCCTTGCTCATAATTGTACTAATCCAAGACCTTAATGATTTAAGCATCTTGATGAAGACTGATCAACACATCAACTCCATGAAAGTTTCTGTGATTTAGATTTTTAACATAGCTTTAAACAAAATTTCAGTCATATTGCTACAGTGTCTGCAGTGCGGCAGTTTATAGTGATTTCTAACACTGGGGCATCATGCCGCAGACACGTAGCATGATGTCCCACCCAGTCACATTATCCTGACACTATGCCGACCAGTCCTAATACTAACCTCTTAATGCTGAGTACCTAGCGAGGCAGATTAAGTGTCATATTTTTAATCTTTGGTATGACTTGGCAGGGGTTCAAACATATGACCTCCCACATCCGTTTTCATGAAAGATCTTCATTATACATCTATAGACAAATGTGAAAATGCGGTTACCTATCCTGTCTGCTAAAGTGTGTAGCTGCATACTTAGAACTTCAGGAAAGTACATAGAATGAGCAATGAACTAAAGCTTTTATTGCTTGTGATGGTGCACACATGTAAATGCATGTGTTCACATGCCTATGTGTTGGAATAATGTTATCAGTTAACTTAGATGCTCGTGTTTTTCGTAGATTTTGTTTTTTTCATAATTGGATTGGTGTTGGTTTGTTTAAAATGAATACAAGTGGATTGGTAGCCCTCTAGTCTATGTCAGTGAATGAATACATGATAAGGTAAACTAGCTATACATGTATAGAGAAGAACATTTTTTTATAATAAACTGTCCTGTTTTCAGCATATATATGAAACAAAATACATTATGGAAATTGTGATTCTGTAAGATATCTGTGTAAAAGGATTGTGGTGTTGACTGTTGTGTACCAGTGCCTCTGCTGTTCAAAAAGACAGCACCCATAGTAAAAGTGTAGTGTACATGCAACGTGCATTGCACAGGACAATATAACTAAAGGTTAGTACCTCTTTAGTATGTGAATGCACACTTACATTTCTATCACTGATTCATTCTGAGACAGAAAGAAAATATTAACAAAATGATCATAATCAAGACACAACTGGAATACTCTGTATAAGATTTCATTATTTTTTATGCACTAATGGTGGGTGTTACAATGTCTTGCACAAATTTTCCACACTCTTGAAGACTCATTGGCCATGGATATTGGCAACACACCATGCATCAGTCTGAAATTTTAGATCTTCTCTATGACCTTTTAAACATGTATCCACATATTAATGCAATTTTTAGTCTTTTGTACATCACGCTTGAATTTATTATAGCTTTTACATGTTACTTTTAAAGGGGTGAATGGTGAGATCTATACTTTTTGGGGTGGTTTGGTCTGATATCAATATCACTTATCTGCCATAATGGCATCCCCTTCCTCACATAGGTCCAAAATGCCACACAAGGTAGTAATTTGCTTATCTCACTAATTTGCACAAGTTTATCCAAATTTTAAGTAATTCTGGGACTGATGTGAACCTGTGCAAGGTAGCCTGTTGTACATAACTTGACTTATTACTGTGATTGGAACCAATTCAACAATGGATTTATTTTCTTGGCATTTTAATAGTCAAACAGATCAACTCCTGGGCTGTATGTCATGAAATCAATTCATGCCAGAAGTTGGTTTCACAGGCTCTTTCAATATAAATGAGTGCTGCCCTAAGGGCAGACAAATCATGTCTTCACATTCATTTATATTTTAAGTCTCCTCAAAGTAAGATCAAAATAAGACCTTTAAAAGTGGTGACATGCTCAGAAAAATCTAATTCCATGATCACCTCATTAATATTTGTGGGTCCTGCTAACTTTCCAATTGTCCAATATCTATATAAAAAAATCTGCCTTCCTGAGTGTTCACAAGTTCAACCAATCAAATAAAAGATTACCACATTAATATGAACATATCTTGCTTGTTATCAAACCCATGCATGATGTTGATAACCCATGCATGATCTTGATAACCCATACATGATCTTTATAACATATGCCAATATTTCGAGTTTGATTGTTGTGTTTGCTATGCCTCAGCTATAAAGTCATGCATAAGCTATGATATTACCACAGCCATGTGTTTGATGTCTAAAGATTGCCGCAGACTAGTGTTAATCTCTTATACAAGGTAACCAGCCAGCCAGTAATCTTGAATCGGTGAAGGCGAATGCTCACATCATTTGACAAAGGCTTGCCAATCACACCTATGTGTTACAGCTTAGTCCTGAGATCAGAGGGAAGCCTGTAGGGTGAATAATGCATGTTCTTATCTGTACCCAAGCTGACAGACAGCGTGAAGGACATTGTCCACTAAGTCTGATTGGTTCACAGCTTGAAAAATCAAGTGTGATCACAACTCCGATCCGAAGGATAACTTTCAGCACTTGTAAATGAAATGTTAGTTTTGCCTGGGAAGATTATTAAGCTATAGAGTTACTCCAAGAGAGCCACTCGTAATTTGGTGGCAAAACCTAGAGGTAGATTCTAAGGGAAGAAAAAGCTTCGAAAAGGTCAGTAAGTTGTTTGCTTGTTTTATTTCAGAATATTATGGCGTCATAATTGTAATTATTTGTAGTATGTATACTTAATTACTAGCATTGTTTAGTATGTAGAACTACCTTTGTCGTGTTTCATTTACATGCATATTTGAGAAATGGGCTTGAGTATTACATAGAGAATTATGCAGATATAGAGAATTATGCAGATTGTTAGATTGTGGTCAGAATTAATTTTGTAATTTGCTATTAGGTTACTTCATAGTAAACTAGTGCATTTATTAATCTGTTATGTTAGAATTTACACATGCTTGAATTGTGAATTTGGAATGGTTGATGTATGTAAGATTAGTTACTATGGACGTATGAACATATCAGAGCATGGATATTTGAATATTTTTGTGCTCTGTATGTGTAATGTAAAGAAATGCATCTGATTATTGTGATATTGTTTAGTATAACAGGATTAGGAATATGTATTGATGTGAAAGAATTTATTGATGTGTGTATAAGAAGTAATTGATACTGTGTTGTATTATGACATTTGTTTTACCATAGAAGAATGTATGGGTATCTTGAAGTGAATGAATGCATGACCAACGCAATTTAATAGCCGTTATCTGATGATTGTGTGTTTTGTGAGGTGAGAGGGCTAAAGGAAAAGATTGTACTGTCTTTGTGTTTTCAGTCAATGGAAGTCTAGTTGGTGGAGAGAAGGTGGATGAGGAGGAAAAGGAGTCTGGAGGAGAAAGTGGAGGAGGAGGAGGAGTATAGAGAAGTCAACAAGGAGGAGAAGGAATCTGGAGAAAGTTGGGGAGGAAAAGGAGAAGGAATTGGGGGAGATAGAAGAGAGGATAATACCACAGATGAGTAGAAATATGCACCTATACCAGATATTTCTCTTTCTGTCATGGTATTGCTTTTCGCAAGTTTAACCATCTTACTTTGCTTTGTAAGCATGCCTACAATTGTACAAAGGTAGCAATTTAGAGAGCTTCAAGGCATATTAGCTCTGTTTCATAACTAATCCAGTTGTCCTCATTAAATAAAGTCTGTATTATTATTAATATTATTATTATTATTACTGAATTGATAAAAAATTTGTACAGCAAATATAGCAATTTTACTACATTTGTTGAAATTCAATGATACTAAATTATTATTATTTGCATCTAATTATCAATAAAAGAATAATTTTCCCCATTTTGGTTGACTTGTCAGACATCCCTCAAACATAGGACTGCTGGTAATGTTACCTGAAATGTAGGTATTAATCTGAGTGTACAAGAGATCTTTCATTGGCACTCCTCCATTGAAAACAGTCTGGGAACCAGGGCCATCTACAATAACTCTGAAATAAAATGACATATATAGTAATCATGCATGTTGGGCAACAAAATGCTTCTTGACTTTGTTGTACACCATTCTCATTTCAGTTAGAGTAAAGTTAGAATTCAGTATAAAATCTAGTAAAATTCAGAACAAAATATGACAAAATTCAAATTCTGAAATTTGTCTTTCATCTATTTATGGAATTTAGATGAAGACATAATTCAGAACATGGCAATAAATGGGTATGATAAGATTCAAAAAACTATTTAAGGATATCACAACAAAATCTGAATGAATTTCAGCCATTTTCAAACAAATCTGGCAATAAGTAAGAATTTAAGGGTAATGAGGAATATATCATACAAATAATTAAGAAGATACACTCAATGGGACTGATGCTATACCATGTAAAATTAGAATACAAGATCATTTGTTTTTGTTTTTTTATACTGCTTCATGTTGAAACCATCTCTCACATTCTTGAGCATTAAGATTTTCAAATCAGTGAAAATTCCATGCCAATATAACTCTGTTCAGGAGAAGTAGTGAAATGGCTGGTGTGGTGGCCATGTTGGATGTCATATCAGAACCAGTTTCATTTAGGACAAACTAGACATCATAAAAAAGACTTTCAGTGGATCCAAAGAGGAAAAGAAATAATAACAAGATTTTCATGATGGTGACCATACTTGATGTACTGTGGTGGCCATACTGGATGTCCAAGCTGAACCTTTTCATTTAGGACCAATTAGACATCATAAGAATTCTTCTGGTGAAAACACCATGTCAACATGGCTTTCCTATCAGGAGGAATAGTGACAACAAGATCTTCAAGATGGATGACAATGTCAGTCACACTGGACATCAGATCATCCCAATTTTCATTTATACCCAACTAGCCTTCATGAGAAGTCTTTAAGCGAAAACTCTATCCTGATATGACCATCTGTTCAGGAATAGCAATAACAAGGTTTTAAAGATGGCTGCTGTGGCAGCCACATTGGATATCTGTGTATCACCACTTTCATTTAGGAACATTTAGACTTTTGGATAAAATTCAATGTGTGTGTACATTTTCACATTAATCCTAGAACTAGTTTAGGAGGAGAAGCAATAACAAACTTGTGCTAATAGCTGGATGGATGTCAGATGACAGTAGTCTGACGAGAACAATGGATGACAGACAACAGGCCATCCCACAAGTTCTTCTAATTTATTTATAACCCACTTAGCTAAAAATGAATTGTACCAAAATATCTACAATAAAGCATAATAATATGACCCTAGGATGTTTTTTATTGGCATATGCACATGCAAGTATATGATTAGGTTTGGTATTTTATGGTATGGAATACCATTAGTTACTTAGTGCCTAGATAATTCTAAACAAATAGTTAGGTTTGGTATTTTATGGCATGGAATACCATTAGTTACACAGTGCCTTGGTAATTCTAATAAAAACTTTGGTAGCCAATCCCAGCTGATCCGGTGGTAGGATTCAAGCCTGAACCCTTAGCTTGCTAGTCTGGCATGCTAACCACTAAGCCACCACTGCCTCTATTTGTTGGTTCTTATACAAGGATAGAGCAACTTATCTTCTATCATTATTTATGGATTTGATCTCTAATGCCATCATGTACACAATGTTAGAAATGGCCAATCCAGGATACTGCAGCATCCTCCATCTGAAGCACAGACCGATACATAGACACTGTGATTGCTACTTCCTTTTTTTTTCTTACTGGAGGAATACGAAAAGAAAAAGAACCAAAATGAAAAAAAGCAACGACCAATTACCTTTTGCTCTGCACCCACATAATAAGATTCTTTTTATAAGCTAACAGTGAAATATAATGAGTCCTAATGTAGTTAAGGAGGGCAGCTACCCGTAAGTTTAATTTAGTCTAACGTAAAATAGTTGCATCAAAATTTCTTTACAGAAGCAGAAAATGTTTAGAATGTAAAACTCCAATGTGAAAATATGATTAATAGAGGTCACTGAGAGAAGACAGAACTCATGGGGGTGGAAATATAAAATAAAGAATAAATTTAAAGACTAAAAATACCTGTGGTTTTTTACTGTGCCTGACACCCCAACACAAAGAGGTTCCCAGTCTCGTCGGTCATTTGGAATGACGTCTATACAAGGCATGGTCTCCAAATAGTCAGCTTTAGCATTCATGATGGGGCCTATGATTTCAAATATTAATATGTATTAAACATACACAACAAACATGCTAGGTACAATTACATATCTGATATAACTGCATAATGATTATTTTACTAAACTAGATGTATTTACACTGAAAAAACTCAATGTGTATGCAGAAAACCAATACACAGCAGCATTAGTTCCTTTACCTTGAAAACCTATATATAGTAGCATGTAGTTCCATTGACTTGAGTCCTACATTAAGAATCCAGATTAGAATTAAAAATATCAGCATTTTGCAGCTAAACTGACACCAGCAATTATTGCAGAAGTACTGAAAATTAAGCATTTAAATTGAAAAATATGTGTCAGAAAGTAGACTGAATATTCAGGCATATTAACTTACAAGTCAAAACTAGAATCAAAACAAAAGGAACTTATTTCTTGAAGATTTGTACATGAAACAACCAGTAAATAGATTTGTAAAAATTATTCAGTCCAGTTTGTTATCTAGGGTGAAATTCAGCCAATACATTCTCCAACATGCATGCTCCTTTAATATCACCTGAATCTCTCTGACAGAATGAGAATTGAAACAGTATTTCAATACATAAATGTCTCAACTTTCCCAGTAGGAATGGAACAAAGCAGGTTTGTGAATCATACAACTGAATGTCAACCAGATGGCAAATTATGGCATAGATGAACTGGGTCTATGGGGCCCCGAGTGGCCGAGTGGTCTAAAGCGCTCTCCGTTCCAGATCACTGCCATCTCACCTCTGTCTGTGTGGGTTCGAGTCCAAGGCTCAGCTAACGTTGGTACGTGGGAAAGCCTGCCGGTAGCTTCTCGTGGGTCGGTGGTTCTTCCCTGGGTTTTCCAGGGTTCTTCCTCCACCAGTTATACTGGCCGCCATGTATAGCCTATCTTGTGCTGAAAAATGGCATTAAATCCTACAACAACAACAACAACAACAACTGGGTCTATAATGTGCATGAAATGTATGACTACATTTACCAGTGTAAATGCCAAATTATGGAAGAGCAGATCAGGGTCTACACTGTTCAATGAGCTTACATTTTTTAATCATTATAAATGCCAAATTATTGGACAGCAGATCAGGGTCTACACTGTTCAATGAGCTTACATATTTTAATCAGTGCAAATGCCAAATTATTGGACAGCAGTTCAGGGTCTACACTATTCAATGAACTTACAGATTTTAATCAGTGTAAATGCCAATTTAATGCCAAATTACTGGACAGCAGATCAGGGTCTACAATGTTCAATGAGCTTACATATTTTAATCAGTGTAAATGCCAATCTAATGCCAAATTAATGGACAGCAGATCAGGGTCTACACTGTTCAATGAGCTGAAATATTTTAATCAGTGCAAATGCCAATCTAATGCCAAATTATTGGACAGCAGATCAGGGTCTACACTGTTCAATGAGCTTACATATTTTAATCAGTGTAAATGCCATTCTAAAGCCAAATTATTGGACATGGATCTATGTCTACACTGTTAACCCTTTACCTCATACAGCATAGTTACAAAGTGCAGCGCGCTATAAATAGAACACCTGTTACCTATTTGACTCCATACAAATAGGCCTGCCTGTGAACTGTTAAGCAATGTAGTGTATGTTAAGTTTAACAGCAATTTTAACCATTTTACATTTTTGGTACACATCTATTATATGTGGAAAAATTTAAGAGTTAAGTTCGATTGTTATAGCTGTGTAATTATTTTTCACGGAAGAATTTTGTATGTGCTTTAAAATCTTGAGAGAACTCGTTCACCGTCATGTCAGTGAGGCCACGTGACCAACCATAGCTGCCATTTCTCATACTTGAAATTTACAAGTTTTTCGTCTGTGTCTACATCACTAAGCCATCTGAATTTGATAATTTATAAAAACTAATTGCGCCTACATCAATATCAGAGCCTTTACCTAAGTTATTGAATCTTTCATAGTTGTGATTCTAATCGTGAAAACTTCATAAGTACTGAATAAAATCCGCAACCGCCATTTTGGAGAGTGGAGATTACGACCCAGTTACTTTAAATAGCAGATATCGACCAGTGCATAAACAGTGAGCACGTGATCTGACATAATTGTCATTCGCAGAAATGAATACAGTATCTAATATGGGGGGTTTTCCCCAAAGGTGGCGCTACAAAAACCAGCTCAAAATGGCTGATGTTTACAGCAGGCGTCAAAAGGCGCTTTCATGCGAATGAAGTAGAGGCGTCAAAAGGCGCTTCCACATGAATGGAGTAGAGGCATCCAAAGACGCTTGCATGAGATAAAGGGTTAACTGAACCAAACTATTTTAACATGCGATATGCACATTTCAGAGTTTAAGTTTAAAGACATGTCATCCTGGCTATATGGTGGCAATAAAATGTTAAGATCCAACACTCTAAAAATAAAGAATAGCAAAAGATAAATAATTTTTTTTTTTAAATTATGAAGAAAAAACCCAAAACCCATCCATTAATGTAAATATGAAGTACTAAAAGTACAGATGTTTAAATTCTGTAAAAGGTACCCCTAAAAAATTAAAGATAAAGATAAATAAATATACAATCCATAAAATATGGCTGATGGGGATCTGGGTCTACACTCTTTACAAAACTTGTTATTTTAACCAACCAGTGTAAATCATGATCTGATGAAACATTATGGGATGGCAGATCTGGATCTTCACTGTAAACTAAACTGATTATTTTAACATACAAGCATAGATCATGATGTGGTGATGTATTATGGGATGGCACATCTGGATCTTCAATATACACTAAACTGATTATTTTAACATACAAGCATAGATCATGATGTGGTGATGTATTGTGGGACAGCAGATCTGGATCTTCAATGTACACTAAACTGATTATTTTAACATACAACCATAGATCATTATGTGGTGACATATTGTGGGATGGCAGATCTGGATCTTCAATGTACACTGAACTGATTATTTTAACATACAAGCATAGATCATGATGTGGTGACGTATTGTGGGATGACAGATCTGGATCTTCAATGTACACTAAACTGATTATTTTAACATACAAGCATAGATCATGATGTGGTGATGTATTATGGGATGGCACATCTGGATCTTCAATGTACACTAAACTGATTATTTTAACATACAAGCATAGATCATGATGTGGTGACATATTGTGGGATGGCAGATCTGGATCTTCAATGCACACTGAAATGATTATTTTAACATACAAGCATAGATCATTATGTGGTGATGTATTGTGGGACAGCAGATCTGGATCTTCAATGTACACTAAACTGATTATTTTAACATACAAGCATAGATCATGATGTGGTGATGTATTGTGGGACAGCAGATCTGGATCTTCGATGTACACTGAACTGATTATTTTAACATACAAGCATAGATCATGATGTGGTGACATTGTGGGATGGCAGATCTGGATCTTCAATGTACACTGAACTATTTTAACATACAAGCATAGATCATGATCTGTGGACATATTATTGGATGGCATATCTGGGTGAATATGCTGATCTGATCACATAGTATGGGACTGCAAATCTTTTTAACCTCCATTGTAGATCAAGTGTTATGTATATTTAATTTGTTTGTTTGTTAGTTTTAAACATTTTTATTTCATTCATGCTATTGTAATGTAACACTGTATGCTGGACTTGACCTTTTCAAAAAACGAGTTCATTTCTGCTTGATCTGATTGACTTTTTTAAAATTTTATTCATTGTAAACAACTAATACATAGCTAAATATTTCTCTTTGAATTTGGGCTTATTAAGAGGATCATTATTAATAGAAGATGTAAATATGTTGATTTGGGTCAAAGTTTTGGAGTTTCCTAGGTGAATTATACATAATCAGGTTATTGTTTTGTAGACATCAGGATCATTCTAGAAGGTTGTTTTCCATTAGGTAATGTTTTTTTTTCAGAAAATGCTAATTGTGACCTGAGGTCAAGTAGAGAACTATATAATCTTGTAATTCTGGGGACTTGGTCATTTGTGCTTTAACATCTAGCACTTTCAAGTTGTATATTATATGTTTTGACCAGCAGTTTTGGCTTGAATCGTTTTGTTCAAATTACTGAATTCAAGTGATTATCTTCTCTGAAAATACAAAAGTGCTCTGATAAAATTCTTGGAAAGAGACATTCACTGGAACTTAAAGTATATTCAAACCTGGAATTATATTTCTGTGATTCAACAAAAGACTGTTGACACATCAACACTTTAATAGCTACCACAAACATGTCATCGACTTCAGTTTTAGGATTTTTTCAGAACTTCTAATGAATCTTATTCAGGACTTGAAATTGCTATGACTTGTGTCTGATCTAATTCTTGGATTATTTTGGAATTTAATTCACAATACTATAAGTTCTTTTTTCTCAATTTTGCTTGTTATTTAAGGGAAATAAATTTATTTCTTAAATTTTACAGAGTTTGTTGTCTTTCACTGTTTTCTGTTACTTATTTTAAGAGCATAGATGCATACCACAAGATACTGTGACACATTATGGATGGAAGAATGGGTCTAAACTGTTCACTGAAATTATATCAGAATCTGATGATACATTATGGAAAGGGAGGTGTGGGTCTACACTGCTCAATGAACTGACTATTTTGGGATAGCAGATCTGGGTCTGCACTCAAAAGTGAACCTAAATATTTTAACCAAACAGTGAATATGGTGTTCTGATAGCACATTATGGGACTGCAGATATGGGTCTACACTGTCCACTAAACTTATTACTTTAACCTACTAATGTACATCAAGCTTGTTTGACACATCATTGGATGGCAGACTGGGATCTTTATTGTTAACATTGGCAGTTATATGGGGAAACAATAAAAATGAATTTGTTGATAAAATCATGCAATTTACCTGGTTCAGGAGGAGTAAAATCAACCATGACTCCAGCGGTGCTGATAATGTTTCTATAGCCAAGAACATTAACCATGTCAAGGTTGAAGAAATACAAGTTGCTATGTAGAAGGTAGAGGTCTTTGTAGGCAAACTGGAATAATAAGCCTACGCCCAATCTCTCATAGTAGGCAAAGGAACCAGACTGAAATAATAACAGAAATATTACTTGTCTTGTGTGTGCGAATAAAACACAAAAAAATATATATACATAAACAATTATAACTAGGGGCTTTTCTTTACAATCAGATTAGCAAAATTCAAGATGGACTCTGATGAGTTAACTTTCTAATATTCAGGACTAAATGTACTTCGCTTTACTTTTTTTTGAGGTTCATATATAAATATATGTTTATGCTTTACCGATAAAATGCAAAATATTTGACAGTGAAATGATCAATTTCCCAAACTAGAAAACATAACAATGCTATCCCTATGTTAACATTCTGCAAACAGAACAAATGGATAAAGATATATTTGTCTTTGATACCATAACACATCAAGTCTTGACATTATGAAAGCATCAAAAGTTTCTGACTGAATAGTGTGTACGATATTGTCAAAGAAATTTGACATTCAACCAATCAGGACACATGTTACATACATTCAACCAATCAGAAGGCATGTTAGGTATATTCAACCAATCGGGAGGCATACTGCAAACATTCAACCAAGCAGTAAGCATGTGACATTCACATATTTGATAGAATCATTTTTAGTGTAGTTTGGTTTCAAATTATCAAGGACATGGATGTCAGGGTGGGACAGGACTGATTATCTTGTGAAATGTAACACATCAGAGAAAATTTAAAGTAAACCACTGCTGAAACTAATATTTTATCTGGCTTTAGTTGCTGGAAGTTCTGACATCAATGTTTTTGAGAATCTTTTGTGATTTCACTGCTGCAATTTAACAGTTATGAATTAGATAATGGACATTAAATTCACTGATGAGTTAATATGTTATTTCATCACAATTTTTTTATTATTTGTGAGCCATCATGTACCTGAGCCAGTTTGAAGTCATGTCCTTGTATGGCTTCCATCAATTCACAAGTCATGGCTGTGCCAAAGTCATAGTTAAAACTAAGACACTTGGATGGTGGAGAATCAAGGCATTTTCTTGCACAGTCTCCTGCTGTTGCTACAGCAGAAATGGACTTGTATATGGGTCCAATAAGACGACCTTTGGTCAACTCTGTAAAATACTCCAGGGTTCGCAAGTTGCTTGGGTCATCCCCTGCAGACATAGTAGAAAGCAAATACAAATGATGATTGTGAAATTATCATGTGATACCTAAACATAAGTGCTAAAACTCTTCAATAATCTTTAGACTGGTTAGTAGGACAGTAGGACATCATTACAGAAAGATAAGCAAGCAAATTGAAATGCAAAAAGGAGTTTATCTCATCAATTATTATTTTGGTAGTGGTGTAGAAAGGTACAAAGGTGCCAAAAACTTGAAACAATTGTCAGTTTTTATTTAATTTACTTATCCCTATTTTCTAAGACAGATCAATCCAAAAGCCAAACATACAAAGAGACTACAATTTTTGGAGAGCCATAACTGTAGAAAATTGTTGGCTGATAAATTTAGCTCTTTTACTCTAAAGGCTTGTTATATATGAAGTGCACTAAAAACTGCTAAGAGCTATCTCTGCTACAAACGACCACCTGTCATTTCTGACCACAATCATAATGCATGGATCGATTTTGTTATATAAATGCTCCGTCATGAGTGAACACCTGCCGAACGTGACCAGTGACCACAATGTCCTGGCAAAATAAGCATTTCAACACTGCTATGAACAACTGCATCACAAAAACAAGGATAAACTCCACCAATATTAATTTAATCCCTGTAAGAATGACCGCTTATACTGTTCTAAATAAAAAAATAAAAATGAAAAATAAATAGGCTGGCTACCAATGTCTGAATTATTTTAACTATGCTTATAGTGTTTTATAGTTTCTGTCATAAACCAGACTAATGTATATGTAGATTATTTCCTAGTCTGGTTCCCTGCTTCATATGCTCCCTGCATTGTTCTCTGCTATTTGTATACGGGTGAGCAACACAAGGAGCATACAAAGCAGGGAATCAGACTAATTATTCTCGCACTTAGCCTACTTCCCTGCTTATCATAGAACTTGGCATCCCATGAACATCCATATCGCGAGAACAGACAGACACCACTGACCTAATCATAATCAGTTGTAACAATGACGGCTTGATTAGTAACAGCTGTTCTGATAAAAAACAAACATAAAAGGAATAGTAAAAGAAAAAAAAAAGATTGTTGCTACTGGTGACAGATGCTACAGTCCATAAACCAGGCTAACGTACACATCACAAATTGCCATTGTAGTGCCAAAGTTGATGTAGTGGTCACGTTTATTGTCTTTAGAGGTTGGAGCAAATCCTTTGCACGTTGTCTATTAGGCTTATATTAAATTGCTCCTAGTTTCAAGCTTACAGAAACTGAGTTGGTTAATTGGGAGAAGACATCATCTTACTCATTTCCCCATTTAAAATGAATTATGGTTCTGCATCAATTAATTTTATTCCTTTGAGAAATGTGAGTGTTAAAAAATACAAAATTGGAAGAAATAGTAAATGCCTTAATTAACATTATGCTTAATACTATTATGTATGCATACTTGCTATAACACGGCATGTTATGCAACAAACTTTTTTTTAAAACTCCTAAACCCCAAGATGTGATTGCATCTGAACAACATGATTTTAATAATCTTAAAAAATGATAAAGATAGACTCATTCTTTTCTTCCAAGATATATGCATGTAACTTGTGTAAATGGGAATGCTTTTGACTTTGTGAAGCACAACAACAAGGGGGAAGTCTTTCTTTTTCATACACAAACACATTATTGATACAAGTCATTCTGAATTGTATGACATTTTCAACTTAGCAACATCACCCAGCATTGTGACAATGCATGAGTGTACAGCTCAATTAAAAACCAATTTCCCTGTTTAAATAATCATTCGCATACCATGTCACGAGAGCTAGAGTACTTTCCCATTTCATTGCAAAGCATAATCTGCCATTTGCAGATCATTGTGCAGACCTCTATGTTTGGCACTCCCAGTGTAGATGTAAATTGCAGAGTGCTGAGAAACATTTAATAAGTTCTTTGGAAAAGTTTGAACAACAGTGTAACCATCCACTGTCTAAGGAGTGCAAAGATGAATGTGTGTGAATTGGATTTTTAACAGCTTTAACAATTTTTCAGTCACATCGCTATGATGTCTGCAGTGTGGCAGTTTATAGTGATGTCTAGCACTGGGGCATCATACTGCAGACATGTTGCATGATGTTCCACCCAGTCACATTATTCTGACACCAGGCCAACCAGTCTTAATGTTGAGTGCCTTGAGAGGCAGCTGTTAGTACCACTTTTTTAAAATAATTCTTTGGTATGACTTGGCCAGAGTTCGAACTCGTGATCTTGATGTATTTGTTGAATTTAATTTCTGTGTGGTGGCTACATGCACTTTTTGAGTCTCAAAAATACCCCAACAAACCAAAACCATCTGAGAGGTTGGCAGAAATAATCAGACAATACTTGGTTTGACTAGGCTAAGCCCACATTAAATGAGAACATATATTATTGGTGAGTATCACAGATGCACAAAAAAACAACATCTGGTTTGATTGGCAAACCCAATTTAATAAGTTCAAAGCTTATTTCCAAGTTAAGGATGACTACTAAATGAGCTGATATACCTATATTGAGGTTAAAACTTTGTTTCTGCAGCTGTGTGTATGTCCAGGGCACAACTTGTTCTCCATATACGTCCATTCCGAATCCCACTCCAATATGGACACTGGTCAATGCAGAGTCTTCAAAAACAACCACTGTTGCCTTGAGTGTCTTTGGGTTGCTGGTGCGTACAAACTCTGCTGTAAATCTTCCAAAGGGCAAAGTTATATCATAAGTGGGCAGCTGGCAAGTGGCTCTAGCCCTGTTGCCAGCACTGTTTTCAGCCCAGACTGTGAAGTATAAGGGTTGGCCAGCAGGGCTGAGTAGCTAAAAAAAAATGCAAAGCTTGTCAGCACACTTGTGCCAATTAAATTTTTAACAATATAAAGCTAACAAATTGCTATAAAAAAACCTCCACATAACTTGGGAAGATGAAAAGTTCGAAGTAAATGTAAAATTGGATCCTATATATGATATGCTTGGGGAAAAATGTGTTGCACTGTCAGTGGGTACCGGTGATGAATGCATTCTGGGGTACTGATGGGTAGCAGGAAGAAAATTCATAGTACATTATGGCCCATTCACATTTGATAGAGATGTATCAGTCCTCATTTATGCTCCCTCTTTAATAAGGGAGAACAAATGCTAGAAAAATTAAACTAATGAAACTAGGTAAAAGTGAGTACATATTTTCATCACCTGATGTTTTGAACTACATGTTACAATGTGGAATAAAATTTGGCATCATAACACAATGGCATAATTAATCGAAGCACTAAGAATACTGATAATCTGCATTGTTGAGGTGATACTTACAACTGGAAGAACAGAACTCCAGACATATCGCTTATTTATGGCCCTTTATACTATATAACAAACTGCTATAAATATCCTTAATATTTTCCAAAAATAATTATTTTTGTCACTTGAGAATTTATGTTTACATTTGAAATATCTGCAGAATTATTGTGGTGATTTTTTTAAAAGGCATTATTACAAACATCTATCAGGTCTAATCATTTACCTACTTGCCTCCCTTGACATATTTTTGTAAGACCATATGGTTTATTACTATCATTAGTAATACAAACAATATTTTGTAAAAGAGAAAGGCTACAAGTCCATAAACATAGCAGGATTTAAAGCCAACTAGCATCATCTTAAGTTATCTTACAAAGGTATGAAATCATATGCAGATATATGACATATGTATATATATGATATATGCACTGGGTTTAATGGAACATCAGCACAGTCCTTGACAAATAGTGCTAATTAAAAATGAAGTTCCCCAAAAATTATGCTAAATCATTTTTCTTTAAAGCAAAAAGATAAACCCTTCCAAATAAGCATAAAAATATAGTCATATAAGATAAAAGGTAAAGATGTGAAAATTGTAGAACAGGTAATAATACAAAATAAATGATAAAAAAGAATTTAATAACCTCCCTGCAAACTGAATTTCATATATCGTATTATTCAACTTAATCAAAAGTTCTACAAGATCCCCTTTACTTACATCAATTAGCTCAGTTTTGGGTCCTCCTAACTTTTTCTCATTAATGACATCCTGACCACCTGGAACTGTCCCCACATCAAGGAAAAGCTTGACCTCGCTACGATCGTCAGCAGCTTCCACGGCAATGGAGAAGGCAGGTTCTGTATAATCGCGATTTGGTATCTGTAGTACTTGACACTGATGGTCATCTTGGCTTGACCCCTGCATGACATATGGAAGGAAATAAATTAATCAATGAATAAATTCCCTTCCAATATAAGGACCATAACCCAATTCTGAATTAATATGTTCCATACATTTCCTTCCCATGTTGCAGCCATGCAGAGATTTGTGTGCAAGAACTGCCTCCTGAAAATCAGTCTTTTTGTATATTGTAAACCATTTAAATTCTTTATAAACAATGCATCTAACAAATAATAAATTGATGCATCTGAAATAATCAAGGTTAAGGAAAGTCAAAATCGTACAGTCTCTTCAATTATTCTGCAATGACCATTGTACTCTAAAAAAGGTCATCTTGTAATACTGTAAATATATGTTGATAAATATATGTTCATTCATCAGTCATGGATCTTAAAAAATTCTTTGTGGTTTTTATGACATTCATGCCTGATCAAATCCTGATTGGTATCATGAATATTAGTGAATGTCAGTCTTAATCCGGATCAAATCCTGATTGGTATCATGACCATTAGTGAATGTCAGTCTTAATCCTGCAAAAATTAAGGACAAAAATGAGATCAAGCATCATACATGTGCAAAACCCCCTATTCTGGTTGCTGAAATGTTTGTAATTTAAGTTGAATGTATGCATCAGAGATTAGGAAACTTTTGTGTGTTCTGCATAAGACATTCTATTTTCAGCACTGGGAGTGATGCCATCATTTGCAGCACTATGTTAGCTTCCACTGACTGTTTAGACATAAATATAACATTCATTTTAATCCATAACTAGAATTAAACATTACCAAAATAAATCCAACAAGAACTATGTAACTGAACTAATTTTTATATTTCAACTCAAAAAGTTGGAAGTTGATATCATTGTATCTGTGCAAAATCTTTCTCTCAAGAATGCTGAAATTCCAGCAAACAATTCAAACTGGTTTAAAAATGAGCGCATGTGATGCAGAAAATGAAACTGTATTGATATTTTGTAAGAAACAAACATGAGATTAAATAATTATAAAACACATTTCCTCTTTCTTATTAACTTTTTGTCACTACAAGCAAGATTAATACATGACATGATATTTCTTCTCTAATAATGTCAAAGTCATTCCAATTAGTTAATTTAAAATTCATTAAAACCACATTGAACTCATTCAGGGACTGGTACTTGTTGCTAAGAACAATTATCATTCTTTGAAACTGACATTTCCACTGTTTCACTGCCCAGTCTGACACATAATAGCAAGAGTTTGCTCTCTGCCACATTTTAAGTTTTTGGGGAAAGTATATATTCATTAGATCCCACTTGGGTGACGATGAGCCGACTTTCAAAAACAAGATACAAATGGATTGTAAAAACTGTTCTTTTCTTGGACATAACACACAAAACATCACATTCAATATTTTGTCATATCTCACCCACATGAACAGGTCCAACCATTTGCTGTCTAAACTTCGTGCCAATGTTCACATTAAAATGTTCATTTGATAACTTGTGAACATCAGGGTCCAAAAACATTGCACTATAAGCAAGGGTGCGAGTTACCAAGGGACCTCCAAAGAATTCACTAGACACCCAGAGAACTGCAGGATCGGGGGTGGGGGGTGGGTGGGGAACTGGGCTGTTTAGTGACTGAATCTTCATTTTATAATTGTGTGGAGAATAATTGTCAATAAAGTCTTTTTCAGATAAAGTTGTTTCTTATTCTGTATAAATTACAATTATTTTCAAAATGTCTAACATCTGAAAGTTCAATAACATGATTCCAACTGGTTTCAACAACCAACACAATACATAAAAACCTTTGTGGATTATGTCATGGCTTTTTGTTTTGTTGACTACTCTGGTCATGGAGTGGTGTATAATAGTATTTTGTGAAACAAGGAGCCTCCAAAGCAAGGACCCAGACTAACTGTTGCTACCAAACAAGAATCCTTTTTATGAAAAAAAGCCCACAACATTTCGTGAGACAATCGTCTTTGTTGAAACTCGTTTTTTGAACTGTTCAATTAGTAAAATATTGATGCTATGATTTCATTGTAAGTAACAGTGAAACTACTTAACATCCTTGTGGATATCTCTATGTGCAAATTCAGGAATTCTCTGAAACTTGTTTTCCCCACAATGGTCCATATCTATGAAACAAAAAACTCTTTATTTTATGAAGTACTTATTTCACTTGCTATATTTAATCAGTTATGATTGAGTAGGTTAATTTAAGGTAGTTTAATTAGATTAAGTACACAATAACGTTTATGAGTGTTTGATTGATCAACTGAAATGAGTTACCCGACATACGACCGGGGCCACTGGTTCTTAAGCACGCAGAATTTGTATGCCTTTTAACTTTTTTGTTTATTCCACCTCCTTTATTTGATTCAAAAGATGTAATTAATGTGATAATAGAAAAGGAGGCCTGCTTTTTATTTAGTGCAGCAATACAACAAATGCTTCCACTAGTCCGATATCAAAACACAGTCAGACTTAATTAGGTTTTCAGAGAAACAGTCGTGGTCATAGCTGTTACAGCAGACTGACACATTTAACGTTCAATTACAAGAGGACACATTGCATTTATGATGATCACACTTAAAACGAACTAAAAGATATAACTGGAACACAAACTTCAATTGAATTATTTTTTACTAATTGGTATTTATTTATTAAAATACTGACTCCACTAGGCATAAATGACATTTTCATTGATCAAATTGTCCTTGAATATCATTAATTAGGGTGTAATAAGAATGCCATTTTTAAAGGAAATGTAACAAACTGTATTACTACTTTTTAAAGCTGATACTTGATAAGCATTCTTACTGAGCAATGTCTCAACTTGAGAATGGAATGACTTGCCATTGAATATCAGAAGTACAAACTGCAACAAACGTAAATTTGCAGTAACATCTTACTTAACCAAATAAGCTGAAATTACTAAAGAAAGGAAGTGATCCTGGGTAACTCATTTGTTTAAATAAATACTTCCACTTTTGTCACCAGCAAACAATGACTTTATGATACCTATTCATATCTCTGTTTCTACCACCTTATAGTTCTATTCTGATTGGAATCTGAGAGCTGTTGCACTTGACTGTCACTGAATTGCAAATGTATGGTTTGTAATGTTTTAAGCATATCATCAGCAACTTTCTTCGAATCTTGATTTTCTCCCATCATTCATAAAGCTTTTGCACCTTATATCTTAAACCACTAATAGGACTCCATTGGAAATAAGGCCCATAAAAGCTCTATGGGTGATCATAGGATCCCAAAGGAAATAAGCTCCATAAAGTCCTAGGTTAATCAGTATACTTTGCTTTACTTGTGTAATGTATACCTCTTTTGTACAAGGTGTTTGCATATATTAATGTATATTTATTATCTTCAATGTTATATGTGCCATTAATGCCATTTTTATTTTGCTTACTGTATGTTTAATGTCTTGTACTAAATTTGTATTATATGTTGATTTTACAAAATCAATATGACTAATACATTTAATAAGCATTCTGAATCAAAATGTTTCTATATCTAAGGAGACAAATTATCAGGGGATATAACCACTCTAAGAGCCTTGCCTGTGATTGTTGTTGTTGTTGTTGTAGGGTTTATGCCATTTTTCAGCACATAATAGGCTATACATGGCGGCCAGTATTAATGGTGGAGAAAGAACCCAGAAAAGCCTGGAAAGAACCACTGATCCTCGAGAAGCTACTGGCAAGCTTTCTCACATACCCACATTAGCCAAATCTGAGCCTCGAACCCACGCAGACAGAGGTGAGATAGCAGTGATCCGTAACGTAGAGCACTTTAGACCACTCGGCCATTCAAGGCCCCGCCTTGCCTCTGAGCATTAAATCTGAGTTAAGCCCCATTACAAAGCTTGATCTTTTTCAAGGTCAAAAGCAAAATAGCTTTAAATTTAGATATTATTTTTAATAAAATGCCAAACACTAGATTCTACCAAATAAATACTAAAATATCATGTTTATGTAAAATACTTACAACACTCCTCTTGCCCACCTGAAATTAGAGGTAGACAGAATTTAAGTACATAGATATTACATCCCAAACAAGCAAAATTATATTGGTAATATTTCCTAAAATATTATATTTATCACTCAAAAAGAAACTTTGTCATAAATCATCTAATACATATTAATAATAATATTAAAGACATTGGTCAGAGACAGTAACTCAAGTAGTTACTAAATTAATCTGCCTCAAGGCATTCTTGTATGTACAATACATACAGATGACACAACACAGTGTTATTAATTAGGCTTAAGACTAAAGAATTGATTCTGAAAACATAGCTTCAAGCCTGGGACATAAGCTCAAGCATCTGCGAGCACATAAACATGCATAAAATATAAAATATCAGCCTGTGTTGAAAAATTCAACTGTGAATAAGATGAAAAAACAGAAAAAGCACAAGGTATTTATAAAACTTGAATTGTTCAATTCTCTTAAGATTCCATCCATTTGAGACATTGATTATAAAAAAGAAATACTAAGGGTCTACCTTATGTCACTGAAAATGTTCCATAACAGTGAACAAGTGTATTGAAAACCTTTTTTAAACAATAGTTTCTTTTGCCTTGTTGTAATGTAATTTTAACTTCTAACAGACCTTAAATTTTGGAGTACTATCAGCATCTCTTTGGTGAAAGATAATGCTTAGGAAGACAGGAATGGCTTTTCTGGATACTTTATACATGAATTTATCCTTTCTAAGAAATATTTTTTCATGTATTGGTAAACTTTACTATTCACTGCATACTGGAATCACCTATACATTGGTCTAGAATTAAATGGCATGCCATCTTTTGAAGTCTTATGTCTAATCCTGTAACTAGTTATATAAATAACAGTTTTCCATATAAGCACTTATAAGACATATACTGTCATGGTAACAGAGGTGACTGGGTCAGCAAATAGTCACATCACCTTTTTCACTATACTTTACTTTGGGAAAAATGATACAAAGCATTCATCAATCTGTCTGCTAAACAGGTACTGCTAAACCAGATGAACTGCTAAACCACATTTACTGCTAAACCACTTGAACTGCTAAACATATATACTGCTAAACCACATGAACTGCTAAACCAGATGAACTGCTAAACTACATTTACTGCTAAACCACTTGAACTGCGAAACAATAAGTACTGCTAAGTCACATGAACTACTAAACCACATGAACTGCTAAACAATAAGTACTGCTAAATAACATGAACTGCTAAACAATAAGTACTGCTAAATAACATGAACTGCTAAACAATAAGTACTGCTAAGTCACATGAACTGCTAAACCGCATGAACTGCTAAACATTAAGTACTGCTAAATAACATGAACTGCTAAACAATAAGTACTGCTAAGTCACATGAACTACTAAACCACATGAACTGCTAAACAATAAGTACTGCTAAATAACATGAACTGCTAAACAATAAGTACTGCTAAGTCACATGAACTGCTAAACCGCATGAACTGCTAAACAATAAGTACTGCTAAATAACATGAACTGCTAAACAATAAGTACTGCTAAGTCACATGAACTGCTAAACTGCATGAACTGCTAAACCATATGTACTGCTAAGCCATATGTACTGCTAAGTGACATTAACTGCTAAACCACATGTACTGCTAAGCCACATGTACTCTCAGTAACTGTATAACCACAAGCACTGCTAAACCACAAGTACTGACATGTCCATATAGGATGTAACAGGCTCATCAGTATAATATTAGCCCTAGAGTGATGATTAAAATGTAAGCCCCAGAAATCTAAAAATAAAAAACTGCTAAAAACTTTAGGAAGATAAACCCTTCCAAAATAATGTATGTATGTACGTATGTATGTATGTATGTAGTGTTTTATGGTATTTCAGCATAAAAGTAGCTACATTGTATGCAGTGTCAACAAAAGGCTAAATTCAGAAAATGGTGAACTGAATATCACATAAATGTTTGGATAAGTCCTTACAAAAAAACGTATAATTAAGTACAATAAGACAAAATATAAAACAAAGATAAATGTATATTGTTGGTATTTCGGGTTTAATGCCATTTCTCAGTGCAAGACAGGCTATATATGACAGCCAGTATTACTGGTGGAGGAAGAACACAGGAAAATCCCGGAAAGAACTATCAGCCCACAAGAAGCTACTGGTAGCTTTCTCATATACCCACACTGGCCAAGCATAAGACTTGAACTTTAATGTTTATAAAATAATTAATAAAGGTAGCACATGTAAAACCCTTTAAACATGATTAAAATTTGCAGTATAATGTGCACATATACTCCTATAAGATAATTAATATAAGGCAAATATGTTAACATTCTTCAAAGGTATATAAAATAAAAGGTTAAAAATATAAAAATCTTTAAAACTGAGGATCAAAATCTTTGCTATAAACTGCATCTTGTAAAATATCCAAGATTGTATTCCACTGCTGATGGACGCTGTCAAGGTATGCACTTTTGTTGAGGGTCAGCCATTAGTAGGTATGCAGGAGTCAGGTATGTATGTCCTACATGTGAAGTTTACAATACTCATCTCCATGATTTGTTTGATATGAGGAATGCCAATCTTCAATGATGGGTCTGATATTCTGAAGCTTATCTAGGGGATTTTCCTTCCACTTATTGTGCCAAATATAAAGAACATGTTGATTTATATATCAAAAGTCATTATGACAACTCTTCCCCTCAGAAATGGGTGAATGCAGCACAGCCATGGCTGCTTTAAATGCCCTTTCATTACCCATGGAAAAATGTTTCTGCCAAAGAATTGATCAAGTGCTAGATACAACTATTTTGATTTTTGATTTTCCATACCATATTTAATACTGATTTAACAGAGGAGTGAAAATTCAATTAAGAGACATTCAATCATTGTATGTCCTCCTGCTCTTTCCCAATGTATGATAAGCATATACAATGTGACCTCGCTATAACATGGTAGTTGGGAGCCACAGATCCCAACCGTGTTATAGACCAAACCGTGTTATAAGCAACCAGGTCAGTTAGCTGAAGAAAATGATGCATGTACCCAAAAACATTTGCAGGGGAGGGTGGGAGGTTGGAGGGGGAGGAGGTAATAAATGCTACCAGTAAAATATGTGCTTAATTGGCACAGTTACCATCTTAAATTGATGTATATTAAATGGGAAATACACCTGTAGTGAATAATATTTTACTTTATTTAGACAACCACAGATTAGTAAATATACATGTATACTGTTTCTTTATACATGTCTAATGTACAGCATGAATAGAGTATCAACACTGTGTACTCACCTGAGAATCTCATCACATACATTGAATCCATAATGCAAGTAATTCCATCAAACATATGCACACACACAGATTTAAAATATTCAATAATTCTGTCACAGGTCATATAGGTCTGAATTCAGTGGAAAAACAGCACAGTCACGTAACGAATGATGAAGCAAATTTACTTTTCAGTACATCCGAAGTTGGTAAACATTAGTTTGCATTTTAAGCTGCTGTTGGAGTGTTCGTAAGCATAAACTTTTTCCATGCAAAAAGGAAACTTTCACGGCACAGTAAACATGTTCCAGTCACGTTGAAAAATGGAAATAATCCATCAGATTCCATTGCTTTTATTTAAGTTTGGTACTGACTTCCTTTGAAGAAAAGTTTTTTTGTTTTTATTGAAGACTGTAGTCAGCTTTGTTTGATGAAGGGTGTATGCGTTATTGAAGTCACTGCTAAAGGACAGTATTGGAGAACCAAACATATGCCAGTTTCTTATTGTGGCAGCAACATCAAATAATTGTAATGCATGATCGAGACTGAATTTTTTTTCTATTTGCTTGGAACGTTTTCATAACAATCAGTGCTTCAAAGGTAATCTGTTTTCTTTGAAATTTCAGCAAACTATCTGGGTACATTTTTAAAAAGGGAATTGGCCATCGTTTGGAAAATTGTAGTTACTGTTCTTCCCTGCTTTTTGAATAGATCAACAAGTAAGGTGTTTTTATTTGGGTTTTTTAAAATTTGTGGTAGCCTTCCATGCATGCATCAGAAATTTAACAATGACGATGCAGGTGTTCTGGTATGATGACTGGGATCACTACAGAAAATGTGAGTGTTCTGAAGGATTTAATTCTGAGTGAAAAAAAAGAGGAATTTTACTTACCATCCAATTACAAATGTCAGTCTATGTAAATATATTAGCGAGTGGCCCAAAAAATCGATGAAAGATAGATTATGAAATAATGCCTTGTCCGGTTGATCTCTGCTAACAGAAATGTCAACAACAAAAAAAACCCAGATATCTCACAACATGCAGAACTCATGCTAGATGACAACAGAAACGGATTATGATATAACAATGCACTGTTAAGATGGTTTGTCAATGTGCACAAAGAATTCGTTCATGTAATAATAGATAAATTTCAGTGCATTTGATATCAAGTTGTGGCTTCCTTTCATGGAGCCTCTGAATTTCTCCACTCTAAACCAATGGTTGTATGTACAAGTTTAAACAGCCAACAATGTCGCCAATAGAAAAAAATCACCAGATGGTATATTTTGCCGCCAATAAGAAATAAGTTGCAGTCTGCAACATTGATGAAGCCCTACGCAATCCCAGAATACATTTTTTTAGATGTTTGTTTTTCATACTTTTAAGAAGAAAAAACTTTTTTGTGTACCAGAATAATACATATAAAATTTCAGGAGCCATGCCTTGATAGTCTTGTATTACTGATGCGCAATCTCTTCACCAAAACAATAATAAACTTTTGACATTTTTGTTCGTACGTTTAAGAATTTTTTTTTTGTGTATGAGAAAAATTTATATATATAAAATTTTGGGAGCCACATAATGACCATGTTATATCCGAATTCGTGTTATAACGGCGTATGCTATAGTGGGGTCACACTCTATATGGTATATACAAAGGCTTTCAGTTATTTGATTGGCACCGTTAATTGCTGAAACACATTTTCCATTCCCTGCTGGCATCTTTGAAAGTTTCAACAAATCTTAAGTTTATTGTCATGTTTAGGAATAACCAAAGTTTTATGTATCTTCAGTATTCCCAGCAACACCCATGTAATAAGAGTGTCAGATCCAATGTTTGTTTTGTTGTTGTTGTTGTGGGGTTCAACACAATTTTTCTGCACAAGATAGGCTATACATGGCAGCCAGTATAAATGGTGGAGGAAGATTGTTTGTCAGATTGGGTCAAGTTCTGACCAAAAGTTTCTGAGAAGACTTTGAAAGGTTATTTTTCTATTTTTAGTAATGTTGCTTATATTTTTTGGTGAATCAATATTATTTTGTTACCAAACAAAAATCCAAAGTACTCTATGTCAGGAACTTTCTGTCAAATTTGGTCTTGTTCTGGCGAGCAGTTTTTGAGAGAGTTCTATATATATTATTTTTCAATTGTCAGTAATGGTGGTCACATTTGTCAGCTAATTGGCATCATTTGTACAAAACAGAAAGCCCTCTGCAAGGATGCATTTGTGAAACTTGGTAAAATTTTGTTCAGCAGGTTTTGAGAAGTAGTCCCATTTTAGCAGCAGAGGCCATATTTGATGGCATATTGGAATCATTTAAATAAATTGAAGACAGCATCATGCCATAATGCATTCTGTTAAATTCGAACAAATTCTGACGAGCAGCTTCTTTTTTAAGGAAGCTGTTTAACAATTTTCTATTTTTAATAATAGTGGCCATATTAGGTCACGGATTTGCATCCAAATAACAATTCTAAGAAATCTTGAAGATAGATTGCTCTCTGTAAAATCATAAGCAAATTAGTCAACCAGTTTTTGAAAAGAAAATGAAAATAATAATAGTGAATCAATAAAACACCATATCATAAACTCGTATTATCAGGTGAGTTAACAATTAAGTACTCACAGCATTTTGCACTGGATTTCCAATTTGCGGGGGACTCGAATCTTCTTCTTTCCTAAAGGAGTCTACCATATTTTTCTTTATGGTCGGTGTCTGATAGCTCCAGATATCTATCTCAAATAATGTCTCTTTGAATTTCGTAAATCCTAGATCAACCTCTAATGTTACAAGACCTTTGAGAACAAGCTTGAGAGGTATAAGCTCCAAGTCCATCTTCAAGCTGAAAAAAAAGCAGTCCGATGTAGGCATCACATTACAAACTTGACATACATCTGCCTAACAGCCAAATGCAGAGTAGTTAGTCAAGAAATCTGTGTCGGTAGTATGCTTTCAGTGGAAAGTTCTTATCCAATCATGTTGATTGTGTAATTTATGAAAACATATGGGTTTCTGTATTTCTTTACCTTCATCCATATTTGAGGGCACACCAGCATCATTTATTCCAAACTCAAAGGCCTTATGCCAGGGTGCTTTCTGTGAAAGTTGATCAAATTCTGAAAAATGGTTTTTATCAATAGATGCTATGTTTCATGGAAGATCTGTCTTTCTTTATGAGGCTTATCAAGCTTGGGAACAGAGCTGAAAGGTCAAATTTGGTGAATTACTGCTGACCTAGTTTTGTGAAAGCTTTTCTAATTTTCGCAACACTGGCAACGTTTGATGATGAATTGGCATCATTTGTATAAATCTTATGGCCCTTAATGCCAGAATTTCAAGCAGATCTGGTTGAAGTCAATAAAACTGTTTTTGATAATTGGCAATTAAAATGTTTTCCTATTTTTAGTAATTGTATTGGTATTTGAGAACAAACTGGTATAATTTTAATGCTTTTGGTCAAATCTCATCAAATTCTGTTGAGCAACTGTTTTAATAGAAAAAGTAGTTCTAACATTTTGTACATTTAGTAATGGAAGCCATGTTGAATGGTAGATTGGAATCATTTGTATAAAACTGAAAGTCCTTTAAGCCATAATGCATTCTATAATTTGGTCAAATTTTGTTGCGCAGTTGTTGAAAAGTTAAATTTCTTCATTATCTTTTGTAAAGGCATATTTTACTGTTTCTTGAAGCAAAGCTGAAAGTAGCAACTGCTGACAGATGCATGAAGAATGAAAAATGATGCACACAGGGCCATACCATAAACTTGACTTAATGGCCATGACAGCAAAATATTCCTTTTAAAATATTGCACAAAATAAGTATTGTGGTCCCTTATAATAAAGCACTTAATCATTTTTGTCTTTGATACAGCACTAGCTACTGTCATCGTTCCTATTTTGATTGGATGAAGTCCCTGTAATGTATCCAGTATATGGTAGTTTGGACTGGTTTTGTATTTTACAGAATAGCAATATAAGTAGTAACTGGAATCAAGTGCCCAGTCAAATAAAACAGCATGGTAGCCATTTCAATCTGATCCAGTGGTAGAATTCAAACCAGTACCTTTTAAGTCACCACATCATCACATTAATCAAAGAGACAGTGGCTCCTGCTTCCACTTGACATTTCTTGCAAAATAATATATTGGGCCGACTCCACATTCCCGAATCAGGGTCAGTATAAGGTGGTCTGTCCAATGAAACTACCCCCAATGTAAACCACATCACAGGGAGAGACAACTATATTGATATTATGTATAAAAGATACAGCATGGGTCAGTTCTTTTTCTCAGTAGTTGCTGAAAGAGTTTTGACAGAATCATGCTGTAAATTATGCTAAATGTTGAAATGAAAATGTCAAAATATTCTTAAGTTTGGAAATTTAATTCATTACATGAAAGATTTTTGTCTGTAATTAAAAACAAAAGTTCTGTAAATACACAGAATAAAATATTTTCTTCAAAAATTATTTGTTAATAATAATAATAATAATAATAATGACCTTATTTAAAGAGGGTAACACAATTAGCTAATAACTAATCTACCTTGAGGCCATCATACAACAGAATTTGTTTATTTTAGCTGCATCTCTGAGGCCACTGCATATATTGGCTTTGGAAGAAGGAAATAGAGTAGGCATTTCTAATCTCAACTGGAATACTATTCCAGAGCAAAGTTCCAGAGTATTGGAATTTTTTTAAAAATAATTAATAAGTGGCTAAAGAAATTACTTGACATCAAATGGGAACTTTGTGAACACAATTTCTGCTAAAGTTGGAAATCTAAGGTCCATAATATATCCCTGCAATCGCAATTTTCCGTAAAGCAGGAAACCGATTCCCAGCTCTCCCCACACAGTTAGGCCTCCATATGGGACGACTGTTGCCTCCAGCTTGAATTCCAGAATCTTTGCAGCAACACCAAATTCCATTCCATAGTAACCACCAGCCCCAAATCCTGATGTAAAAATGTTGTAACAGTGATAAATACAACTGAAACATACATGTAAATTTCACTAAATTGTCTAATTTACAAAACACTGTAAATACTGACTTTGCCCTAAGTTTTCATATGCCATTACTTTTTTTCCTCTAAACAAATTTTAAAATTAAGTTTTCAGTCATTTGTGGCCACCAATATTATATTCAGTCATTTGTGGCCACCAATATTATCTTTGACCCTGATTTTTGGACACACTAAATTAGATTGGTGACAGGTTTTTCTTTTGAAAAAATAAACAGAATGGTTATTTAATTTGACACAGCACCCAGCATTTAAAAACTGAAAATAACAAAATATGCTTCCATTTAAAAACTGAAAACAGTCCTGTTTTCATTCACAGTTTAAAAATAATACCATGTGGAAATGAAGATTTCTTCAGTGTTAAATTATTGACAGGCATGGAAAAACTGAGATTCATATAGATTGTGGTAAGATGTTCTATTCTGAAACTGCTTCCCCAGAGAAAAGCACAACATTCCCTACAAAGAACACATAAATTGATTAAACGGGTATACATTAAATGTTTATATTAATACCATTTGAATACATTTTTAAAATCTTTTAAGTTTATCAAATAAATAACATGTAACTTATTAAGATGGTTGGTTCCTCATTAAGCCACATTGCTGATGCTCTATCTTAAGTGTAAAATGCTTTTTAAAATAAAATGCATTTGCCCATTTATCTAGCATATATTGTGAACAATTCAAAAGAAATTATTGTTTAGTCGATTATGAAATCTGCATATCTTTAATTTTTACAGTTACAACTAGTGCTACTGCCATTACTACTGTATTTGATTTTCAAGTGAGAGAGAGTGTTTCTAACTACAATGCTTAAATACAATATTCAGCCTGCTGTATTGTCATGATATTCAGCCTGCTGCATTAACATGGTATATATTGAGCATGCTGCATTAATGTGATATTCAGCCTACTGCATTAACATTATATTCAGAATGCTGCATCAACATTATATTCAGCCTGCTGCATTTAGAGTATTCAGCCTGCTGCATTAACATTATATTGAGCCTGCCGCATTAACATGATATTCAGCCTGCTGCATTAACATGATATTCAGCCTGCTGCATTTATATGGTATTCAGCCTGCTGCATTTACATGGTATTCAGCCTGCTGCATACAAAACTACTCTTTGACCTGGCAGTGTGAAGATTTGAACTGTACAAATGTCACATGGCTATACAATGTACTGTATATACTCACTTATAAGTCCAGTCAAACTACAAACAACAAAGATTCTGAACTGCCATAGCATAATGCACCTGCAGATCATGGTCTATGCTGTTTGTTCTACTGATTACTCCTAAGAAACTGCACAGACCCAGATAAGCTGTTGCATTATGTGACGGCAGATCTGGGTCTGTGCAGTTTACAACTGGACTCGGCTTATAAGCAAGTATATATGTTAATGCTTGCACCTCAGTTTCATAACATGCCCCTAATAATCTGGTCCATTACAGTTCAAGCATTGAGTGGTTATTTGTTTTATCTGTATCAAAATGGTTGTGTGCATCACTGTGAACCATACATGGAGACTATAACTGGAAATGGAAATA
This sequence comes from Sinohyriopsis cumingii, assembly GCA_028554795.2. Classification (NCBI taxonomy): domain Eukaryota; kingdom Metazoa; phylum Mollusca; class Bivalvia; order Unionida; family Unionidae; genus Sinohyriopsis; species Sinohyriopsis cumingii. The sequence continues at coordinate 86,819,909 of CM068838.1, forward strand.
AAGGAGTCAACATTTCTCTGATGTCTTGACATGAAGGCTTCAGCAGCTGCAGTCTTTGAAATTATCTGTTCAACATACTGATCAAGTTGATCAGTTTATTCTTATACAAAGTGTGATGATTTTGTATCACAGTACTGACAATGTAAACTTTACTGATGATGAGAAACTATTTTTTGAATGTAGGTATTTCCATGTCCATTACCAACTGGCTGACTCAAGAAGAAAGAAAAATAGTGGTTGATCTTGCCCCAGGTACCAAATCCCAAGTTTTCAGACAATTTTGCTGGATTTATTTGCTTCATCGTTAAGTTCTGGGACAGGAAAAAGGACAATTATGACTTGGTGACGGTAAAATAGGGTAAACATGGTATTTCAACCACTTGTAAAAAAACATTTTCTTTGAATTGTGAATTGCTCTCGAGTGTCAACCTGCATTCAAACCTGTCTTAAAGGTCATCTTTATTAGGTACTCGTCATACTTCAATAGCCACAATCTTTGACATTCTTACATCAGAATAATGAAGTAACAAGCATCCTGTCTCAATCAATAGGCAGTTTATTCATTTCCCATGTGGTTATTTATATAGAGTTCAACAGCACAACAAGTTACCTGCAGGAAATAATGTATATATGTATATACATCCCCACCTCCATGACATTTTTTTATTTTTTATTATTTTTTTTTATTAACCCCATAATAGGTTGACCAATGAGTTGGGGAACCATCCCAAGGTCACCTTACAATCAAACATTTCTGGCTATCATATAATCTAAGGATAAGAAATATAATCTACAGAGAAAGAAAAAACACACACACACACATATACACATGCATATGGCACACAATCTAGGTGATATGGACTTGTGATACTACAGTATCTTGTTCCTGTTTACCATCATGTCAGATACAAGTTACCCCATGACATGACTGTAAATCATGGCACATGATAACAATTTAAACACCACTAATAATTTGTAAACATAACTATTTTAAGGTCTGAAAAAGAAGCATAAAATTACAGCAATTTTTTTTATGTACTATAAAGTCTGGGCACCAATTACACTTTGCAGTTGTTAAGGGACTATTATTATGAATGATTGGATGGAAATGTTATCAATCAATACAATTTGTTTGAAAAATGAATAACTATATATAATTTTTGTGTTTTGTTATCATTTCTACCTATTTCAGTGTGTATAATTTTCTTGGACTATGACAAGCACTTGGCATTAGCATGTTCTTGTATCCATATTAACAGTAACTCCTTCCAAGTTTACTACTGACAGTTTATGCATTACTACATTAAAACTGTCAAAAGTCACCAGTAATAATGGTTCCTGTCTTTAAAATTTAAATATCTAACTTATTAAAATGTGGTACGACTATTACAACAATGAAAATAGTGTTTGGTTCATCACTTGCATTAGTGACACTGTTTACATCATGGTACCACCACATGTGCATTGAAAACTCTTTGTTTCAAATGATAGGTACCACTACACTTTATTCCAACTTCTTGTAAGTCACCACACCAACCATTCTGAATTTACTCTGAAAAACCATAAGATTATGCAGAATGTTTTGAATTCATAAAAACCATATTGTTTTAGGGCACTGTGATATTGAAGATGGTGATTTTGGGACATGTGATATTGCAGTATTCACAAGATTTATTTTGCTACTTGTAGGTTAGAACAAATAAGGTCAAATGAAATTTGGTTTCTGGGTAAACAAAGTCTGGTGCTACAGTCTAAAGATAATGTCATATCAGGGATTACCTGTAGATAGATTACACGATACTTTATATCAAAAGCCAATCATCTGTGATTGAGTCATGGTAAATCTGCCTCAACATTAACACATTAACCCCTGGCGACGAGTATACTCGTCGTACTTTACACCCCTGATCTCCCGCGAGCCTCGCTAAAGTGGCTGAGTTTGCATAGCTTGTCTCCCGAGCGCCGAGTTTAAGAGGCAGTATTTAGCAAGGCCTTTCTCCCGCACGACGAGTTAACTCGGCACAAACCATTGGTTGATTTAAAGCCAATTCCCACTAATGCAAGCAGTTTAACCAATCAAATTTTAGCTTACATAGATAGAGCGCACATTGCTGAACAGCGGGAAATTTTTTTCACTTTGATATCAGTTGATTTAGTGAAAATATTTCGATTTTAAATTGATGCAAATTGATGAGAATCAGCCTCTAGGAGCAGACTTTTACTTGACGGATTCTGATGGAGAATTTTCTGGATTTTAATCAGACGAGATTGATAGTGACATCGAAAAAGCTGCTGAAAATAACAGCGGTAGTGACGAAAATGAGAATGTTGAAGAAGAAGAAGAAAATGAAAGTAGAGCTGATCGATGATCGTAAATGATAAAACACACATTGACAAGAGGCTATACCAAGGACCAGCAACGGATTTAGACCCTGATGCTAATGCATTTGATTTCGTGGAGCTTCTTTTTCTTTTGAATAATCGTTAAATAAATGTTTGGGAAATATACGTTGTTAACATGAGTGTTCATAGTTCAAGGTTTGTTAAGTGTTTTATTAGTTTTAAAAATTTCCAGTGAGAGTTCTTAGGAAGAAAGGTAAGTAAAGAGCAAGTAAAATATGCCCATTTGTGTACAGTATTCACAGGATGTTTAGTTTACAAGAGACGACAAGTGGAATTTTTGTGTACATAAAATATAATTATTTCATGTGTTGATGGTGTTAATAATTCTTTGTGAATTCATAATGGATTTTATGGATTATTTACGGCAAGAGAAGCAAATTGGCAAGTACATCATTTGTTTTCACCATCATGCATTAGTTATATTTCTGCATGTAGCATGAAATTTATACCATTATGTATGTAAGTTTATTGAGAACTGCCGTGCCAAATTTCAGCTGAATTAAATGAATACAAATAAAATAATAACAATTTTATTGCAAGTAGCCCCCTCTATAAAAATCTGCAATCCAATTGCTGTCAGCTAGTCTCAGGGATACAGGCACTGGAAAGGCTAACACTGCTCTAGGTGATCTCTGCAAGTATGCTTCAGGGGACTGCCTAGCTGTTTGGCTCAGGGGTTAATGTGTTAAGGCATTCTGAAGAGAAAGCTCCCAAACAAAGTCTCCGTTCCATGGCTATGGTATACCACACACCAACAAATCAGGATACAAACTTGGGCCAAGTTTCATTAAATATTACAAGGCTACTATAAGTCCAAGAACTACATTTTCCTGGCTGACATCTTGAGGTATGGGCCTGGCTTGGCCATAGTACACCACTCCCTCGATAACTTGTGCCCTGATAACTCATGAACCCGCTTGTAACACGGCGTCAGGCATGGTTTCCATTTTTTAAACCAGAAAATGCCCAAAAAATTGACCCCTATTTGTTGAACTTGAAGAAAATTGCAATCAAAATTGGTAACGAAAACTCTGATGTATTGCTCATTTTATCGTTGAAAATGGTAGACAGGACCTGGAAATTTTAATCAACACTTTGAAATATCAAATTTAATAATAGGTTATACAATATTTTACATTTTCTTTCCAAACGAATTTCCTAGTACACCGCAATTAACAATATGTAAGGAAATTTCGATCAATGAAAATGTCACGCTGAGTGGAGGCAGTTCTTTAATAAATAAATACAAATTAAATTTAAAAAATTATCAATTTAAATTTGTGTTCTAGTTCTATCTTTTAGTTCCTTTTAAGTGTAATCATCATAAAGGGCAAACAAAAAACTGTTAATTGGAAGACAGAGAGATGAACAGATCAATAATACCAGATTATAATATGCCAGATGCAAGACTGGCATTTAAATACTCACCAAATGTCATTGGAACAAGTCCACCCAAGAGGAAGAATTTACTGTAGGAAAATAGTTCAATCTCAGTCCTAGGATAGTCAAAACGTCCTTTCAATGTCAGATCAAATGACTTGAATAGATCTTCAGGATCAGAGTTGAACAGTTTCTCAATGAACTCTGAATACTGTAAATTAGAAAATATAAAATCAAAAGAAAGCGGTAAGTACATTTTGATACATTAATGCAGACCTAAAATATGAACTAGCAAGATGGTATGCCAAAATATCCAACTTTTAAACTCTCTGGCACAACCATTTTTATAAAAACATAACTTCCTCAAAATCTTTGGGAAAAAAGATACCTTTTTTGTCAGTACAGCCTATGTCCATCCTGTGTAAAAACAGTAAACAGTCAAGATTTTCCATTTTAATGCTCAGTGACAATTCAGTGAAGCTTTAACTATCAACCTGGCTCTTATGACTAAAAATAGGACTTTACTACAACTTCTATCACCTTCAAACTCTTACTGAACTACCAAGACCAACAAATGATGCACCTAAAAGCTAACGCTGTCCACCAAATGGTGATAATTAAGAGTTAGTCAAGGCTAAATCATAAGTGAATGAATGTGGCTTCTAAATGAATTCTGATTTTGTTTGCAAATTTATTGTAAAGACAAAACCTTAGTGTATTTTAATGTCCCACCATGTCATTTGCTGGAGTAAACAGTGTTACCCTTGACTGTCTGTCCCACTTTGCTTATGGTCTTTATTCAGTAAATGCATTGTGGCAGGTCATTTGTGTTCCATGAGTAAATTTTAAGTTTACTCTGTCTGACTGGTGATGATATATAAAATGTTAAGTTTACCGTGTATGTGTGTGTTTGTGATGGGTGATGATTTATAAAATGTTAAGTTACTCTGTGTGTGTCTGGTGATGACATAAAATGTTAAATTTACTCAGTGTGTGTGTGTCTTTGTGTGTGTGACTAGTAATGATATATAAAATGTTTAAGTGTACTCTGTGTGTGTGTTTGTGTGACTAGTGATGATACAGTGTTAAGTTTACTCTTTGTGTGTGTGTTTGTAACTGATGATGATACAGAAATGTTAAGTTTACTATGTGTATATGTGTCTGTCTGTGTGTGTGTTTGTGACTGGCATTGATATATACATGTTTGTGACTAGTGATGATATATAAAATGTTAAGTTTGCGCTGTGTGTGTCTGTCTGTGTGTGTGTCTGTGACTGGTGATGATATATAAATGTTAAGTTTACGCTGTGTGCATGTGTCTGTCTGTGTGTGTTTGTGACTTCTGATGATATATAAATGTTAGGTTTACCATGTGTGTGTGTCTGACTGGTGATGATATATAAAATGTTGAAGTTCACTCTGTGTGTGTGTGTCTGTGTAAGTGTTTGTGTGACTGGTGATGATATATAAAACCTTAAAGGAGACTAGAAATCAAAATTTCCCTTTTATGTATGTAATTCTCTTCAGATTTTAATTCGACTGCAATGCTTATAAATTAAATATCGTTAAGCGGGTAGTGATTATATTGCGTGGAAGATACCACAATTCCATAAATTGCCAAATTTTTCCGAGTTTTGATGAGACGACAGATCACGTGGTACCATGACACTATACTAGCCAGTCCTCGAATACAAACTTAAACATTGACGAGCGAGGCTGACAGGAGACCACATTTGGGTTGCACATTCAAAAGTTGAATCTGCAATCTGATATAATAGTTTATGTACTGTACTGGTAAGTGCTAAAAGAAATATGTTAGGCACAGGCCCTGGGCTGGTGACTTAAATAAACTAAAGTCCTGAATGAAATTCCACAAACCCGGATAGTTCATACCTGTCAACTCTCAAGCTGGGAGAAAAACCTCCCAATTTTGGGGTTATTTCCTCATCTACCTCCCAATCTCGTAATATCTCTCAATTTTGTGCAGTGAAGTCCCAATTATTACATTATGTCTGTCAATTTTCATTTATCAGAAGAAAAAAAACCCAACCCCAAACCATTTTTAAATATAACATATGCAATCCACAGTCTAAACTGCCACACTGCAGACATCGTAGCGATATGACTGAAAATTGTTAAAGCTACATTAAAAATTCAAATCACACGCACACATGTCTAAACAGGCACTGGACGAAATAATTAATATCATACAACAGTTTTTTTTCCTCTTCAGTAAATAGAACGTGAAGATTAAACATTATTCAAGTAAATTTCAGATTTTTTAAACAACTACAACAGTACTATAGTATTTAAAAGAATTAAAAGAATAAAATTGTCACCAATTAGCTTAAATGAATGATCACTTTGAAATTTTCTCTGCAAACAAAATCGCATCTCCATTTCCGCCAAAGAAACTTGGCCAGTTAACACCTGACATTCCTCTACCGTATATGAAGAGTTTAATTATCATGATTAAATTACAAGGAATAAAACAAAATATACCATGCAGTGTATGTGGCCCTAAAGAACTAATTCTGAATAAATATTTTATTCAGCAAACAGTGTTACATGCATTAAGACTTAAACCTAAGGAAATAAGGTGGGGCATAAAACGTGAGAAACAGTTGCCACAAGTACGGTAACTTGTGACTGCAGATTTGAACTGTTAAAATTAAGTCCATGGCATCGTAAGTAACAACAAAATAGGCATCGTTTATTTGGTAATCAATTGCTGGTGCTTACGCATACACACAGTCGAACATGGTTTCTTTGAAGTACGTCCAAAGGGTAGTCCTTTTCACAACATCAATGCAAGGATAAGGATTATGTTCATTAGTCACACCGGCTTTATCATTTGCGTACTAAAATCAAAACTTTAGCTATTTTGCAATTTAGCCAGAACTGACCAGAATATGCAAAAGGGGCTTGTCATGGGGGAATAATAAGGCGTATCACAGGGAGAAAAGGCACGTCAAATGGGTGGTCGCACATTGGGGCAAAGGGGGGGGGAAGGTCAATAGTCCCCCCCCTCCCGTTCTATTGTCAGATAGTTAATGTGAAACTCTGACCTCTTATTTTTAATTGCTGCTTTTTAAACTGCCCAAGGAATAGTTTTATATCAGTTCCAAATTTTACAGATTACAGTTTATGCATACTACATGTATACAATACATTTTTTCTTTAATTTTTAATTTTTATAAGATTACTGAAAATTGTGTTTTCTCGAAACACGACCGGTTTAGAATATTATTTTTAGCAAAGTTTCCATTTGATTAAAATCAAATCTAAATTTCACCTAGGACAGTGGTGATTTGATTTAGATTGTGCCATGTTAAGGCATGTATGTCAACATCTTGAAAATACATTTACTCATTTCACCAGCGCAATCAAAGTTTCCTCAGGCAAACAATTTTTGTTTTGACAAGCCTGACGGGCACCTCACTTTGAATACAGGATGGGCCGGAACTAAAACCAGAAGGGGCCCAGGGTGTCGGGCTATCAGATTTCTTTTTAGCACTGCTGTTTTTAGATAAAAGATGTGGATTGATTGTTGCATTTTGTGGTCACTTACTCGTCCTTCTGCCTGTTTTCGTAACTCACACATTTAACACTTTTCCCAGGGATTTAAAATGTCCAAAGATATGTCTGGAACAGCACCAAAGTTTAGTCTAGGCCTAGCATTTGCGTATCTTTGAGCTGCTATTTTTTCATGATCCCTCTCGTAACATTCCTTGGAGAAATGTAACGAGCATATAGTGCTGTATGGCGTTGCTTTGAAATTGACCGGTTTGTAATAATGTACCCATTCTTTCATTATGCCTTTATCTTTCGGAAAAGATCTTTTTTTTATGTCAACAGGCTTTTTTTAATGTTCTATTACGCCCGTAAGCAAAGCAAAAAGGTATTGTCTTTTACTCTGGCAACTCCCACTTGGGCTGCTGGAGTCGCTACTATGACGTCACATCCCGAAAGTAACCAAATAGGCGCAGAAATTTTGCATACGAGGCCACGGAAATTCAGCTCCTAGAAGATTGGCCAACATTTAAGTATTGGCATTACGGTCGCAGATGATACTTCAGAATAAGGTTTTCTGCTATGGTACTTTTATTATTATTCTATATTTCCATTGGTTTCTGGTCTCCTTTAAGTTTTATGTGTGTGTGTGTGTCTGTGTATGACTGATGATATATAAAATGTTAAGTTTACTCTGTGTGTGTTTGTGTGACTGGCGATGATATATAAAATGTTAAGTTTAGTCTCTGTGTGTGTGTGACTGGTGATGATATAAAAAATATTAAGTTTACTCTGTGTGTGTATGTATTTGTGTGTGTGTGACTGGCGATGATAAATAAAATGTTAAGTTTACTCTGTGTGTATGTGTGATTGGTGAGGATATATAAAATGTTAAGTTTACTCTGTGTGTGTGACTGGTGATGATATATAAAATGTTAAGCTTACTGTGTGTGTGACTGGTGATAATACATAAATGTTAAGTTTACTGTGTGTGTGTGTGTGTGTGTGGTAATGATATATAAAATGTTTAAGTTTACTCGTGTGTGTGTGTGTGTGTTCGTGACTGATGATATATAAATATTAAGTTTACTCTGTGTGTGCTTGTGTGACTGCTGATGATATATAAAATGTTAAGCTTACTGTGTGTGTGACTGGTGATAATACATAAATGTTAAGTTTACTCTGTGTGTGTGTGTGTGTGACTGGTAATGATATATAAAATGTTTAAGTTTACTCATGTGTGTGTGTGTTTGTGACTGATGATATATAAATGTTAAGTTTACTCTGTGTGTGCTTGTGTGACTGGTGATGATATATAACATTTTAAGTTTACTCTGTGTGTGTATATGTGTGTGACTGGTGATGATATATAAAATGTTAAGTTTACTCTGTGTGTGCATCTGTGACTGTTAATATATAAATCTTAAGTTTACTCTGTGAATGTGTGTGTGTGCTTGTATGACTGGTGATGATATATATAATGTTAAGTTTACTGTGTGTGTGTATGACTGGTGATGATATGTAAAATATTAAGTTTAATGTGTGTGTGTGTGTGACTGGTAATGATACATAAAATGTTCAAGTTTACTCTGTGTTTGTGTGTGCCTATGTGTGTGTGTTTGTGTGACAGGTGATGATATATATAATGTGAAGTTTACTCTGTGATTGTATCAGTGTGTGTGACTTGTGATGATATATAAAATGTTAAGTTTACTCTCTGTGTATGTGTGTGTGTGTGTGTGACTGGTGATGATACATAAAATGTTAAGTTTACTCTCTCTCTCTCTGTGTTTGTGTGACTAGTGATGATATATAAAATGTTAAGTTTACTCATGTGTGTCTGTGTGTGTGACTGGTGATGATATATAAAATGTTAAGCTTACTCTGTGTGTGTGTGTGTGTGTGTGTGTGTGTGTGTGTGTGAGAGTGGTGATGATATATAAATGTTAAGTTTACTGTGTGTGTGTGTGTGTGTGTGTGACTGGTGATGATATATAAAATGTTAAGCTTACTCTGTGTATGTGTCTTTATGGCAAGGTGCTTTTGGTCATTTAAAAAGAAAAGATTTAGATTTTCCTATTTTGAGTATTTGTGGCCATAATTTATAATAGATTGGCTTCAGTTGTGCAAAGTTTCAACCCCTTCATGCCAGAATGCTCTCTGCCAATTTTAATGCAAAAATGCTCTTTACCAAGTTTTGGTTGATGTGATATTTTGAAAAAAAAAGGAATTCTTGACAGATGGATGATGGTAACTGAGCCACATATACAATTATGTTTACTTGGCCTTTTTGGTCTGGTGAGCTAAAAACATACATGTTCAACCCAATGTAAAATGACTACTCAGGCGACTAATCCTAACAAGTTATTTTTAAAAGCAGAACATCTCTGCATACAGGAAAATATTTCTTGACTTTTCAACACATGGAATCTTGAAACTAGTTGTTATAAACAGGTGGTCTTTTAATGTAGGTCATTGTTATAGCAGATTTTACTGTACTTGTAGGAATGTGAAGCATGTAGAAAATACCTTCAATAACAGGACACCTGTCTATTTAAGATAAATTTGTCCTGTTTAATGGTTATTTTCACAAAGAGGTTTTACAACATTAAAATGAGACAAGGAGTCACTTACCAGGGCTTTCCCCAAATCTCTAAGATCTTTAGCCAATTCAAGAAGGAGGAATGGATCTACTGATTCCTTGTTTAATACAGCCTCTAGGTCTCCTATTGTCATGTTGGCTAGTTTGGCCCCTAAAAGCTTCAGACCCTCTTCGGACAAGCCCTCTCCAACAATAAAAATCTGTGTAGCTCGGCCAACTATATCATTAGCAGTGCCTAGCATCTTTTTAATACCATCAGCTGAAAACGTTATTATAATAATAATAATAAGAAGAAGAATAATAGTAATAATAATGGTGGAACAGCAATCAGGTAATACAGATCCTGCCATGTTGAAGTTTTGTCCATGGAAAGTTACCTGCAAGATGAAAGTTTCAATACACACCTACTCTTGTTTTTGTTTTTTAATAAATACAAATCTTTCTTTGATAATCAGTACAAATGTTGGATTGTTTTATAGCATTCCTAAGTTTAGGGCCCTCTGTCAATAAGCCATTTCCAACAATAAAGGTCTTTGTAGCTCAGCCCACTATATCATTAGCTATGTCTAGCATCTCTATAACACTGATGGTTAAAAATGTAATAATAATAATAATAATAATAATCAGGCAAGGAAGTAAGATTCTGCCACGTTTAAGATATTTTATTCCATAACTGACCTCAAATCATTTTGTGCAAAACCTTTCTTCGTATCAATACAAATGTTGCAATGTTTTCTAACATTCCTAATTTTTCTAACAGTCATTCACAAAACGTGGATTGAAAACTGTTTGAACTATTATGGTCTCAACTGTAGGATGCAGATATAAAATGAAAATACTGTATGAAACTTAAGACTAAGATGGATTTAGTTTATGAAAGACTTTTAAAAAGTTGCTCCAATTTGTGGCATTTTATAAAAGTGATTTTCAAATGATGGACTGCTTGCACACAAGACAAAATTGTACAGATGTTTCCATCCAACTACTTTGAGATGTGCTGGAAAATAATGGCCATGTGTCATGGAACCGACAAAATCTATTTCTTGGTAAACTGTTACCTAAACATGCAAATATGAGAACATTATGTTAATGACATATTTACAACAGACTAACCTCCTTCCACATCCACTTGCACAACAGCTGTTGAGGACTTGGTGTCAATAATGATTTCAATATTGTAGTCATAGCCTCATAAAAATTTACAATAAGGTATAATCTCATTTAACTGACAAAAAATGTTACCACTTATAATGTCACATAAAAGCAACCACTGAATAAATTGATTTAAGTTATAAAAGCCTTTTACAATATTCCAATATGTGAAATAGTCAGAAAAATGGACACCTTGCAAATGACACTATAACTCATAAAGCTGTATCCATCAAACTGCTTGGAATTATGTTTGGAAATAATGGTCAATACAGTAAAACCTGTTATGAGAGACCGCCCCTTCTGCCAACCAAATGCGGTCTCTCAAGACAGGTGGTCTCTCATAAGAGGTGTGTGAAAATGGACTGGTTTTCAGGGTCAATAGTTAGCATTGTTGAAAAATAAATAATACCCATACTCACTGTACATGTATCATATCCTTTATTCATAAATCTTGTTAAATATTGCATGCATTCCTCTCAAAATATCTTTATATAATAAAGATATACATCGATCAAACAACGAGAATAAAATTTATATTTCAACATCACATTAATATGTACAAAAAATGAACAGTTAGATATGATGTATATATCTTATTTTATACACTTATTCACTTGTTTCTTTTAAAGAAATCCATTATACTTCTTTGTTGACATGTTTTACTCAGCTATTTGGTCTGAACATGTATCTCAATTATTGCCTTTTCCTGAATCAACTTTCCACTTACTGGTATGTTTTTACTCCTTGCAACACAAAACCACTCCCATACTCGCTCGTTCAGATCTCCGTAAACTGTCCTTTGTGCTGTGGCATATTTCCTCTGTGCTTGTGCACCTTTCTGCCATTCGTTTTTAATGGACTTCTTGTCTTTGATTACATTTTGAACTTGTGTTTTACTGACACTTAATCTGACTGCTATTTTGCGAGTGGTCTCGCCTTTTTCATTTCTTTCAATGACATTAATCCTTTCTTCCAGTGTTAAAATTTTTCTTTTTTTCAGCGGAGATTCTGCCATTGTTATTAGTGTTGATGTTATAAAGACTATCGGTTTTGATCAGGTTTTGGGGAAATGTGGAATAAATATATATTATGTACCAATGAATGAAACCAAAAGACATAATTAACTCATCAAGAAACAATACATTTATTCTGAGACAAAGTTTAAATCAACAACGCTATAGCTCGATAAACAAATGTTCCGACCATCTGCACCCAGGTAAACAGATTGTGGCTTGGTGAAACACTAACAAAAGAAATAAAAAATAATTGTAAAAAAATCCGGAAATGATTCTCACTTACTAGTATTAAAGACAATGAGCTCATTCACCCTCCAGACATTATGGATTAACTGGAAAGGCAAACGACGTACTCAAACCAACACTGAAGCCCTTTCAAACGATTTCTCACTGGGACATAAGGACTATCGGCGTTTTGTGAGTTTTCATAAAGATAAAGAAAAAACACAAACCTCTAAATTGAATGTGTATATCCATCATTACTCCCTTTGATGTTACTCTTACTGGCTATTCACATGACTTCGGCACTACAATGGCGATTAGTGACATGTACTTTAGTCTGGTTTACTGCAGTTTACAAATGACGCCGTACGCTGGAGTTGTAAATTTCACAAAACTGGTACTGTAGCAAGACAAATTATTTTTAAATACTTTATTAGAGCAATCTTTGCTATTTATGCAGTCTTTATTACAAAGGATTAAATGATGGTTAGAGGTGTTTATCCCGATATATGGTTGTTCAACTATAGTGTTATTTAATGTGCACTTTGTTTGCATACTACATTTATCCCGAGCTCTAGTGTTTACAAAGGATTAAATTAAGGTCAGTGGTGTCAATCTGTTTTGATTTTTTGGCAATGCGGTCATTCATAGCAGTGTCAAAATGCATATTTTGCCAAGAAATTGCGGTCACTGGTCGCGTTCAGCAGGTGGTCGTTCATAACAGAGCGTTTATATAGTAAAATCGATCCGTGCATTACGATTGTGGTCGGAAATGACAGGTGGTCGCTCATAGCAGAGGTCGCTCATGACAGGTTTTACTGTATTCCAGGAGCAGACAAAATCTACTTCTTGGTAAACTGTTACCTAAACATGTAAATATGAGAACAATATGTTAATGACATATTTACAACTGACTAACCTCCCTCCACATCCACTTGTGCAACAGCTGTTGAGGACTTGGTGTTAGTCATAGTCATGGGATTGTTGGACCCGAGTGCCTTGACGTTCTGGTCATAACTCATCCGCTTCTCACCTGGAGGAATGTCCTGTCCTTCTAAATTTCTTGCTTCAAACGCAGCCTGTTTAAAAATGTCAATAAAAATTAACAGTATTATTAAGTGCAGCATAAAATGTTATTTAAGTGGTGAAACTCCTTCTGACAGGAAATCTGCACAAAAACAAAGTTAATGATATTTCAATGAGTTGTGCTGATTGGTACTTTCAGTTCTAGAATTGGAGTGATGACAGCCAACAAGACTGAGGTAAGTAATTCCTTTCAAGGGTATACATTTTTGTGTTTTGTGAAAAATATAGTGGCTGTATGACGCCAAATAAAAGTATATGTTCACAAATGTAAAAGTGAACTGCTTAAAAACCCAAGGAAGATGAACACTTCGAAATAATGGAAACATGAAGTACAAGATAACATGTAAAACACAAAAAAATGTTAAAATTCTGAAAAATGTATATAAAATAAAGATAATAACACATAAAATCCTTACAACATGACTAAATTTACCACATAAACTGCATTCCCATAAAAAAGACTTTCTCTAGTACATTCTCAGAACGTTTATTCAAGGGTTCATGTCAATATACTTTTATTTCGCAGGATGGAAATCAACCCAGTTTGACAAGAATGTACTTCACTATCTGTGGGCATTGGTAGGCTGGAAATCAACCCAGTTGACAAGAATGTCCTCTTATTTTGCAGGATGGAAATCAACCTAGTTGACAAGAATGTGCTGCACTGTAATAGACACAGGCAGGCTGGAAATTAACCCAGTTTGACAAGAATGTGCTACACTGTCAGGCTGGAAGTCAACCCAGTTTGACAAGAATGTACTTCACTGTCTGTGTTCTTCGGCTTTCTGACTCCGAAATCAACAGCCTTCTATCTTAGCCTTCAACAAGGTTTAGTTGAGGTATGCCATGCAGAATTAATGTTATTGTGTGGAAATCATTTTTTATTCCTTCAGTTATTGTTATCTTGATCTGTGATCTGTTGACTCCAAATTAAATACGGTTCTTCTGTATACCAAGTACAAGTCATCCACAATGTTTGATGATTATAGATGATTGAAAATACAAGTTGTTGTGTGTAGAAACAATATGGATTTCAGTTTGAGTGACCTTGACCTTTGACCTTTTGAGTCCCATATTGACAGGGTTCTCTCTTACCCTAAGTGAAAGCCATCCACAATATTTGGTAACCACTGACTGCAGAGGACACAAGGTATTGTGTGGAAACCATTTCTTTCGGTCATGGGGAAATGACCTTTGACCTTTTGACCCTGAGATTGACAGCTTTCTTCCTTACTTCAAGTGCAAGCTATCCACATGGTCTGGTAATTGTTGATGGTGGAAATCGTAGTTATTGAACTGAAAGCATTTTAACTGATTCAGTCACAATGAACTTGACATTTTGAGCCTGAAATTAACAGGGTTCTTCTTACCCCATGTATAAGCCATCCACAAAGTCTGGTAACTGTAGAGGAAGGACAAATGAAGTGATTGTATGGGACCCTGATTTGCAACAAATAGCAGGATGAACAGATAGACAACATATTAACTTAATGCATTCTGCCTTATGGTGGATGTATAAAAACCCTTCCAAATAAATGCAAACGAGTAATACTACAAAATAAATGTTACAAGTGTAAAAGGTATATAAAATAACTGATAAAAGTATAAATATAAAATCTTGCAAATATAAACAATTTTTTGTTGATGAAAATCAAACTCCCTCAAAATGTTCACGAAAAAGCAAGAACACGAGTCTCTATAAGGGACTCATGACCTACTGGTCCAAATTTATTCCCCAAAAATCAAGATAAGACCTTCTTCCTTTTAACTGACGAGTGTTGAAACCAGATATGATATTCTTCAGCAATAACAAGATTTTCAAATTAGCTGTTGTGGAGGACATCATGGATGTTAGATGGTACCATTTTCATTTAGGACCAACAAGAGATCATTAGAAGTCTTCTTGTTGAAAACCAAGTTGATATGACTTTTTGTTTCGGAAAAGTAACAAAAACAACACTTTCAAGATAGCTGCCATGATGGCCCTATGGGATAACAGATTGGCACCATTTCCATTTAGGACCAACCTGACATCATCATAAATCTTTTGACAGATACCAATCGCAATATGACAATTGTGGAAGAGTCAATGCACATCTGGACACTGGTGAGAGCTGGATGTAGGAAAGTTGAAGAGACTAGACTGCACCGAAGTTGTGCCCTCGTTAAAAGGGCAGAAAGTTAGTTCTAGGAACTTCAGATGAGATTGGAACAAAGACTTTTGACGTAAAATATCTTCGCCTGAATCTGTCTCAGTTCCTAACTGGGTGTCGTAAGATTTATACATTATTATTCGCATTTAATTTAGTAGAAATTTAATCTTCTATATGTAGCTGAATTATCAACATGTCGTAATGTAGTATATAGCAAATTAGTAATATTCAAGATTAATGTATGTAGTTGTAAGGATAAAATCAAAATGGATAATGTAATCTGCTATGATGGTGCATCATAGTGTAGAACTGAATTTAATAGTGAGTAGTTAGATCTTGTACTTGTTTGTATTTGAATATATATTTGTGGACTGTGCCGAGTTAGGCTTTGTTTGCCTTGTGCATGTATAATTAGGCATTTATACTTGTGTTTTTTTATAATTTGTAAGGTAGGAAATGGTTAGGAATATTGTTGATGTTGATAGTTTACTATATAAAGAGTTTGGGATATGTGTGTATGTATCAGAAGTCATGATACTGCTGTTGTTGTTAAAGCCTTTATTATAGAACAAGCGTGTGTGGAATATTTAGATGCAAGTGTATGAGCTGACCCAATGATTTAAATGCCATTTTGCTGATGAAAGGTCTGTAAGAGTGTGTTAATTCTCCTGTGTTCAAACAAGGTAGCACCACTGTACGTCCCTTCTAATCCACAGGAAACGTTCTGGGTGGGAACAGATGCCACCCAAAGATTAGAAAGAAGAAGACATGGAGAGCATGTAGAGATAGGCTGTTGTGCAAGGAAGGAAGACTGAAGACAGAACGACGGTACCAGAAGTACCGACAGTGAGCACTTAGAGAACAGAAATGAGGGTACCAGAAGTACCGACAAGGATGCAGAGGAAATGGAAATGAGGGTACTGGAAGTACTGATAAGGAGGCAGAGAGAATGAAAATGAAGGTACTGGAAGTACTGAAAAAGGAGAGCTGGGAAAGGAATACAAGGCAGAAGTTGCAGATGAGTAACACAGAAGGGGCACGGGAAGGAAACACTCTCAACTTTAATTTCACGGGATGAAATAATTGGCAATTTGGATAGGTCATAGTTTGATTGGAAGCAATTGCATTGAAAATTGTCATGTTATTGTAGAATACTGTGATATAGTTTATTAAACTGTTAAACCTTTCACCTTATTAATTTTATATTTTAACACCTAGACCGTCAGCATTGCTGACTGGGGGCTTGGAGTTATTTAACTTTTAAATTGTCTGTCCTTCTCTGGGGTTAGTAATAATTCCATAGGAGGCACATGACACATGTATTCCCTAAATCTTGTGGGGATTAAAATGTACCACTCTACAAATAATTATCTGGGTATTTCTTGTTTTTTTCATTAAAATGATAACTTTTGGTATTCATAACATTTAAAAAAATAATCAATGATATTAAAGTTTGTAAAAATTGCACTCACCTTTGCTTCCTCGTCTTCTCTCAAAAAAGCTTCTATTTCTTCACCGGATGGCTTTGTTGTCATGAATTGTCCAAGTCTTTCTTTAAATGTAATTGTTCTGAAAAATGAAAACAAACATTTGAAGCAAAAGAGGTAACATCTGAATCTTTATTCATAAATAATACCAATCTTACAATTTCATCACTCCCTTGATAACTCGCACCCTTTTAACTCGTGATCCTGCTTATAATGCAGCGACAGGCATTGATCCCATTTTGTAAAACTGAAAATACCCCAAAAGTTGATCCCTATTTCTTGAACTTGAAGAAAATCGCGATCAAAATTGGTAACTGAAACATTGATATATTGCTCATTTTATGGTCAAAAACGGTAGATAGGATCTAGAAATTTTAATCAACATTTTGAAATTATCATTTTTTAACAAATCATATAATTGGCTACATTTTCTTCCCAAACAACATTCTTAGTACACCGTAATTAAAGATATTCAAGGAAATTTCAATTAATGAAAATGTCACTTATGCCTAAAGTGGGTAGTACATTGATATTTAAATGCCTATCAAATAATTTTTATTAAGTGAAATTTGTGTTTTATTCTATCTTTTTGTTCCTCTTAAGTGTAATCATCATAAATGCAATGTGTATTTAAACATAAAATGTGTCAATCTACCATAACAGCTGTGCCCTCAATGTTTCTCTGAGAACCTAATAAAGTGCTGACCATGTTTTGATAACTGACTTGCAGAAGTATTTGTCATATTGTTGTACTGAATTAAGACCTGGCCTACTTTGTACTATCGCATTAATTACATCTTTTGAATCAAATAAAGGAGGTGAAATAAAAGAAAAGTTAAAAGGCATGCAAATCCTACATACTTAAAATCTAGCGGCCCAGGTTGTATGTCGGGTGAACTGGCTTCAGTTGATCAATCAAACACTGTTGTAAATGTTATTGTGTATGTAACATAATTAAACTAACTTAAATTAACTCATTAATAACTGTGCTCAAAGAAAGCAAGGCAACCAAGGTAAATGAATACTTCAACAGTTCCCTGCTACTTATATAGACTTAGAATTTGATGACCATACGACTTATGTAGGTGAGATAGGCAAGACAGGAACTCCTTGCAGATCAGTAAATAAACTTTAAACCTATACTTATATTATCCAAATATTCAGTTAAATACAGCACTGATGATAAAAATATTTAACTGTCAACAACTTTAGAACAACATTGTTTACAATGAGGAAACATGCTTTCTGCTTAACAAATGGCAAGAAAGGATCTCCTAGCACATTAACAAATGGCAAGATAGGATCTCCTAGCACATTAACAAATGGCAAGATAGGATCTCCTAGCACATCAGCATATAAAATTTACACCAAATGTAATATCATACCACAGTTTTATCTGAATGCAACAGGAAATGTAGAAATGAATGACTTTTGAATATATTAACATATAACTTTAACATTTTTCATAACGAGACCAGCGTTCTGCTTAAGCAGGTGAAACAAGCAAGGCAGGAAATTGAAGCTTATCAGCATACAAACTTTTCACTCAAGATAATATTACTGTAAATTTTCAGTTGAATACACTCCCCGATGTAGAAGACACTACTTTCAAAATGTTAACAGAAAACTTTAACATTGTTCACTGTGATGCTTAAGCAATGAATCAGGAAAATTTGGAACTCACAGCATAAGATGATTCAAATCTGAGATTGATTGTGCTATTATCAAAGGGTTTCACTTGAATGTTGCAACCGATGTAGAAGATACATGAATTTCACAAACTGTTAATGCTCGTTGTCACTCCAAAATAAGTTTGTACTCTGGGAGCAAAATCTTCACAACGAGACAATTCTGGATGTTCAATTCTAAATTGCCCATACCCCCACTCAGGGAAAGAAGCCATCTTGCATTGAGAATTCTGGGTATTTCCCTATTATGAAACCCCCAAAAGCAGCAAATATTTTAATTACTTACTCAGTTTCAGCATGTCGTCTGCGTCTTTTTTCACTACAGGTACCCTTATTGATTGCTGTGTCACTGAAAACAAAGTAGCTGATACATCCTCCAGGAGCTTTAGTTGTGGTGTGACAGATCACAAGGGTGACATTCACTTTATATGCTGTAGCAGTTTCTGTAACAGTATGTGTGAGGGTGAAGGTCTCATTTCCCGCAGAACCGATACCAACTGTCTCATTGAAGGGAGATCCAACTTGAAAAACAGATGAAAAAATTCAGGTGAGGTAAATTTTTAGAGAAAATACATGACAGGATATAAATAATTTTCAGGCAAAACAAACCTTGGTAGCACAACAATGGAATTACACAGTTTTATATTTATTCCATCACATGGCCAAAATATACATTATGTTTAAAGTTTGTGTGACATACTAATGTCAAATTACACAAATGTAATATGTAAAGATAACACTTATAACATCTCATTGTACTTGAATGCTAGTTGTGTATGTCTCATTGTACCTGCCTGCAAGCAGTGTATGTCTGATTGTACTTGTCTGCTGTCAGTGTATGTCTAATTGTATCTGCCTGCTAGCAGTGTATGCCTCATTGAAATTGCCTGCTAGCAGCATTTGTACTTGCCTGCTGGCAGCATATGTCTGATTATACCTGCCTGCTAGCAGTGTATGTTTGATTGTACAGTGTGACCCCGCTATAACACGGTAGTTGGGAGCCATAAAATCCGACTGCATTATATAACGAACCGTGTTATATGCAACCAAGTCAGTTAGCCGAAGAAAATGTACCC
This sequence comes from Sinohyriopsis cumingii, assembly GCA_028554795.2. NCBI lineage: Eukaryota > Metazoa > Mollusca > Bivalvia > Unionida > Unionidae > Sinohyriopsis > Sinohyriopsis cumingii. The sequence goes on from CM068838.1 coordinate 86,839,687, forward strand.
CCCACCAAAAAAAAATTGTAGGGGTGGGTGGGGGTAATAAATGCAGACGGTAAAATACATGCTTCGTCGGCACAGTTACCATCTTAAATTGATGCATATTAAATGAAAAATACACCTGTAGTGAAAACAGATTAAACATAATATAATAGTTTACTTTATTTAGAGAACCAGGAATTGGTACATATACGTAAATCCTGATTATATATAAATGTCTAATGTATAGCATGACTAGAATATCAACACCATGTACTCACCTGCGAACCTCATCATATACACTGAATCAACAATACAAGTGATTCCACCAAAAATATGCACACACACAGCTTTAAAATATTCATTAATTTTGCAACAGGTCATATTGGTCTGAATTCAGTGGAAAAACACAATCACGTAACGAATGATGAAACACATTTACTTTAAAGTACGTTCCAAGTCGGTAAAAGTTAGTTTGCGTTTTAAGCCGCCATTGGTAGCATTCGTAAACATAAACTTTTTACCTACAAAAAGGAAACTTTCAAATCACAGTTAACGTGTTCCAGTCACGTTGGAAAATGCAAATATCCATCAGATTCCATCACTTTAATTTAAGTTTGGTACTGACTTCCTTTGAAGAAAAGTTCTTTGCTGTTGTTGAAAGATTGTAGTTGGCTTTCTTTGATGCAGGGTGCATGCGCTATTGGAGTCACCGCTAAAGGACAGCTTTGGAGAACCAAACAAATGCCCATTTCTTATTGTGGCGGCAACATCAAATAACTGTATTGCATGATTGAGACTGGTATTTTTTCCATTTGCTGAGTACTTTTTCATAATAGTCAGTGCTCCAAAGGTAATCTGTTTCCTTTGAAATTTCAGCAAACTATTTTATCTGGGTACGTTTTTAAACAGGAATTGGCCATCGTTTAGACTATTCTAGTTACTGTCCCTCCATGCCTACTGAATAAACCAATAAGTAAGATGTATTTTTTTTTTTTTTTACATTTGTGGAAGCAGCGTGATGCTGCCTTCCACGCATGCGTCTGAAAATTAACAAAGGGTCAACGGACGATAGAGATGCAGGTGTTCTGATGACAGGGATTATTACAGAAAACATGAGTTTTCTGAAGGATTTAATTCTGAGTGAAAAGAAGAAGAATTTTACTTACCATCTACATACAAATGTCAGTCTTTGTAAATATATTAATTACTAGTAAGCGGCCGAAAATCTGATGAAAGATAGATTATGAGATAATGCCTCGTCCGGTTGATCTCCATTACCAGAAATGTCAACAACAAAAAAGTGGATATTTCACAACATACAGAACTCATGCCAGATGTCAAGATAAGCGGATTATGATATAACAATGCACTGTTTAGATGGTTTGTCAGTATGGACAAAAAATTTGTTTATGTAACAATAGATAAATTTCAGTGCATTTTATATCCAGTTTGCGGCTTCCTTTCATAGGGCCTCTGAATTTCTGCACTCCAAACCAATGGTTGTATAAAAAAAAATTAAACAGCCAACAATGTCGCCAATAAATAAAAAAGCCACATGGTATGTTTTGCAGCCAATAAGGAAAAACAATCCAAGTTTGCGACATTGCCAAAGACCTATGCGATCCCAGAATAAATTTTACATGCATTTTTTTTCTTCTTCTTACTTTTAAGAAGAAAAAAAATACTTTTTCATGCATGAGAAAAATGCATATAAAATTTCAGAAGCTTAGCCACAATCGTCTTGTATTATTCATACGCGATCTCTTCCCCAAAATGATAAGCAACTTTTTACGTTTTTTTCGTACTTTTTAAGATTATTTTTATTGTGCACAAGAAAAATAAATACATGTATATGAAATTTCGGGAGCCACACCACAACCATGTTATATCCAAATTTGCGTTATAACGGTGCGCGCTATAGCGGGGTCACACTGTATTTGCCTGATATCAGTGTAAATCTCATTGTACTTGCCTTGTAACAGTGTAGATAAGGTCTTAGAATACTCCTTGCTCTCAATGCTGTAACTAATTGTGTCCTGGCATTTATTGATGCTGTATTTAAAAGCAACTTTTCGTACTGATGGTGGGAAATACTGAGAAAAACAGCATGTTACGCCCCTACAGTCTGCATCCATACCACACATGCCATTTACTGCATCTGAGGGAGCACTGCCATTGCCACAATCTGTATATAACAAACGAGATATCAGTGTTCAAAGTAAAACAAAAGAAATCAATGTTAACTCTATATGCATTCAAGATTTAGTGAGAGTAAGATATTCTGTATGTCATAAATTGCAAATCTATAACTCTCATGCTAATAATCATAATAGTAATACAGGCATCATCTTCACCATCAACATCTTCATTTAATACAAATTCCTTTATGGTTGCTAGAAAATTTATCATTTTCATATAACTATTACAATGAAACTTACCATCATCTTCTTCACATGCCTTTATACTTGCTAGAAGAAACAATACACAACTAAAACCATCCTGAGAGATCATCCTTTCCAACAATAAGACAACTGTGAACTTTATCCTGAAATCTGAAAATCGTTTTTTTTCCCCAATTTTTTTTTTCAAATAAAAAATATGTGTACTGTCACAAAAATCAATATGTGATGGAACTTTTCAAAGACAGTGTTCATGATAAGTGTAACATGCAAATATCAAATACCAAGGAAGATTGTGTTGATGCCACATGTGGATGAGTATTTAAGTCCAGCAGTCTGAAGCAGTGCCTGTTCATCAACACTTACATAGGTGGGGTATAAAATAATTCTTGTGGATTATTCTATTATGTTAGCTCTTGGAAAATGTGATTGTCATATACAGATGACTGTCTTGCAGAGCAGCGTTTGACAGCATTTGAAATACATTATACTGTTGTGAGCATATTCCGATAATTTCTATGACACTTGCCAATGTAAGCAAAGAAATCCTCAATAAATTACTTACTTGTAGATACTGGGACAGTGCATTGTACCAGTTTCCACACATCCACTGAAAGACCTGAGGAAATGAAAAATAATTGTTTCAAAGTCAGCAAAGGGAACACAGACAATTTATTAAAAAACAGAAGTATTGCACCAATATTAACCAGGAATCTGTAACCTGAGCTACATGGGGATAATAGATAAATACATTTTTACAGAATGATGTAACTGTTTCTTCACTCATGTATGTGAACTCCAGAATGTTTCATCAATGTTATTATTTGATAATGTGTGAGAGATTTCTGAGGTTTCACTGTACTGAAGTAACTTAGAATTTTTTTCAAAATACAAACATTTGCCTGAAACGAATTTCACAAATCAAATAGTCCAAGGGATTTGTTATCAATTCCAGAACTTGTAATGTACCTGTACAGAAATTTCTCATGGATTCCGTATGGAATACTTATGGAAGAGATATGGACTGAAAAAACTTATGTAATCAGACAATTTATTTCATTATTCCATATCAATTCCATAAGTACTTCACAGCAAGTGAAAATTCCATATGGAATAAAGTTGCAATTTTAATCCGTAAGCACTTTTTTCCATATGGAAAGCAGGCTCATGTATTATAACATCATGGAAAATACTCTCTGAAGAATTAATAACCTAAAATATCTGATTCAAATAGAAATACTGGTGGGAGTTAAAGTACAGGTATATGTCAGTATAGCTGATGTGAAGGATGAATATATACTCATATAAATTTGAAGAAAACACATGCATGCCAGTTTTCTTTAATTTATTTCCACAGATGTTTAAAAACAAAGACATGACCGAAAGAGAAGAGAAAATGTAAACATGATCAGAATATTAATATCTGGCAGTACAAGCATAAAGGAATCTTTGGACTTAGAAAATTTGGTGCAAGGTGGATTTTGGGCTTGATCTGATGTTTACTCTGAAAAGTAAATTTTTTTGCTTCCTATTAAAATATGCTCTACAAAAAAAATACCCTAGTGAAAATTTCAGCAAAATCACAGTGAACATTTTTTGACATTCACTCAAATGTCCTTTTTCACTAAAATTATGGTATTGATGGAGATTTTACCAAACCTTCTGAAAATATAAGTGAAATTGTGTGATTGAAATTTCACTGACTCTGCCAACATTTTTGAAAATATGTGGGAATTTGTGATTGAAATTTCACCGAGAGTTTGTCAAAAAATCTAAAAATATAGTGAGATTTTGTGAATGTAATATCACTGACATATTAGTAAAAAATATTAATAAGATATAATAAAATCTATTTTTTGTTTCTTGTACAATTTGAATGATTTTCAGCAGCATTTATATTCCGTTTCTGATAGCTGTAATTGTATTGTTTATTTTGGGCACAATAACTTCTTTCCACATCTTTCTGTATTATATTTCTTTATCAAATTTTGTTATTGTTGTTGTTGTATTTTTTTAAACTTAAACTGGATTTAACTGCCCTCAAACAAGTTTTCTTGTTTTCTGTTTTAAATCAGAATTTCACTTTTCTCCTGACCTGAATCTGGTTTTCCTTGATACGGACACTTTTTTTAATATCATCTCTGAACCTTTTTTTAAATAATGCGCTATTCGGTCCCATTCCACAACGAGCTTTCTAATAAGTATTTGTTCCATTTATTATTTAAAGGATGATCGCTGTAAAAAGCTTTATGATTGGTCAAAATTTTGTACTTGCCCAATGAATCGTTGTGTAACAGAAACTGATGGGAATGATAAACATGGCAATTCGAGCGGGATATGAGTTTGAATAACCATTTGAAAAATGTGCGGCAAAGAGAATAGCTTGAAGCAAAGTCGATGGGAACGTAATTGGTCAGTCTGTATGAAAACTGAATGCCAGGACTAGCATTTTGCTTTTTGTGCCATAAAGAGCTTCACAGTAGCTGCTAATGTGCTAAATAGGGCAAGGAATTGAACCAGGATGATTTCAAAGTTATATAACTCAAAACTTATTAACCTCCAGGATGAATTTAAGGAGGGACAACGTATAGATCACTGGTGGGAATTGTTGCAAAATGGCCATGTCTATCAAAGATCGTCATATCTTTGCAGAATTTTCTTGGCCCACACGTAGAATCATCGTTCAATATCGTGAGGCAATATTCTGTATATTATCAAAATATTCTAGGTGTGTTGGAATTCAGTGTAAAATAAGAGTACTTATATCATGATAAACGTTTGTTACGGCTGCTTATGGAACAAGGACTAATTCCAGAGACCACAACAGCATCACAGTTTGTACATTAATCAAAAATTAAGTTGCAGTACAAGTGACATGGCAGGCTTCTAGCATTTCTTTTCATGTCTCAAATGGATGTTTTTCTGTAATTTTGCATTATTTTCACATCTGAATTTTTCAATGCAGATTAATATTTTATATATGTTTATGCGTTCACAGATGCCCGTGCACATATTCCAGGCTTGATACTTTGATTTTTAAAATCACTTTATTTAGTGTCAAGCCACATTCTTCACATCATGTTGTATATACTGTAAATATTGTACATAACAGATAGAAGACCCCAAGGTAGATTAGTTCTGTAATTAATTAGTTACCTTCTCTAAATAAAGTCATTATTATTATTATTAACTCCCATATATCTTGCCTTGCATGTCATATAATTACAACATCTGTAAAAAAAATCATGCAAATTTAATATCACCTTGGTTAATAAAGTCCTGTTTAATTCATATTCATTATTAATCTGAAATGTATGAAAAACTTCAGAAACTTCAGTAAAAATACTATATAATGATCAAAATTTTAGTGAAATCTCACAAAAGTTGTAGTCAAATATTTGTGAAATCTCACCAGACTTTTCAGTGAAATGAAAAAGACTTAAGTGATGCCATCACGGATTAAGCTTTGTATGCGAGAAAGAAAATGAAGACAAGAAAAACCTAAACCTTATTTGATAATGTCTGTCAAAATAAAATTTATGATCCATTTTAAAAACTATGGTGAATATTTATCATTGATTCCCAATAATGTCTAAGAATCATAAAGGCAGTTTAATAGAAATCTGAAGCATATTTTTTTTTATGGTTTAGAAAGCGCTTAAAAAACCCATCTGAAATCCGCCTTAAGTATGCCTGGAAAATTTCTTATGAGATGAACTATTACCAAATTCCATATGAACTATTTACAAATTCCATATGGACCATTTACAAATTCCATATGGTATATTTGCCAATTCCATATGGACTATTCACAAATTCCATATGGAGTACTGCCAAATTCCATATGGATTATTCACAAATTCCATATGGATTATTGCCAAATTCCATATGGAATTTTAATTTTATTCTATATGGACAACCTACAGATCTCATGGACTAATTAGCATATTTTCCATATTGAGTACGTATGGAATCCATAACATTTCCATATGGATACACTGAAATCCATAAGAGTGCTTCAACTATAGAATAAAAATGTCCATATGGATATTTCTGTAAAAGTACGTATGGATTCCATATCCAATCCATGTGGAAAATTTCACACGGGTATCAATTTCTAAACTGTTCCTGAGACTTGTCCCAATTTCCCATACCAAATACATCACTGTATGTGGCAAAACTTTTGAAATTCCAGACCTGAAGACATTTTTTAAATTTCATTTACAAAAATGAAAACAGTTTTTTTCAATCATTATCTGATGCATGTGTTTCTTTAACTATATTAATGGCATATTAAGATTGTTTATCAGAACCTTCTCATCAACAACATTGTTTTCTCAAAACTTTATCCTGAAGTCTAAAAATCAATTTTCTCAAAAGAATGTAAAATTCTATATTATAAAAAAAATTTGATAATTGATTTTCAGACTTCAGGATAAAGTTTTGAGAAAACAATATATATAGAAAAAAAATAATTGTTTCAAAATCAACAAAGGGAATATAGACAATTTATGTAAAAAACAGAAGTATTGCACCAATGTTAAGCAGGAATCTGTAACCTGAGCTACATGGTGATAATAGATAACAGACATTTTTACAGAATAATGTAATGTTTGAGAAAACATTGATTTTTGTTTGAAATATTCTATATATGTGTATTGTCACAAAAATCAATATGTGATGGAACTTTTCAAAGACAGTGTTCATGATAAGTGTAACATGCAAATAACAAATACCAGGGAAGACTGTATCGTTGCCACATGTGGATGGGTGTGTGAGTGTCGCACTCTGAAGCAATGCCTGTTCCACCACACAGGATCCTCCATCTGCAAGACATACTTTCAGCTTCACATCCACTACATATATGCTCTGAGATGGCAGACTGTTAATCATGAACCTGAAATGTTAAAATTAAGAATAAGATCAAGAGTGTGTTTGCGTGTGTGTCTGTGTGTGATATTTATATAAAACAAACAAATTCTAGGAATTGATGTCCCCTGATTTCACTGGAAGTAAGTGAAGGTTTATAGAGGAAAGGACAAGGTGATGAATGGTGAAAGCTGTACACAAAATGTGTGTCCAACAATCAGCAGTCATAATTCCACTAAATGCTAATACAGGAATCTGATCATCAAATTCTGTGATATCAATATCAATGTAGAGCTGCTTATAACTTTTCTTGTAATTGCTGTGTAAAAACAAGAGGAATATGGGTCTAAATTCAAGAGCCACAACTCTATTAAATGAAGATGCAGATCAAATGTATAAAAAATCTAACTAAGCCATCAACATGAAGTTGTATACCATGGGAGTTATTGTATAAAGGAGAGTTGTGGAGTCAAATAAACAGGTGTCTTAACTTGGTTCAAGATGATGATACATGCTAAACATGTATACCTAAGTAAACTAAGATAAGGTCTCATCCAATAAAATAGTTATTCATGCTCTGAAATAGAAGTGTGTAGCTGTGACAATCTGGGGCTATAACTCTGCTGAAGGATGCTAAATGCCAACAGCTGAAATTGACTGAGCATATCCATTTATTATGGGGTTTAACAGCATCTGAGAGCATCACTAGTTATACAGCGCCAATTAAAAGCTAACTTCTAAATCTATTAAGACAATAAAACTTTAGGAAGATAAATTGTTCACAATAAATGTAAACATATCAACCTACAAGACCTATTAAAAAAAGATTTTACCATTATATAAAAGCTACATAAAATTAAAACATAAGGGTAACAAATGAGTCTATATTCCAAAAATAGTAATTCTTTCTAGTTCAACACAGCCCAACAAGAACCGAAACTCTGTCCAACTCAGAACAAGATTTGCGAAGTACAGTCTTGGCTTCTTAGTCAAGTCATGGTAGAGAGGATGTAACTTTTACCGGAAATGTAAGAAATGTGGGAAAAAGGGGTACGATCCCAGACACTCCACCCCCAGAAGGAGAAGATCAAGAAATCAACAGAATAATGGAACCTCACAAGACTGTAGTAACAATCGAATGAAGGCAGAGAACCAAAATCAATAAAACCAACCAGAACACCCCCAACACTTCTCCTGAAGACGATAGCAATGGGGAAATGAGGACTGGACAACAGAAAAGGAAAAGGACCAAATATAACAAGTTGGATTTTGAAAATCTAAAGGATGATGGAGAATAAGTAGCATTGCCAGTGGCTGTTGTCCCAAATTAAAAAGAATCACCAATTGAGGGAATTAGTTGGAAACAGAAACATTGACAGTAACAAAGAAGAAAATGTAGCAGTACCAGTGGCTGTACACCCAAATCGAAAGGAATTACTTTGAGAGGGTGCTACGGTTGGAAACAGGACATTATGACAACAACAAAGTAAATCCAACTTAAAAAGAAACAACAGAACAACAAAACCCATCAAACATCGAATAAATTTAAAACAAAGTCACATTCATTCCTGACTGAGGTGAAACAAAATAAGGAAGTATTTATTGTTACCCCATGCACGAATTGTCATGAACATAATGTACGATTTCTTCTGACATTCCATCACAGCATTACAGAACAGTAATTAAAACTTCATAAAGCATAGTTCTGGTGCTTGCTGAATGAACATCTAAAATCAAAAATTGCTGCTAAAAAAAGCATTAAGATTTTGTATCTAAATTTTAAATTCAACTTTATTATTTTACATCAGTAATCAAACTTGCATCATTTTGTTCTGTTTTTTAATTATTGTTGTAGATACAAGTAGCTTGACATGTACACTTTTCAAAAATAAATGCTCATGTAGAACCAATAATCTAGCAAAATTGGAGCCAACAACGTTTTTGTGTGTGTTTTTTAATACTGATATGTTAATTTCATGTGTGAACTGAGAAGCCAAAAGCACAACAGCAGCTCTTCTGCATGTTTGTTTTCTTTGCCATTATGTTCACAACAATGTACTCCGGGATGGATGAATCATACTGTACAAACACACGCTACTACACTATTTGACAATGTACATGGGGATGAGTGAATCATACTGTACAACCAAAGGATATTACATTGTTTGACAATGTACTTGGGGATAAGTGAATCACACTGTATAACCACAGACTATTACACTGTTTGACACTATACTTGGGGATGAGTGAATTACAATGTACAACCACAGGCTATTACATTGTTCTTAATTGTAGTTGGTGAAGAGTGAATCATACTGTACAACCACAGGCTATTACATTGTTCTTAATTGTAGTTGGTGAAGAGTGAATCATACTGTACAACCACAGGCTATTACATTGTTTGACAATGTACTTGGGGATGAGTGAATCACAATGAACAACCATGGGCTATTACATTGTTTGACAATGTACTTTGGTATGAGTGAATCATATTGTACAACCACAGGCTATTACTTTGTTTGACAAAAATACTTGGGGATAAGTGAATCACACTGTACAACCACAGGCTATTACATTGTTTGACAATGTACTTGGGGATGACTGAATCACATTGTACATTGTTTGATTCTCAGGACAGAAAATTTAGTGATATAAAGAAAAACTAATGAACGAATCACTACAGCTACCTGCAGTATCAAATTTTGGGCATTTATCTGTTGTCTTCCATTCCTTTTGTCAGTCAGATGGGCTGTTTAAAATGAACAATGGTCTTGCTCCAAACTACTTACAAAGATGTAAATTGACATTTTGTTATTAACAATTATACCGACAGCATTCAATCATTTGGCTATCTTTCTGTAAAACTACCTTGTATCAAAATGAATTCCTGCCTTTTACAATTTGCTAACATAAATTATGAATAACTCATCACACAAAATTTCTAAACTTACTTGAACCAGCATAAACATATACTTATTTGTTGTATGTAAATACTGTACATCAATTATATACCTGTATATTTATATCATCAACCAAACTTGAGCATCAGATGAAATTCATACTTAACTTTTCCATTTGTTTTCTTATTGCATGCTAAACCAAATCTGACTTTCTTATGCTTGACATGTCAACATTTTCAGGCAATCTTCAGAATTAAAACATAAAAATATAAACCAATATTAAATATACATGTGCAGAAACTGAAATTTGGAAACGTTCATAAGAAAAGTAACAAGAGTAATAGACATTATAGTAACATGAAGGAAATTAAATTTTCCAGTTCATGGGTGTGAAGTCCTGACCTCATGCTCCAAAGTCAAGTGTGTGTGTCTTAGTCACACACTTTATCCACTTGGCCACAGTAACTGTAGCTTTAGAGTAATATACTACATACAGAAACATGCCAAACACTAGTCAAAGAAATTAGTTTACTTTTTTTTTGTCTCAGTAAACAAAGGCTTCAAAAGATCAAGGAAACTACATATTTTAATATCTGCATCAAAATAAGTATAAGAAATAGCTCAATATCACAATTAGGTTATTGATATATAATTTTCATATGATTTACTATTTTGTCTATGATGATGAAAAATTTATATTTTGTCATTATAAAAATCAGCAAATAAGAGGATATATTTGGAAACAATACATATATGCAGAATGCTCAAAATTTGTTGGAAATTAAAATCTCTGAACATGAGATTTTAAAATTTTCCACATTATAATTCATTTCGCAATAAGTTGAGTTCTGATTAATTACAGCCAATTATCAAACTACCATTGTTAATGGTGGGATCATGACTGGGCTGTTATGTACAACATGCCAAGTCAGATGGCTTTGTACAATAAAAACATATCTTTCCTAAGCTGATACTGACATCATCTTTTGATGCTAATCCTTGTCAATATTTTTTAACAGTGATGACAATAGCCACTGCCTTTATTTCTGTAAATATCAACTGAAGTCAAAGTCTTCATTAGGTAGAGACCATTTAATTTCATAAAAGAGGAGGGGTTGGACAGGGGCAGTTAAATGCTTGAAAACAACTGGTTATGATTTTAGTACAATAAAAGACATTATTTCATTCCTTATATTTTTCGAAACAAATTTACTTTGTGATGAAAGGAAAAACATATCCCAGTTAGAAAGAACATTAAATCCCAATAAATGTTGTTGTTTCTGTGGGTTTAATGCTGTTTTTCAATGTACGATAGGCTTCACATGCCAGCCAGTACAACTGGAAGAGAAACAACCTGGAAAAACCCCAGTAAGAATCACCAACCCACAGAAAGCTAATGCCTACCTTTCTCACATACCCGCATTGGCCATGCTCAAGACTTGATTCCATGAAGACAGAGGTGTGATGGCCAATATATTTTTTGGTCAATCCTGTATAGTACACATACTCAGAATTAACCTAGTTCAAAGTTGTCTGTACTGAAGCCTCATGACTGTACAATTATTACTTAAGGACCACATTTTGGTGTGTTTTCTGCTTGTGTGGTTTTGGTCTTTAAACAAAAGTGGTTGTCAATTTGGAATTTAATAGTCTAGATCTTAGAGGCAAACATATCCTTTGGAACAATTGGATAAAATTATGCTGCTGAAGAGAAGTTCATCAAGATGTCCCTCTTATCAAGTAAGTGTGCAAGTTTGTTTAGATTTCTTTGAATAAAACAAAAGCATAAATTTATTGCAAAATAAATTGATCAGAATTTCTTTGAATAAAATAAAAGAGTAAATTTATTGCAAAATAAGTCAATCAGCCTTTTATAAATAGTCATGTACAGACTATACAAGAGTTTTTAAATTATTGTTTTTGTTGTCCAAATATGTGAGTAAAATAAAGATGACTGATTCTTCAAATGGTATCGGGCTATAAATCACTCATCCTATGTTGTCATTGGCATGCTGCGGCTGAAGCATGGTGGTGATTTGTAGGTATATAGCTGTACTATATATATATATCTCTGAAATTTGTTACTTACTGTATCCTTAATACTCCATACAATGTCTTCTCCATACGGGTACCTGAATATACAGATGAATTTATTGATTTAGAAATGAAAGAAATTACAATAAAAGAAACACCTTTGTGCAGTTTAAATTTAGGACAAGAAAAGAAAATTATGCAAAATGGCTGCATTTAGGCTAATTATGTCTTTCAAACTTAATGATTGAAATTAAACAGTATATGAAAAATCAAGGGCAACTAAAGACAGAAAATTAACATATATCTACCGTATTTTGGCATTAACACAGATACATAGTACAAATATGCTTATCAATTATACAGAGCACCTGCTCAAAGAATTATACTACAGCCATCATACTGCTATTTGCTTAAATATAAAGACTGACTAACAGAATAATGCATTATAACTGTCAGCAATTAGATATCCTTAAACCCCGGCAGTAATAAAGGCTCACATCACAAACTAAGTTATATTATTAGTGCTTGCATTTATTGTGAAATTTAAATCTGTGGTGAGTCAAAAATAAACACGGGTGATCCATAACTGCTTGCTGTGCATAACCTGCCAGTGTCCATTGACAATGGAACATTCATTTTTATCAAGTGTATTGACTTCCACCCTAAGAGAAAGATATTTCTATGTGAACTTATGGAAGGATCTTTGAGATGATGTACTACCAAAGAAAATCTTGGACATTTGTATAGATAGTTGTTTTAATAACACATTTTTATACAATATCTTATTGATAATAAATTTTGTACCATTATATTTTCTATACATTTTACAGAACTTTGGCTACTAATAATAACACTAATACATACAAACATATATAATCAAAATGAGCTTTAACTTCTTTTAAGCAGTGTATAAAGTATCTACCCTACCCCATGTATAATCCAGTAGTGATACAGCTATAGTGACCTTCTCCAGAGTAATAAAGATCTTGTATCCACAAGGATCGATGATGAAGCTTGCTTCTAGCTTTCTCTGCAGCTCTTGCACCTCCACGCAAGCCGATAATCCCAAGCAGCTGGAAAACACATTGCATCTGACAGATGATGCCAGAGTGGGCAAAGTTGTTGAGTTGAAGAGGCTGCACTCTGTAAATAAACAATATTTTTAACTTTTCTCATGTGGCTGATAAGCTTAAAAAAGTAAAATACTTTCACTGAACCCTTCATACCCTCAGTGACACCACATGACCAGTCAGTATGCATATATAGTGATGGTCAGTTTCTGGTTTTAGCTACAAATTAAGTTTTTGTAGTTTTCCATTGGTTCAGGTGTCCCTAGACACAAGACTCCTCTGAAAGATAGTCTGACTTGGAATGATGTGACACAACTAAACACCTGACTCCTGTTGCACATGGATATTTTGCAAAAGACTATAGCTGCCAGTGGGAAGGCTACAGATGAACAAAGGCTTTCATTCTTGTAGGAAACACTGCTACTATTTCAAGTGTTACCAAGATCAAGCATGTTATTAGAGATGGTTCATGACCTCGAAGTTGGGCATGTAATTTGTTCATGCCCCAGAGTTGGTTATGTATGTTTTTCATGAGTCTGAGTTGGGAATGTTACTGGATTTCTTCCCTGCAACTATATCTAGTGTCAATGAAGTTCTTGACACTGAAGTTGGGCATGCATAATGTCAATAACCCCAAAGTTAGGTATGTATATCCACATGTATTCAGGGTTGACAGGTTAACCATCTACATGGCCCATATATGCATTACAGAGTTTGCACAACACTTCAGTGGAAACATGCTTACAACACACACAATAAATTAAGCCTGCATTTTTAAGTATGTTGGCATTCTGTTTATGTGAACAATGGCAAAATTGTGGTAATATTTGTGTAAAACCCCTGAATTATGTCTTTTTGCAAAGGTCACCCATGGCAGTAAGAACCATAATTATTCCCAGCACATGCCTACAAAAAAAAAATGAAATCAATGGAATGGTACTATTATATTAGGTTCAAAAACACAAACAAATATTATTTTATGAAAACACATAATGATGTCGATATCAAGGATTCTGATTATATAACTCATATCTTACTGATTACACTAAATTCATTACTAGTATTCATAATTTTTCATTTTAATTATGTGCAATATATCTTTGACAATAGACGTAACAGATGTATATATGTTTGATAACAGACTCAACATACATGACTGAGAATTACTGGGATGTTATCAAAGTCAGTCTGCCTGCTTTGGATGGCATTCTAATATAGAGACATACAAATTAAACATTTTCATATTCAGTATAGGCAAATAAGAGGTAAAAATTCAACCACTTTCCTGAATTTAGAAGCAAGAAACCCAATTTATGTCATTTTATTTGCAAATATCAATGTGAATATTGTCCTAATGAAGAACAGGGGATTACTCTACGTTTACTCTCAGATTACTCTCATAATTCTCAGTTTAATAACATAATCATACATAATTATTGAGAACCAAGTCTGTGCCAGTTCCTTCTCCCTCTGGTTCCATACTTTAACACTTCTGCTTTTAGAACTGTGTTATACTGCTCAAAATATGAATGGTTAAAATTAATAGTCTTATTGGTTAATTCTGCCTACTTCATATTTCTGGCTTAAGTAGATGGCATTATTCCATTTGTAAGACTGAAACTGATTGGTCCTAAATCCCAGAAATTGTGTCACAGTAAACATTACTCAAGAAAGAAAGATTCCCTCAAAAATTTAAATTTGTTAATCAAGCATGTACACCACCTGACTGGTATATAAAAACATTGGGGCTGCCATGAAACTAGACCAAATGTAATTAATGTTTCTTACAGTTTGTATAAGCTGCCATTAAATACAACAAACACTGTGCAAATGCAAGAGCAATTTTTGAAATAAGAAACAAAACTGATCCCTCAGCTGGAAAAGTAGTCAGTAATTTACTGACTACCAGTTGATAATACGAAGGCTGTTAGCTTCATCTTCAAGACCGGATGGTAATGTGATGAATCTGCTTATGATGATATACAAGTATGCTCAGTTTCATCCCTAACCTCAAAAGCTCTAATGCTATATATGGCAAAAGAAAAGTTTTGTGGGGACATAAAATATTTGGCTATGACCATGAAGATCATACCCCCATAAGGTAAGTGACACACCTTTAAAAATGATGTACAAGTATACCAAGCTTTATCATTTAATCTCAGATGGTATTAAAGCTATAAAACAGAAAGGAAAAACTCAAGGAAAACTTAAAATAATGACCTATGAACTTGACCTTGAGACAGTACCCCAATGTCATAAATGACACCTTCTAAAGACGCTGCATAAATATGAAAAGTCTCATCCAGTAATCTGAAATGGCTTTAATGTTTCAAAGTAATGGATGGATGTAACGATGAATACATGGGCACATGGTAGAAACATGATTACTACGTTTCCTGCCTTTCTTGAAAAAGCAGAAGACATAAATGCATCATGGGAATGCCTTTGCCAATATGTTAGAATTTAGTTACCCCTAACAGGGTTAATAATTCAGATAGATTCTGAGTAAAAATCTAACTCTACCTAGGCCTTCTTGATTTTATTCTTTATATCACATTTACTAAAAAGTTCATTTGTCTTTCAAAGATTATAAAGCTGACACTAAATTCCTGACATAATGGATAGATGTACTGATGTATTAACTAGGTGATACTACATGGTCCATTTCCTACAATAGGACAATAGGTAAATAAACTTTACCTTCACTTTGCACCTTGCTTGGGCCAGAAATGATACAAATAGTGTGGAAATATTACTTAAACACCACCATTACCATTGTTGTAGTTCCTCTGGTCAACATTGCTGAAGGCCACACTGCTGCATGGATTTGACTGGAGATTGTTTATGAGTCCTAGGTCTTGATACAGTTGATTCAGCTGGAGAGCAGTCAGTGGCAATGTAAGTTGTTTGGCAGAAAGCCAGTTAGATAGTGAAAAGCCTGAAAAATGCATGAAAAATAGACTTATTGATGTTAAGTGTATTCAAAGCACGTGGGTCAGATTAAATGTTTAACAATTCAAAAATATCCATCCCAGTCTCAATTACTCCTTGATGGAAAATTGAACAGAATACTGTATTCTAAAGGCCTTTTCAGAAATTGATTATTGCCCTTGAGTCAGGGAAACTCTTCAGTGCTGACAATCACTTCCTGGGACTATGCCATAAACATTAGCATTCGTGGATAAAGGAATCTTTGAAGCATGTGCCTTTTTGAGCAAAAATTAACAATGCATATAAATACAATTCTTCAGAAGATAGGATTATGTTATGTATGGTTAAATAGTACAAATCATAACAATAGTACCGTAAAGAAATACATTAAAACTGTGCTGTGATGAACATGAACAACATTTACAATTTATAAAATGGGTTATCAAATTGGAAGAATATTTAATCAAATTCCAAAAAATATGTACTAACCTATCTTGAATTTTATGACACCAAACCATAAATTAGATGCTGAAACTTTTCAAACTACTAAAATTCCATATGAAGAAAGAAAATGTTCAAAAGGACATGATTCTATTTTGGATGATGAATTCCGTTGCCTATATCAGTGTGAATTTTTCAGGGAAGATAGAGAGAATTTGATTAACAAATATTATTACACATGACCAAATTCTTTGAAATATCAACATTAAATGACAAATAAGAACACAATACTAGTAAAAAAAGTTCAGCATATTTGTTGGCAAAATTATGAAAGAAATGGAATAGATGATTGGATAGCTACTTTTATTGATTTCACATTCTGAATAGATGATTGGATAACTACCTTTATTGATTTCACATTCTGAATAGATGATTGTATAGCTACCTTTATTGATTTCACAGTCAAATCATTTGCAACTCTTATAAATATTAAGTGAAACAAATCAAAAACATTTTCATTTAAATCACTGACGACGTTCCTTTGACCTCTTATGTATATTACAATATAATGGCTGCATATATAATAGAACTATGACTGTATTTGACTCGTCTGCCTTAAATGTATGTCCTGACTTTGTTTATTTTAAAATAAAGTCTTGTTCTGTTCTGTTCAGTAGCTTTAAATTTATTAAAAAAAATACTTTAATCAGATTAGCACTTAAAGACAAGTGAACTGAAGAAATATAACACACCTGCAAAATCCACTGAAATCCAATTTAGCTTGTAGTTTTCTCAGTTTTCAGTTCTCTTAGCAATTTTTTATTATGAACAGTAAAGTGTCAGTGTCAGAGCATCGTACACACAATGATCATATCATAACTTATTCACTTGTATTGCTTTGATCTTTGCAAGAAGGCTACTTATCATAACAAAGCGTGCTAACCGAGAATTATTTACATGGGTCTCAATATCAAATGAAATTTCAGCAGACAAGATGTTTTCACATTATGCAATCTATCTTTAGTAATCTTATAAAAGAAAATTAATCTAAAACCAGCAAAATCTATTTACTTCTTATGGAGAAAGTGTATTTAACTGATGTACAGAAATGAAACAATACATTTCCTATTTTCAACACGGGTTTGCTTTAATTTCAGTATTATAACAATGTGACAATATTTGCAGTATTTGGAGCAATAGTCACTGAAGTTGAGATGTTAAATGGGACATGAACGTCGTGTAGACAGAAGAGTTCCAATTCAAGGGGATTAACCTAGTTTCTGAAAAGGCCTATTGATATGGCAACAGTTAGATCATGGACAAGATAAAATAAAATGAGAATTCTTTATTTCATATTGCATGGTCCATACAGTATGAAACACAAAAGTCATTGATATCTTATGTACAAATATAAAGACACATATGCAACTAATGAATATGTTATTGTTAGGAACAAAATTATGCAAGTTATTTAAAGAATAATTTGCTTCATCCATCTGAGAATTAAAACAAATTTCAAAGTTCCATAGTTATTTTAAGTGACAAATGTTACTTCTGGATATTCTTGTCATCACTGAAAACACATACTTTCTCATTAATTCTTCAAGACCCAAATTAATTTATAATTTACAAACATATTAGAGACACTGTTTCATACTGCAACACTTAATAGTAAACATTAAATTCTTTTAATATTTATAGAAGTGTGCAGTATACTGTGCTGCAATAAGATTTGGATGATCTCATTGTTATATTAAAAAAATAAATTTCAAAAATCATATAAAAGCATGTTTGTTCAAGTACCAAATTTCTGTAATGTCACATCATATCTTCCTCATCTGACTGAATTTTAAAATATGACCCCAAAAATTTAAACTGTTGAGATATGCAAGAGCATGGCTGATGGGAAGTACAGAAGAGATGGTAATTTGAAAGAGATTGACTGAAAACCATGCATACTGAATTCTGTGTGGTATTTGATATTCCCAAATGCATAATATTCACCTATCTTTAATAATTTCCTTTTACCTGTGAAAGAAGAAATATCACAAGCAAAACTGAACTTGTTTTGAAAAAACATGGTAGTACATGTAGCCCCCATTTCACCGTAGCCCAACTTCTGTGTATATATTAAATAACAATGGTGAAAGAACACCTGTACGAGTCGCTTACATGAATGAAATCGGATATTTTTTTAAACAGTGTCCAATTACTGACCCTATCAAATCACAAGCATGTAAAACAAAATATTCAAACACAGTACTGTCCTTTTCTAAATAGTAGCTGAAAGTTTCTTTGAAATCAAAGACACATTAATCCAAAATGATTATCAGAAAGTGTGACTTCAAACTGGTCTAGTACAATACATTCAAATATTTTTGAAATAACTGTCATGACAGCAATAAGTATATAATTATTTTTGCCTTCCAGGTTTTCAATTTTACTTTTCAATAGTGGATAATTATAACTTATGTGAAATAATCTGAAGCAAAGTTAGGTCTAGACATCTACAAACTCAGATTATTACAAGAACAAGGAGTCTATTATCTTAAAATTTAAAATGCTCTACATATAAAAAGTTGACCCTGGACTTTAACCTCTCCCACTTTTTTAACACTGTTGAGTAAAGCATTCAAAATGAAATTTCCAGATGTTTCATATATTAATTTAGTCATGATTCCCATCTAGGCAAATTTGTAGCTTTTTGGGATTTATAGCATTTTTCTGTTTTTCCTGCTTCCATAATTTATGTGGGTCAATTTTTTTAAATTTATTTGCAAGCACATCTACATTTAATTTTTCCCTCTCACACAGTCTAAGATTATATATAAACTGAGTTTCAGCTTGGTGCATATGGTCACTGTGAGGCCCATGATGAGGCTTACAGCTGTCAAGGCACTCAAGTTAAGCTTTAGGTCACTGTGAGGTCCATGATGAGGTTTACAGCTGTCAAGGCACCTTGGTGCATTAGGTCACTGTGAGGCGCATGATGAGGTTTACAGCTGTCAAGGCACTCAAGGTAAGCATTTTGGGTATAGTTTGCAGTTCCTTGATGCAGTCATTCCAGGACGGTATAACACAGTTACCAGGTTTAGATTTTCTCATTAAGTATTTACCGAGCTGAACAAATTTATTACTATATGTAATTAATCTTAATTAATTAACTTAATCTGTTTCATATGCACAGGATTATTACAGCCATGATCAATACAGACATATATGCAATAAGGGACCTCTATCTTGTTTAATAAGAGTGATTTTTCAGTACAATTCATATTTTCATTGGCAGTGAAGTCTGACCAGTTGATGCTGCATATCAAATTTAAGAGTTCATGTGGGTATGAATCATGACTGGGAAGTAGGTCAGCACTGATAATCATTACAAATGGGTGAAGTGGTTAAGTTTAATTCTTGCTGAGTACAATGTCACACTGAATTTGTTTGAAGTATCAACATGAAATAGCAATGTACTTGGGACTTGTGAAGATGACAGGGATTGTTCACATCAATACAGCAATGTACTAAGAATCTCAGCATGGACTGACTCCATAAAATCCACTAAATGGTTTCAATTTTCCATGTCAGTCAACAAAACTGACAGTCCACATAAATACACAGGGCAAATGTGATGGTTCTAAGTCACGAAAGCTTGGTATGTCAATTGGGTCTAGGGACAAAAATAGATTCATTATATTTTTCACAGTGTCTCCAGAGTTATCACTTAGGTTTGACTTCATTATTTCCTCATCTGTTTGTGCCACTGAAAATCAGGTCTGTTTTGCTGACTCAACAGTGGTTCCACAGTCTTCGCATCATGCATCACACTCTAAATTGTCAGCGATAGGTATAAAAAAACAAAAATATATACAACACTGGATTGGTATTCAACCACAGTAATTTATAATCAATCAATAAAGATCAAGAATGAAAAAATCCAATCATACAACATTCAGCACTACCTTATAATAAGGCTATGGACATCGTTACAAAGAGGGTATAATGAAGATCTTAAATGAAGTCACTTTTTTATATGTAAGATATATATTCAGTAGAAAAATAATCCTTTGTCCTTATGTAATTTTGAAAGTAGGTCATTTATTCTCTTGAGTCAACATTTCAAATAAATTAAAATTCTGACTAATGCTATGTCTTGCCCATTACAATGCTATGTCTTGTCCATCACAATGCCATGTCTTGCCCATCACAATGTTATGTCTTGCCCATCACAATGTTATGTCTTGCCCATCACAATGCCATGTCTTGCCCATCACAATGTTATGTCTTGCCAATCACAATGCTGTCTTGCCCAGCACTATGCTATATCTTGTCCATCACAATGATATGTCTTGCCAATCACAATGTTATGTCTTGCCCATCACAATGTTATGTCTTGCCCATCACGATGATGCTTCTTGCCCATCACAATGCAGTCTTGCCCATCACAAACTTTATATCATGTTCATTTTACGTCTTTTACCATCTCCTGGTAAAACATGTCTAGCCCATTGTAGCTTTCCTCCCCATAATCTCCCCCAAAAGGCAACTTGGCAATGTAGGGCAGATTATATTTTGAAGTGTGAAAAGGATGCATGGGTGGGTTTACATTACCAACAAAAACAGAAATTATGTAATTTAATTCAACTTATTTTGAAACTTAACCCTTCTCCCAGTCTGAACATCACATTTACTGATGACAACTATTAATATGGAAGCCAATGACAATGTACACTCATCACCTCCCTAAACTTGTGATAGGTGAAATACCATGCAATGATACAAACCTGGAGTGAGGTATGTCTTCTCATCATAGGTACATTCAGTCTTGGCAATGTATGTATCTTTGAAAACTTCAACTTCCATATCACAGGCCCCCAAATTACTTGTGCACAACTGAAGAGTGAGAGTAAATAGATAGCCTTGCTTTGGATCTTCAGATATAGTATACCTGGGAAAAGAAATTTCATAAAGTTAAGATATAATATAAAACAAGAGACCTAGCTGGTCTTGATATCAATTACCTGTGATTTTTGCTCATTAATAAACTCGTTCAAGATTTTAATGATACAAGCATCAAAACTTGACAAGAAATTTGACTCCAAGAGTGGTAACTAGATTAGCCCCTCAGGTACAAGATCACCTCATTAATATGCATGGATTTTTCTCACATATGAACTTGTCCAAGATTTTGATGATATAAACTGATACTCCAAGTTTGAAATCAGACCACAAATATGTGCCCATGTGAGAGGTAACCAACAATTGTTGATGTCATATATGGGATTGAGAATGGACAACCCACTGCAGACACAGAGCCATGCATAAGCTCCCCTGGCCTTACAGCCAGGTGTGCTAAAAATACAATAAAAAAATGTCAAACCTAGGAAGATAAATCACAAAAGGACACTTATGAATACAGTTTTTAAAATCTGAGGCTACTGTTACAATCTTAAGTAGAAAGAGAACTGAATTTCCCAAACATGATATCCATTTGGACTTTTCTTTCACACCAATCAGAAAAACATATGACGAGTTCGATTAAAAACCATAGTTCATTATTCTACTCTTCCACATTAACACTTTCAGAATGTGAAAATCCCATCAACAATGATATTATTTCTCATCTTTTCACAAATTATTAACAGCTATTTTAATCATAACTGTCTTTTCTTCCAACAGTGAATTTAATTTAGATAGATGATGCTTTTCACTATTGCCCTAATATTAATTACCTTAATTACTCTAATATTAATTACCCAAATATGAATTACCCTAATATTAATTCTAATATTAATTATCCTAATATTAATAACATTTGTCTAAATAAACTGGCAAAAATACTTACTTCATCCTGAAGAAACCATTAAGTGATACCGTTCTTGAAGTGCCTAGGAAAAGAAATAATTAAAGAACATCAACATTTAATAGAGTTGTATTTGACTATAAAAAAGCCCTCATACAAAATGACCTTGTATAAAACCCATGTGGATATCATAAAGAAACAAAATCTACTTGATCTAGAAAAATACAATCCATTTCTTCTTTTTCTTTTTTAATAGAGTATAACAGGTGAAATCTAGCTAGAAATTGGACTCACCAAATTCTATTTCTGATAATCTCACTTCAAACTGAAGCTTCTCAACTCCCACTCTCAGACTGAAGTCACATTCGTCAAGAAAGAGATAAGTGTGGAAAGTGCGGGCAACAATGTCAACATTCATGCAACATTCTACCCCTGTGCAGTAATTTTTCAGCCAGCATGATGTCTGATTCATGGTTTTCACAGTCACATTCTGGCGGGTGCAGGCTGCAATTAAAATTTAAAATAATAATAATAATAATAATAATATATATATATACATATATATATATATATATATATATATATATATATATATATATATATATATATATATATATATATATATATATATATATATATATATAAATAGTGGTCTTCCTCTTATATGGTCGGAAGCACTCTCCATTACGGATCACTGCCATCTCACCTCTGTCTGCGTGGGTTCGATTCTCGGATTCGGCTAATGTGGGTATGTGAGAAAGCTTGCCAGTAGCTTCTCGTGGGTCGGTGGTTCTTTCCAGGGTTTTCCCAGGTTCTTCCTTCACCATTAATACTGGCTGCCATGTATAGCCTATCGTGTGCTGAAAAATGGCGTTAAACCTTACAACAACAACAACAACTTATACGGTCACCCCTGCTGCACCAGGAAAGTGGTCTCATTAGGCAAGTGGCCTTTCCAGAGGGGAACTAAATTTTTTGTGAGAAGTATATGTAATATATGAAGTAAGAAAGCTACATACTTCAGAACATTTAAGATCTTCATTTAATATCTTCATTTAAAAGTAACATTAATTATTAAAAGGTTTTTCTTGTTATAATAATATATTCAACTAAATATACATTAATAGTTCTTATTCTTGGCATAAGCGTGATATGTGAGCAGATATTGTTGTCATGCACATTGCAAAACCATTCAAAAACGTAATTTAAATCTTGGTACATACATAATTCTCTTTCCATTTGCTTCATTTTCCCACTGCTGCTGAATAATCTCCTTATCGGTTACGACACTGTTTATTTGAGTCTTTTCCCAAAAATATTTTTGGGCAAGTTCCCCCTCCCCACCTGACCCAATGTCGTTGAGTAGAATAAGTGGACTTCTTCTAAAATAATACGTCTCCATTTACGTGATGACATGTTAAAGTTTGGTAATGGTTTATTTGGATGTTGCTAACTGTATGTAATTTAATTATGTAGATGAAACTTTTGCAGAGTGGACGAAATGCCTTCTTCATAAGGGAAGTGATAAATGTGCTGTCACATGATTTTTCAGTCTTTGGTACCCTGTTTTGGTCAATTTCATTGTGTGTGTGTTAATGCACAAAATCTATTTTTAGCCTAAGCTGACCCTGTTATGATCTTGGTAATTACGTCTGGTTGTAATCATCAAAGAGAAGAACTTGACAGATGTGTGAAGCCCAAAACTCTATCATAACATTGTTGAGCCCATTTCCTGTAAACATCAGTTTTTATAGATAGTAATATAACATTAATCTTACTGCTACATGTACTTTAGTCAACACTTCATTCAGTAATGGAAACTTGACATTGGGAGACATGTATCGATGATAGAGATAATCTGATTACTTAAATAATGTCACAATATGAAATAATTATTGGTTTTGGATACATTTCAAATAAAAAGTGGCTGCCTGTGAGGGGAACATTTTACATTTTTGTACTAATATGCTGGCCGCCGGTCACGTTAGAGGGGTGGCCATTCTTGAGGGGTACTTTTGAACACAAACTCATCAGTGCCAAGTGAATCTGGCCGCAAGAAGCAGGTGGCCGCTGGTCTGGGGGGCCATTCAAGAGGGGGACTACTGTATATATATATATATATATATATATATATATATATATATATATATATATATATATATATATATATATACACACACACACGCCCTGGTCAAGATGACTGGACGATTGAACTTAACCTTGTGAGCTTCTAACTATCGGTAGCCCCAAAAAATGACAACAAAAATCACAAGTATAAAATGCCCCAGTTAAAATAAATAAATGTATATATAACTTTATATTTTTGTTTGCACTATAAGACAATCTTGATAATAAAAATAGTTTAAGAAAAATGTATGTAAATAGCACAAAACGATATGTAGTTAGGAAAGATATAAAATACAGATACAACTAGATGTAGACATTTATAGTGAGTTAATGAAAAAGATGATATCAGCTCAGTGTTGATATCACTTTAGGAACTACTTTTTTCCATTAAGGAAATATATCTGACCTTATAAATGATATTCAAACCTGTACATCCATGTTACTTGTTTTCCATTAAGGAAATATATCTGACCTTATAAATGATATTCAAACCGGTACATCTGTGTTACTTGTTTTCCATTAAGGAAATATATCTGACCTCATAAATGATATTCAAACCCGAACATCCGTGTTACTTGTTTTCCATTAAGGAAATATATTTCACCTTATAAATGATATTCAAACTTGTACATCCATGTTACTTTTTTCCACTAATGAAATATATCTGACCTTAATAAATGATATTCAAACTTGTACATCCGTGTTTAGGCCTATTTCATTTTTCTTCTTCTGCTTCTTCTCTCTCACTCCATCCACAATAGGATGTAAAGATCTTAAAATGTATAAACTGTTGACTCTCTTGCGTACATTACCTCACCCCATCAGTATCAATCCATGCATGAAATGTTTTAACAAATACAAAAATTGCTTCATATGAAAACACTTTTGACAAAATACACTATTTAAGGCATGATATTATAAGCTATATTTTGTAAAATGTTGCTCTCCTAAAATTAATGTAAAATTTAGGAACTTGTTTTCATCGATGTAGTATTGCAACAATTAAACAAGCTGGCACAGAATGGAAAAAATCTATGCAAATTGACAATATTTCTGTTTTTAAAAAATATAAAATAAAAAGAAAATCTATTAGTGAAGTAGAATGTTGCATTGTCACGTGGGGTGAAGCCCCGAGTGACTATAAAAATGTTTGAATTTTATGAGTGAAATATTTCTTCATATCTACTAAAACAGTAGATTTTCTTTATATTTTACATTTTTAAAAGCAAAAACCATTTGCATGTTTTTTTTTGTGTATTTTTTTTATTCAATGCCAATGCAATTTACAGTTACATTACTACACTGATAAAAAGAAGTTCCTCTTTGTATGGTCACTTATGGATTCACAGCTCTTGACAATACAATATTTTATATCACATGTGACATATTTCTGCAGCTATACAATAAGTAAATTTATACACAGAGAAGAGTTTTCGAAATGGCTAGACTCTTGAGAAAGAGTAATGTTTAGGCAAAAGACCTTAAACTAAAAAATTAAATAGCCAAGAATAAAACTGTTAACTTAATTTTAATCGTGTTGTAATCATAACATTTTTCTTTTATCTGCATTTTAAATTAAAATTCAATTTATTATGTGGATTTTAGACCAAAACCTGTAAGAAAATACGGTAAAACACAGAGTCAGTCAACGAAATATTCTAATGTCAATAAAATCACTCTGCTTTCTTCTGGAGAGTGTTGTGTCCATTTACATGTCTGTTTCCGCTTTCACGTCATCCAATTTTCCCTTGAAATCAGTGACATGCATCTAAGCAATCTCTGACAAGCCGACTTTTGAGAATTATTCGAAAACACATAGTTTGACCCATTTAAGTATTTTCCAAACAGAAGTATATACTGGACTGCGGTAATAATCACTTGAACAACTGACAATAAACACTGCTGGTGGGTGCTAGATTTTCAGGTGGCTGGTCATTAAAAACAAATGCACTTTATTTCCAAACACACATGTCAAAGAGATATCATGGATTATATATTTAGCTATTATCACCTTGTCAGGTTGAATTCAATTATATGCATCAAAACAATCTATGACACACTGACTGTTCAGAGTCAGGTAATCTCTTTTCAATGTCATTTGAATCTCAATCATAATTGTCAGTAGATGCCCATGCTTCATTACAATCTTCAATACAGTCACACTGTAACACAGTAGATGCCCATGCTTCATTACAATCTTCAATACAGTCACACTGTAACACAGTAGATGCCCATGCTTCATTACAATCTTCAATACTTTTTGCACTGTAACACAGTCTCAGTGATCCCTGCACTTCCTTTAGGCCATTGCAAGTTTCAGGAATTCATAATTTTGCTTTTGCCCCAATGTTGTCACTTCTGAACCATTACGTCCATATGCTTATACCTGCTGCCTATGGCAGATGTATCAAGTATCAGCTGGTTTCATCATTGCAATCCTCAGTGTCAGACTTCTTGAGTTTCAGTGTCCCTATACATCTAGTCCCTACCTTTTCTGGTTCAAGATACAGGTAACAATCACTTTTCATAACCGTACAATTTCCCAAGTCTCGTTCCAATCTATCCATTTAGGCAGATTCCGTGTTCATTTGGCAGTGAGTGCCAGGATGAGATTGGCCTCATTTGCAAGATTTATTATATGTACATTTAACTCTTAATTTAACCTATATCTTATGACCTGTTTAAAGTTGGAACTTAATGTAGCTGGTCCATACAACATGCATCCTTCTATGGCTCCTGGACGTAACCCTCTATGTCTCTCCCCAGACATAATGTCATTGCCAGGAAAAAAAATGTATCTGATTTTTTAGATGTTTACATTCATACCACAAACATGGCTCTTGGGTACCAATGTATGTTCCACTGCAGATGCTGAGATTAACTTTATGCTATTCTGGAAACAAAAATTACCACCTACTTTCCTAGTAGTACGTTCAACATTTATTGCATGTGTGCTGTTTCAGTCCTGTTGTGTCCATATGCCAGTTTCAGGCATTCACAACTGTGCCAATCCCCCACCTTTTTTCTCTCAGTACTTCCATGTTTCAAACTAGTATGTCCACATAGTTCATACCAGCCTCCTTCAGAGCATGTGTGGTGCATCAGCTTCTGCTTTCATTATAGTGATCCTTACAGTAAGACTGAAACTGAAGAACTGTGAATATCAAAACGCACATCTAATATATGCAAAAAAATTCACATTGTTATCATAAATGGCATTTTATTTTCTACATTAGTTTGACAGTTATGGTTCTGTAATGAAAATGTTTACAAACAGATTGGTTATAGTCAGACAGACAGATGGATACAGCAATAGCAATACAACCCTGTAATGCATCATGTGAGGGATAAAAGTTGCCACAATCAGTTGCCACAGAAACTATATTACCTGTAGTATCCCATCCTTGGGCCTGAGTGGAATTCTGTGCTGACCTTTGACATGGGTTGTCAAGGAGATATTTAGCAACACCAAGGTCAGCAAGGAGCTGCAATTGTCCATAATAGGGGAGTGCCATGTTGTCCAGCCCATGAGATTTCTTCCAATTTACAAGCGAGAAACCTTTATAAAGAAAGGTAATTTTGAGAAATAATGAACATCATCCTTGTAAAAGGGTTAAAATTCTTACAACTCAGAATCACAGGTCAACATTAAACTTTTACATCATGTGGAAACCATGGTAACTATAGACTGCATGAAGACATGAACTGACTTATTTTCCTATGGATCATACCAGTTCAAATCATTTTCATTTTACCAATTCAATGCAAGTTATGTTACATCACCAATGTAAGGTAAGAATATGCCTAATTAAGACTCTACTTTAACAACAATTTTATGTTCAGAAAAATATTCACTTGTCAATAAACATCAACCACTTGTCAGAATGATTGGACTAGTCAATTTATCATACAAAACAAGATTTTTACTTTAAAAAGTTGGCATAAAGCTGTATTTTATTCATTACCTCATTTTCTGTACATATATTTTCAGACACCAACACAATTTTTGTCCAAAAGAAGTTTTCATGCATGTTAATGTTTGGACATCATTTCAAAAGAATTTTAGTATGCACTTATGTCAACTGACACAAGTGTGGTTCTACAATAATATGGGATTAATACCATATTTTGGAAAGTGAAGCAATGTCTATCATATTAATTTGAAATAACCCTGACGACTTATATGCACAATTCCCATTGTCAAAAATGTAAGATTCACATTTCACTGTTCATCTGATTGCTAACCATGATATAATGACTAACATTTGTTTAAAACTATATTAATAATCTGTGGAAAAAAAAATTAAAAATAAATCAAACATTAGAAAAACATGTTACCCCTTATAAAAGAGAAACCCGATTAACTGTCCAAGCCATTGTGTTGAAAATTTTTGTTTAACGCTTCCAATGTGAATAGTACTAAAACCTACACTATGTCATGTACCAGTCATGATGTATTGGTTTCAGTGGATAATAATATATATTTTAAAACAAAAAAAAAAAAAGGAAAAGAAAAATAACACAAAAACAGAACCTTATTTCATGTGTTTTATGTTGTTGTTGTTGTTGAAGGGTTTAACACCATTTTTCAGCACAAGATAGGCTATACATGGTGGCCAGTATAACTGGTGGAGGAAGAACACTGGAAAACCCTGGGAAGAACCACCGACCCATGAGAACCTACAGGCAAGCTTTCTCACATATCCATGTTTGCTTAACCCACACAGACAGAGGCGCTTTAGACCACTTGGCCACTCTTATGAATTTATAAACGCTGAAATCAAAACAGCTTACTTTTCATATTGTACAAGTTTTGTTACCAGGCCACACAAAATGGAATCAGTTCTTAGGTTATGTT
Organism: Sinohyriopsis cumingii; assembly: GCA_028554795.2. NCBI lineage: Eukaryota > Metazoa > Mollusca > Bivalvia > Unionida > Unionidae > Sinohyriopsis > Sinohyriopsis cumingii. The sequence goes on from CM068838.1 coordinate 86,869,092, forward strand.
AGTAATATTCAGGGCCAACATTATAGTCTCCCACTTACTTCCAAAAATAAACTACTGCTTAAATTATCTGGAAAATTACAAACAAGATTTACTATCATATTTAATTTTACTTTTGCTTTTTAGTGATCAATTATGTGAACAATTGGAGCTATTGATGCAGTTTTGCATTCCTGGCATACTTTGCTGTCTCACTGCATGGACAGCCTAATACTGCATGTGTGGGTTTGATTGTCTGTGCTTGGATTTGTCATTCATTTATTTTTGGACGCTGAATAAGATGAATTGGTACAGTTTCCTTAACATTAAAAACTATTTACTTTTTGCTGTCTGAAAACATGCAGAAAAAATGATAGCACTTTTTTTCTTCATTAAATATTGAAGATGAATAAATTTTTTCATGATATTTCTACCTGCATCAGTGAAAGGTTTATTCCAGCTGCATGTGTAATTCATTGGGAGTCTGGTCTCATGGAAAACACTGGCTATGACATCTCCCACTCCTAAGGCGTCTAGAGAAGATGTGATCCTCAGGTTAAGCAGGTAGTTCTTCTCTGCCAGTAGCTGCTGTATGCTGAATCTAAAACAGTAACTAGATGAATGAACATCACTGTTGATGAGAAATGGGCCTATATTCAAATTACATGGATGGAAATGGGCCTATATTCAAATTACATGAATGGAAATGGGCCTGTATTCAAATTACATGAATGGAAATGGGCCTATATTCAAATTACATGGATGGAAATGGGTCTGTATTCAAATGACATGAATGGAAATGGGTCTGTATTCAAATGACTTTGATGGAAATGGGTCTGTATTCAAATGACATGGATGGAAATGGGTCTGTATTCAAATGACGTGAATGGAAATGGGCCCATATTCAAATGACATGGATGGAAACGGGTCTGTATTCAAATGACATGGATGGAAATACGCCTGTATTCAAATGACATGAATGGAAATGGGCCTGTATTCAAATGTCATGGATGTCTGTGATATTATGATGCAAATGATGACACATTGGTTCAATATTACCAAAGAAGTTCTACATCAAATAGGAGCCATAAATCAAAATTTCACATCTTGAAAATATAACTTGACCAAACTCTTCTTAAATAAATATTTGTTTTAATTCATCAGACCTTTTAAAAGTTATTGAGCAGAAAGAGAATTTGTAACATAAGTGACATGAGGACTGACTGGAAGAATATGGGCAACACATATAGTGGGGGCAAGAAAACAGAGCATAACAAGATCTGAAATGTTTTCTACACAATGGACATTTTTAGTTTTTCCCTCAAAAATACGGCTTCTATTTCATTAGTACATAATATTTGCATGCAGATACAGAGCAGACCATCCTTTGTAATGGCTGATGTATAAGAGACCACATGTACCAGCCTAGCTAGTTCAAATATTTAGTGTTATGTGTGCCCAACTCCAACTGATTTACTGGGTTCAATATCTGATGGTGACAGCTATACTTGTATCACTTTTAATTACATTTGGGAACTTGTTTGATTCTCATTTTAAGATCGTGCTATTGATGATGCATCTAGACTGCTTCAAGAAGTGATGAATGTTGGAAACAGGGAGGGAGTGGAATGATAGATGTATATGAGGAAGTTTTACTAACAAAGTCCAGTTGCTCCAGAAGCAATGTCTGACAGTATTTGAGTCTGACCATAAAACAGACAACATAGGTTTAATTTCCAAATTTAACAGCAACACTCTGCATCCCCTTCCATTGCACATTCAGTAATATCAAGTCTGCACAACTTACCCCATTCTCAGAACTCCGTTCAGGGCAAAATTCTCACTCTTACCTAAAAAAAGGAAAAAGAAAGAAATCAATGTATTTTTTAATCAAACTTTTTCAGTACAATATATTTATCTGAAAATATTTACCCAATGACATTACCATTAGCAAAATAAGCTTGCTACCTCCTAAATCCAGTCTTCCCACAAAAGAAAAAACTTCTAATTTCTCTCTCTCTCTCTCTCTCTCTCTCTCTCTCTCTCTATATATATATATACACACACACGCTAGAGACAAAGGGAAGAAATTCTTATCCATTACCACCCTTGGACTACTGCTTGGTAGCATCAATTTTAAAGTGTGATACATCAAAATATTATGCTCATATTTGTTGGCAAGAAAGGAGGGTTTTATCATAATGTGGTTGGATAAATCCTCTTGGAGAAACACTGTATACTATAACTACAAATTCCTAATCACATTAGGGACAAGAGTAAAAGAAGGAGGGAATGCTGAGAGTCCTACCTCTACCCTGGACAACTTTCAAGGGAAGAATGGTTGGATTCTCTATATGAAGGGCACTCTGCTTTACCTAACTTGTGAGCAACAAAATTGACAGTCATGTGATCCATAACAATTTTATCCATCTAAGAAGAGCGTTGAACTCTTCTTACCAATCAATTTTACTGGCAAATCCAGTGAAAGTGCTAAATTATTGACACTCATGAGGCTGTGCTGACCTCAGTTGGGTCGAATGGTCTTCTGGGTAGGAGCCACTAGATTCAAATTTAGTCTTTGCAAAGCTAAATCCAGAGATAAAAAGTTTATATGATTGACTGTACATGCCAGCCAACAGTGTTTATTACATCCTGGATCTATCAAAGTGAGGCTACAAAGTCTTGCTGTATCATCTGGACCATGCACATATCCGATCTGAACTTTCAAGAGATAGTTTAGGTCCACTGAAAGGGTATCCAATTTGCTCCCTCTGTATTACCATTAGCCATGTCAAAACCCATGAAATTCCAATTTGGAAATGGTGAGGGATTTGGTTTATTCTAACAAATATTGGCTAGATATCTGATTATGTCTGGTAGAGCTTTTCAAAACTCTGATAATATTCAATTTCTAAAAGATCTGAATACAATCCAAATCTTTGAAGATGATGATGTTTTTGGTCCTTGTATGGACACAGTAAACAAACATGCTCCTTTAAAAACACTATAATGCAAGAACACCAGCTAAGTTGGAGCATCCCTGGGAATGAAGTAAGGAGACCATGTAAAATCTGCAAAAAAAGTCATGAAAAATATAAAATTTGGGGAATAAAGAGCACACCATAAAAAATGCTGGTTGAACACAGAACTAGCATAACACTAAATCTATTTGGAGAGTTTTTACCAGATTGGCACATGGAAATGCAAAACTGAAATGTAAGCCTCAATCATGAGGACATTTATATAGGTGATCCAAGTCATCTCATAAATAAATTTAATGACCTTTTTATTCAAATTGCTAAAAAACTTCAAGAACCTAAAATTTTCTCTGATTATCCTGAACTCACACATTTTGCTTCTGAAAATGACAAGTTTGAAATTTGGGAAATGAGTCCTGAGCTTGTGTTAAAGTAAAGTATATCTTAAAAAATGGATGCCTGTAGAGCTACAGGACTTTATATACGACTAAAGCAAAGCAGCTTCACTTTTCTTTGTGATCATTGTATATGTATTAGCTCTAATAAATTTCCACAGGCTTGAAAAATTGCCAAGGTACCTCCATAACCTTAAGCTGCAACAAACAATAATGTAAGTAGCAATATACTAATCTCTATCCTTGCCAGTCTTCCATGCTCATGATTCTTTTATGAACTATTTGAACACTTATAATCTTATACTGATGGTAATCAGTCTGGCTTTTGAAGAATTACTCAAGTAAAACTGCACTCACATCTATTATAATTGATGGATAAACAGCTGCAAGCGCTAGATAAAGGAGAAATAGTTAGCACTATTATGGTTGATTTTTATATACAAAAATTGATCTTGTAGACCATGAAGTTTTGCCAGAAAAGCTAAAAATGTATTAATGGAATGAAAACTTCCTAAACTGGTTTATTTCTCACTTCAGTGGAAGAATGAAAAAGGTTTCTCTGAAGGGTCACCTTCTTGCAAGTAAAACTATTAATTGTGGAGTACCACATGGGCTCTGTCTTTTTATTCTATTTACTAATGACTTGCCCCCTTAAGATAGGAAATTCAATTTCCTCCACCTTCCTCGATGCAGATGACGCTACACTACCCGAGTACAAACTTTAAGTATGGTGCATGAAAAACAGTATAAGTGCAAAAAAAAAACAAAAGCCCTACTAGAAGCAATACTGGATAGCGAAAAACTCCAAGTTCTATTTGAAATTGTTAACCTTAATATAACCAATTATGACACAGTTCTTAGTCTATTTGTTAAGATATCACTCTAACTTCGTCTATTCACATTAAACAAATGTATCAGAAGAGGTTAATGATTCTAATTTAAAATTAACAATGTTTAAGACTCCAAAAGAGGGCATTCCATTTAATTCTAAATCAATGAATAGACTATTTACAGGATGCAATCAATTCTATAAAACTTTTACCAACATAAAACAAAATATTCTCTAGAAAGACCAAATTTATGTATAAAGTGTCTAGAAAAGCCAACCTAAGGAAAATCTTTCACCAAGGAGATGCTGATGGTACTCCAAATTTAAAGTTTGTTAGAATTAAAAATTACATTATACCAAAGCCAAATGAGGACTTATTCAAAATGCTTTCAATAATAATAATAATAATAATAATGAGGACTTTGTATAGCACCTAATCTTTAGAAGCTCTAAGCGCTTTACAACATTAGACAACACCTATAAGATAGAAAACGTATATAATGATATGTTACAAACACAAACACCATGAAATTATAAAACATTTTTAAAAAACACATGCTGAGAATATTTAAGGTAGGAAACATTATTAGGTCTTAAAGGTTGTTCTTGCAGTCAAAATAAGTGAGTTTTGAGAGCACTCTTGAATGTGATCACTGTTTCTTTGTGTCAAAGTTCAGTGGGCAATTCATTCGATGTTGCTGGGCCCTGGTATGCAAAAGAATGCTGTCCATATGACTTTGTTTTCATAGTGGGAATAATGAGTATACAATTGTTGTCAGAAGAGGAGCTTGCTGGTGTGTACACATGGGTGAGGTCGGATAGGTATGTTGGACTAGAGTCCGTGAGTGAAACGTAGCACAGAGAACAAATTGTGTGTTTGATTCTGGATCGAATAGATAGCCAGTGTAGGATACAGAGCAGTTGGGAGGTGTGCTCTGATCGTGGTACTCTAAGTATGATCCAAGCAGCTGTGTTTTGAACATTTTGAAGTTTTTGGAGTAGATATTGAGATGAACCAGACAGAATTGAGTTACAATAGTCCAGTCTTGAAAGTACTAATGAACACACAAGTGTTTTAGTGGCATCAAATGAAAGATATTTGTGAATTGAACTGATGCGTCTCAGCTCAAGATATGCAGCTTTGCATATGTTCATGACAGGTTGGTGCAATGTGAGAGTACTGTCCAGAGTAACACCTAGGTTTCATACTGATTGTGTGAATTTAATGTTGGTGTTGCTCGTATTTATTGTTTGAGGTAAAGGATGTGAATGAGAAAGTCTTTGTGTTGTAATCAGAATGGCCTCAGTTTTATCATCATTCATTTGCAGCTTGTTACATGTCATCCATGATTTCACATCAGAAATGCACCTCTCTACACCTTGGATGGCAGCATCAACTTCAGTTGGGTGGCTAGATTTGTATATTTGGGTGTCATCAGCATACAATTGGTGAGCCAGTGGATGATGATCTGTGACACTTGAGAGCGGCAGAGTGTATAGAATGAAGAGAACAGGTCCAAGAACAGACCTCTGTGGAACACCACAACACAGATTAACTAGGCTGGAGTGTATTCCATTTGCAGACACAATTTGTGTCCTGTTGACCAAGTAGGACTTGAACCACAGTAAGGCTGTATCATGAATGCCAAATACATGCTGGAGACAGTTAAGTAATATATCATGGTCTATTGGTCAATATACTGGTCTACTAGTATGGAACACCATACCCAGGGACATAAGGCAGGTTCCAAGAGTTTCTTCTTTTCATAATCAAAGTCTTAAATCAATGAAATCTTAAGATAGTCAAACAGCTCCAAGTAAAATACCTAACGTACTTTTCTCTGTTTATACAACTATTTCACATTTTTCGATACAATATGATATTTTATATATGCTGATGTACTCACTGACACTTATGCACATGTTACTGGCTTGAAAATTTTCTGATTTTCAGAATAACTCAATTCTTTAGTGTAAAGAAAAGTTTCAACACATTATGCTTTATATACTGTATATTACACACATAACAGATGGCCGCCAGGAAGGTTAGTTATTGTAATGATTTGAGGCAATTTCTCTAAATAAAGCCATTATTATCATTATCATTATTATTATTGTTATAGATCTTTATCATGATCAATATTCCATTGCCATGATGCCTGAAAGTGTAAGAAATCATCAAGCAATAGCCTTTTTGATAGAAACTGAAGTTAATTATTGTTTCCTCCAACAGAAAGAGAAAAAAAGCTGCCAGTTTTAACGATGCAGAATCTGTACATTTTTCCCAGTACAAGTTATTTTTGTTGTTGTTATTATTGGCAAGGTGTTAAAGACTTTGAACTTTCACTATAAAAGGATCAACTTCCTTGTAATGGTTTCATCGATTAAAATTCAAATGTATTATTATTACTACCATTGTGAAACTTTCAAAGGGAAAAAAAACATTGTCAACTCTATGCAGAAAGAGTCAAAGAAAGTTTGAAAAATCTTACCCCATTCATAGTCAGTGAACCACTTGTTTGTGACCTTTAACTTCTCAATGGTGATGGTCATTTGAAAGTCACAAGGGTCAAAGGTCAATGAGAAGAAATAGTTCCTGTGTATTCGAGATTCAGTAAGGCAGCAGGATACAGACAAGCATGTCTCAGAAATATGACACATCGCTGAAGTGTCCTGAAGACTGGCCAGAGAAATGTTTGCAGGACAATCTAAATAGCAAAGTAGAAATAAATTAGTCTTCCAATTTTTGCTATTACAATCATAAAATAAATTGAAAATGGAAATAAATATAGCTTGTTTATAAGAGAGTGGAATATGGGGAAAGTTATAGTTATGTAATAATTTGAAAAAAATATAAGTTATGTTATTAAATGCTGAATACTCGTTCGGTAGAAATGAAAAGATGGCAGTTCCTAATATGCTAAATGTTAGTTAACTCGGTAACCCCTGCTACCACTATAGCTCGTCACAGTATAGCTCCCTCATCTCTCGATTGCCACAATAACAAGGCTCAGTTTACCTAGCTTGTATCCCAGGCACCAAGTCTGAGTGGCAGTATTAGTCTAGGCCTGCATCCTGCATGACAAGGTAAATCAGCGCAAGCCATTGATTTCAAGCCATTTCCTAATTATGTAGGCAGTTTAACCAAAACTGTTTTTAGTGTACACAGATACAGTGAACATTGCTGAACAAAGGAAAAAGAATTGACTTCAATAGCAGCAGAAATTGTGGAAATATTTAGATTTGAAAATGATGAAAATTACGAGAATCAGTCACTGGAAGTAGACTTTTATTTGACAGACTCTGACAGAGTATTCAGAGATGACAAGTGGAATTTCTGTGTGCATAAAACTATTTGCGCTAGCGCAAGGATATTTGTGATGAGAGGTGAATGGGTCTTGTTATGCAATGGAAACAAAGCAATATTGACCATTGGAGGGGGGGGGGCCAGCCAAACCCAGGAATGAGGTCACATGACTCATTCAGCCAATGGAAGATAGTTAAGGGGTATGAATATATGGGTCAGCATCCTTAGCATCACTTGCAAAGAATTCTTGGAGATACGGGTAGTATATTTAGAGATCATAAATTTTACATTTTCCACCACCACCTGACCAACCGCCTTGGGGTATAGCTTCCTAGGTTGTAGTTAAATTTGGTAAAATAACTGTAGACATGTTATATCATTTGAACATAACTTGTTTTAGCGTCATATGAATTTCTCAGCAGTAACATTGTATTATGATAGCATTCACACTGATACTACACACATTATTCAAGTCATCTCTTTGTATCCTTTGTTATGTGTATACATACGAAAACAATTTTTTGTATATAATTTCTTTTATATATATAAAAAAGTAATAGCATGGTTCTTTCGGTTACATGTACATTATGGCGGTCTCAACTCCCAAATGGATTGGTTTTTGGTTTGATGGTTACAAATTTACATTCAGGTCTGAATTTAAACTATGTAGTTTATCACATACTATGTTAAAGTAATTTTGTAAATAACTTTATGCATGTTAGATCATATGAATATATTATTATTTTCAATACAATTGTCACTTATGTGGCCTGCATCAACAAAATCGTTTTCAGTGTTATTCAGTATGCTTAAATTCTTACTTTCCTCCTTAATGTTGTTATCCTCTCACACACACTTCATCACAAAATTGAATTAATTTCTTGTGTTGGTATTGTTAATTATTCAGTGTGAATTCATAATGGATTTTATGGATTATTCATGGCAAGAGAAACTGGTAAGTAAATCATTTAGTTTTACCTTTATGCATGAGTGTTATTTCTGCATGTAGCATTAAATTTATACCATTATGTAATTTTACTGAGAACTGCAGTTTCAAATTTCAGCTTAATTAAAGGAACATAAATAAATAAATAAATTTATTGCAAGTAGCCCCCTCTGCAAGCCATTATGTATGTAATTTTATTGATAACTGCTGTGCCAAATTTTAGCTTAATTAAAGGAACATAAATAGGAAAATAACATTTAATGCAAGTATCTCCGTATGAAAAAATATGCAAACCAAGTACTCTCAGCAAGTCTCACTGGTAAGGCTAACACTGCTCTGGATGATCTCTCTGCAAGTATGCTGTAGGGAAATACCTAGATGTTTGGTTCAAGGGTTAATGAGTTAAGATGACAGTTTCTAATATGCTAAATGTTATTAAGATGACAGTTCCTAATATGCTAAATGTTATTAAGATGACAGTTCTTAATATGCTAAATGTAATTAAGATGACAGTTCTTAATAAGCTAAATGTTATAAGATGACAGTTCTTAATAAGCTAAATGTTATTAAGATGACAGTTCCTAATATGCTAAATGTTCCATGACAAGGTTCCATATGCATGCCAATGTTAGCTGCCATACTACATAATCGGTATTAGATGACAAAGTCCCACATGTATGCCAATGTTCACTGCCATACTACATAATTGGTATTAGATGACAAGGTCCAACATGTATGCCAATGTCAGTTGCCATACTACATAATCGGTATTAGATGACAAAGTCCCACATGTATGCCAATGTTAGCTGCCATACTACATAATCGGTATTAGATGACAAGGTCCATCATGTATGCCAGTGTTAGTTGCCATACTACATACTCAGTATTAGATGACAAGGTCCCACATGTATGCAAATGTTAGCTGCCATACTACATAATCAGTATTAGATAACATAGTCCCACACGTATGCCAACGTTAGCTGCCATACTACATAATCGGTATTAGTTGACAAGTCCCACATATATGTCACCCAAAAAAACCTGCAGACTAGTGGTAAATGTAGGGGTGTGTGCTAGGCAGGAGGTTTGAAATTTCAAATGAAGAAGCAAATGCCCAAGACACACATATCATGCATATTGTTAAATCCTCATGTGATCGGGATACCTGTAAGGTGTACAGATGGTAACAGACACATACAGAACTCTTTATTTGGAAGCAAAATAATTCCAATTTTCTATGAGTTGACTAATCGGAAAATTTAACTATGGCCTTAAGCTGTAATTGGTTGATCAGTGAATGTCAATATGAAACTTGGAATATAAAGGTAGATAAAGTCACAGGGGATGAGAGGGTGGAGTTAAGTTTGCTGGTCAGTTAATTTAGTTGGTCAGTTCCATTTGGGAAAGAGTTATAGTGATCAGTGTAGTACAATGATGACCATACAAAAAGTCTTCTCTTGTACTAAGTGGATATCAAGAAGTTTTAATCTGCTTCAAAATGCCGACAGTAGAAATGGTGGAATTCATCATAATATGTGTGGACTAAAAGAAACTATTTAAGAATTTGTTATGGACAACTGAAAGCAGACAGCTGATGTATTATTATAATTAAACAATGTCTTGAAATAAATGTTAGGGACGAGAATGCCGTGTTGTGAGCTAATTCATCAGCACACACACACATACACACACATTACCTCTACCACTGCTGTGTGATATTATGATTCATATGCACTGTATGCTCATTCTATAGTAATTAAGCAGAAATGCATTACATAAAGCTCACACATCTCAAGGAAATTTAATTTGTTTTTAGTATGTCAGTCCACGTCATACAGGCAAGTCTGCCACAAACATTCAGCAATTCTGCCTTGATAATTATGTCATTCAGTCATACTGGCGATTCTGTCCCACAGATAGTGCATGTCGGCTGTTCAGCCTTGACAATTTTGTCACTCATTAGTACTGTTGATTCTGCTCCTAGATGTCACTCAGTCATACTGGCGATTCTGTCTCACAGGTAGTGCATGTTGGCTGTTCGGCCTTGACAATTTTGTCACTCATTAGTACTGTTGATTCTGCTCCTAGATGTCCCTCAGTCATACTGGTGATTCTGCTCCTAGATGTCACTCATTAGTACTGGTGATTCTGTCTCATAGATAATACATGATTCTCTACCATCTTATCACAACTAACCCCATGGAGAAGACAGCAAGACCCAGAAATCCCAAATATATCTAAATATGTACTATTTAATAATTGTATAATGGCTGCATAATAAAGGTACCAATACAATAAGGCAGTGAAATGTTATTGCATCCTATTTTTAGTCCCTTACAAAATCATTAAGAATTTTCTCTGATTTTTTTCTGGAGTTTTTCTAACTAGTGAAATGTTTTAAATATATTCAATAGAAAGAAACACAAAGCCTAAATAAAAGAAAATATGTTTTTTGTGTTCAGCTTGGCATTATGTTGGCTGACAAAGCAAACAGACTTTGATTTGGCAAATTCTGAAGTTCACTTGCTGTGAAAGTTTGAGTCATTTCATTCCAATATAACTATTTCCAGTAAATGCAAACTAACATATGCTGAGTTTCTGATTTGTTGTGTCCAACCTAATGTCTAGCATGAGTAAAATATTCCTGATGCATTGGATCCTTTTGTTGTTGTTGTTGGGTTTAATGCCATTTTTCAGCACACGATAGGCTATACATGGCAGCCAGTATTAATGGTGGAGGGAGAACCTGGAAAATCCCTGGAAAGAAACACTGACCCTCGAGAAGCTACTGGCAAGCTTTCTCACATACCCACATTGGCTGAATGTGAGACTCAAAACCCACGCAGACAGAGGTGAGATGGCAGTGATCTGTAACAGAAAGCGCTTTAGACCACTCGGCCACTTGGGGCCGCACATTGGATCCTGTAACTAATTCACTGATTTTCATCAAAAATGTAGAAAAAAATGAAGTCATTATAAAAGGAATTCAATTAGTTGGGTGATACCTAAATGGGTACTGTGTCCACCTCTATCTTGTGTGTGTTAACTTTTAGTTTTACATGTTGTTCTTCCAAAATAAATGAAAATGTGCATTCCTACAGGATATAAAGTAACTTACTTTCTATCTTGCAAGAACACATTTTCTTTTATATGGAAGGATTTTATCAAAATGATTGCCTTAAAAAATTGTTAAGCAAGAAACCATTGATCGTGCTCATGTGCTGTTAACCCTTTCACATGCTTAAAATTCTAAACCTTCCCTGTTAACTTTTGCACAAGCTATACAAGTCTATACCTTTCCCTGTTAACCCTTTCACATGCTATACAATTTTATACCTTTTCCCCCTCCAAAACAAGGTTAGAAATTAAAACCTAGAAAACTGAATGTTTATTTTCTACATACATTACTAGAGCTATTTCTGAAAAAACATGTAAGCAGCAACTGATAAAGTAACAAACAAGAAGTAATCATTGATGCATAGCTAAGGGAAGGAGACATTAAACTGCTATAGAACTAAGAAATGAAAACTTGCCATTTCTCCAATTATTGGAGTCCACCAAAGCACTGTAGTTGCATTGCTGGTCCAAGAGGTAACCTCCAATTCCAAGTTCCTGGAAAAGCTCTAATTCTTGGTATCCTTCTAGAGGCTGAAACAATGCTACTGCCTTCATTGCTGACCATCTAACTATGGAAAAGCCTATAGTAATAATAATAATAGGCTGCTTATTGTTTCCCAGGACTAAAGACCTAAGTGCAGCTTAAATGGTGAGAGAAAAGTCTTTAGCAAGGCAAATCATCTGGTTTATAGTAAAACATCATGTTAGATAAATGTATGTATATAAATTGAAATAAACTACTGGACACATAATAGAGTTAGAAGGTTGAATTCCTGTAGAAACAGCCATGTAAAGTTTTGCAAACATAACCGTTTTTGTTTTATTTGTCTTGTCTTGTCTATGTTTTTTATCTGATATTGAAAAGACTCACTAAAGAGTCAAAAGCGCTCAGGCTAGCTAGATACCAGTTTCGCACTGTTCGTTGTCAATATATTGCATTTATCTTAATCAATCCCTGACACACTGACACACGTGATTCCTTGCTGGATCCAGTTCAATTGAAAGAATTGCTATTTGCCATATGATTTTGTATTCTTTATATATATATATATATATATATATATAAATAAAATCAATACCTTAATCGTGTACATGAGTAATGCAGTGGCAGAGATGAGTGGCATAGACAAGAAAGTGAGAGAGAATAAGAAAGCAAGAAATTGAGCTCTGACCTGAATCAATAAATCCCTCATTCCAAGTGCAAATGGCTTTAGGCATGATCGTATGTTCTAATACTGGGATCACAATATCACATGTACTGCTGCGTGCATTGAAGCAAATGCTGAAGTACAAATTCACAATGAATTTTTTCTCATCAGGAAGCTCTTGGAAATTGTAGCTGAAAATTAAATAAGAGTTTATTAATTACAAATATTTAATATGACGTGTGTTATTTCTTTCATACTGTGCATATGTCAAATTTTTAAGTTATGAAAATAAATCTTTCACTATTTTTTGGGAGGTGGAAGAATCATATCTGTCTTCTGTGTATAATTATCACTTTTATTCTGTGCATTATTATTACTTATTACTTTAATTCTGTGCATTATTATTACTGTTATTCTGTGTATTATTACTTGTATTCTGTGCATTATTATTACTTTTATTCTGTGTATTATTATTATTTTTATTCTGTGTATTATTGTTACTTTTATTCTGTGTATTATTACTTGTATTCTGTGCATTATTACTTTTATTCTGTGTATTATTATTACTTTTATTCTGTGTATTATTATTACTTTTATTCTGTGTATTATTATTACTTTAATTCTGTGTATTACTTTTATTCTGTGTATTATTATTACTTTAATTCTGTGTTATTATTACTTTTATTCTGTGTATTACTTTTATTCTGTGCATTATTATTACTTTTATTCTATGCAGTATTATTACTTTAATTCTGTTTATTATTACTTTTATTCTGTGTATTATTGTTACTTTTATTCTGTGTGTTATTATTACTTTAATTCTGTGTATTATTATTACTTTAATTCTGTGTTATTATTACTTTTATTCTGTGTATTACTTTTATTCTGTGCATTATTATTACTTTTATTCTATGCAGTATTATTACTTTAATTCTGTTTATTATTACTTTTATTCTGTGTATTATTGTTACTTTTATTCTGTGTGTTATTATTACTTTAATTCTGTGTATTATTATTACTTTAATTCTGTGTATTATTATTACTTTAATTCTGTATTATTATTACTTTAATTCTGTGTTATTATTACTTTAATTCTGTGTATTATTATTACTTTAATTCTGTGTTATTATTACTTTTATTCTGTGTATTACTTTTATTCTGTGCATTATTGTTACTTTTATTCTGTGTGTTATTATTACTTTAATTCTGTGTGTTATTATTACTTTAATTCTGTGTATTATTATTACTTTTATTCTGTGTATTATTATTACTTTAATTCTGTGTATTATTACTTTTATTCTGTGTATTATTGTTACTTTTATTCTGTGTATTATTACTTTTATTCTGTGTATTACTTTTATTCTGTGCATTATTATTACTTTTATTCTATGCAGTATTATTACTTTAATTCTGTTTATTATTACTTTTATTCTGTGTATTATTGTTACTTTTATTCTGTGTGTTATTATTTTTATTCTGTGTATTATTATTACCTTTATTCTGTGTAATATTATTACTTTTATTCCGTGTATCATTACTTTTATTCTGTGTATCATTACTTTTATTCTGTGTATCATTACTTTTATTCTGTGTTATTATTATTACTTTTATTCTGTGTATTATTATTACTTTTATTCTATCCAAATCAAGTAATAATTAACCTACTGATTTACATATAAAGGGAAATAAACTATATTTCCAGAATAATGCATTGTATAATAAGACATATATTTTTCAATTTTCTTTTCTTACTTTCTTTTTAACACAATCTGTATACACATTTTTTATTGCCATTATTCATTCTTTTACTCATTTATATATGCAACAATATGTTGTACAGTCAACCTGCCTACAGCAGCCACCCATGAGAAAGACAAAAATGGCCTCTGTAGACAGATGGCCTCCTAAGGGAGGTTCATGACAAATTTATGTACTATAAACAAAATAGCATTAGCATTATTATCTCACGTGTTCATTTTTCAGTAACCGACTGCTTGTCATTTAATGTCTTATAAAACGAATGTGATAACTTGAAAATACCTCCATGAAATCAAGAAAACTATAACTCTGTGCATGCACTAATTTATATACCCATCTCTCTCTCTCTCACACACACACACATACACACACACTAACAAACATTTTTATCTCATTTTCAGATGAAATGTCTTCTAAATAAAGTTACTAACTGACAGCTTACCTGTAACTGTGCAATACCCAACTGGCTTTTGTTAGAGCAGTTATAATTAGGCATGAAAACAGGTGTTCATCCTTTCAACAATTGATGGATTAAGCAGTTGCTCTAACTTGCCAAGATCAAAAACAGGTTTTGCTTGTGATCTTTGATAATTAGGGAACAAAATGAAGCTTCCTGGGGGTATTGTTAGCATTGCTAAACCATTAGGGTTATTACTAGTGCAAAGTAACTTTACTCAGATGTTTTTTTCTTTATAGGGGATAGCTTTCAGCTAGCATCCTGGAACCATTTCCAGCATTACAGTAAGTACAATCAAAATATGAAACGTTTAAACATCTATATATACCATGCCTTGCTTATCAAAAATAAAAATTAATTTACAAACTTGGAGCTGGTCACTGCTGATATGCTCCAATGACCATGGAAAGCAGAGTGCAGAAACACATGGCCACTGATGACAGAAGACAGGGTGAAAGCATTGCTTGGTTAAGAAACACATGGCCACTGATGACAGAAGACAGGGTGAAAGCATTGCTTGGTTAAAAAACACATGGTCACTGATGACAGAAGGCAGGGTGAAAGGATTGCTTGGTTAAGAAACACATGGCCACTGATGACAGAAGACAGGGTGAAAGCATTGCTTGGTTAAGAAACACATGGCCACTGATGACAGAAGACAGGGTCAAAGCAGTGCTTGGTTAAGAAACACATGGTCACTGATGACAGAAGACAGGGTGAAAGGATTGCTTGGTTAAGAAACACATGGCCACTGATGACAGAAGGCAGGGTGAAAGGATTGCTTGGTTAAGAAACACATGGCCACTGATGACAGAAGACAGGGTGAAAGCATTGCTTGGTTAAGAAACACATAGCCACTGATGACAGAAGGCAGGGTGAAAGCATTGCTTGGTTAAGAAACACATGGCCACTGATGACAGAAGACATGGTGAAAGCATTGCTTGGTTAAGAAACACATGGCCACTGATGACAGAAGATAGGGTGAAAGCATTGCTTGCTTAAGAAACACATGGCCACTGATGACAGAAGGCAGGGTGAAAGCATTGCTTGGTTAAGAAACACATGGCCACTGATGACAGAAGACATGGTGAAAGCATTGCTTGGTTAAGAAACACATGGCCACTGATGACAGAAGACATGGTGAAAGCATTGCTTGGTTAAGAAACACATGGCCACTGATGACAGAAGGCAGGGTGAAAGGATTGCTTGGCTAAGAAACACATGGCCACTGATGACAGAAGACAGGGTGAAAGCATTGCTTGGTTAAGAAACACATAGCCACTGATGACAGAAGGCAGGGTGAAAGCATTGCTTGGTTAAGAAACACATGGCCACTGATGACAGAAGGTAGGGTGAAAGCATTGCTTGGTTAAGAAACACATGGCCACTGATGACAGAAGACAGGGTGAAAGCATTGCTTGGTTAAGAAACACATGGCTACTGATGACAGAAGGCAGGGTGAAAGGATTGCTTGGTTAAGAAACACATGGCCACTGATGACAGAAGACATGGTGAAAGCATTGCTTGGTTAAGAAACACATGGCCACTGATGACAGAAGACAGGGTGAAAGCATTGCTTGGTTAAGAAACACATAGCCACTGATGACAGAAGGCAGGGTGAAAGCATTGCTTGGTTAAGAAACACATGGCCACTGATGACAGAAGGCAGGGTGAAAGCATTGCTTGGTTAAGAAACACATGGCCACTGATGACAGAAGACAGGGTGAAAGCATTGCTTGGTTAAGAAACACATGGCCACTGATGACAGAAGGCAGGGTGAAAGGATTGCTTGGTTAAGAAACACATGGCCACTGATGACAGAAGACATGGTGAAAGCATTGCTTGGTTAAGAAACACATGGCCACTGATGACAGAAGGCAGGGTGAAAGGATTGCTTGGTTAAGAAACACATGGCCACTGATGACAGAAGACATGGTGAAAGCATTGCTTGGTTAAGAAACACATGGCCACTGATGACAGAAGGCAGGGTGAAAGGATTGCTTGTTTAAGAAACACATGGCCACTGATGACAGAAGACAGGGTGAAAGCATTGCTTGGTTAAGAAACACATGGCTACTGATGACAGAAGGCAGGGTGAAAGGATTGCTTGGTTAAGAAACATATGGCTGCTGATGACAGATGACCACTGATTACATGAGAGGAACTTTGCCAGTGGAACTTAGAATGGCTGCTGTGACCAGATGACTGCTGAACTCAGATGACCATTAGGACAGGTTTGATTTTACATGCATCACATACTGTACTGACATTTAGCACATGTCAGAGGAATCAAGTTCTGTTCAGTTATATTTTGTATAAATGGACTCCATCAATGAATTTTGTATAAAATGATTCCATCAATGAATTTAGGCATTGAAAAGATAATGTTAACATTAAAACATATTGTATGGTGAAAAAACAATTGAAGCACTCAAAACACAACGTACATATGAACATGACAATTTAAGCATTAAAAATAATATATTCATTACAATGACAATTAGGGGATAAAAAGATGATGTATGAGTGAAAAAGACAATGTAGGCATTAAAAAAGATCAAGTAGTCATGACATTGACAATTTAGCCATTAAAAAGATAATGTAGGCATTTGAAAGATATGCAGGCATTGAAAAATATAATGCAGTTATTAGAAAAGATGATGTAGTAATGAAAATGACAACTTGGCATAACAAAAGATAATGTATGCATTGTACAGACAATTAGACAAATAAAAAGCACATTGTTTATGGTGAAGAATTTTGTGTATAATACTTACTCAAGCCGAAATACTCCATTGAGGTAGAACTTTTCTTGCACTCCTGAAATTGTATAAATGAAAGTCATTATGTACTCTAATAAAACCAACCTCACTTGTATGCTTTGATATTAAATTAGGTCACTAAATTTGCTTTAAACAAAATATGGTAACATTGTCATTAAATTAGGTCAATAAATTTGTTGTAAACAATTTGGCAACATTTTTTACTAATCACATTAATAAATTTGGCATAAACAATTTGGCAATATTTGTTACTAATTATGTGAATGAATTTGCTGTAAACATTTTAGCAATGTTGATACATTAGGCTATATGCATTTATTGAAAAGCAGAGATATGTTAAGGTAATAATAATAATAAGAAGAAGAAGAGTATGTGTGTGTGTGTGTGTATGATTTGGATTTTTAACGTAGCTTTCAATGTTTTTAGGTCATATCGATACCATGTCTGCAGTGTGGCAGTTTATAGTGATATCTAGCACTCGGGCATCAGGCCGCAGACATGTAGCATGATGTCCCACCCAGTCACATTATTCTAACACCACGCCAACCAGTCCTAACACCAACCTCTTAATGCTGAGCACCAAGCAAGGCAGATGTTAGTACCAGTTTGTTTTCTTTGTAATGAAACTTGTATGATCAGACCAAAATAAATTATTATCTACAATAATACCAAGAATTTTGTCTTTGGAAACCACTTTTAGTTTTTCATTACTATAGAAAAGGATGAAGTCATCTGTCTTTGAGTTTGTTCTTTTGTGTGTGTTGTTATTAATGAAACCTTTGTTTTGTCTGTATTTACAACCATGCCATTTTCCTTACACCATATTTTAAGTTTGTTAATGGCATTTTAAGTTTGTTTTCTAATTGAATTTTGCAGCTGTCTGTTCATCAGAGAAAGCAGTACCATCTGCATGTAGAGGAAGATGGTTTATGACAATAAAAAGCAAAGATGGTTTATAACAATAAAAAGCGAAAATGATTTATGACAATAAAAAGTGAAAATGGTCTGAGCATAGACCCTTGTGGCACATCACAGTTTCTTTTTTTTTTGTTCCAGATACATGTCCATGTAAAGTCACTTTCTGAAATATGTCATTCAGGTATGAAGTAAACTATTTGTGAAATGTGTCATTACTTCAGCAGATTTTTTATTTTTCCAGGAGAGGTTCATGATCAACAGGAACACCAACCATAACAACCCAAATAACCTTCCCTTCTAAAGCCAGCAGCTACATGTCAACCATTGATAATAGTGGTGTTTCAACAAGAATGATTATGCCTAAAATCAGACCAGTTATCATGGAGAAGTTTGTGGTTATTAGGTATGTTAAAAATGACTCATGCACATGCTTTTCGATTAATTTTCAGAGTTGGAAGAATAGAAATGAGCTGAAAACTGTTCAAGACATCTTTTACCTCTGCTTTGTGGAGTGGAGTTATCTTTGCAGTTTTCAATAATTGTGGAAATTTACCCATAACTGTGAAAATTTACCAATCCTCAGACCATGATTACACATAAATGCAACTGCCTCTGCAATAGCAGGTGCTGCTGATTTCAAAATCCTTGTCTCAATCATATCAGGTCCTGCTGCTTTAAAAGCCTTGTCTCATTCATGTTGAGTCTTGCTGCTTTAAAAGCCTTGTCTCATTCATATCAAGTCCTGCTGCTTTAAAAGCCTTGTCTCATTCATATCAAGTCCTGCTGCTTTCAAAAGAATTGTCTCAATCATATCAAGTCCTGCTGCTTTAAAAGTCTTGTCTCATTCATATCAAGTAATGCTGCTTTAACAAGCTTTGAGCCTATCATATCAAGCCCTGCTAATTTCAAAATCTTTGAGCCTAATATATCAAGTCCTGCTGTCTTCAAAATCCTTGAACCTATTATACCAAGTCCTACTGATTTAGCAATATCAATGTTTCACAAATATTTTAAAATGAAAGTTAAACTTACTTTAGGAATTTCAAATGTATCATCTTCTTAAAACCTTTCAGCAAAAAAAAACATCTGAGATATGTGATCTGACGCAACTTGAGGTTTTTTAAGGTTCTGAGGCCACACTCACAAAAAAGTCATTTAAAAAAATTAAATTTGTAAGCAGTCACTTGTACACACACCATCAATATTCAGAGATGGATTATCAATCTTGTTCTAGGAATTTCCAGCTCCTAATTCACTGAATAGTCTCCAAATCCTTTTAGGGTTGTTTTTATTTTCACTAATAACTTTCTGATTATCTTTTTTGCAGTTCAAATATTTTTTTAATGCTTTATTTCTCCAAATTTTATACTGTTTGCTACCTGAAGCTTTCAAGTAGTCTCTTGCTTTAATATCATCCAATATTGCTAAGGTAATACAGCTTGGTTGATGATCATGTTTTATTCTATGCATTTTTAATTGTGTGTTGACCGACTACGTTCAAAAACAAGTACATCCATGTAACTAACATATCATTTAATCTGAAATAGTGGGTCCGACAAAAAGGGAATTAGTCGAGAAATCAATGGAGTTTTATCAGCCTTTGACTGCCCATCCTACATTATTATTGGTAGCATATAAGAACATTGTTGTTGTTGTAGGATTTAACACCATTTCTCAGCACAAGATAGGCTATATATGGCTGCCAGTATAACTGTTGGAGGAAGAACCCTGGAAAACCCCAGGAAGAACCACTGACCCACGATAAGCTATTGGCAGGTTTTCTCACATACCCACATTAGCCGAGCCTGAGACTCGAACCCAAGCAGACAGAGGTGAGATGGCAGTAATCCAGAATGGTGAATGCTTTAGACCACTCTGCCACTCAGGGCTCCCCACATAAGAGAATACTGGCTGATTTATTGTATGGCAGTGGCATTCTTCCCAATTTTTAGCTTTAATTTCCTCACTTATTAAACAAATCTCCCTGTTGCTGCCTCCTGTATCTTTTTTTTTCTGGTGGGAAATTGTTGCATCATCCAAATGATTACCCGAATCCAATGAAACTAAACTACTCATATGATTATAATCGTTAGTCATTGAACTCATCAAGACTTTCTGTAAATGGCCCATGCAGACAATGACACCATTTTGTCTCAAGGTTTCAACCTTTCTGAAGGAAAGGCAGAAATGATGGTGATGTGTTGTCTCAATTTATGGATCTAACTGACGGGAATAATTTATGAAATATTTACATCTGTGATACTTCGGAAATGTATCAAGTTTCTGATGGTGGTTTGGAAGGGAAAAACTTTGTTATAGCTCTCAGGCAATCAGGACTAACAACCTTTTGTCTTTTGTGTGGGATGTGCTCCATGTGCTTATGAAACCATAGCTTGAACTGGCCACAAATTCATTGATTATTTTTGTACAAAACTGACAGATAAAATGCTGCCAAATATTTGCAACATTCACAACCCACCCCAGATGTACGAAAATCTCAATTCAGGAAAGGTCAAAGAGAATTTACCCAACCAGCTGATAAATCTGTGCTACTAAAGGAAAATTGCCTTCAAAATGTGAAACTTTACAAACTGCTATATATCTATCCCCCCCCCCACTGACATCATTTATCAATTTTCCACTTAGTAATGCACATCTGTGGAACAACAGTTACTGGTACCACTATGGTCAGAATTTAAAACACAGGAAATATCAGATGAGAAAGCTGTATCCATATGATAATAAATTTGCTATAAACGATTTCTTTATCATAAAAGAAGGAACAGTATTGTAAAGTTACATATGTTGTAACTACATAAACATAGTAGGATGTCTTTACATACAATTCTACCTCAGTGTAACTACATAAACATAGTAGGATGTCTTTACATACAATTCTACCTCAGCGTAACTACATAAACATAGTAGGATGTCTTTCCATACAATTCTACCTCAGCGTAACTACATAAACATAGTAGGATGTCTTTCCATACAATTCTACCTCAGCATAACTACATAAACATAGTAGGATGTCTTTACATACAATTCTACCTCAGCGTAACTACATAAACATAGTAGGATGTCTTTCCATACAATTCTACCTCAGCGTAACTACATAAACATAGTAGGATGTCTTTCCATACAATTCTACCTCAGTGTAACTACATAAACATAGTAGGATGTCTTTCCATACAATTCTACCTCAGTGTAACTACATAAACATAGTAGGATGTCTTTACATACAATTCTACCTCAGTGTAACTACATAAACATAGTAGGATGTCTTTCCATACAATTCTATCTCAGAGTAACTACATAAACATAGTAGGATGTCTTTCCATACAATTCTACCTCAGCGTAACTACATAAACATAGTAGAATGTCTTTACATACAATTCTACCTCAGCGTAACTACATAAACATAGTAGAATGTCTTTACATACAATTCTACCTCAGTGTAACTACATAAACATAACAGTATGTCTTTACATACAATTCTACCTCAGTGTAACTACATAAACATAGTAGGATGTCTTTCCATACAATTCTACTTCAGTGTAACTACATAAACATAGTAGGATGTCTTTACATACAATTCTACTTCAGTGTAACTACATAAACATAGTAGGATGTCTTTACATACAATTCTACTTCAGTGTAACTACATAAACATAGTAGGATGTCTTTACATACAATTCTACCTCAGTGTAACTACATAAACATAATAGGATGTCTTTACATACAATTCTACCTCAGTGTAACTACATAAACATAGTGGTTAGAGAGATGAAAGATGTGAAGAACAAATTAATGATACATCAACAGAATCAGAGAGTTAGATGGATAGAGAGACAGACAGATAGAGTTTACAATCTAGAATGGAGAGTATAGGAAAATTACCCCAGTTATAATCTATAAGAGTCTTTGAGAACTTGAGTTGCTCAATGCCAAATTCGAATCTCTTCTGGCACGGAAGAATCTGTAACTCCATGGTAATAGTTCGACCTCCCAGCTCCTTCACTTCCACACAACATGACACACCCGTACATGTGCTATACAGATAACAGCTGCTGATGTTCGCTAGGGCAGGTAAGTCCACATTCAGGGCACAAAGTCCTGAAATTTATGTTCACAAATTACTGTCTTTATTTTCAGAATGGATAAGCATTGTTATTTGGGATGGGGTAACTGGAGTTGCCACAGAAATGAAGCCCACTTGACAGCTCTGCTTCTGTGGCAACAGTCTGTGTTTGTTTCAAGCACTGCATCCACAAATAAAATGTTGGTCACAGTTCGCATTGCTATATGCTGCCAATTTCTTTCTTAAAGAAAGTGAGCATGGGTAGTAACAGTTAGTCAAATCAACCACTGTAGGTCCTCAAGTTATTAGAGCTCTCTATAGGCCTTTGACAATGCGAGTCCAGAATCCTTGGGAGACACATATAAAAAAAAGCAAGGAGTTCTGGTGAAAAGCGTTAATTAATGCGTATAAAATCATTACACTGAAGCAAAGCTTTGTAATAGCAGATCTTATTATATACTCAATTTTTTTCCTCGTTAACTTTACATTGTCAGAATCGTTCAGTATTTTACAATATTGCACTCACGCACACTTCATATTGCACTCATGTGTGCCCAACAGTATATTAGGAACTACTTTGTAAACAAATCATGTACTCATATAATAGGTGCTTTACACTTTGGTTGGTTAAATTTGTTTCTGAATGAACTAAAGCAGATGTTTCATGGACTGCCATATACCAGCTGCTAAGCCACATTCCATGTTAACTTTTTTGATACAATGTTTAGAATTTAAGCTAGCTACAGAGACCAGACAAGGTCCTTGCAAATAACATGCAAGTGACAAGGCATAAACTGTCTTCTTTAGCTGGTAATAAGAATGGCAAAAAATATACTTACGGTTTTGCATCCTGAAGTTCCTCATAATGTACTTTCTTAGTTCTGTAAATCTAAATTACATGAGCCATGTCATGGGTTCTTAAGCTTGATTACACATTTTGAAATAGTATTGTAATTTCGACTATACTCCAAGTGCAATTAAATCCTCCTTACTGCACTCAAAATGAAATAAACATTATATTCCATGGCGTTTTGTTGATAACTGCAATTGAAAGACTTCATATTTTTCCCACATTACAATTTCAAACATTCAATGACAGAACAGACACATACTTGCAGATGTCAACATGCTGTTGAAATCCAATGTACTTCATGTAGAATTGGCACAGATAAATCCAGTCCATAATCACAAAATTTCATAGAATCAACATAAATACCAAAATCTATTCATTCTCGTTCAAATGGAAATGTTGTTGCAATGCGCATTCATTCACAATATGACTCCAAATTTCAATCTTAAGTAGACCAAAATCCCATTTTCTTTCGAAAGTTATGTCTAGTGCGTGACTAAGTTCAAATTTATCTGGGTGGAGTTATGTGCGCATTAATAACACACTTCAGTATTTAGTTTGGAATACAGCATAGATTCAGTTACTTTGTTTCTTGTAGTGTATTTTTGTTTATATAATTAAACCTTAGGTAGAAATAAGAAAATGATCATATAATAAAAAGGTTACTGCATTTATATGGGAAAATATGAACATAATTGAATTTACATAAAAATGCAATTAGAGCCATTACATCAACAAATGTAAAAAAAAACAACTGCAGAGTATTTCTCAGCAAATGTTACTCTCATTTTATTTCATTCAAATAAAAATTGTGACTCAGTGACGATGTCATGACATCATTAGCAGTTTTTAGAATAATTTCATGGCTAGTAATTAGTGAAAATTGTCATAAAAGGAATCTTATTCTGGATTATCATGCTATAGGGCCTTTGACCATGGAAATTTAGTGCCAGCCCATCAAATAGAGTACCTTCAAGACCTGTTTGTCTTGTGCTTTAGACATAAACATACAAGGCAAGTTAGTAGGTGTGTGTGCAAAATCACATACTATAAACATCTTTGTATTGAAGTTATAAATAGGTTATGGGAAGATTGCAGGGCTAAACATGCTATTTATGCGGAAGAATGCAAAGAAGACTGAAAATGGCTGGCCATGGTTGGTTGATACTGATAAGGAAAACTGTAGTTAAGAGAGAATTGTAGTTTATTTTTTACTTTGGACCATTCAGCACTGTTGTGCTTAGCTGCCTTAAAATTATTGCATACATACCATATTAGACCAAAACACATCCTTTTGGTCTCAGAGGAATGTTTGAGATACTTCACTCATGAATTGTGACAGTTTTGAGCACCTACTGCAATCACATATTATTTACAACTAAAATCTTCATGTATGGATCTTTTATATTATATAAAAGCACTGTCATATGCAACTACCAAAGAATGCAAGTAGCAACCAGGATTTTTATGGAAATATGTTTCATCCCATCTATGAATGACCACATTACAAAACCAGGTAAAAACACTACTGATTTGTATTTTTTTGTTGTGAAAATAATTTCATTGAAAGAATAATGATTTTTTTAAGCATACATTAAATTTTTAAAAACTTGGATAAGAAAGCAAAATTTTTAAGAACATTATGTTTCTCTAATAATACTTACCAGATCACATTAATGTTAGGGATATAAGCCTATTATATCCCAAATCCAGCCCTGCTAAAAAAAAAACAGTGACTGTCTTTCCCATCTATGTCATATAGACAAAAGTCAATGACTATTGCCCATATTACCTCTCCTTGCCACCACCAGGTGTTGCTAGTATTTAAGCTGAGCAATATGTGAACATGGATGCCTGCATGTTAGGGTGGATGGGAGGGTTTGTAAGTACACCACTGCCTTGATAACTTGCGCCCTGATAACTTGCAAACCCACTTATAATGCGGGATCAGGCATGGATCCCTTTTTTTAAACCAGAAAATACCCCAAAAATTGATCCCTATGTGTGGAACTTGAAGAAAAGCGTGATTTAAATTGGCAACAGAAACTTTGATACATCACTCATTTTATTGTCGCAAATGGTAGATAGGACCTGTAAATTTTAATCAACATTATGAAATATCAAATTTAAAAATAGGTCTTAGAAGTTTTTACATTTTCTTTCCAAACGACATTCCTAGTACACCACAATTAACGATATGTAAGGAAATTTTTATCAATGAAAATGTCCCTCACTCCTAGTGGAGGCAGTACTTCAATAAATAAATACAAATTAAATAAAAAAAATTTATCAATGGAAATTTGTGTTCTAGTTCTATCTTCAAGTTCCTTTTAAGTGTAATTGTCATAAATGCAATGTGTCCTCACTTATAGTGCAGTCTATGTTTGTGGACCCAGTTGTGCACGAGTTATTAAAGGAGAGGTGTAATGTGATTGGGTAAGTTTGTCTATACAAAGCTAAATCACCGAGATAAAAGCTTGAGAAGGTTGACTCTGCATGCCAGCCAACTGCTTCCATGTTTCAGATCAAAACACTGCATAAGGCTCGTTGAGGTGACTCTGATTTTGTGAGACTTTAGTGTATGCAGGGTGCATAATCCACCTCAGCCATGTAGAAGGGGCATGAGGAGTAACATCCTGCTTTCTAACTTTCACTGGAAGAAAAAGTTGTTTGCATGTACCACAAGTTGCCTCTGTGTTTTAAGTAGTGCTTCAATGTGCTAACAGTCTTGAATGGCTGCTGCTCTTGCCTTGTTTATCGAGGGGAGTGAGCATATGACAACTCTTTGATTGCCAACTGATGGCTAACTAAATTTGGATACAAAGCCTGGTTGAGTCAAGAGGGCCACTGAGCCATCTGATCTGAAGATAGTTCAGGTCAAGTGAAGGGCATGTAATTCACTCACCCTGAAGATGAGGCAAAGGCTATCAGGAAACAAAACAAAACAAGTTTCTAGAATCATTTAGTATTTCTAACTTGGTAACTTCTGGATTAATTTTGGTACCAAAACCTTGGGAGGGTAAGTGAAGGCCCAGAACCCTTCCTGACTGATTGACAGTGTGTCCAAGGCCCAAGTGTCCAGGTCTGGAACTGGCAAGACAAAGATGAGCCGTCTGTGGTTCCACCTTGTTGCAGAAGGTCTATCATCGGATGCACCCAAAGTGCACAAATGTGAAGACTAATAGATGGAGAGACCATTCTGTGTGAATGACCTCACCCTTCCTGGATAGAGCGTTGGCCAGGAATATGTCAGATTTGTGCATTGATGTTGAGTTCTTCACACCAACACAAAAACTACCAAATCAAAATACACAGGTTGGGTGATTTGGTGCCTACCGGTTAAAGGAGGTAGATCACCACTACAAAGTCGTCTAACACAATGAGGACCATTTCCCTTGAGAGATGATTCTTCATAATGGTAGACATTGATGACAGCCTTCATTTCTGGAAGGTTCATGTGGCCAATCTCCTGGCTCCCATTTGCTGCTGACTGCAGCAAAGTTTGGTAACAGATGGGCACCTCAACTGTATGTACTGGTATCAGTACATACTGTCATTTCCACTTGGAGCTTTTGCAGAGGGACCCCGGACATCAGCAAACTCTGGTTGTGCCACTGACACAGTAATGATTGTATGTCAGGCGTGATCATAACCTGTTGATTGAGACCACAGAATGGGTGCCACTTATCTAGCAATATCATCTGTAAGGGGAATCAAGTCCACTGATGCATTGAATAAACCAAGGAGTAACAAGAATTCTCTCACTGAAATTAATGTACTGTTGGAGATGGATTCAACCAGTTCTATGATCCAGGTTATGTGATTGATGGGATGCCATAGTGATTGAGATTGGTGAGAAATTCCATATTCAGGGTACAAAACACTGGGATGAATGAAGATTGGCTTTGGCCCATTTCACAATAAAGTCTAGGCAATGTAAAAGTGAAAGGAGATCATTCCTGCTTTGGAGTAGAATCAAACTTATGTTTTTGGGGGGTTGTCATCCAAGTACATTGCCATAGCTGTAGATGAAGATGACCCAAACAGCATTAGGACATAATCCATAATCTTGTTAACAGCCTTTAGGACTGACATTGAGGTCAAAGGTAGGACTCTGAACTGATATACCTTGTCATGGTAAGCAAACCGAAGGAATATCCATTATGCTGGGTGGATAATGCTTTGTTCAGGTCGAGCAGACATGATCAAGTGCCAGCTGGTAGAAGCAGTCAATGTACTGGTCATGGACTGAAGCATCACTTTGTCGATTACCAAGCAATTCGGGCTGTCATCTCTGTGTCAGAAAATGGGAAATGATACAAAGTCAAGTATAGAGGAAGTGGCAATCAAATTCTTAACTAGCTTGGAAGTGGCAGTAAACACATTTGTGTCCGCTTTATAGAACAGTGGCTGGGACATGTATACTGATGGCAGATTTTTATCTATTGCTGGGATTTTTGTACAGAAGGCATCTGAATGTGTCTTGTATCAATATGAAAATTTTGCTGGTACTTGGCTTTCTGAAAAGAAAGTCTTGGCATTACCTCGATCACAAATGGGACCAGATAGATGGCCATTAATCCCCTTTATCTTAGTATATTTAGGAAGTATGTTTCTTCCTCATCGTTATCATCTACCAATGCCTTAGCCTTATAGTTTGTTGGCTACAGTAGAGGGTGAGGGTGAAGCCAGCAACAGCCTATAAATCTCTTCAATGGCCAACAAACACTAAACTATGTTCTTTCCATGGTAGGATCAGAGTATGGTTGCTTTGGAGGCTCATCATGATCACTGGACTGAGGGTCTTGGTATGGTCACTTTGCATGTCCAGGTAGACCATAACAGGCTGCAAAGATGATGATATCCCATCATCTCTGACCAGTTCATGGGCTTTGCCTAAAAGATACACCATGAACATTGGT
Organism: Sinohyriopsis cumingii; assembly: GCA_028554795.2. Taxonomy (NCBI): domain Eukaryota; kingdom Metazoa; phylum Mollusca; class Bivalvia; order Unionida; family Unionidae; genus Sinohyriopsis; species Sinohyriopsis cumingii. Next base: position 86,897,557 of record CM068838.1, read on the forward strand.
ATGGCAGGGCCCACTGGCCAAATGCGTCATGCCTGCATGGACGGCTGGCTTGCTGGGCAAAAAAACAGCATGGATGCCAGCTATATAAAATCCTATTCTTATTCACCAGTTACGAAGACAGATTTATGAATAAGATCGCCATATAATGTAGCTGGTCAGACCATTCTCTCAATCAAGTCCCAAATTGGGATGACTGGATGGCTCAGGATGAGAAATACAGTGTTGGATCCTATGGATCCATTAAAAACACCATGTGTCCTGACTTACTGGCCCTAAGGCCATGCCCGGACATGTGGGAGGACTTATGCCCACTGGGTTGCCTACAACTGGGGGAACATTCCCTGAACGCATCAGAAAATCCTACCAGAGTCAATGATCAAACTACACAATAACTCCAAATTTGGCAGTGGATGCTGTATAATTTCCTTAGAAAAGGCTTGTAATGTTCAGGAGGTAATTCAGTGCATGTTTCAACATGACAGCAAAGTTTACGAACTAGCAACACCTGGAGGTGGCAAGGGGAGGCAATGTATGAGCAAAAGTTATTGCCCTTTGTCTATATGAAACAGACAGGGAAGAATGATTTTCATTTTTTAGAAGAACTGGCTTCTAAAGATAGTAGGCTTATATTCCTAACAGTAGCGTGATCAGGGAATATATTTGAAGGAAAACGTTGGAAGTTTCAACAATGTGAATTCTGTACTAGTTATACACTGGCAATTATAAAGATGTCAGAGCTAGATTAACCCAAGTATAATTATGTAGCAGTTACACCTAGCCAGCAATGGCAGCAGTCAGTGGGCCGCTCTTCAGAAATGCCAACCCATACCAATATGGTAATTGTGCCATTCTTCCAAATATGCCAACCCTTAACAATGTGGTTTGTGTGCCAGTCTTCTAAATATGCCAACCCTTACCAATGCGAAGTAGCTTAAAAAAATTGGAATCTTAACATAATAAGTGGTCCAAGTGGGCATGATATTGCTCACCTGGCTTGCATAACATGACCGCTTCCTCCAGTGTTGATGTCTTGTGTGTCTTGGAATTTCTCCAACATATTGCTTTGTAGAAGTATAATCCTCACTGATAGTTCATTCTGACAACTTGCTTCATCTTTTTGGGGTGAATGAGGGTGCTAAGCTGATGTGATTTTGGATTGTACTATTTACTTGTTTTTGTGAAACAAGTGCTTAGGAAGGCTTTTAGAAAAGAATTAACAATCAGACATCACAAGGGTTTTAGTGACCTGGATGCCAATGTTAGGCTTTTCTTCACCTGCAATTTTTTTGTGTCTAATTAGACATTCAGGATGTGATAAATGTGATCCTAAAGGCATATTCTGAGGTTAAAAACTGGAATGGTTCTGCCAAAATATGAATATCTGGCATCTTTGCATTATTATGTGCAACCTGTTAAAGTTTGAATGAGGTGTAGGCAGTGTCAGTGATCTGTTAAAGTTCATCCTCAGAAGATATCCGAGATATATTCATTTGGATCTGAACACAGTTGAAATTACACACTGGCTAAGCACTCCTGTAGTAAAATGTTTAATTGACTTATTTGAGTTCAAATAGTTTCTAATAAATGACAATGATTTTCTCTAGGTTCTCCAGTTTCCCCCATCTTTCCATAACCACTTTATCTCAATGTCTGACTCATCAAAAGTATATTACATAGTGGATCTTATAGTTACTGAAATATATGAAATGAGCTCAGTTAAATCACATCACAAGATGACTGCAGCATGTGACATATTGTAGTATTCAACCGCGTCACATAAATCTTGTGTATAATTAACACAAGTTCAAGATGCTTTCTGTCACATTATGTTAACATTCATTGACATTATTACATGATGATGTTAAGTGTTACGTCACCGTACAACATGATTTTGTTGACATTACAAATTGTGTGACTCAAAATGTTTAGTGGTACAAGCTGTTAGTACTAATTGTGCAATTAACAGACAATAATTATATTTAAAATGATTACACACCTGTGTCCCAACCCCAAACTGAACTGCTTAGGTAAGGAGCCACTTTTCTCAAACACTGATTGCTCTGCATATATTGTAATATCCCCAGGGTGGCAAACAGTTTGTCCTGAAGCATGTTAATAACAGGGCTTTGAAGGCTTAGTTCATTCTCAGCCTTAAATCCAGCAAGGGTGAAGTCTGGAAAAAAACAAAAATAGCCATGGAAATTTTGATAAAATATGAAAAATATGTCAACAGAGAACTACTATTACAAATAAATCTAGCATATTTACGTTTCTAAATACTGATGAAGACCATTTATGGCATTAGCACACAGTCACCAAATCACCGAGAGCTTGATAGGACAATAAAAAAATATAGTGGTTTTCAATATCCCTTGCGTCTGAAAAATGTTAAAGGTGGGAATCTGTAAATTTACTTCATGTAGAAAGATTCATTTTCTTGATGATTTTGTAAATCTAATTCCACAGAACATTTCCTGAAAGGCATTTTATATCCACGCACTTCTGAGCAGGGTTATTTTCTCCTACCTTCTTGTATGAAAGGTGCATCATAAACACAAGGCACTATGGGAAGTAACGTGTCCTTGAAAACAGGTACATCAAAGGCACAAGTTGGAGCTGAAGCCTCAAGGCACACAGACATATTCAAGGTCATCCTGTAGTAGCCATTGGAACTATAATCCTGCAAGATGAATCTGCAAAACAAATGTTCATGCTTTGCTTAATCAAACATTTTTTACTCTCTAATAAACTAGCATTCTTCCATATTGAAAGTTACACAGCAAAGAGATTATCCCAGCTACAGAGGTCAACATTTTAAAGCTTGCCAGTATAACATTACCTTCTGATAATGCAGGCATGGTCATGGTTCCCATCAAATTAGTCACATTATATCACTGATATGGAATTTAGTTAACTTTTAGTCCTTGGCACATATCAACCTATTATAATGTAACTTCACAACAATAAAAACTATATTTTAAAGCAATTAATATTTTTTAACCTTTTGCTTTTTTACACATTTTACATAATTTTAACATATTTATATTTTATCTTTTACCTTGTACTTCATATATACATTTATTTGGAAAGGTTTATCTTCTTAAAATTTTTAATTTTTTAAAATATATATTTGTATCTTTAGAATTTAATTTTTAATTGGCATCATATATGCTAGTATAGTGCTAATGTACCATTAAACTCAAATACATATATGCACACATACAATATAACTGTATTTTAGTGCACTTTCAAGGTACAGTGTTATTATACAGTGTTATTACAGCTTACTTTGACACATGGTTCCCTCCCTTAAAAAGTGGATCCCCTTTTTGGCTTCAATGTATTGTTATGTATATATTTACTTTTTGTAACTCCTGGTACATGATTTTATTTAATTTTAACTATATTCATGGCTATAATGTGTACAGACTATATTTAGTCCAGTCTGGCCTATGTGACTTGAGTATAATATTGCACAGGACTTATAAATAGATGTTTATGTACGTGTTGACAATTAGTAATAATCTTAATAATAAGACTTAAAATGGGATCTATTGCATAGTTTCTCATTGACTGATGGAATATTGATGTTTCCAAAATAATTCTGCAGAAGTACAGTTGTAATATATGGTGTATATAAGTAATCAAATTCACATTCCAATTTTTGGAGTCATTCACACTTATTGTGTTCCTGTTGGAAGACTGCAAATGTATTTTATGTAGTAGCTGGATATTTTTTGACAGGAGAAACATTTGGAAATAAAAAGTGCTCATAATTTGGTCTATAATATTATTCTGGAACAGTTATAAATTATTCCAGAGAATTATGGACCATGCCATCTTGACATCGCATGGTTTTTGGAAGACCCCTACATTTCTGGTACTGAAGTTTAAAAGGAATTTTTCATTATATCAGGACTTTCACAGACTCTCAAAGGGATTAGTTTGGACTTAATTCAAAATACTGCAAGTTCCTCTCATATTTTTTCATTTATAACTTTGAAATTAAATTCTTTTTGTTTTATAAGCTTATTGGTTTTTGACTTTTTCTGTTACTGAAGTTTGTGACCATGGAGTCATAACAGTATGATGTAATTTAGTTGCTAATTACTATAAAACAAACCCTGATTTTAACACATTTCTATTTGTAAGAAATGAAAACTATGGATTAGTTGTTTGGTTTTAAAACATCAGCACACACAAGGTCATCAAGTGCTTAAACAGTTGATATAGAGAGTTCTTGCGTGAAGTCAACAAGAATATCAGTAGCCATCTTGGTAGACAACTGCTACAGTGACAGCGTGTACATTAAGCCAGTAAGCCTAAACACAGTGCCTTCCTTTTGTGCAGTATTTAATTGTACAAACAGACATGACAGAGATAAAAGGTCATTTTATAAATTGTCTAAGTTGACAGAGCATCAAGGGGATAAAACTAACTTTTGGAACAAAGACTAAATAAATGGCTTGCTAACTTCGCAAGGGATGATCTCAAACCAACAAACTACGATCATATAAGAATCTGCTCAGACCATTTTATCACTGGTTATTACAAATCTAAATGTCAAATTCTACATGCATCTTACTAGCTTCAATTCAGGAACTGATTAGGAAAATTAATTATTCTCTCATGTCATTTGTTTAGGCTAGAATAAACAGTAACACAAGAAAGAGTGAAAACAACATGCTTTGAAAAAGATACAATAATTTATTTCCCTGGAAAAATTCTGTAAAAATGAAAAAATATCAACTTGCAGTTTTATACAATCAAGTCAAAAAATAATCCAAAGATAATCCAATAAAATTTTAGTTGTCCTAATAACAAAATGTTCAAATGATTTCAAGTTTGAATCCAGACGAAGAATTCAAGATGGAGGATGATGACATATGCAGCAATCCATAGTGTTGAAGTCTACAGTTCCTTGTAGAAACAAGAATTATCACTCCGGTTTCTGATAGCTGAATACATTTTTATATAAAGAACTGTTCTTGTTCCACAATATTACATGAACACATGTATTTTCCAGAAAAATAATGGAATTAATCCTTCTGAATCCAAGTAATTTGAAATAACTCCAAACCAAGTAATCTGAAATAACTCCAAACAGCATAACATACAACAGTTTAACAGAAAAGCTTCTACTGAGACTAATTCTCCAAAACATGGGTTATATGGTCTTTCAAAACGTAAACAATGGGTCATGTGATCATGTTCTGGAAAGTTATAGAAGCAAGTACTTGTTACAGATCACGTTTATCCAGTGTGACCCTGATGAAAACCAATCATTTTTACTCTAAAAAATAAAAATTAAAACAACTGTTTACATCTTAAAGACAAAGTCCCATCATGACCTTGGAAACAACCAATCATTTTAAAATAAAACAGAACTTGTTTACGAAGGTTGCTACAAATTCTAAAACAAGGTCAGAATTTAGATCAACATCTGGTGTTTATAAACTAACAGTCAAGGTCAAGCTATTTTCTAAAAAAAGTGAGACCATGTTATAATGAAGTAACCGATATATCAATAATTACTACCAAATACAGAAATGAGATTCATGACCCAGTGACTAAATGTCAATAATATAATAAAAGTACAAGTTAACATTCCTAAAATTTGAACAGACTGAAGATTGCCTTATAAAAGGAACTATATTATAATCAAGGAACTTAAAATAAGGGAGTGCTTAATTATTAACCTTATTCAGACGTATTTTTAAAAAGAAAATTTATATAAATCAAAACCTTCAGTTTTGTTTTACTATATAAAAAATAGAGAATTTTTATACCATTAAGAACTTGAATTGAATATTGTAGGTTTCACAGCTTTAAAATCTCTATACAGTTATTATCAACAGCAAAAGTAACTTTATAAAAATATGTACAATATCTGAATGCAATGAGAGCTAACTTACTGAATCCTAAGAATTCCTTGCAAGTAATACTGGTGTATCTTGTTGAAGTCAAAGTCCATTAGGGGCACAGTATATGTCAGCTTTTCCAGGGAGATGGTTAGTTCTGCTTTACAGAAATTTATGTCAACTGCAGCATAGAGGGAGCTGGAGATATCTTCCACATTAAAACAGCATTTGGCTGCAGTGCAGTAACTTGGTATTGTACAACTCAAAGGAGATGAACTTATGTCAGGCAGCTCAATTGGAAGAGAACATTCTGAAATTCACAATGTACATACACATTATGTTTCAATTGACAAGCAAACATAAATAATATGACTGTTTAAAAGATCATTAATTCTACAGTCTTAAACTGAAAATACTTAACATGAGTGAAAATGTATTACCAACTCCATGCTTTTCAAAAAGGTCATTGGTCATGGTGCTATATCTGCTTGACTGTCAGAATCTGTGTACATGCCAGAGTAATGTCATGCAACTCCTTCTATACCATTTAAGATAAGGACTCTTGACTGTCAGAATCTGTGTACATGCCAGAGTAACGTCATGCAACTCCTTCTATACTATTTAAGACAATGACTCTTCACTGTCAGAATCTGTGTACATGCCAGAGTAATGTCATGCAACTCCTTATATACCACTTAAGATAAAGACTTTGAACTTTGGGAATATAACTGGGTGTGGATGGTAGATGTCCGCAATGGATTTGTAATTTGGATCCATCAAATAGTAGTAGTAGTACACAAGCATTGCTGGGTGATTAGGGGTCATTTGTTGGGGTGCAAGAGTAATGAGAAATGAGAAAAAGTGGTAATAATGTTGCTTTATCGCAGACTTCCATTCATACATCCGACATCTCCAGCAATTGCTAGAGTCCATCTCATTTACGACTCACAGCCAGCACCTGCAGAACTCATGCAAGGAAGGCAACATTTCCTGGATTTAAAAGAAAGGATCAAGTAAGATTTGATCTCATATCTTAAATTTATATATTTGTTAACTTTTAGAATAAAAGACTTGGACATGCTTTATTAGGCACTGATGCTCTGTCAAGAAAGGTTTCAAAGTGTACAAGCTAAGGTTTGTCTTGAGAAATGATCCGTGATTGTACCTTTCTGTACTGTACTTGATGATGCTATTAATTTTGTATTTCATATATTTCTTGGGGAAATGTGAATCAGGCAAACAATTCTCAATATTTTTTATGTCACACATCTCCAGAAACTTGTTTACAACAGGTGTGTATGATTCTTCTAAATTAAATGACAAAAAAATTAATTTGAAAAAAATATTACTCCCATTAAAGAGAACAACACATCATTCTAAGTAAATCATTAAACCAAACATAATTTTAGCAAATATACTGTGGATGTGCTACATTCAGAAATATTTGCAGATATCTGAACCAAACATATAAGGATTGACACTAATTATTACATTTTCTTTTTGTTTTTGGACATGGTACATTTTTTAACACAAATATTGTTTGCCAAAATAATTTTTTCATGCCCTGTAATTTTCAGACATTTTAAAAGAAATAATTTTATATATGCATGTATGTTTTCATTGACACATTTAGAATTAAGTTTAATTAGAGTAATGGCTGTTCCAGTAAAACATACCTAGGACCCAGGGAAGGCACTTTTGATGTGTCATACTCACCCATAGATGCAATTTATAATTTTTTTATCATTTTAATAAGAACTCTATGAAACCAAAGTACCCTGGCATATATTTTTCTGGGTACCATGTATGTTTAAATGGAACAGCCCAAATAGTTTATTAAAACAAACAAAATTAAAACGAACAGAATCCTTATTTTTATGTCTTATTGCTATAAATCAGTAATGGAATGTAATTAAATTTTGTAATTAGTCTAAATGTTTCATTACCAGACCTCACAAACTTGGACCAGGATCAGTTGGTTCATTAGTAATATTCAGAACTGACCTTGTGCTTTCCCACCTGCTACAACATACACTGTCTGGACAGTTACAAATCAAAGTTCATCCTGTCATAAATATTTTCACTTTCTGAAATTCAATGACAACTCCGAGGTGAATCTGAGGTGTGTGCGTGTATATATATATATATATATATATATATATATACACACACATATACACACACACACACACAATACCAGTAATACTATCATATAGGTAAGAGAATTTTGAATTTGTACTCTGCAGAGATTCAAATCCAGGTCCGTGGGTAAACAGCACCCATCACATTGCCTGCACACATTAGTCCAAATTCCATCACAACTAAGCAAACATCACCAAAAAATGATGCTGCTGAGTCAGTATAACATGCACTTGTGACCTAATTATTTCTCATCTCATTTATCTACAGTCATTCTGGATTCCTATGAAAGGTACCATGGTAAATATACACCAGACAGAATGGAAACTGCTTTCCATTCTGTCTGGTTTTATATTTATAATTCTCTCTCTCTCTCTCTCTCTCTATATATATATATATATATATATATATATGCAACTTTTCCTGGACAGTATAACAGGAGATTAAAACATGGTGGATGTTTTGCTTCACACATTTAGTTATGTTGTAAAATATACTTCCATTTTCTTATCAATTGAAATAAATCTGAACAACCTCGGCAAGTAAGGTCAGATTTCATTCATTAATGTACCTGTTAAGTGTGATTATTTAAGGGTTAGTCAAATACTTTATTTGTGGTTTTGATTTTCAAGGTGTGCATTAGATTGGTACCATTTTCATTTATGACCAACAAAACATAAAAAAAGTCTTCTGGTGAAAGCACCATTGATATGACCATCCATTCAGGAGTGGTAACAACTGCAAGCATTTCAAGAGGGCTGCTGTGAAAATAAAAAGTTAATGTGACTTTCTATTCATGAAGAGCAGAGGTAACTATTTTCAATATGGCTGCTGTGATGGCCACACTGGATAACAGATCAGCACCATTTCCATTTAGGACAACTAGTCATCACAAGAAGTCATTTTATTTTCAACATCTGTTCAAAAGAAGCATCTAGAACAAGATTTTCTAGATGGATACCAAAGCATCCATACCAAATGTCTGAATGACACAATTTTTTTTAGAACTCATTGCATAACACAATAAGTCTTTCAGTGAAAAATCCAAGTTGATATGATATCAATTCAGGAAAAATAGGAGTTTCAAGGTTGGCGGTCTGATCAGTACCATTGTCAATAGGACCAACTAGACATCATAATAAAGATTTTATTGAAAACGCCATGTCAATATGAAAATCTGTTAATGAGAAGTACCCATGACATTTGACACCAATATCATTTATGACCAACCCGATACCATAAGAAGTCTTTCAGTAAAAAACTAATAGGGTAAGTAAATCCAGAAGAAGTAGCTAATAAAAAGATTTTCAAGATGGTCACCATAGTGGCCATATTGTACATCCGACTGTTATCATTTTCATATAATGAGACAAGCTAGAAGACTTTTCATGAAAACCTTATGCTAACTGATAGCCATCCATTTAAAAGAGGTAGTGATAATATGAGAAGTAAAGCTTAAACTGATAAGGCCACCTTTATTCCACCCCAAGCTGGTAGCATTACAGGGGCTATCTAATACATAGGGTGCAACTCCCAGATATTGCATCAAATAGGTCACATCAAGATCGGTCAGCTGCCCTCGGGTTACTCTATTCTCTGTCAGCCAGGTTGTCAGTGAAATGCCTGAAATTAAAAAATGTACATAATAGTCATAAACTTCAAAAGAGGAAGTAAATGTGCTGAGAAGAAAAATGATTGGCTGGACACACAAGAATTCTGCACTACTCTTGATTGTTTCTGATTTCCACATGATATTCTCTAAAATTCCAATTTCTTTTCTAGCTGTTTTATTTTTGTGGATGCTAATATATTTCTTTGTTTAAATATGATTCTTATGTTCAGAGTAATGTAAAGACACAGGATTTATTTGTTACTTTCTTAAACATTGTGACTTTTCTTTTTGATTTTTTTTTAGCCTGATACATGCATGTAGATTGGCAGACAGTTGAGGACCTCAAGGGAGACAAGAAACATTCATGCTCTAACTGAGGTACTCTCATTACCTAAAGATATCTATTATTATTATTATTATTATTATACCCCTCTCCATAATGTTCCAAGGGCATTATAATAAAAGATACATGAATGTAGAGATATAATGCTACATACTGCTATTGATGAATGTGCTGTTGACAGTGCAAGGAAGCTTATTCAGCAGGGCATTCTGGAAGATTGGTGTTGTCATGGTGCAGTTGGCCTGGTAATCCAAACACACACTGACCTTCAGGCTCACTATATACTGTCTTGTAGCTGCCAGGTCAAGGATATTGAATCTGAAATATTTACTCACAGTCCAAAAAGGTGACCTTCTCATCATGGTTGAGTAGAAATGTAAACCAATTTCAGCAAATTGACCAGTTATCACCAATTCACAATTTTTCATGGAGTACCAAATTTCTTGTCTGGATTATAACCTTCTCACAAAACTTGGATGCTTAATAAACAATGAGCTGTGGAAAAATTAGAATATTGTGTCTTTCCAAGAATTTAAACACAAAAAAATCCACTTTTCACCCAATAACAAAGTTGCATACCAATGACAATAAATTTATTCTGGTTATATGAACTTGTACCATACATGAAATCATACATATACAGCATCAAAAATCTTTCTCCCTTCACAGATATATGCATGCACACATAATGAATGAATAGTAGGTCACAAAGGCACACACACACACACACACACACAATAAATGAATAGTAGGTCACACTGACCTATAAATGATTTGCTTTTCAAAGATGTGATAAGTCTAATCAATGGAAAGAAAAAAAAAATGAAAAAATCAGATACATGTTAAAGTAACTGGAAATTATGGAATACATACAAAATCCTCTACATTATTACATGCTTATTTTATTGTTGGTTAACTTGGCATTGTCAAAATCATTCAATATTTTACAATACTGAACTTGTGTGCAACTTCATATTGCACTCATAAAGAAACTACTTTCTATTGTAAACAAACAATGGATGCAGGTTCAAGCACTTTTGATTCGTAAGCAAATCATGTACACTCAAGTATTAGGCAGTTCATGTTTTGGTTTATTAAATTTGTTTCTGAATAAACTAAAGCATATGTTTCGTGGACTGCCACAAAGCAGCTGCTTTGCCACATTCCATGTTTACTTCTGATACAATGTTTCAGATTTAGGCAGGTGATAGATGCCAGATTTCATAAAATTACTGGGTTCCTACAATAAACATGCAAGTGACAAGGCAAAAACTGTCTTCTTTAGATAGCAATAAAAATGGCCAAAAATATACTTACTATTATACATCTGGAAATTTCATCAACATGTATTTTCTTAGTTCATGAACCTTGTCATGGGTTCTCAAGCTTGATTACATATTTCAAAATTGTATTGTAATTTTGACTATATTCCAAGTGCAATTAAATCCTCCTCACTACATTAAAAATGAAATAAACATTATATTCCAAAGTGTCTTTTTGATAATTGCAATTGAAAGACTTCATATATTTCCCACATTATGGTTTTAACATCTAATGACAGAACAGAAACACACTTGCAGATGTCAACATGCTGGTCCGTCGCTGATGAAATCCAATGTACTTCATGTAGAATTGGTATAGATAAAACCAGTGCATAATCACAAAATTTCGTAGAAACAACAAAAATTGAAAAATCTATTCATTCCAAATCAAAAGGAAAAGTTGTTGCAATGCACCTTCATTCACAATATGACTCCAAATTTCAATTTTAAGTAGACCAAAATGTCATTTTCTTTCGAAAGATACGTCTAGCGTGTGACTAATTCAAATTTATCTGGGCAGAGTTATGTGCGCATTATAATATTGTTGCTGTGTAATAATGAATTTGCATTAGGTAGAATAAGTAAAAGAGCATATAATAAAATGGCTACTGCATTTGTATGGGAAAATATGAACTCGTTTTGTCAGATGAATATACTGCACTCCCAAGGTCATGCAGTATTTCCATCTGAAAAACTCATTCATATTTTCCCATACAAATGCAGTAACCTATAAATAAAACATATGCATGATACATACTCCATCTTGACTAGTCCTTCCAAATCAAGAGTCTTCATTACTCCTAAAAATGAAAAGAAAAATTTAAAGGACAATACATACCAATTATAAATTTAGGTGAACTTAAAATATTTTCAATGTAAGCATGATAAAGGGCCCATGTCTTTACAATATGCTTAGTACAGCCAAAAATAGATGAAAACAAGGTTTTGGGAGAGCCCCGAATTCTGGGACCATAATTCCTTAAATAAATAATGATGTTGAATATGGGAATGCAACTCATTCAAGGTATCTCAAGACAATGGTGCATGATGATTTTAGCTGAAATCCAACATTCCTTCTACAGCTATGTAATGGAAACCAACGCTCGAAGGACAGGCAATCAGGAATCATAACTCATATAAATGATAGTGTGGAATTCTGGAATTAGACACATTAAAACTTTTAGCAATACAAAGGTGCATCTCAACTTTTTTGTGAAATCCAACTTGCACTGATATAGTAAGGTTACAGAAACATCTCAAGTCAGAATGACACACAATCATGGGCCATACTTCCAGTAAGTAATGTTATGGAACAATAGAAATTATACTCATTTAAAGTCTGATAAAAATAACAATGCATATCAATTTTTGCTGAAAACTTAAAATTCGTATTAAAATTCTCCTATGGAAAACAAAGCCAGAAAAGGCAATCAGGTGGAGTAAGTCTTGCAAATGATGTCACAGAAGGTTTATAATCAAACTCATTCAGTGTCTCATTAATATAAAGCAGCATACCAAATTCTGTTTAAGTCCAAAATTGATATAGACAATTTGTGTTGCAGAAACCTGTTATAAGGACAGGAAATCTGGAGCCATAACTCTTCTAATGATGTTATAAATGGATAGAAATTAGTCATTTAAGGTCTCATCAATAGAAAGTCACATTCCAAGTTTGGTTGACATGCAAACATCCCCAGCAAAAGTTATGCTCTAGAAACTAAAGTCACATGGATGGATAGTCAATCAAGAGGCCATTTCTCCTCTTAATAATATACATACATGCCAAGTTTGCTGGGACCTAAATAGGGAGATCAGTGTTCATAATCTGGGAGATTGGGTCCCAATCAGGGAGATTAGCATAATAACACATTTTTATCATAAATTCAAGGGTGAAAGTGCGCTTTGTACCAAAAATTTTACAATGAATAACAGTTATTCAACTTTATTAATTTTTTGTAAGTGATTTTCACGATCTTCACACATTTTAATTTGTCTATCCAAGCACTGTTGAACTTGCAAATAAATTTCTTCTTTTACAATTTCATATTTTCCTTCAAATCCATTAGTGTATGTTTTAACATGGTACCAAACTTCTTATATTTCCAAAGAGTTCAAGAACTGTTTCCTACTTGTTAAGTTGCCTACAAACTGTTATACATAAAACATTACTCCGTACTGAAATACTGAAGAACTGTTGTTGTTGTTGTTGCTGTTGTTGTAGGATTTAATGCCATTTTGCAACACGAGATAGGCTTTACATGGCAGCCAGCATAAATGGTGGAGGAAGAACCCGGGAAATACCCAGAAAGAATCACCAAACCAAGAGAAGCTACTGATAAGCTTTCTCACGAAACCACACTGGCCAAGCCCGAGACTCGAACCCACACAGACAGAGGTGAGATGGCAGTGATCCATAACAGAGAGCGCTTTAGACCACTTGGCCACTCGGGGCCTCTACTGAAGAGTAAAAACACTTATGTATGTACAAAAAATGCATCAGAAAATGTCATATATCAAGACTTGATTGGTTGTTAGGCTGATAAGAACTTGACTGATGGATTAAGATAGTTGTAAACAGCATACTGAATGTTGTTTTAGCTGGCAATAATATATGCTTGGCAGATGTTGTTTTAGCTTGAGTGTGTGTTTGTTTATGTTCTGGATTTTTATCATACCTCTAACAATATTTCAGTCAAATTGCTACAAAGTCTGCAGTTTTAGCTTGAAATACCTCTGGTCAGAAGTTCTGTGATTTCTGTGAGTTTTTGTCAGCAAACTGGTACATCAAAGGATTGGGGGACAAAATCAAAAGAATATTGGACAATCCAGAAGGCTTGGTGTGCATGATCATTGATGGCTAAAAATCAAACTTAATCAAGCTTTCAAAGTAAAGTTATGCTGGAGTAACCACAAGTCAGGAAGCTGGGAACAACTCCTATGAATGAGGTCATGGATGGCAGAAAACCAATATTATTCAGGACCTTATCAATACAGAGCTGCCTATACTACTGGGTTCAAATTCAACAATCCTTGGTAAAGATGTCTTGTAGAAACCATAGTTAGGAGGACAGACAATCAAGGGCCATAACTCATCTAAAGGAGGATAAAGAAGGCTTAAAATCTCATTTGCTTGAGATCTTTGCTATATAAAGATGCATATCACATTTGATTAAAAACCAACAATCCCAGCAAAGTTATCTTGTGGAAGACAAGTTATTGACTAATGGAAGAACAGACCAAATGAGAATGTGATTACATCACTCCCTTGATAACTCTTGCCTTGATAACTCAGGAACTTGCTTAAAATGCAGAGACAGTTGTGGATCCCATTTTTTTTTTACTAGTACCAAAAATCTGACATTTATATAACATGAAAAAAAATGAGATTAAAATTGGTAACTGAACCTTGATAAATCACTCATTCTGTTGTAGAAAACAGTTGATATGTCCTGGAAATCTGAATCAACATTATGAAATTATCAACTTTTAATTAAAAAAATCATGTAATTTGTTAAAATTTATTTCCAAAAACATTCCTGGTACACCATAAATAACAGTATGCAATAAAATTTTGATGAATGAAATTGTCACTAAATCCTACTTGAGGTAGCACTGTAATAAATAAATACCAATTAAATAAGTTTTTATATCAAGTGAAATGCATGTTTTATTTATATCTTTTAGTTGGTTTAAGTGTAATAATCATAAATACAATGTGCCCTGTTGTATTCAAACGTGAAATATGTCAATCTACCGCAACAGTTATGTTCGTGAGCATTTCTGCTAGAACCTAATTAAGTGCCAATGGTGTTTTGATACCTAATTTGTATAAGTATTTGTTGTATTACTGCACTGAATTAAAAGCCAACCTCCTTGTATTACTACATTAATTACTTCTTTTTTATCAAATAATGGGGATGGACTAATTGAAAAGTTGAAAGGCATGCAAATCCAACTTGCATATGAGCTAGTGGCCCTGGTCTAGTGTCAGGTCAACTTATTTCAAGCAATCAATCAAACACTGTTAATTTTTTTGGGGGGGGAGAGCACAATTAAACAACCTTAATTTAGCATACTCATTCACAAAATGTGATCAACAATAGCAAGACAACCAAGCTAAATGAAGACTTGATAACATAAAATTCTGTTTCACAGATATGTTTATTAATGAAAAGCAAGTTTCAGAGTTTGTAAAGTTAATTTATAATTCCTGAATTGGCACTCAGAGATTTCCTCATGAATGAGAAGTTTTAGTATTACTTATAATGAAATCGTGGCATAAATATTTTATTAAAGAACAATAAAAAATATTTGACTTTCGATGATGATGGATGTTTCATGAACTAAATGTTCTGGTTTTTTTTTTTTTTTTGTTTTTATGTTTAAATAAAATGAATCTTGCTTGGTTGCGAATTTGAATCAATAGCTAGTCTGGTTCCCTGCTTCATATGCTCCTTCAGTTATATCCCACAAGAGTAGAGAGCAAAGCAGGGAGCATAAAGGTCAGGGCACCAGACTACTCAACATCATAAAGCAGTGATGTAATACACAGTGTTTTTGTGTACATGTGAAGATTGTTGAAACCAGCTGTAATAATGTAAACAATCTCTCAGTGGTTGGACATCTTGAAAATAAAAGTCATTTTTACACAAAAACAAAAAGGTGATTGATTGACATTTATTCCCAATATGATTTTAAAATGAGTATTCAGCCATTAAACAGATCAATATGCTCACCCCACCCCCACCCTGGTTTACTCAAGTGTTCAGCGAGGATGGTATCATTTCATATTGTTACGGAGGTCCCTTGATAACTCATGTCCTTGTTTATAGTATGGTCTATGTTTTTGGACCCTGTTGTGTGCGAGTTATTGAGGGAGAGGTGTACTATAGGTGACTAAAAACTGTCAAGTGGGGCACTAATAAGAAGAATTCATGCAGATCATGACTTTAGGTAAATTTGAGGTAAGTATACATAGATGTAACTGTAAGTTATATGTACTAATTAATAGCATCACACATTAAAACCTATTTCATTTTGTTAAAGGTAAGATTTCTTTCAAACTGAGTTTCAGTTATTAGTATCACAAACTTCGAGCTTGCATCATTTGAAATGTGCTAAGATGACATCAAAATAAAATTATGCAATTTATACTGCAGGACTCAAGCTTACCAAACTTGAAATTGAGGAGACTAATCTCAAATTTCATTTTCTCAATTCCTACAGTCAGCTGATGATTGCAAGGATCCAGTCCTAGTGTGACTAGGAAGGTTTGCTGCATCCTTGATTCAATCCATCCCATGTCCACACAACAGTCAACAGCCAGGCAGGAAATGTCAACATGACAAGCCATTGAAGTACCAAGAGAAACTTGTGGTAAGCTCAATGGACAGTCTGGAAAACAAAATGGGCAACATCAAAACTTTACCTGTAAATATTTAGCTAATAATGTTTTTGGAATCCATGATTCTGAAACTTTTAAAACACATTTTGCCAAACTTCAGTTAAAAGGCTTTTTCTTCTTACTCATTTTCAAAAGCTAGATTTTGAAATATTTGATTGTGTTTGATAACACCAAGCAATAATCCGCTTAAACTAGGTGGTGAATGCAATTTGTGTGGACATTTCAAATTGTATACATGTCTCCATCCATTACTGTGCTCTTTGCCATGAAACCAGAACATGTAAGGCAACAAAATATTAGATGACTTTTTCCATAACTGAAAATCAAAAGAATAATAAGGATAAGGTAAAACTTCCACCACTAACCATACCCATTATTATCTCTATTTTACATTTCAAACTTTAATTGGAAAAAAAAGGTGTTTTGGGGGATTTAAAACAAATTTTAATGTAATACTTACCTATTATATTTGCACTGTTACACTTTTGCAGCTCAAGCCAAAGATTCCTTCCTCTACTTAGTGACAGACAAGCCAGAAATGAAAAGAACGTGATCCCAGTCTGATAACTTAACCATATCCAACTTAAAGAATATCATTCTCTTTTGACTTCAACTGCTGGATATCAGAGAGGGGTGGAAGAAGGGAATCTTTTCTAAAAATTAGTTTATCCCACAAAAATATTTTTTTAGCAGTAATACATTGATTCCTACTATTACATTGCTGAATTTACCAGTTAGAAGTGAGACTGACGCCTTCAAAATAAACTAGTAGAGGAAAGTGGCACTTACTCTTACTACAGGAGTCTTCCCTAAGTTAAGCTGGAAGCTGGCTTGACCACATGTTGTTCTGCTATGACTGAATCCAAAGAATAAGTACAAAGATCAAAGGTAAAAATATGACAGAGTTAGACTGCCTCTTGATGAGGGACTGATGAATTCTCTTGATAGTGAAATTATTCATCTGGAAATTCCTGCTGCCAAAGCACCAGAGGAATGCTTGCAAGGAAGAAAGAAATGATTCCAACAGTTACTTCCCCTTTTCCAGAAAGCCAAATACAACTGTAATGCTGACACTGGAGGTAGCTGAATTTCAGCTTCAAACTCAGGTTGGCAAAGATGAGAAACCAAATTATAGCTGCAAATGAACCATACATAACCCTTTTTCCACTGACAGGGCATGGATTTTACTCCACCTTACCAATGCAAAGGATGCAAAGGAGAGCAGGGAGACTGTCTTAAAGGTAAAGTTCTCCAAGGAAGCTTCTCCCATAATGGGGTTTCTATAATGCCCCAAACTGCACATGAAAGGTTCCATCTAGGCACCAGTGAATGAGATACTGAAGCTAAAATACCTGATGAAATATAAAAGCTGAGGCAATGCTGTAACCAAGAGAGAATGTATTAGAGTATTAGAGAGTGCTGCCCTACAGTCCGTCCTAATGGTACATAAAGAACATTCTCATTCCTTGAAAGAAAGAGAAGAAATTTGCAACTGTGGTTATGGGAGTACAGAAAGGATCAGCATATTTCCGTTGCATCAGTTACACTGTAGGCTTTGGTTGATTGCCTTCTGACTGTGATGCAGATGGAACCTCTCTGAAAAAAGTGGTCTTAGTGCATCATTTTTTGGATATGAGCCAAGAGTGTGAAAGTGGAGAATATGTGGATTTTTGTTTAAGAAAGAACCTTGGTGGTGCGATAGCAGGTCCCTACTATAAGGTAATCTCCTTGGCTCCTGCATCAACCGGATGAGTACATGTGTGTGTCTGTGTGTGTGTATGTATGGATGTATGTATCTGAGTGTGTGCATGAATGCATGCATGCAGTGCATATGTATGTATATATGTATGTAATACAGTACCTCAGCACACTAGCAGCTATATGGTGCCAACAATAGATAAAAGAGATCATGGATCACCATCACTG
This sequence comes from Sinohyriopsis cumingii, assembly GCA_028554795.2. Lineage (NCBI taxonomy): Eukaryota > Metazoa > Mollusca > Bivalvia > Unionida > Unionidae > Sinohyriopsis > Sinohyriopsis cumingii. The sequence goes on from CM068838.1 coordinate 86,916,164, forward strand.
GGCGAGTTATCAAGATGAGTCAAGAAATATAGTCCTGCCTCAGCGATAGACCCGAGGGATTAATTTGAAAGGTGGAATGGTGAAAGTGAACATTCCACTTCAGATTGAAAACATCCACCACCCACGTCCCCTTTACTGGCACTGGAGAGACATAAAGAGGTAGCTTGTTCATCAGTCTCATAGTCAACATCATAGGAGGTTCCAGACTTCCAAACACAGAGAAGGAGCATGCATAGCTCCTTCACATGTGATTGATGTTTGTCCAAGGCAAACCTAACACAAAAATGCCTAATGAGGTTGACAGAACCCTGTAGAGCTAGATACATTGCCCAATGTCTATACTGTTGAGAACCTTAGTGCAGTTCAATGCTGTGAATCAGGACTCCAGTAAAAAACCAGTGCTGACATAGTCAATAACTCAATATTGCTGTAACGGGATCTCGGGGGGGGGGGGGGGGGGAGGGGGTCCAAAACAGACAGTGGGTTCATGTGCAGTCTTCAGTTTGCCAGATGCAGGAACTGAGGAGGACAAAAATGACATCTCCCTTGGGGAACAAATTCTGCAGCCACATTCAGAGCTACCAAGTCTTGCCCAAAGACCTGCTAAGAAAGACTGATTCTTTTATTCTGTCTGTGAGAAACCAAACTCTTCATTGACTGGAGAGGAAATTCATCCCCACATACACAAAATCCTGAGAATGAATATGATCCAACATCTCTAGGTCAAGAATTAGACCCAAACAAGTAACCTTTAACCAATAGAGGGACTAAGGGACAGGTCCTTCAAAGACTTTCTCTAAGGACATTGTATAACACTGGATAGGAACCCCTAATGAGCCATCATTCACCCCCATCAACCTAGTAAAGTTCTGGGGACAAAGGCAAATCTAACATGAAGAGCCCAAAATTGAAACACCTCCTGGCCCATAAAAAACTGAAAGTATTTCCTGTGGGATGGAAAGAAGCGTGTACACGTCTTTTCTCCATTGTATTTACCAGCATTTACCCACACCTTACCATATAATATAGACTGAAAGAAACAAAATAGCAAGACTCAACACTGGGTAGGAGATAGTTACTCTGACACTGCATTAATACTGGGTAGGAGATAGTTACTCTGTGTTAATACAGGGTAAAATACCACTTCACTATGCAAGGTGAGAAAAAAAAACATTGGGGAGGGGGAACGATGAAAAAAAGACACCAATACACACAAATAAAGCAAGGAATGGTGAGAAAAACTACAACAAACTGTCTCTGTTAGGCCAAAAAGAATCCTACAGACAACAAACAAAGAACAATTTTGCTGATCATCCAGAGACACAAGTGCACAACAATCCATGAGACATTACTAAGGAAGCAGACTGGGATAATGTTGTTTCATGCTCATGTTCAATTGCTAACTGAAAAAGGGAATTTTTACCTTGGACTGGGGATTTATCATCCTGAAAAAGGGAAGTAATGCAATAAAAGTGGGTAATGTATTACAGCTACTAAATCTTTAGTTAAAGGGACATCTGTTAAGTATACATCATGTCAGTAGACATTAGGAGCTAAGCATTATCCACACTTTTTCTGCTGAGATGGAGAAGAAACTCAATTGCAAGTGTGTTAATGGAACTGAAATAGCCCACAAAAGTGCCTGGGAAAATGACCCAAACAATAAAGTTAACCAATGAAGGAAAGGATGATCAGAAAAGGTAACACTCAGGACTGTTCCAGTAAAACATACCTGGGACCCAGGAAAGGCACTTTTAAGGTCGGGTGCTCATCCACAGATGCAATTTAGAACTTTCTCATCATTTTCATATGAATTCTCTGAATCAAAGTATCCTAGCATATATTTTTTTTAAAACTGCATTCTCTGGGTTTAAATGGAACAACCCTCATACAACACTGATGGTGGGGCATAGAAATTAGTAATTGTAACAAAGACAAACAAACAAGTACATTCATAGTGTGAAAGCCCTACCTGATTTCCAACGGTTTCCGTTAACCTGTGAGTATGGAACCTGGGCATGACTGCAACGATCTGACAGCAGATACTGACTGATCCCCAGCTGCTCAAGAAGTCGATCCTGTACCAATGCCGGCAAACTTGTGGATGAATCATACGTATTGCCATAGGCAGCCTTCAGCCAGTTACCAAATGTAAAGTCTGGAAAGGATATATAAAGTCAGATTATTCTACCATTCTTTACAAGTATATCAAATGTAAAATCTGAAAAGGATATATAAAGTCAGATTATTCTACCATTCTTTATAAGTGTATCAAATGTAAAGTCTGGAAAGGATATATAAAGTCAGATTATTCTACCATTCTTTACAAGTGTATCAAATGTAAAGTCTAAAATGAACACAGAAAGTCAAACTAATGTCAGCCAAAATTTTATAACTGCATCATTTACATCAATATGGCTATTAACCAATCAAAAGTTGCTATTTGCTCATTCAACAAGGTGACTGACTTTGCAGTTGTTCTTATAGTTCCATCAATTTTGACAGTATATATAACATCATACTATGTTGCAGTTCTTTGCCATACGATAGCAGAACTAAATTCATCCTTGACATTTCTTTTGGATGTTTTATTTCCAGTCAAATATAAATTAAAAGTCCCGGAAGTGTTTATGTTGACTATGGTAACCTAAATGTTTTCACCTACCATAAACAAAATTCTTATTTGCATGCTAAGTTATGGATTACACCATATTCCTAACCTTTCTTTTCTGACATAAACATTCATAATAAAAAAATAATGTAAAACATTTAGATCAGTTGGAACTATTTTTATTTTTAAAACTATACTATTTAAAAATAAATATATGGTTGTTAAATTTATTAATACAAATCTTTGCAAATTTTTCAAATGGTTGCCATAAATGAAAAGGTATTATTGTGGCATTATACTACTGATATTTCAATTAAACAAGGTCAAAGTACTGTAATCACAATAATTTTAGCAAATTTAATAAGGAAACTAATTCTCGCTAAAATTATATGCCCAGTCAAGTTTAATGAGGATGAGATAGGCAGTTCTGGACGGTTGTAATAGAGGTCAGATCTTAACAGACACTATTTTACAAATGCAGTGTTAACCATTTAGGGAAGAACTCAAAAAGTGTGCAGACTGACTTGTGAAAATTTTTAACAAATGTTCCAGTATTATTTTCAACTGTATTTAAAAATTCTTCACCACTGGCAGTAAATCCTGCTATACCACAAAAAAATGCACATTATTTCCTATTGGTAATTCACTCAGATATTGTGTTGCTAAAATATTCAATACAATGTGTGGTGTTATGTTGTGATCTGCAGTAACACATGTAAGCAATAAACACGATTAAAACTGATCAAGACAGAGCTTCAACTGGCCTGTAAAAGCCTATCACAATTTTTGTTTCCTGAAGGACTAGCTGTTTGCATTAGGTTAACTTGTATGCATCCAAACACTATCTGATTATATAACACCATGTGTCATATATTTGCATCTAATTTCATACTGAACCAATTTTTTTAAAATGTGAAACAAAACTTTGAATACTATGGATAAAGTTTTGAAATAAATTAATTCAAATAAATGTATGTATGTATATATTGGGTAGCATTGTATGGCACTCCAGCACAAAAGTGTCAATATAGTGTCAACAAATGGTCAAATTCCAAAAGTGTCAATATAGTGTCAACAAATGGTCAAATTCCAAAAGTAGTAAAATGAATTGCAATAATATATGCTGCTAAATTCTTTTAAAAATTTTAAACTATGTATAAGATAAATAAAAATATATAGATGTTAAAATTCTGTAAAATGTATATATAAAAAAAGATAATGGTAACACATATAAAATCCTTTAAACACAATAAAAATTTGTGTTGCATAAATCACATTCTCTTAAAATTTCCAGGAATTTATTGGGTGGTGTGTCATTGTATGGTTTCACCAAGCAGTTCATTTTAAAATACTTCTGTCCCAAAATTGACACAATCAACAAGAATGTGCTTCATTGTCAGTGTAAACACTCTGGTCAAGGTTCACCATTCAGGTGGTATTCATAAGTCAGAGATGTGTAACCCATACACGATCAACATAATACAATCTCATCTTTCCAATTTGCCATACAAGGGATGCAACTCTCCAAAAGTGGGTTTTATATTTTTTAGTTTGCGGAGTTTTCATTCCAAATATTCTGCCAAGAATGGCAAACATGCTGATTCATATAATATTTGAAGTCAGTATTTGGAATCTTTCATCTAAAAATGGGTGACTACTGGGTAGCTTTGGCCGATTCATCTTCCCTTTCATTAACCTTTATGCCAATGTGACTAGGCAGCCATCAGTACAGAATACTTTTCCCAGATTGTATGAGAACATCTTGTTTCTGAAATATATGCGATACTGGTTGTCAAATACAAGATTCTGCAAGGCTTTATGGTGGCAAGTGAACCTAAAAAGTTGATATAATTTATTTTTTTAGGAGATTCCGACATTAGTTTTGAGTATGGCCATAATTTCTGCATTAAAAATTAAGGATTTATCTGGTAACTTGTTCAAGATGTTGCATGAGGTGTTTCAACTTTGTCTCCATCTTTCGAACCATCTATATACAGAGCTGCATAACCAGCTGTATACTTACTGGATAGGGCAAATCCATGATTGTAGTCACACTGCACTGCCGACAAAATGGTATTATTGAATATCTGCTGTTGTAGGTAGCATTCTCCTTGTGTGTCATTAAAACAGATGCTGAGTTTAAGGTCCAGGAGATATTTCCTGTTTCTCAACACATTCCTGATCTTGTAGCTAATTTGCAACAGAAATAATATAATTCTGAATTTGGTTCAGGTAAATACAACTGTTGTTTGAGATGGATCTTAGTTCATACATATGTACATTTTTAACAAATTTATAGTTATTTGTATATAATCAGCAGCCAAACCATATAAGGATTTATAAACTAGCAAACCCTTTTGAAACCGAATTCTCTGCTGAAATGGAAGCTACTGTATGATTTTAAAAAGATTTGTTGATGGTGTATCTAAATCAGCATCAAGAATAACTCAAGCTGCTCTTTTCTGAAATTTCAGTAATCTTTCTCACTATTATCCCAGAAAGAACAACAATATTCTAGGTGTGGGATGATTATGTATTGTAGAATATCTTTCTCTGCTCTTGAGGGAGATAAGATTTTATTATATTCAAGAGATAGAGCAGCAAGTTTACTTTAATGACCTTATCAACTTGCATTTTCCAGCACAAGATATTGACTGTAACTGAAATCTACATAAATAACTTACTCTACTCGGATGACTCCTCTCATGTACAAATGGTCCTCAGTATCTGTCATAATGAAATCAGCAATAAACATTATTATCATCATTTAAATTTATTATTATTATTATTGTTATTGCCATTCATTCCATTGTTTGTTTTTTGTACTCCTCAACTGGTGTTGAAACAAAAAGTTACTGGGTTTACGTGTATCAGTCATGTTGATAAATATGCAAATAAGGTAACAGAAGCTTGAATTCTGCATAATTTACAATGACTAAGTATTTAAATGATTGTGAAATGATGCCAGATTGTCTTACAGAAAGTTTTATTGATACAAAAGAAGAATACGTAGATAAATCAATAATTATCTAGATTTTGTACAATATAGCAAACTGTGATCATTCTTAAGAACTTACCCCAAGCATAATCAAATAAATTAACAGTGACCATTCTTAAGAACTTACCCCAAGAATAATTAAATAAATTAACAGTGACCATTCTTAAGAACTTACCCCAAGAATAATCTAATAAATTAACAGTGATAATTCTTAAGAACTTACCCCAAGTATAATCAAATAAATTAACAGTGACCATTCTTAAGAACTTACCCCAAGAATAATCAAATAAATTAACAGTGATCATTCTTAAGAACGTACCCCAAGTATAATCAAATAAATTAACAGTGATCATTCTTAAGAACTTACCCCAAGTATAATCAAATAAATTAAGTGATCATTCTTAAGAACTTACCCCAAGTATAATCAAATAAATTAACTGTGATCATTCTTAAGAACTTACCTCAAGTATAATCAAATAAATTAACGGTGATCATTCTTAAGAATTTACCCCAAGGATAATCAAATAAATTAACAGTGATCATTCTTAAGAACTTACCCCAAGCATAATCAAATAAATTAACAGTGATCATTCTTAAGAACTTACCCCAAGTATAATCAAATAAATTAACAGTGACCATTCTTAAGAACTTACCTCAAGAATAATCAAATAAATTAACAGTGACCATTCTTAAGAACTTACCCCAAGGATAATCAAATAAATTAACAGTGACCATTCTTAAGAACTTACCCCAAGCATAATCAAATAAATTAACAGTGATCATTCTTACGAACTTACCCCAAAGATAATCAAATAAATTAACAGTGATCATTCTTAAGAACTTACCCCAAACATAATCAAATAAATTAACAGTGATCATTCTTAAGAACTTACCCCAAGGATAATCAAATAAATTAACAGTGATCATTCTTAAGAACTTACCCCAAGTATAATCAAATAAATTAACAGTGAATTGGAGCCTGTCAATGCCCACAGTCAGTGTGAGATCACAGGTGTTGATAGACAGGTATGTTCTCACAGATCTTCCAATTAAGGAAATACCGAGACAGCAATCGATCCCGGTACAGTAGTTGGGGATGTGGCACACAATATCTTCTGGAAGGCTGTTGACAGGAATCACACTGCCACACTCTGAGGAAATAACAATCACATCATTAACATAGCTATACAATCACCTCCTCATGAATAATGAAAACATAGCTACACAATCACCTCCTCATGAATAATGAAAACATAGCTACACACTCACCTCCTCATGAATAATGAAAGCATAGCTACACAATCACCTCCTCATGAATAATGAAAACATAATCATAAACAGAGTTTTAACTCCAACTTATTGAATAGCTTGCAGTGCTTTGGTATAAGTTACATTCTACACTACTTGACAAAATCTCTCGACACATACTGTGCGGCTTAAAAATGTTCAATTATATGCATAAAGTCACTTTGCCCCCTCCCCCAGTATTTACACGTGAATTTTACCTTTTTTTATAAAGACTAAATATATGACACATAAAGTTTGTAAGTTTGCACAATAAATGAATGCAATTTAATCATGTTGATACTACATGTAATATTTTTACAGCTGTAATTCCCTGAATATATATTTTCACTTGACTACTGGACACTGCCAGGCAATATATACTTTTCACGATTTTTCTCTGCAGCTGACATCATAAAGTACAAAACTTAAAATATTTAAGCATGTTAGTGATTTTTCAACAGCTGATGTTAATGTTACATATATGTATTACTACTTAGCAAATGCCATTAAACATGTTCCATATAGACAGAAGGAAAATACCTAAAGCTCACTCTTTTACATATTAAAAAACTGAAGTTGCTGAAATTTTTTACAATTCTTCAGGATGATTTGTTGATATTTGCAGATGTCTTTTGTCAGTCTTTAAGCCTGTGATTTGCAACTATATATATATATATATATATATATATATATATATATATATATATATATATATATATATATATATATATATATATATATCCATATGTGTGTTTAAAGTCCAATAATAAAAGCAGAAAACTTAAAATGTAAAACGATTGTGTCACATTAAAATACTGAATCCGAAAATTATTATTTTTTTGCACAACATGCAACAAAAAAATCTTTGTACCAAAGCTGGCACTTTTTCAAAATTAGACCAAATTTGGCCAGTGCAGTACCTAGTCATGTGGCTCAAATCAAACAATTCAACAATATTAAATTTATGCTGTAGAAACTAAAGCTCGATGGCAGGGCAATCAGGGGCTGTAACTCTCATAACACATAATTCAAAAAGAAAAAATCTGATTGAATCAATGTCTCATCAATAAAAAGATGCAAATCAAATAAAATTGAAATGCAGCTATTCCAATAAAAGTTATCTTATGGAAGTCAAACTGTTAGAGAGATGGATGGATGGACAGCAAACCAGATGTCAGGATTACTATAGGGCTCTGTGGACTTCTTCAAGCAGGGCCACAATTATGAAAATAGTGAGGCAACAATGACCACCCAAGCTGTCCTGATTCTGTGCCTTTGACTTACCAATGTTCCATCCATTTCGTGCATCATTGTATGGGTAGACTGATGTCTTGCACTGTTCAATGTCTAAGTAGACTGCAAGACCAATATCTTCTAGCAACTTTGAAATCTGCATAGAATCCATTGATTCAGCGGAATATCCCCTTTCCATCTGCCATTTAGTCAAGCTGAAATCTGTTGGTAAGAAGAAAATATTGTTGGGAAATCCTGTTGTGTGCAATTTGCAAAAAATAACTGCATGTAAAACAATATGACACTCCAATACACATCAGACAAGTTTGTTCATGATTTAACTGCTTTGTTTTTCATCCTAATCATCAAGATAATAATCACGCCTTTTTTAATGTATCAAGTGGCTCAGTAACCAAGACTAAATTAATGTATGAGGGCATTTTCTCATAGGACAAGTACATGTACTGTAATTTCATACTTGTACAGAACCTATGGAATTTGTCCCAATATAAAAATTGATATGTTTATTGAATGCAACATCATAAAATATGTAATGTGCTTGTGGCATGAACAATATACTGTCAACTTAGGACGAAATGCTACAAATTTAAATTAAGTTAAATACATTTAATAATAATAATAATGATAAAAATATTAACATTAATAATAATAATTTCAAGTTTCTTTATTCACAGTTAATGAATGTACACAAAAAATAAAGATGCAACTAATCAAGAGTTTTAACGTAAAATCTTCTTTGTAAAAATCCAATTATCTAACAAACAAAAAATCAAACTTGAACACATTTCAACCTGCAAATAATTAAAGTTTTCTTTTGATATTACAATTTAAAGAAATTTTATTGTCAGACCCTTTGAAATTTTTTTTTACCTGTATGAACCCAATTACTTTAAAGCCACACCCACCTGCACTACTTTTCTGCACATAGTACTCAGTGTGGATAATAATTAGAATATAGAATCACACAAACTCAAACTTCTTACGTAAGATTTTAATTATTAACCAAATGATGGACCTCTTTATCAAATAAATGAGACATCTTTGCTAATGCTACATGTAAAATACACTTCAAATGAATAAATAACATCATCTACTTAAATATCTTGATGTGAAAGACATAACGGTACCGGGATAAATTCTTCAGTGCGTGTATGTATTAATGTATGATATGAAATCTGTATAGTATTACAATATGGAAATTTTAAATTTCTTTTGTAGAATAAAATAAAACAAAATAAAAGAACAGGGAAAATTATTTTGCGGGCACAGGTGGGTTCAAACCCAGAACCTTTGCATTAGGATCACAACACTTTAACCAACTGATACAAACATTTGACATGTGAGGTATTAGACTACATAAAAACCCATATAGTCTTCCTACGTAAGATTTTGATACCTTTGCTAAAGCTAAAAATGAAATACACTTTAAATGAATAAATAAACATCGTCTGCTTACATATCTTTATGTTAAGACATGACGGTACTGTGGGAAATGGCATTTTGCATGGTGATTTGTATAAAGCCGTAAACACTGATGAAAAACCCAGTGAAACAGTGTTTGTGGATGATGATATCAATTGTGCAAGTATGGATTTGATTTTTAACTGAAATGGTGGCCTTGTCTTCAACTGACTGGCTGCACACTTATATCATATATATATATATAATGAATCTTCACTATTCTGTATTATTGCACCTTATGAATGAAATTCAAAATATGATTAAATAAAAAAATGTTATTAAGTTATTAGTTTATTTCACTATTTATGCTGTTGAATTTAAATATGGGGACTGACTGTTTATTTTTTAAAATTCAAATAAGTATGATAGGACATTAGTATTACGGACATAATTATTACAGATACTAGTATTACAGACAAAAATAGTACAGACCATAGTATTACAGACCTTAGTATTAAAGACATGAGTAATACACACATAAGTAACAGACATGAGTAATACAGACATAAGTAATAGACATGAGTAATACAGACATGAGTAATAGACACGAGTAATACAGACATAAGTAACATACATGAGTATTACAGACATGAATAATAGACAAGAGTAATACAGACATGAGCAATACAGACATGAGTAATACAGACATGAGTAATACAGACATAAGTAACAGACATGAGTAATACAGACATAAGTAACAGACATGAGTAATAGACATGACTAATACATACATAAGAAAAAGACATGAGTAATACAGACATAAGTAATAGACATTAGTAATACAGACATAAGTAATAGACATGATTAATACACACATGAGTAATAGACATGAGTAATACAGACATAAGTAATAGACATGAGTAATACAGACATAAGTATCACATGCATCAGGATTACTGACACTGGTATTACAGACATACATATTACAGACATAAGTATTACACACATAACTATTACAGACATGAGTAATAGACATGAGTAATAAACATGAGTAATACAGACATAAGTAACAGACATGAGTAATACAGACATGAGTAATACAGACATAAGTAATACAGACATAAATAATAGACATGAGTAATACAGACATGAGTAATACAGACATAAGTAACATACACGAGTAATAGACATGAGTAATAGACATTAAGTAATAGACATGAGTAATACAGACATAAGTAATAGACATGAGTAATACAGACATGAGTAATAGACATGAGGAATACAGACATGAGTAATGCAGACATAAGTAATAGACATGAGTAATACAGACATGCGTAATAGACATGAGTAATACAGACATAAGTATCATATGCATCAGGATTACTGACACTGGTATTACAGACATACATATTACAGACATAAGTATTACACACATAATTATTACAGACATGAGTAACAGACATGAGTAAAAGACATATGTATTACAGACATAAGTATTACAGACATTTTAATTACAGAGATAAGATCAACCTGTTGAGCATTACTTACTTGGTATTAAGTAGTCAGTTTTCTGGCTACAAATCTGTTTTGGAAGCTGAACTCCACTGAATATTGGCACCGAATAACTACACGGTGCATTGCTCTTGTTGAAACAAATACTCATGGTAAGATCTGCCAAGATTATATTCTTATGTGGGAAGTCCACCAGAGAGAAACTGGAATTAACAAGACATCAGGATAAATAAATATTCAAGGTAAGATCTGTCAAGATTACATTCATATGCACGAAGTCCACCAAGGAGAAACCAGAATTAACAAGACATCAAAATACACTAAGATCTGCCAAGATTGCATTCATATATGGGAAGTCCACCAGAGAGAAACTGGAATTAACAAGAAATCACAATAAATAAATATTCAAGGTTAGATCTGTCAAGATTACATCCATATGCACGAAGTCCACCAAGGAGAAACTAGAATTAACAAGACATCAGGATAAATAAATACAGTAAGATCTGCCAAGATTGCATTCATATGTGGGAAGTCCACCAGAGAGAAACTGGAATTAACAAGAAATCACAATAAATAAATATTCAAGGTTAGATCTGTCAAGATTACATTCATATATACGAAGTCCACCAAGGAGAAACTAGAATTAACAAGACATCAGGATAAATAAATATTCAAGGTTAGATCTGTCAAGATTACACTCATATGCACGAAGTCCACCAAGGAGAAACCAGAATTAACAAGACATCAGGATAAATAATATTCAAGGTTAGATCTGTCAAGAGTATACTCATATGTGGGAGGTCCACCAGAGAGGAACTGGAATTAACAAGAAATCACAATAAATAAATATTCAAGGTTAGATCTGTCAAGATCACATTCATATGCATTAAGTCCACCAAGGAGAAACTAGAATTAACATCACAATAAATAAATATTCAAGGTTACATCTGTCAAGATTACATTCATATGCATGAAGTCCACCAAGGAGAAACTAGAATTAACAAGACATCAGGATAAATACAGTAAGATCTGCCAAGATTACATTCATATGTGTGAAGTCCACCAAGGAGAAACTAGAATTAACAAGACATCAGGATAAATAAATACAGTAAGATCTGCCAAGATTATATTCTTACGTGGGAAGTCCACCAGAGAGAAACTGGAATTAACAAGAAATCACAATAAATAAATATTCAAGGTTGGATCTGTCAAGATTACATTCATATATGTGAAGTCCACCAGACAGCAAATATACACGATATCAGAAGTTTCATTAAAACACAATTAATTAAAAAGCAGTTCCATCAGCAAGTGAAAATAAACCTGAATTGTAATTCAATTTTTTACATGTTTCCTTTGGAAAATAATTATTTTAAGGGTCAATATGCTGATAAGAATAATCTAAATTTTTTCTTTTTGTTACTATATGATGCAAATATACATGTATAGCAATAAACCCATCCACCCAACCCCAAAACTAGTAATGTCTTTTTATGACATGGATTTTTTGTAATACCGTTTCTAACTTAAAATTGCAAATTTCTTTAACCTCTTAGTAATTAATGTAAATACAATTCAGATCTTAAAAAATGTAAGTTTATTTAATATTAAAATTTCTGAAAAACTGGAGTAAAATAAGTACACATTGTGTTGTGCCTTGTACAGTAAAATGCTTCAAGCACACAAGTGAGTAAAACTGATCATTCAAATCCCAAATAGCTAGCAGGTCCAGTAACAAAAGAAACTCATCCTGATGTTTACAACATTGTCAATTAAATGGGTCTGTCAATGTACTAAAGCTAATCAATCTCTCAGAATAGGCTAAGTCCAGCACAACTGTCCAAAAGCAGCCCAAAATTTGGGACAATTTAATAAATTTCAAGTCATGGTAGTGAATGACTACAGCATTTAGGTCCATGACACCAAATGATAATTGTTTTTTGTACACGTAATACAGAATATGTAATTGTGAATTACTGTTCCCTTTACCTCATAGAGTGTATGGCTATTTAGCCCTTCAATATAAATGTATCAAAGTTACCCAGTGCAGTGCACTATAAATAGAACACCTGTTACCTATTTGATTCCATACACATAGGCCTACATGTTAGCTGTTAAGCAGTGGAGTATATGTGATGTTTAACATCAATTTTAACCATTTTTCATTTTTGGTACACATATTAAGTATGGAAAGATTTAAGAGTAAAATCCAATCTTTATGGTTGTGTAATTATTTTTCATGGAAGAATTTTTTATGTGCTTTAAAATCTTGAGACAACTAGCTCATCATCAAGCCAGTGAAGCCGCTTGACCAACTGTAAATACCGTTTCTCATACTTGAAATTTACAAGTTCTTTGTCTGGGTCTACATCACTAAGTCATCTGAATTTGGTAATTTATAAAAACTAACTGCTGCCTACATCAATATCAGAGCCTTTACCTAAGTTATTGAAGCCTTCATAGTTGTGATTCTAATCATGAAAACTCCATAAGTACTGAATGAAATCTGTGACCTCCATTTTGGAGAGTGGAGAATATGACCCAGTTACTTTAAATAGCAGATTCTAACCAGATCTTAAAAGGCGGTCATGTGATCTGACATAATGGTCATTCACACCAATGAATGTAGTATCTAATAGGGGTTTTTCCCCAAAGGTGGCGCTACAAAAACCCACTCAAATTGGCTGATGTTTACAACAGGCATCGAAAGGCACTTCCATGAGAATGGTGCAGAGGTGTCAAAAGGCGCTTCCACGGGAACTGGGTAGAGGTGTCAAAAGGTGCTTGCATGAGAATGGAGTACAAGCATTCAAAGGCGCTTGCATGATGTAAAGGGTTAAATGCAACTTTGTTGGATTTTACGTAAATAAATTATAAATACAACTTCAATTATTTATTGTATTCTTCATTCAGATAATCAATGAAAGCTAACACAAAAAACAATTTAATTCTAACAGTGAATTCATTATCAGCAGAATGAAGTAATAGCTGACTACATTCATGCCACTAAATATTTTACTGGGGTCACTGATAAATCTTGAAATTCCATGATTTTTCTTAAAAAGCTACTTGTATCTGGCATATCAGTAAAAGTGTTCTTTGAGTAAAATTTGTACTGACCAAAGAAATTTATTTTAAGAAAATGTAAACAAAAATAATTATTTTATAGTCTGAATGAAAAAGATACTTGAAAACTAAAATAAAATCAAAATTAAATGAATAATATTATTTTTTGGATTTTTCATGCATGGAATTTACTCATGAAAGAGTTTCTGGAAAATTTAACTTCTTACAGTTGAAATGCTTAATATTAAAGTTACAACAACATACCTGTTGAACTGTAGTAGACACTTGTAACATAATAACAATATCGACTAATATGTTAATACTGAAACAGTCAATGAATAAAAGTTCACATTATAAGTCATCAGTTATAACAAGTGCATTTTTTTTATAATGGCCAAAAATTTAGATTGGAACATTGGCCAAGAAGAACTAGGAATTATTACAGCATCAAAATCCAACTGATACATTTTTTGGGTATGAATAAATGCTAACACAGCATCAAAATCCAACTGATACATTTTTTGGGTATGAATAAATGCTAATACAGCATCAAAATCCAACTGATACATTTTTTGGGTATGAATAAATGCTAACACAGCATCAAAATCCAACTGATACATTTTTTGGGTATGAATAAATGCTAACACAGCATCAAAATCCAACTGATACATTTTTTGGGTATGAATAAATGCTACCAAAGCATCAATATCCAACTGATACATATTTTTTCTGTGGGTATGAATAAATGCTAACACAGCATCAAAATCCAACTGATTTTTTGGGTATGAATAAATGCTAATACAGCATCAAAATCCAACTGATACATTTTTTGGGTATGAATAAATGCTAATACAGCATCAAAATCCAACTGATACATTTTTTGGGTATGAATAAATGCTAACACAGCATCAAAATCCAACTGATACAATTTTTGGGTATGAATAAATGCTAACACAGCATCAAAATCCAACTGATACAATTTTTGGGTATGAATAAATGCTAACACAGCATCAAAATCCAACTGATACATTTTTTGGGTATGAATAAATGCTAACACAGCATCAAAATCCAACTGATACATTTTTTGGGTATGAATAAATGCTAATACAGCATCAAAATCCAACTGATACATTTTTTGGGTATGAATAAATGCTAACACAGCATCAAAATCCAACTGATACATTTTTTGGGTATGAATAAATGCTAACCATACTTAAAAATATCCTGCCTGATTAAGATCATGACCATGTACGTATCAGACAAGTACTGTACTCCACACACATATCTTATCATGCTTACACAATGTGTATTACTGTCTACATGAGACTTATTAATTTGTTCTGACCCTTTAATAACCACTGCATTCTATACTCTTCAATAGGTGATGCACTTTTACTAACACACTGTGCATTGCTTATACATTATATCGTCATTGGTCAACTGGTGATGATTCAGCAATTAGAGGCAAACTTGTGTAAATGGCCAACATCGTAAACAAGCACTGGAGGCATCAGCTTATGCTGCAGCAAATCTACACTCAAATCATAACAATAACTTTTAGATTCTGAGTACTGATCAATCTGTCTGAACTCCCCACTCAAAAATCAGTCAATAACGTAAAAGGTGGATCACTGTCTGAGAACCAACATCCATCTGAAATACTCGGAAATAAAACAAAATAATTCCATACAATATAACAAATCAATTATGAAAGCAGTTTCTTCTTATAATTCAATACAGTTGGCTCTACTATATTACATCAAAAAGTCACCAGGAAAATACTACCCTTTCATGACCAGTCATCAATTAAACATAACTGCAAAATAATATGATCCAGATACACTAAGCAGCCTTCAAAAGCCTGACAATGCTAAGAAGCCTTCAAAAGTCTGACACTGCTAAGAAGCCTTCAAAAGCCTGACACTGCTTTACAGACTTTACTTCTGCTGAACAGAGGCATTAACTGGTGAATTTCTGATATCGCTAAAAAAAACACAACAAAGTTGCAAAATGAATCACCATTTCAAACATCACATGCAAAGGATTTTATGATTGGTTTAATGTTAAGTAGATGCTCAATCAAATGCTAAATTATTAAAGTGGGATTGATGATACATTTAAGGTACCATGGTAACACACTGATATCAAGGTAATTACTTCAACTATGCAAGAAAATAAATGTTTGCTGGACTAGCTCATCTTGGACCATTTCATGTGAGGTAGTTTCACATGCTGTGTACAACAATATGCAGTAAGTTATTAATGTATAAGCATGATGATGGTAAAATTTGCCAAAGGAAGCGAGTAATGAATACTGTAAATCAACACATTTGAGAAAGCATAACATCTGAGCTATTTTAGTATGGCCACTCAATTTAATTCTATCATGAGAAATTTTCTGTTAGTAAATAAAAATGCAAAAAAGCAAGGGACAAACAATGTTACAGCTAAAAAAAATTATGGGAAAATATAACTGGAAGACATGTTTTAATTTATTTCAGTGCAAAATAACTCTTCAAAATCTGTCTGTAAATCATCATGAATAATACTGAATAAAAAGACCCTTTGCCAATCAATAATTTAGTATTCCTGTATAGAAAAAGAAAAGATTCACTAATACTTAATGGCAAAATATGCACAGAAATATATAGTGATTAAAATCCTATCAAATGATAGAGACATTATGGTTTATTTCAAGCAACTTACTCAAGACGGATGAGGCCAAGTAGATAAAAATGGTCTTTTTTGCCTGGAATGACACAAAAAAATGAACTAGTGCAAAGAACTATCAATGATGAAATAAATATATACAATTATAGGAAAACTCTTTGTCAGTACTCTTCTATAGGAATTAAATTCTTGAATCAAAGTTGTCAAAGAATATGATATAATATCCTGGTGATATGAACAAAAAATAATGTAACTCTTTGACAGTAACTCCTATAGCAATAAAAAATTCGGCAAATTCTTGATTCAGTGATGTCAAAAATATGACATAATATGAGAGTGATACTGATGCAAATATACTGAAACAGCAGAAAAAAAGCACATATGAACATATAAAATAACATGATTCTATGTGATGTGATGTGATTTAGATTATTAACATAGCTTTAATAATTTTTCAAACATATCACGACGATGTCTGCAGTGAGGCAGTTTATAGTAATGTCTAGCACTGGGGCATCATGCTGGAGACATGTAGCATAATGTCCCACCCAGTCACATTATCCTGACACCAGGCCGACCAGTCCTAACACTAACCTCTTAATGCTAAGCGCCAAATGATGCAGCTGTTAGTACCATTTATTTAAATAAGTCTTTGTTATGACTCGGCCAGCAATCGAACCCACAACCTCCCGCATCTGATGGTTCTATGTACCTAATATCATAAGTTTTCCAATTGATATTTAATTCTGCATGTTATTCATATAACTTCTATCATGATCCTGTATTAAACAATAATGAGTTATCAATATGTATTGTTAGAATGTCACTTTCCATATGTAATGTATCACACCATCTATCATCACATAATACAGCAAGAACTTTAATTTAAACTACTTGTTTAAGACAATAAAAATAGGATGAACACATAAAATTACCCCACTCATAATCCAAAAGTGACTTCTGCTGAGTCAGTGTTTCTATTCCGACAGTCAAGATTCCACTACATATGTCAATTTCCATGTTAGCTTGAATGGCTCGTCCAATCAGAGGCACATCCATGCAGCATGTGATCCCGGTACAGAGGGAAGAAATGACACAAGACACAGGGTTAGAACTGACTGGGTTCAGGGTCAGACTTTGGCCACACTGGACTGAAACAGAGTGAATAAATATTATTTTTAAAATGTATCCTTGTTTCTGACTTCTGTTGATGATCCCCACACTTTAGCCTTGTGATTTCCTGTTGAAATCTATTCATCCAACTGTCTTTCACTTTTACCTCCCTTTAAGCCAATGAGTGAAGATCTACCAAACTTGGTAGATAAGCTGCCAATATATTAACCATCTCCAGGTAGAGGTTACTGGTGAATGAATATATAGGAGTTCTTCAAAGGGACTGACCATCTACTGGCTGAAAACAATTTTCTGGAATTTATTCTTTCTAAATGCTGACTGCTGACACCATTTTGTCTGATATTTTGGAGCAATAATAAGATTTTCAAATTAGCCACTGTGGCAGCCATATTGCATACAAGATCAGTACCATTTTCATTTAGGACCAACCAGACATGATTAGATGTCTTTGGAAATAGCAGTAACAAGATTTTCAAGTTGGTTGCCATGGTAGCATACTACAGATTAGACTGGCATGATTTAATTTTAAGATATTATAATGAGTTTGCCGGTAGAAACCCCATGTGACCTTCCACTGAGAAGTAGTGATGACAAGATTTTCAACAATGACTGCCATGGTGTCCATACTGGATTTCAGTTCAGCACCATTTTAATTCAGGTTCAGCTAGATATCATATGAAGTCTTTTAGTAAAAACCCATATCTATTTGACATTTTATTCAAGTGAAAATATCATTTTCAAGATGGTCATACTGGTGGCCATATTAGATGTCTGATTTCATTACAATCAACTTGACCAACGGGCAATCTTCTAATGGTTAAGGAGGAGTGGCAATAACAGAAATGTTGTACTCATTGGTGGCTGGATGCAAGATATCACACAATGGAAAACAGACCATCCCAAATGCTCCTCTGGTCCATGACCAGTAGAGCTAAAAAGCAGGGTTGAATTGTTATGGTAAGCCATGAAAGTAGCTCTAGTCCCATTAATGCAATGATGTGATGTGATGTCATTAACAGGAACAATCTAATGAGCATCATTCAACCCATTTTTCCAACTTGTAGACTTGCCTACTGACTTACTGGCAAAGGATTTTGTTGTATTAATGACACAAGTGGTAAATAAATGAAGTAAAAAGAGGCCATATAATACATGGACAAGATTATCATTTGAAAACTTTGTGCTTTTAAATTTATTAACTGAGAAATAAAACATCCTTACATTTCCACCCTGAACTTGGTAGAGTAGGTCTTGTATAACAAATTTTTACCCTATATTGCAGAATCTTATGTTTTTACAATTACTTGTTATATATACATGTTGAAAACCTTCAACACTGTTACTGCTTTATTTATTTTTTACAGATTAAATATATAGATTTGGAATTTCATCTTCCTAATGTTCTAGGCCTATGCATTTTAAGAACTTTCAATTGGCATTATATAGCCGGGACTGTTCTGACATGCCACTGAACCCTACCCATACACAGATACTGTTATTAGGCATTCTAATTTGCTTGATACAAAAATGCAACTTAGAACATAGTAATGGAATGACCAAAAATCACTACACTCGGCTAAATTTAACGGTACCTGTATTAAAGCCAGAACTAGCTGCAGACACATAGGGTTCCTTCCTTCTGTCACATTGGGTCTTGGACAGATGTATGGCAACTCCCAGATCTTCTAGCAAAAGGGCAGTAATGTAACTTGGTAATGATGACATGGAGACCGGCAGTCCATGGCTCTGCATCCATGAATCCAGGGAAAATCCTGAAATTAACACCAAAGATAGTTCCATATCAGTAAGAAATTTAAAAAAATTAATTTGCATTTACACAGATTTATGCCAAATTTCTTGCAATTATATAATAACTTCTTATAAATCTATATGCATTGACAGTTTCAGTTATAACAGAACCTAAATATCATTTCTATCATTGTCTCCATGATAGTAGCTACATATATATATATATATATAAAAAATGGAATTGATTGTACACAATTTTAATGTGGATCCAAATTTAGCAAAAAAGGTTCCGTCACTATATTCACTAACATTTCAAGCTTACTATTATTTTGTGACCGACAGTTTTACATATGAAGTACAAGGTGTATCTAGTACATATAATAATTGATTTGGTAATATCATTACTAATTTGTATACATTTTCTTAACCGAAATATTGAGTAATAACACTCACCATTGATGAGATAGCCCTGCTGAGAATCACACAATGGCTTTGGCATTTTCACATTCTTCATTACTGATACTTTGGTGACACAGTCATTTGGCTTAGTAGGATCAAAACAAACACTAATCCCAAAGTCTACCAGGTAACTATTCACCCATTTTAGGTCAGTTATTTTATAACTAAAACAAGAATGAATGAAAATATATAAACTGGGGATTCACAATAACTATATTAAATCAGTTTTAGATTTATCATTAATTAAATTAAAACACATGACATTTAATGTTACATTATAGGATTAAATGATCTTGGTTGGGTATTTATCGATGTGTAAATTTTACCTAATCACTCACAAAGTAAATAAAAGTTGGAAGACTTTATGTTAACTTTGTGAGTGATTTGGTAAAATTTACACATCAATAAATACCCAACCATGATTATTTAATCGTTATAATTCCAATTTATTTCCATTTTGTCATATTAGCAGATTTCATCAACAAAACATTCACTTTTCTGTAGCTCGAAGTTGTGCTTCATTAGCCTCTTTACTGCAAATGAATACATAGCTTGATTTTCACTAGCCAGGAGTTGTCAATTGTTTATATGGTAATACAGGGTACAGTCTTATAAGGACCTTGTTATTATTATTATTTTAGCATATAACAAATTAGTTAATGCTCTTTAAACCAGGCTATTCCTTTTCTTTCTAACATAACATCTGTGTATGGCATGTGTTGTCATCGCATTCGTTGCTCTTGCTTTCTATGCATTTCAATCTTTCAAAAGCAAAATTGTTTTCATTTTAGTGAGATTCTTTGCTTGATATATAACCCTGACCTTAAATAACAGCCAGTGAATCATTGTTGAAGCAAAATGCAATAATTTCTAAAGATGGGCTAGTAAATCATGCTAATTTCTTTGGCAAAAGGGATGAGTGTTGATATGTACTTCTTGCACTAGATTGACAACTCTATAAGACGTGAACTAACTTTACTGTTATGACCTAAGAAGTGCCAAATAAACTGAAATTTAAGAACAGTACAACATACCAATGAAAACTTGAATGTTACTGCTCTATATCACATAGACAATAACTACCGGTAAAAAAATTGCATAAATACAAATAAATTAATTACACAAAATGCAACTACTGTAGATATTATGTATATCAACATTTTGACTTACTATAAAACTAAAAATAAATTATGTATGGTGAAAATTAAATATAAATTGCAATAGATTCTTTGGATGCACTGTTTGCAGTTTCAAGCCAAAGGTGAAGCTGGTTCCATCCAGAATAATGGTGGCCACCAAGCGGGAACAAGAGAAGTTAAACTGTACTTCCCTTATCCATAGGATATATATACCAGTAAAATGGAATAGTCTTACAAGAAGGGCCATTAATTTCACTTTTATTATGTATGATGAAACAATTATTGCCCTTTTATTTTCAGGATAAATGACTGATTGTCCACAAGCAACATATAAGATAAGAAAATGCAAACAGAAGTTTTGAGGAAAAAAGGGTTATTTTAAGGATGCCAATTCAAAAAGGCAGATATTACAGGTATTTAACAAAAAACTGGACACTTACAACCTGAAAACTCTGAGCTATGGAAAATTTGTTTATCAATCTTAAAAGGTGAATGTGAAATCTTATTATCTATCTTAGACCCAAGAAAGAAGTCCAATATCTCGAGGTTATGTTATTATTTAGTGTCAAGTTAGATTGTTCACATTATGTTGTATATACTGTATAATTTATACATAAAAGATAGAAGGCTTCAAGGTAGATAATTTCTGTAACTAACTGAGTTACCTTCTCTAAATAAAGTCTTTATTATTATTATTATTATTGTTAACATTAATAGCATGGATATTTCTTATATATGACAGTATTTGGTTTATGTAGCCATCCATTTGTTACGTCCCCACCTCTTGCAACAAGGCATCATCATTAAGTCTGATCATTCTGTCCATATGCATGTCCATCTGTCCCTAGATGTTCATTAGCAGGATTGAACAAAAACCACTTGAACAGACAAATTAAATCTGGTAGTCATATCTGTATGCACCAAAGATACTGCCAGGATTTTATCTAAAGGATGGAACACCCCCTTGTCTCCAAAACAAGTGGGGAGTAGAAAACAAGGGGGCAGAAGAGGAAACAGCCATCTCTAAATATTTACCTAACACTCCAATATTTATCTTTCATCCTGCTCCACTCTGCTTGAGCTCTTTTGAAATTAAAACCTTTTGATGTCACCTTTAATTGTATAAACTTCCATCTGTTGATTGTTTCTGAGCATAATATGCACCTCATCTATGTATGAATATTGTTCTGTGCTGAGAGTCTCCTTTTAGTGTGCAGTTTCATGGGGCATATACTTAGCTAGCTTAGCCAGCTCTAAGTTCAGAAACTGTTCTTTGTGGTTGTTATATACTATTTTTGATTGCTAATAGATATTGTCTTTTGGATATGTCTGCTCCAAAATAAGAATTTTCACTAACATAATCTCGGACAAAGTTTCACTTTCTTAAATCAGTGCTTTTCTGACTGTTATGTCTGATTTCTTACCTGCTCCATTATGCTAAAGTAGGGTCTTAGGCCATAGTGTCCCTTTTAAGACAGAGATATTTTGATCAAATAAATATCTCTATTTATTCATTTCATTTAAATTCTTACTGTTTGTCTTAAACCTTATATGGCTATATAGTTTTGTAGCACAAGACCTGCAAGACTAAATTGTTTCCGAAAAAAAGTAAAATTGCCTTTTACTTTAAATTGTCAGTATTTTAATGATGCTTTTCTGCCTTTTCTCCATGTAATTTTGAAATAATGCTGAAAGAGGGGTAGACAGACTGCCTGTTTCTGTCCATCCAGCATGTATATAGGACTCATATTCAATATCATTTTTGGGTTCAAAATAACTCTCCAGTATCATCGTTAACTTGCTCAGCTCCAATAATCCAACTTTACAAACTACTGTCATCATACTATCATCAACCATTTTTTTGCTGAATGAAATTATCATCTGAAGATGAATCACGTTCAGAAATCGGCTACTTTGGTGTTCTAGGTAGACCCCATTTTAAACAAGCATTTGCAAAACTTCCTTGATGCACGGTTCAAACTACAACACAACGCTTTCTCCAGGGCCCAACATACCAATCAAGTTAAGTTTATCAACCATTCATGTTAAGTTGAATAACACAGATGTGTAAACTGTTGCCTACCTGAAATGAGACTTATGTCTCAACAAGCACTATGATGGCTACCTGAAATGAGACGTATGTCTCAACAAGCACTATGATGCCTACCTGAAATGAAACTTGTGTCTCAACAAGCACTATGATGCCTACCTGAAATGAGACTTACGTCTCAACAAGCACTATGATGCCTCTACCAGTGGCATGGCATATATAGGTTAACAGTTAAAAATAAAACTTGTATACTATACAGAATACAGTTTTATATGCAAGACTTTAAACTGATTTGTGGGAGCTCTCATGCAACACTGCTCTCCAAATGCTCAAATTCATACAAATTTTCCATGATTCTTACATCTGTACATCCTGGCAGAATCTTTGGTACAGACTTGCTCAAGACCAGTATATTAAATTTGGTCAGGGTATGTGGAATAAAACTCAAGTTATTATGCAGAAACAACTTCTGTGCTTTCAAAGTGACCTTGATCTCCGATTTATTGTCCCCCAAATCAATAAGGGTTCTTCATTACCCAAGTGCAAACCATACACAATATCTGGTAGCTGTAGAGGTAGGTCAACTGTGCAGTTACTGTGCAGAAACAAAACTGGTAACAGATAAGACGGATGGACAGATAGATCTCAAAATAAGCTGTCTTATGGCAGGCATAACAAAACTAAACAATTCACAGTGTGACCTTCACCTCTGATGCCTGGATCTAACATTCCAGGAATACACCAAAGATTATGTTTAAAAGTCTAAACATATCCACTGACATACAATATACATTTTTCCCACAAAAAATAAGAACCTGACAACTATGACCTTGACATTTATCCTTCTGAGTTCTATATATGTAATGACATTTGCATCTCATGGTAAATATTTTTACTTGATGTCACTTCATCCATGGCAATGATAAATAGTACTGCTTGAGCAAAATACTTTTAACTACTGGCCACCCACCTAAATTTTAATGAACTCCACCATGCAACCTTGACCTTTGAGCTATATAGTTATCAATCTCTAGTGAGTGATATGACTTTCTTTCTGATGCATCTGTGGTATAAATTTAATGATTCCCAACAAAAACAGGAGATATTGCCCTTTTTAAAAGCACTTTAGCTGAAAGCTAATGCCAGTTGACAGAACATTGTGATTATTACATCTTGCCTATAGCATAATTGCCTTAGGAACCGACAATAGGTTGTCATAGCTTACCTTATGCATGCAACACCAAACAGGCACATCTCTTGTTTCTCGTCTGTAAAAACAACATTGAATGCATGTCCATAAGAATGAAATAATTAATGCATCTGATGGCATACCCACAACATACACTTAATAATTATTATTTGGATAAATATCAAAAGGTCAAAGCTTATCATAATCAGTGCACACCAACAAATTTATAAACAATATCCAAAAATAATGTGCATGTACATAATAGAAGATTTAGCTCCCTTTATTTATACTGTTGGCTCTCCACTCAAGAGATTATTATCTCCCTGATTGCTGTTTGCACTAAACATGTAACATCCATTTTAAGACCGATATGACCAACAAAGTTAAGTGATAACAAGGTAACAGGCATGCAGAGGTAATAGCTCCAAAAGCCTAACGATGTGCTAGGTAGGTTTTAGCAGCAGCCTCCCATTAAAGTGGGTTAGGCTCATGTCAAATGCCCTTAATACTCTACATGCTTTCAAGGTTTTAACCAAAATGATTTACAGTAGGGCATGTGCATGAATGTTTTAGAGACTTGGGCAGATCTGTTCATCAGTATAGTGAACAAACATGCCCCTTTAAAAACACACAGGATAAAGAAAACCACCAGCCAGGCTGGATCTCCGCAGAAATTTTAGAAGTAATAAAGCAAAGAGACCAACTAAAATCAGTAGGAAATCAAACTGAATATAGAGTTTGGAGGAATAAAGTTAATAAAATGATATGTCAAGCCAAACAAGCGCACTACAAAAAAGTGCTGGATGAAAACCAAAATAACCCAAAAGCTATCTGGAAAGTGTTTACACCTGGGTTTGGTGCAGGCAAATGTAAGAGTAAAACTGAAATTTTATCCCTCAGTCATGATGACATTTATACTGATAATCCAACTGACATCTCAAATATTTTTAACAACTATTTTATTCAAACTGCTGCAAAACTTAAAGAACCCGGAACTTCATCTGATCATCTGGAACTCAAACATTTTTGTGCTAAAAACTGCCAAACAATATAAAGTCTGAAATTCCTGAAATGAGTCCAGAATTTGTGTTGAAATATATTTAAAAAATGGATGATTGTAAGCTACAGACTCTATATCATTGAACCAAGGCTACTAAAGGTAGCTGCACCTGAAATTGTAGAGAGTATAGCTTTCATCTGCAATGAAAGTATTAGGTCTAATAAATTTCCACAAACATGGAAAACTGCTAAGGTTACACCCATGCATAATGCAGGAACAAAAGATGATGTAAATAACTACAGACCTATCTCTATCCTTCCTTGTCTCGCCAAATTACTAGAAAAACATGTACATGATTCTTTTCTCAACTATTTAAACACTTATGATCTTATTCATGATAATCAGTCTGGCTTTCACCAGAATCACTCCTGTGAAACTGCACTTCTATCTTTGATTGATAAATGGTTGAAAGCATCAGATCAAGGAGAAATGGTAGGCACTATTATGGTTGATTTTCATAAAGCTTTTGATCTTGTAGACCATGAAATTCTGCTTGAAAAACTAAAAATCTATCAGTGCAGTGAAAACTCCCTAAACTGGTTTACTTCTTACTTAACTGCTAGAGTGCAAAAAGTATCTTTAAAAGGTCAACTTTCTGAAAGTAAAAATATTAATTGTGGAGTACCACAAGGCTCTATCCTTGGACCTCTGTTATTCATTCTATTTATCAACGATTTGCCTCTTAAGATTGGAACTTCAGTTTCTTCCACTGACCTCTATGCAAATAATACTACACTGTCTGAGATGGGTAAAACCAAAACAGTACTTGAAAATAACTTACAAGATGCTCTCAACAGACTTCAAGTATGGTGCAAGGAAAACAGTATGATCATAAATACAGAAAAAATCAGAGCCCTTAAAGTTACAACACAACAAAAATGAACAAGGCTAGACAGCAGCAAACTCCAGGTTCTATTTGACAATGTGAGCCTTAATATGACCTCTCAAGATAGAATTCTTGGTGTATTTGATGATAACAATCGTACAAACTAAATACAGAGCGATGAAGATCTGATAGCTCAACACACAGGGCCTCTAAAAATCTAGATCAGGTCCCTTGGGACCCCTCCCAATCTAGATCAGGTCCCATGGGTACCTTCTTTATCAAGATGAGGTCCCTTGGGACCCTTCCTAATCTAGATCAGGTCCCTTGGGTACCTTCATTATCTAGATCAGGTCCCTTGGGACCCCTCTTTATCTAGATCAGGTCCCTTGGGACCCCTCTCAATCTAGATCAGGTCTCTCTAATAATATAAGTGTGGCCTGTTCCCAAAAACAAGTGTTATTTAGTTTGCCTGAAAGAAACCTTCAGCCTGCATTTGTTTTGTTCATTATTTGAAAGACTGTTAAATTAATAACATTTTCATCATATTCAGAATCCATAATTATGGCTCTGAAATCACAATGATTCCAGCAAAACCAGAACTGATAGCATATGGTGGGCATGTCAGAATAACAGTGAAGATGTATTTTCTGACAAGTGAATATTAAGTCAGGACAAGTGCCTGAACTATTCTTTGAGCACCGGAGCAATTGGAGAATGGATGACATCAGGATCTGGAGGAAAAAATGCTGTACTTCAAATATTTTTTGAGGCAAATATGCAAGACTCAATATAATATTGGATTATTTCTGGTTGTGTTTAAAATGATTTCAACTATATGTGAAAACAAAAGCAAAAATAAAAATAGGTTACTTGAGGCACATGGAATTGTTGGAACTGGGGCATGGGGAATTTGAGTGAGTGCTTGTCGCTTGTGAGATTATTTAGTCACTTTTCTGGGCTTGTCTCTGAAAATTTTTTTCCCTTAGTACTGATTATATATATATATGGAAAAAAATCAATCTCAATCATGTAATACAATTATTTGATGTTTCCACCACAATAAGAAATGGGCACTGGTTTGATTCTCTAAAGCTGTATCTTAGTGGTGACTTCAATAACGCATGCACCCTTCAAAGAATGCCAACTACAATCTTCAATAAAACAAAGAACCTTTCTTCAAAGGAAGTCAGTACCAAACGTAAATAAAAGCAATAGAAACTGACAGATTGTTTCATTTTCTAATGTGGCTGGAACATGTTTACTGTGCCGTGAAAGTTTCCTTTTTGCAGGAAAAATGTTTATGCTTGCAAACGCTACCAATGGTCGCTTAAAAAGCAAAACTTTTATGGACTTGGGATGAACTGAAAAGTAAATACGCTTCATCATTTGTTACACGATTGTGCTGTTTTTTCCCCACTGAATTCAGACCTATATGACCTATGACAAAATTACTGAATATTTTAAATGTGTGTGCACATTTTTGATGGTACTACTTGTACTGTTGATTCAATGTATGTGATGAGATTCACAGGTAAGTACACGGTGTTGATACTCTACTCTATGCATTAGACATGTATATATAAACAGTATACACGTATATATACCAATGTGTGGTTCTCTGAATAAAGTAAATATTTTATATGCCTTCTCTGTTTTCACAACAGGTGTATTTCTCATTTAATTTGCATCGATTTAAGATGGTTACTTGCCAATCTTATTTTTGCACCCGCATTTATTACCTGCCCTCCCCCCCCCCAATTTTTTGGGTACATGCATCATTTTCTTCAGATAACTGACCTGGTTGCTTGTAACACAGTTCAGTCTATAACATGGCCGGGTTATATGGCTCCCAACTACTGTGTTATAGTGGGGTCACACTCTGTGTGTGTGTGTCTATATATATATATATATATATATATATATATATATATATATATATATATATATATATATATACACACACACATATATAGTGTATTACACATATGACAAATATATCAGATTATTTACCCCATTTGAAGTTCTCATCCAATGAAAGGACAAACTGTAATTTCTCTATGCCAACGGTTAGAGTGTTGTTGCATGCATCTAGTTCAAGATACATATGGAAAGTTCGGGCCAAATAGCTCACATCGGTACAGCATTCAATCCCTGTGCATGATTTCGTTATATGACACGTGTTAGGATTCTCCACCTCAACTGTGTTCACCTTCTCACAACCTGCAACAAGATGAAGAGGAATCAGCCTGATTATAGGTCAGTTAAGGAATATCAGCCCAACTATAGGTCAGTTAAGGGATATCAGCCCAACTATCTATCAGTAAAAGGATATCAGCCCTGCTATAGGTCAGTTAAGGGATATCAGTCCAACTATCTATCAGTAAAGGGATATCAGCCCTGTTATAGGTCAGTTAAGGGATATTAGTCTGACTATGGGCCAGTTAAAGGATAACAGTCATACTATAGGTCAGTCAAGGGATATCAGCCTAAATACAGGTAAATTAAGAAAAGTCAGCCTAATAAGTCAGAAAGGTCATGTACACGTGTGAATAACATTGATCATAATTTTTATTGTTTCTTATCATATGTATTTAATTTATAGAATATATGCATTGATTCCAAAAATGTGTTTGCACATCTATGTAAAGCATTTAAATTAGTTAAGCCCAACTGACAATGACAATAATTAAAGAGATATATTACACTTTTAAATGACTTCCAAACGATACTCCATGTAAATCTGGTCACAAAACATAAAGATTACACATAAACCTCACATATATTCATATATCAAATAAATATAATAGTACTCAATCAAAGTCTTTAATGGCACTTTTCAAAATAGAATAACTTCAATCAAAAATGAATACATTCTGCACTCATATCAGTTTTTGTACATGAAAAAAGAATTTTGTTTCAAAGTACCAAAAATAATGTGCAGACAAATTTTTAATTTTTCTGAAGAGATAATGTATGAAATATATACAGAACCTAACACTGAGATGCACCACAAAACATCTACAATATTAAATTCATGTACATCAGACAAAACTGCACTAAAGCAGTATGCACTACTATATAGAGGATATCTTCTTTTTATGTTAATACAGGATATAGTTCATCAGTTGTTATGAAAAATTTGATTCTTATGTTACTGTGTTTAGGCTTAAATAAACAGTAACAAAAGAAAGAGTGAAAACAACAAGCTTTGAAAAATTTAACAAAAAATTTATTTCCCTGGAAAAGCGCTATAAAATAAAACAAATAAGAACTTACAGTTTAAAAACTCAAATCCAAAAATAATCCAAGAATAATCCACAAATTAAATTTTAGAAGTCCTAATAATGTAATGTTCTAATGAATTCAAGTTTGAGTCCCAACGAAGAATCCAACATACACTGTAGTCACTATGGTGTTGCATCGTCTACAGTTCTTGTTTATTCCACAGTCAATAATATTCCAGTGTTTGAATTTCAGGATAAAATTCAAAATAAATGTCTTTGTCCAATAATTCTGTATGAGCACTCAAATGTTTCCAGGAAAAAGAATTAATCTTTTAGAATCCAAATAATTTAAATAAAAATTAAAATGTAATTCCCAAACTGGTCACAAACACACTTTCCAGTGTAAAGATAAAAGCTCAAACAAAGAAATATCTCTATAAACAGAGGTTATACAGTAACTTGAAATGCAAAACAGATTCCTGGATGAGGTTTAACTCTCCAGAATTTTCTAGAAGTATTTACGTCTAAAAGCACTTAGATAACCTTGACAAAAGCCAATCATTTTACTCAAAGAATAAGATAAAAATAAAACGTTATTTACTTGTCTCAGTGATTTCTGAATCAAGGTCAGAAACTAATTCAGAAATAGAAACTGTTTCTATTATTAGGCATTTATGAAAAGATTCAGGTCAAACTGAATTTTCTGGAAAATGTCGAATTCCAAGTAAACAAAATTACATTACACTGACATGTAATGAAATTAATGAAATTAAAAATAAAAGATGTTAAAACTTACAATTAAATTAAATCAAATATAAATTAAATCAAATATACATAACATGATATTTTATCCAGTGGTGAAGTTGGGAGTTATAATATAATGTTTGGCATACCATAAGATGAAAAATATCCATTATTTAAGCAGGAAAAGAAAATTTTCTTTCATTTTCATTATATCCAAACTTGCTATAGAATAAAAGTTTAGAAGAGTAAACTCACTCTACAGCAAAAAACATGTCCTACGTATCCTTTTCATAAATTCACCTAGCTTTCCTAGGCTGATCAGTGACTTGAGAGAGCAGTATGATTGGGCTGAACTAAATTAAATTTTTGACATTTTGTGAACTATCTGGCAACAAAGGTAGATTTAGCAATACATAACGGTGGTTTTATCATTGCTGTCAAGAACTAAGTAGAAATAACTTCATAGATATGTGACCTGCATCAAGTCATATCTATCTGCATGTCAAAAAAATGAAATGTAATTTCTATTTCTTCTAGTTCACAATGTGCACTTTTGTTGTGACATCTATCATTTCTGTAGGCACACACAATCAAGCATTGCATGACATGACATGAAATCTTATATTTTCAGATGTTAAAATATAAGGATATATTACTAACATGTGAAAATATAGGAATGAAAAAATATGACAGTTATTTTGCCAATAAGTTTCTGTATTTCATCAATAAGTTTATAAAAAAAATAATTTTTAAAATTTGCCTACATGTGTACTGGAATAGAGAAGTTCAACAATGAATAATATGGACACTGGTGTTCCTTCTCACCTTTGTATACATTACTGACACCACTAACAAAATAACAAAAATACAAAATACATACCATACTAATTCAGATTTAAAGATATGTAATTTACACTTAAACATTTACAGTATTTTGTCAATATAAACTCCACATATTTCAAATTCCAAGAACAATCATTTAGCACTTTGTGTTGTTTTCTCTGCAAGTAAAATAACCTCTCCATTCACATCCAATTTTACCCTTTATAAACAAGTGCATGTACACTTTCCATAGTTAGCTGGAATTGGGTTTGATTTTTGATCATGCTAAGTATTACTTTTAATTCAAAGCTCTGACACTTTTGTCAGTTGGTACAAAGTGTAACTCATTAAGAAACTTACACGAGTAAGCACCTGGCATTACCCAGTACCATATTAATAAAACAAAAAGGAAACAAAGAAAGATTGGAACAATATACCCAGCAGTACATGCCCCAAAAATGATTAAAATTAAATATGCTGATTAGTAAATAGGGTTTATTGCCTTAAGAGTAGGGCCCTAAGTGGGACTCTAGAGAGTTTGTACTAACCTTGTTTGATATTTTAATGACCTTGAGACTGCAGATGTGAACTGTTGTCATGATAAATTCTCGAAAGCATTACATATCAATACAAATATCAACACTCAAACTGAACATATTTTAAACTAGCTCATTAGGTCCTGATTTTTTCCCTTGTTGTTTTCACTTTAACACAAGATCCTTTGATTTCTATAAGAAAAAGCTTGTATGTACATATCAGCATGTTGTTGTCCTTCCTTCCTCCCTGATAACAATGGAGTCTATTTCATTAGGAATCATAAAGAGGTTTGTACCAAAACTTACAAGTTCTCAATTATAAAACTAATTTCTCTGAAGAAAAATAAAGATACAAACAAATAATTAAGACATTTATTGACTTTACTTTGTAAACAAATTAAAGGTTATACAAAATTGCATGAATTAGTTTCTGAAATCACACAAATTCTGGCAGAAGTCCTTAAAAACATATATATTTTCATCTTATGGACTGTATGACATGTACATTTATATTCAACTCACTTTTTGTCCATCCTGCAGTAGGGGAGGCAAAACGAGCATCATCATTCTTACGAGAGCATTGTGGGCTAGACATGTACAGTGCCAGTCCATACCTATCTAGGATTTCTGAAACATAGTATTCCTCGAATGGTTTAAAGATTTGCAGGTTCCTTGCTGTCATCCACTCGGAGAA
Organism: Sinohyriopsis cumingii; assembly: GCA_028554795.2. NCBI lineage: Eukaryota > Metazoa > Mollusca > Bivalvia > Unionida > Unionidae > Sinohyriopsis > Sinohyriopsis cumingii. The sequence continues at coordinate 86,948,589 of CM068838.1, forward strand.
GGAGAAATCTGTAGATAAACAAGAAAATTAGCAGGGACTCTATGTTGATGGGAATGATGATGCTGATTCGTAAGAAATTATAGAAATTAAACAAATTCAGTAACTTATAAATATAAAGCAGCATACTAAATTTGGTTAAAATAAAAAAATCATTAGTAAATACATTATGTTGGAGAAATTAAGGATGATGGAAAATCATGATAATAACTCATCAGTTTGACCAACTTCAAACTATGGCAGATGCTGCTTTAGGAAAAGATGGCTATGACATCACATGTTTACATCTTGATCTCCACCAGAGATACAGTCTCTCTAGAGAAGCTGTATAATGTTCCATTACAATCTATACAATGGTGCACCTATCTTTTGCAACAGGAGCATCTTGATACAAAAAATACAGATAACTGTTCAGTTTTTAATCTTAAGTATGTTTCTAACGAAGAGACAAAAATGTGTTGAAATGGATGATTGTATCAACGTGTGCAGATTTCATGACAAAAGAAGAGCTGCACAATATTGTCATTTGCAGCTGATATTTTGCAAACAGGGATTAATGAAATCTGCCAATGATTATCCCCAGGAAAATTAGCAATGAAATTGTGTTGCCACATGCCAGTTCAACTCTGAGATTTATTTTTCAATACCAGCTTCCTTTGTAGGAATTACAATGAATCTCCTCAAACACCAGCTTCAACCCTTAACCTGTAAAGCCTGTAAAGCCAAGTAACAGTTTTCAATTCACCAGATAGCATGCAAACAAGACTAAATTTTTAAACAAAACAACCCTGTCTCAATCACCACCTAAACAGGTAAGTTGAAAAGAATGATTTATATTGTTTCTAAATAATTATCATATATTGGTAACCTCCATAAAGGAATATGTGTACACTCAATTATGGCCTGGTACCAATAATTAGGGACTGACATTTTACTGTCAAGACGAAGATAGTGTTTTCTTTTTCTTAATGTCCTAATAAACAAAATCTCCAACAAAATATGATAATTCAGATTTTTTTACAAATCAGGGCACTTTTTCAAGCTATCTGAGGGTGACATTTTCTCTCCAAATACACAGATCATCTATAAAAAGTACTGAATCAGTTTGCTTTAGCAATATCATTATGATGACAATGGTTATGATGATGATAATAACAATGGTGATGGTAGCAAATGGAAAATTTATGATGCAGAAAACAAAGTGAGGAGGATGGGCCATAAGGAGGCATAACTCCTACAAATGTGACAGAACCCTGAAAATCAAACACTTTTAAGATCTCATCATTATAACACTGCATTCCAAATTTCTTTTAAATCCAACAATCCTGGGTAAAGTATTGCTGCAGAAACCAAAATCAAGAGGATGAGCAATCAGGGGGAATAACTCATGAGAATGACACTGTGGAATCTGAACAATAGAAATCTTTGCAAGTCTCATCAAACATAAAACCAAGCACCATATATGGTTGAAATCAATCTTTCATAAAGTTATGCTGCAGAAACATCAAGATGAATAGCAATATGGAGACAAAGCACCAGTACATAATGTTGTGAAATCTGGAAATAAAACTTGTTCGAGGTCTGATCAATACAAAGCATGAAAAATTTGGCCAAAATCCTGAAAACTGTGCTAAATTTGTGCTGTGGAAAGGTGGTTTGGGAACCAAGGAGCATAACTGCTGTAATTGCTGTTGTAAAATGCTGAACATCAAACTTACTCAAGGACTCATTGATATAAGGCTGCACACCAAATCTGGTTGAAATCCAACAACCTTCGGTAAAGTTAATCTTTGGTAATGTAAGTTAGGACGACATGCCATCAGGAGCCATAACTCATTGAAGTGATGACAGGGAAGGCTGGAAATCAATCTCCTCCAAGGTTTAATCACAATAAAAATGCATATAAAATTTGTTTCAAATCCAATAATTTCCAGTAATTGCACAAATGAAACTGCCAACAGAGAAACTGACAACAGCTGGCTAGATGGAAAACAATGTTACTATAGAATTCTGCTGACTTTGCCGAGTTGAACCAATATAGATAAAAAGGCATCAAACTTGTCATGAAAATAAACTGTACAATCCACCTTGATTTTTAGGCGGTGAAGTTGGAGGCTTAAATGCACAGAACCACCTCCATGAAAAAGGTCATGATTCTGTTTACTTAATAATCAAATCAATTCCCTTTCATGCTATGTGTTTTGATAGCAGGGTAACCAACCAATAATGAATTCATGTACTCAAGTCTAAAATTTTGAACTAAACGCTCTTAAAACTGAAACTAGGATGCACTGGTGTTTAAACTGCAGACTCTGCATTACATATCCCAACAGAGCAATCAGCAAGATAATCATTAATTGTGACAATGTTATAATAGCTACTTCACCATTTCATTACGTTGTTTTGATCAATTATTAACTGATGCCATTTGCTTCATAAAAGTAGTAAAAAGGAGTAATTTTAACAACAAATTTAAAACAAAAAAGAGAGTAATAAATGTCTACTATTAACCTAACCAAATAAGCTCTTATATGACCAAGATCATAGGTCAATTGGATGGACATTTTCTTTACATTTTAGAGACTGTTTTTTTTTTTTAATGGAAATGACTGCCCTGCTGAATATAAGACAAACTGAGACACAGTCAAGGAAAAGGATGTAAATAAAATCAGTTCTGTTCTGTGTCAAGTATTTCAAATAATACCTTCAAAACTAGATGAATCATTAATATACCTGGGTTGAGGAATGTGGTGTTCAGCTGGCATGGTCTCTTTGTCAACAGTGTATTAGTTAGAACTTCTATGCTGTATTCACATGGCATGGTTGCTTCAAGACAAATGGACACTGACATGTTGATCAGGTACTGTCCTCTGCCAGAGAGGTCCATGATGGAATAACTGCAATGCAATAAAATGAAAATTCAATTTCTTTTAAACAAGGGTTTTAAGAAGGGCAGTGATCATAATTTTTTTGTTTTCATGCTGTACCTCATCTGTTCCAGGATTAAATCTTTTGTACTACAGCATCCAAGGTTTAACTGCCACACTTTAATAATGAGTGACGTCCTCCTGCTATGCTAGTTTTTTTCACATCAGAGACCATTTTTTACAATATTAGTCAAAAAAATTTGAAGTTGTATTGCAAGTTGTCAATCAAAAGAAAAAATCCATTCTTTTCATTACCACTAAAGAAGTAAAAAAACTGCTTGGAACAACAGTGTAACAAGAATAGGTGGTATTCTGATACAGTTAGGAAGAACGTCCCTAAAATGATACCCATGGAAGCCTGGATCAATCACCTGGCTGACATTTGCCTGACAACCAAATGCAAGAGACCCATGGAAGCCTGAATCAATCACCTGGCTGACAATTACCTGACAACCAAACACAAGAGACCCATGGAAGCCTGGATCAATCACCTGGCTGACATTTGCCTGAAAACCAAATGCAAGAGACCCATGCAATCGCATGATCAATCACCTGGCCAACATTTGCCTGACAACCAAATGCAAGAGACCCATGCAATCCTGTGATCAATCACCTGGCTGACATTTGCCTGACAACCAAATGCAAGAAACCCATGCAATCCTGTGATCAATCACCTGGCTGACATTTACCTGACAACCAAATGCAAGAGCAGTTGGCCAAGAAATCTGACCAAGCAGGATGCAGTCTGTAGAGAATTCTTCCAAAAGATGTTGAGTGTCCATGTTATAAAAACAAATTTCAAAATTTCTTTTCCACATTCATCCATATCTGAGGACAAATCAGCATCAGAGATGTGCAAACTTGAAGCTCTTCATGCCAGGATGTTTTCTGTCATGTATGGTCATTTTCTGTCATATTTTATCATTTACTGTAAAGGTTGATAAGTCATTTAAAGATTTTTCTACTTTCAGTAATGTCAGCAATATCTGATAGTGGTCATACATTATTTGTATAAACTTGGAAGCCCTTCATGCCAAATGCTTTCTCTTAAATTTTGTATAATTCAATTGAGCAGTTTCTCAGAAGTCATTTTAAAGGTTTTTCTGTTTTTTGTTGACAGCATGTATATATGATGGCAGTTAGCTAAAAACCCAAGTGGAACCTATTGTGTTTCAAACTTGGTATTCAAATGCTTGGAGCAAATATTCTGAGAAAGAAAAACCATCCTTGACATGTCTTTGATATTTTATTATTATACAATCTCTAGTAGACATCAATAGATGCATTGCACATGGTCCCACTTACTAGAATTTGCTCTGTAGGGCCTTAAATAAATTAACATGTTGTCAAGGATACAAGTTGTCAAGGATACAATTGGCATTCAGGGGCCATGACTCCTCTAAATGATACTGCTTGAAATTTAACTCCTTCAAGGACTTGTCAATACAAGCAACATCCTTTGTAAAGACATGAAGTTGATCAACAAGGGCTTTAATTCTGTCCAAATGAAGCAGATGAAAAAAACAAATGCACTGAATTGCATCAAAGTTCAAAATATGTTCAGCAATTCTTGAGCTATAAAGTTACAAGAAAAGGAAATGTGAAAATATGAATTTGATTGACAATAGATAATATTCTTACCAAATTCCATCAGATATGTTATACAGTTCTTGGTCCATGATGATTGAAAACATAATTACGAATTTCTATGTGAAGACAGGAATTTTCTTGACAAGGGGTTAACTCTTCAGACATAGTACAAGAAATTAAATCCGGAAAAAGCATATGCAAGTCTATGAGACAATTTCATAACAAACTGCATCAGGAATATGATGAAGTATTTCCCAAATTATGCCAGTTAAAAGCAACATCCCATGTGAAGATAATTGTCAAAGGCCATAACTCTATCCAAAATGGAGCTGACTAGACAAAACCCATTAAAGTCACATCATGGTCCATGAAACAATATTTTCAACTGACTGCATCAGAGCATGTTCAATGGCCCCTAAACTTTGCCATCTAGAATAGAAACATCCATGTGAACTGCATCCAAAATGGAGACAAAATTCATAAAAGGAATATTTAGGCCTATGAGATAATGTTCATTCCTGACTGCACTAAAATATACTGAATGATTTTTTAGCCATTCTAGTTACAAGTAACATCTCATCTCTACCCAAAAAGGTACTGATAAGAATGCCCATAAAAGGTACATCTAGGTCAAGGAGATAATGAACACATCAAATATATCAGGATATGCTGAATACTTCCTAAGATATGCTGGTTACAAGCATCTGTTGTAGAAATTTAAAATTGATGGGAAAAGGGCAATAACTCTGTCAAAATTATACCTGAACTGGCAAAATCTTTAAAAGCCACATCTAATTATAACAGGCAGTTCAACTACAGCCAGTTATGTGTAAAGGTTGCAGAGCTTTAGTGATTCCAAGAAAGCTGAACAGATGGACATAAAAAGTGATTATTAAAATGCTCAAACATCTCAATTCCATACCCTAATGACAAAATTAATAAACATGGGAGATTAAGTAGAATAGATGGATTCAAATACATACACAAGTCGCACAACTCCATTCAGGTAGAATTGCTGTGGTGTCCCTGAAATAAAGATACAACTGATTTTTTTTCCACCAAAAAGTCCAACAAACAACACTTTATATTTGTCAGCTTCTGAAAATGTATTCAAGATTGCTTTCGTCTATTCATGTCAAATTCCTAAACCTACAGTAGTTGTGACCTGCTTTCCAGCACAGTAAAAGTCAATGAGTGCTATATTTTGACTTTGCAGCAGATCTGCTATAATTTTTAATCCTGCTTTTACAAATCAAATGTAAAAGAATGTGAGCCATTTAAATGATAGTTTAGTTTACTCTGAATTCCTTTTTACATGAAATATGTTTACTCTGAATTGATTTATACATGAAATATACATAGAATATCAAACAATTTTAAACGTTTTTATCATAATATAATGCACAGAACAATGAAACTTTCACTTGCAATCAACATTCAGAATCTAGTGCTTAATTGATTCGTAAGGATTCTTGAGGTCCTTATTAATAGAAACAATCTTATTTATGTAAGCAATATATAAATTATGATGTGATGATGACTCACCCCAGTTATAATCAAGCAGTGAGATTTGGAACTTTGTTTTTTCAATACCAACTGAGAGGGTCTGCAAGCAAGGATCCAAGTCAATGATTGTATAGAATGATTTATCCAGTAGCTGGGAGTGTATACAGCATTCTAATCCTGTACAGGAAGACATCAGGCTACATCTCAAATTCTCAACTGCTGTCATGCTGCTCAGAGTACCAAGGGTCAGGGGGCACCTCTCTATCAAAAGGAATACAGGAAACCACATCATATTACACAAACAATAAACACTGCTTTGTATTACTGCAAGGGACTTTGGGTATGACTGCAAGGTATTATGGGTAAGACTGGTATTAGGTTCTCCTTGCAAAGTTCATTGCAATAGAAAGTAAACTAGTAAGTAGTATAAAAGTGTTCCCATTTTACCCACAATGATTTACAGAAGAGAAAAAAAACACAACCATGTGAAAAAATGACCAACTTGTACAGGAATTTTACATCTATTATGTTGTCAAGGACTGTAGTCCTGATATGAATAGAATCCCATAATCATGATCACTGAACATGACTTTATGAAATTCAATGAATGAAAACTGTATATAATTTCTACAGGTAGCTCATGGTTTTTTGCAGATATGGCAAAACAGGAAGTAAAAAAGGACTAAGAATCTAATGATGTCGAGACTTTCTGGCTTCAGTTAAGACCTACAAATGCAAACCATCTAGTTGGTTTTATATACAAGAATCCTGCATCTCGGACCAAATGAAATGAAGACTAATATTCCACTTGATAAGGTCTTAAATGAAAGGTTGGAGATTTATAGCTGACTTTAACAAAGATTTACTCAACAGACAAATCTGAAACCACTAGAACCACATTTTATGGAAACACTTCTGCATTCATGACATGTTAATGTTCCAAGAGTAAAGCTGTCAAAATTTTAGAAAACTTTTACCAGATGCCCATTGATCCCAATGATCAGTTATTTGGGTACCGGATCAAAGGGAACTTGTATTAAATGTTTAAAAACCTGAAGTTAAGTCCACAATGATTAAATTCACAGTATCCTATAAATATCACTAACTAATGTTATCTAGTACAAAGTCCAAAAATTCATCCTCAATGTCGGATAAGGTTCTGAAATCCTCCATCTTTGTCTAGAAAATGTTCGTGGTCTAGTCATCATAAATATCGTCCGACTCCCTTTCCTTGGTGTCACTGTCATATGCAGATGCTTATTTAGAGACTGAGCTTGAGCTTTGTAAGTAACACTTTGATCATACAATCCGTGAAAATCTATTAAAGGTTCCAACTGAACAAATGTCATCTGTGCAGCAAGATCAAATAACCACCTTCTGTTACTTGCCACTGTACAACACTCTAACCTCAATCAAAGTGTTGGCACATGGGAAAACAAGCTATGTGATTACGGTCAATTATTTACTAAAAGACACAGACCTCTGCCTGGTACTGAAAAACTCCATGTATTTGCAATGCAATCAAAGGACTGTCTACTTGAAAACAAAGTGAGTGCTGCCTTTACAAGCACCGGCAAAAAACTTTTATATGGTAAACGGGTACCATATGACTCATTTTATTACCCGGATTAGTAGCAACAGGCGGGTACCCAAGCACCCAGAAACCCATTGTTATCGTTAAATAAGAGTTACATCTACTTCACAGATTATCATCAATCGTATCTACACAAACTGACAAGAATATTACAAATGATGATGCCCCCAAAATCAGTCAAAGTGACCATAATCCAGTTTTCTTCATAAGAAAAGTTTAAATGAAGAACAGCCTTATACAAGTATAAGATAACAGCAAAATCCTATTAATGTGAAGTTTAAACATGATCTTCAGCAAATCCCAAGGAATATAAATGAAGTTTTTATGACACTGATTTTGTATCAAGCACTGATATTGTAGACAGACATACCAAGTAAAATCTTGAAGTACTGAATATGCCAAAGAACCAGACTGGATTACATCTGAGATTTTAGATGCCACAAAAGAACAAGATGAACTAAAATCCATCAGAAATAGCTAGCTTACAGGCACACAAAAAATTATGTTGTAAAATTGATTAGACAAACCAAAAAGCCCCATCATGCAAAATCCAAAGAATTTAACAAAAATATTATAAAAGCAATTTCAAAAATTGTCTGGGTGTGGAGCTGGAAAAGTTAATAAATAAATGCATTATGATATCTCACCGAAATCCATTGGTAATACTTTTAAAAATCCTAACACTATGGCAAATAGTTTAAATGATTTGTTTACTAATACAGCTTCCAACCTGAAGAAACCAGTTCTTGAATTTACTTGTCAGGATCTTCATGACATCTGTTCTTAAAGGCTGCAAGTGGGAGTGGGTCAGACTTTAAAACTCAACCAATGACCTATGACTATATTCTTAAATATCCCAAGCAAATAAATGGAACACGTCCAGGGGATTCAATCAGACTGAACCCACAACTCTAAAGGATGCTGCTCCATTAATTGCTGAGAGTGTTTTTCATTTAATGTAATCACAGTACAAAGAATCTTCAGTTCCCTAAATAACTGAAATTAGCTAAAGTGATGCCTCATTCTCAAAAACTGGAATTAACGATGAAATCAACAACTACTGACCAAAATGTTACATTAAACAGACACAAACTCTTTCCATGAAAATCAGTTAGGTTTCAGACACAACAATTCTTATGAAATGGCCTTACTATTGTAGGTAACATATATGTGCCTAATGGCATTAGATGATGGAACATTGGTTGGAACAGTAATGATTTACCAGAAGGTTTATGATCTAGTGGACCTTCAAAGTCTCCTTAAGAAGCTGAAAAATTTCTTAAATTTATTTGAATTGAACTTTAATAACAGGTTTCAAAAGCTATCACTAAATAGTCACCTTTCCAAAGAAACACCTGTAAGTTGTGGAGTGCGTCAATGATTCCACAATGGGCCAGTGTTTCCCAATGATTTTACCTACTTTGAGGTTGTCTGGATAAATGGTATCCTATCAGCTTTTTCCTTCTTTCCATATTTTAGTAGGTCATCATGGTTTGTTTGTTTAGCCCTTTGCATTGCCTCCGTAATCAGGTATATTTTGTAGCCTTGATAAATTAAATGTTTAGATAGCTCTTCAGGCCTTTTTAGGAATGTTTCATCATCGGAGCAAATTTCGCACATTCTCAGTGCCTGGCTAATGCAGTGTTTTGGATGACATCTGCTTGGGAAGAGATACTGGTCTTTGTCGGTTGGTTTGGAGTAGATGTCTGTAAGGAGTTTGTTTTCTACCAGTCTGGTTGTTGTGTCCAGGAAGACATGGTTCAAGTTGGAGATTTCTGCCGTGAATTTTATTGAGAGATCGAAGTTGTTTGCCTTTGATAAGTAATCATCCAGACTTTCTCTTCCATGTTGCCACTTCATTCCTATATCATCAATAAAGCGTACCCACTGGTATGGTGTAAGTTCAACTGATGCTAAAAGTTCACCCTCCAGTTTTCCCATAAAAATATTAGCATAAGAAGGGGCCATTTTTGTACCCATTGCAGTTCCATTAATCTGGAGGTAGTTTTCTTCATTAAATTCAATGTTATTAAGTTTTACGACAACCTGCAGGAGTTGGACTAGGAAGTGTGTGGGTTGATTGTCTACAGTTCTAGTTTCCCATGCATTTCTACACGCCTGTATCCCTTCGTTGTGCAGTATGTTAGTATACAAAGATGTGACGACTAAGGAAATAAGCAATGTATCTGGCACCAATGGTTCGCTTGCTTTGCTTTTTATGAGGTAATCTGTCGTGTCCTGAAGATATGATGGTAATTTGTGGACATGTGGTCTCATAAAATGATCCAAATACTCTGATATCCTTTCTGTGGGATGCCTGATACCGGAGATTATAGGTCTGCTCTGGTTTCCTTGTTTGTCGATTTTAGGTAGAAGATAAAATCTACCTGCCCTTGGGTTTTCTGGACTTAAGTAGTTTCTCGTTTGCTGGTCTATGTGCCTGATTTTGTATGCCTTGTCAATAATATTAGTGATGGTTTTTGCATATTCCAGTGTTGGATCATGGTCTAGGTTTTTGTAGAATTTTTGTATATATAGCAACATTAGCCATGCATCTCAATCCCCATATCATCAGACAGAGCAGACCAGCAGAACGACTTCACTCAATCACTGGCAAGATCTTTAGGCCAGAAAGATGAAGGCTGTCAGATGAGTGTTTTGAAAATTTCATGTTTCACAGATGCAATCAGCATTTATGTAACTGGTTGGGTATTCGTGTGGTCCTTATCAAATATTTCTGATAAATAATGTCAAATATAATCATACTGATGTCAATATATTCATACATTTTTGCTTATTTCATGCTAGAGACAGGAAATCTTTCATAATACCATGTTTTGATCACCAAGGCTAACAAAATAAAATGTTATAATTCTGCTTTACAAAAACATATAGCTTCCAACTTTCACAGTATTAAGTCTATCCTCATGATAATTTTTCCTTTTATCTCTTAATCTAAACAAGTTATTTGTTTTACCTGTATAAATCTGTCCTGCTGCAGCAAGGCTGAATGGTCCACTTATGATGGAACAAGACGTGTCCAACAGATAGGCTGCAATCCCAAGAGTCTCCATCAACTGGGCCACATTCAGGACAGATAGAGTTGTCAAACCTTGAGAAACTTTCCAGGCAGCCAGTGAAAAACCTGATAAAAGTTAAGAGAAGGTTTAATCTATTTACAAGAACTCTTATGTTTAATTTTATTAAGCCATAAAAAAAGGAAAGTTTGCAGTTTGCTCTGCCTGACTAGGACTCTTGAACTATCAGGCATTTTCATTTTTGAGGGGATGGGGAGGGGCTGACGAAACCTGATTTAATTATTTATGTATATAAATAAATATATAAGCAGCATGTTTTTAAAGACAATGTTACACTTACTCCCTTGACTACCAGAACTGATGAAAATATTATAATTGTTTTTAAACAAATTCTCATCTACAATATTGAAACTGTCAAAGAATTTACCTGGTTGTGTAAATCCAGAGCTCCAGTTACAAAGAGGCTTGGGTAGCCGTGTGTTCTGGAAAATCGTAGTTGTGTACATGCAGCTCTCCATGGCAGACAGACAAATGTTCAGGTTCAAATTAATGATGTACACCTGAGCACTGGGCAGATCCGAAATGCTGAAGCTGGAATCAATAAATTTAAACTAGAAATGCATTTACAGAATTGGCATATCACACCAGCCATTATTTTGGATTTCATTACATACATGTATGTATGTATGTATGTGTGTGTGTGTGTGTGTCTATGTATGTAATGTATGTATGTATGTATGTATGTATTTATGTATGTATGTATGTATGTATGTATGTATGTATGTATGTGTGTGTGTGTCTACGTATGTATGTATGTTATGTATGTATCTGTATGTATGTATGTATGTACTCATTATAACTATCTCCATGTGAGCCATAAATAATATGATGTCAAACAGGCTAAAGCTGTGCTACAGCTGTGCTTTTAACACATTAACCCCTGTAAAGAGTTAAAGTGGCAGGAGGTAGTAGCCTACTGCCGAGCTCTGTAGCGTCATGGTCATGTAAGATACACTAAAGTGGGTGGTATTATAGAAAGGTAGACAGATGTAGCTCTACAATGATACCAAATAATCTGGAATTTCTAGTTGCACTACAAATAGAGAGGGAAAAACCTCATTTTTTGGACCCGATTTTTTCTACCCAAAATTCGCCCTAGGTCGGAATCAGATTTTGTGTCCGGATTTTAGACTTTTTGGTCTCAAATCTAAGGCAAACCAGTACGAACTACAAACAGACAGATGAACCTTTGCAAAAAGTAGGATAAGATGGGCATTTGGAATAAAGAGTGGTCTCAATATGAAAATAAATGGGTCCGTGAAGCAAAAAAAATAAAAAAAAATTAAAAATCCAACTTTTACCTTTCTTCTCATGCGCAAGCCAAATAGCCAATGAAAAACAATGTCTCTAACACAACTAGGTGGTATCTTATTACAAGATCACATGGAAGTTGGTGTTTTCGGATGTATTCAGAAATAGCTTTCAAAATGTGTTTTCTAGTCAAATTTCAGACGAAAACGACAATAACCTCAAGGTGTTAATGTGTTAACTAATTTAATGATGTTCAGCATTGGATCTCAGGACTGCCCCACTGTTTAATGTAAAACTCTGACATTGTCCAGTTCTTCCTAGGCACCAAAGGAGAACATTCAGATCCCGATCAACAAGAAGTAGGATCAACTACTGACAGTGACAAGGATTACCAGCAGGAAACACCAAATGCTGTTTCCGAAAATATATTTGCATTCAAGGATTATTATGGATAGAAAGCCAGGATATTGAGCCCTTGAAAATTATGCAGCTGAGAAATCACATAGACTCTACTTTTAAAAAAGAACCTGGTATAAAATAACCCATGTAAAATCACAAAATAATAGTGGTAAATATGTGATTTTGATCTCTTACTTACAATGGAATGAAGCTTTAAATTCAGGCTGCAGTGGCCTAGAGAACAACCTAAATTTAATCATTTTTTGGAAGTGATTCCAACATTTTAAATCACTTTAAACTTAATGCAGCTGTAGACATAAATTACAACTGGCATATATATTTATTAAAATGAGGTGTTTACACCATTGTTTGTTTTTAATCATATGTGCAACAATATGGGTTGAAAGAAAGCAATCTAATGCTTGGTGTAATTGTACATAATTAAATTTATAAATACCATTCAGTGAAAAAATAATAATTTACATAAACTAACACAATTACTATGCATTTGACTGGTGTTTTGTTTACCCCCACCCACACACCCACATACACAAACAAGTACATGTACAGTCAAATTTTTTAATCATTTTTGCTATGCTGCTGTTCGATACATAATGCGGTCAGCAGTTAAGGACCTAACTACCATGTTATAATGAGGGAGAGATGTAATGCTATCTATGGGAGTCACAGAGTACACTACCTTGTAAGAAGACCACAAAAAATGAAGTAATTAATACATTTAATTATTCAACTACTTTCAGGAAGTACAATCCATACCAACCATATAAATGGAACAATGTTATAAAGAAGCACCTTATAATGTTAGAGTTCTGAAACTAAGGATTGCAGAAAGATACAGTTACTTGGGTAAATCACATAATTCTGAGTAAGTGATGTAATCAGGATAAACCAATTCAGTATCAATCATAACCATTAATAATTCCAAGTCCCTATCTTACTAAAATTCATACACCAAGTCTACAAATTGCAATTTCACTTTATCTTGATTTAAAACTTTAGATTATTTGGATTATAAAAATTTTGTCAGAGGTAGAAATTAAATACATCTAAATGACTTTATTCTAGAAAAAAAGTCCAACACTTCCAAAATTTTAGAAAATCCTCACAATGTTATATATAAGGCAAGACTATTTCCAGGAAAATTTAATAATTTCTAACTGTATTATAATCCCTGGTGCCAGTAAAATGTTCTGTGGAAAATTTTTTTTTTTTTATATATTCCTTTTTTTTTAATTAACTTTACATTGTCAGAATCATGAAGTATAAACACACTGATATTGCACACATATGCACAACATATTTGCCTAAAATAGTATAGTGTATTAGGAACTACTCTGTAAACAAACCATGCATGCTCATATAGTAGATGCTTTAGGTTTTAGTTTCTTAGATTTGGATGAACTACAGCAGCCGTTTCATCTGCTTGAAAGAAGATATGATAAAGTGAACAATGTGGATGAGTGTACAGAGTCAGAAATGAAACTATCAAAGAAGCAAATGAATGAACATGATATTTGCAATGTCCACAACAAACGTGAGAGATGCAGTAATGAAGTAATAATGTTATTGTATATTCATGAATCTACAGTTGTGTATTTTTTTTTAGAAGACAGTACATATTCAATTACTTTGATTCTTGTATTGTATTTTAATATAATTAAGCCTTAGGAGAATAAGAAAAAGAGTACAAAATAAAAAAGTTACTATTATTATGGGAAAATATGAACTCACTTTCTTGGATGAATACTTCACTCCCAAAGGTCATGCAGTATTAATCTGAAAAAACTCATTCATATTTTCCCATACAAATGCAGTAACCTATAATTACTAATAAAATAATGATATTCAAAATCTCAATATGAAGAAGAAATTTTGAGATGTTTAGTGAAACTTGGGCCACAGCATTCTCCTCCCTTAAACAACCACTAGAATGAAATAAACAGCAGCTGTTTTAATAAAATAATTCATAAACAAAAATTATTGCCAATTGTTGTTGCCACTTAACAATGAATGCTAATAATTTTTCATCAATTTTGCTGATTCAGCATTTGGTTTTTGTTATTGCTGTTGACATCGTGGGCTTAATGCATTTCTCTGCATGGTATAGCTGGTGGAGGAAGAACTGAGGAAGACCCTGGTTTGAGCCACCAACCCAAGGAAGCTACAGGAAAGCTTTTTAACATACCCATTTTGTCCAAGCACAAAGATTGAACCCACATGGACACTGAGATAGCAGTGATCTGTAAAGGTGAGTCCTTTAGACAAGTTGGTCACTCAAGAGAAGCATTTGCTAATTTTAACATTGCAAAACAACTTACCTCATTCTGACTACCCCTTGTAGGGACACTTCCTCCTGTTTGCCCCACTGATAATCCAACAGGGAGATCTCAAATGTCATTTTCTCTATGGCAACAGTCATAACCTTGTTACAAGCATCAATAAACACCTTTGTAAAGAGGTTGACAAATAGCTCTGGAACAGCAGTACAACATTCAACTCCTGTACAGAAACTGGGGATGCTACACACACTGTTGCTTGCACTAAGCTGGGTATTATTTGTAATTGAGGAATCTAGGCTGCATCCTGGAAAAGTACAATACAAGTTATTGTGAAATTGTTTAGTACAATCTTGACAGATCTTTACAATTTGACAGGCTTTTAATATGTCCATGTTCAGAAGTCGTGCAGATCAACTGTATATCAGCACAGGTTGGCTGCCACAATGTGTCATCAGGAAAGGAATTCAGTTTCCATTTCCTCACCATGGGAGAGCCAATAATGTGCCAAAAACAAAACAGTTTACCATTCTGAGTACTTTGTTGTACTGGTGTAAAGTTGTCTTTAAAGTGCTTTATGGAGTGTAAAACTAATGGTGTAAAGTTGTCTCTAAGGTGCATCATGGAGCATAAAAGTAATGGTGTAAAGTTGTCTCTAAGGTGCTTCATGGAGTGTAAAAGTAATGGTGCAAAGTTGTCTCTAAGGTGCATCAAGGAGTGTAAAAATAATGGTGTAAAGTTGTCTCTAAGGTGCTTCATGGAGTGTAAAGGTAATGGTGTAGGGTTGTCTCTAATGTACTTCATGGAATGTAAAGGTAATGGTTTAAAGTGTCTCTAATGTACTTCATGGAGTGTAAAAGTAATGGTGTAATGGTGTATGTATGTATATATATATATATATATATATATATATATATATATATATATATATATATATATATATTTCAATTCAGCAATAACTGTCAAGCAGTAATTAAATTATTTAAATTCTTGTTCCACTACATTCATCCGGATTATATATGTCTCATTTCATCTTAAAAAATGTATTCATCAAATACCCTACTATGCTTATAATTATTTAATTAGAATTGAATTCCCTATGCTTATAATTAATTTTATTCAGATTAGGTAACTCCAGTTTGTTATCATAACTGATATTTACATGATGTGATTTATATCTATGACAAATATGCATACATGTCAACCCCCCCATGAGGTACAAGCATACATTTAGCTAATGTAAGTGGCCAAAACAATGTAATTTGGGCATTAAAAGTGTAATCTATATATATTACATGCCATAATTACAGTACACTGTAGGAAAATTGTACATGAATGTTTGTGACTAACCTGGTTCTGCAGCCTGTCAAAATTCTTGTCACAAATAGGCAAAATCCAGAACACAAGCACAAAATATACTGGCAAATTATTTATATTCAATGCTCACTGTAACTAAACTACATGTGTAACTTTTGCTAACTGATTGTGAATTCATGCATTTTCTGCCATGAGCATGATGATCTTGTGTTCAATCCAAGTGCTGTTTTACGTTACTCTAATATTCTTCTTTCAAAGTTTGTACAGGGGTGTTGTTTTGTCCATTTTTTTGATCTGACATGCTTTTAAGATTCAAAAGATCCATCTGCTCTAACATTTTCAGTATAATAACATCCACATGTCATATTATTAAAGCCTGTTTCCCTTAACATCTGGTGCAATTTTCTTTAAAAGCATAGACTGGTCCTCTATTGAAATATCTTATCAATAAATGAATCTGTGAGACAAAGTTTGACACTGAAGAAACCCATAGTTTTTCTTGGAAATTTGTCATATACAGTTGCTATAAATAGAAAATAAGGAAACCACATGTATGTCTAGGACATCTGCTGTAGTACTCTTATGCTATTCTTATGCAACAGTCTCTTTTTCAAGAATATTCTCAGGTTTATTTTATTGGAATTAAAGAGATGATAATAAAAATGACAATTTTTTATTGCTTTACATTTAACTTTTTAATGGATCAAAAAATAGAAATCCATATATAGTCAAAGGTAAGATGTAATTTGACAAAAAAAAGGATACTGATTATGCCAAAAGTGTAATGGTTGGCATGTATGAATATGGCAACAAAACTTAATGACAAATCTACATTCCTGGTTTTTTTGGGAGTGTCTCTTTTTGCATTCTTTATTGCATTATCAATGTTACTATCTGCATTCAGTAGTCTACTTTTTGTCCACTTTTGGTTAAATTATACCAATACTACCACTGCTGTAAATCATCCAAATGTATGTGTGTGTGTGATTTGGATTTTTAATGTAGCTTTAACAATTTTTCAGTCATATCGCTACGATATCTGCAGTGTGGCAGTTTATAGTGATGTCTAGCACTGGGGCATCATGCTGCAGACATGTAGCATCATGTCCCACCCAGTCACATTATCCTGACACCAGGCAGACCAGTCTTAACACTAACCTCTTAATGCTGAGTGCAAAGTGAGGCAGCTGTTAGTACCATTTTTGTTAAGTCTTTGGCATGACTCGGCCGGGGATTGAACCCACAACCTCCCGCATCCGAGGCGGATGCTCTAACCACTAGGCCACACATACATTCATCCAAATGTATGATAATGTATTACTGCATTATATCTAATAAAGTAAATATTCTTTATCCTCACCATTTGTCCAGCCATTCACACTGTTGCTGTATTTGTTCTGAGTATGGTTACAGGAGTTCTGGCTGTCCAGTAGGTAGCGTGATATACCGATATCTTCAAGTAATAATTTCAAATACTGCTCACCAAGACTGCTACCAACAGCTTGTCCTAAACTGGCATACCATTTCTTGATGGAGAAAGCTGTAATTTTTCAAGATGCATGGATCATATATGCATATACTTAAATAGATCTATAAAAACAAGCTATATATATGAAAATGTTATAAATACCTGTATGAATATTAATATGATACACACATTTAGACATTCTGTGGAATCTGATCTTATAATTATGCATATTAATATAATACACACATTTAGACACTTTGTGGATCTTTTAAATATGCATAGTAATACACACATTTAGACATTTTGTGGATCTTTTAAATATGCATAGTAATATACACATTTAGACATTTTGTGGATCTTTTAAATATGCACAGTAATACACACATTTTGGAATTTTGTGGATCTTACAAATATTCATAGTAATACACACATTTAGGCATTTTGTGGATCTTTTAAATTTGCATAGTAATACACACATTTAGACATTTTGTGGATCTTTTAAATATGCATAGTAATACACATATTTAGGCATTCTGTGGACCTTTTAAATATGCATAGTAATACACACATTTAGACATTTTGTGGATCTTTTAAATATGCATAGTAATACACACATTTAGGCATTCTGCAGATCTTGAAATAAGAGAAAATTTGAATTTCACCTTTTATTTCATTGAATGGCACCAAAAACTTCATCCAACAGGCAAATTTTTATTACTAATTCCATCATTCTTAAAATTCAGTAAATTATTACCCAATGAAAAATGTGTTTTGTTACAAAATATCAAACACTTGAGACCTATAATAGTGTTTTTTCCAGAGGGATGACAGTGTCAATGAAAAGCAGGGGATAGGTTTATCACTGGATAAGGCTTTAATAAATTAAAATATGCCAACATTATGTAAAAATCAGGGATGGTCATATCTTCTGAGACATATAATAATTTTGAGAGACATATAATCATTCTGAGATACATATAATAATTTTGAGAGACATATAATCATTTTGAGAGACGTATAATAATTTTGAGAGACATAATAATTTTGAGAGACATATAATAATTTTGAGAGACATAATAATTTTGAGAGACATATAATAATTTTGAGAGACTTCTGATACATTGTCAATGATGTGATAGCAAGTGTATTTGAAATTAAAGAAAGATAACTCACTTGGGTTTATAGATCCAAAGTGTATTTGAAATTAAAGAAAGATAACTCACTTGGGTTTATAAATCCAAAGTGTATTTGAAATAAAAGAAAGATAACTCACTTGGGTTTATAAATCCAAAGTGTATTTGAAATTAAAGAAAGATAACTCACTTGGGTTTATAAATCCAAAGTGTATTTGAAATAAAAGAAAGATAACTCACTTGGGTTTATAAATCCAAAGTGTATTTGAAATTAAAGAAAGATAACTCACTTGGGTTTATAAATCCAAAGTGTATTTGAAATTAAAGAGAGATAACACATCTGGGTTTGTAAATCCAAAGTGTATTTTAAATTAAAGAAAGAAAACTCACTTGGGTTTGTAAATCCAAAGCTCCAGTCACATTGTACTTTTTGCAGCTGTGTGTTCAGTAGAATGGGGATACGTATGGCACAGGATGCAGAACTCTCATAACAAATGCTCAGGGACATGTTGGCAACAAAGATCTTCTGAGCATCAAAGTTGTAGATCCTGTAACTGTAAAAACAAAAAAAAAAAGATCCTGATTTGGATGCAAGAATACATATTTCTTTCATCATTACCAAATATGGAGTAGTGTATCTTTTAGTAAATTATGTTTCTCAGAAAACACTTACCCATCACATTAACAAACTCTACTACCTCATAGATCATGCTTTCCTGTAAACATGAAAAATGTTGTCTTTAACATGTACATAAAACACAGCCACAGGAAAAAGAAATTACCTCCCCTTTCCAATACTGGGTGGCTAACAGTATACCAGATCCTTACCATTTTAAGCTTGAGTAAAATATGAACAAGGATGCTCACATGGAGCGTGTCATTAACAGTGATAGGGTAAGTATTCTCGAAGAAACATAATACAATTTTTACTTTCTCTGGAAATACATTCCTTATCACAATGTTATGGAAACAATTAGGATTGGCTGCTTTAAGAAAGGATGATGTCACAGTTTGACTTCTTCTCTGACCAACAACTTTTAATTTCAGTCCTTTTGGCCTCAAGCATTGTTTTTTTTTGGTTTCTATCTGCAAATGTTGACACTATTCCAGCTGCCTCTTTATACCCTCACGAAGAGTTACCATCTTTTTTACACAATGCTTCAATAAATAATAAATATGTTCTTCTCTTTTCCACCCAGTTACACAAGACCTTTCAGTTCCATCTGTCTATTGTACTTTTATCTGCATCATATATGTCCACTAACAAGTCGTCAAAACTCACTGGCAGTTTGTCAGACCCATTTTTAGCTCCTAAATATATCAAAAGGTTTGAACATGTGAGACTCACTCTAGGCATGTCAAAACACATCTTTATTGGGACTGTCTTCACTGAAGCATTGTCTGATTCAAATGCAAAAGTTATTCCAGCTTACATTTTTTCTATTTCAAACCATTATCTAATAATGTGAAAATATTTTTTCCCATTAGTGGCTCCATTACATGCTGGAAATGGAGCTGCAGTGGCTCAGTTGTTAGCAAGCCCAACTCGCAATCAAAAAGGGTGCAGATTTGAATCATCAGAACTGTCTGGGTCAGCTACCAAAGTGTGTTCTTGGGCAAGGCACTTTACTCCAATTGCCTCAGATGAAATAACCTACTTGTGTTGCTGTTCCATGAAGTACCAAACCAAACAAACTGACAAAAGAGCCTTAGTTACAACATGCTGAAACTGACAAAAGAGCCTTAGTTACAACATGCTGAAACTGACCAAAAGAGCCTTAATTACAACATGCTGAAACTGACAAAAGAGCCTTAGTTACAACATGCTGAAACTGACAAAAGAGCCTTAGTTACAACATGCTGAAACTGACAAAAGAGCCTTAGCTACAACCTCCTTTGTGTGATCAAAATATCTAACAACTGGGTACAACTTCTGAGAATCAATGCTGTCTTGTTGTGACAACATTTTCAAATGACAACATACTAAAATGTAAAAGCAAAATCTGGATCAGATGGGAATTTTGCATGAACAACATAGGTAGATTCAAACATATATATATGGTACCAATGTTTGGAGTGTGTGGCTGGTCAGCAACAAAACTGTGGCAGGTAGCTATTATGATCAGTAGAATAAATCAATGATGTTAGTATCAGGCATGTGGGAGGACTTGCTATTACTGATCTTCTGAACACTGGGAGAAAAATCTCCCTGTAAATTCAAAGCCTGCTGTACTAGAAAGATTTGATAAATAGTGGGACAAAAACTCCCCTCAGCTAATAACTGCAAAGTGTTCTCCTGAACAAGTGTTTTCATCTGTGACTCAAGCATATGTGTCAACCCAACCCCAATATGAAAACGTGTACACCAGACCAATAAAAACCTTACAAAGACAAAAAAAACGTTACACAAAATTATGTATTCATACATCATATAAGATCAACAGTTTTAAAACAACAAATGCCATGTACAAACTAAATTTACACACATTTACATAATTATTTACATCTCTGAAACTTTATTTTGTTTCATTCTTGTCATTTTGAGTGTGTTGTAACACACACACATTATTATACACAACAAATTCACCCTTGCACTTTTCAAAATGTAATCAGGGGTTTTGAAGTCTATGCAGCATGTGTCAATCATTATTTTAAACTGAAAAACTGATGTTAGTGTGTCTGTATTCAGTGACTTCCTACAATATGCATGTATTTTTTTTTAATTTTGAAGGTGTAATATTAACTTGTTGGGATTTATAATGGTCTCATTATTAAAAATTTTCCCCCAATAAACCCTAAGATATTATACCAGGAGCTGTCCAAAAAATGAAATCTAAAAATATTTTAAAAAATGCCAAAGTTGCAGCCAGAAGTTTGTACCTCATAAACTGGTGATCAGTTCTATTAAAATTGTGCATCTGGTGTTTGAAAAGTTGTCAATTTGCTATATGGATTACTGATTTAGGTCAAAAAGTTGATATAAATTTGCTGTGTAACATATTTTCGAGCCATGAGAATGATATCACATAGTATCTGTATGACTTCTGCCATGCTGGCAATGCATCTTCCTGTTTGGATTACATATCTTAATTCAAAACATAATTTCAGGCAATACGCATAGGTTACAATTTTCCAAAATATGGAGCATATGTTTGGCAGAATAAAAGGATAAAATGCAATTTAAATATGTCATCAGGCCTTTACTCACCTTAAAAAGTGTGCTAAAATTAAAATAATGCCAGATTCACAACAGTTGGGGTTTTACTTGACATAAAAACCAATAATTTTATGCAAGATGACATCACTTTAACACAGGGTATAGTGCAAAAAAAGACCTGTTTTGATCTCCGGGCCTAACGTTAATTTTCCAAAGCATATTAGAGTTATCCCCATGTTGCTTGTACATAGCTAAAAAAGGTTCTGGATAATGCTTGATTTTAAGAACAATTACGTCCAGACTCCCAGGATTAACCCCCAAAAATAAAAAACAAAAATGTACATTTTTTAAAGAAAAAAACACGCAAAACAGTTGTACGGCCATAACTGAAGAAAATAGTATTTTTTATTACAAATTACAGGCAAGTCATACAAGTTGACAGGTATACTTAGGACAGACATAGTATGGACATAGTCAATGTATCCAGTGCCACCTGATTCTCCATGTCCAGAAGGTAAACAAAGCAATGGTTAATCATAGTGGAGATTTACAGGACTTTGTCACTACAATAGTGGTTTGTTTGCTTTTGTGAACAATCATTCACAGCTAATTCAAAATTTATTTTCCAAGAAAATCATGACCACTGGTCATGTTCTGCAGTTGGTCACTGATGACAGTGCATTTATATAATAAAATTGATGATTGTGGTTGTAAATTACAGGGGGTCACTCATAATTAATGTCGATCAAGACAGGTTTTACTGTACTCAAAGAAATTTCAAGGCTGTAAGAACTATGTGCTTACCTAAGCACTTTATTATTTCGAATATAGAGTACAAGTTCCCTGTGAAGACTATAATCTGTTCCTGAGAAAAGATGTCCTAATTAGGTCAAGAAATAAAAAGTAAATGACTGGACAGAGTTCTAATTGGGGACTGGTTACATGGGGAAGATCGTAAGGGAATGATTTACCGTATGTGAATTCTATATTATTGATTCCTAATTAAAGAGAAGTCCTTCACCAATCACAATGTTTATTAGCGTGATATTGCACTTTATGGAATTAATGAAAGATTACAGTGTATAATACAATATATTTGATTTAAATGTATGATTAATTCACAAAAGAAATACGGTCTTTTGTGGAAATATATGAGAAAATACCCAACTTAGGTCTAAGATTTAAAGAAAACTTTTACATAATAGTATAAATAGCACTTGATAAAGCTAAATGAGTCAGAACTAAAATGATAGTAGTAATACAAAAATAATTTTTTTAATAATATCTTACTCAAGTCTAAATATTCCCAGAAGCCAGACACTCTCCTGCTGTCCCCACTGATAGTCAAACAGAGAGACGCTGTGTATGTAGTTCTCAATGCCCACTTTCATGACAAAGTTACATGTATCCAAATAGGCAGATATCTCTATAGTCCTTCCAATTCTCATCACATTCACACAGCATTCTAATGCAGTACATATGTTAGTGATGTGACAGGTCAGAGGGGCAGCTGTGTAACCACTTAAGTCAGGCAGCTGTAGTGTGGCATTGCATTCTAAAATACAAAATTATGGTAGATTTTACAGTTATAATACATTTAAATGGTCCAAAATTATACCAACCTATAATAAGTATTAATGACAGTCCAGATATTAGCAAACGGTAGGGAAACACTAGCTCAAACCATTGATTGGCAGATATAAACCTTTGCATTTGTGAATATTGGGGATTTAGCCTGGCACTGTAGATGTGCAAAGCTAGTGTGGTACAACATCTGTCCCCATGTTAAATATAAAATTGAAGGATAAATCAGAATGATAACATAATACACAACATGTTGCTTTTCACAAAGAAATATTAAAAAAAAAAACAAAGATTTTTTTTTGAAGGATTTAATGTTTCTTTTACTTTAACCTGAATATAAATCTACTATGCCCATCCCCCACCTTTTGTGTTCCAGCCCTTGACATCCACTGGGGTAAACCTAGTCTCTGAAAATCTGCAGGAATCTGATTTCAGAAAGCTGGCCAATCCAGTTGCTTCCATAAGCCAGTTCTGGTACTTTTCTGGAATGGCCATGTTAGGATCCAGACTGTACTGACTTAGCCACCCCATCAGTGAGAAATCTGAAAAAAATTTATTTTTTTGAAAAATGAAAACAAATGCATTAAGATCCATCCTGAAAGAAGAAGCTGAACAGCAACTATTTTGAAACTAACTCTAGTTCTTCCCTTCCTGACTTTGAGATCAAAATGTAATTAATAAGATCTTGAGGGTTTTAAGAGCAATGAACTGTGACAGATTAAAAAAAATATAATTTATCCGAGTTCAATTTATCTACAGTCATCCCAAGATATTTTCATTGAAAATTAGTAATAAACATGCATACAAAATTAATTCACAAGTTAAGAGATATTTCAATAAAAAAATTTAGCATGGACACATCCTAGTCTAACCACTGACCATACTGGGGATATATATGTAGTATTAACTGAAAAGTGATCTCCATTCCGAGGATAAGTTTGTATCTTCACATATTAATTGGGATATAACAAAGCATAATAACTGGGATGTAGCAAAGCATAATAATTGGGATATAAGAAAGCATTATAATTGGGATATAACAAACCATATTAACTGGGTTATAACAAAGCATATTAACTGGGATATAGCAAAGCATAATAATTGGAATATAACAAAGCATAAACCTATCCAGATAAATGAAACTACACAGTACTACATGATAAACAATGGAAGATAAAATGAAATACATTACAAAGTAAACAAAATACACAAGGATAATATCCTCAAGCCTAATTTTAGTGTATATAAAAAAGAAATTTTTATTAAAGGTTTACAGAGTCCGGATCACAATTTTTTTCTTGCACCTAATGATCAAATAATCCATATGTCTCACTGAGAAAGAGATATACAGACAGACAGATGTCTTCACGATTGTAAATCTATATTGTTCACTCACCTGATGACCAATTTTACTTGTGCACAAGTGCAATACCATATTCTATTATCAATTAATACCACTAGTTAAGCAATTCCTTCTAATTTTTGTTTCAATTTCCAGTATTAAAAGAATCACATGGCTTTGTAGTGGTATTTATATGCTAATTAAATATGCCATGGCTGTATTCAGTCATTCCAAGATAACACCTGTTTGAGGTCAAGATTCTGCAGACCAGATCAAATTAGCGAGGCTACCAATAAGGAAATGAGGCTACCCATGGGTATTATGAATACCGCACCATATAGTTACAGGAAATGCCAGGTGGTTACTATTGTAAATTTCTCAGCAAGTGACATTTTTGAACGTGGCGACAGAACCGACACCAATTTAAAGTACATCTAGCATGAGCAAAGATCAAAAATAACTGCCACCTAAGTACAAGAAGAGTACATGAACTTTAAACAAAATCTTAATTGTTGGGAAAAGAGAGGTCATTGTACTTGCAAAGAAAATTACACAGCATGCAAAATGGTCATTTTTGGGATTTAACCTAATGGAAACTATATGGATATAACTATTGTGAATATTTAAACCCTGAAGGAGTATGGTATTTACATTTACTGTTTCATTTATTAATGTTTCCTCTCTTTGACAAATTCAACAACATGGGGCAATAAGTTAAAAAAGAACCAAAAAATCGATGAATAGCTGAATGTTCTCTCTCATATATCGAACCATATTTTATTTTGATCACGAGGTGCAAAAAGAAAATGCAATGGAATACATAATCATCCTTCTTTCTGCATCTCTCTTCCCCTCCACTGGCCACCCTCCCCAAGCGAAAATGCATTTTTGTATTAATGATGCAATTGACCTATTGCTGGTAATCTGAAATAGCATACAGTAATACTTTTAATATTCATGAAACCAGAAATTATTATAATTTAATTCCATACAGCATCACATGTTTTATTGTATCTGTAACTCAATAAATTTTCGGGTCAGCATCATTATCTGCAGCTAAAAGTACATAGTATATTTAAAATACTTCTTGTGAAACAAATTGGGTACTTTTAGTTACATTTAATAATCCTGACTGGAAAGGTTACTGAGTTACAGGTAGGACAAAATTCACGATGCTGTGTAGAACTAAGTGAAAAACAATACAAGCTGTTGAACTGGTCTCATCTTAGTAAAACCTTTAATCACTGCATTTATCACATATTTTCAGGCCCAATCTATCAAAGACATCACAAATATAGATTGGCCAAGGAATTAATTGCAAAATGTGCAACAATTAAATGAATTCACAGGTTCAACACCAAGTATCATTTTGACCGACACCATAGCATCCAAAATGTCTTATTTTGAAATCAACACATAAATGAAATACTGAATTTTATTTTTTCTAAATTTTGTTTTTTTTAATCAGCAGCTTTAAATAATAAATAGGAGGAAAAGAACAACTATATTTCTCCTCTTAGATATTCTACATAAGTGGTAGTTCTTTTTCACCCAAAATGATGATTAAACATAATCGATTAATGACATACCTCTTCAATATAACATGGCTACTGAACAAATTGTAGCATTTTCTTGTAAAACAGTTTCAAACTGGGAAAGGCTACAAATTACACTTTAGCTCACAAGGGTCCCAACACAAATATATAAAAATTTAACTTTAAGGAGACAGAATACACAAAGGTAGCCCCAAAGTTACCTCCCATTTTCCAGGAGTACTTGAAAGGAAAGGGAGATTTATATTCAAGGATGGTTTTGCCATTTAGCGTATGAAACGCCTGATCTGAGCACTCCCTGATCTCCCATAACAGAATAGGTTTTCCTTCAGTCATAATGGTGACATAGGGAAGGTGATGTAAATGACAGTATTGGATTCACCTTGTATTGCAGTGAGAATGTCCAGCCTCTCCTCTTCCTACCTACCAGCATATTTTTCTCCACCAACACAGGACACAAATGACTGCAAACAGGCTGCCTTTATTAGACACCTCTTGTGACATGCAGGAGGCTGCATGAACCCTATTCTACAAACCCAAACCTGCAGAGGGGTGGTTGCAATAGGAGGTAAACCCAAAGTGTAAGGATAGCACAAATGTTATTTTTCAGGCTCATCTAAATTAGAGGGAGGGGGTTAATCTCTGGATAAGGCTTTATCATTAGAGAAATACAGCATCAAGTTCATGAATCACCTGGTTTGAGGAATCCCTTGTCCCATCTACAGGTAGGTTTGGGAAGCAAGGTGTCATTGAAGATGGTCATGGACAACTGACAGTTGCCACGCGATTCCAGACAAATATTCAACTCCATGTTTACTAAATACATCTGGTCTGCCTGAAGGTCTTCTACGCGGAAGCTGGATAAAAAAGAATAAACAATTCAAGCTGAGCAAGGAAAATTAAATAGGAACCATAAGTCCATACAAAATATCAGAACCATAAGTCCATACAAAATATCAAAAACCAATGAAATTCAAAATGGACCTGGATTTTTTTCTTGTAAAGTGTAATTTCAAATTTTCTAACAATTCCCCAAAACCTTCAAAAATACTGAAAACAAAATTCTTGATAGACATGGTGTGACATGATGGGACATAACATTATTTACTCCTTCCATAGACATCTCAGAAGCATAAGCATGAGTGCCTTAAAGGGACTTGTGATGGGTTTTCGATGTCACAAAGCTTATATGTAGAGTTTTTAATTCCAATCGGTTTGCCAAGAATAAAAAATGTGCCAATGTATATAACATCTTAAGTCTGTATTATGTAATTTTACAACAATTAATTCATGTATCCTGCAAGTAAAACAATTACCATATTCCCAACTCATAGTAATACACCAAACAGATACAACCTTAAATATAACAATTTCCATAGTCCTAACTCAGAGTAATACACAAAACAGATACAACTTTAAGTATAACAATTACCATAGTCCCAACTCACAGTAACACACCAAACAGATACAACTTTAAGTGTAACAATTTCCATAGTCCTCACTCACAGTAAAACATCAAATAGCTACAATTTTTAAGTATAACAGTTACCGCAGTCCTAACTAACAGTAATACACCAAAAAGATACAACTTTAAGTATAAAAATTTCCATGGTAATAACTCACAGTAATATACCAAACAGATACAACTTTAAGTGTAACAATTTCCATAGTCCCAACTCACAGTAATACACCAAATAGATATAATTTTAAGTATAACAATTACCATAGTCCCAACTCAGCGTAATACACCAAACAGATACAAATTTAAGTATAACAATTTACGTAGTCCTAACTCACAGTAATACACCAAATAGATACAATTTTAAGCATAACAATTACCATAGTCCTAACTCACAGTAATACACAAAACAAATACAATTTTAAGTATAACTATTTCCATAGTCCTAACTCACATTAATACACCAAATAGATGTAAGTTTAAGTATAACATTTTCCATAGTCCTAACTAACAGTAATACACCAAACAGATACAACTTTAAGTATAACAATTACCATAGTCCTAATTCACAGTATTGTACATACAAATACAATATACTCACTCAATTCTCACTACACCAAACAGATACAGCTTTTCATTTTTATCTGAAAAATAAATATTAAAACCAAATTAAAATTTTACATATTGAATATCCTGTGAATAAAATCTGACAGGTGGAATATTGTACATGTGAAACAATCTTTGGCATAATGAGGTAAAATCTTATCACAATACACTTTACCAGCTGAGCTCTGAATTTGCCTATATGAATACCTCATGAAGAGAGAGAGAGATTCAGGGTAGTTTACAGGGTTGAAAAGAATGTCCAATAACTATATGTAGTCACAAGTGGCTGACACAAGGAATATAGGCACAATGATAACAGAAACTTGACAAGCTTGATCCTGAGGAGTGCTTTGATAAAAATAATAGTTGATAATGCATACATCTACTAAAAAAAGCAGGCATGAAGCACGTGGCCATAATTATAGGTTACTGTGTTTGTATGGGAAAATATGAATGAGTTTATCGGATGTAATACTGCACGACCTTGGGAGTGCAGTATATCCATCTGACAAAACGAGTTCATATTTGCCCATACAAATGTAGTAACCTTTTTGTTATATGCTCATTTTCTTATTCTACCAAATGCTTAATTATATTAACAAAATACACTACAAGAGACAAAGTAAATGAATGTATGCCATATTCCATACTAAATACACAAGCGCAACAAGTTTTCCATTTGATCTGGAATGAACAGATTTTGGTATTTTTGTGGATTCTACGAAATTTCGTGATTATGGACTGGATTTATGTGACAATTCCACATGAAATACAATGGATTGAAGAAGCAAGGGAGAAGCATGTTGACATCTGCAAATGTGTTTCTGTTTCTGTCACTGAATGTTTGAAATCATAATGTGGGGAAAATATGAAGTCTTTCAACTGCAATTATCAAAAAGACGCTATGGAATTTAATGCTTATTTCATTTTGAGTGCAGTAAGGAGGATGTAATTGTACTTATATTCGAAATTACAGTACAATTTCAAAATGTGTAATCAAGATTGAGAACCTATGACATGGCTCATGTAATTCGGATTTGCAGAACTAAGAAAGTACATTTTGAGAAAATTCAGGATGTAAAACTATAAGTATATTTTTCTGCCATTCTTATTACCAGCTAAAGAAGACAGTTTATGCCTTGTCACTTGTATGTTATTTGTAAGGACCCTTTCTGGCATCTACTGTATAGCTAGGCTAAATCCAAAACATTGGATCAAAATAGTTAACACGGAATGTGCCAAAGCAGCTGATATGTGGCAGTCCACGAAACATTTGCTTTACTTCATTCAGAAATAAATTTCATTAACCAAAATGTTCAGTGCCTACTACGCAAGTGTACATTATTTGTTTACAAATCAAAAGTCTAGCATCTGCATCCACTGTTTGTTTACAAAAGAAAGTAGTTCCTTTATGCATGTGAATGCAATATGAAGGTGTGCAATATCGTAAAATACTGAACAATTCTGACAATGTAAAGTTAATGGAGAAAAAAATGAGCATATAATAATTGTTGACTATATTTAAGTTCTGACAAAAACCGGGGTACAAAAACAAAGCATGAATACATGAAACTTGGCACAAATGTTACACTGTGAAGGCAATACAGATTGGTATATTTTTGCTTGTTAAGGCAAATGCAATGATGTCAGAGAAGCAATCTGGAGCTCCTGCAAAGTGACTGCAAAGAGAAGCAATCTGGAGCTCCTGCAAAGTGACTGCAAAACATAAGACAGTGCAAATATATTATTAACTTCAAATGTATCAAAAAAAACATTGTGTAACTAATTCAGAGCAACAAAATTTCTTAAACACACAGACTTTTAAACATCTTAATGGTATCTAACACCTGTCTTTTTCCATGCTAATAAACCAGAAACATATTCATGGAACATGAATGAATGCCTGACCATAACGCCTGCCAACTGACCTAACTGCAATATTTTATCAGAACTGACAAAGGGTAACATTTTGTGTCTCTAACAGATTCACGGTGAGGTATACCAATTCTGTCCATCAAAGTGATATACAAATACAGTGTACCTAATGTATTCATGGTGATGGGCAACTACATGTTTGATCCAGTGATTCAAACCTGAACCATGATGATGCTAAGCAAGCATGTTGCTACAGTCCTGCACTATACACCAATATTTTTAAGAAAGGAAAACTGACTTACTCCATTCATAATTGAACAAAGAGATGTTAAACTGGAGGTCTTCAATGCCCACCATCATCCTGAGGTTGCAGGGGTCGATGTAGACATATGCACTGAAGGATCTGCCAATAGCTGCTACGTCTGTGCAACATTCAACACCCATACAAGAATCTGCCATTCTACAGGTTGTAGCTTTACCATCCAGACTGCCTGGTCTCTGGATTTTGTTACATTCTGTAATGGTGATAAAGAAAGATTTTAAATGAATGGCCAATTGAAATGGCAACTGGATTTAAACATAATTCCTAATGAAGGTTTCCTACACTCACTTGAAGAGTGGTACCAAAATTCAATGACTATTTTATCAATGGCCAACTTTTGTTCCAAATGATAAAAACATAACAGAGAGCAACAATACATGTAGATTATCAATACAGTAACTAAATCTAGGTGCATGTATTGCATCAAATTTGATGGCAAAAGGACACTGGATATCATAAATCTCAAAATTCCACATCAGCCAATGTTCTTCAACAATCAAACAAGGCATTATCAAGCACCGATATGAAGTTACTGTACCAAGGATGTTTATTATATACCCTAAACAATTATTTTTTTTAAAATGATTTTTTTTTGTCTTCGTTTTTTTTTGCTCGTTTCCTTTGATTCTGTTCATCTACTCCCTTCAGATGAGCATTGTTATAATAAATGTCACATGGGTCATGTATGTGCACTGACTCATTTTAAATTAAATATAAATTATTCTTTTAAAATTTAACACCAATTTTTTTTAACCAAAGTTTATTCAATCCTGATTATTGAATGCTCAGCTGCACTAAACCATGATCAATAAACTTCCAGATGAAAATTATCGATCTATATGGTCTTTTACAATGGTACTAAACATGGGTCAAGAAAAGAGTACGTTGACAGGTATCATCATGATATAGGGTAGAACAAATTTGTTTATCAATATGCATAGCTTCCATTGTGATATCGCAATGCGCGACATTTAATCTAGATTGGATCACACCAATAGGTTCATTTCGTCCTAAAATGGCAGCATACTTTAACATTGATTTTGCCATATGCACTTTTCGGGGAGTCTCAATAATGATCTTCCAAAGGAATGTGGATGAATAAGAATCCAAATGAAGTGAATACTTGCCACTTAAACATATATGCAATCTTATTCTAAAAAATGACACCATTACTGAAATAGTGCTGAATGCCTACGTGACCTGTGTGACTTGCACTATAGGTGACATCATCTGTATGTGATACAATGCCTTGTGAAAAGTAGCTTCTATCATGATCTGCATGATGATGATGGGTATATTATATACAATTTAAACAATACGGATTAGTGAAGTCCTGAATCCCAAAATATCTCTACTTATTTGGAGCACAGTGACAGGCAAATTTATTTCAAGTTGTACAGAATAATGTATCTATCATATGCAAAGATTTGTTTTTACCAACATGGAAGAAATAAACTGTAAAAATGCTGTAAGACTGTCCAATACAGGTTTGATAGCTAATTAATTCTGAATCAAACCCTGTAAGGACAACCCTAATGGAGATGGCAGTAGTGATAAATCTGTGTGGTTACCCTAATTCCTTCAAGTTCAATTCCTACATTGATATTTTTTAAAATTCCTTAAAGAAATGAACAAAGTCTGCATGTAAAAGCACTCAATGCAGCACAAACATTATCAAAATGTTAAGAGTCTTGAAAGTATTTTTGTGAGAGTCACCTCTATATATAAACCAAAATGATGATACAAGTGACTACATATATAAACCAAAATGATGACACAAGTGACTACATATATAAACCAAATTGATGACACAAGTGACTACCTATATATTCCAAAATGATGACACAAGTGACTAAATATATAAACCAAAATGATGATACAAGTGACAACATATAAAAACCAAAAATGCAAGTGATTACATATAGAAACCACAATGATAATACAAGTAACTACATATAAAAAATATGATACAAGTGATTACATATAGAAACCAAAATGATGATACAAGTGACTACATACATAAACCAAAATGATGATACAAGTGACTACATATGGAAACCAAAATGATGATACAAGTGACTGACAAAGCAAAAATATCACATAAAACAACCTGGAACACATGGAGAACATTATAAAACTGTTGTTCTCTGAATAATGAGCAATTGCATCCATTGTATTTACAAAAATTATAAGAAATAGTCAAGTTAGCATGAAAGAAATTATTTTGTAAAACTGTTTACCCATAAGCCATCCATGATCAAGTGCTGCCGATGATGCTGTTGCCATGACAGCCCTATCACACTGTGGATTCTTCAAATATGGAGAGAGACCCAGTGTCTCTAGCAACATGTCTAACGCATCACCAGCAAGATTCCCTATAATTGGTAGACCCTGTTGTTTCTTCCACAGTGTAAAGGAAAAGTCTGAAAATAGTATACAAAACTGTAACTCTTGACTTTAGTCATGTGTAGTTTTACAACTCCAGGGTCTTTAGGCAACAGAAAAAGCGGAAGCAAAATGTTTAATAAAATTAAAACAAATAATTTAATTCTTTAATCTATAAAATTAACATTTATGAGGAATGTACAGTATTGTGAATTAAATCACAAATATTCCTAGCGGTTCTATCTAGTCCTGAATGTGCTGATGTACCAACAACCTTCGATAGTTTGATGTACCAACAGTCTTGACACATCACAATGATAAAATATGGAATGTTTTTGAGTGAATTCACAATAATCCCAAAGCAATGATTTTGACAGGAAAGTCATTGAGCAATTTGTGTGTGTGTGTGTGTGTGTGTGTGTGTACGATTTGGATTTTAAATGTAGCTTTAACAATTTTTTTAGTCATATCGCTACCATGTCTGCAGTGTGGCAGTTTATAGTGATGTCTAGCACTGGGTCATAATACCACAGAAATGTAGCTTGATGTCCCACCCAGTCACATTATCCTGACACCAGGCCGACAAGTCCTAAATGTAACCATGTTTTTATTGTCAGTTTCTGTAGTCAGCCATGATGATGCTCTAGTATTCAGCCTAGGAACCAGCCTAAGTAGTCTCAGTAACTATTATGATAGCACTCAGCAGTAGTGAAACTGCACAACAGCTGTTACAGTAGTAGCTAAAGGGTTAATGCTGAGAACCAAGTGAGGCAGCTGCTAGTACCATTTATATAAGTTTCAGGTATGACTCAGATGGGGTTCGAACCCATGACCTCCTGTAACTGAGGCAGACAGTCTACCCACTTAAGCCACTGGTGCAGTTTGAGCAATTTTTAATTCCAATGAATAATTTAAACATGTTTCTTCTCAAATTATAATTGAACACAAATAAAACTGATTCCACAAAGACTGATATTATGATGGGAATAAATAACTTTGATCCTCTCAACCTTTATATACATCCCCACTTGACCTTTGTAGCAGTAACCTTTTTTGATAAATCTCAATCATCAAAATTACCCTAAGCCGTAAACAAACTTCATTTCTAGAATCTTTTAAGGTCATAATCAAGACTGGGTCTAGAACTCAAACCCAGGTAAACAATCTAGTGATAGCTTACTAACAAGACAAAGATCAGGTATGCACCAAAACTTTATCTTCAATTATGGATAAAGGTCAGGTACACAAAATAAATATACATAACAATATTTACTCTTCTACCTACTGAGGAAAGGAAATGTCAGAAAATAATAAACATAGTGCACATATATTAGAAAGTTCATTTAAAATGTTAGATGAGTTTGAAAATCACAATAAAGAGCATATGCTCTTAAAGTCATTATACAAATTTATCGAACATTTCAAGGCAAAGCTGAAAATTATCTTAGTATATTTTCTATTATTAATAGTCTTTGTGAGAAACTGAAAAAATTATTTTAGAATCTATGTGTATATGTGTGTGTGATTTGGATTTTTAACATAGCTTTAACAATGTTTTAGTGATATTGCTAAAATGTCTGCAGTGTGGCAATTTATAGTGATGTCTAGCACTGGGGCATCATGTTCCACCCAGTCACTTTATCCTGACACCAGGCTGGCCAGTCCTAATACTAACCTCTTAATGCTGAGTGCCTAGCAGCTGTTAGAACTATTAATTTTTAAAAGTCTTTGGTATGACTTGGCCAGGGTTCAAATCTGCGATCTCCAGCATCCGAGGCAGATGTTCTAACCACTAGACTACTAGAGAAGTCATATTAGAATCTAATATGGAGCATGATGTGAACAGACTGAAAACTTTTAATATTTGAATGCAAAAAATATCACAAAGTTGTTAATGGTGTTGATCATCGTGACATTTTATTACGTTAACTGCAAAAGAACTTGCAAAAAGTTTTAAATTTTAATATATAGAAGTAACTGTATTTACTGCTACAAGATGTAGGGTGTATTTCTTCCTGCATCAATTATAAACAGTTTATCCAAAATTAAGCTTTCTGAGCCATTTAACTTGTGTTTCAGTAGATGTGTGAAACTTACTTTACATATATAAAATAGCTACATTGAAAGAAAAACTAAGCAAGAAATCAAATCAAAACCTTGAACAGCGAAGTTCAATTCCCATTGACAGAGTAGATTGGGCATCTCTGCTCTGTCCAGGAGCTTGATTGTATGGCAACCTGTTGAAGCAGACGACAGGCAGTAACTTGCATTCAAACTGACTAGGTATTTCCTGGCCTGGATCAAGTCTACAATTTCATAGCTGAAACAAAGGAAGTAAGACTGATAATTCAAGAAACTGAATAGGTTGTTTTATCCAGCAGCATTTGTAAAAGATAACAAAATTATTAGTCTGGCTGTGTTTAGAGACCAATAAAGATTTTTATTAAAAAAAAGAACAATGAAAGAAGGAAAACTTGAAATACGGATGGGAGTAAGGTGGGTGGGGTGAAGGACAAAAATTGTGTTGAACAGTAAAACTTACTCAAGCTTAACAAGTCCAAGCAAGTAAAGATGATTTTTAGTTTCTATTGAATCATTCAGTAGTGAAAGGTCATAAGTTAGTTTATCAATTCCAACAGTCAGTTTCTTTTGACAACTGTCAAGACGAAGAAGCAGTGAGAAGGAGGCTCCGATCTCTGGAATATCCAGACAGCAGTCCACGTGGTTGCATGTGCTTGCAATGTGACACGTCAAACGGTCTGAGGGAAGAGGCTGCATAGATATTGGTCTGGAACAGTCTGAAAAGAAAAAAGAAATACTCCATGATTTATGTTTCAAAACTACACTAGAATTTTAGGCAGTGGTAACAATATTAATTTTAAGTTGATTCTACACCAGGTCCTCGCAACTAATATGAATCATAGTTGAGATTTAAGATGTTGGCTTAGCATTTTTTTTAAGAACAACTAATTGACTCAGAGTAAACCACCCAACTTTGATGAACAACCACCTTGCTTTCACACGTGCAAGAGCTGGGGGATAAAATCTGGGACTTCAAAGGTGCTAAGTGAGCATGTTCTCACTAGGCTATCCCGGCTCCAGTAGTAATTTAATTATCACATTCATTGGGAAGCAGGAAATTTGGACTCGGTGTTGGCTTAGCATTTTGCTATTAAGGAAACTAATGAGCCAAGAGAAAACCACCTAACTTAGACAACCACCTTGCCTTTACATGTGCAAGAGCTGGGGATGATGGACCAAACTTGGAATGCAGGGGTTTTAAATGAGCATATTCCCACTATGCTATCCTGGACCTAATCATTTTTAAATTATCCACATTCATGGTGGGACATGCACTTTGAATTTGATAGGATCATCAATTTAGTACATTATGGAAAAAGATATTTGTATCTTCCTAAAATGAAAACAAAAGTCTTAGCATCCTTTATTAACAACATGTCTGGTCAGTATATATAAGAACTATCAATAGTGTTTTTTTTTTCCCCCAAAATCATCTTAAATGTAAAGGTCAATATTAAGTTTAACTGAATTAAAAACCTCAAACTATACCTCTCTTGTAAATACAAAATCAACTGAATTAAAAACCTCAAATTATATGTCTCTTGTGAAGACAAAATCAGCTGAATTAGAAACCTCAAATTATATGTCTCTTGTAAATACAAAATCAAGTGAATTAAAAACCTCAAACTATATGTCTCGTGTAAATACAAAATCAAGTGAATTAAAAACCTCAAACTATATGTCTCTTGTAAATACAAAATCAACTGATTGATTATTGGTAGGCAATGAATGTATATATAATGTCCTGAAACCCCAAATGGCAAATTTTTAAACCAATCAGAAATGATTTTACTTTCATTTGTGGAAATTTGAATTGTTCAGAAGCCAAGGGTTACTGTTTGATAGCAGTTTCACTACACATGTTCTGTTCATGAAAAATCATAAATGATGGCAGACGTAAGAGTGATTTTTGATGAGAGCAAAAATGAGAAGTTTCTCGGGTTTGATCTTGAAAATATTGAGCATGCTGAAGAAAGGTATGTTCTGCAGCTGGATATCTTGCGAAATTTAGATTCGAATATAGATGTTTCTGAGATGGAATTGTCAGAAGATGAGGATACTGACAGCGATGATAGAGTTCTTGTGGATAAATGTTGCACATAATTTTGTAAATAGTGTATAAATAAGTTGTGAAAGACTTGGACAAATAGGAGAAAAAAATACATCACTGTGTAGACAAATTCATTTGATATACTTGGTGAAAATTTTGTGGATTTTAATTGGATATAAGTAAGAGAAATTAAGGTAACAGTGAATGCATGTGCACGATGTTTTCAAATTTGTTCAAACAGGTAAAAACTCACAAGCAGTTAGACACAGCTTAGTGCTTCTGGGGCATAGCAGCATAGTTACTGATAACAGTGCTGGGGCTGAATGAGTTAAGATGGCTGCCAACACCCAATGATCAACACAACTGATTTTCATCAGCATTTGTTGTGACTATATAATGGAGCATGCTAAGAGTCAAACTTTATAAAAGCATGAATCTATCACATCAATTTTTACTTCATCAACCTCTTCCAAAATTTTCAGTTGAAGGATTCTCTGATGAAGAGCAAGAACTTCAATATCTATGATTGATAAATGGCTGAAAGCATTAAAGGAGAAATGGCATGCACCATTTTATTTGTAAACCCCACAACTGGTCCTAACTGACATGTCTCACTGCAAATTCATCTTGCGACAGAACTTACAAAACATCTTGTATCAACTTACCATGCTTCCAACCATCTGATGTTGCATTGGCATAAACACCTTCTTTCTTGACACATTGTGGCTTAGACATGAATGATGCAATACCAAGATCCTGGTACAGCTTGGACTTGACCAGAGACCCCATTTCCTGTCCAACTGCTAGACCTTTGCTGAAAAGCCAACTTGGCAGATCAAAGCCTGAAACAGAAGAGTATATCCCTCTTAAACAGTGCTGAGCCTTAATATTTTAAACTGGTCCTTTCCACAGCCTTGTTATAAGAAATGTGCTGGTCTAGAGAGACCACATTTTGCTGGCAAAAGGGGTGGACTTGCATGACAGGTTTTGCTGTATTACCAAAAGATATATAGAAAAATAAAATAAGAATACAAATACTGCCTCAATTCATGTGTTTCGAGTACTAATGAATGCACTGATAATATGGGAGTGTTCTGATGAAAATCCCATGACTATACAACTTTTCAACCAGACTCCATAATAAGTCTGTGTCTATACAACTTTTCAACCAGACTCCATAATAATTCTGTGACTATACAACTTTTCAACCAGACCCCATAATAATTCTGTGTCTATGCAACTTTTCAACCAGACTCCATAATAATTCTGTGACTATACAACTTTTCAACCAGACTCCATAATAATTCTGGTGAAAACTCAATGTCGATCTTACTTTCCAGCTAGAAAGAGCAGTGACAATATTTTCAAGATGGCCACTGTATCAGCCATACTGATCAGATTGGCACAATTTTTATATAAGGCCAACTAGACCATGGAATGCATGTGTGTGCAAAATTTCATGGCAATCCTCCAAGCAGTTAGGTGGAGTAGCAAATAATATACTTGAGGTAACTGATGAATGGATATTAGATAATAGATGGAAAATGGATGACAGGCCATCCTTTAAGCTCCTCTATTTTATGCCCATTACATCTTAATGAATCATGCTATAAAAAAAAGGCAAGACTCCCAATTTAAGATCAGTTTCTGCTGACCACCTTTCCATCCCAACAACAAATAAAAAACTCTTTATGAAAAGTTTTCAATAATCAGGATCATTAATTTGGAACAAAATCCCAAAGGTAGTAAGAGAAGATACAAATGCATTTGATTACAATCTAATAATGAAAAGTGGAACACGTTTGCTTTGACAAATTATACATTACAACTTAAAGTATAAATTCACTAGCCTTCCATTTTGTTGTCTCATTACTTTCATACTATATGTACACAATGTACCTAGGTGGAACATATTCATTTAAATGTTCTGTTAATTATGTCCACATATAAATATAGCTTATTATCAATGCTCTGTGTGTGTGTGTGTATTACTCTGTGTGTGTGTATACTTGGAATATAAATATGCATATAATAGAGGCCACCAGGAGGATTAGTTCTATGCAACTAATTGTGTCACCCTCTTTAAATAAAGTCATCATTATTATTTATTATTATTATTATTATTGTTCAAGTAATATCACAGAAGCACTGTATATAACATTAATCAGTGGTTTATCCTAATCGTTCATAAGGGCTGTTCCAGTAAAGAAGGCAGTTTTAATGTGGGGTACCCATCCAGAGATGCAATTTAGAATTTTCTTTTCATTTTATAATGAACTCTGTGCAATCAATGTACCCCAACATATATATATTTTTTCAAATGCCTTCCCTGGGATGTCTAAATGAAACAGCACTAAATGTTATCATGGATAGCAAAGGAACCAAACAATGCACATATAGCTTAGCATTATTGATAGGGTTCATTATGGGGAAGGTAAACCCAAAGTTTGCAGTATAACTGAAATTTCCAAGTTGGTATTCAGATCTGTCCTCAAAGACAAAATAATTGCAAATTAAAGCTTTCTTTCAGAGCAACATAAAATTAAATACAATAAATGTTTTGACATGGTTGTTTCTCAAAATGAACAAGGCTATCTTGTTTGAATAAAAAAAATAGTTCTGTTCTGAATCAACAATTACACTAGAATGTATCAACAATGATACACAAAAATCAGTGATGTAATGAGCTGTGTTTTCACCGATATACACATGATGTGAACTGAAACCTTCTGAATACTGTTTTTCATGATCTTTCAAAGACTGGCCATCTTGAAAATTAAGGTAACTGATTACTAAATGTGGACTACTTTATTACCAAAGATGCTTTTTTTCTGACAAGGCAAGTGTAAAGGGAGGATCAAACAATTTAATCTCACGCCTTCTCTCATCATACTGTCAATGTCCATCCCTTTCTTTATTTTTCATAGTAAACTAGTCTCTCTTTTGCTGTGGTCTATGTTTTTGGACCCCACTATGCACAAGTTATCTAGAGAGAGGTGTAGATTCCAAGATACAGAGAAAGACTGATATATATGGACAGATGGACAGACAAACATATATATGGATAGAAGATAGAAATACAATACCAGGCATAACAAATCCAGTATCCCAGGTACACAATGGCTTGGGGAGACGGGAGTTGTTAAACACTGTGACAGAAAATTCACATTTATCTTTGGATAGACACAGGCCGACAGCCAAGTTCACAAGATATACCCTCTCTGTCTCTAGGTCAAACAAGCTGAAACTGAAGTAATATTAAAGTTCTTCATTAGTTCTTGTTTTCTTCTTTCTGCCATACACATATTATTTAATGATTTTTTTTTCTTCACAACAAGAAATAAGGTATATATTAAAGTTAATTATTATTTCAAAGGAATGCATGAAATGTTGAATATTTTTATCTGAGAATTTATCAAAATTGATCAACACATTCCAATACAACACTTTTCTGCAAGATCTCAAATGCCTAATATTCACTTTAAAATACTGATAGGAGAGTAATGTTGCTGATAAGAAAAGCTAAGTGAAAATATCAAGATGAATGTAATAATTCAGGAAGAAGAAAACAGGCAAACCATTTGAAAGATGAAATACAAGAAGCTGAAGGAGAAAAAATATTGTCTTCATCAAAACGGGTGGTGGTTCAAGCTGGTCCTTACTTGACTCGAATCACTCCCTTTAGCCAGTAGTGTTCCTCTTCTCCCCACTTGTATGTCAGGAGAGACAGAGTAAATTCCCATGCCTCTATACCAATCTGGATACGATACAGACATGGGTCCACTTTGATGAAGACTCGCAAGTTCCTTGCAATCATTGGCACCTCCATACAACACTCAACACCAAGACAGTTTTCTGAGATTGCACATGTCACTGGTGTACCAATCAGGTTGGGCAAATTAGATATCTCCTGTGGACATTCTGTTAAAAAATAAGTAGTCGCAGAATTACATCAAATTATAAATATCACACACTGACTGATTTTGATTCTAAATTAATTTAGTTGAAGGTAAAATCTCTTATTCCAAAATGGCAAGTATAAGAATACGAAGAAAATCACTGTGCAGACACTTCACACTTATTCTACATCATAACAAGCATTAAATGTACAAACTTTAAGCCGTCTTCTTGGCCACAAAACGTCTTAATTCAGTAGTATAAAAATCTGTATCCATGCAGTCTAGAGCATAGGTTCTCAACTATTGGTTACTGTCCACTTGTGGGCCATAGGCATGCTGCAGGTAGGCAGATACACACACGTGTACAAAGATTCACATAAGGCACAAGTTTTTGTTTTAAATGATGTATGTATGTATGTATGTATCTATGTATCTATGTATGTCTACTAGTAATTTGTGGAACTTCAGCACAATAAAGTCTCTAAGGTACTAACTGAATATTCTAAAAATGTAGCAATGAAGAATTGCACAAAAGCTTAAGGGTAACAAACCATTGCAATTCAATCAAACATGACGTCTACAAAATAAAAAATAAATGAACAAGTTTTAAAATTCTGTATAATATTACGTAAAATGTAAACGTAAAACAAATAAAGTTCTAAAATATAGGATCACAATTTGTCACATAAACAAAAATCCTTTAAAGTGTCCAAGACATTCTGTGGCAGTTCATATTCATGAAGTACCTTCGTGGACATCTGTCACATGGGTGGAAGTTGATACATTCAACAAGAATTCATTTTACCACCAAGTTATGCACACTGGTCCTAGTTTACCTATCAGGATGTATTCATGAGTCGGGTAGGTGTGTCCTATATGAGACTGTCACAATACAACCTCATCTCTGAGATTATTCAATGTGAGGGATGTCACCTTTCAATGATGGGTTTGGTCTTACAAAGCTTGTTTGTTGACTTTTCGTTCCACATATTAGGAAATGTACATAAAATATGCTGATTTATATTGTGTTTCAAGTTAGTATATGGAATGTGTAATCTTCCATGATGAAAAACAGATGTCAGGGCAGCTTAGGCTGCTTTAGCTGCCCTTTCATTACTCTAACACCACTGTGATTAGGCTGCCAAAAGCACAGAATATTT
Organism: Sinohyriopsis cumingii; assembly: GCA_028554795.2. Taxonomy (NCBI): domain Eukaryota; kingdom Metazoa; phylum Mollusca; class Bivalvia; order Unionida; family Unionidae; genus Sinohyriopsis; species Sinohyriopsis cumingii. The sequence continues at coordinate 86,990,640 of CM068838.1, forward strand.
TTCCAGACTTAAGTTCAATGCAGTTCAAAGATTTTAGTATGGCTACACATTCTGCGATTAAAATTTAATCTTTATCAGGTAAAGCATAAGAGAGTAACATGAAGTATTGCAACAGTGGCTCCAACCTGATCTGCATAATTTAGACCATCTGTATGTGTGTGTGTATATATATATATATATATATATATATATATATATATATATATATATATATATATAGCTACTGGTAAGATAGGAGCTAGGCTTTCATTTTATTGAATTTGCTCTGAAAAATGAGAGGATTTCATTAGGATTTTATGAATTGGAAAAGATCATATATTATTTTGGAGGGATTTGATAACTAAGGTGGTGATTCTGAAACACAGAATTATGCATTATTATCAAAAGCAAGTTTTCCTATTTCAAGGTGATGACAAATTCATATGCCAAAAGGTCAAATGAAATTTGGCTTCAATATACATGTCTAAAAATCACTTTGGTTCTTCCCTGGTCACAAAGAAAAATAAATACCAACTTGCCCTGACATCTGTTCACTAGAAAATAACTGGAAACTAACAATTAAATGTATCAGGAAAATCTATTTCCAGCAACACTGATCCTGACCTAGGAGTGACGGACCAGACAATCAATTGTATTCCTCCCTTGGCTTCAATCAAACACATCTACGAAGTTGGGGTGAAAAACATTCAGTGTCATCTGGAAACAAAAATGGACATGCATCCTCCAGCCCACCCAGATACATGACTGTCCAAATGGGTGGTAGTAAGCTAAAATACCATGCAACTTTTGTTGGCGGGGTAAAAGAAATTGGTAAAAAAAATAATAGGGGATGGTTATAAAAGAATTCCATGCATTCAACAGATAACTACAGGAGTCAGTAATATTACTGTTCTTGAGTCGTCCAACTGCACCAGAATACGGAGGCTGTGTGGGGTCACATGGAAAATCAACCAAGAACTGTGCAAGTTCCAATTTCTCAAGCAGCTGGTTCATCACAACTTTATCAAGTGTTCCACTGATGATCATATATCCTTTTACTGTCAGCCAATTAGTGAGAGAAAAGCCTGCAACAGAAGAAAAACTACAGGAGCAATTTGCTCATCCAATTAAACCCCTGCCACATCCCACTCTGACCCCATGATGGAGATGTGTCTGTAGTATAAAAATATACAATTCTTCCAAAACAATTTGAATAGTTTTTGGATAATGAGAATAATAAATTCATCAGATGATGTCCAGTGGGCCTGAGATTGTTCACTTGGTTGATACCTACATAACAGCCAAATGTACAGGCAGTTGACCAAAATTATGGGTTAGAAGGATATTTGACAATTTATAAATTTTTTTTTAGATATTGCAGCTCAGCATCATTTGTGAAAAATTTAAATATTTATACAATGTTGCTTCCGGGAATTTACAAGAATGGGGATCTATCTTAAGTACTTGATTTAATACGCAGCTTACATGTCAAACCAACTGATAACTTTAGATTTTGCTTGTGTTTATTTGCTTGGTCAATCAGAATCAGTCTCCTCTGAAACATAAATATCTCTGTGTCATCTCTGCCATGTTTATCTTCTGCTTAAATTAGCAACAATTGTCCTCCCCCACCCCTAAGTCAATGAAAGTCATGCAAGGATGCACTCATCAGTTTTAGTTGAACTGGTTTGGTGGTTTTTGAGATGTTGAAAGCAATTAATTAAACAACTCATGATCAACACAAAGCTATACCAAATACTCATCAAGAAATAATCAGGCATAATGTTACATCAATTATTTTCTGAGAAAAATAACTATATTCACGTGTATTAACATATCTGCACATCACAGGCCACCTATAAAGAAACAGCCTGATTAAAAAAGGAACAGAAAATTTAATGTGAAGACTAAATTATATGAGTATATATGAACATGTACAAAAAAAGTTACTAAGTAAACAATTTGTTATCTAAAAATTCAGAAGAGTATATAAAATATTAAACTCAGTAACATTGTAAATGATTATACAAATATTACAGATTTGGGTTGTTCATATTATATTTGCATCAATAACAAACAAATGTAGTAGAAATCAAGCTAAGTATTAAATAAGATTAAACAGTAATATTTCCTTAAAAAGTTACATTATTTTTTATTTACAATGACTTGGTAGACAAGACCTTGTAATGTAGTGGCATTACAAAATCACTGACAAATGGATTCCAACTCAACATATTTGATAAAAGAACATGTTTTGCTGTCAGTAGGGCTTAACAATACACACATTTAGGCAAATTAGCATTGTTTAGCACTACTGACAGTGATGGCCTTAAATATTTGTTTTTGAGTCAAATAGTTATGCCATAATCGGCAGGAAGATAGGATGACTTTTCCTCTTCTACTGTATCTTCTTTATTATTTAGTGCCCCTTTCCATTATGTTTTCTATTTGATCTGTACATATTGCTTGATGTAACAAAAATAATATTAATAACAGTATAAGCATATCATGCTAGTTCCAGTATGAGTATATGATACATAAATTTCTGGTGGTCAATACAGAACTGGACATCCATATGAAATGCCGAATCAAAACTGCAAGATTTACCGTAAAGCGATAAAATCTAGCTTGAAACGTCATATGTTTTCTTACAAGACTTACATTTAAACACTATGGTCTGAAATAATTAGATATTCTTATATCATCATTTCTTCCATAGAGAGAATTATTTGCACATGGTACATCTATAATTTACTTATAGATCAGATTGTTTTTTCATATTTCTTTGCCACTCATGTTAGGACTCTACCTATTTGTATCAACATATCAAAATACAGCTGACATTAAATTATATGACAAAAATGTATTACCTGGAGTGACAAAATCAAAAGCAGTGCTGCAGACAGGTACTGGCAGTGCTGTCTGGCTAAATATAGTAAATGTCCGACAAGAATCACGGCTGCTACAGAGGGCAATTTCAAGGTTAACTCGGAAAATCCCCTCATCCTCAAAATAATATACTGAGAAGCTGAAATAATAAAATACACAATTATAGCAATGGACCACTATAGTGACTTTTTGAATAATCCTGAAGCTTTTGTACAAAATTTGCATATTGAACAAGAACTATTTATGTGGTTCATACATATTGTTTCATGTAACAGAAAAGAATACATTTTCTAAATAACAGCCACTTTAATTTAGCACAGACATATTTTATATCCAAAAGTTTTCTCAAACCTTCATCTTAATTGTTTTCTGTTTTTATGTAACCTCATTTAAGTAAAACAGAAAATGTGAGCAAAATGGAACTAATAAGGTGAATATATTTACCCACAAGGGTTCTGTGGTATGCAATTTGTTTAATAAATTTATGATAAAGTTTGTCTATATGAGCTAGAGGCTTGCCAAGCTGTATAATTCTGGCCCGCAAAATGGTTAGCGTCACAAGGTGTCATAAGAGATAACAAAGGTGGTGCAGCCCTTAGGCAAGCTAAAATAACCTCATGCAAACTCAGGGTGGTTTGAGTTGGAGACCCCTGCTGTAGATGATGTCATTATCTTTAGAACATCATGAACATGTGTGCCCTCAATGATATTGCAGATGATATCATTATGCCTAGAACATCATGAACATGTGTGTCCTCAATGATACTGTAGATGATTTCATTATGCCTAGAACATCATGAACATGTGTGCCCTCAATGATACTGTAGATGAAATCAATATGCATAGAACATCATGAACATGTGTGCCCTCAATGATACTGCAGGTGAAATAAATATGCATAGAACATCATGAACATGTGTGCCCTCAATGATACTGTAGATGAAATCAATATGCATAGAACATCATGAACATGTGTGCCCTCAATGACACTGCAGATGAAATCAATATGCCTAGAACATCATAAACATGTGTGTCCTCAATGATACTGTAGATGAAATCAATATGCCTAGAACATCATGAACATGTGTGTCCTCAATGATACTGTAGATGATTTCATTATGCCTAGAACATCATGAACATGTGTGCCCTCAATGATACTGATTTCACTATACTTAGACCATCATAAACATGTGTGTCCTCAATGATACTGCAGATGATTTCATTATGCCTAGACCATCATGAACATGTGTGCCCTCAGTGATACTGTAGATGATATCAATATGCCTAGATCATAAACATGTGCGCCCTCAATGATCCTGCAGATGATATTATGCCTAGAACATCATGAACAAGTGTACCCTCAATGATACTGATTTCATTATGCTTAGACCATCATGAACATGTGTACCCTCAATGATACTGCAGATGATTTCATTATGCCTAGAACGTCATAAACATGTGTGCCCTCAATGATACTGCAGATGATTTCATTATGCTTGGAACATCATAAACATGTGTGTCCTCAATGATACTGCAGATGATTTCATTATGCCTAGAACATCATAAACATGTGTACCCTCAATGATACTGCATATGATATCATTATGCCTAGAACATCATAAACATGTGTGCCCTCAATGATACTGCATATGATATCATTATGCCTAGAACATCATGAACAAGTGTGCCCTCAATGATACTTAGATGATACCATTATGCCTAGAACATCATGAACATGTGTGCCCTCAATGATACTGTTATCATTATGCCTTGAACATCATGAACATGTGTGCCCTCAATGATACTGTAGATGATATAAATGCCTAGAACATCATCAACATGTGCAATCTTTCCTGCATGTTTAGTAATGAGATACACCTTTGTTTTAGAAAATATAAGCATTTCTAAATCTATATCCATAAAGGTGAAATAACATTTTTCTTTTTAACAACACTATATCCTAGCAACACTGAGATGCTTTTGTGGACCAGAGAAATCCCTTCCATAGGTCAACACTGAGTATGAATGAGACAATTAGTCTCATCAGTACATCATGCCATGATAATCTGACTTGCAAACCTTGAACAAAGATCTAAATTTTTAACAATGAGAATGGCGCTGTCACTAATATAAATGTGATACCAATATCTCACCCATTTCTCTCTATGCTAATACAAGCAAGAAAAAAAAATAAAATTAAATATACAAATATATGTTCAACTTACTTTACTCGGACAACTCCAAACAGCCAGAAACTCTCTTGTGTTCCCCATACATAGTCAATCAGCGAAAGTGTCATGCTTAATTTTTCAACACTGATGGTTATTTGATGGTTACATGGATCAATATGGAGAGAGGTTCGGAATGATGTTAGCATTTCAGCAGCAGTAAGGCAGCAGTCCACGGTAGTGCAAGACTCGGACAGGCTGCACATCATATTCTCTGGCAGGGAAGGGAGACTCACATTCTTCTTGCACACTGAATTAAATATAATACAGCACCATGACATCCTAGCCACAACTAGCTCCCTGGCAAGGAAGGGAGACTCATATTCTTCTTACACACTGAATTAAATATGATACAGCACCATGACATCCTAGCCACGACTAGCTCCCTGGCAGGGAAGGGAGACTCACATTCCTCTTACACACTGAGTTAAATATGATACAGCACCATGACATCCTAGCCATGATGAGCTCTCTGGCAGGGAAGGGAGACTCAATTCTTCTTACACACTGAATTAAATATGATACAGCACCATGACTAGCTCTCTGGCAGGGAATGGAGACTCACATTCTTCTTACTCACTGAATTAAATATGATGCAGCACCATGACATCCTAGCCATGACTAGCTCTCTGGCAGGGAAGGGAGACAATTCTTCTTACACACTGAATTAAATGATACAGCACCATGACTAGCTCCCTGGCAAGGAAGGGAGACTCACATTCTTCTTACACATTGAATTAAATATAATACAGCATCATAACATCCTAGCCATGACTAGCTCTCTGGCAGGTAAGGATGACTCACATTCTTCTTACACACTGAATTAAATATGATACAGCACCATGACTAGCTCTCTGGCAGGGAAGGGAGACTCACATTCTTCTTACACACTAAATTTAAATATAATACAGCACCATGACATCTTAGCCATGACTTGCTCCTTTTATATTTAAATTAGCAACATCTAAAATACATAATTTTTCTTGATTTACTGCTTACATCAAAACCACAAATTGTAAGACTCAATGAACACAAATTTATCTATCATGACAACAGGACCTGCCTCCCCCTCAGAGTTGTATTCGTTATATTAAATAATGACAAAAACTTCATTTTCTGCAAAACCACCAAAAAAAATTATCCATGAAAACATAAAGATTTCCTTACAATATTAACATTCATAAATTTGCATGTTACCGAAACAGACTGGTCAGTGAAAGACAAAAACAGAAACATCATGCAAAGGTTGTTAGTGACGATGTTTTAGTTTTTCATGGTTACCTATCTGCTGATGCCTCAACTACTCAAACCTAGCTAAGTCTAACTCTAAAAGACCATCTCAGAAAGCAGTCAATATTTTCCTGTAATTATACCAATTTTCAATATGGTGTAGCAAAATATCATCTTCTGCTATTGTCCACTTGGAAAACACATCTGAGAAGTTCAGATGTGTTACCTGATGCAGGAAAGTTAACATTATGTTCAACTAAAATGTTCGAAAAGTACACTTGGACCCTAAAAACCTCCAGTGCAGTTTAAGAAAAAAATGCTGTTCAAAATACCACGAAGGTCAATGGATCTTTGCTATATCTACCAACATGACCTTTAATTCATTTTTGCTATGAGCAATACTAAAATCGACATGAAATTATGTCCAAAGCATGCAATTGTCTTTCCTGCTTTTCTTAAAAACACAGCCATTAACATGAATATTCCATTTAATATCTCTGTGCTGTTTATTTTAAAGACTTTAAGAGGTTATTATACTTTTCACCATCAACAAAATTACAAGGGGTTGGTTGTCCCTTTCACCTTCAACAAGATTTCAAGGGGCTGATTGTCCCTTTAACCTTCAACAAAATTTCAAGAGGCTGATTGTCCCTTTCACCTTCAACTAAATTTCAAAGGCTGATTGTCCCTTTCACCTTCAACTAAATTTCAAGGGGCTGATTATCCCTTTCACCTTCAACAAAATTTCATGGGGCTGATTGTCCCTTTCGCCTTCAACAAGATTTCAAGGGGCTGATTGTCCCTTCACCTTCAACTAAATTTCAAGGGGCTGACTGTCCCTTTCACCTTCAACTAAATTTCAAGGGGCTGATTGTCCCTTTCACCCTCAACAAGATTTCAAGGGGTTGACTGTCTCTTTTGCCTTCAACATTGTTTTCAATTGTTGGACATTTCTAGGCAACGCTATAACATAAAAGCATGATCATAGGCATTTTGTATGAAAATGATAGCAGATAAACCATCTAGGATACTCCTGCAAATTTAGTCTGCTTTCCTGACCAAATTCACTGAATTTAATATTAAAACATGGATCCAGACCAAACCTGGATAAGCCAATATCTGGATTTGACAATAATCATGTTTTCATTACATTATTTTTGAAGTTCATAATTTTTTGGTCAGTTTAGTATGATTTATGGTCAAACTGTAAGAGCTTGCAGGTCTGTTAAGCCATAGACTGAACAACAATCCATCTACTATGACAATAGGACCTACTTCCCATCAAAGACATATCCACTTTATTAATATAGACAAAAGTGTCATTTTCTGAAAAACCACACAAATCCATGAAAATATGATTCACAAATATTAAGATCTTAAAACTGGAATGGTACTTAAACAGAATGGTCAAAAAAGGCCAAAGACTGAAAAACAAATATGTTCAACTCTAATTGCATAAAAAAGGACAAAGACAGAAAAACAAGTATGTTCAACTCAAACTGCACAAAAAGGTCTCACAATGTCCAATTACACAATCTGCAAATAGTTCAACTCTTCTTATAAAGCTTGTAATTGTTAATCATTTTCTTGGACACTTTGGTTTTAATTTACATACCTTGAGGTAGTAATGGCTACTTATTTTAATCTGCTCTTTTAAACATTTAGATTTTCTTCAAAGCAAAAACAAGGTCAGACAAGGTCAAAAACAAGGTCAGACCTTAAAATATGTCTTTAGATCCTACTTTATTTTTTTTCAGAAAAAAACATAATGAAAGCACCTTTATAAAAAGTATGCATGTACAAATGTAATGCCAAATCAGTACAATCCTTAGTTCTATAAATATAAAACAAACAATTGTGATAAACTTTAGGAAGATAAACCTTTACAAACAACAGTAAAGCCGTACCCTTCAAGATAAAAGGCAAAAAACACAGAAACCTAAATATATAAAGGTTAACACAAGTCCCTAAAAGGGACTTATGTTCCAGCCATCTAGAAGAAGTAGTAACAACATGATTGTTTTTTAAAAAGATCATTGTGGCAATCATAATAGAGGTTGGATTGGCACCATTTTAATCTTCTGACCTACTTAACAATATAAGAAGCCTTTTCAGTGAAAACCCCACACTGACATGACCATTCATTCAGGAGAAATAGTGATAACAATATTTTCAAGATGGCTACCATGACAGGCATGCTGAATGCCTGAATGGTAACAGTAGGACCATCTAAACATCGTAAGAAGTCTTCTGGTGAAAACCCCATGGCAATATTACATTTCATTCAGGATGGTTAGTATTTACAAGATCTTTACGATGTCCACTGTGGCAGCCATATCAGACATCAGATTGGTACCATTTTCATTTAGGACCACTAACATCATAAGAAGTCTTCAGGTGAAAACCCATGGCAATATTACATTTGTTCAGGGGAAATAACCATAACAATATTTTCGAGATGGCTACCGTGGTGGCCATATATTTTACTCCAGATCAGCCCCATTTATGACCATCCAATCTGAAAGAGTAGGGATAACAAGATTTTCCTGATGGCTGCTCTGGGGTCAAATTTCCCTCAGAACAGCACCATTTTCATTTAGGACAAGAAGAATCACACAAAGTCTTCTGGTGAATACCCCATATCAATATGAATTTCCATTCTGAAGGAGTGGCAATAACAAGATTTTCAAGATGGCCACTGTGGTGGCCATTCAGTGTCACATGTACATAGGATCCCAATGGCACTGTGTCCCCACACCCTTAAAATCTGGTGGACACACAACAAGTTAGTGAGATAAAGGATAATAATAATACATAATGCTCTAATAGTACTACAAAAATGAGAGAATCTTATTTGCATTCACAGTTTTCCCAACTTAACTTTGTTGTCAGAATTGTAATATCTTATTTTTCTTGGCAACAGAAGTTTTATCATAGGCTTCAATCACTGATGGAAAACATTAACATGTTTGAAATAAGATGCACCAGGGAATTTTAGTTGCACCAGGGAATTTCAGTTGCACCAGGGAATTTTCCATTCCAGATCATGCTCTCATTTATCTTTAGTGTACACTCATACCTACCAGCATTTATTATGATAAATACCCATACTTTCTGAACCAAAAATGCATTAATTGACAACAATTTGTGTATTTACTTCAAGATCAAAAAACATTAAATCTTCCTTACTATATTGATATTAACCTTGATATTAACCTTGCAAATACGTTACAATAACAACAGCAAACACTTTACACTGAAACTTAGCCCTCTACCATAAACCTTGAATATTTTCAGTGCCAAATACATTGTTTAAAAAAAATATGTATTGCCATCTTCCAGTTTTATCATCCTGTATGCCTGACCATGGCAAAGCACCAACAGACTGAAACATGAATGGACATCCAGTAATGAAATGCCATAAAAGCAGTAGTGATAACAAGATTGTCTCCATGCCATTGTTGTGGTCATGCTGGACATTAGATAAACACATTTTCCAACTGGACCAACTAAACATCAAAATTGGCACCATTTTCATCTACAACCAACTAGACATCCTAAGATGTCTTTAAGTGAGAACCTCTTCCCTTGTTGACATGACCATCCATTCAGGATGAGTAGCAATAATATTTTCAAGATGGCCTATGTGGTGGCCATATTGGATAAGTGAGAACCTCTTCCCTTGTTGACATGACCATCCATTCAGGATGAGTAGCAATAATATTTTCAAGATGGCCTCTGTGGTAGCCATATTGGATATCAGATCAGCTCAGAACTATTTTCATTTAGTACCAACTAGATATCATATGAAGTCTTCAGGTTATAAGTCCATGTCAACATGACTTTCTTTTCAGAAAAGTAAAGTACCTATGGTCACATTGTTAATAGTCTGTGAAGCACCTACGGTCACATGTTAAAACTGTGAAGTACCTATGGTCACATTGTTAAAAGTCTATGAAGCACCTATGGTCACATTGTTAAAACTGTGAAGTACCTATGGTCACATTGCTATGTGATATTAACATTTTTAGGCCAAAAATACCTACAGCCCAGTGGATGAGATGAGTGGTCCAGAAGGAAAAGCACTGAATTATAGGACTGAATCCATGCATTACTGAACATGAGGCCCAAGTGGACCTGGTATCGATCACAGGACAAGTAACGTATGTCAACTTGTGAACGTAAATTCACACATTTAAACTAAAGAAGTTAAAGACAAGGTTGGTGCCCATGGTTGCTATATTGTTTCTTAATGTTGGTGAATTTGTTTTTGATCACTTTATCACCGGATCAATTTCTTGGCATAAAAAGAACAAAGTGTTTATGCAACCAGCATTCTCCCCTGGAGGTCTCCATGCCACTGGGGACCAGGTCATAATTCATAACTTAGAAACTGTTCACAGCCACACCCATACGTATGTACATACATACATACACAACCAGAAGGTTGTGAGTTCAGTTCTGATAATGAAACAAATCTCTACAGAACTATGGCTTCCAAAGTGTTCAAAAGCTCAGCCAACAAGATACAAGATTATCTCATTAATATGCATGAGTGTTGCCCATCAGTGAATTCATCTGAGATCTTGAAAACAGTAACTTAGATATCAAATCTGATCAAATTCTCATTAGTAATATGGCCTCTAGAGTGTTTACACTCAGCCAATCAGAAACAAAAACAACCCATTACTATGAAAAAATGTTGTTCATAACTAAACTCATCTAAAATCCAGATGATATGATCAAAATCTAATAAAAATGAGATATACAAGTGATTCTAATGGAAGTAGGACAAAACTACTATTTTAAAGGTAATGATGTGTTCTGAGCAATCTGATTAAGACTGGCATGTACAAACAACAAACTACTCTGCTAAACACAACAATAAACTGTCACACTGCAGACATCATAGCAATATGACTGAAAAATTGTTAAAGCTACGTTTAAAATTGAAATCACACACTCAAACACATACAAACAACAAACTGTCTAAACTGAGGTCAATGGATCCTTGCTATATCTCTCAACATGACCTTTAATTCATTTTTGCTATGAGCAATACTAAAATCGACTAAAATCGACATGACATTATGTCCAACACATGCAATTGTCTTTCCTGCTTTTCTTCCAAACACAGCCAAGAATATGAATATCTCTGTGCTGTTTATTTTAAAGGCTTTAAGAGACTGATTATATCTGTCACCTTCAACAAGATTTCAAGGAGCTGATTGTCTCTTTGCCTTGCATTTACAGTTTTGCCAACTTAACTTTGTTGTCAGAACTGTAATATCATATTTTTCTTGGACACTTACTTTATTGCAACAGAAGTTTTATCATAGGCTGCAATCACTGATGGAAAACATTAACATGTTTGAAATAAGATGTACCAGGGAATTTTAGCTGCACCAGGGAATTTCAGTTGCACCAGGGAATTTTCCATTCCAGATCATGCTCTCATTTATCTTTAGTGTACACTCATACCTACCAGCATTTATTATAATACCCATACTTTCTGACCCAAAAATGCATTAATTGATGACAATTTGTGTATTTGCATAAATTTAGTCTTTGTCATTACTTCAAGATCAAAAAACATTAAATCTTCCTTACTATATTGATATTAACCTTAATATTAACCTTGCAAATACGTTACAATAACAACAGCAAACACTTTACACTGAAACTTAGCCCTCTACCATAAACCTTGAATATTTTCAGTGCCAGATACATTGTTTTAAAATAGATATTTATTGCCATCTTTCACTTTTTATCGTCCTGTATGCCTGGCCATGGCAAAGCACCAACAGACTGAGGCATGAATGGACATGCAGTAATGAAATGCCATAAGAACAGTAGTGATAACAAGATTGTCTCCATGCCATTGTTGTGGTCATGCTGGACATTAGATAAACACCATTTTCCAACTGGACCAACTAAACATCAAAATTGGCACCATTTTCATCTACAACCAACTAGACATCCTAAGATGTCTTTAAGTGAGAACCTCTTCCCTTGTTGACATGACCATCCATTCAGGATGAGGAGCAATAATATTTTCAAGATGTCCACTGTGGTGGCCATATTGGATATCAGATCAGCTCAGATCTATTTTCATTTAGTACCAACAAGCTATCATATGAAGTCTTCAAGTTATAAGTCCATGTCAACATGACTTTCTTTTCAGAAAGAGAAGGTTTTCAAGATGTCAGCCATATTGAACATCAGATCTGTCCCATTTTCATTTCAGGGCAAGGAGTCTTTTAGTGAAAACCCAATGCTGATAAGACCATCCATTCATGAGAAATAGTGATAAAAAGGTTTTAAAGATTGCCATAGTGGTGGTCATATTGGAGTTCAGATCAGCACCATTTATTGAGGACTAACTAGAAATCACAGGAGAAGTAGCAATAAGAAGATTTCCAAGATGGACACTGTAGAAGCCATATTCAATAGTGATCTTCCCCATTTTTCTTTACAACCAACTAGGCATCATAATAAGTTTTTTTAGTGAAAACCCCATTTTGATATAACCATCCACTCATGAGGATTAGTATTAACAAGATTTTCAAGATGGCCACTGTGGTGCAGAGATGCTGCCAGCATTTCATCTAAAGGGGGGGGGGGGGCTCCCCATTGCCAAAAAGATAAGGGGGGCAGTATAACAAAAATGTGAGGGAGGAAAAAACGACCAAAGTTCAATATTTACCTAACACTTCAATATCCATCACTCTTCCTGCTCCACTCTGATTGAGCCCAATTGAAAACAAAATCTATAAAAGATGTTGTCTCAAGTTGTATAAGCATTCTGTTGATTGTTTTTGAGCTTAATCTGTTCCTCACCTTATGATGAATACTGTTCTGTGCTGAGAACTCTTTTTACAGTCTAGTGTATGAAGAAGCATATAAATAGCTAGCTTAGCCAAGTAGAATGAGTCTGAAAAGTCTTCTTTATCGTTGTTATGTACAATTTTCCACATCACACAGGTACTGTCTTTGAGATAATTCTGCTCCAAAATAAGATTTTTCTAACATAAGCTCTGCCAAAGGTCAACTTTTTTGAATTAGTACTTTACTGACTCCTATGCTAGATTTACTGTTCTATAAAGCTGTATCAGGATTTTAAGTCCATTAATACCATAGTCTACTTGTTCAGACAGAGGTATTTTCATCAAATAAATATCTTTATTTCATTTTTAGATTCTCTTTTTATCAAATTTATCTTAATCTTTATTCTAGGGCTATATGATTTTTTAGCACAAGATCCCACAGGACTAAATTGTGACGAGAAAAGAAGCAAAAAATTACATTCTACTTTTAAGATGTCTGGATTTTAAATTGGCCTGTTAGTCTGCCATTTTCACATTTAATTTTCAAAATACGACTAAAATGAGTGGTCAGTTGGCATGCCATCTGTTTTTCTTTCCAACCGGCATGTACATCATACCCATATTTACACTATTTTTGAATTCAAAATCACTCAGTGGTATCTCCATTAATATTTTCCCAGCTCCAATAATCTGATCTACTTTCATAACGTTATCATCAGCCAGTATTTGTCAACTGGAACTTTTCTTGAAAGATAAACCATAGTGGTAATCAGGCATTTTGGGTTTTCTAGGTAGACTATATTATAAATGTCCATTTGTAAAACTTCACAAGATGCAAGGTTCAATCTATGAGAGAATGCTTGTTCCAGGGCCAAACATGCCAAAATCAGATTTAGTTTAACAACCAACCATTCAAGCTGAAGAACCCAGATACGTAAACAGTTACAAAAAAGACACTGTGGCAAGTTCTATGATATTTCTACTAGCGTGACTTGTGTCACAACAAGCATTTTAAGGGTGAATGGCTGTATAAAATTGTATACTGCACAGAATACATTTTCAAGTATGATTTTAAAGTAATTTGCATAAGTTCTCAAACATCACTGGTCCCAAGTGTATGAATTTGCACGATTCATGCAAATGCACACCCTGACAGGATCTTTGGTGGTAGCCATACTGGTTGTCCACTTTGAATGAGGGCCAACTATACTACACGATGAATGCGTGTAATGTTTCATCTAAGTAGTTTAGAAGCAGTACCGATAACAATCTTGTGCAGACAATCGACCATCTCATAAGCTCTATGTCCAAGACTAGTTGAGTTAATCAATAGGAAGATGCACCTTTTAAAATAAAGTAAATATTTTCTCTCACAAGATAAAAGTTCTTAACACAAATGATCAAAATTTCTTGTATAAGATTAAGATTGACAGTACCTTGAGACCAATTGTCCTGATTGATTTGGCCAAATGTAGTGGTATCTTCAGGACATGGGGTACTGAGAAGATAACTAGAGAGCCCTAGTTCATTCAGGAGATTTCTTCTCAGTGACTCTGTCAACTTGCCTCCTGCAACATGGTTTGCCAGCCACGTTGAGAGTGAGAAGTCTGAAAAATATGAAAATAACATAGATCTTCTGAAAAAATATTGTGCCTTTACTGACAGCATTTCTTTGCAATGTTGTGAGGTTGATGAAACTATCATGTGTTCCGTGGTCTCATGCAAGATCGGTGCATTTGACCCCACAAATCTACACTATACAATTAAGTTATTTACTCATATACAGCTGTAAAAAATGACTGGAATTTCATAAATAAAACAGATGTTTTCAAAAGAAACAATTACAAAGCTTGTCATATACCAACACTACTCCGCCTTGCTCCTGCCCCTGTCCCCCCCCCCAATGCCATCACCACATGGCCATTAAATAAAAAATACACACATTTCTGTACTTAAAATCCATTGGAAACTGGAATACAGGATTAATTCTGCATTATCCATGCAATAAATGCCTAGTTTTATTTGTTTAAAAAATTAAATGTTATCTTTGCCACATATTGAATTCAAATATTTTTAATTACTGACTAAAGATACGTATTGTGAATTTTGAGAAAGAGGAGAGTACAAACTATGCCTTTACATTCTTGTTCATTTTCTTACAAGGCATGTATTAAACATTCTTTATCTAAAATCTATATTTTGCATAAGTCAAAAAGTAGGAAGATTGGTGAGAAAGAAAAGTTCCTGAAACCAAAATCTATGACATGGACTCTTGGTTCATTCTTTTGATCGGAGATAAAAGCACCAAATAATAATATGGTAACTCAATGGAATCCATAGAAATGTGTTCTTCCTCCACAAGTCATTTAGTTGTTTTGGCCAATGACAGCAATGTCTGAGAAATCCTGGAAGTGGAAAGGCCACAGAGAAATCACCCACTATATTATCTATTGACACTGTGTTTGGATGAAAGCTCAGAACTTCTGCACATAAATACTAAAGTCTCAAGTGTTTTTCCTTGCCTTTCAACTGTTTTCACACAACTATCAACCAAGTCTATTCTGACCAACATAAACAACTGATGCAAACATTATATGATATATGTATATTTAGTAAACCCCAAAACACCTCTTGAGTGTTCACTGAGATCATGAACTTTGTACATATGGTGTGCATGATCTATAAGTAAATATAATTAAATAACATAATACTGACCTCTCAAGATGGAAGGTTACTATTTTCAGATAAATCCTGTGGATTCTGGGAAGTGCACCAAAACAGTGTAGCATCTTTCAATCAACAGCCTAAACTTCTTTGTCTTTTGAAGGACAACTACATTTGGAATGGAGTGGAATTCCTAATGGTATTGTTGTAACATTATGTGTTCAATGGAGACATAAAATAAATTACACAATGAATTTATTTCAGTACCATAAACATATAATATGAAAACATTTCTTTTGAAGATGAGGAAATGTGTTAAAACAAACTATTTTTTACAGCCTAAAGAAAGAGCTTTTTATAATGGATCAATTTATATTTAATTTGTTTTAACAAAGTACACTATTTTCTTTTTATTTTAAGTAATCAAAATAAATATAAATATATTTTGAAAAAATGAAATAAATTTGGATCTCTGCTAAGAACTAGTGGAATGCTAGTACAATTGGAATAAAAATATGTCCTTGACCCATACCAGATAAAGTTGATGAAGTTCTAATCTATCTCAAGTTTTAAACATTTTACTTTAATAATTACTAGTGTCAACTGCACTTTATATGTCCACTTCATGTTAATAGTCCTCTAAATAGATAAATGAAATTTTTGTACAGAAACAGTTTTCTTCTTTCTGTTACGGTGACCATGACCTTTCACCTTTAGAATCCAAAATCAATGTGGTTCTTCTCGATCCCATATTTTTAGGTTTACTTCCCATTGGATCTTCTATGGTGCATCATTGTAGTTTATTTTCCTTTGAACAATATAACCTTCATGATGTATTGCAACTCCATAAGCATCTGATTCAAAGATTGCAAATATTTGATAAAATTTTCACAACTGGTAAGAAATTACAAATACAAAACCAATTAATGTGAAATCTCTTTTAGCAGACACCTCTACATAAAGAACACCTGGTCTTGAAAGATAATAATTTTCAAGCAACTTTCTGAGCATCAACTTCATTTTCAATGTCTGTCAAAAGGATATCTGACAGACAGAGAATCTGTAATACAAGACCAAGTCTGTACTTCTCTTAATGCCAATTATAGAAATATTCCATCATACTTTTTTTGTTTTTTAAAATATATCTCCCAGCTGTACAATTTAAATTCACAGTTACCTGGTGTGATGAAATCTGTTTTCCAGTTACATGGTGTCTTTGGTAGTTTGTTGTTGTGCAACACCACTTCTTGAACTTGGCAGATGTTAGGGTCAGTGCATACACTAATGTTCAGGCTGACAATGAATACACTCTCTGCCTTCAGGTCATCAATGATGAAGCTATAAGTTAAAAAAGGATGTTTAACCTGAATACTTAGTGCAAGTGCAATTATTCAGATGTATAATTTTTACAAGTCAAAAACGTTTAGCATCCAACCAATACAAAATACACAAAATCTGTAAAGTACCTATGGTCACATTGTTAAAAGTCTCTGAAGCACCTATGGTCATATTGTTATGTGATATTAACATTTTTAGGCCAAAAATACCTACAGCCCAGTGGATGAGATGAGTGGTCCAGAAGGAAGAGCACTGAATCATAGGACCGAATGAACAAGAGGCAGAAGAAGACCTGATATCTCTCGCAGGAGAAGTAACATATGTCAACTTGTGAATGTAAATTCACACATTTAAACTAAAGAAGTTAAAGACAAGGTTGGTGTCCATGGTTGCTACATTGTTTCTTAATGCTGGTGAATTTTTTTCTTGACCACATATACAGGATCACTTTCTTCGCATAAAAAGGACAAAGTATTAATGCAACCAGCCTTCTCCAATGAAGGTTTCCATGCCCCTGGGGACCAGGTCATGATTCATAACGTAGAAACTGTTCACAGCCACACCCATAAGTATGTATGTACATACATACATTCTTACATACTCATCTGAGATCTTGATGACAGTAGCTTAGATATCAAATCTAATCAAATTCTAATCAGAAATATGGCCTCTAGAGTGTTTACACTCAGCGAATCAGAAACAAGAACAACCCATTACTATGCAAGAATATTGTTCATAACTAAACTCATCTAAGATCCAGATGATATGAGCTTACAGACCAAATAAGCAGTGAAGGGACTGTAGGTTGTCCATGATGGTTTGCGAGTCTTTGTGATTCTCCAACAACACTTAGCACCTTAATGTCTAAGTCTAGTTTGATCCAGATGAAGAAATGGTACATATGTAAATATATTTGTATTTAACTACACATTACAGAATGAATATTATCACAAAGTCAATAAATTTTCCTCTGCAGGGATGTAGAAGTGGCCATGGCCTGCATGTTGATTCCACCATCAAAATTTGACTAAAGTGGTGTTGTACATATCAAAATGTAACCACATACCAAGCATCATCACTATATTGCCTACTGTACAAAGAAATTGACAACAGAAAAATCTTCAGCAGTGAGGTTAATCGTGGGTGTGGATAACTATGTAGAGTCAGATGAATGGATGGATGGATGGACAACTACATGGACTCCCTGACAGACACCATCATGAACATATGACACCTTTTACACCAAAGGATTGCTGTGCTGAGCTTCAAACAAGGCAAACTTGACAAACGAAGACAGGCAAAACAAGGCACACTTGACAAAAAGCACATCATTATCAACAGATAGAATTTCTAGTTAGAACTTACTCAAGTCTAAAGACTCCATTCAACCATATGTTCTGCACTGTACCAAATGAGAATTCCTCAATTCCCACGCTGACTGAGTAATCATCAATCCCAAAAGAGACTGTGGCAAAACAGTAGTCAGCCTTCAGAAAAGCATGCAAAGTCCGTGCCAAAAGTGGAACTTCCAAACAAAGATCTAAGGCAGTGCATGAACTGGACAAAGCGCCAAAGATGTTACGACCACTCAATGAGGGAAGGGCAACTGAGGAACTCATTGAGCAAGCTGAAAGTCAGAAAAATTAGCAATCAGTAATCAATAAAATATAGCATAAACTGAATATGAATTAGTAAAATAGAAGAAAAAGTCCCCCACCCCAAACTATGAAATTATTTTGTGCTGACAAAGTGACTGACAAAATCTGACGTCTGTATAAATCACATATAATTTGAAAGCCAGATTAGGATGGAAAACTTTAACTGACTTATTATGAATACAGATGTAAAAATAAAATGCAGGTCAGATGTATAAAAATTAACTAAGAAAACACACCTGGAAAAGGTTTATCATAAGAAACAAGTGTGCATAGAAAATGAAATAAGAACTGTAGAATGAAAAGAAGTCTCCATTATGAGTACTTAACCCAGTCTAAAACAAAAGAGCACTTAACCCAGTCTAAATCAAAAAAGCATTTAACCCAGCCTAAATCAAAAGAAAAGAGTAAATAACCCAGTCTAAATAAAAAAAAAGCAACTAACCCTGTCTAAATCAAAACAAAATGCACACAAGATAAACTTAAACTTCTATATTTACCACATCAGTAGCATGGGATGTGAATACAGACCAATTCTAATAATGTGCTTCATATGACAGAAATACCAAATTAAAATACAGAACTTAAATTTGTTTATCAAAGACAGTATAATCAGCATATGATCAGTATTTGTTACACATACATAGTCGATTAGAACTCTGATTCTCTGAGTAGATATAATTTGTCATTCATACAAAAAAAATTATACCTCTATGATTCTGTATGTAAAACGAGATTATGTGCTGAGTAGATTATAAGCCTAGGATTGCAGAGACGAGATCAAAATAAAATTCCTACTTAAAGCTCTTGAGTATTTTGACTTTAAAAAATTCTTTTGTCCCATTAGTATTACCTTGTTTGTTCCAGCCATCTACGTTTGGTGTGTACGGGGATTTCTGAGTATTACACTGATAAGTGCTCAGATACTGAAGAACTCCTTGTTTCTCCATCAAAAGAGCTGAAAGGCCTGGAGTCAACTGAATCAAACTCTGAGATAATCCATGGCTTGTTTTAAAGTTGCTAAGTGTCAAATCTATCAGCATCAAACAATAATCATTTATTTTCAATTAGAACATTGAAAAAATATTATTTTGTTTACCACAAACCAGTCACAGAACAAAGTATAACAATTTATAGTCTTGATAAAACATTAACGATTCATACATAATTTTTTATTTTTACTTATCTGCCAACGTTACATGATTAATTTAACATCAACTTTGCTGCAGTAAAATCCATAATTAACTGTCAGAAATGCAGATTTCAGTCTAGCAGTATAGAATTTGCTGAAGCTTGGAGCTACTTAAAAAAACATTTAAAAATAATTTCTGCACAAAGTGTTTTAACAGGCATAAAAATGGTCATATAAATCTTGTATTCAAGTTTCAAAAAAAATGTTGCCATCACAAAACCCCAATATTTTCAACAATATATATATATATATATATATATATATATATATATATATATATATATATATATATATATATATATATATATATATATATATATATTCAAATACAAGACATTGCTTAATTTACCATTCTCTAGTTGGGACTTGTTGTTCTTAGTTGCAGTTTTAACACATTATTTTAAAACTATCATATAAATGAAAAGGGAGATAACTGTCTTTCCCATGGACAAGGCCAGACTTACTAGAATCCAAGTAACCCAGTTTCCAGCCACATCCAGGTTTTGGCAGGATGACATTGGAAAAAGGAATCTCAATGTTACATCTACCCTCAGGTGACAGACAGAAACTGATCACAGCATCCAAAACAACATTCTTTTTTGCAGAATCTTCCTTCAGACTAAACCTAAATACATTAATTTTTAAGTTAAATAATTTTTTTTTCATCAAATTTTATAAACTAACAAAATGAATGGTGAGCAATTTCCTCAAGTAGATATATCCCCATCTCTACCACATCCCACTCCTAACCTATGATGGAGGATGGAGCTGAATCAACAGTAAAATAAATTGCATATATAATGTGAACATAATGTAAGAATTTTGTTATATCAGCAAACATTTTTTTAAAATTATTAAATATGTACAAAAGTTTCACAGCAATCCACTGCAAATTGCAAGAGTTGTAGCATTCATAAAATTCTGTTATACAATGCATTCAGCTGTTGGACAAGAAGAATAATAACTCCTATGAAAATCAAAGGAGCACAAACATCTCTCTCTCTCTCTCTCTGTCTCTCTCTCTCTATATATATACATACATATATACACACACAGAGATATACTCAAAATTTATGTAGAGACCATCAAAACTGCAAGTTTAATTGAGTTCACACAAGTGACCTTTACTGCTAAAGTGTCTATCAATTTAGTCATGTAGGTGATCTTTAAAAAAAAAAAAATAATTGTTCTAAAATTGGGAAACAATGTAGTTTTCAGTATGCTGCACAACAGCTGGCATTACAACACTTTCAGTCAAAAAGTATCCATTGCTATGAACTTTATAATAACAGCTAGACAGTGAACTGGGTAACAAATTGGTTAGCAATAGTAAGTGCAGGAAGTAGTAAACATTTTGTTCTAATGAGGAACTCTTTCACTTGGAGATCAAAGTGAACAACATTCAATCCAGTTTACAGTAGAGTAGCTGGTCTCTACTAAAAATGTCTTTAAACAGTTACTTTCTTGCAGGTATTTCATAGGGTGGTTATGTAATGAACATAAAATACAAAATGTCAAGCAGCAAAATAAACTGAATTGATGGTTAAAGGTATATGTAATCAAACTATAATAAATTATACCTGTAGCTGAAATGATACCCTGCATTTACAATACCAACTTGACATGTACTTTTATTACAAGAGATGGGGTTATAAAAAAAATTACAAGATAATTCAGACTTCAGCATTTACAGAGTGAAATGACACTATTACTACAGGAATAATGGTATGTTTTGATCACATTTTTAAAAACTGTATAGAACAAGCAATTACCTATCTTTCTGAAAATAATTTTTATAAATAAGGTCTAAATTGTACTCAATAATATCAACAGTCACCACCAAACAAAGCGAATTTGAGACCGATTTTATAAATTTCATATGAAGTCAGCACAGATGTATAAGGTTCTATTTATAACATGATGGAATATGCTGATAATCTGTATAAAGAAAGTATGAAAAACATGCTTGATTTTATGACTTAAAATATAAACATTTGAATGTTAAGCTGGTAACTTAAGAGATTTATAATGCTGTGCTAGTCTACTGCAGGGCCTAAGTGGTTAGAGTGTCCACCTTGGATGCAGGAGGTCACATGTTCGAACCCTGGCCAAGTCATACCAAAGACTTAAAAAAATGGTACTAGCAAGTACCTCACTTGGCACTCAGAATTAAGAGGTTAGTGCTAGGATTGGTCAACCTGGTGTCAGGATAATGTGACTGGGTGGGACATCATGCTACATGTCTGGTACATGATGCTCCAGTGCCAGACATCACTATAAACTGCCATACTGCAGACATTGTAGCGATATGACTGAATTTTTTTAAAGCTACGTTCATAATCCAAATCAGACACATACACACACATTGTGTTAAACATACTAAGAATGTATGAAAAACAACATAATGCGATAAATCTGAGTACTGCGTGCACTACAGATAATTTACCTGAATTGAAATAACATAAGAAACTTACTTCAAGGATGCAAGTCCATGGAGTGAAATAGTTTCCTTTGTTCCCCACACAAAGTTCAGAAGACTCCATTTTACCTTCAGACCCTCAATGCTAGCAATAAGGGTATTTTTGCACAAGTCAATATCCAAGGTAAAATGGAATGTCTGGCCTATATCCACAAAATTGATGCAGCAGTCAATAGCTGTGCAGCTTCTTAGAATTCTACAGGAGGCAAACGATGGGAGCTGTGGTAGACTGGTCAACTTTGTGGAGCAATCTGTAAATATTAGTGAAAACCTTATTGGAAACATATCCAACAGTGAAAGAGATGCAAGTGTGGTAATTTCATTCAGATGTAATAATGAATGACAACTACTAGAAAAAATATGCATATATAATATCCAAAAACATTGAGTCCATTCCATTAATTGCAAGCATATTCAATGTATTAAAAACATATTTAATATTCCAAGTTTAAGCAGTAAATAAAGAACTCCATTTACAAAATAAAAATATTTTAAAACTATCTTATTATTTTTCTCAATAGTATGTTAAATACCAGTTTTTAAGTGATGTTTTGAAACATCAAACATCAGTATATTTTTTCAGGGGGGAATGATGATTTATCTCATAGTGCATTTATCCAAATTCTGGGTCCATAAAAAAACACCATTGTATCATAATGAAAAAGTGATATTTGGAATAAAACTATGTTGTTCTGGCATTATAGCACAAATAATATCCCAGTAATTAATGAATTATTAAATGCAATACCTGCAGATGCCTTAATAGGCTTATATACCTCTTTTCAGTTAAACATGGACAAATGTCCTTAATAATGTATTGTAATAAATTTGGAGTATGCGCATTTAGTTATAGCACCCCGTTTTAAGGAATTCTTAGATTTGTGTGATTACTTGTGTGATTATTGGAATTCGGTGCAATGGAAATATCCTTAACCCAAAATAATTAGCCAATTACTAGGAGCAAACGTCATGGAGTGAAGTGTTAGTGAGTTTCCATGATGCCATGGTTCACTAGTAGTGAATTCAGGCCAAAACCGAATGAATGTCCCTGGAGTAAGATAGTCCATATTTAAATCTAGTGGTGTACATTGGTGGTGTGACTGCACTGGCAGTATTTACAGTAGGAAACCAGTAAATTACATAGAGGAATAAATAAGAAGGGACTCTGCAGATACCGTTTATGTCGCCATGGTGGCAAATGTGGTGCAGTTATGTTGGCGAAATGTGCCTGGAAAGCATACACTGACTGGCCTAAGATGGCGGAGTTAAAATAGTTCCCAGTGTTAGGGGATACTCGTATAGTTTCTATGGCGTGAACGGCTGGTGGTACAGAAACCTGATGAAGAGAAACCATGCAGATGTGCGGTTGATAGATATTTGGCAGGTTGTTTTATCGGTGGTCTTGCATTAATTAGAGTAAAATTTATGTATAAAACGGACATGTTGGGCTTTCTAAATTACAACTGAAGTTGTATGGAAGTCTTTGGAATGTTGGGGTAAACTTATGACTTCTAGCAGGAATCGAGCCAGGGTCTGACAACCGCTTGGTCAAGTAAAGACCCCTGGCTTGTAATTTGTATTAAAGAATGCAATCAAAAGTTCAACATGAAAACAGTACTCATCATTCATGCTTAGCTAATTTAGAGATGACAAAGTGCATTTAAAGCAAAACAAACAGTATTCTACTAAAGAGTAAGAAAACTATAGTTTTCTTCTCAAAGGGCTTGCACACAAAAAACTGGACAATAGTAATTACCATCTCTCCCTAATGGGTAATTGTATTTTAGCTTTACCACCTTCGTACAATAATAGCCAAATGGCACTAATTTAAATATAAAATTGAAAGCCTGCACAAAAAAACTTCTTGACCATAAACCTTTTTAAATCAATGTTTACAAGGTGAAAGTCAATGCACCCTATATGAATGTGTTTCACTTTCTGTGGACACTGACAGGGGAATCAAATTCTGCTTGAGGTTCACCATTCAGGAGTGCATATCCCATATGTCATCAGAACAATACCACATCATCTCTGCAATTTGAAATATACGAGTGATACCATATTCCATTCAAAAACAGGGGAACGTAGGGCAACTTTGCTTGATCTCCCTAATATCAAGGTCACTAAGCTGTCAACAGGATAGAATACTTTTTCTAGATTGTATGAACACATCCTGTTCAGTGTGGAAAAGTAATCCAAAAAGATGATGAAATTTGCTGTTTCGATGTAGTTCACAAATCCGATCATGACTAATTTTTGTGGTAATTTTGGTAATTTTGGAGGCTTTATCATGCGACTGACTCAAGATGGTACTGTGAGGTGTCGCAATGAACACTCAGCCACTCAGGGCCCCAGGTATATTGGAAAGTGATCACTACCAATGAGGTCATCACCAGCTTCCCACAAGAAGTAAAGGAATAAAAATGGATTCTGATAGTCAATATAAGGAGGACTAGGATTCTGTGGCTGGAAGTAGGTTGGTATAGGACTTGTCATGAAAAAGGCAAATATTGTTTTCTGAAAGAAAGTTTTCTATTTTCTTCCCTCTCCCTGCAGCAATAAAGTGTATGGTGGTTGTTGAAGTAGCCAAGTAAAACAAAAAGTGCTGGTCAAGATCAGATTGATTGATTGAAGAGATATACTGTGCAAAGTTGTAAGAATTCTGTGTATGTTTTGACAATGCATATTATCAACAACTATAGCATTAAATGTAGTACTGACATTAATCTGGCTGTGAGTTTATTATTCAAGATGATGACCACTCGTCTACCATCTTAATCCTTTCAACACTACTGACCAGTAAAGCGGTCCAGGAACAATAACTCTCACTCAACACTGTAGACAGGTATTCCAGTCTCACATATCTGTCTCGTTTTGGCTATAAATTCTCTGATTGGTCAATGTCTGGGATTCCCCTAGAGTAAATATTTATATTATACATTGATTGATTTGCATACTATTTGGATACATTCGGACTTTAAGTAGGTTCTTAACAAGAAAGAACAAGAAAGGGGGGTTTTCCATTCTATAAATGGAAATCTTCAAAGTCGCCTAAATACATCCAAAATGGCAGACTTGTCTGATGATGAATCGGAATTATCTGGGGGATAAATAATTGAAAATATCAACAATTTTGATCTTTTAAAGATAAATCAAGAGAGGGAACATATACAAGAATGGTGTGATATTGTTGGCAATAATGATAACGATGAAAATTTGAAGGTTTTGAACACGCCAATGTGTACGAAACACCTGAATTTTGTCAGTGGACAAAATCTCCATCAGAATGTAATATTCATGCATTTTTCGAACATGTAGATCCAACACGAGTATTTAATGGATCAGGAACACTTCTTAAATATTTTCAGCTATTTTATAGCAACTATGTGTTTTCAGAAATGGCAAGATTTATAAATACCAGCGCACACCTGAAGCAAGAGACTGACCCAAATCAACACAAAGGTGTTTGGACATATGTCACATTATCAGAAATAAAGACATTTTATGGCTTATTCATTTTGACGGAAGTTATGAAATTCAACAGAGGTGAACTATATTGGTACGAAAGTGAGAAATTCTGGCTTCCTGGATAAAATTAATCGGTTCACAGTCAAAACATGTGTTTCATTTAATATTTATTTCACATAAATGAACATAAAACCTTGTATACTTCAGCTTTTAAATACCTGTAGACATATCATTAACTCACCTTTGGATTAACTTGAATTCTGAGACAACATTGCATTTATTCAAGCCATGATTTGTAAGAACACCACAGTGGATCAAAAACAGACCACACATATTACTCTTTAAACACTTTATTCAACATTTTATAGAGAATACAGTGAAACTTACCTTTAACTTACCTTTTGAAATACCTGTATAACATCTGTGTGAGACTAAACTTGCTTATGAGAATATTTTTAGAAACCTGAATTTATCTTCTTTATAATGGTACCAAATATGTATTCCTATCACAAGAAATGAAATTTATACAAGTCATTGAAAATATGTTGCCTACATTTATTAAGATCTTGAAAGTTACTTAGTGTTGAATGGTAGTCTTTCCCTTGTAGTTACTTAGTTTTGAAAGGGGTAATCAGTATTTCCTGAATAAAAGTTCCAGGTTAATACATTTTCAAGATTAACTCTGTCGCTTGTTTTGAAAAGTGTCTTCTGAATATAGGCATTTGTTGGGTATGTTCTTTAAGTAGAAGACTTATTTCATAAATACAGATACCTTGGCAATTCCACTGTTTTATATTTTGTTACATTTTCTTTATATATAAAAATTCTCAGTACACTGAAAATAACAATATTTGATAAAATTCTGATCAGTGAAAATGTCACTAATGCCTACTGGTGGCAAGACTTTAAGAAATAAATAGCAATCAAATAA
This sequence comes from Sinohyriopsis cumingii, assembly GCA_028554795.2. Lineage (NCBI taxonomy): Eukaryota > Metazoa > Mollusca > Bivalvia > Unionida > Unionidae > Sinohyriopsis > Sinohyriopsis cumingii. The sequence continues at coordinate 87,017,520 of CM068838.1, forward strand.
GCTTTGTCAATTGCAATTTGTGTTTTTGTTCTATACTTTAATTTATTTTCAGTGTAATCATCATAAGTGCAATATGCCTTCTTGTATTTAAAAAAGAAAAATGCACATGTATTTGTTGTATCCTTACATTCAATTAAAAGCAAACCTGCTTTGTATTATCAAGTTAATTATGTCTTTGATATCAACTCATTTCAATGTTCTACTCACTTTTTAAATATTACTGTGTAAGTAACAATTAAACAACCATTAATTATCTTTGTCATTCACAAATGTGATCAAAGATACTAAAGGCAACCAAGTGAAAGGAGTAATAGCCAGTGAATGCAAAGCTTTTGTTTGAGAGATACAGTTCATTATGGAGTTAAAGCAAGTTCCAAAGTTTGTACTGAACTTAAAATTCCTGAATTGGCACTCAGAGATTCCAGACTTGCATACTAAATATATAATATTTCAACTCTACCTTGAGTCTTCCAGCCATATTGCTGTGGAAAATACTGCAAGTCGAGGTTATCACATGCTGGTTTATGAAGGAAGTCAGACACACCCAGAGTGTTCAGAAGCTGTAGTCGAGCATATTCCTTCAGTTCAGAGCCCACAGATAAACTGTGCTCAGTTAGCCAATTATTAAAGTTGAACCCTGTAAATAAAAACATAGCTCTTTTTTAGCAAGTTTCTTCCATCCAGTTATTCTTTGCAGCTATAAAGTATACAAACCATTTCTAATATAAAGAGTAACTCCAACATGTCAAATTGTTTGACAAAACTTTTTCTTAAATGTTCGAGTAAACACAATCAAAACCAACTTAAGTCATACATGCGATTGCAGTGGTGGTTGAAAAAAAATGCTGTTTTAAAAGCCATCTACCACTTTTGAAAATTTAAAAGATTTAAAAAATTTGGACCACTCACCCCACCCAAATTTTTACATGTACTATCCACACATTACAGAAATCAGACATAATCTGTGTACTATGGACCAGTTCCGCCAGTGCCATGACCTACGCAATGGTTTGTGCCGAGTAATTTGATTAAGAATTACATGTGTAAAAAACTGTCAATTTGAGCTTACAGCCAAATATGGAATTTTTATTAAGATGTTATAAGTAATTATGTGATCAAATGTAGTCCATGATGGTTTGTGAGTCTATGATCAAAACTTGACATCTGGCAGAGATGGAATAAAAAAAAGCCATCAAAAAAAATATCTATGGCAGCAAAACTTGCCTAAGTATTTTGATTTTTCATCTTAAATTATTGTGTTTCAAAATGTTTTACAAGGAATATGTATGGGCAGCTCTTATCTTTCTTTAGTCAACGCGTGTCAAACTGCATGTTTTCCATTGTTAATACAAAATAAACAAATAAGAAATGTTATATGTTCAACAAAGCTCTGCATAGGTAGAATCAAAGTTTTCATTATGTTTGATGCAACGTGGATTTTAAGGTACTGTATGGGGATGAATGCTATTACCAGGCAAACACCACTGCATAGAGGCAATGATTCTTCTGTAACAAACACACCCACTTTTTTAACTATTTAATTTTAAAAATCTTCACATATAGCTTAAACATGTCAGAACAGTGACCATTATCTAGCAGTCACCTGTTCTCAGTGACCATTCTAAAGTCTTGTATATAATGTCCACATGTTTTCTGCAGTCATCAGTAAGAGGTTTGATTACCAAGTAATGGTTGTTACTGCTCTAAGTGGTTATTGGAGCATAACAACACTGACTGCTCAGTGTATGTAAATTAAAATTTTGCTTCATGAGGTTGGCATTGTTTAGATCATTGGTTCCCAAACTTTTTTGGGCCACCCCCCATGGTTTTCCTCAGCGCCCCCTACCTTACCTGTCAAAAGCATTATTCAGCATTAGCACCCCTCTCTGTAATCCCACTGTGCAACCGCCTACTTTGGGAACCACTGGTTTAGATAATGGCATATCATGTGAACCAATGTGTATGCATTTATTATCTTGCTTGTACTCACTCTATTCCAGTCACATTGTCAGTATAACTCAAAGGTGTCAATATGCATTAATGAAAACGGTCAGATTAATTTATTTGCTGGGTTGTGGGCAAAGCAGTAATGTTGTTGCAGCAAACATGTGAGTTGCCTTTTCTGCAAGTGTGACATTAATAGTTTGATATCTTCATTTATTCACCTGTGAATTAAAGCCATCTCTAATGATAAAAGTTAATCTTTGATGAGAAATACAATTTACCTCCCTTTTCATTAGGGTCAGGAGACATTAAATATTTTAAAAACTTGTCTGTATATCAAAAGCAGTCCGAGGTTCTATTCATGTCTTACTAATAATAGCCACATAAGGCTTCTTTTCATTCTGAAATTCATCATAGGCTCTTCACATAAATTCAACTGTCATTTGACGGTGAGCTGCTCAAATGGTTCATCCATATGTAAGCTGTTAACTAATACTGACATTAGTGTTTTGTCAATGTGCAAAAAACAAACTCAGATCAGTGATTTTTTTAAGAGTGCCATGCTAGAGATCAGATAAACACCATTTTATTGGATTATAAGTATAAAGGAGAAAGAAAGTGTCAATGGGCAGACAGACAAATGGACAGACATGGATTCCAAAGTGATTTCTATTTCAAGCTCCCACCATGGTGGGTTCAACTAAATATGTGGCAGCAAAGTGATTTGTCAATATGCACATTATTAACTGATGATTATGATACGTTTGTTTCTTGTCAATTCGTTGAAAATCTTTAAGTTATTACCTTCACAAGATTTTGTCTTTACACTACACTCAGCTGCAAGTGCAAATAGGCAATAAAGTTTATGAAGTTTCGTGGCATTCCATCAAAAACTGCAGGACTAGTTATAGTCAAAAGACTGATGGATGGGGGGGACTGATGGTCTTTTGGACTGTCATATATCCCAGCTATACTGACAGTGGAATGAAAAAAAAACAACTCTTAGTGCAAAAGAGCATTTTAAACCACAGCTGAAAGTGTTCTTTCCACATTGGTCATTATTTCAAAACTTCAGTGAATGAAAAACGCCATCATTTACATATTTTGAAATTGAGTTCACATGAAATCAATAAAGCTGCACAGGTCAGTCATTCTACATGTATTCTAAGAAAAATTGACAGGTGCAGACCTGCCAACCCTGACGAATCCATCTCAGTAAGGCAGTTGATTTTCTTCTGTAAGTTTAACCAGTTTTCAGTAAGGTGTAAAAAAATATCACAAACTGCTATTGTAAATCTGGAAAACATAATTAAAAGATTGGCATTAAAAACATGCAACAAAGATAAACATTACATTAAACTGAAAAGTTTGTAAAGTATGTGTAGACTGTATTTACCACTAGTACAGTTGCCTAAACTCATGTTCCAAACCCTATGCAGCTAAATGGCTTGTTGCTGTTTCTCAACTTGACATCAATCAATCAATCAATCCTCTCTGTGCCGTCTGGTGCTTGAGGAGACAGCAAGGAAGCACCATTTTGGTCTGTCGGCTGCTGTAATGGGGGCGGTCTGCAGGGTGAGGCCTCTGGTCTTGAGTTCTCGTTCCATGGTTTGGTGCCAGGTCTCTTTGGGTCTGCCACAGTTCCTTTTCCCCCTGTGGAGTCCATCTCAGTGCCACCCTCGGTAGTGAGTCGGGGGTATTCTGCAGACTTGGCCAAGCCATCTCCATCGACGAGTTGCAATGGTCTCAGCGATGGTGCCTGCGCTCGCTCTGTGCCGGAGTTCCTCGTTTGAAATCATGTTTGGCCAGAAGATCCTCATGATCCGTCGCAGGCACTTGCTCTGGAAGAATTTGAGCTTGCGTTCTATGCTAGCAGTGGTCTTCCAACACTCTGACCCATACAAAAGGAAGCTCAGCACGTTGCTCTTGAAGATACAGATCTTTGTGTGGGCGCTGAGGTTTGTTGTCCTCCAGATGGGCTTCAGCAGTGCGAAGGCCTGGTTGGCCTTGCTGATTCTTGTGGTGACTTCCCTTGTGCAATCTCCATCCGTGGCGACCTTGCTGCCCAGGTATGTGAAATCGTCTACTTCTTGCAGAGGCTGGTCATTGATGGTGATTGGTTCGCCCACTCTAGTGTTCTTCCTCAAGACTTGTGTCTTCCCTATGTTGACTCGACGACTTATGGTGCTTGCTGTCTGTGCCAACTGTTGTGTCTTCTGTTGGATATCCTGGTGTCTGCTTGCCAGCAACCCGATGTCGGCATAATCCAGGTCATCCAGTATTGAGGTCAGCGTCCACTGTATTCCTTGCCTCCTGTCCTCTGTGGTGCGGCGCATGATCCAGTCAATGGCCAGTGAGAAGAGGATCGGCGAGAGAATGCATCCTTGCTTCACTCCGGTTTCCACCTTGAATGGTTCAGTGAGTAGGTTGTTGTGGATGACTCTGCACTCAAAGTTCTCGTACAGGGACCTGATGACATTGACAAGTTTCTGGGGGATGCCGTAGTGTCGTAGGATCTTCCACAGAGAGGCTCGGTGCAGGCTGTCGAAGGCCTTCTCAAAGCCCACAAAGACCACATAAAGGGATCCATTCCACTCATGGGACTGCTCAAGGATCTGTCTCAAAACAAAGATGTGGTCGATGCAGGATTTGCCCTTCCTAAAGCCTGCCTGTTCCTGGCTTAGGATTCCGTCCACAGCTGTTGTGATGCATTGGAGAATGATGCGACTGAAAATCTTACTGGAGATGGATAGTAAGGTGATTCCTCGCCAGTTGTTGCAGTTCCCCAGATCTCCTTTTCTTGGGAAGTTTGACGACGATTCCTGTTTTCCAGTCATTCGGTGCTTCTTCACTAACCCAGATCTTTTGGAGACTTTGTCTTCTGCCTTCAGCATCTCGGGACATACTCCATCATCGCCAGGTGCCTTCCCATTCTTCAGCTTGTGGATGGCCTGCTTGACCTACTCAACAGTGATGTCGTCGCAGTTGATGTCAAGGTCCTCCTCTGCTTCAGCGAGTACTGGTGGGTCTGGGCGATTCAGTATGGACTCAAAGTGTTGCTTCCATCTCTTCAGTTTCTCCTCCTCCACTGTGACACGAGTCCCATCTTCATCTCTCACTGGAAGGTCGTGGTGCTGGCCGTAGTCACCCTTCAGCTTCTTGGTGTTCTGGTACACTGTCTTCATGTCTTTCTGCTCTGCTGCTGCCTCCACCTCCTTTGCCAATCTCTCTGTGTATTCTCTCCTGTCTCTCCTTGCTGATTTCTTCACCTCCTTGTCTTTTCCTCTATACTCCTTCGAAATTCTCTCTTTCAGTCTTGGTGACTTGGAGTCCAAAAGTCTCTTCTTAATCTGTCTTCTCTCGTCTATGCGAGTCCACGTCTCTCCTGATATCCACTCTGTCTTCTTACTCTTCCTATAACCTGAAACTACTTTTCCTGCTTCCATCATTATTCTGTTGAAATTGTCGATGGTTAGCGCCATCTCATCTTCTAGAACACTAAACCTATTCCTTAGGGCCAGCCTAAACTCTTCCTTCACTTTCGGATCTTTCAGCTTGGCCACATCAAAGCGCTAATTCCTGGAGACCCCTATCCTAACTTTCCTAAAATTCAAAGTCACCTTGGCCACCAGAAGACTATGGTAGCTGCCGATGTCAGCGTGCCGCATCACGTGCACGTCCTGCATGGAGTGTTTCCATCAGCCGTTGATGATGTGGTCGACATAATTCTTGGAAATTCTTTTTCCATTTCACATGACAATGGCAATCAGATCTCCTGCCACGAGTCATACTCAAACTGGCATATGATGTCCAATAAACATAATTGTGTCTCTTCCAGCTATTATTAATAAGAATCTGAATATTCCTTTATATTCTTCTGTGTTGATTGTTAATATTTTTCAAAAGGCTTATTTTCCCTTTTGTCTTAAACATGCATCGCTCGCTGTATGCCATTTTAAAAAAATTCCATAATCAACAGTTTGATCATGCAGATGCTTCGCATGAACAAACAGGTGCAGTTTAAAGCATCTGAGGTACTGCTGTAACGTTAGTCTGGTTCTCCGACTAATTTCAATAATTCTAATATGAAACCCAGATCCTAATCAAACATGGATTAACCAATTTTCCGGATTTTTGACAATGATCATTTTTTTGTAGTTTTTGCTTTTATGCCATAAGTCCGAATTTTAAGGGTAATTTTTGTAAGACTTACAGCAAAATCATAAAGGGTTGGCAGGTCTGCAGATGATTCTGATCACTAATAAACAATTTTTTATGTTGGTTTATGATCAAAGCATTCTTATTTTCAATCCTATGCAGTATTTGCTGAATACTCTTTCAAACATTTATATAAAGTGGTATTTGTTTTTGCATTAAATGCAAATTAGACACGAAATATAGTTTTAGACTTCATAATGCCTGATTCATTGATCAATTGAAATTTAAGCCTGCAATGATAAACTTATTCAAGCTGTTGAAATTGTCACACTGGCTGAGGACATCTGGTCTGGAAATACCGTGCCAAACTGGCTGAGGACATCTGGTCTGGAAATACCGTGTCAAACTAGTAACAATGTTCATTTCTGGGATGGTTTCCTTCTGAAATAAGCATAGCTTCTACATGAACTATATCCATGACCAGGCAGCAAACCTGACAATGGCTGTACTAACCTGAATTCAGGAATCCCAAATTCCAGTTACAGCTAGGTTTGGGTAGGATGAAATTTTCTAATATTGTCTTCAATGAACAGCTCACTACATCCATACATGCTGCAACTCTGAATGTCAGCAGCAAACTGTCCTTTCCTGCCAAATCCTCAAGCATAAAACTGAAAGAAAAAAACAATTAGTGGAGTTGTTGTATGGACTTACTGTGATAAAGGTAAATTTAGCGTGGAATTTTTCTTTTTTTTAAATGGGGTTGAAGGATGTCCTTTTCTCATGCAATATTTCATCTAAGGTGATACTGAGTAAATATGTAGTCATTTACCACTTCATCATCTGTATGCATATCCAACTCAATGAAAACAATTCTATAAACAAAAGCACAATATAAAATGATATAAAAGATATAGCAGTAATACTGGTTGTTATATACATTTCCTGAAGAAAGTTTAGATTTTAATGATCTAGTAGCTGAAGTTTAACTAAATTTTAATTCTACATTATGTAATATTTCATTGCATTTCATCAAAAGACATTTCATTCAGGATAATTCCTCAAAAACAACATCACCTCAATTGTCAAAACCCTTCCAAATCTAAACAAAAGGTTTTACAGGAAAAAAAACTATGAAAATGTTAATGATGTATAATTATGGGATTGCTTCAGTGGCCTAAGTGGTCAGAGCATATGCCTCGGATGTGGTAGGTTGCAGATTTCAACCCTGGCCAAGTCATACCAAACACACATAAAAATGGTACTGGCAGTTGCCTTGCTTGGCACACAGCATTAAGAGGTTAGTGTTAGAGTTGGTTGGCCGGGTGTCAGGATAATGAGATTGGGTGGGACATGATTCTACATGCCTGCGGCATGATGCCTCAGTGCTAGACATCACTATAAAACTGCCACACTGCAGACATTGTAGTGATATGACTGAAAAATTGTTAAAGCTACATTAAAAATCCAAATGATACACACACACAAAGTGTTTGACAATATAAGGAATGAATGTTGCGATAATCAAATGTCCACAACAGCTACTAATAGTTAAGACAAACTGGAGGAATTTTTTAATACAATGTTGCAATGAGGGAAGTTCTTTTCATGGAACATCATGCACTTGAGTCAACAATACTCACCTTACTCTTAATATACCATGCATAGTGAAGTTCTTTTCAACTCCCCACTCCAAGTTATTCAACATAACATCAAAATAAAGTTTCTCTAGTCCTACGGTGAGCCGGTATTTACAGTAATCAATGTCGAGGTACAGATTAAAGGTACGCTTTATCTCTTCCACCTCTACACAGCAATCAATTCTTGTACAGGAAGTGTTCATAGTGCATGTCATCCCATTAGGAATGCTGGGAAGGGCTGCTGGCAGATTTCCACATCCTACAATGATAACAAATAGTGGGCAAATATGGCACCCAACATTAAAACTGATGAAGTTCATTTTTTGTTGTGTTTTAATTCTGTCAAAAACACATTTTAAATAGCTGCAGCAGGCAGTTTTTACCCGGAATTATCCCTTATAAATGTTGAAGCCTGCTCAAAATCAAATGTACCTTGTAACAAATTTACATCAATTTAGTAGGAAATGAAATACTCTGAGCTACACATTTGAAGCAACAGAACAACAAAACATTTAATATTGTATTAAAATCGCCAGCTGTTTCCTTTATGTGTGACACAGTTCAATTTGCAACATACCAAAAATATTTCTCAAATTTGTGCACAATATAATACTTTTCTTTTGGAAATGAAAACAATTTTTCACTGCCAAATCCGACATTGAACACTGTAACATTTTTTTTACTGCATTAATTGCTTTGCTTTTTGTTCATCAAGGGGCTACAATTACTGCTAAAATTTCAAGGAATTATCAGTACTTTTTAAAGTCAAGTGATTCCGTGGCTTAGATGTAATAAATATACCATTGATCCATGGTGTTCCCTGTGTGTTTATACAACCTGGAGGGTCCTGTAGGAACTGTGTGACTCCAAGTGTTTCTAGTAAATTATCAACCATGAAACTAGTCAAAGACGGAGTCTGCTGTGATAGCCAATTATTGAAGTTAAAGGCTGAAATAAACAAGGTGCATGTAAAGATGGCAGAAAGAATAATTCTGAATGACACACACATACACACAGACAGATATATATATATATATATATATATATATATATATATATATATATATATATATATATATATATATATATATATATATATATAATGTCAATCATTTTTTCACAATGATATATAGACTAAAGTTTGTTACAGTAAAAAATTCATGAGAGTCTGTTAAAATTTATGTTGCTTTTTTGGATGATTTTGTGTCCAATTACACAAGGAATACCAATTTTGAAAAATTCTTGACAAATCTTTCTACATCTTTCACAATGGTAATATAAAATTGAGATGCCAAGACTGTTAATAATTAATTAACAATTGAAAATTCATTTGCAAAAATAAAACCAAAACCTCTCAGTAGTAACAATTAGTCAAATATAAAACTGTTCACCTGTAACTAAATAAATGTCCACTATTCATGACTGACATAGAATGGAAGTCTGGAATAAAAAGGCGAGCATCTTTTTAAAAGAAAACATGAAAACATTACTTATAAAATATGGTAGGAATTTTTCGGACTCAACTCTAGTCTGTTAAATTTGGTATAAAAACACAGAAGAGTCAGTGAAAACAAGAGTACAGTAGTCCCCCTCTTGAACGGCCCCCCTGACCAGCAGCCACCTGCTCCTTACGGCCAGAATCCATTGGCACCGACGAGTTTGTGTTCAAAAGTACCCCTCGCGAAAGGCCACCTGGCTAACGCGACCAGCATATTAGTGCAAAATTATAAAATTGACCCCTCACAAGCGGCCGCATTTTATTTGAATATGTTTCCAGAACCAGTATTGTATTCATAACATGTGTTAAGTAATCCGATTTCTGTTTCCCGATGTCAGGTTTTCATTACTGAAAGAAGTGTTGAGTAAAGTACATTTACCACTAAGGTTAATATTGTATCATTTACGCCTCAAGAAAAGATAAATTTTTTCCATAAAAACCGAGAAAGACTCAAATTTTAATCCATACAAAAGGGTACGTACATGTAATCCAATTAGCCTTACTGCTGTGTTATCATAAGATGTCCGGTTTAGTCACTCTGATAATTGTTAAGATTACAATTATCGAACAGTAGTAACAGCTGAGAAGTGGCAGCATCTATGTACAATACCCCAGCCAGCAGGAAAATGGTTTAATAGCCTTTATGGCTTCCCTTAGTAAGATGTTGAGCTTGCTCACTTTGGTAATCAGTGGCTATTACTACTGACAATAATTGTCAAAATTACGAATCCTAGCGGCCGCGAGGTCAAATCTGCATGATGTTAATGGTACATATCGAAGCCGTTTTGGCTTCTCTCACTTAGTGTAAAGAAATGTATAAAAACAATAGGGTACCAGACTGCGACTAACGAATCACGTGACAAGACCACTTCCTTTAAAAACACACGGCAATTTGTTTACATGCATACAAAATTGTTTTATCAGTATTGTAGTTGGCAACGTGAATAACTTAATGCAAAAAGATCAACATGTCATCGAGGAAAATAAAAATTCTGAGTTTAGAGGAGAACGTGAAAGTAATTCAACTGCCGGGGGGGAGGGTCGTCGAGGATCCTTGCAGAAAACTAACGTTGGGAAGACTAAGATAAACAATATCGTGAAAGATAATGAAACAATTCTGCAGAAGTGGAAAGGTGAAATGGACGGAGAAAGGAAGATTGTTTGAGCCAGGAGACGTTTGTATCCTGATTTGAAAGACAAGAAAAAGCAAAAATTTTGTCAGTTGAATTGGGATATGACGACTTTACCGCAAGTAACGGATGGTTGCACAGATTTCAAGTGCGACACAATATCAAGTGTTCTGTCATTAGCGGCGAATCAGCTGATGTTAATAATCAAGTTGTCGAAGATTGGAACAAAAGACTAAACGATATATGCAGGGGATATGACAGCAAGGATATTTTTAATGTGACGAGACTGGTTTGTTTTTTAGACTGTTACCAGCAAAGTGACAGATGATGTGAACTGTAGCATAATTATAAAGACAGTTGTAAAACTATATCAATGGTTATTCATAGCATTCTTTTGCAAATGATGACAAAGTTTGTTTTACATTTATTTCACATCATGCATGTGATTTTTTAATTAAAATAATAAATATTTAAAATTAAATGTACTTGTGACTTTTTTCATATGTATTTACTATTTGCATTTGTCATCCCCCTCTAGAAAGGCCACCCGCATTATAAGGCCACTTCCCTGCTGCATTAGGGGTGGCCTTGTAAGAGGGGGACTACTGTATACCTCTTATGTCCACTTATGAAAAGACTCCTACCGAAAAGCCCATTTTTATACTACATATTTCAATACCCAATGGTCCAGAACCATCAATTTATATACTTATGCTGCAATCAGTTTTCATGGACAACTAAAAATAAAAAATACTGAATACAGAAAAGTATAAAAATGGACCTCTGTACAACTTACTTGAAACATGAACCCAATTTGGTTGAAATACCTTTAATAGTCTGACAGCTGTACTCTAGAAAAGCAAATGTTTACAAATAGAGTGTGGCAATAACAGAAAGATATAATGATAAATATATTAATCCATATTATATACCAGGGAGGTAGCAAAACATTTTATGCAATATCTCCACATGAGTTAATAAGACCTCACTTAACCTCTTTGGGTCAAATTCATGTACTGGAGGAAACTATTTAAAACTGCCTCAAACATCACACTTTTCTTCGAACTGACCAGCATGCATGCCTCAAGTCTGTTGACGACTTAAAACAGTTTGCTCAATCAGTTTTTCAAAAAAGGATCTTGTACTGCTTATTTAGGGCTGCCATATTGGAAAAAAGAATGAACCTCCATATTGAAGAGTTACCAACAGTCACAATGGCAGCTAACTATGTTAGCATGAATAGTGGCATTGTTTAAGGCTTTCATCAGTGTGTTTATTATGATGAGCTTCACTCAGTTTTTTAAAGTATGAAGTACAGGTGTTACATAAAATACAGTAACAATTAACAGTTTCTCTGTTTCAGGAAAGAAAGGGAGGGCAAACAGTGGCATTAGTGCCTTACTAAACACTGTGCTGGTATTTGACTTCCCTGAACTGAAAAGCTGTTAATTCATTTTTGTTCACTAAATCTCATCTTCCCAATTCTATATCATTCCATCATGAGTATCTGTGAAAACAAATGCTCCTGGTTAGTTCCTGCTATACTACCCAATTCTCTCACCCCATCTCTACCCTTATAGGACATGTCCATTTCCCACTATTTATTTATTAATAATATACCCAAGACAGCTTTCCTATTTGGCATCCCTAAGTTAAAATATGAAGTAATTTAATACCTGTATTGAGAAAATCCATGTTTCCGGAGCATACTGTCTTTGGCACAAGAAGATTCTGGAACACACTAGTACCAAGTATGCAAGTGACCTGGTCTAAGCACACAGAGATGTGAAGATTTATTAAGAACATTCCTTCTGATGACAGATCATCTATCTGAAAACTAAATCACACAGAAATGCATGTCAAAATCAAACTAGAAATCAGTAAATCTGGACTTTGGTATAATACATTAGAGTATAGCCCATGCAAGAGGTATGGTCTAAGCACATAGAGATATCAAGACTTATCGGGAACATTCCTTCTGATGACAGACCATCTGGAATCTAGATCACACTGCGAAATACATATTAAAAACAAAATGAGAACAGGAATATCTGTACAGTGTGACCCTGCTATAACATGATCCATTATAACATGAATTTGGATATAACACTGGCACCCAAACTTTTATATAAATGTATTTATCTCGTACATGGAAAATACAAATACTTTCTTAAAAGTACGAAAAAAACCATAGAAAGTTTATTATCATTTTGGGGAAGAGACTGCATATGAATAATACAAGATGATTGGGGCATGGCTCCTAAAAGTCTTTTTCTCGTACATCAAAATATAGTTTTATCCTTCTTAGAAGTGCGAAAAATAATGTGTAAAAGTTTATTCTTGGACCATGTAGGGCTTTGCCAATGTCACTAACTGTGATTTTATTTTCCTTATTGGTGGCAAAATATACCATCTACCATTTTTTTTTTGGCAACACTGTTGGCTGTTTAAACTTGTATATACAACCATTGGTTTGGAGTGGAGAAATTCAGAGGCCCCATGAAATGAAGCTGCAAATTTGATATAAAATTCACTGAAATTTATCTATTATTACATAAACAAATTCTTTGTCCATATTGACAAACCATCTTAACAGCGTAGTGTTATATCATAATCTGCTTATGTTCACATCTAGCATGAGTACTCTATGTTGTGAGATATCTGCTATTTTTGTTGTTGACACTTCTGGTAGTGGAGATCAACCAGACGTGGCATTATCTCATAATCTATCTTTCATCAAATTTTTGACTGCTCACTAATAATTAATGTATTAATGTAGACTGGCACCTGTATGTGGATGGAAAGTAAAATACCTCTTCTTTTCACTCAGAATTAAATCCTTCAGAACACACATTTTCTGTAGTAATCCCTGCCATCAGACTATAACATCTGCATCGTCCATTGACCCTTTGTTAAATTTCTGACACATGCGTGGAAGGCAGCATTACAAATGTAAAAACACAAACGAACAAACAAACAATAAAAAACAACATCTTACTTGTTGGTCTATTCAATAGGCAGGGAGCAACAGTAACTACAATCGACCAAATGACAGCCAATTCCTTTTTTAAAAAATTTACCCAGATAAAATAGTTTGCTGAAATTTCAAAGAAAACAGATAACCTTTGAAGCACCAATTGTTATGAAAATGTACTAAGCAAATGGAAAAAAAATCAGTCACAGGCAACACAATTATTTGATGTTGCCGCCACAATAAGAAATGGGCATTTGTTTGGTTCTCCAAAGCTGTCCTTTAGCAGTGACTTCAATAACGCATGCACCCTTCATCAAACAAAGCTGACTACAATCTTCAATAAAAACAAAAAAATCTTTCCTCAAAGGAAGTCAGTACTAAACTTAAATAAAAGCAATGGAATCTGATGGATTGTTTCATTTTCCAATGTGGCTGGAACATGTTTACTGTGCCGTGAAAGTTTCCTTTCTGTAGAGAAAAAGTTTATACTTACGAATGCTACCAACAGTGGCTTAAGACGCAAAGTAACTTTTACCAACTTGGGACATAATGAAAAGTAAATGTGCTTCATCATCCGTTATGTGATTGTGCTATGTTTTTCCACTGAAATCAGACCTATATGACCTGTGACAAAATTACTGAATATTTTAAATCTGTGCGTATGCATATTTTTGATGGAATTACTTGCAGATTCAATGTATGTGATGAGATTCGTGGGTGAATACACAGTTTTGATACTCTATTCATGCTATACATTAAACATGTATATATCAACAGTATACATGTATATATACCAATCCATGGTTCTCTCGCGGGTGTGTACACAGTATTGATACTCTATTCATGCTATACATTAAACATGTATATATCAACAGTATACACGTATATATACCAATCCATGGTTCTCTTTATAAGGTAAAATATTACATACACCTTCTCTGTTTTCACTACAAGTGTATTTCTCATTTAATATGCATCGATTTAAGATGGTAACTGTGCCATGAAGCACGTATTTTACCACCAGCATTTATTACCTACCCCCTCCCCCCACATTTTTTTGGGTACATGCATATCTTCAGCTAACTGACCTGGTTGCTTGTAACATGGTTCGGTCTATAACAATCAGGTTCAATGGCGCCCAACTTCTGTGTTATAGTGGGGTCAAACTGTACTTATGTATAATGTAACACTGCAAACACCTGATTATCTGCCATTACATTCTGTTCAGATAAATTAGGGTTAGTTCAAGGTAGTTTTTCTTTGAAAAATCAGTGCTGACTGAAGATCAAAATGAGGTGATCATTACATTATGCCTTCTTTGCTATGATCCCATTGATTACAGGTGTATCATAGCACAACGAACTCTGGGATAGATTGGATGTAAAACGGCATGGTTGGGACTTCTAACTCATATTAAATAATGGAAAAAAAATACTTGTACAATTTAAATAATATCAATAATATTAATGTCAAAGAAAATAATAAAGTCAACAAAAAGTATTCAAATATTTAGGAAATCTTAGCAATATATGACCTGTTATAAATCAGTGATGCAGGCTTTCTGTCAAGTGGACAACTAATGTGATCTCAATAACATTGTTATACTGTCATACACCAGCCATGCAAGCTTTCTGTCTATCATGTGGATAACCAATGTGATCTCATTAACTGTCATAAATCAGCCATGAAAGTTTTCTGTCTTGTCAAGTGGACAACTAATGTGATCTCAATAACTGTGTCATACTGTCATACAACAGCCATGCAGGCTTTCTCTCATGTGGACAACTGATGTGATCTCAACAACTGTCATACTGTCATCAATCAGCCATGCAGACTTTCTGTCTGTCATGTGGATAACCATTGTGATCTCATTAACTGTCATAAATCAGCCATGAACGTTTTCCGTCTTGTCATGTGGACAACTGATGTGATCTCAATAACTGTGTCATACTATCATAAATCAGCCATGAAGGCTTTCTATCATGTGGAAAACTCATGTGACCTAAATAAGTCTGTCATACTGTCATAAATCAGCCATGAAGGCTTTCTTTCATGTGGACAACCAATATGATCTAATAACCGTGCCATACTGAAACAATGCATTCACCAACAAACTCTTAACTTTTTGCATCTGATAAGTAGTCCACAACCTTTAATCTGTGCAAATTTGATAAAATATTTATATTCATTCATATATCATTTTTATAGGCAATTAGTGAAAGCATACTTTTTATACACATTTCTATGTAAAGACTCTTATTTAAAAAAAGATATTTAACTAAGAGTAATGAAAAAAGTCACAAAAATCTATGAATGTTTAAGTAATTTTAAATTGCAAGCAATCATACATATGTAAAACTATAAATTCTGACACAAAATTTAAATATTCCAATATATGGCAAGTGATCATGTGTAATATCCGGAGTAGAACCAATATGCACAGACCATGTCTGGCTAGGGCTTATGCAATGTGTCTGGTCTAACCTGTTTGTAGTTGTTAAACTAATGGAAATATGATTCCATTAACCTTGAATTCAGTTGTTGTTGTTGTGGGGTTTAACGCCATTTTTCAGCACGATAGGCTATACATGGCGGCCAGTATTAATGGTGGAGGAAGAACCCGGAAAACCCCGGAAAGAACCACCGACCCACGAGAAGCTACTGGCAAGCTTTCTCACATGCCCACATTGGCTGAATCTTAGAATCGAACCGCCGCAGACAGAGGTGAGATGGCAGTGATCCGTAACGAAGAGCGCTTTAGACCACTCGTTGAATTCAGTACTGAATAACTGAATTTCACTGGATACAATGCATAATCTTTTAAACTTATCTTTACTGTATTCAAATGGAATACACAGTATACAAACAGGAATATAATCAACTTTGTTGTATACTGTCTTTCATTAACATGTATTATTGCATGTAAAGATTCTTTAATTGAAAATTCTGTCATACACGATACAAGAAAGCACTACCATTTCATACTTACTCAATGTTGATGAAATTGTTCAAGCTGATTTTATCCTTCATTCCAAATCTATAATCAAGAAGGAGTTTTTCAAATCTGAGTTTCTCGATCCCACCAATGATTTTAAAATTGCAGTCAGAATTATCCAGCTGAAGGTAAATTCTAGCTGTCCTATCCACCATTGGAAGATACATACAACATTCAAATGCATCACAGGATTTGCTGACATGGCATTTCAGATTGCTAGGCAACTTTGGAACAGTCAGTTGTTTTGGACATTCTGGAAAAAAAATGTTGTAAATAGAGGATCTCACTGAAAGAAGAGTTGATATCTGAAATCAAGGCATAGTTGCTAGACAGACACAGCTGTTGCATGACTGTTGCATATTAATTCTGTTCAGTATCTTCAGTCACATCAGAGAAAGTATTTCTTATATTCCAAGATTTTGTCTCTGTTACCAGGAAAAATGCTGCTAAGATTAAAAAATAATATCATGCAACAACCAGTTCCATGCAACAATAACTGCAGACCATCTAACCCAAAGAATGTTATAAAACATGTCAAATTTGGGTCAACAGTAAGCTTAAAGAGGAATATGTAGGCCATCTGCTTTATGTTAGTGAAACTTAGATATAGGTAACTAATAATTAACTAGAGAAATGGAGATCAATATACTCTCGTCTTTCTTGCATCACAACCATACCCCATGATGAAGCTATAGCAAAAATAACCACATAACTCTTCTGATAATTGTTTGAGAACAATAGTTTGCCAACATTCTCATCTTTTGATGATGACCATTATAATACAAACTAAGTTACACAGGAATCCACAAAAACCTGAAACAGTATTTGCATTCACAAGATTCTCTTATACACTGCATCCAGTCAAAATAGACAATAACTCTTACAATGATCAAAGGAGCGCAAACATTTGTCAGTATGTGAACAATTAGATGATGATCCTAAAAAATAACCAAGTTTCACAGTGATCCATAACAAAAATTGTGAGAGCAAATATATACACCATATATTTCCAACTTTCATAACAATTCATCAATAACTGCAGGACCACGTTGCAGTAACAATCATATCATACACTATATAGAGCTACAAGACACTGACCAAGGAGATTCCAGTGTATAAGCAGCATACACTTTGTTATGTACCAAACCCAATGTCCACCAAACTTGATTTGAAATTTACATTATACACCCAGGAGTTCTGGTCAATAAAGTACCAAAGATTTTGTTAGAAAAAGTTTGAACAGAATTAGATGCACTAATTAACAGCAATGAGTACTGTCAATTGGTTTATACTACCATCATCAACTTAAAAGTTTGAGAATGAATTATTAATACACAAAAAATACACTGCACATAAAAATCTGCAGATTCATAGCACATACCTATATTCCAACCATCAGAAGGAGAGTATGGGGCTGCATTGCGGTCACATGATGTGTTGCTAAAGTAACTTGCCACACCCAATTTCTCCAGCAGAACCTGTTTTTGCCAATCAACAAGTTCATCTTTCAAACTTTTACCATAAGTCTTGAGCCAGGAGCTGACATTAAAATCTGAAATAAAATAACGTCTCTATTGAAAAATGTTCTACACTTCAATGAGGCAACAGGACAAAAATTTCTTTTGAGCAAAGATATTTACTTCTCTTCTATCTACAAATCATTAATATTATTTCCAAATAATATCATAGATAGAATATGTTATTTTGGTACATATCAGAGCAAGAAATTTTTTCCAGCTATTGATAAATGGAAATAAAACAAAAACCTGTCAGGCCCCTAACCAGAAAATTAAATTGCTGGTCCCTAAAATAACTGCGGTATAATGCAGTACATATCATGGTATAATGAGAAATACCATCATACAAATTTTTCATAGTACCCAACTCTAGTAGGTAGGTATATAAATTGAAAGACAGATACAAAAATTTTCATGTTTTAAAATTTAAAAAAAAATATTGGCCATTGCAGTAGTAACACTATAAATGAGCTTGGACAAATACGTAATTAGTTCCTACTTAGGCTAAGATTTAACCCTTGAAGTTACTGTCTCAACATAGGTCACACTGCAAGAAGAGGTCTCAAAGCACTTGTCATGATGCATCTTGCTATTTACACACCTAGGTATTTTTGCTTGACGTGAATGGCTGCTAAATTAAATCTGATTGGTATATTGGACCCTGGAACAAACACTGAGCCCTGGTGCAAACAGTCTGTCAGATTTTTAACCTTGCATTCATCAAGGAAGTTCTACAAATGCTTGTTTAAAATAAACACAACAAGTGAAACCCAGAATGGCTGACTCCCATCATGGTACATCATCTGATGACAAATGATAATTTCATTCAACAAATCCTGGTTCATGATGATTTTGAAAGTTGTTGTTGTTCTTCTTCTTCTTGTAGGGATTAATGCCATTTTTCAGCACAACATAGGCTATGCATGGTGGCCAGTATAAATGGTGGAGGAAGAACCCGGAAAAACCCTGGAGAGAAAGACCAACCCACAAGAAGCTACTGGCAAGTTTTCTCCAGTACTCACATAGGCTGAGCCCAAGACTCGAACCCACACAGACAGAGGTGAGATGGCAGTGATCCGTAATGGTTAGCGCTTTAGACCACTCAATGGACTAAAATATACCAATGAATAACAAGAGGAAATGGAGAAAAAAACAAGGTAAAACTTAATCTTAGACCTTCATTTCCTTTAAAAATGTTGATGGTGAGTACTGTATCATGGTTCCATATTTACACTATTTTCAAAATACTGCAGTTTTGTAGATATCACAATTCTCAGTAGAACAAAGTTTGGTACATAACAAGGTTGGTGGTTATAGACCCCAATTACAGCATTATAATGAGGGAGAGGTGTATTTTTTAATTTTTATTTTAAAAAAAGAGAAGACATGAAATGCAAAGGTATTTTGCAGTTTTCACCTGTATTTTCATCTGTAAGTGTAAATATGATAGTCACACATGACTTGTTGCTTCTAATAAAGATCATAATTCAATAATTATTTTTCATAGGTCATTTTTGTACCTATTAAAATAAAGACAATTTAAAAGCATAGTGCAATTTTCACTTCTTTTCTGAGACAGTACAAAACTGAGGGATTTTCTATTATAAAACAATAGAACACTTTATGGGTTAATGACCCTCACAATAAAAACTCAACTTTTGGAAAAACAATTATAAGACCTGAATGCACTTATTAATCTGAAATCATAATTAAAGTTTAATCAATTCATATGTTTTTTAACTGACTGACCAGAAGGAAGGAAAAAGAGCAGGGTATCACCATTTGTATGTTGTAAAAGAATCAAATGACACAAAAGGACAAAATTTATAAGAGTATGTTCACTAAGTGTCACCTATTCTTGAGTATCAGGAAAGATCAACAACATTTCTGCATGATGAAAATGCATATGAATAAGTCATGAAATATCCTGCAATAGTTCACAAAGATGCTAACAATAATGGATAATATACATGATCCATGCTTTCATTTTAATTAAGTGACAACTATGCATATTTATTTTGTGCAGCTTTGAGAATACAACAAAGTGCAACCATAAAGTACCACCAGTTATACTCAACTTTCTTCATTCATTCAAAATAAATTACCTAAATTATCTGTCACTTCAAAACTTAAGAACAATTAAAGAAGCTTTCTTTAAATTACTGGCAACGTTGTTTTGTACCAAGGAAATACTGGTATTTTCCCTAAACTTGGGTCGTGGAAAAATTCACACTGGCAGCATCTAAAGCATAAGCTATCTTTTGGAGAAATTTTTTTTGCCTATTTCACAAATATTTTTATGGTAGAGTGATTGACTGATTCATTCATTCATTGATATGGTAACTGATAGTTTGTGTGATATATTTGGTTATTTATGCTTAAGACTTGTTATCTTTTCAAGTCAGAAATACGCATAATAAATATGTTGTTTCAATCTACTTACTTGGATCTAATGGAGGTAAATCCCAGTTGAGAGCTGGTTTGGGGACTTTGGCATTGCCCACAACTGGAATTTGTTCACAGATATCTGACAAACAGATGCTGACATTGTAACTCAGTAAGACAGCTCTCTCATTCACAAGATCCTTCAGAGTGTAGCTGAAAACAAAGTTATGAACAAATTTCTAATATTAAGAAAGCGATTCATAGTATCATGTGTTTAACTTAATAAAATAAACAAATTGTCACACCTATTCATGCTTAGGAAACGTGTTTAACTGAATGAATCAGCAAACTGTCAACTAATTGATTCAAGGTTAGAACACTGCCCCATTTCAAATGTTATTTTTAAGAAACACTGTATGATGATTTATTTTTAATGATTATGAAGTAATCAAACTGTTTTATGGTAAAAACATATACAAACAACACAGTCATATACACAGACGGCAAATTACAGATTTAAGAAAATATGCAAACAACACAGTCATATACACAGATGGCAAATTACAGATTTAAGAAAATATACAAACAACACATATACACAGATGGCAAATTACAGATTTAAGAAAATATGCAAACAACACATTCATATACACAGATAGCAAATTACAGATTTAAGAAAATATACAAACAACACAGTCATATACACAGATGGCAAATTACAGATTTAAGAAAATATACAAACAACACAAACAACACAGTCATATACACAGATGGCAAATTACAGATTTAAGAAAATATACAAACAACACAGTCATATACACAGATGGCAAATTACAGATTTAAGAAAATATACAAACAACACAGTCATATACACAAACAGCAAATTACAGATTTAAGAAAAAAAAAATCCTGTCTTCATATTTGCAAAATGGTTCTGAACTGAAAAAATATTTTAATACTGAATTAAAACTGAATCAGATTAAGATACAAAGTTATTATTATTGTTTATTTAATTTGGTCCCAATGGATCATGGGTAAATTAATTACCCAACTCTACAGGATTTATACATCAAGATGAGTAAGAATGAGATTAGTCAATTACAAAACCTACTCTATTCTAATCAGTCCAAACAAGTACAAGTGTTGTACTTTCTCCCACTCAATGTCGAACAGGTTGAGTTCTAATCGAAACTTCTCCACTGACACAGTAAGCTTGAAAGTGTTGGTGTCCAAATGTAAAGATGTCTGGAAGTATTGGTTCAGAGCAGCCACCCTGACACAGCAGAAGAAGCTGGCACAATCATTGGGAATATGGCAACGCATCACTGCTGGATCCAGATCCTTCACAGTTATAGCCCTAGGACACTCTGAAACATTGACAGATTACATTGGGTTTGTGGAAATGGATATAATATTCTTCTGAAATATTGTACGTTTGTGTGTTTTTTAATCAACGTTCCCGATTTTCAATGATGGTGGGATTTTTATAACAAAACACAAAATAACCATTATGTTCCATGATGATATTATAAGAAGGCACAATCACCCAGGTAAAAGTCTGATGGAATCATTTTCATTAAATGTGTTGTTATAGTTTTAAAATGTGTTGTTATAGTGTTAGTTATATTTTGCTAAAATGTTACGTCTATAGTGTACATAATAACACAGAAATCTGGACAATTTACAGACATAAATCAGATTTTTAAATATAGGATATATCAAATGTGCATTGTGAAGTACAGCTATTATTCAAAATTCATAAATATGGTTCCAAACATCAGGTATTGAAAATGAAAATGGAGACTTTCAATTATTTTGAATACCAAGAACTTTATCTCAACTAAATCTGTCAGTACTGCTCATGGACTACTCCTCAAGATATGAAATGTAAATACAATTTTATAACAAGATGGGAACATGGCTGATAAACTTACTTCCCCAAACTTATTTTGCTGGGTTATAAAAATTGTGTGTGTGCGGGGGGGTGTGATTTGGATTTTTAATGTAGCTTTAACAATTTTTCAGTCATATCGCTATGATGTCTGCAGTGTGGCAGTTTATAGTGATGTCTAGCACAGGGGCATCATGCCGCAGACATGTAGCATGATGTCCCACCCAGTCACATTATCCTGACACCAGGCCGACCAGTCCTAACACTAACCTCTTAATGCTGAGCGCCTAGTGAGGCAGCTGTTATTACCAATTTTGTAAGTCTTTGGTATGACTCAGTCGGGGATCGAACCCATAACCTCCTGAATCCGAGGCGGATGCTCTAACCACTAGGCCACCTGAGAGATCTATAAAAATTGTATTAAGTCAATTTAAGAAGATAAGACAAATGGAAATAATTACAGAAAAAACCCACAAAATCTACAGATTTACCTGTAGACCAACCCTTAGAATCTGCACCAGACCAGGGGAAAGTTGTATGCTGACATTGTTTATTCAAAAGGTACTCTTTGATCCCAAGCTGTTCTAGAAGAAGCTGAGTGGCAGTGCTAGTCAATGTGCCTGTTAGACCCTGTGATGCCATCCAGCTTGTCAGGGAGAAGCCTGTGCAGAAATAACATAGGTATTCTATACATATTTCTCATATTTCATATCGATGATCATGATGATTATGATAATAATAATTAATAGTAGCGGTAGTAGTAATGAAAATTGTAATGATAATTAATAGTAGTTTAGTGAAAATTGTGATAATAATTAATGGTAGTAGTAGCAGTTTGGCAATAATAATACTACAAGATGATTAAAACATGGATCAGAAGATCCAACTGGTTTTCACATCATATCCTTAGTACTTTCTACAACTGAAATAGTAAAATATATGCTAATTAGAATTTTATTGGGCTAATTAATATCAGGACTAAATAAATCACTGGCAATTCTGAGTGGTTCACAGCTATATGCATACCCTGAAATGGGTATTGTTAACAAATCTGCATTTCATTTGCATTTTATCTGCACATCATTTGCATTAATGCTCTATTTCCTTTGTGTTCTAGTTCATTCCATTCACAAAAGCATTTCCGCTTCCATGTCACTATTTTTTGTACGAGTTATAAATGCATTCTGAGTTTGCATTTATCACTTCCATTTGTTTCTTTCATTTTCTTTTCATTCTGAATGCATTTACAAAAGCCAGGATTTATATTTTTGATAGCATTAAATGCAAAGAACTACTGATTGTGTGTCATGTCTTAATTAAAGTGTACATTAATAAAATAAAAATTCACCGGATTGTAAAATCAGCAACAAATTTAGAATAAACAAAGGAATTCACTGAATTTTTCTCCCTTGCCAATCATGGTGAGGTCATCATCCCTTAATCTTAAAATGCTGTACAATTATGATTGTGAAGGGAAAGAAAGTCACAACTTTGAACTTCATAACAGAGCCTCCATTAGATAGCTTGGAGGACAGTTTGTGAGTACTGTATATTAGAAAGCTAAGTTTGTCTGATATCAGCTCATGGTTCATTTACTTCAATATAAAGGCTTTCTGCAGAAGTTCAAAATGTACCCAAACTCAAAGTTGCTGATTGTGCATTAGATAAGTGATGTGGAGGCAAGATTTACAAGCTGAATCATACACAATCAAGCTACTGTCCTCTATAGTTGGAACAAGACCTTCCTGTCTGCTCAACAATATGTGTTTGCCATTCATCAAATCTGGGGCTATTTGACACTGATCCCTGAGGTATCCAACATGCAGAAGAAAAGTTAGTCAACAGCAAGTCCTACAAATCTGATCTCCTCCACAACAGCAATAACAGATCAGGATATAGCTTGGGCTCAATGTATGAATTCAATGTAATCTGCAAAAGTGCACACAAACAGTTTAAGATTTTGAAAATAGGAACTCATTATTTTCCAGCCCTTGTGTGATCAACCCTAATTAAACATACCTGTAGCTTCTACTCAACAGTACACATATTCTTTGATCTACTGCAAATTGTAAAGTTATCAGCATCTAAAAAGGAGGCAGTTCTTAGGTACAGGCATTTCACTATGTTAATTTTGACGCTAAAGAGGGTGACTGCAAATATGCTGTGCTCACTCTGAGGACTGCTTTCAGAAAGGATAATACCTAACTCTGAACTTTTAAGTTTAAAGGAGTCTTCTCAACTGGTTTTCTATATATGGTGGAAGTTTTCTGAATAGCATTCTTGTGAGAAGATTATAAATCAAGTTTCAGCCAGTCTATTTGACAATGCTAGGACGATTGTGACCAATTAATCAGATTTCATAAAGCACTTAACACAGCTGCCATTGCTTTTCTGTACCATATTCCATGTTGATTTAATGGAGAAGAAAGAGATCTCCATATTTTCCTCTTTCGCTCGCTAATGGCAAGAATTTATAAATATGGTATTTGATCAGATTTTCACCTGCTGGACTTGCAAAAGTATGCCTATACTACATCCCCAAGCCAACAGGGTGATTAAGATTATGGCAAATAAAGGATAGTTGACAGATAACTGAAAATATAAGGCAATGACCTCAACCTTTGCCCCAAAATATTAAGTAACACACCTTCTAATGATGACAATATGTACATTAAGTTTCAATCTTTAACTTTAAATGACTTAAAGTTATAGAGTGGTGATGGATAGACAAAAATATAAATACTATGTCCTCAACATCTTTTTGAAAAGAGCCATGTGACAATGAAAATATATATGCAACTGCAATAAATGTAAAATTATAATTGTTGAATATTCATCAACAAATTTTATTTCTTATTCTTGCAGTTCCCGTTTCCATCATATTTCTTCATTATTTCATTTGCATTCATTTTGCATTTCATTTATGTTAATTCTGCACTTTATTTGGATTCATTCTTAGTGCCTTTTTCATTTCACTGGCAACATGAACCATTTTTGTACCTTGTTTTTGTCTAAACAATTAATGGCCACTTCTCTTTCAGATATGTGTCTCAATGTAAAATTTACCTGGAATTTTGAAGTCCATGCCCCATGAGCAGGTGGGTTTTGGAAACTCTTTGTTGACAAAAATTGGAAATGTGTAGTCACACTTGCCAAATGAGCTCAGCAAGCAATTCCCACTTGAGTCAAAGCTGACAGATATTGAAAGGTTCAGAAGCAATGTGTTTCTTGCCTTCAGATTGTGAACAACAAAACTGTAAACAAAATAATTGCCAGAGTCAGGAGCATCAATATTCAACAAAAAGCTGGTGATTGTTGGGAAGTTGATCCTGTCAACAAGTTACATTCCGAATCAGAGATTAATCTGTTGTACATGGAAGCACAGAGTGGCAGGATGCTAAATGATTGCTATGCCAAACTTAATAATAATAATAATAATAATAATATTAATGATGACTTTGTATAATGCCTAATCTTTAGAAGCTCTAAACGCTTTGCAACATTAGACAACACCTATAACATAAAAAACACATATATAATATGATTACAAAATAAAACCACATGAAATTAGAAAACAAAAAAACATGCTGAAAATATTTAAGATAGGAAACATTATTAGGTCTTTAAGTTTATTCTTGTAGTCAAAATAGGTGAGTTTTAAGAGCACTCTTGAATGGGATCTCTGTGTCTTTGTGTTCAGTGGGCACTTCATTCCATGTTGCTGGGCCCTGGTATGCAAAAGAATGTTGTCCACATGAAAAACCCATACTTACCGAGTAGTCTCATAGTATGTCATCCAGGAACACTGCCTTCTCAATGGAAAATGTCGTACACTTGGATATGACTTGGTCTAACATCTTATTGAAGGTTTAATTTCAACATCTTTGTTGATACCTTCTCCAAAACATAGATGATTCTTTCGATGTGTTTGGGAGAAAGATGCCAAGTTGATATGTGTACAGCATTCCATAACTAGACTGACCAAATTAATGAGAAGGGTCAGGGTCCAGCTTCTCTACATTTATTATCCATAACACAATGAAGATAGTATAGTTATACATGTCATGAACAAAATCCAAACTAACCAAATGTTTTTGTGGTGTATCATGCAGGATTGTCACCATCCCTGCGGTGGACATCCTAATCTTTTAGTGAATGACCTTAGATTTGGGCTATATGTACCAGTATATGGAACTATGGGCCAGACATGTCAAGACTGATGTTGTATTTGTCACATCTCTATCAAAGGTCTCAAATGCCATTGAATTTCATAACTGTTTTGAAATGTTCTGGAGAAAAAGCCCTGAGAGTGCAATTTTCAAATTATCTACAAAACTCTTTAAAAGCAGAAAAACTAGATCTTCTTGTGTAAAAATATCTTTGGGGTTCCTTTAAGAAGGTAGGATGATGAAAGTGGAGGGGTTCATATAACAAAATCCAGAGACCCACTGACAAAGTTTGGACCATCCTTCCTTTCTGAAAATGGCCGGTCCAAAAATCTGATGAAAGGGGAGTGGGTCATGGTTACTAGGGTGCGTGTGAGGGTGTATACAGATGTATGACAGAAACGTTGGGGATGGAGAAACTGTGTTGCTCTCTCTCCCTTCCCTGCCTGCCTCTGAAAATAGGAGTATATGACTGCCTATAATTCACTTAGTCAAGTGAAAACAACAGAAACCTATCAGTGAGAATTCATCTGTGGATTCTAAGGCAACAACCACCATATCTCATATATGTTCTCTATCAAGGTCAAGATGAGACAGGAGACTTTGCTGAAATGGCAACTCTTGTGCTTCTTGTTTCCTCCATTCCATACCTTGACAAAAGTGAATAACTGAGGGAGACATATTTCCATCATTGCCATGAACTGAATTCCATCCATTTCATTATCAGACTGGCATGTTCCAGCATTGCAGTTTCATCACCCACAGCAGCAGGAAATAATGATTCAGAATCATCAGCATGTATAATCATTTTGCCTGTCAGTTATGCCATCAGTTGCAATTACATTATGAAATGCTGGTCCAGTGGGCCAGCTTGGTCAGATGGCTCCACAAGTAATGCTGGTTCCCTATAAACTTCATAAAAATAGTTGGTCCAGTCAATCGGTCAGCCAGCTTGCCACTCCAAAACCAAAGACTCTTAAATGTACAAAGTTTATTCTCATGGCTGGACCAGTTAGGCAGCAGTCAGACTAGCGTACCAAAGATGGCACATACCTTGTGGTCTGGCCAGCTGGTGTGGTAAGGTTGGTACAACCTGCCAACTATGTGGTACATGGATGGCTTGACCAGTTAGGCAGCAGTCAGACTAGTGTACCAAGGATGGTACATACCTTGTGGTCTGGCCAGCTGGTGTGGTATGGTTGGTACAACCTGCCAACTATGTGGTACATGGATGGCTGGACCAGTTAGGCATCAGTCGGAATAGTGTACCAAAGATGGCACATACCTTGTGGTCTGACCAGCTGGTGTGATTTGCTTGGTACAACCTGCCAACAATGTGGTACGTGGATGGCTGGACCAGTTAGGCAGCAGTCGGAATAGTGTACCAGAGATCGTACATACCTTGTGGTCTGGACAGCTGGTGTGGTATGGTTGGTACAACCTGCCAACAATGTGGTACTTGGATGGCTCACTCACCAGTTATAGATAACAGCCTCCCAACTACTGTAATTGTATAGAACTCATTTGTATGGCGGGGCCAGTTGGTCAGCAGTCAGTTTGGTGTATCAAAGATGATATATGCCTTGCAGTCTGGCCAAATGGTGTGGTATGGTTGGTATGAAACATCAACCTGTACCCATAGGACATGGTCCATACCATGTTCTTCAAAATGTGATTTTTCAAGTCTGGCTTGTTTTCTTAATATTTTCATGCACAGAAGGAGTACAAAGGGATATTTGTTTCTGACCCCTTCTGCCTCAATTGCAGGAACGTAGGCCCTTCTATGCTATCAAAATAACTTTGAAGTGTAATAGCGCTAAAAAATTTCTCTGGTGAAATGGAATATTACCAATCAAAATCACATACAACAAAAGCGAATGGATTTGGATTTTATTTTAAACGTAACTAATTTTTCAGTCATAATCACTACGATGTCTGCAGTGTGGCAGTTTATAGTGATATCTAACACTAGGGCATCATGCTGCAGACATGTAACATCATGTCCTACCCAGATACTTTATCCTGACACCAGGCTAACCAGTCCAAACACTAACCTCTTAATGCTGAGCACCTAGCGAGGCAGCTGTTAGTACCATTTTTATAAGTCTTTGGTATGACTTGGCTGGGGTTTGAACCCACAACCTCCCGCATCCGAGGTGGACACTCGAACCACTTGGCCACAATAGCGATTACAAATGAGAACAGTACAATAACTGTAAAAACATTAATAATCTCACTGGAAGTCATGTAAATGTTGCATGAACCAAATAATAAAATATTCTGACATACTAAACCAATGAAAATAAAATATGGCTGATTTGAAATTTAAGTACAAGACTAAAGAAATTATATGGATGGCATCTTTACAGCATGACAGTAAAAGTAAAAAATTGGTTGAAAACAGGTATAACAACAGTACAACCAAGTGGTTAGAAATGGGAGTTAGCCTGTAAGATTTGCTTCCCTTCCCCCCCCACACACAACTTTTATCTTCTATGCAGAGGGATGGATTTGGAGGTAACAGAGAAAGATGTCCTATTGAAATATGACTAGGCATGTATTTGATGGAGAAATGAAAACTTTGCTTTTTAACCTCTTTGATAAAAATTCTCTAGAGATGTTCCTGTTTTGGGTTTCTTAGTGCAAGATAGGCTATACACTGCAACCAGTATAACTGGCAGACGAAGAACAGGGGAACTCCAGTAAGAACCACCAACCCACAGGAAGCTACTGGCAAGCTTTCTCACATAACCACTGTGGCGAAGGTGGAGACTCAAACCCTTGTAGAACGAGGTGAGATAGCAGTGCTAAACCACTCAGCCACCCACACAGCAAAGGAGGTCTGGGAAGCTTAAGGCAGCTCTTGTACCACCTGGTTCCTCACATCAATACAGCTGCTGCCAAACAGCAAGGACAGAAGGGGTGAAATGATACACCTGTGATGCATATCAATACAATTAAGGATATACAGCCTACAATGATATATTATCAATACTCATACTAACTAGATGGCCTTTCCATCTTTAGAACGTCTGTCTCTGGTAGGCTGAGCTCTTTTACATGATTTACTAGTATTATTTCCAGTATGCAGAATACAGACATATACTTAGCATCTCTTTTTAAACCATTCTCATCCAAGACAAGATAACAAACTTTAAAGAGACTACCTCTTCGCTTTCAGTGATTTATATTCAACACTGTAGGCCAAATAAGGCTGCTCCTTTTGATCAGGTGTAGGGACTCACTTTAGCCACCAGATGGATGTATATTTATTAGATAAGTATCTTCACTTCTAACCTTCAAGATTTTTCATTCTGATTTAGTTTGTTTACCTTAATCCTGACAGAAAAATATAGTTTTGTAGTCCATGATCCTGCCTAGATAAATTGTTTGAGAACAGAAATTAAAATTGCATTCTACTTTTACTACGAGTTCCATGCCAAATGTCATCAATGCTATAGTTCTGTCTCATCTGTCAACAAATTAAACATCAATTGTCTTGCTATTAATTTCATGGCTGATGTTAAGGCATTAAAGCTTGCTACACTGGCTAGTAAGCAGCTACCTTCAGCCAACACTGCACTTATCTATAGCCACTTGGCTCTGACCCTACACTCCAACATCAATGTCCAAATATCAAGAAAGAGGTGGAAAGGGTCAGAGGAGACTGAGACTACTTTATGCCAAATAAGCTCTTGCAATAAAATAATTACCAAGAAATTGGAGGGTAGGGTAGCAATATTATGAACCAAGTCTCTAGTCAATTTGTAGTGGCAAGTGTTTGTTGTCAAGTCCTTTCCATTTTCACTAATAAAATTGAGTACCTATTCCTGGAACAGCTGTCTCAGATGGATTCTCAATTTAAAGAACAAGGTAACAAGGGCAACAACTAATAAAATTCTTGATGCTGAAATTAAAATAACTTGCATACGGTAAGGATCATATTGTATTGATTTTCCACCACTTGTATCGATATGTACAGCAATAATATTAATACATCGATATACTGATGAATAATTTCACCCCTAAATGGCAGTGAGCATAAAGTTCAAAGAACGAGACTCAAGTGAAGCTGAGCAAAGAAAGGCATATCATCTTAAAAGATCAAAACTGAAAGAAGCTGTCAGGGCATTAGCAACAGAGTGATTCATGACTTTGTTATTCAACCTCACCAAGTTGGCACTGTACAATTCCAAGTGTGTGTGGTACCAGCAGAATGAATATAAATGACTTTCAAAAAAGAAAGCTTTTGAATGCTGTGGGTCCAGATTTTCTCTGATAGATGGTCAGAGGTCAGTATGTTATCAAATAAGCATTCTATTCATCTACTTTATTGAAAGATGCAAGAGTGGGGAGTTACAAATTCCATAAGTTTTGGGACATATGATCTAGGTAACAAAAAGTTTAACCACAAGTTTTGGGACATATGATCTAGGTAACAAAAAGTTCAACCACAAATTTTGGGACATATGATCTAGGTAACAAAAAGTTTAACCACAAGTTATGGGACAGGAAAAAAAATAATTTATCTTTTCTTGTCCCAAAATATATGGTAAATATGGTAGTGAAATTTCCATGCATCCTGTTGTATTTACCTACATCTGCTCACATCTGAACAGATGGAGGTATTTTGATACAATAATTATCCATAATTTATAATTTACTTTTAAATTTTAATTTATTCAGCTTATCTTAACAGTTGAGTAAACATTTTATATTTATTTAATATTATGCTGAGTGGATTTCTATATGCACAACTTTTAACTAATTTGAAAGAGTTCTCACACATCACTACTAATGTTTCATGGTTTTCTCATTTGTGCTCCCTGTCAGCATCTCTAATATTATGCTGATTTTCTATACGGTGGTAAAATTAAAATTTATTTCTTTGGATAACAAGAGGCAGTGTGGTGTGCCACAGCAAAAGCTTAAAATAGTAAAAATCTGATTGATGGGTAACCACCCACCAATGAGAATTTCTTCCATTTGTCTATAGCATTTACAGACAGATAAGACACACCAGGAGGGCTAGATTGTAGTGTTATCAGAGTTTATTTCTTAATGTTAATTTGATCAGGGAATGTACTAGATGGAGAAAATGAAGATAAATGAAGAATGAACTGTAGCTCACACTTACCTATTCTAGTAAATTTAGGTCACACTAACCTATTTAGAAAACTTAAACTGTACACATCAAGATATATTCACATATCAAATAACTTGACTCTTTGGCCAGCTGTTCATGTGAATCATATATATATTCATGTGAATTATATATATATATATATATATATATATATATATATACGCATATTCAAAATGGATATATTGTATCATACCATCCAAACAGTTTCTTTCATATTAGCAATCCAAACTTTTCACTACTAGTATATACCTTGATTTTGTGATTTAGAAATCTTACAACAATTATCATTGACAAAGGAAAATCATTTGCGCTGCTCTTGCCAACTAACCACATATGACATGCCACTGTAAAATTACATGCTCTGACAAAGTAACCATAAGAGCATCTGAAGAAAACAGGTCCATCTATAAAACTTACTCTATCCTAGCCACTCCCTGTAGTGAGTAATGCTGCAACACTCCCCAATCAAAATCAAACATCGTCTTTTCCTGCTTTAATTTCTCAATTCCAAGACTCAACTTGAAATTGCAGGGATCAATCTCAAAAAAGAAATTGAGTGATCTACGGATGAATCCTATATCCACACAGCAATCTACAGCTGTACACGAGTCTTTGAGGAGACATGAGGCATATTCTGGGATAGCTGAGAAATTTGAGGATATCCTTCGGCATTCTGAAAGAATCCAAATGATTGGTCAGCAGCCTGTGTATTAACTATTTTCTGTGGTGTACCAATTTTAAGGTGATTTGATGGTCACTACACAGTACAAATTTAAAGACCCCAAAAACAATTATCTTTCTTGGGGAAAAATGTTACCCTTTGTCAATCTATGAATTTAGGTATCCATGCAAATGTAATGTTTAACAAGTTAATGAAAACAGATGCTTCAAAAATAAATTAATTCAACATATTATGACAAAGCTGTTTAATTAACATTAAAGTTTTACAAATTATGTATTAAATATCTGCAATTTACTGTCAATGCATGTTTAACTTTTTGCTAAATTTTTAAAATATAGTGCTCATAAGATGACTGCTAAAAAATTAATTCCCATAAACCATGATGTACCTGTTTTTTAAAAGTATGACCTTTTTAATTTGTTAGGGACAGAAAAGATAAATATTAAAAAGTGATGCCTTAAAACAAATTTAAAAAAATGAGATAGGACTTGTTTCCACCCCCATCCCCCCAAACTCCTTTAAGATGCCCATACTCAAAACATACTTGAACAAAATAGACCTTCTACTCTGACCTAGGACATAATCACAAAGACTTATGACAACTCCCAGACACAAGTACATGCTCAAGCTCAATACTTTGTCAATAATCACAGAATTGTAATAAACATAATATTAATAATAAACATTTGTAATAAATCAGAAACTATTTGTAATAAATATTATATTAAAAGTAAACATTTGTAATAAATTGGAAACCATTTATTTGTAATAAATATAATATTAATAGTAAACATTTGTAATAAATTGGAAACAATTTATTTGTGATAAATATAACATTAACAATAAACATTTGTAATAAATTAGAAATAATTTATTTGTAATAAATATAATATGAATAATACACAAATAACTGTCAAATGATGTGCATTAAATCATGAAATTTAATGTCACCAAAAATCATGAATCCGGATCTTTGGTTAATTTTAAGATTGCTCCAAATGTGAGACATGGGGGTGGACGGGGGAGGGTGGCTTTCAGGTGATTTTGGGGTGAGGGTACTGTAAAGAACTCAAATACAGGTGATGGATGGTAATACCAATGTTTTATGCTTGATCAATTAAATCATAATTGTATGGATGGTAGGATCCTTGAAAAAGTGCCTTTCAAGCACCCTGAACATTATGGAACAAACCTTATTAAAATCTAACATATATTCTATCATTATGGAATCAAAACCAAAGATATCTGAACCCCTCCACAACCAAGCTGAGCAAATGAATGAATATTGCTTCGAGCTGGCCATATTTTCCCATGTTCTTAACCATACCATTGGTCCATCCTGTTGGTCGAGTTGTCCTACTACATGGTGGGGTCTGCATGTACTCAGACAGTCCCAAGGTGTCCAGAAGCTTCCCAGCCATCGAGCTGCTGTCCCAGGTAACACCTTTCAGATAGTTTGTCAGGGAGAAATCTGTAACACATGCAGAACATTCAATTTATATGGTTACAGCAAACTAATGAAATAATGAGCTATGGAACCAGCCTACATATGCTGGCATATTAAGTACTGTATTTGAGAGAGTGAAGGTCGCTGAATGGCTGAAAAAAAAAGTACCATGGAAATAGTATGATAGTTCAGACAAAGCATATGTATGTGTAAAGTGCACGTAACAGTAGGTTTGAGCCTTAAACAATTTTATTATTATCAATGTCACTGCATAGTTAGTACTGAAGTAAGTAGGGAGAATCATTTTTGTGGCCATCTACAAGAGCACCTTTCACAAAAACAAGATGTGCAGCAGCATTTTTCATTTTTAGATGTTTCGTCTTGGATAAATCAATAAATGGATGTAAATGTGTTTCACTGATCTTACCAAAAAAAAAGTACAGCAAACAAACATTAACAATTTACAGTCTATGGGAAGTGAATTGGTTGTCTGTGTCCTAAAGCAACAAAATCATCCTGTGAAAAGAGACATGGATAATGTATATGCAACTCTTTTCTCACCCATTTTATCAGTCAGTTTGGGTGAATTTACATTTAATTTCAAGAATAACTTGTTTATCTTGTAAATTTTAAATATAAATTCCAATTTTTCATCATGCAGGATTTTTAAAACAGGTATTCTATAAGAGCTTACTAAAATGTGATACGATGATTTTCAAAGTCATACTATATTCAGCCAAATCTGTGTCATAAATTTAAGCAAAAAAATGTATGCTTAACAATTCTTGGCTTCTAGAAATGGACCTATATGACTGTATTACTAATGGTTAAGAAGAAAAATGTTAAATTATTATAGTAATTTAAAAAGTAGGTCTAAAAATACTGTATTTTTCTCTATTTTCTCAACTGGGGTGCATCTACCCAGGCAAGACAGTTAATTTATGAATATTTTTTTCTATATTTTTCAACCATTTTTTCAAATGTCTTACTTGCTATGAAAAGATCTCTCTCTGCCCCAGGTGCAATAATGCAAATGGTCAAGGAAATATCTTCTTCTGACAACTGATAAGACAATTTTTAACTTGCAATTTCATTATCATCAAAAGATTCCAAGATTCACTTGCTTTTTCCATGGCAACCACTCCATTTTACAATTTCATATAAACATCTGTCAGATATGCCTCTTACAAGGAAGAAAGGCTGATGCAACTAATTTTATATATTTACATTCAACGATGGTGAGTAATTTTTCAAGGAAAACAAAAGTACATATGGACTAGGAGCCCATATAATGACGACTTGTGATTAAATATTAAGATTATTATTATCTGCAACTAAATATGTTTACTTGGATTCAGAATATTGGTTTCCCATCAGGAAATCCTTGTGTACTTGCTGTTTTCCATATTCATTACTTAAGTTTAAGTAAGAGACCTGATTTTGTTGACAACTATAAATGTTCTAGAATTGAACTTTTGAATCACATCATGGGACTCATACTGTGACTTAGGTTTTCATATAACGGAGAAGTAAGCAGAAATTCTGTATTCCTATCTTAACATCCAAAGTGGAATCAGTCTTTGAGTTGTGTTCAGTATTTAATTTAAGAGGATTTATTTATTTAAATTATTTTTGGGAATTACAATGTGTTCGTTAATAATTTTGGACAAATCACTATTTGGGGATCTGATACTTCAAGACTATTAGCACATCAACACAGCCAGGCTATTGGTATATCAGCATACACACTGGAATTCATTCGGATCAGGAATGAAATTCAGCTGGAACTATATCCTTTTGGACTTGTCATAGAAATTTATGGACTAGTTGGGATTTAATTCAATACTGTAAATCATTTGAAATTTTCACTTTGTATTCTACAGAAATTGTTTCATATTACAAAACTTATTTTAAGACTATTGAATCATACCACAAGGTGCCTGTATCAGGAGTAAACAGTCCTGCTGCTTAGAGCTTGTATAAAACTATCCTTGTAAAATGTTTGCTGTGCTGTAATATATTACCTGGTACACGCCATCCAGTACCTTTGGGGCAGAGAGGTTTAGGGACCTTAAGTCCACGGAATGGAGTAACCTGGAAGGCACAGGGGCGAGTCTCATCACTCTCCATGCAAATGCTTAGTGTAAGGTATTCAAACTCAAACATCCCATCATTAGGTAGGTCATGTAGTACAAAGCTGAAATTATGTTTAATCATGAGTAATGTAAATGGTACAGTATATGCCTGTAACATGGTTTAATTATCATCTATGATGACATTTCAGTGCAGAAACCAATCAGTAAACTTGACTTCTGACCTTCTAAGCAGAACTAATAAGCTTCTCCCTTAACCTAAGTGCAAACCAGCCACAGTCCAGATCTGTGATGGAAATATAATGTCATTCTATGGAAACCATTTTTCTTCTTCAACCAGTGACATTCACCTTTGACCATTTGACCCCAAAATATATAGGCTTCTTTCTTACTCCACGTGCAAGCTGTCCACAAATTTTGCCACTGGTATGTGATGAAACTTAACGCAACTGTGCAAAAACCATATTTATTCTTTTAGTCACGGTGACCTTGACCACTGATCTTGTTACTACAATATCAACAGTTTTCCTTAACTCAAGTTTAAATTATCCACAAAGTTCAATCACAGTAGATGATGGAGAACTGAAAATATTATGCACAAACCATCTTTTTCTTCTGATCAAATACCTTGACCTTCTAAATCTGAAATTAATAGGGTTCTTCCTTACCTGAAGAACATGCAATCCAAAAAGGATTGGCTACTATTTGGACTCTGTTAATGATGGAGAGCAAGGGTTGTTGTGCAGAAAGGTTTTTTCATTCAGTCAGTGACCTTGACCTCTGACCCCAAAATCAATGGGGTTCCTCCTTTCTCTAGATGCAAGCCATCCAAAAGATTTGGTAACTGCAAATGCTGGAGAACTTGAGTTATTGTGGGAAATCATTTTTCTTCTTTCAGTCACAGTGATACTGACCTCTAAGTAATTAAACCCAAAACCATTAGGGTTCTTTCTTAGCAAGTTCACAAATCCATCAGAATTGGTAGATGGTGAACAACTGAGTTGTTGTTTGGAAATGAAACTGGTAACGAAAGCATAAATTGACAGATAGCATTGTAATATAATATCCTCCATGTACCAAAAAGTGTTGTGCTGTATATAACAATACTTCAAAACTTGGTAATAAAATATTTTAAAATCTGGCTCACAAGAGGTTATTGAAAATGTAACAAAAAATTAATTGGCTACAAAGAAAAAAGATATCTATGTTTGACCTGCCAAATGAATATTGGATTCCTACTCTAAGAATGCAAATACGGTTTATAATTCTTGCTATTTGGCACTTCTTGACAATTTCACAATATCATGCATCCGGTACTGGGTAAAAGTCTGTTCTTACATGTGTGTGTGTGTGAATATATATATATATATATATATATATATATATATATATATATATATATATATATATACTTACTCAGTACGAATAATACCATAAAGCCATAACTGTTTCTTTACACCTGAAAAAAATAGCACAGACACTTTTAATTTTTTCAACCCAATTATCTCACTTTTTCTGCAAATACATACAGGCAGTCATTTATAAGTGATAATCAATCATTTAATTTTAAGGACAGAACATAATGTAAAGTACAGTGAACTCACTATTTTTATTGTGGTACCAATTATCTTTGATTGTGGTTAATACAAAAGATTTTAAAGTCAAAACAAATGGATACTCCTAAAAATAAATGAATTCACAGAAATACAAAATATTGCTTAACTGGAGGTAAATGATTGTTTTTTTCCCAGAGAATTACATGAATAATTTTATTTATTTTAATTTTAACCTGCTATGTCATAACTGGCATTGACTGGAAACAAGTACATGTATTTGTAAGCAAAATATAGAGATTTTATTTTAGTTTTTAAATTATCTGTATAAAGCATATTATGAGGTAAAATCTAAAAGTTCTTTACCTGCACCCAGCTAATCAAGAGTTCAACAGCTATAGTCTAAAAGAAGCTGTGGTAGCTTTGTGGTTAGCATACCAGACTCATGACCAAAAGGATGCTAGTTCGAATCCTACCATTGAATTATTCCATTTGACAATACACTTTACTCCAATTGCCTCAGTGTTAATAACTTATTTCTGCTGTTGTAAATGAACATAAAACCAAATCAAACATAACCACAGCTTCTGGGCAGACAGATGCCACTAAATCAAGATGACCCAATTACAGGCAAAGATGGAATAAAAATATATAAATTCTCTTGACAAATTTCTTTCTAATTTTTACAGTAGAGTACAACAAAAATGCTTACCCCACTCAAAGTCAAACAGTGTAACTGTGTATTCAAGCTGTTCTATGGAGAGATGGAACACATATTCACATGAATCCAACAGCAGGTTGATAGAGAAGTGTCTGTTCAGCAAAGGGATGTACACACAAGCATCAATCCCTGTACAAACTGATGGAATGTGGCATCGTAGGTTATCCGGTAAAATAACATTATCCACACTGAGTGGTTTTGCACAATCTGAACAAAGGGAGAATAGTAAAAGAATTCATTAAATTGGCCCATTCCAGCTACTTCAATGTACAAACTGAAAAGCCTTGATGCCAGAATACTTGTATAAAAACTGATCAAATTCTTTTGAGCAGCTTTTGAAATAAAATTGTTTAACATCTTATATTTTGCATAATGACAGCAAAGGTGGACTGACATAACATGTATTAACCTAAAAGACCTTATGCAAAGATGCTTTCCATCAACTTTTGTCAAATTCTGGCAAATAATTTTTGAAAAGAAGTCATTTAAAGGTTTTTACTTTTTACTAATGCTGGACAAGACCTTCACGTTGATACATGATAAGTGTGTGATAGCGGTTGAGTAGGTAGTAGGTTCTCATTAAAGCACTCACCAGAGCCCAACAGTCAACTGACTTCTTTTATATTTGAATAGCTGAAAGCATGTCACATTTATGATGATTGTAAGGAAACTAAAATAAACCAGTGTAATCAGTCATTGCATAGCTCATCTAGTTTCTAGTAATCAATGTCAACATTGTCATGCAGAATTAAATTCAGAAACACTGATCTTGGCCTCATTTCTAACTGCAGTTTTTGTGAGCATATTTAAAAATCTTTATATCTGAAATTTCAATCATTTTAAAATAGGAAAGTTGTACTATATAGCCAATATTGTGCTAACATTGTGAAGAAAAAAACCTACCTACCTACCCATCCACTCAAAACCCTACCTACTGTGACAGAGAACTAAAGACATACAAGAATGAAAAAAGAATGTAAATAATGGTAAAAACAAGTTGATACAAAGCTGATTAATGTCACTTTTATTAAGAATAAAATCATTATTAAGAATCACTTTTAAAATCACTGTTCTTAAAACCTGCTTGAAAAGCTGTTATCATTGCCCATCCCTAGAAGCCTGATATTACAGAGTGAAAGTCTTAGGCTTTGAGTAATCTTAGAGTAACTGCCTGTAGCACACTGTTCCTGCATCAATAAATACCTTGATTAGCCACTGCAGGTCAGACCTCACCTGAAAACCATGCATTTCCCTCGCCCATTTCCTATAACCATTCAGTACACAACAGACAGTTAACCTGCCCTGGGTAATATATTACAACATACACTATATAATCATTAATATGGAAGGTTATCATCCACTACACATATTCCTCCTTTCAACTGCATTGGTATTATGTTACGTGTTTAGGCTCGAATAAACAGTAACACAAGAAAGTGTGAAAAAAACGAGCTTTGAAAAAATATAATAATTTATTTCCCTGGAAAAATTCTGTAAAAATTCAAAAATATGAACTTATGGTTTTAAGACTCAAATCCAAAAAGTATCCAAGAATAATCCACAAATAAAATTTTATAAGTCCTAATAACAAAATGTTCTACTGATTCCAAGTTCGAGTCCCAACAAAGAATCCAAGATGGAAGACAATGACATATGCTGTAACCTGCAGCGTTTAAGTCTACAGTTCCTTGTTGAAACAAGAAATATCACTCTGGTTTTGGAAATCTGAATAAATTTTTATAAAAGCTGTCCTTGTTCAACAATTTCATATGAGCACATGTATTTTCCAGAAAAAAAGAATTAATCCTGTTGAATCCAAGTAATTTGAAATAACTCAAATGACACAACACCTTCCAGTGTAAAGAAAAAGCCCAACTGTGTTTACTTCTCTAAAATTTTGGTTTAAAACTTGAATTTTATGCCCCGGATAAGGGTCACATGGTCATGTTTACATATAACAAAAGTCACGTAGCCCCTGTATGTCCTTGATTAGATCCAATCATTTTCCTCTAAGAAATAAATTATAAAAATTGTTTGCATCTTAAATCAGTAGTCCCATCATGACCTCAACAGCAACAAATTAAAAAAAAATAAAACAAATAAAAAGATTCTAAAACTTAAATACAATTAAATCAGATAAAATTTAAACAAATATACATAACAATTGGACACCAAGGGCCTTGTCACAAACTACCTTAAAATTATTCCTTTCTTTTATGTATGCATTAAATAAGTTTAGATGCTTAATATAATAAATACCTGAAAATATAGTATCTGAAGTCAACTGTGCTAAAACGCACTATCTTAAGTTCACTGTAGAATACAAACACATGTAAGTAATATGATCCTGATAGTGGCGTAATAGTTCTCACCAGGCAAGACGCTCATGCACTTCATGATACCTGCAATGGGTCTGTACAAAAATGACCATATGC
Organism: Sinohyriopsis cumingii; assembly: GCA_028554795.2. Classification (NCBI taxonomy): domain Eukaryota; kingdom Metazoa; phylum Mollusca; class Bivalvia; order Unionida; family Unionidae; genus Sinohyriopsis; species Sinohyriopsis cumingii. The sequence goes on from CM068838.1 coordinate 87,057,895, forward strand.
AATGTAAAACTTTGCCTGTCACAAGTACAATTTCTATGGACTGAAGCTAAAAAACCTGGACATCTAGAGTGGCCAGATTAAGGTAGGAAACTTCTTTATTTCTTTTATTTTTAATAATATTGGGAAAAAGTGTTGCAATTATACTATTGGGAGGTAAAGCTTTTATTTTTGTTATTTTTGTTTATATAGAATAGGAGTAGTGTTTTGAGGATTCTATTTTATTTATTACATCTCATTCTAGTAGATTGTTTTTCACTACTTACATATTTATTACTACAAGTCATTCCTTATAACCTACAGACTATTATTTTTATCAAATACATTGATTGTAATACATATTCAATTATGCAACATTAGTACACTGTATATTAATAAGCTTTTACACTGTAATCTACTTGTAAAGGTCAGGTGCAATGTAAATATTTCATATTTTCATTGTCCTGCATTCATCCAATGTTAGGATTGTTTTCATTTAGTGTAGAGAGATCAAAGTAAATGTAGCCATGATATAAAGGAGCACTGGAATAAAAGAGCACGAGGGAACTGTATATAAGTCATTCTATGTAATGCACACATTAACCCTATAATATATGACTCAAAATGACTTTCATTTTGTAGCTGCTTCCAACCCTGGGTTGAGACTGCTCAAGGAAGATTTATCCAGGGAATCCTGCCACAAGGGTGGACAACCCGGGATGTCATAAAAATGTTGGGACACAGGAGCCCCAGTCACATGAACTGCTTCGTCAGGACTAAAGACTGCTGAAGGGAAGAGTTGTGCTAGCCATGGAATCCTGCCACAAGGGCAGACAAAACCGGGACATCCTAAGAACATCAGGACATGGGAGCCCCAGTAACAAGCACCCTATAATTCATTACACAGTGGATAAGCCATAGGAAAGCACACCTACACAATGAAGGAACCATTGGAGGTCGTACCTATGAATTGAATAGGCCATTGGAGGGCATGTATTCCATGAATAGTTTTTCAATGAGGAAATATCAGTGAACATAAACTTTAAGAAAATACAATATTAAAGAACATTTTAACTGCAGTTATTTATTTTCATATTATTGTGTAATATACATTTTTTAATTATCTATCATAATCATCTAATTAAATCTTAAATCTTTTGTCCATGTTGTCTCTATATTCCCAATAAGTAGCATTCCAAACTCTGTTTTGTGACAGCCTTCTGAGGTGACTAGGTCATATATGGGTCTAGCATAAATGAATCAAAATATCATAAATACTGAACCCATGCTAGCATTATATGTTGATCACTGTTACCTTTGATTTTAAGCATGTAGTGGTAAGAAAGATGCATCCATTTATCAAGTTTTGTGTAAAACATAAACAGCACCCAAAAAATGTAATATCTGTACATAGTCACTGAGCAATAAATATAGGTCACAGACAGCTTTTTTGTCAAAAAGGATGTAGACAAGATGAAACCAACTCACCATGTTTCAAGATTCAAGGTAGGACATACAATATGCCAAAAATGGATGTGGTCATGATCTAAATACAAGAACTTAAACAAAAATGAAATATATGTCATTATATATGTCAAACTTAAAGACCTAATAATGTTTCCTACCTTAAATATTTTCAGCAGGTTTTTTTATGCTTTCTAATTTCATGGTGGTTGTTTTTCGTAATCATATCAGTATATATGTTTTGAGGTGTTATAAAGTGCTTAGAGCTTCTAAAAATTAGGTGCTATATAAAGTCCTCATTATTATTATTATTATTATGAGTGTTACATATATCTGATTTAATTAATATTTATTTTAATTTGTTTGTCAGTTTTAAATATTTTATTCTATTATATGCTATTATATAATGTAAATTTATTCACTGTAGATATTTTTCTAGAAACCTGAATCATTCTTTTTGTAAACACCAGCTGTTGATCTAAATTCTGACCTTGTTTCAGAATTTGTAGCAACCTTCATAAACAAGTTCATATTTATTTTTAAATGATTGGTTTTTGTCAGGGTCATTTTTGGTCTACATGACATAAACACGATCACGTGACCCCCCCTTTCAATTTTGCAATTCTGGTTTTTCCATTACTGCACATTTGTTAGTTTTAACAGAGATGCATAGAGAGAGATTTCTCAGTTCTGAGCTTTTTACACTGATGTCAAGTTATTTTGCTGTAGCCAGATTTTGAGTTATAATTTTCTTCAGATCAATTGGTTTTCAAAAGGATTAATTCTTTTTTCTCTGGAAATATTTTGAGAAGTGCTAACACAGAAATTTTGGAAAGACATTCCTTACAAATTTAATTTGGATTTCCAACATCAGAGTGACATTATTTGTATTTCTACAAGGAAGTGTAGATAAGCACAGTACAGACTACAGCATATGTCATTGTCATCCATCTTGGATTTTCCATCAGGTTTCGAACTTGAAATTATTAGAATATTTAGTACTAGGATTTTTTGCAATTCAATTTGTGGATTATTCTTAGATTATTTTTGGATCTGATTCTTGAAACCGTAAGTTCTTCTCCTTTTTTCATTTTTCACAGAATTTTTCCAGGGAAATAAATTATTTGTTAAATTTTAAAAATCTTGTTGCTTTCACTCTTCTGTGTTACTGTTTTTTCAAGCCTAAACATGTAACAATGAGCTTCTTTTGTTGCAGTGTTGTGGCTTGTTAAGTGTGGAAAATACACAGACATTTACTCTCAAAATGTGAATCTGCCACTACTCGGCCCTGGGACAAGTAAGTGGTAAAGACTTAAAGCAGTCAATTTACACTCAAAATGTGAATCTGCCACTACTCAGAGCTGGGACAAGTAGTAAAGACTTAGAGCAGTCAATTTACACTCAAAATGTGAATCTGCCACTACTCAGCCCTGGGACAAGTAAGTAGTAAAGACTTAAAGCAGTCAATTTACACTCAAAATGTGAATCTGCCACTACTCGGTCCTGGCCAAGTAAGTAGCAAAGACTTAGAGCAGTCAATTTTAGTACGATGATATGCTTTCTAAAGGAAATTAAAGGGATCTACACCCTAGAGCATCATTGGGTTTGCTAAAATGAAGGAATGGTGTACATACATACATAAATAGCAAGGCAAATATACAGATTGATAGATACATAGATGGATGGACAGAGAGACAGATCGATCGATCAAAAGATGGATATATAGCTAGAAAGATTAAAGAACCTATTTTCCAGTTGCCAGTTGTGGTGGGTGAGTATAGTTTGGACTGGAAGCTGCAGGGTTCCACCAAGAGGTAACTATACAATCCTGTCTCCTTAAAAAACTTGTCCACAAGATTGCTACCAAGTTGGCTTACTGCACCCCTTCCATTCTCCAGGATCCATTTCTCCATTGAGAAATCTGAAGAAATGATTGAAAGTAGTTTTTAAGATAGATGTATGAAACCATATATAAAATCCAATTTTTAAGTAAATTGTAAATATATACTAAACTGAATTTATAACATTTGACATTTAAAGTGGAACCTGTTTATGTAACATACATATATGCCTAAATATGCGCACACATTTCCAATGGGTCAAAATCTGTGCCCAATTTTCACTCAGTACATATTTCACAATCCAAGCAAGAACTGCATGAGGAGCAGTTGCTAAAATCTACCTTACAACGATTTTGTCAGAACTTACCACTATTAATGTCAGATGTCTCTTTACTACTTACTGGGTTAAATTCATCTAAAAAATAATCTCTATTCATGTTCTTTTGCACCATGACCATAATTGGGAAAAATAATACACATCCAAAGTGAAGAGCTCCCAACAGAAAAGGAGATAATTTCTAGTTTGTACATACACACAACTGGGACCTTGTTTACAATATTATTTGTATCCACTTATTTTGGAAGATGAAAACTCATATTTTCCCAATAGTGTGTGTGTGTGTCTGTGTTTGTTTGTGTGTGTGTGTGGTTTGTGTGTGTGTGTGTGTGTATATATATATATATATATATATATATATATATATATATATATATATATATATATATGTTATTAACCTTATAAGGTTAACGAGCCCCATCTGCCCGAAGCATCTGGTTTTGAGGAGCCAGAAACTCACCTGTCATCCCTTCTCCAGTCAGTTTAAACAGCTTCCGCCACTCGTGAAGGCCCGGAGCTGGATTTGGTTGTCATAGGCTCTGTCAGATGCAAGCCATTGGGAGATTTCCAAGGGAAGTGGGTGCTTATCTCCCACATCTGCCCCTGGCGATGACAACCCTTGAAACGCAAGGTTAATACCATTGTCTCACTACAGGAGACACGACTACCAGACTCTGGGTCCCTCAGAGAAAAGAACTACACATTCTTCTGGCAAGGAAAGAGTGATGACGAACCCAGAGAGTTTGGTGTTGGATTCACTGTCAGGAACACTCTGCTGAGGATTATAGAACCCTGCCAACAAGGAAATGGAAGACTGCTATCCCTCTGCCTCCACACCACAAACAGGCCTGTCAACCAGATCAGCGTTTACACTCCCCACTAAGATCCCCCACAGATACCAAGGATGAGTTTTACGATGAGTTAAATTCGCTGATCGACAAAATTCCCAAGGAAGAGAACTTGATTTTGCTGGGCGACTTCAATGCTAGGGTGGGTGCCGACCAAGACTCTTGGCCCTCCTGTCTTGGCAAGTAAGGTGTTGGGAAGATGAATGAGAATGGTCAGCGCCTTCTAGAGATGTGCTCGTACCACGACCTCAGCATCACCAATTCATTCTTTCAGACAAAGCCACAGTACAAAGTGTCTTGGAGGCATCCCTGGTCTAAACACTGGCACCAGCTGGACTTGATCATTACAAGACGGTCAGCCATGAAGGGTGTGCTTCTTACCCGTACCTTCCACAGTGCTGACTGCGACACCAACCACTCGCTGGTGTGCTGCAAAATGAAGCTTCAGCCGAAGAAGATCCACCGCTCAAGGCAAGAGGGGAAACCATGCACTGATGTGAGCAAAACATCATATCCAGACAAGGCTGAGGAATTCACCTATGCTCTTTCCAAGATGTTTGATTCAGAACCCCTCAACGGCAGTGCCAAAGAAAGATGGGATCACATCAGAGAGACTGTGTACAGCACAGCCACACAGATGTTTGGTAAGAAGCAATCAAAGAACAATGACTGGTTTGAGGCTAACTCTGCCACACTCATGCCAGCCATAGAAGAGTGTTGCAGTGCTCACCTGCAATACAAGCGATCCCCCTGCCAGAAGAGACTACAGGCATACAGGTCTACCAAAAGCAAAGTCCAGAGATTAGCATGGCAGTGTGCCAATGAATACTGGCTTCAGCTCTGTCAGAACATCCAGTCTGCAGCAGATATCGGAAACATCAGAGGCATGTACGATGGCATAAAGAAAGCAATGGGTCCCACAAAGAAAGTGACAGCACCACTGAAGTCTGCCACAGGAGATACCATCCACAACAAGGGCAAGCAGATGGAGCATTGGGTGGAATACTACTTTGAACTGTACTCCAAAGAGAACCACGTGAACGCCATTGAAAACCTCCCTCTCATGGCCGAACTGGACGAGAAACCTACTGTAGCCAAACTAAAGAAGGCCTTAGAGAAACTGTCCTTAGGTAAAGCCCCAGGGAAGGATGGCATCGCAGCAGAACTCATGAAGTACGGATATAATGTGCTGATCACACACCTGCACGACCTCCTCTGCCAGTGCTGAGACAAGGGTGCAGTGCCTCAGGACATTAGAGACACTAACATCATAACCCTGTACAAGAACAAGGGCAAAAGAAGCAACTGCAACAACTAAAGGGGCATATCACTTCTCAGCATCGTGGGTAAAGTTTACGCACGCGTCATCCTGAACAGACTGCAGATGCTTGCTGACAGAGTGTACCCAGAGTCGCAGTGCGGGTTCCACACAGAAAGGTCCACAATCGACATGATTTTCTCCGTCAGGCAGCTGCAGGAAAAATGCAGAGAACAACACAGACACCTCTTCCTGACCCTTATAGACGTCACCAAGGCATTCGATCTGGTCAGCAGAGACGGACCCTTCACAATCCTGGCGAAAATTGGATGCCCTCCAAAGCTGATAAGCATGACTCAGTCCTTCCACGATGACATGAAAGGCAGAGTGCAGTATGATGGCTCAACATCCGACCCCTTAGACATCCACAGTAGAGTTAAACAGGGCTACGTCATTGCCCCCACACTCTTCGGCATCTTCTTCGCAGTCCTGCTCAAGCACGCCTTTGGGACGTCCACAGAAGGGATTTACCTGCACATGCGATCAGACGGCAGACTGTTCAACCTGGCACAACTGAAGGCAAAGAGCAAAGTGCGTGAAGTCACCATCAGGGACATGCTCTTCGCAGACAATGATGCTCTAGCCACCCACACAGAAGCTGAGCTTCAGCGCCTGATGCACCGCTTTGCTGAAGCATGCGATGAGTTTGGGTTAACCATAAGCCTAAAGAAAACAAACATGATGGCTCAGGACGCAGACCCCCAAGCATCATCATCAACAACTACGAACTTGAGGTGGTCAGTCAGTTCATATACCTCTGCTCTACCATCACCAACAACCTCTCGCTCGATGCTGAACTCAACAAGTGGATCAGAAAGGCATCAACAACTCTCTCCAGGTTGTCGCAGATAGTGTGGAACAACAGCATGTTGACCCTGAACACTAAGATCACTGTGTACCATGCCTGAGTGCTAAGCACTCTCATGTACGCCAGTGAAGCCTGGACTCTGTACGCCTCAAAAGAGAAAAGACTGAGTTCCTTTCACATGCGATGCCTCCGATGCGTACTCGGGATCACCTGGAGCAATCAAGTAACAAACAATGAGGTGCTCGAGCGTGCCAAGATTCCCAGCATGGTCACACTCCTCCGCCAATGTCGCATCAGATAGCTGGGCCATGGACGTCAGATGGATGACGGATGGATCCCCAAAGACATTCTTTATTCGGAACTTGCCTCTGGCAAAAGGTTGATCGGACGGCCACATCTCCGCTTCAAAGATGTCTGCAAGCACGACATGAAAGCCCTTGACATCGATGTCAAAACCTGGGAAGAGCTCGCTCTAGACAGATCAAGCTGGCAACATGCTGTGATGACTGGTCTGAAAACCAGACAGGACAAGCTACGCTTGCTAGCTGATGAAAGGCGATCACAGAGGAAGAAGAAGCAGCTCCAACCAACACCAGACACAACTTTCAAGTGCAGCAAGGACTGCCACTCCCACATTGGACTACATAGCCACATCAGATGCTGCACAACCACCAACCGGGACATCTCTCATGTGCGCAGTTCCGTCGTCTCTCGAGACTAATGGATGCCAACAATATATGGTATTAACCTTGACCATTCTCTTTACTATTAATTGTTATCTTAATTTTGTTAAAATACTAACTATTAATTCACCCATAGTTTTCAGGATGATTTTACCAATGAAATAGATTCACTGAAAGTCAATAATAAGCACAGGCTCATGTCAGCACAGTTAACTGTAGTTTATAAAGCATAAACTCTCATGCTGGACAGATTAATTTATTACTGCAAGGCTCCCATTAAACTTGAAAATAGGAAGTTCTTCCCCTATCCCCAATAAAATGGTCAGTCCTAAATATGATATATATGTCCATTTTTCTATAGAGACAATGACATCTTGCAGTCAACCTGCCTTATATACAGTTCTGTCAGAGCAGATATTATGGTCATTATGAACAACTCCATTATGACCAGTGTTCGCTTGGGGAATTCAGAAGTAAGTTTGGACAAAAGTATCTTCCAGTCTCAAGTGAATGCAGAGATGAACACTGATGACACTTGCATTACCTTCAAACCACCTAATGAATTACTGAAAGGAGCTATGACCACCGCTAATCAACTATATATTTTACCATCCAAAGGATTTTAAAGACAGCTAGAAACCTGATGTTGTCATTTAATGTCACTATGGTTATGATTATGTGTTTGCACATGTTTATGTGTTTGTATGGCATTGATATTTGACAATGCTAAGCCTACTAACTATATCTTTCTTTCCAAGTGTATTAAATGCTTTAAAGAAAACAGATTAGTTAAATTTTTATTCAATTCAGATTTGAATTTCCACTAATTTTCTACAGGACTATATCAAAAGATAGCTTATTCTCAAAACACATTTTTGAAGTCTCAAAAAAATCCACCAATGTCTGAGAATATGGCAGGTATGAATATATTCTACACAAGTCTTCAATCTCTACTCAATAAAATTTGTACATTTGTACTCGTCTATTTATAAGAGAATCAATCTTTCTTGGACTCATCTTCTTCCTCCTTTCTTCCCAAGTTTTAGTTCCTTTCTTCACACTTCTTTGAATTTCCTTCTTCACACTTCTATTCCTTTCTTCACATTTCTATTCCTTTGGCCACTGACTTGTCCTGGCACCTTGAAAGCTCCCAAATATCAAATTCCAAGTTCTTTAACAAGCTAATCCAATCCCACATATTAAATGGAGTTCCTTTCCTTTTGATCTACTTTAACCCATCCCACTTAATTATACCTAAAACATGGTGGCTAAAATATAAATTTTGGACTCTGCTCACCCCGTTTTTTTTTTTAGCCCTGCATTCTACTTTACCTGATATCCTTTAAAATTTGTTGTTGGCACATAAAGTTCTTCACACCATATGTACAACAGCCCTACTATGCCTCTGGTATCCACTAAGCTAAGAACAAAGGATTCCATCTCTTTCAAGTATTTTGGTAGCTCAAGACTGCATAACACTTATGTAGGAACTTGTACTCTAATTTTAATAAATTTAAATCATAAGGCAATTTACATAAGACACAAAATTCACCTACAAACAAGAGTTTTTTACATTCACAAAGTTTGGGAAATTTACATCGTGAAGAACTCAAGGTGCAGAAATGATTTTCTGTCAGTCACAATGACTGTGAGCTACCTGTGACCTTTCGAGACCACATTTTATAGGGTTCTTCCCCACTCCAATGTGCAAGCCATCTATAAGAAAGTTTGGTAACTGAAACTGGTGGACAACTAAAGTTATTGTATGGAAACTAGATTGATAACAGATGGACAACAGCATACCATAACAGGCTTCACCTTACAGCAAGCTTAGAATAAAAAGGCAGTGGCATAACATACTGTTCGTGAGTGAAATTCTACATCACTTGGATCATACATATTTATTCAGGTAGCAACATTTGCTGAACTCCAAATTGCCACTAAAACCCAAGCCAAATGGCAAGGCTTAACACACCTGAGTTATTTTACAAACAATGACACCAGAAAAAAATACACCATCACTTTTCTTATATAAAAATGAATAAACTTTGAAGTTTTTCTGATGCAGTTCAAAGTTTCCATAGTAACGGCACTAATCTCCTACTAGCTTTAGAAAGGGCAGCACATGCTTCTGTTCAGCTAGCATAAAACATATGCATGTGACCATCTTACAAGAGAACCAACTTTGATTTTCTATCGAGAAATAACTACTTTTGTGAATATTAAAGCAATAATGTTGGTTCTGAGAAATAAAGCAACTAGCAGATATTTGGCACATAGTAACATTACACAGACTGTCAACCGTAGTTCCTCTGAAACATATGAACACACCAGTTACTGTGGAGTAGATGAGTTAAAATCCACTTTGCATGCATACATCATTATTTCTATTATTCCAACTGAAAATTATGTATTGGAACCAAAAATTATTCATTTTTCTAATCAGAAAATATCTCTCTTCTGTACAGGATTTCATTTTTTCATTCAATACACACATGATACAGTATGCAGACCCATAAAAGATCAGTCTAACAACACATCAGGTCGACAATGCTGTGTGAAATATGACCACATCCAAAAATGCTGCACATGCATTTTTAGGATGAATATAACATTCTCAATTAAAAATATTCAAGGTTCTTGTTCCAATGTTTGAGGCAAATCTAGTTAAGCAATGAAGGGCAATTCTAAAACTGAAGCAACAGCAGCATGAAAAACAGAAACGAAAATAAAGGTACATTTTATGTCAATTTAATAAAATCAAGTACCTCCATATTTTGTAACTCTTTAATACCCCATCTGAATTATATATATATATATATATATATATATATATATATATATATATATATATATATATCAAGACCTTCATAATTCAACATTAATTACATGTATTTCTCAAATCTTATACATAAAAAGTGTAATATTGCTCATGTAGAAAGTGGACACTTTAAGAAATAAAGAATGTAGAAGGTAGTTACTGGGAATACTGAAATCTGTTTTCCAGTTGCAAAGAGGTTTTGGCAGAACAGCATCAACCATGACAGGAACCACAACAATGCATTCTGAGGAGGATGGGTCCAGACACACAGAGAATGTTAAGCTGACAATATATTCTTTCTCCACTTCATGCTCCACAATGGAATAGCTGACATTTGTGAAAAATATAAAAGGTTTTTCTTTCAGAATTCAAGAAAAACGATGCACATTCTGTAATTAAACATGTCAGTTTTAAAATGCCTGAAACAAAATTATAAGTCCAATTGTATTGAGGTATACTAATGATATCTTTTACAACCTCAATTACAAGAGAACTTGTCAGATCTCATTGACTAATGCTTAAAAACTCTAAATTACAAAACTATACAGTTTATATCGATAATTTTAATTTAAATCAATCATAATGGGTATTTTGTGAGAAAATCAACCTTTTCCTATATTATTTTCAAGTAACAAAAGTCAAGAAGAAATAGTATAATTTGAACAAAAGATTACCAGAGTTGTATATAACAGTTTATTGAATTGGGTATTTTACAAAAGATTACCAGAGTTGTATATAACAGTTTAATAAATTGGGTATTTTACAAAAGATTACCAGAGTTGTATATAACAGTTTAATAAATTGGGTATTTAACTCCCTGGTCTGGAACAATGGTGTAACTTGAAATTAGTTGCATTTTAGAAATCTGAAAGGATATTCTACGAACACTCCAAAACAAAAACTAAAAGACTTCATCAAGCTGTTGATCATGTCTTTTTGAATGTACCAAACAGCTTATTAAACAAGTCTAATTAAGGTTACCTTCAATTATATGGAATTATTTGAACAATTGCTCTTACAGCAATCAAGAACAATCTTTTCAAAGTGCACAGCAAATGTGGAACTCCTCTCTACAGCGTAGTTTTACTGATAGAATATGCATATTGGATACATGCTGTTCACCAACTTTGACCACAAATCCCAATGTTACCAAATTTTGTTTCACAAAGTTTTGTCTGTCCATGTAAAGTTTAGTCACGTATACTTTAGATCTAATGAGAGGAAGTCTCAAATCTGACAAAACATATGGTCCACCAACAGCTGATCCTTTTAGTCAATAAGACTGTGTCTCAAAATTGTTCTAATTTTCCTTTTTAATGTGCATAAAATTCTAAGTTACTTGACACCAGTGTAAAGCTATATCCTTCTTCTTTGCTGTAATGCCACTAGCTTGGTCTATTATGAACCGTGATGATGTGACAGGCTGGAAGAAGGTACAACCTCATCAAGCAAAATTGTGTCGCTTTGCCTTAATAACTTAATATGTACTTTTAGTTAATGTATTTGAATAAAACTTACGTTAATCTCTTGACTGTTATTTAATCTAAATCTAATCTAATAACTCTCTTAAATATGCATTTTTACTCCATTTGTTTATTTTATAGTGCTTATATAAAACTCTGGATTGTTACTATCCAAAACATTTGAATTTGGAAAAACCTGAAACATCTTTAAGATAGAGGTGGTATTCCTTATTTTGGGTTGGTATTCCTTATTTTGGTTTGGTATTTCTTATATTTGGGCACATCATTAATCATACAGATAAAGAAAGCAGTGAGCGACAGGATTCAACTGTCTAGTGTACTTACTCAAGCCGAATGACATCAAGCAGATAGAATTTGCCCATTTGTCCTAAAAATTAAAGAAATATTATATCAAAATTAAAATTCATGAAAAATCAACCAAAGTAGGTCAAAGTAGGTAGTTAAAGAAAAATCAAGAAGTTAAGATGAAAATCAAGTATGTTTCTCATGACAACTGTAACCATTTACCACTTCAGGGCATGAAAAAGACACTTGTCTTCTCATTCTGTACAGATCAAATTTGCCTGGAATCAAACAGCCAAACAGTCTTTTATATCATCGTCGCTATAAAAACAAGTAAAATTTCTTGGAAAAAGGTTAAAAAAACACATTAAAATAAATGTTATCCCAGTTACATGCATTCATTTCCACAGCAATTTCATTCCAAAAAAAACTCATAAGACAGAGTTAATTATGCAAGTTTTCATAAATATTGGAAAAAGAAGTGAAAGCACCTGCTTAACATGTTCATACCTACCGTATTTACCGCATATGTTGAGACACGATAAAATAATTATTTTTTTTCCTGTCCCAGAACTTATGGTGAAACATTTTTTCACTTTGGTCATATGTCCCAAGATTTAAGAAACGAAATAAAATTGTATTGCATTTGTGCTTGCCCCCCCCCCACTGCACATTGCATTAAAATAGATAAATAAAACGTTGAATTGATAACAAAAAGAAACTAACCTTGTGTTGTTATCATTTATTCCTTTTTTTCAACATGAGCATTAAAGAATAAAATATTTCCATGAAATCCATAAGCGTAGGATTCCATACTTTAGCATGTATCAATTATGTCCGATACTGCACACCACATTGTTCACATGAACATTGAGAAACAATTGTGTGTGGTTGTGCTCCAAGGTTTGAACATGTTATCCGACTGAAAACTGGAGCGAACAAAATCGCAAACAAGAGGGAAATAGTTAACCGATATCACGCATGACACGGTGTTGGGTGCAAAATAATCAAGACTGAATTATATCCAGGTCTACTGTATGACAGTATACCGCAAATAACAATGATCATTTGAAAACACATTGACTCAAGTGTAATTGACAATCTTCTCACCAGCTCGGGTTACAAAATTATCCTTACTATTTACCGGCAGACGTCAATGATCCTTTGTGTTAATTGTAACCACAGATGCCAAACATACAGAAGCCCTGGTGGTGAATAAACACGACTGGCATCAAGCAGTTAACTCCTTTGAACCTACCGACAGGACATCAAAGACAAAAGGTGATTTTTATTACAAAGCAAGCTGATCTCAGAAGCCAACTTTGGTTACTTTTTCTTGGTAAAGGATATCAATACAAAGGTTATTTTATTGCAAAGCATGTCGACATTAGAAGCTGACTGGATAGTGTGAAGTGAGCCGATTTTTTACATTTTTTTGGAATATACAAAGACAGCCGAGATATGGAAACAAACTTGGGTTCCTTTTCAACTGTATTCACGGGAAGTTTGAAAACAAAATGAAACAATGGAACAAATTTTGAAGTGACACAATATAGTGCTTTCTGCACAGATGTTGATGACCCAGCGTCACCCAGAATATTTGGAGAAAATAAAATCATGTGATGAATTCGTGAAGGCCAGAAGAAAAACAGATCATTTCACCGACAATATGATCATTAACAGAAGAGAAGCAAACGATTTAGCAAACGAGAGGGAAATAATCAACCAATATATATTGAAGACAAATGCCATTCACGCATGGCACGGTGTTAGGTTCAAAATAGCCAAGAATAATTTATATCCAGGTCTACTGTACAACAGTATCTCGCAAATAAAAATCATTGTTTGAAAACACGTTCAATAGAATGCAAGTGACAATTTTTCACCGGCGCGGGTTAAAAATGTATCATTACTATTTATCCACAGACATCAGTGCACCTTTGTAATAATTATTACTACAAATGCCAAGCACATAGAAGCCCTGGTGGTAAATAAACACAACTGGCAGCCAACAGTAAACTTCTTCTTTGAACTTACTGACAGGACATCAAAGACAAAGGTTGTTTTTATTACAAAGCAAGCCTTTGGACTCGGAAGCCAAATTTTTTTAAAGCATATCAATACAAAGGTTATTTTATTCCAAAGCAAGCTGACCTCAGAAGCCGACTTGGATTCTTTTAAGTGTGCTGATTTTTTATATTACAGCTTCAAATATACAAAGACGGCCGAGATATGGAAGCTAACTTTGGTTTCTTTTCACCAGTATTCACAAAAAATTTTAAAATAAAGTCAAACAATGGAACAATTTTTAAAGTTTACAATATAGTGCTTCATGCACGAACATCGATGACCCAGCATCATCCAGAAGATTTGGAGAAAATAAAATCACGTGATGAATTCATGAAGGCCTGAAGAAAAACAGATCATTTCGCCGACAATATGATCATTAACATGGATAAAACTCTAATGTACTTTGGTAGCATTCCTGGATGGACTGATGATAAGATGTGCATCAAAAGTGTGAGAATTAGCAAGACTAGTGCAGATTTTCAAAAATCTTAATTTTCTCCTTGCAGTTTCCGCTTCAGGTGGTGTGTTGCCTCTAACATTTTGTCACGGTATGAGAAAGCTACAAATATATTAATGTACCAAAAGAATAGATCGTACGTGTGCAGGAGAAGGGTTGTATTAATGAGATGCTGCTGCAGTGGATTAAAAAGTTTTATCTCAAGTACACAGTTTTATAGTTTTTAAAATAAAATTTCAGTTGGAGTGCAATTTCCAATATGTAATTTTCGAACGATTTAAAAGGTGTCCCACAACTTACGACTCAAAAAAACCCAATGTGTCCCAGAACATACAGTGCACAAAAAAAATTACTTTTAAAATTAATTTATGGTGTCCCTACAAATACGGTGCCCCAACATATACGGTAATTACGGAAAATAATGTACTAGAACATAGAAACAATTCTAGGTTTTGGATGCCGATCAGTATGATTCTTTGTCAAGCAAAAGAATAAATCTCAATAGTTTGATCAAAGTATTAATTATATTTGTGTTTGCAAGACTTGCATGAAAGCACCACTGGCATGCATACCAAAAAGTTTAACTCCTGAAATATTGAAAAAAATTTAAACAGTTGGAAAGATTACTGCTATTGCATGAAAATCTAATCAGATCATCTGAATATCAAAAAGTTCAAAACAAATCAACAATAAAATATGTCCACTGTATTTCACTCCCCCACCCCCATTGTTGAAAAAAGGATTTTGTCAAAAAAGTTAAGTCCAATTAGTTTTATATTTTGAAGAAATGGGGTAATTTGGATTTTTAATGTAGCTTTAACAATGTTTCAGTCATATCTCTATGATGTCTGCAGTGTGACAGTTTATAGTGATGTCTAGCACTGGGGCATCATGCTGCAGACATGTAGCATGATGTCACACCCAGTGATACTATTCTGATACAAGGCCAACCAGTCCTAACACTAACCTCTTAATGCTGAGCACCAAGTGAGGCAGCTGTTAGTACCATTTTTGTAAGTCTTTGGTATGACTCGGGAAGGGATTGAACCCACAACCTTCCACATCCGAGGCAGCTGCCTAACCACTAGGCCACCTGAGCAGTTTTAAAAAAATGGAACAAATCCTGTAATTGTATGAAAATCTAAAAGGACATCTATGTATGAAAACAATTAAGCACACCTATTAAATTTTATTTGTCCATCTATAGGTGGTTTTGGCTTATCTGTGCTAACATGATTTTTGTCCCCCCAAAAGGCCCTAAAATGTTCAACGTGTCAAAAATTTAAAAAATTTGCAATATGTACTTAAAGACAATATATGCATACAAATATGCAAGTTGAATTTCATTTTCCCAAAACAAATGCTTTTGCACAATCTTACAAGTTTATTGGGATGGATGGATGATGTACAGAAATATCGACAAGAACCGAATCACAAAGGCTTCATTGTAAGCAGTGGCCCATAAGAATATTAGGAATGAGCTATTTTATTTATCTATTTCATCAGTCACTTAAATCATTTCACAAAAGTTACAATAAATAAGTCTGGTCCATATAGCATGATTTTGTAGTGTGTGTGTTTTAGTAAGTTCAGGTAATTAAGAAAGAGAGAAGACAAAATATTACAGTAACACTTGATTACTACTTAAAAGTTCAATAATGAAGCAAACTTTACAAATATGCAAGGCTTCAATAGATCTTATTAAATTATAAGAAACAGAAGTAAAAAATGTTCTGAATATACAACAACATAAAAATTAACATGAAAGTTTTACCCCAACTGAAGTTCTCTAAGGAAATGTTGACCTCCTTCCTCTCAATTCCAATACTCAGGATGAAATGGCAGCCATCAACAATCAAACGTGCACTAACTGAGTGCCGGATACCTGGAACATCCACACAGCAGTCGACCCCAGTACAAAACTTTGGTACATGGCAGGACACCATAGCAGGAAGAGTGGGCAAAACCAGGTCCAGGGGGCACTCTAAAATAATAATGCACTCTAAAATAATATTGACACATTTAAAGAGACGATTCGTTGCTCAGTGTGGTTGTTGTTGTTAGTTGTTTTGCTGCTGTTGTAGGGTGTAACACCACTGTTCAGCACAACATAGGTTATACATGGTAGCCAACATAAATGGTGAAGGAGGAACCCCAGAAAGAACCACCAACCCATGAGAATTTGTTGTTAGTACTTTTAATACTACATTGAAATCTTAATAGCTCAAACCCAGCTGACTTAAACACCAGGAACTGGTTCAATAGCATTTTACATGTTATTGTGGTAAGAAATTTCCAGATAAAACTCTTGTATTTACCAAACTCAGGAATCAAAAACACAGAATTGAAAAATAATTAAGATGAGAAGCTTTTGTTCAAGAAAACAGTAACATATATCTAGTAGAAAATATTGTATTTAATATTAAAGACACAAGAGGCTTATGTGGACTATATATCACTCATCTGGCTTACACAACAGCTGCTGATCATGTTTATATTGTATTATAAGAACAAAACCTAGGTAATCTATTGCCCAGACTTATACCATTAATGTTGTATCATAAGAACACAACCTAGGTAATCTATTGCCCAGACTTATACCATTAATGTTGTATTATTACTTCACTTTCATATCCTGACCATATAAATATGCAGGACTTAAGAAACAGTAGGACTGGGTTGAAATAATCTCATGCAATAAATGACATTTCTGTCATTTTGTATACTATTTGACCCTGTCTTAAAACAATGCAAGTCCAATTCAGCAATGCATCACAGCAGGTTTGTTATTGTTGTTATCAAAGCAAGGGGAATAACTTCAGAGATATGCAAATGGCACCTGCTGAAATTCTTTTATCAAAGATTTCCATGTCTGAAATTAAAGGCTGTTTTTATTGATTTGTTCAAGCTCACAAAGTGCTCATTTTTGTTGATGCAGGTACGACTTTCATAGGCACATACATTTACTGACCATCACATGGCATGATGGGAAATCTTGTACTTTCACATGTGAGACTCTATATTATACACTTATATATGTAATAAATATACCAATTTAATAACTTTGAACAAAATCAGATCACAAATATAAATGCTAGATTTTTCACATGCTCAGCCAATGAAAAGCATGGTCACAACAAAATAATATGCATGAACTTCACTCATCAACATACACAACCATGACCTAGGCTACATAGGCCTATTCAACTAGTTGGACAAAATCCCATGAAAACTACAGTCTCTAGAGTTGTATAAAAATCTCCATATCAAATGCAAGACTTGGGTGATAAATGTAGTCTCTCAACTAGGATGTAGCTCAACAAATCATGGGCAAGACCACATATTTAATACTGAAACTGTCCATGATCAGTATAAGATTACAGTTTAATTTCACAAATAACATAATGCCAATATATGCACAAAAAAAACTTATTTCTGCATTAGATTGACATACCTGACTCATGCTTCCATTCTGACATTCAAAAAACGGGTGTTTTGAGGCATATTTTTGTGCCACATGCTGCTAAACAGAGGGGCTCCCTTGTCTGCACCTAATAACATAGCCTCACACCACAAGAAATTAAATACAGGATATCAACAAAAAAACATAAATTTTGTTGCCAAATATAATACATAGATTGAAGCTTATGAAATGCATAATAAAAGAGAATTAAATCCATTTACTCTACAACGGATAACTATTTTTTTATTACCCAACCAGTATACTGGTTCTCTGACTGTAAAATAATTAGTCATCTAATACAGATCTTGATGATAAAAGCAAATATTCAAAGTTTAGTTGAAACAATATTATAAATATGTTTTTCAGACTAGTAACAAACTCAGCCAATTAGATACAAGATTACATTATTAATAAGCATCTCAATCATTTCTCCAACTTGTCAAAGATCTTGTTGAGATAAGCAAATTCTTCATGTTCTTTGGATTTTGGAGATGGCTACAGTAGGTGTTTTTTAAAATTTCATTTTGGATAAAAACTACATCTAGCCATCACATCTGCATACAGAAACAAAACGTTCACTAAGATATTTATTAAATAGGTGTGGATGGGTGTTTTCTATTGTCCTAGGCTCTCTCTTTACAATCCATACACATTACTGAACATTTTTTACATCTCGTTATGTTGCCACTTCGGTATTGTGCTTTTTCTAATTTTCAATGAAGTTCACCACATCACCTGGATTTATGTATCGATCTCTTGCCTCCACCTTTATTTCTTCCCCCAATGGTTGAAGAAGCAATAAGTCGGAAATGTCAAACTTTGAGAAGTGGTTAGCATTTGTTGCCATTTTTATTTCAACATAGACAAAAGTAGTTCTTTGGATGCTGGCACATAATTACCATATAAGGAAGAGTCAATATTGTTACTTAACAATGTTAAACTAATGGGACTTTTTATTAAGTATATAATAATATAGTGTATTTCAAGTTTGTTCAAATTCAGATTAGAAATATGGTTTTCAGTGAGATAACAAACTCAACCAATTAGATGTAAACTCATCTAATTGATATGCATTTATCTTGTTCCATTATTGAATGCATCTGAGAACTTAATGATGTAAGCAAATATTCCATGTCTGATCAAAACAAAAAAAAAATAAATCAATTAGATATAAGATCACATTATTAATATATGTGAATCTCACTCACTACTGAACTTGTCAAAGGTATTAATGATAAAAGCATATATCCTAACTTAATAAAAAAATTTGATCAGAAATATGGTCTCGAGAGTGGTAACAAGATTAACAAATCATGTAAGATGAACTCGTTCATATGCATGAATTTTGTTCTTTATTAAACTCATCTTGAACTTCAAAGTTATAAAAGCTTATTCCAAGTTAACTGAAATCAGAGCTGAAATATGGCCTCCATAGTGGTAACCAGCAACTGTTGTTGTTGTTGTTGTAGGGTTTATTGTCATTTTTCAGCACAAGATAGGCTAAACATGGCAGCCAGTATTAATGGTGGAGGAAGAACACACAAAAACCCCAGAAAGAACCACTGACCAACACGAAGCTACTGGCAAGCTTTCTCACATACCCACATCAGCCAAACCCATGACTCAAACCCATGCAGCCAGAGGTAAGATGGCAGTGATCCATAACGGTAAGCACTTTAGACCACTCAGCTACTTGGAGGCCATACCAGCAACTGCTATTAAATGGACATGACAGGGTACATGACACAAGAGACATAACAGATGACACAACACATTATGGCCAGGTCGGCTAACAAGAGAACCTCAATTCCATGGGACTGATGCTCTATTAACCTAAACAATTTCCAAGAATTTATGACGATATCATTACCACCTTGTGCCTGCCAAGTGTTGAAATTATCTCTGATATAAACTTCATGCTAATGTGATTTTCCATTTTGGAGGAGAACAATAAGATTTTCAAGATGACTCCTACGATGGCCATATTCATTTGATATCAGCACCATTTCTAATTAGGACCAAGCAGTCATCATAAGATGTTTTGGTGAAAGCACAATATTACTATGTCCAGTCATCTAGGAAATGTTGCAATATGAAGAAAAACCTGTCCATAAAAGTACAGGTCATAAAAGTACATATAAACCCGGCTATAAATGTGCAGATAAACCTGTTTATAAAGGGACAGAATTAACTGTCTAAAAAGATACAGATAAATATGTTCTTAGAGCAACATATAAACCTGTCAATAGAGAAACAGATGAACCTGTCCATAAAAGTACAGATAAACCTGTCTATAAATGTACAGATAAACCTGTTTATAAAGCTACAGATAAACTTGTCTATTAAGGTACAGATAAACCTGTATATAAATTTACAAGTAAATCTGTCTATAAAGGTCCAGATAAACCTGCCTATGAAGGTATAGATAAATCTGTGTAACAGTACAGATAAACCTGCATATAAAGGTACAAATAAACCTGTATATAAAGGTACAGATAAACCTGTCTAGAATGGGACAGATAAACCTGTCTATAAAGGTACAGATAAATATGTCCATAGAGGTACAGATAAACCCGTCTATAAAGGTACAGATATACCTCTCTATAAAGGTACAGATTAAACCTGACTATGAAGGTACAGATTAAACCTGACTATGAAGGTACAGATAAATATGGCTATGAATGTCAGATAAAACTGTTTATAAAGGTACAGATTAACCTGTCAATAAATAAATCTGTCTAGGAAGATACAGATAAACCTGTCTATAAAGGTACAGATAAACCCATCAATAAAGGTACAGATAAACCTGTCTATAAAGGTACAGATAAACATATCTATAAAGGTGCCGATAACCCTGTCCATAAAGGTACAGATAAACCTATATATAAAGGTACATATAATATATCCATAAAGGTATGGATCAATACATTCAATAGGGTATAGATAGACCTGTTCATAAAGGTACAAATAGGTCCATAAAAATACAGATAAACATGTCCATAAAAGTACAGAAAAACCTGTCCTACCAATGATGTGTATATCTACTGCATCTATGTGTCTTGCCTCTGCAGTGATAGATAAATCCACTGGTAAACAAGCACTGCTATCCACAATGGTGGATATCCACCCACCTGTTATGTGCTCTAGACCTCCATGAAGGGTAGATTTGCCCTCTTCATGTTACAAATGATCTAACATGGGACAGTAAAAAGAAAATAAACCAATCACAATAAAGTTTACAAATGATGGTTCTTGCTGTGAAAGACATCATATGCTAAATATGGCTACAAAATATGAGGATTTTCTGGAACTTTGAAACATGTGAAACTTCATACATGTGGTTCTAGACTGCAGAAACACTGGCTATTGGCTTTTGCTAGCAATTCAGAAATATAATTTTCAGCTTTTTCTGAGGAATAGATTGATGATATTGATTTAGGAAGTGTCAGCAGCAACAAAGAATCATTATCTTTCAAATGATGAAAATGGTGAAGTGTGGATAAGATAGCCATATGCTCTGCAAGTCACTGAGTTCACTGCAAGCATTGGTATATTTTCATTTTGGATGAGAGGGAAAAAAAGAGAGTGATTTCTTATCCAAATAATTTCCACTGGTATTAAATAAAAGACTTGTGACTGAAAGTAACAAATATGGAGTAAAGAAAGAGAAGCCCAACAACAGAGGCCGCATGAGGTGTCCATAAAGTGCAAACAGTGAGATGTTTGTCTTTGTGTATGTGACCCAGGTCCAGTGTTATCGACCAATTTTGTTGCTGGTAGATGAAAACCTTCACCATATTACACTTTAGTGAGCTATATTTAGCTCACCTATTGTCCTTTCCAATGTTTATGTTTGCTGTCCTTTGAGTACTGACTAATGTGTATGTGTTTGTTATGTGAGTGACTGAGTGAGCAATTGATCAAAATGCATCAATTCCCCCACCCAAACTAACCAAAGCTTCTCACATTCTTCTTCTCAATTTTGGATAGACATCTTGACTTGTTCCACTCTTACAAAAGAAGAGCACTGGTTTTTCATGCAAATGAAAGCAGGCCATAGCCATAATTTGAATGAATTATAATGCCTGTACACTTCGAGCCTGGCAAGACATTTATATCCTATTACTCTAAGATTTGAAATGCCAGTATAAGGGTTGTATATTTTGTTTGTATGTGTGTGTGTGATTTGGATTTTTAATCTAGCTTCAACAATTTTGCAGTCATATCGCTACGATGTCTGCAGTGTGACAATTTATAGTGATATCTAGCACTGAGGCATCATGCTGCAAAATGATGTCCCACCCAGTCACATTATCCTGACACCAGGCCGACCGCTCCTAGAACTAACCTCTTAATGCCGAGCGCCAAGCAAGCCAGTTGATAGTACCATTTTTGTAAGTCTTGGGTATGACTTGACAGGGATCGATCCTACAACCTCCCGCATTCAAGATGGATGCTCTAACCACTAGGCCACCGGAGCGGTCTATCTTGTTTGTAGTTACTCCTAGACTTGTATATTAAGTGTATAAAAAGTATTAGCTCTATACTGTTTTAGGTTTTTTCTATATCATTCCTATTCTATTAATAAACCCCATGACCAGCAGCAAGTGTTGTAGTTCATCACTTCTCCCTAATTATAACACCAGCTCACATGTACAAAACTGCTTTTACAAATATTACCAACAGCAAATTACTAGTCAAAACAAACTAGAACATCAAGACTAATTAAGACTAATCAAGATTAATTAAGACTAATTAAACATTTGTAAATAATTATGTGTACATATCTGACATCATATAACTGTATAAAATAATGACAAATTATACTGTAATAAATAGTTCATTCCATGTTCAATTCATAGAGTTTTTTCATCAATTCAGAGAGTTTTTTTCATCAATCTTGTGGAAGTCAGCGGGGAAAAAGAATTACAAACAAAAGGTAGTTTTAGCTTTTATATATGTTGAACTTTAGTATATAATTATAAGGAAATAACAGAAAACCAATTGGCCAATATCCCCAAATCAACAATAAAAAATTATTTGCCTGTAGCAGCTTCAGGCTCTGGTAATCATCCCACAAATCAACTGCCGTAGCAACCCCATCACCTAGGCAGAGCACTGAGTCACTACTACAGTTCTTAAAAGTAAAAAGTTTAATGGTACAGTAGCCTTTCTAAGTAGTATCTGCTAAGACAGGTTTCACATTACATGTGAAGGTCAGATAAACAGTGCTAGAGAATGCATCCTGACTTTGAACTTCACATACCTTTGTGCCATCCAGAGGAATCAGATGTCAGGTAGGGATATTGTTGTCGGTTACAGGGAGTATCCTTGAAGTATGTAGCAATTCCTAATTTCTCCAGAAGATAGTCAACAGCTGAATCTTTTAGTCCATCCATCTGACTGGCTCCCTGCTCTGCCAACCAATTCTTCAGGTTAAAGTCTGAAGAGAAAAGGTAATGATAACTGCAATGATGATGGTGGGGTGGTGGTTGTGGTAGTGAAGGTAATGGTGATGATGATAATGATGATGATTATTATGATAAATTGATAACATACCTGGATTAAGGAATGGCATAGCTAGGTCACATACTGACAGTGGGAACTTGGTCTTAGAGAGCAATGGAAACACAAGTGGACAGTAATTCTTGTCAAAGCAAATCTTGACTTCCAGGTCCACCTGAAGCTTGTTTTGGGAAGACAACAATTCCATGCTGTAACTGTAATTCAAAGATGAGATGAAATAATAATAATAATAATAATAATAATATCCTAATTTTAAAACTAATATTCTTTAGTAATAAGATAATGATAATCGTGTTCCATTTCTCTTATCACAGGCAATCTAAAAACATATCTAAAAACATGTAATGCTGATAATGTACAAGTTTTCTTTCTATTTATCTTAGCAGAGAATTCATACAAAAAATTCATAAAATATTTGGACACATTATTTAAACCTTCACTTTTAATGAGCCATTCAGATGCCAAATTATCTCATTGGATGCATTGTTGTCATGGTAATGAAATCTTGCTTGCTAGATCTTGTTGAGTTTTCAGCATCAGAACATCTGGATCATTACAAAGTACTGAGTCATGATCTGGATTTTCTGATGCTAACGAGATTTGATCTACCACTACTATGATATATATATTTTTGTTAAATACCAAGCAATTATCAGATAATTTAATACAATCATCATATTTAACTGAAAAATGAAGGAAACTGCTTAACATTTCACACTATTTAATATGAACTTCATCCTAAAGCCTAAAGCAAATGACATATTGATTGATTGATATATGTATGAATATCACAGTTTATCAATGAAGTGTGTGAAATAAGTGACTCATTTTCAAAACTATGAATGTTAGATGCATGGGGGCAATAGACCTATATATATAATGTGCAGTTATTTTTCAGTTCTCAAACTCAGCATCGCAGAAGATTATAACATCTGAGTAACCCTGAAAGTTTCACTCTGTCAGGCAGGCTAAAAATGGTCTGAGGGGCTCTGATGGGGACTTGGCATCCAAATGACAGCATTATTTTGACAGTTATTTACAAATAGACTGGACAAATTGCTGGAACTTAATAATGTACACAAACTCAATTCACTGAATAAATGCATGCTATGTTCTAAGGTATTATCTCAAAAGATTGCAGAAATATTAATCAGGCAGGAGTGTGATAGACAGATGGATGGACAGCTATACAATATGTTTTAAAATGGGGATAACTCTTAAAATGCTGACCATACAGAATCTATTTTTACAGGACATAATGTAAAGTTAATACACAATAACATACCAAGCTTCTAGACGATATTGCAACAGGGTACATAAAATATGAAACAAAAGTGTGATCGACTGATCAATGGGCAACCCCACCCCAGAATATCCATCGCCCTGCTTTTCTTGGGGGAATGGGGAGGCAAGTAAATTAATAAACAGCAACATGATGCAAGATGGCAGTAAATTTATAGTATGACCAGACAATCCCAACATTTTTCTATTACAATTTATTTGGCTATATTTTAGCGATAAACAATACATCTATTACAATTTTCTCTTCTTAAAACAGCATCTCACAAAATCTTTGAGGGTTTCAATGGCAATAGGCTACCATTTTTGCTGTATTCCAGTTAAAATTAAAATATATGTATGGAACAAGTGGAAGCAGAATGACACTGAGAAAAGATGTAGTCTCACTGCCTTTGTACAACCCTGAAAAGACTATCAAATGCTGTTGTAGTAGCACTAAATTTAGTAATAGACTTTACTTTGCAAATAACAAATGGTAATCTATTTGACTGATATATGACTTGTTTATTACTCAAACATTATCATATGAGCAAAATTATTGTGAAAAGATATTACATTAGGTACCGGTAATCTTGAGCATACAAGAATCACTTATTAGAACCACTTTTATAAGTCTTTGGTATGTCTCAGCCAGGATTCAAACCCGCAACCTCCCACATCTGAGGTGGACGCTCTAACCACTTAGGCCACTGAAGTGGTACAATTTCATCTACAGATATCTCACTAATAGACAATACTATGCCCTTGCAACTGAAATTTGATATTGTTTATTGATTTTTCTTTTTCTACATACCTTACTTTTATTACAGAGTTCAGGCTGAATTCTTGTACTGTACCTGAAATTCATTGATAATATACAGTGTTTCTGAAAACTGCACAAAAAATAAGTTAGGAAGTATACAAGACATTCATCCATTGTATAAAATTCCTAGAGATAATTAGGTAAGTTTTGAAGAACATATTGATCTTTACAACTGACTCATATTAATGACCATGAATCAAAAGTTGAATCTGCAATTATTTCCACCATTAAAGAAATTACTTATAGCAACCTTTATTCAGCTTTGTTACAGTAAAAAAATACGTTCAAAAAATAAACAAGAGACACAATGAAATGATTTGACACACAAAAAAACTCTCCAAAGCAAAGGGACAACTTCACTTCTGAGACAGGTGTCCTTTATTGGTAATTCAAAGAAGTTTCATATATATATGCATCCAAACTTTCTATATGCATCACAGAATGGGATCTAAAATTTCAATATTTAAGTGTTTACAATAGAAATGGCATTAAACCTTTCTATATGCATTACAGAATGGCATCCAAACATTCTATATTTGGCACTGACAACAGAATGGAATCCAAACTTTCTATAATTAGGCATTTACAATAGAATGGCATTAAAGCTTTCTGTTTATGCATTACAAAATGGCATCTAAGTTTAATGTATTTATGCTTTGACAACAGAATGGCATCCAAAGTTTCTATATTTATACATTACAGAATGGCATCGAAGTTTCCTGTATTAACTGATTAATAATAATAATAATAACTTTATTTAGAGAAGGTAACTCAGTTAGGTACAGAAATAATCTACCTTGAAGCCTTCTTGCTGTTATGTACAATATATACAGTACATACAAAAGATGTGATAAATTTGGCTTGTCACAAACAAATTAAGTGGTTCTAAAAATCAAAGTTTCAAGCCTTGCACTTATGCAAAGGCATCTAAATATCATCCTGTATTGAAAAAGTCAACTGTGGAAAAAGATGCCTAAGGACAGAAAAGCAGGTAGTATTTATATTACTAGAACTGTTCAATTGTCTAAAGATTTTTTTTTTCTATTTGAGACACCGACTATGAAAAGAAAAAATGCTCAGAGCCTGCCTTGTGTCACAGGGAATGTTGTTCCATACCACTGAACCAGTATAATGAAAACCTTTTTTAAAAAATTCCTTCTTTGGCCCTGGTATAATGCAATTTTTACTTCTAAAAGACCTAAATATGGAGTACCATCAGCATCTTTTTGGTGAAAGATATTGATTAGGTCGAAAGGAATGGCTTTTCTGGACACTTTATACATAAATTTGACCTTTCTAAGAAATATTCTTTAATGTATTAATATTTTTATATTATTCATTGCATTCTGGAAATTTTCTATACTAGAATCAACTGGCATGCCCTCTTTTGGAGAATTAAAAGTTTTATGTTTGAATTAGAGGTATTACCTGAAATTATATTAAAATAGTCAAGATATGGCTGAATATAGCTTTTAGAAAAGATCACCCTATACTGAAATGGAACACGTTTTGATTTTCCTTAGTTGCAAAATATAAATATTAACCTTTTCTGAAACAATATGTTGAATGTCAATAGACCAAGTTAGATCACTATCTAGCAATACAACAAGACTTTAATATTTATGCATTATAAAATGGCATCCAAATTTTCTGTATTTATGCTTTTACAATAAAACGGCATCCATGTTTCCTGTATTTAGGCATTTACAATAGAATGACATGCAAGCTTCCTGTACTTATTCTTTTTACAACAGAATGGCAACTAAGCTTCTTACATTTATCCTTTTACAACAGAATGGCATCTAAGCTTCTTACATTTATCCTTTTACAATAGAATGGCAACTAAGCTTCTTACATTTATCCTTTTACAACAGAATGGCAACTA
The DNA here is from genome assembly GCA_028554795.2 of Sinohyriopsis cumingii. Classification (NCBI taxonomy): domain Eukaryota; kingdom Metazoa; phylum Mollusca; class Bivalvia; order Unionida; family Unionidae; genus Sinohyriopsis; species Sinohyriopsis cumingii. The sequence continues at coordinate 87,085,259 of CM068838.1, forward strand.
AGCTTCTTACATTTATCCTTTTACAACAGAATGGCAACTAAGCTTCTTACATTTATCCTTTTACAACAGAATGGCAACTAAGCTTCTTACATTTATCCTTTTACAACAGAATGGCAACTAAGCTTCTTACATTTATCCTTTTACAACAGAATGGCATCTAAGCTTCTTACATATATCCTTTTACAACAGAATGGCAACTAAGTTTCTTACATTTATCCTTTTACAACAGAATGGCAACTAAGCTTCTTACATTTATCCTTTTACAACAGAATGGCATCTAAACTTCTTACATTTATCCTTTTACAACAGAATGGCAACTAAGCTTCTTACATTTATCCTTTTACAAAATAATGGCAACTAAGCTTCTTACATTTATCCTTTTACAACATAATGGCAACTAAGCTCACTTGAGGACACACCAAACATTCAGATAAGGATGTCTTTGAAATATGCCACATCAACTTTTCAGTGGTCATATATGTTGTTGAAATAAACTGATAAATAAAAAAGCAGGTCAGGACAAATTCAGTTCTACAATACAAAAACAAGTCAATTTTATCCCTTGTGAGACCCTTTGTCTGTCTGTCTCTGCCTATGTAAATAACTTTATCTCTGGAAGTTAATTCACTTCTGGAAGGAAGTTCAAAAATCTTGGTCCATCAGTGGCCTATTTGACAATTTACAATAACTGTGGCATTTTTTGGACTAAAACTTTATACACACATTGATAACATGAGGGCACATACTGTATGTAATAAATATTGGCTTAAAACACTAGGATCACATTCTGAAGGGCAGGGTGTTTGCATATTTAGACTTTCCTCCATATGTGATCCTTTATTAAACTGACTGAGATGGTGAATGAAGTAGGTGACAAAGGACAGAGAAGAATACCTACCCCATGCGTAATCCAATAATTTCAAAGTGAAGTCGTACTTCTCAATCCCTATACGAAGAATATAGTCACAATAGTTGAAGTAGAAGTAGAGACGGATGGATCGGTGAAGCTGACTGACTTCAATGCAGGTTTCAATTCCAGAACAATTTGCTGGCAGGTAATTCGCAATACGTCCCGTAAGGCTTGGCAAGATCAGACTCAAGTCACAGTCTATAAAATACAAAACAAAAAATTAATGTTTACCTGAAGCTATAAAAAAGCTTTAAAAATATCTTCTTAATTTAGCTGTGATATAAGTGTGTGTGTGGATAGATAGATATCACATCAAAATTATATAAAACCCAAAAAATTATATAAAGCAAAAAAATTACTACATGACATAACCTAAGTACAACTCTCCCTTGATAACTAGTACACCTGATTAACTCGTAAACCCACTTATAATGCATAGTCAGGCCTGGACCATATTTTATAAAACTACAAAATACCCCAAAAATATTAGCCCTATTTCTTGAACTTGAAGAAAATAGCAAACAAAACTGTAAATGAAAAGTGGCGTATCACTCATTTTATTATTGATAACAGTAGATAGGACCTGGAAATTTTAATCAACATCATGAAATGATCAACTTTTAATAAAGTCATATATTTTGTTACACATCCTTTCCAAACAACCTTCTTAGTACACCATAAATAATATAGTCAACAAAATTATGGTCAATGAAAATGTCATGCATGCTGGAGGCATTACTTTAACAAATAAATATGAATTAAAAAATTATCAAGCAAAATTTTTGTTTTAGTTCCATCTTTTAGTTTCATGTAATTGTAATCATCATAAATGCACTGTGCCCTCTTGAATTCAAATGTAAAATGCATCAATCAACCATAGCAGTAAGTGCCAACTGTGTTCTGATATCTGACTTGCAGAAGTATTTGTTGTACGGTTGCACTGGATTAAAACCTGACCTCCTTCATATGATCATGTTAATTTTGCATTTTTTGTATCAAATAAACAAGGTTAAGTAAAAGAAAAGTTAAAAGACACTGGCTTTTTATTGGCTTTTCCCTGTTGTGATAAACAGGCTCCAACAAATGGGTTCTCTTTTCATAGTCATTTCTAGGCAATAAGATATTTACAAATAATGATGTAGATGACAGTAGCCAATCAAGGGTGCTCATGCTTGATGGGTTAGAGCAAGTTTTAGCTGCTGAACCTGGGAGCCAAAACTTACTCTACAGGTACCTTGACCCTTCTGAGCGTGAACAAAAGGCATACTGTTTATGTAAACATAGTAGGAAACAATGTGAAATTAATTAACCCTGTATAAAAGAATCCCACTGTAGTCATTTCTGAGGCTGTTTGAATTAGCACATTTTTATGCAGCACCATATACATTTGGTGAACAAGTGAACACAATATAGCTACAACTTTTCACACAGAAAACCTTTATAAAGTAAAACCTTTAAAGTCAGCAAGAAGAACTTTACCATTTTTCCAGCCATTTGCTGGGTTGCTGTAAGGCCCAGATGAAATTTGACACTGGTGTTCCACTGGCAGAAGGTATGGTTTTAGCCCCAACCTCTCCAACAGTTCCGATATGGCCAGGTCTGTCAACTGACCACCAAAATTGGATACAAAATTTGAATAGGAAAAGTCTGCAACAAGAAAGAGGTCCATAAAAGGTCTATAATTACTGAACAAACTGCACTTGGATCTGTATTATAGAACTAAAGAAACTTTTTGACTTTTTTTCATTTTGAATATACAAAGACACGAATGCTTCCCAATGCTAGCAATTTGGTTCAAATAATGCTTGGTATAATGTTTAATCAATTTTAGACAATGAGACACATTCAGAAACCAAAATCTATGATAACAAATTGCATTACTAATTAAAAAATTACATTACTAATTAAATAACTACACTAACACACAAACAATACAGTGGTCCCCCATTATAACACCACCTATTCTGCAGCAGGAAGTGGCCTTATAATAGGGGTAGTCTTTCTAGAGGGGGATCACACAGATGCAAGTAATAACTACATATAAAGTATGAAAGGCATAACTAACAGGCATTTTATCAGGTTATGAACTTTGTGATAAAACTATTATCAAAGTTATTTTTTTAAATTATGAATAATCAATAACTGAAGTACAAAACCACTTTGTCAGTTAAATCTGGACACAAACATCTGGCTCTAACTATCCCTGTTTGTCTATTCCATTTTCCCACTCACTGCAGACTGCTGTTGAGTATATTTTGATATTTATCTGAATCATTCTCTCATCAAATTTCTCAGTAGTGATCAAAGGACTCTACCTCTTTTCCTTTTGCTGAATTGCTCATACTTTTTATTCTAAACTGATAATGTTGGACGACATTTTGCACTTTTTGCAGCAACTTATTCCTTCACTGGCAATTTGTAATTATCACAAAAGATCCTCAATATTTACAAACAAAGTGAGCCTGTCATGTGATCGACTTTTGTTTTTAGTCCGGTACCCAATTATGTACAGGTACTGTGATAGGTAAGTCACAAGGATAACCTACCATTTTAATATCTGGTGACTCGATGTCATACTGACTTGAGCTGAACAATACCGTGCTACTCAGCAGTTAACTTTTGTCATCTTGATAATTTTCAGTGGTATTAATATCCAGTAATCAATAAAGCGACAAACCTAACATGAAGGAACACACAGCTGTAAGGATATTTGAATCACTTACCTCTTTGTACAGATTAAATTTAACTTGTCAGCATGTTGGAACAAATTTCAATATGTTGAGTTGCGAAATCAAGAAATATTAGTAGAATTTCTATCTGTAAACAACCATTATATCACCATTCATGAGGGTTGAATTTGACAGCTTCATACTAATATGCCAGCCACTGACCATGTTAGAGGGGTGATGTCCCTGGAGGGGTACTGCTAAACAAAAACTCATCCGTGTCATGGGACATGTGATTATGACCATATAATGTGGGTGGCTGCTGGTCAGAGGCATCTTCAAAAGGGAGACCACCATACTCTTGTATGTTTTAAAAGAAGTAACAAAAATAAAACCCTATACTGACCCCACCACCACCAAAGCTATAACAAAATTGAACATTCCAGTGGTATCTTTTGATGGTGGTATTTAATATGTAAGAAAAATTTGTAATTCAGAAAATACACTAAAGTAAACATGATATTTTACAAGCAAATAACTGTTTTAGCTCATTTTGGCAGTTTTCAACAAATATTTTCCCCTGCACATGTGAAACTTTAGATAAATAAATCCATGTCCTCAGACTGCATTGGATGTTTCCATGTTGCCAAAATGAAAGGACTTCCACTATGTAAAGAAATATGATCAAAAGTGGAAATCTCCCATACTTTTAAATGTTTATCCAGGCTGATGCACTTTGAAATAATTTTAAAAAATTATAAAGTATGTACACAATTCTAAAGCATTATTATTTTTGTACAGAAAACTGTACTGAAAAAATTTATGGACCAACAACAGCTAATATAGTTTTCTCTAGGACCCTGAATAGCTTGTACCCCTATCTCCAATTGACTAAAGAAAAGCACGATATTTTTTCTAAAAACCATGCATAAATATCATGTAATATATTTCAAAACACATATGTTCAATTCTTCTTTCCATATCACAAACCAAGCTTGGAACTATTTATGTGTTTTCAATGACATTCACATGTCGATACTATTTGACACACAACATCCAATGTTAACAAATCCCATTTTTGTTTTGAATTCCATTCAGAAAGTAAAGCAAAAATATTATGGCAATGTAAAGAAGGGGATGTGTATATCAATGAAAACAAAAGTCATGACAGAACTCACGTGGTACACTATATTCAATCAGCCTCATTTTTCTGTTGACTAAGAAAAAGACATATAAGTAGTTTTGTGTACATGTGCTACTTACTCTGTAAGGAATTAGTGGCTGACCAGTCACAAAAGTGTTTGGGAACTTTGACATCTTGTAGGAGCTTCAAACTGAGGCCACACTTATCTGTGTCATCACATACCTTGATGCTGACTTCCAAGCTGACCACAAACTTTTTCTGGCTTGACAAGTCTGATATTTTGTAGCTGAAGCAGATGAAATGAAACAGAATGCTCAAAAATTTTCAACATAATCCAGAATACATGTGAGCATCCCTTTTAATTAAATTCATAAGAACTCTGAACTGACTGGTTGGTTGGCTTCTTGCAAAGACAGACTGAAGCAGACAACCTAGTGAACCGGTGACCCTTTGATCTGAACAGACCAGAAACCTAAATTTGATACTAAAACAATTAAAGTGGGTAAATATCACCTACTTCATTATGCAGCAAGTTGTTCTTCTCAAGATATATCACCACCACCACCACCCAAAAAAAGCCAAATTTATAGAAATCAATAAATATGCAAACCTGTGTTGATGCCTATGAGAACAATAAAATTATATGAAAGTGATACCACCATCTTACTTATGCTTCACTGGCAATACCAAACTCTACACAGCGTCTTTGGATCACAGCTTACCTAAACTGGAAAACATCATGCAAAGAAACATTTCCTGGGGAGCCAAACTGATAATCCAGTAAAAGAATTTCTTTTTTCCAGTTTTCCAACTGCAGTGTAAACAGATAATTGCATGCATCTAAAGTCACCATGACATGGAAGGAGCGACCCAGAAATGGGAAGTAGACACAGCAGTCAAATCCAGTGCAAATATCTGGGATATGGCAGGCAACATTGTCAGGTAGTGCAGGTAAATTCAATGGAATGGGACATGCTGAAAAAATAAAATGGTATTATTGGTAAGCCTAAAGTACTGAAACGATCAGTTTAAGTCTCACACCATTAGAGCAATAGGAGAGAATATCAAATCCAAGAAACATATCCATACAATTTATTCAATCCCAACTAAATAAAGCAGAGATTTATTTTTATGTATTCAATCTTTTGCTTGTCTTTCCTTACATATTTTGTGTGAATAAGGCAAGTTTCTACCTGCCCAGACTATATCAGCAAATACATATTTTCAATATTATTCTGAGAAGAAACAAATTTTTTAAGTAAATTATGTTTCTTCAACAATACTTTCCTGATCATAATACACTAATAATGTCTCAGAAATCCATCCCTCCAAAGCTAAATAAAAGATGTTCTGCATGTATTTTGGATTGTGTTAGCAACAAAATGTGTCTTATGTATATCTATACTGTGTGCTTAAATTCTGTCATTGATTGAGGGTTGCGGAATTAATGTATCCCTGACTTTTGTCATGATTCAAAGAAGTAAACAAGATATTTACTTGATTCTGAGTTGAAGACCTGACCTGTTTATGAGTTAGTGGGTTTATTCATAGGAAATCTATTATGTCACAGATCAAGTGATAATAGTATATAAAGTGAATTTAGTAATTATTCATAACTTTTTATGATCAGTCTCTGGAATAATTTGTAGGTATATTCAGATACATTTCTAGAAGAATTATATATTTAAATTATTCATTGGAATTACAAAGTGCTCATTGACTTTATGGACTAAAATACTGCTTTGGGATTATTGAGAACTCATTCAATGACATTCTGGTTATATCACTGTGATACATCAAGACATTCAAGTATATTGGAATTCATTTGGAAAATTCTATAGAAGAAGAGTTTGGAAGATAAGGGGTACAATCTGAGGATTGACTTACAACGGTCTTGAAGCCATATGCACATGGATAGGAATGCCTCCATGTTTGTGAGCCAGAGATTAATGGATGCAACTATGCCATTAGAGAAGTACACAAGTCATACACAAGAATTTACTCCTGGACTTGACTTTTGGCAGGTTTCTTGATGGAGGGGTCAAGACTATGTCCACAACCCAGGAAACACTGTTAAGAACCAGTGACCCATGGGAAGCTACTGGCAATCTTTCTCACATACCCATCTTGTCAAGTTTATAGCTCTGGTGTCCATGTCCATTGTCAGATTTGCTTCGTTACATTCATGAGAATCGGGACAAAAGAAAACTTAAGTAAAAACCCATTCTGACACGACTTTCCATTCAGGAAAAGCAGCAATAACAGGTTTACAAGATGACCACTACAGCAGCCACACTAGATATCTGTTGTTGTTGTTGTTGTGGGGTTTAACGCCATTTTTCAGCACACGTTAGGCTATACATGGCGGCCAGTATTAATGGCGGAGGAAGAATCCGGGAAAACCCCAGAAAGAACCACCGACCCATGAGAAGCTACTGGCAAGCTTTCTCACATACCCACACTGGCCAAATCCAAGACTCGAACCCACACAGACAGAGGTGAGATGGCAGTAATCCATAACAGAGAGCCCCTTTGACCACTTGGCCACTCGGGACCCCACTAGATATCTGTGCAGCACCAATTTCACTTAGTACTAACTAAAGCTGCATGGCAATTCTTCAAGATAAGTAGCAGTAGTCTTGTAGCAGTAACAAAGTTGTGCTAATTGTTCAACAGATGGACCAATGATGAATGACACACAACAGACCACCACATATGTTATTCTGGTATATGACCAACAGTGTTAAAAAGACTGTAAACACCACATCCCTTGCGTATCATTTACATTAATTGCACCTTTTTTGTCAAGGAAATCATTATGAAATAAATCAAATGCCACTCTATTCTACACAACTCCAAATAGGATCTAACACCTAATTTTCATTTCATTCATTCAATCACTAACCCTCTCTCACCCACACACATACAATGGACATGGTATGTGCTTCTAACGAACAGAAAAGACAGATCAAGTGGACAGCTGTGATTCAGATTAACAAAAACAGACTTTCTTAAAACAAAAATTTACTGCTGTTCCATCTCCTGTCATCTGAGGGCTGATATGGACGGCCTGCACGGTTACAGGGTGTGCTCTGTATGTATTGGCTAATACCAAGTTTGTTGAAGAGGAGGTCAACTGTGTAATCTGCTAGTTTATCTGTGACTGAATCACCAACTGCTTGTAGTAATTCATTCAGTTTCAGTCCTGAAATATAGTATGAAATAAGAAAGGTAATTCAATTTTTTATTTAAAGCACTGTCATATGCACATACAGAATTCATCTCCCTCGTATCATTTTAAATAAAATTTCTATACCACAAAAGATGACCTGTTCCATGCAAATACACAAAAGCAATGAGCAAAAATATATGGATGCCAAAACCAAACATTTGCCAGAATATATGTTTTTACTTTGAATAAATGTGAATCATTATCATTCCATCAACTACAAATAAAAGATAACAGTCAACAGGCAGCTGCCATATCTTCCAGTTTGGACAGCCTCAAACAGATTGTCTGTATATGTCAGATCTCTACATACAAATAGTAATGGTTTTCTGTGGCACCACACAATTGCACTGGTTTTGTTTACATTTTGCCATTTATATTCCAGTTGAAATACTATATAACAACTACAAATGGGTACATGGAACATATCCCACCAAAGTGCTTGAAAATTGACATGAATACAAAATCTAACAAGGTATGATGGACAAATGGATGGATGATCCATGAGCCCTGCCAAACATAAAAAGGGCCTTCTTAGGAAGGCAGCCAAAATTATTTGTAAGTTATACCAATTTTCAGCAAGGTGGAATGAAATATTATCTACTAATATTGTCATCTTAGTAACATGTATTTAAAAATTTCAGAAGTGTGTCCAGAGAATGATGTAAACATTATGTTCAAGTAACAGGTCTGTAAAGAAAACTCTGATCATAATGACCCCCAGTATTGCTTCAGAAAGTGCAGATCTCAACCTGATACAATCATTTGTTTTTCTTCAAATGATAATGAACTCATCTCTGTTACTAGAAAATACAAAAATCAACACGTTGCCTTTCCTGCTTTTCCCCTCTATTAACCTGCATATTCCTATCTTTGCTTCTTACCTGATTGTTTCAACTGTTAAGGGGCTTACTGTCCCTTTTGTCTTCAAAGTAGTTTTTTTACGGATGTCATTTCATGAAAATGCTACAAGCAACAGCTTTATCATACATTCTGCAAGAAAACTATGGATACTCCTGTAAATCTGACTGCTTTTCAGTCCAACTCTGCTAAATCTAATATGAAACCAGAATATATATCAAACATGCACCAGCCAATATCTGGACTTGACTGCAATCATCATAATTTTGCAGTTATTACTGCACAAGTCCATAATTTAAGGGTCATTTCAGTAACACTTACAAATTTTAAGGGTTGACAGGCTTGTACATGAGTAACACTATACACCCCTTGAGTGTGCATTGGGGGGGTGTAACACATGCACAGTTCTTAGAACATATGATAATAATAACTTTATTTAAAGAACGTAACTCAATTAATTACAGAACTAATCTACCTTGAGGCCTTCTGGCTGTTATGTACAATATATATGCACTATATATAACATGATGCGAAAAATCAGGCTTGACATTAAATCAAAATATCAAGCATGGAACGGGCATCTGTGAACACATAAACATATATAAAATATAAAATGTCATCCTGCATTGAAACATTTAAACGTGAAAATGATGCAACAGTAAAGAAAAGCAGGCAATATTTGTATTACTAGAACTGTTCAATTGTCGTGAGATTTCATCCATTTGAGACAACGATAATGAAAAGAAGAAACACTAGGAGCCTGCCTTGTGTCACTGGGAATACTGTTCCATACCAGTATACCAGTATGATGAAAACTTCTTTTAAACAATTCCTTCTTTGGCCTTGGTATAATGTAATTGTTACTTATGGACCTTAAATTTGGAGTACCATCAGCATCTCTTTGACGAAAGATATTGCTTAGATATATAGGAATGACTTTTCTGGATACTTTATACATCAGTTTGGCCTGTTTAAGAAATATTCTTTTATATATTGTTAAAATCTTTATATTATTCATTACATCCTGGAAACTGTCAATATACTGATCTAGAATTAAATGGCATGTCCTCTTTTGGAGTCTTAAAAGTTAAAAATTTATTATGCATGTGCATTTCCCCAAAACGTGAAAGATTTTCCCAGGCGGTAAATCATCAAAGAGTTTCTTCATTAAGTTCAAATCAAAATACATCTGTCTCACAGGATGGAAGTCAAAACACTCAACAAGGATGTGTTCTACTGTCATTGGACACTGGATTGGTATGTACTCTGGTATTGATTCACCCTTCAGGAGGCATGATGAAAAAACAACAAAGCAAATCTTGTGCATTAAAAATACTTTCCCTGTTCTACTTTCATGTAATGAAAACATTTCCCTAAGTGCTATTAACTGATGGTAAGTTATTATTTTCATCATAGGTGAAATCTGAATACCTGGGAATTTATCACTGCAGAGAGGTTTTGGCAATTGAAGGTTCTTCAAAGCATTTAATTCAAATAAATATGGCTCTTCCTCAATGCGAATACTGAGGTCCATGTTCAAGACAAATAGCTTGTCAGCTTTCAAGTCACTGATGGAGTAACTACAATTAAATGAGAAATGTGTTTATTATTAAAATACATTATACATTACAAGCATAGAAATAATGTACATTTCCTAATAGTTTGGGAAGGACTCTAGGTTCAGTAAAAAACAAGGGTAAATGAGGGCTGATGTTCCAAATCTAACTGTATAAATACTTCTCTAGTGCATCTGAAATTACACGACTTAATGAATTAAAACCATAATGTTAAGATGTTTCTATGTCCCTCAGTCTATGAGGTAGTAGCCACTAGAACCTATGAGGTAGTAGCCACTAGAACCTATGACAAATGAACAATTTTCCTTGACATTTAATTATGATATGTTTTTCACAATATAATCACATGCACATCAAACCTAAATAAAAGCTTATTCCACAAAGAGAAGGAATCGACAAGATCAACAAACTTTAGTCTTGGATAATAAATTTTATGCTCTTTGCCAGAACAATTTTTCTTATTTTACAGTTTCATTCAGTTCAAATTTTCCAAATATTTGACTAATACCATATATACTTTCCTACAAGTCAACGTTATTTTACTGAAAATTTGATTTGTGCACAAAAGTTGTTGTCTTACAAGCATGCCATATTATATATATACATATATAAATCTAGGGGTATTAGCAGACAATCAGATGTTTGCAGTCAACAAAAATATTGTAAATTAACATTTATTTGTTTTCATGCCACTATTCTCATTCACAAATGCACCGTGTTTATCCGATTTATGATGGTATTCATTACAGAAGACTTGTATCTATAGTTATTTGGATTTTAATAATTTAATAATCAAATTCATCATCATCAAACCCTTAACCCAACAGATCATTGTGGCACCACAGTTGAATTTACAACCAATTCTCTCCAGTTTTCCCTGTTCTCTACCGCCCTTTAGGAATCTCCAAATCCCATGCCTATCACTCCTTAATGTTGTCTTCCCACCTCTTTTTCTGTCTGCCTCTTCTGCACCCTTGCCCTCTCCCTTGAAAGGTTGTTTTTGCCAGTCCACATGATCTTGAGACATTACCGTACCACTTCAGTTAATGCTTTTTTACAGTGGTCAACAGGTCTTCATAGGATCCAATGGCTCACTGGATCCTGTTGTGGACTCTTCATTGGTTACATGGTCAATGTTTGAAATGCCCAAGACCTTGTGGTAGCATCTCATTTCAAAGGTTTGAATCCTTTTTTGTATAGATCTGATTTGAGCATCCATGTTTCACAAGCATACAGAAAAATGGATATGACAATCAAGTGCATCAGCATGATTTTGGAACCAAAAGCAATGTTGGTATCTTTCCATATTGGTCTCAACCTTGTTATTGCTGCTGTTGTCTTTGCAATCCGGCAAAGTAGTTCTGGTTTGGAGCCCTCATCTGTGATAACTAATCCCAAGTACTTGAAACTTGTGACTCTTCCCAGCTTCTTTCCACTGACCTTTTTTCTGCACTGATGCCATTAGTGATGTTTGTCATCAGTTTGGTTTTTTCGACACTAATTTCAATGTCCTCAACCAATTCAACCAGTTCTTTTTCCTCTCCTGCTAAACCATCAATATCATCTGCAAAGCGAAGGTGATTGTTCTTCCTCTGATGCTGACAGTGCCCTTGTGGTCATGTCAGGCATCCTCCATGATACTTTCCAAGCAAATGTTGAAGAGAGTAGGTGACAGTATACATCCCTGTCTGACTCCAACTGTTGTTTGAAACCAATCTCCTCTGCTGTCATTGATGAGGACAGCACTGGTGGCTTTGTCATAAACTTGCTCAAAAACCTGCATCAGGTTTGAGCTGATGTTGTACTTCCTCATAGTTGCCCATAACGCCGCATGCCATTCCCTATCAAACGCCTTTTTGAAATCTATAAAGATGTGGTATAGTTTCCGCTGATGCTGAAGGTATTTCTCGTAAAGGAGTCTGAGACTGAAGATTTGTTCTGTGGTGCTCCTTTCTGCTCGGAAGCCTGCCTGCTCTTCAGCAATAATTTTCTCTGCTTGAGGCTTTAGTCTATTCAGAATTATCTTCAGCATGACTTTGCTCAGGTGACTGATCAGACTGATGGTTCTGTAGTTTTGGCATAGCTGTAGGTTTCCTATCTTGGGGAGCAAAATGACCAAGGATTGAGTCCATGTGGTGGGCCATTCTCCTGTCTGCCATATCTTGTTCCAGATTGTTGTCAGGATTGTGACTATCTCTTCTCCTCCTGCTTGAATGAGCTCTGCTGGTATGTTGTCAACACCAGCTCACTTTCATTTCTTTAGTGACCTAAATGCAATTTATACTTCATGAAGAATGGGGTTATCATCAGTTTCTTCTGCCTGAGGGCACTTTAGTACTGCTGGATTTCCTTGGTTCTTATGATTGTGTGATTCTGAGCAGTATTCTGTCCATCGCTTGAGGATCTCTTGATCTTCTGTGAGGCATTTTCCTGGGCAGTGGTACAAGTCCACTGGATCTGTATGGGATGGAATAACACACTCCCGCCCCTACGAATCTCCCAACTATGGGTAAAAAAAATGTGATCATAGCACAGCATCACTGGGCGGAAGTCTTCCTCGATGAAGTCAATTTCCAGGGCAGAATGGCTCCAAGATGAGCTCAACTACCATGTGCCAGGGCCAGGGCGTGTCACACTATATCAGTGGATTTCGGCTGTGGTCATCCAGTCTGGAGAGGGATGGACTCCGTCAGGCTGTATCTTGACCTTGGCACACCACATAAAGACAATTAACAAATCTTCCATACCGGCAGAGGGAAAGTTAAATGAACTTACACACAAGTTGGAGAGGTACAACTGGAACATTATTGGTCTCTGCGAAGTGCGCTGGAAAAAAATTAGCAAATAACAACAGATGAAGGGCATAAGCTCTACTTCAGCAGAAGAGGGGACAAACACAATCATCGAGTTAGATTTCTTGTCCACAAGGGCAATGTGAACAGTATTACGGGTTGCTGCCCAGTCTCAAGCAGGCTCAATACCATCCGTCTGAGGTTGACACCCTTCAACATCACAATAATCCAGGCCTATGCACCCACATATAACTATGATGACAATGAACTAGAGAAATTTTACAACCAACTGCAAGATGTCACTGTCAACTCACCCAAGGACATTCTGTTTGTACAAGGACACTGGAATGCAAAGGTGGGAGTTGACTAAAAGACAAACTGGCAAAGCATATGTGGACCCTTCTGCAATGCAGAAACAAATGAAAGAGTACTCTGGCTCTTGGCGTTTGCTGCCTACAACAATCTTGTACTAGCCAACACATTCAGCCCCCACTAAGTATCTAGAAGATGGACCTGGCACAGTCCAGATGGACAACATCACAACCAGATTGACTACATCTTGGTGGAAAAACAATTCTGCACAGGACTGAATATCGACATAACACAAAGTTTCCAGGAGCAGATATTGGAAGTGACTGTTTTATTAATGACAATGTTTTGCCTCCACCTGAAAATGATCAAAAAGCCTAACCAACCAAAAATCAGATTTGACCTTGAAAAATTGAAAGATCCAAAAGTCGCAGAAGCCTTCCAAGCAATGATAGATGGTAAATTTGCACCTTTGACAACCCTGGACAGCAAAGACACTGACCTCGAGTGCTTAACAACCACATTCAACACACCTGTGACTACCATAGCTAGCAAGATCATTGGCAAATATCGTCCAACAAAGAAACCTTGGGTCACAACAGATGTCCTGGAACAATGCGACAAATAAAAAGAACTGAAAAATGGAAAAAGATATCATGAAGGAGCTAGGAAATACAGAGAGATAAACAACATAATCAGGAAAAGCATGAAAAAGTCAAAGGAATCCAGGACAGAAAGACAATGCTGCAAAATCAAAGACAGCCTGAGTAGAAATGATAGCAAAATGGCAAATCAACTGGTAAAAGATCTCACAACCCATAAACCAGAGAAAAGCTGTGACCACTATCCCAAACAAATCAAGAAATTTAACAATATTACAGGTAAATTAAGTAATACTGACCACAAACTGAAGTGTCTGTCAATGCTGTTTGCCATAGGAGTTACGAGCAAGTATCTTGATTCCATTTTTGTCCTAACAATGTATTTTTATTAATATTTGTATTTTGCTGTATAAACACCATGTTTGATTCAAAAATAGGTTTTGTTTAATTTGAATTTTCCTTTTCCAGAAGTTAGATTTAATTCCGAAGTGATATTTTCTAAGTTTTATGTCAGACAACATGGCCCTGATAAGCCTGTAGCTTGTAAAGGCAGCACTCAGTTCGTTCTCAAGCTGACAATCCTTTTGATCAAGCCATGAATTTAATAAATGCACTTGTTCAGTGCCAAACAGAATTCTAAAACTTCTACTGCATGTTTGACCTTAATCCCTTAGCTTGGTAAGGCAGCACTCTCTTTGCTTTCGCACATGACAACCCTTTGATTAAGCCACGAGTTTCGTACTTGCTCAATACCAAGTAATACAAGGTGGTTATTTTAACACCTGGAGATCTGGCTGCACAACTGACATGTGTACAGTTGCAACCTTTAATAGATTACACAGACTAAATGATCAATACCTTTATCATTGCCAAAGCTCATCTCTACATAAGGACCAACATAAGACAGTGACATTAAGGAAACAGAGCTGGATGATAGTTACAATAACTAGATTACAATTTACAATGATTGACAATGATGGAGGATTTCAGAACTTTATCAGTCAGGATGAATTCTTGAAGTTTGTACCAGATGACAATAGTGACATTTATAGGATACTGTGAATAAAAAACTCTGATTAATTCTAAGATGTTGAATTATACGATCTTATGAATCAGATCATTCGGAACCATTATTTTTATACTGATGTGTGACCTAAAATTTAATTCATGGATTTGTCATATAAATGGACTTAAAGTCAAGCATTATGGATTTTAATGGGTTTAATTAGGACAATTTATAAGATGTCAATTTATTTTTGACATATTTCATTCAATAATATAATTGTATTTTAAACTTGTTTTGTTTTTATTTTCACTATCTATCCAGTTTGGCTTGTTTATTTCTGCAAAGTGCTGCTCTGATTCACTGATGACAAGTCACCACTTCACATGGAACTGACTTGCAAAATACACCCCATCTTGTATAAAGGTCAAAGACAAAATAGCTTTATGTAGCCCTTTATGTGACTTTATGTAGCCCTAAAAATGTGGGGGGTAGACTTGTAGGCGAGTAATTACAGTACTCCAATATATCATAATGAAACGAAATGACATATTAGGAAGATCACCATGAACAGCACATATATGACTGTCACGTGTTTAATATTCCTCTGTGCATACACCAACTGGGTATAGATGACGCTGGTGATAACTTACACACAGGTCTCAATGACCACAACCTTTGGCCAATGTAAATTTTTCTGAAATAAACTGGATGTGCAGAAACCATTATTTTTTTTTTTTTTATTTCACGAAGATGCACATTCATTTTTAAAGTATTTTTTAAAAAGATGAATTAAAAAATTTAATTTTTTTGTGCGAAGGCCAGTTTTGCATTTTCCCATAGGATACTCCTATTTACAAGTTTGGCTGCATCTATAAATGTTTTTAGGCTTGGTCAATTTTAGTTTGAAGTTAAATTGCTCAAGGCAGCTGATTAGGTATTTGTACCTATTCATAATTATATTAATGTAATGTAGGTCATCCAACCAGTTTTAATCAATTACAACATATAGTTTCTGCTACACTCATCTTAAGTCATTATGCATGATGAAATGACCCAAACAGACACATAAATCTTACACACCCAGCTCCACATCAGTTATATCTGAATTCACTTTTCTACAGCCATTCATGCAGTGGTTAATAAATTTTTCCATAAAACTGAAGAAAAAAGTAGACACAGTAGAGCCATTTTGGAAAAAGTTGGGAGGTGAAAAGTTGATTCATTTCAGAGTTACTTCCCATGGTCTATGCTATAAAGTCAAATCAGGTGAATTTTCATCATCTTTCCATTAGGTAGAAGAGTTTATTTGGTATCAATAATATCAGCGAATATGTTCAATGGAGAAAACTTTTCTTCTTCTGTTGCAGTGCCCATGGCCATTCAACCCAGAAATCCACAGCCTTCTTCCTTTCCCAAAGTTCAAGCTGTCCACGAAGTTTAACAGCATTATATAATGGAGAATGGCATTATATAATGGAGAACTGAAGTCACTATGTGGAAGCCAGTTTTCGTCTTCAGTCATGATGACCTTATCTTCTGACCCCAAATATGACTCCTCATCAAAAGTGCAAGCTATCCACAAAGTCTGGTAACTGAAGACAACTGAAATTTCTAGTTATTGTGCAGAAACTTAATTGGTAATAGACAGACTGGTTTAATGCACTCGGCCTTATGATGGGAATACAAAAATTAATTTTCAAAAAGCTCCTGCTTATTCAATTTTTAACAAGCAGTAGTTTACACTGATTTTATAAAAGTGTTGTATTGATGGACTAACACAGATTAACGAATAATATGTGCTTTACAGGTATCTATAAAACAGAAGAAACAAGTAACCTTACACAATGTTCGCTATCCCATTTAAACTATATTCATGCTTTATCCCAAATTCGTAGTTCAGCAGCTGGTAGTTGTGATGGAAGTTTTCAATGCTTATGTCCAGGAAATAATTGCATGCATCAAGCACGATACTAAACAAGAAGGATCGCAGATACTGGTCCATGAAAGTGATTTTAACACAACACTGGACTGACGTGCAGGAATCCCCTAGTGTGCATGTCACACTTTCTGGTAAGGTGGGCAGGATCATTGGCAGTGTTCTTTTACACACTGAAATGAAAAGTAACGTATTTACAGCACTGTGTGATACATTACACACTGAAATGAAAAGTAATGTAATTACGGCACTGTGTAATAAATTACACACTTAAATGAAAAGTAAAGTATTTACAGCACTGTGTGATACATTACACACTGAAATGAAAAGTAAAGTATTTACAGCACTGTGTGATACATTACACACTGAAATGAAAAGTAAAGTATTTACAGCACTGTGATCCATTACACACTGAAATGAAAAGTATTTACAGCACTGTGTTTTACATGACACTGAAACAAGCATGGTTTACAATAAGAAGACAAACTGAACTGATGAAAAAATGTGAGGAGAAGGATGGCAGATAAGGTTTGTAAGAATATTTAATGACTGCCTACTGACCTAATTTTCATCTAAGAATAATGAAACCTTGAATTATGATAATCAGTAACAGTAATCATGTCAAATGATTTTTAAGGAATCACAATCAAAACATTTTTAACACAACTAATTGTAATGAATTAAATGTAGTAAAAGATAAGGACTGTTCCAATACAACATGTATCTCCCTTGGGATAGCTCTTTTAATTAAAAAAATTCTACAGGAGGCTGTGTTGTTATTCTCACAGTGAAGGGTTGGTTGGGAAGGTCACTTCTGGTGAAGATTGTGTTCACAAAATCTGAAATCACAAGTGAGGTTGGCAGAAAGAAAAAAAAAAGATTTAAAAACGCATCTAACCCTCTCTTAGTTGTCCAACTCATAACAAATCAATGTCAAGGAGCTAGAGATGCTGCCAGACATGCAAGTGTGCATATTTGTATGAATTCAAGCACTTGGAAAGTAGTAATATTTGAGAACTCTAGTAAATTATTTCAAAGTCGCATGTAAAAAAATGTACTAAAGTTTCATTTAATTCTTAACCCTTAAAGTACTCATCACAACATACATCATGTTGCCTGTAGAGGTCCTGTGGCACTTGCTTTTTGGGGAGGCAACTGTTTACACATCTGGATAATTTGGCTTGACATTAATGTTAAACTAAATCTGAGTGGTACATTCAGCGCTGAAGCAACCATTCTGTCAGTTTTTAACTTATATTCATCAAGAAGTTTTACAAATGCACATTTAAAATATGGACTACCCAGAAAACCCCAAACAACTGGCTCCACACATGGTGATAATGATTTTATTCAGCAACAGACTGGTCCACTACTTAACTATATTATCAATATAATGGATCCGTGAGGCAATGTTTCAAATTTTAAAAAATCTGTCTTCTTGGAAATGTGTCATGTAGAGTTGCTACAAATAGAAAATAAGTAAAGTACATGTAGATCTCAGATGGAAAAATGTACTCTTATAGTATTCTTACTCAGCAGCCTGCCTTTATAGAATATTTTCAAATTTATGTTATATGTGGGATTATACAGATGATTATAAAAATGACAAAGAAAACTTCTTATTCCTTCATTTCTATTTTTTAATGTACCAGAATAGGACTATCCATATAAAGGTGGGCTTAAGTTCTAATTAGGTAGAAAAAAAGTGTAATGATTATGTCAAAGCATATAATGGTTGGCATATATTCCAAAATACATCCAGAAATTTAGGTTTGCAATTTTGGAATTCAGTCTTTAAGTTCCATTTCAAAACGGTGTAGACATTCTCAGGTTGACAAACTACCAGCATAGTAATCGGATAAGAATGCTACAAATTCAGATACAAAATTTGTTTTTTACACTTGCATGCATGTTGATTTGTTTTTCTAAAACAAAACAAACAGTATGGGAGGATAGAATCTGCACCAGAACAGACTGGAATGGAGATAATCACATTGAAATATACTTAGAATTTTGCAAATGCCGATGTCTATTTACCATATACAGAAGCTGTGAATATTTTTACTAAAATTTATTCAATACTACTAGGTACTAACCCATAACAACATTGAGCTAATGGGACTGTTTCTTTAGTATATGATAATTTCAATGATGAGCATAAGCCTGCCTCTTCTTTAATGCACTCAACATTGTTTTCTCTGCGTCAATAAGAAATAACTGAGAAGGACAATAAAGTGCATGCAGTTAACTAAAAATATGTGAATTAAGCTACTTAATTGATGGATTAAATTGATTTTAACCATCCATTCAGGTAATTACATCTGTTTCAATCAGTTACAGTGGTTCTATCCACTGAAATGGAATAGTTGGAGGAAAAAAAAATCTCAGATTTTGTTATAAGAAAATCCACTAGCTTACTCATGCTTCCACCTAATAGGCTTCAAATGATTCTAGTAGCTACTCAATTCAAATGCTTCACTGAAAAACATGGATTCATTTTCAGATTTTGGTTGTTAAAAAATATTTATCAGATTATGCACATCTCCAGATATCAATAAGCTACATAGGTCTAGTCAGTATGATAGATATTGTTAGAAAAAATTTAAATTTGTGAGGTGTGTGGTGCAAGTTTGATGGCATGTGGTGCATGTTTGATGGCTTGTGGTGCAAGTTTATTCAAGGCTTCTCCAGCTACTTTGCTCACCCCAGAAACAGACACAAGCTACAAACTAATTCCATTTGCAGCCAGATGATGATAAATAAATGTCAGAAATACACATAATTGATGGTATTCATAGATTTAAAGACAATTACTAAGGTCAAAGTTGATACACTCATACTGCAGTGGCAAAAATGATGAACTAGTACCTCTGTAGATGGTTTTGCTGTTGATTAATTGGTTGATATGGGGTTTAATGCCACTTTCAGCACATAATACGCTGTCAGTATATTTAGTGGAGCAAGAACCACTGATGCACCGGAAGCTACTGGCAAGCTTTCTCACATACCCATGTTGGCCATGCCTAGACTCACACAGACAGTGGTGAGATGGTAATTGATCAACACAAGACTAGAATGAAAGTCTGGAAGAAGGAAATTGAACCTGTGACTCTCAGATTCAATGTCCAGCATGCTACTGCTAGGCCATCAGTGATGATGATGCTGCTTTTGACAACGGACATTTAACTGCAATGACATTGATTGTATGAGTACACTGAGGTCAAAACAATTATTCCTCGACTTTCCAGTGAGGGGTAGTTGGGATGAAAATCCAGTTACTGATTTTGGTCTTATGATTGTAGAAAGCTGATCAGAAATAATGATGATGATGACAATCTGACAATCAGCTGGGACAATTGATGTAACAATGTTTGACAGCCTACATTTCTTTTTTTATTTTATATTACTCATGCAACAAGGCATAAAAAGACATGTCATTCACTACAAATATATTTTTCGAAGAAGTTAATTTACAGTGTAAAAGGAGGCAGAATAAATGTGATAAATTCCACGGTTATTACTTTTTTCATTTTTCTCTGACAAATCAACTAATATGTATTTAGAAATACATTTAATGAACAAAAGCACATGAAAAAATCACAGCATCTGCCATTACATTTAAACAATAGGAGATTTCACTATCATGCAAATCAAAAGCAACAAGAGCAAAGAAACTTTTAGCAAAGACAGGCAATCACTAAAATAAAGATACATACATAGTCATAATGAATGACAGTTTAGTAAGGATACAAGTTCATAATTTTCAGTATTACAATAGAAATCCCTATTGTAAAATTCATATTCATGAACATTAAATTAGTAAATTAAGGGAATGAACCATGACATCTACAAATAATAAGCTACCAAGAAAAAGTTTATATCAGAAACATACATGGCTGAAAAGACAAACAAACAAAAGAACAAAAGATGATTGATTATAAAGAATTAATAAAAATATTTAGTGTCTTCTGTGACATAATAATTCATGATAATTTACATCCGGTCAGCTGTCAATGAAATCACTTATGACCCCAACTCAAAATACAAATCACTTCTACTGCCCACTAACCCTTCACCAGAAATGATGTAAAATAGCATGGTTCTGTATGGGGAGAATGTTTTTCAATTATAACACAGAGGAACATAATTTTTTTACAAATTGCTTCTGTTATGTACTGACTGAACTGAAGTGCCTTCCCCTAAGGGGGGGTAAATGTTTTACCTGTAATAAAGAGCAGATTCCAACTGCTTTATTGATTACTATTTTAGGAAAATATAATCCACTACTTTGTAGTTTTAAAATACTTCACAACTGAACTATGTAAAACATGTAGATAAATTTGGGGTGGTGGGGTGTTCAAATTCGAAGCAACATTACAACCATTTTTGTTCTTAAAATGTAAAAAACCACCAGTTAAGACGATGACATTTTTTAAAAAGCACATACACAGAAATTAATTTGACAATAAAATAATCAAAAACCCGATTACATTATAAACATATTGTAATTCAAATCAATAACTTTACCAAAACGTCAGTAACTGAAATTGCAATCTGAATTTTCCACAGTATTTTTAATTTATGTGAGTTAGGTCTGGTGCTGTGTGTGCTAGACTCTGGTAGATAAGATCATGGGTTTGATATTGGCGGACACTATTTTACTCCATTCCAGTTATATAATATGCTATAGCTAACTATTTCTTTGACTACAACTACTACTATTTCTCCTCATGTAAAAAATAGTATCAACAGAAGCTGACAGAAGAAAATTATTCAGGTCCTGACAGAAATTACCTTATGATAGAAATTAACTTAAATGCAAAATATTCACATGGAAACCAACCGAAGCAATGACAACATCAACAACAAAAAGAGGAAAAATACTCCACTATATGTTCTTCTAATTATTGTTTAATATTTTACAAATTTACTTTATACATTCTCTTTTTTTTTTAGGGTCAAGGAATTAAATCATAAATGCATGTGAATTTCTATGTATTATATTTGGAAGGCTGAAACGTTTAAAAATTGGGAGCATTTATTAGCATGTCCAAAATATTTGACTGTTAAATATTGTAATTACCTTTGTCTCACTATTTCCAAATATAACTGAGAAAATTTCAATAAAAAATTACACTTACAATTAACCCACTTTCCTGTCTGGGATGCTTGACACTCCTCTTGGAGAAGGTATTTGGAAATTCCAAGTCTTTCCCATGTTGTGGCTATCAGGAAATTATTCAACTGTCCTCCAGCTTCAGTAATCATTTCGCTCAATATCGTACCCATATCTGACAACAAAAAGATTCCATACAAGTCTTCATATTTTAATGTTAAATTTTAAAATCTTTATTGGGTTATTTCACTTTGCTGACCTGCAATATGATCTACCCTTCTGTTTCCTTCATGCCCCTCTTGTTCATTATTTCAATGGGACACAATCTGCCAAAAAGGGCACACCCAAAACTTTGACAGAAGATGACCCGTCACAATTCATGAGTGAAGTAACTCAAACGTTCCTGCGAGGCAAAAAGGATTTGTTTTTGGTCTAATATGGTATGTATGCAATAATTTTAAGTCTAATATGGTATGTATGCAGTAATTTTAAGTCTAATATGGTATGCATGCAGTAATTTTAAGTCTAATATGGTATGCATGCAGTAATTTGAAGTCTAATATGGTATGTATGCAGTAATTTTAAGTCTAATATGGTATGTATGCAGTAATTTTAAGTCTAATATGGTATACATGCAGTAATTTTAAGTCTAATAATGGTACGCATGCAGTAATTTGAAGTCTAATATGGTATGTATGCAGTAATTTGAAGTCTAATATGGTATGTATGCAGTAATTTTAAGTCTAATATGGTATGTATGCAGTAATTTTAAGTATAATATGGTATACATGCAGTAATTTTAAGTCTAATAATGGTACGCATGCAGTAATTTGAAGTCTAATATGGCATGTATGCAGTAATTTGAAGTCTAATATGGTATGTATGCAGTAATTTTAAGTCTAATATGGTATGTATGCAGTAATTTGAAGTCTAATATGGTATGTATGCAGTAATTTGAAGTCTAATATGGTATGTATGCAGTAATTTTAAGTCTAATATGGTATACATGCAGTAATTTTAAGTCTAATATGGTATGCATGCAGTAATTTTAAGTCTAATATGGAATTTATGTAGTAATTTCAAGTCTAATATGGTATGTATGCAGTAATTTCAAGTCTAATATGGTATGTATGCAGTAATTTTAAGTCTAATATGGTATGTATGCAGTAATTTTAAGTCTAATATGGTATACATGCAGTAATTTTAAGTCTAATATGGTATGCATACAGTAATTTTAAGTCTAATATGGAATTTATGCAGTAATTTCAAGTCTAATATGGTATCTATGCAGTAATTTTATGTCTAATATGGAATGCATGCAGTAATTTTAAGTCTAATATGGTATGTATGCAGTAATTGTAAGTCTAATATGGTATGTATGCAGTTGTTGTTATTGTTGTTGTTATGGGGTTTAACGCCATTTTTCAGCACGTGTACATAGGCTATACATGGCGGGCGGTATTAATGGTGGAGGAAGAACAGGAAAAACCCCGGAAAGAACCACCGACCCACAAGAAGCTACCGGCAAGCTTTCTTACATATCCGCAATGGCCGAGCCCAAGACTTGAACCCACGCAGACAGAGGTGAGATGGCAGTGATCCGTAATGGACAGCGCTTTAGACCACTCGGCGACTCGGGGCCCCAGGTATGTATGCAGTAATTTTAAGTCTAATATGATATGTATGCAGCAATTTTAAGACACCTCAGCACAACAGTGCTGAATGATGCAAAGATAAACTTCAAAAAATTTAAAAATGAAGAATTGTACCAATGTTAGGAATATAAACCCTTCCAAACTGCAAAAAATCTGAGTCTGTACTAGGAATGAAACTACATCAATAAAATATTGTCTCTATTATTTATCAGTTATAAATAAGATAAGGTCTCAAAAGATTCTTCACTACAATTTTCCTTTTCATTATCAACCAACCATGGCCAGCCAAACCCTTATACATGTACATTCTATTCTATCTTCACTCATTTTTAGACTTCTTTGCATTCTTCCACATAAATAGCATGTGTAGCCCTGCAATCTTCCCATAACCTATTTATAACTTCAATACAAAGATGTTTATAGCATGTGATTTTGCATACGCACCTACTAACTTGCCTTGTATGTTTATGTCTAAAGCACAAGACAAACAGGTCTTGAAGGTAGTCTATTTGATGGGCTGGCACTAAATTTCCATGGTCAAAGGTCCATAAGCATGATAATCCAGAATAGGATTCCTTTTATGACAATTTTCACTAATTACTCGCCATGAAATCATTCTAAAAACTGCTAATGATGTCATGACATCGTCACTATTAGTCACAATTTTATTTGAAAACATAAAATAAGAGTAACATTTGCTGAGAAATACTCTACAGCTGTTTTTTCAAATTACATTTATTGATGTAATGGCTCTAATTGCATTTTTATGTAAATTCAATTATATCTATTGAATTTTATGTATTTCCATTTTACTAAAGCATGTTTTTAATACGACAACAAAACAATTATGAAAGCAATTGTTCTCAAAATTTAAACACAATCAAAAATGGAAATCCTGACTTTCGGTAAATGCATTACAAATGAAAGAAAATGAAAAGAAATGATGCATGGAAGAGATTAAGCATGGACAGAATGCATTTCTGAAACCATACACAAACAATGGTGAGATGATATCCGAAATGTATAAGTAAATGGAATGCAAATGAAACGAAAATAAAAATGAAATGGGAACAAAATGTTGAATTGGTAAAATTACCATGGGTCTGTAGATTGAATATGTTTCTGATATATATATTTTTACTCGTTTTGCACCAGCTTGTCAAAATGGTACAAGTACGACAATCCTGCACGTTAAAACTGCCTGTACTGATTCAAATTTCTGTAATATATTACTCTACCTGGGTTTAACTTGAACACATCTCCCCATTCACATGGAGACTTTGGCAACTTGATGTTTTTCAAGACAGGGACAGACATATCACAGAAATCTGTCTCCAAACACAGACTGAGAGTCAGGCTAAACAGGAAATATCTGTCGATGTCCTCTATCTTGTAACTGAAAAAAAAAAGACATGAATCAGTTAAATCTGATCAGTGGGTTCAGCATACAGAATAATGTAGCCGATTTTAATGCTGTTTTGTGTCTAACATACATATACTGTGTAGATTATATTTTTTAAATTTTAATATATATACATATAAAATTCAACATCTTGTAAAATAAATTGGAGTACTAACAGTGTCCATATTTTCTGTACAATAAGCATGGACCAGCAACATTTTACAACTTAAATTTTTGACAAATTAAATAAAATATTACAGACTAAATAAAGTATATGATTCAGATTACTATTGAGAAAATGGTGAATAACATTTACTTACTCTGCCCTCAAAATTCCAAACAACCAGAAGCTATTGGAAACAGCTGAAAAAGAGCAGATAGCAAAATTATATTTTAAAAAACCGACAAATACTACCAAAATAAATAAAGTAGTCTGAAACTTCAATATATCCTATTAAAATCTTGCAAAGATTTTCTAAACGGATCTCCAGTGATTAGGGGAAACATTATCACTTCCAGCACGGACCATTTGATACCAAGGTCAAATTTATTTTGATCTGTCATTTCAGTCCCACTGAATTCTGGTGAACAAAGATGAAAATTAATAATAACAATGTTTGAATTACTAGGTGAAGGCATGAAATTTTAATATTTTCTTTTTTGTGAATCTCTTGAAAAATGAGAACTAAAGCAATATTTTCTGCAAGAAAGTATCTTTTTTAAAATTTCGGAAGCAGTGGCAGTTCAAAAGGAGTGACTGCCACACCAGAAACAGTTTGAAAATTATCATGCAATAAAAAGTGCTCTTTTCATAAACTGTCACACAATGAAACAATTTTAACTTCTTGACAGATACGGCTGATTGTTGTTAAACGATTGCAAGTTAGAAGTTGTCTTTCCTTGATTTTCAACACTGTGTCAGTAGTTTTTGTAATAAAACATTGCAAAGGAACATTTAAATGACCGATTTTCAATGATTAAAATTTATATATAAGGACCACAATGCATATTCTTCAATTTGCATTTTGATCTGACTAAACATTTATCCCTTTAATATCTTTATCAGATGAAAAATAAAGAACATACTTTCTAACTTTTAAATTACTATCAACAGTTCATGAACTTCAACCTCAAGTGCTTTTTTCTAATCAATAGCAAAAATTATAGAATTCAGACAATTATTTTATACAAAACATATCTTGGCATTTAATTCTGAAAAACATAATTACCTAGTGATGCGTAATCCACCAATACAAATGATTCCTTGAATTTTTCAAGGGCTATGTCAAAGGTGTTGTTACAGGCATTCAAATCAATCTTGGCAGAAAGTGACTTGGCTAGTTTCTCAACACGGATGCAGCAATGAATGGCAGTACAGTATTTTGGGATGTAACAAGACATGCGATAATCTAGCTTTGGAAGATAGGATGTATTCACAAAGGAACATTCTGAAAAAAAATATAACTTGTAGCAAACATGTACAATCTGTACATCTGTTTGTCTGTCTGTATCACTGTGTGTGTGTGTGTGTATATATATTCATTCTCAGGAAATAAGAGAAATAATTGTATAGAAGCAAACAGTGCCACATACTTCTGTAGAAATAATTTCTTTACCTAAAAGATAACCATTTAATGATTTTGGTCAGAAAATGTTGTTTTTTTTTTCTTGCTAACTAAAAGACAAAAGCCCTGGTGTTAATAACATGATCAAGAAATTTTCTTTTTCAATATGTGAAAAACTGCAAAAATGTTATATTATAACTGTATACGTATCATTATTTTCTTATATTAATATATTTAAATTTTCAAATCACAATAAATTAATACACAGAGTTGTATCATCACATGTTTTGACTTGCCATTCGTCCAGTAGGGTTCTACAGCTGTGTAAGGAGCCTCATTTCTATCACAGGGTGGGTCGAGCAGGATGTTGTCCGTCAGTCCAAGCATGTAAAGAAGTTGTTTAGATGCTGCTGAGGATAAAGCATCACCCCATCCCATTGTATCCTTCAAAGCTGATAGGGAAAACTCTGCAATGAAATATACTGTAAATTACACACCTGTAGCAAATATTAAACTTTAGATATATACAGAAAATTAGAGTGGTTCAATTCTTTTTTGACAAATTAGCTGGTAACCCTGGGAGCCACCAAGGAAATAACTTGGTATCCCATCGTAAATTAAGTACGTGAAAATATGGAAAAGGTACATGAATGAAACTGTTAGCTTAAAGACTATCCATATACCTCAGTTACAATTATTAAACTTTGTGAGTTTTGTTGCAAGTACACTTTGAAAAACCTGAATAATTTATGGTATCATAAAGAAATCTGCTGGGCTACCTGACCTTGATATGATAGCCTGAACCTAGCATTCTATTAGCCCCTTAGCACTAAGCACAAGATTTGTCAAGCACTTCAACATAGCAATATTTAATGCAGTACAGACAAACTTCAATGTGTCAGCTAGTAAATTCTGTACATTGCATGTGGTTCAAATTATGGCAATAACAAATTCATGGTATCGGCTTTTCATTTCTCGCAACAAACTTGAATATACCAGAAAAAAATAAACAAGTGGTGGAACACCATACTTCCTGGCAGAAAGCTGACATTGGTGTTGCAGAGTGGCTGTGGTATCAGTGCATCCTTCATGAATGGCAGTGACAACTGACACGGTTGGTCCTTCTCTAAACACACATTGAAGTCCAGATTCACTACAAACATCTTGGCATCATCCAACTTTCCAATGCTGAAGCTATCAAGCAAAAGGTATTTAATTTGTAATCTGTGGTAAAATAACATACACAAATATTGTTATCAGTTTTTTATCTAACGTATGACTTCACTTTGACCAGCCCGTGCCTTTTCTATTATTATTAGTTACTGTGAATTGCTGACGAAATTTTTTCAAAATTATTATTGGTATCTCTCCTATCTTTCTTAAAGTCTCACAGAAGATGAGTTAACTATAACCCCAGTGTTCAGGCCAGGCTATGCCCTAGTGCCAAATTATGTCTGACAAGTCCAGCTAAGTTTGCCCTTGTGCCAGATTATGCCTTTCAGGCCAGGCTATGCCCTTGTGCCAGACTAAGCCGTTCAGGACAGGTCTGCCCTTCTGGCCAGGCTATCCCCTTGTGCCAGACTATTCGTTTCAGGCCAGGCTATGCCCTTGTGCCAGACTATGCCTTTCAGGCCAGGCTATGCCCTTGTTTCAGGCTATGCCCTTCAGGCCAGGCTATAACCCTTGTGTCAGGCTATGCCCTTGCGCCAGACTATTCCCTGCAGGTCATGTTATGCCCTTGTGCCAGACTATGCCTTTCAGGCTATCCCCTTTGTACCAAACTATGCCCTTCAAGCTAAGCTATACCCTTATGCTATCTGTCCTATCAGGCTATGCCCTTATGCCAGACTATTTTCCATTCAGGTTATGTTATGCTCTTGTGCCAGGCTATGCCCTTATGCCAGCCTATACCTTTCAGGCCAGGCTATGCCCTTGTGCCAAATTATGCCTTTCAGGCAAGGCTATGCCCTTCAGGGCAGGCTATGCCCTTGTGCTAGACTATGCCCTTATGGTATCTGTCCTATCAGGCTATGACCTTGTGCCAGGCTATGCCTTCAATATCTTACAACCCCAAAAGACAAAATGATCATGACAAATATAACTGCTTGTATCATCATTTTACACATGGCAATCTAGAACTCACTGCAGTGTTTGTTAGAATTTCCCTAAACTATAATAAACTTCTAGCATGAATGGTTACTATTTTCAGTTGCATTTTCATATTCACAAGTTTGCAAGATACAGCACAATAAAAGAGAGAATCAGTCTCATACTTCTGCTGACTGCTTTATGCAAATGTATGATGCAAACTAATTGTATGAGAATAGCTGCAAATTCATAATCAACTAAATGCTGGTATCATTAGTAATTTACATTCAAGCACTTCTGATTAGTTGTTTTTGCTAGATTAGCTTATCATAGATGACTTTATAAGAAACAACTGTCAGCATGAAACTGCCATTGGAATACCCAAAACTCTAAAATCAATAATCTGATAAAGTCCATTCTTATAAACTATGTCAAAGTATAGAGATTTCATGAAGATATGGATGGGGGAAGTAGAACTTAAAGTCAGGATGCATGATTTTCATGATTGTAGGTATGATAGTATTCATATAATACAAAGACAATTTGTGTGGTCTTGAATTAAATGCTAAAGCTTAACCAAAACTAGTATATAAAAAAATGAAATATAGGTCAAAATAAGTTTCTTTTGTTGCAAGGATGTGGCAGTAACAAGATAATTATCATCATCAGTTTCAGGATCTGAAGCATGAACAGTGCCTGCAAAATGATCAAAAACCAATTTTAACTTGAGTCAATGAATCATAAAATAATGGCAAAAATAACCTTTTTACTGAAATAAAGGAGTAGTGCTCGTCAAGATTCATCCTCAATTTTCATGATTCTAGATAGGACAGTATGTACCTAGCATGTCAAAAACTAATACAGTCATGAATTAAAATATGAGATATAGGTTACTGTGACCTTTTCTACATGGGTGTAGATCTAATCTTTGAGGTGAATAATGAAATCATGAATGGTGTAAACATCAATCTCAAGTCAATAAAGTATGAAATATGGGTCACAATGACAAGTTTTTAAGACAAGGGTGTAGTACACTTCAGGATGCGTCATCTCACCAAGTAATCAGATTACATGTATAACATTATTATACAACAGATATAAAAAAGAATGTGGTCCTGATCTAAAATGTTAGATATAAGTAAAACAATAACCTTCTTTTGATGAAAGGATGTTTTACCAGTTGAGATGCATTCAGTCATCTAGTTTCATGATTCTGGCAGTAACAGAGTATAATACTGAACTAAAGTCAGTGAAGCATGAAACATAAGTCACAGTGATCCACTTTTGTGATCAGATAGTAATAGTCATCAAGATGTATCTAATCACCAAGTTTCTGATAGGTATATATATATATATATATATATATACACACACACACACACACACACACACAGAGGGTGCAAAAAACCTATTTAGTAATGATCTAAATGAAGAACATTAACCCAAGCAAGAAAAATGTGACGTATATCATACTGACATTCTTTTGTGGCAAGGGTGTGGTACTAAGTGGGATGCATACAATCATTTTGACAATTCTAGCATGAACAGGACCTGAGAAACAAAACAAAATATGTATGTATGGTCAGTAAAGGTGAAATATAGGTCACAGTGACATACTTTTACAAGAATGGTGTATTATTGATCAAGATGCACCCACTGACCAAGTTTCATCAATCTAGGTGTAAGAGTATGAACGGATGTTGAAAAAAACCAAGCCGCTCATCAGAAAAATGCAAATACCTTACCTAAATAAAATGTAAAAGGTAGGTTACAGTGACCTTTCATGGTGATATGATGAAATCTTAAATGAAATGATATTAATCAGAAAAAAAGTGTGATGGATGTAATTTTCAAAATGAGGAGATAACTCCAAAAGTACTCCTGTGACAAAGTCAACTCATGTAATACAGGACATAAACTCTTATCATGATACAAATGCATGTCATGTGTCATGAAGAAAGCTAAAAAAAGTTCAAGAGGTATTAATTAAATAAAAAGTGTGATGAATGGATGGATGAATCAACATAATTGGTGACAAGAATCACTCAAAGGTATTAAAGGTTGCAAAAATTGTCCAGGAACCCAAGACAGGATAATTTCTTCATTTTAACTGGTGAGTGTTCAAACTATCTTTGATATCTTTGATAAGATTTTCAAGATGGCAGCTGTGATGACTTTAAGATTGGCACCATTTTTACTCCAGACATTGTATGAAGATTTTTGTGTGCCCCAGGTGGCCAAGTGCTCTAAAGTGCTTGCCTTTACTATCAAGGTTATCTCACTCCTGTCCACATGGGTCCAAGTCAAAGGCTTGGCTAATTTGGATATGTGAGAAAGCTGCCAGTAGCTTCCCATGGGTCATTGGTTCTTACTGGAGTTTTCCCAGGATTCTTCCTCCACCAGTTATACTGGCCACTATGTAAAGCCTATCTTGTGCTGAGAAATGGCATTAAGCCAAAAACAAGTTCAAGAAGATTTTTGGTGATAACGCCATATCATTATGGAGGAGTAGCGTTAACAAGATTTCAAGATGACTGTCATGATAACTATATAAGATGCAAGATCAGCACTATTTTAAGACCAACCTGACATCATAAGAAGTCTTATTCTGATAACCCCATTTGCATATGACCATTCAGCAGCAATAACAATTTTTTCAAGATGGCGACCTTTGTGACCATATTGGATATCATATCAGCATCATATTCATTTAAGCGAAACTAAGCTCTTCTGGTGAGAACTCCGGTGAGAACTCCATGTCAATATGATTTTCTGTCTAAGAGTGTCGATGATAAATTTTTCAAGACTGATGCTATGAAAACCAATCTGGATGTCTGATATGAATAGTTTCATTGACATTGTAATAAGTCTTTCAGTGAAAATCTTTTCTTGATAACACTATCTGTCTGGTAGCACTAGTCTAACTAATTTTTCAAAATGGCCACTATCGAGGGGGAGGGGCCATAATGGATATCTTGAACACCACCACTTTTGCTTCGGACCAAGAAGACCTTGGGATAAACATGTATCAAATCTTACGTCAATCCTTTTATGAGAATTTGCAATAACTTGTGGTGTGTTGCAATCTGGTTTGGATTTTTAACGTAGCTTTAACAATTTTTCAGTCATATCGCAAAGATGTCTGCAATGTGGCAGTTTATAGTAATGTCTAGCACTGAGGCATCATGCCACAGACATGCAGCATGATGTCCCACCCAGTCACATTATCCTGACACCAGGCCGACCAATCCTAACACTAAACTCGTAATGCTGAGCACCAAGCGAGGCAGCTGTTAGTACCATTTTTGTAAGTCTTTGGTATGACTCGGCTGGGGATCAAACCCACAACCTCCAGCATCCGATGCGGACACTCTAACCACTAGGCCACTGAAGCGGTCAATAACTTGTGGTAATAGATGGATATATAAAGAAGAAAAAACAACCATCCCATAATGTCTTCTGGCTTATAACCATTAGAGCTAATAAAAATAACTCTAAAAAAGACGATCTGAGAGACCATTTTTTATGTGACTTAATGTTTTGTCAAGATAGAAAATTGTTCAAAGTTTTCATGAAAACAGGAGAGCAGGAGAAGCTAATCCCAATATATCCCATGATTTGGTGGTGATGGTGGTAGCAATTCTGGCAATCCTTTTCTACTGAATAGACTGAATTCTTCTCATACAAAATCAATGAAAATAATCCTGACAAAAATCCAATAGACTCATATATACAATAGTCTCTCTCTTGAATGGCCCCCTGACCAGCAGACACCCGCTCCTTACGGCCAGAATCTGTTGGCACTGACGAATTTGTGTTCAAAAGTACCCCTCACAAAAGGCCACCCAGCTAATGTGACCAGCGGCCAGCATTTTAGTGCAATAATATAAAATTTACCCCTCACAAGCGGCCGCATTTTATTTTAATATGTATCCAGAACCAGTATTTTATTCATAACGTATGTTAAGTAATCCGATTTCTATTTCCCAATGTCAGGTTTTCATTACTGAAAGAAGTGTTGACTAAAGTACATGTACCACTAAGGTTAATATTATATCATTTACACCTCACGAGAAGCCAAATTTATTCCATAAAAACAGAGAAGGACTCAAATTTTAATCCATACAAAAGGGTAAGTACATGTAATCCAATTAGCCTTACTGTTGTGTTATCATAAGATGTCCAGTTTAGTCACTGATAATTGTTAAGATTACAATTATTGAATAGTAGTAACAGCTGAGAAGTGGAAGTATCGATGTATAATAACCAAGTCAGCAGGAAAATGGCTTCCCTTAGTAAGATGTTGAGCTTGTTCACTTTGATAATTAGTGGCTATTACTACCGACAATAATTGTCAAAATTATGAATCATAATGGCTGCGAGGTCAAATCTGCGTGATGTTAATGGTACATATCGAAGCCGTTTTGGCTTCTCTCACTTAGTGTAAAGAAATGTGTAAAAACAAAAGGGTACCAGACTGCGACTAACGAATCATGTGACAAGATCACTTCCTTTAAAAACACATGGCAACTTGTTTAGATGCATACAAAATTGTTTTATCAGTATTGTAGTTGGCAACATGAATAACTTACTGCAAAAAGATCAACATGTCATCAAGGAAAAGAAAAATTCTCAGTTTAGAAGAGAAAGTGAAAGTAATTCAACTGACGGGGGTGTGTGTGTGTGTGTGTGTCAAGGATCCTTGCAGAAAACTAATGTCGGGAAGACTCGGATAAACAGTATCAGGAAAGTTAATGAAACAATTCTGCAGAAGTGGGAAGGTGAAATGGACGGAGAAAGGAAGATTGTTTGAGCCAGGAGACGTTTGTATCCTGATTTGAATGACAAGAAAAAGCAACAGTTTTGTCAGTTGAATTGTGATATGACGACTTTACCGCAAGTAATGGATGGTTGCACAGATTTCAAGTGCAACACAATATTAAATGTTCTGTCATTAGTAGAGAATCAGCTGATGTTAATAATTAAGTTGTCAAAGATTGGAACAAAAGACTAAACGATATATGCATGGGATATGACAGCAAGAATACTTTTAATTGTGATGAGACTGGTTTGCTTTTTAGACTGTTACCAACAAAGTGACAGATGATTTGACCTATAACATAATTATAAAGACAGTTTTAAAACTATATCAATGGTTATTCATAGCATTCTATTGAAAATGATAACACAGTTTGTTTTACATTTATTTCACAACATGCATGAGATTTTTTAATGAAAATATTAAATGTTTTAGAATTAAATGGATTTGTGACTTTCTTCATATGTATTTACTATTCGCATTTGTCATCCCCCTCTAGAAAAGCCACCCTCGTTATAAGGCCACTTACCTGCTGCATTAGGGGTGGCTTTATAATAGGGGGACTACTGTATGTGGCATTAACTACTGCTGTTTTTCCAAAATCCCATGGATCTAAGAATTATACAGTACACCCTAAAACATGAAACTGGAAGCTGAACATGGTAATCCTTTGAGTGCTACTTTCTTTTTCAATGCACACTTCAACATGCCAACTCCACGTCTCATTTGACAACAGAAAGCAAAAAATATTTCCCCAGATGATGGGTGTGCTATGTAATGATTTCATCACATTATAAAAGACCATAGGAGCTCAACTAATATGAAGAATTTTAACCATACCTAAAATATATCATATTTCCCGAGTCCAGATACAGCATCTCCTTCTGTCCTGTAAAGAAAAAGCAATGTATTCTACTTCACAGGTTCAGTGGAAAATGCTCAGTGCCCACAGATAGCTGACAACTACACAAAGTTCAAGGAAAAGACAGATGAAATTATAAATGACATAAGTTAACTCTAGTTGGGATCATGTTGCTGTTTGTCCTTGACCTTCAACTACTAACTGCAGGAGGGAATATTCACCTTGGATTGAAGACTAGGGTCAGGGAAAGAGAATGCTATGCCATAACAGCTGGGAATGTATTAATGCTATCAAAATTCCTTTTCCCTAAATCATAATAACCATGACCTTTTGATCCCAAAATCAGTAGGTCACTCTCTTAAATACAAACCCTCTGAAAACTTTGATGAAAGGTAAAAGCTCCGCAACTTAAACCATTTTGTTCTTTCAGTCATAGTGACCTTGACCTTTTACCTTATGTGTTGAAAATCAAAAGGTTTTTTTCTTACCAAAAGTCTAAGCAATACATAAACTTGGGTAAAGGTACATGGCTGAGAAAAGTACTGTAGTTTTGTGCAGAGGCCCATATTTCATTTTCAAGCTACAGTGACACTGACCTTTTTGAGCACCTAAATAAACATACTTCTTCCTTACTGCAGGTGCAAGCCATCTACAAAGTTTAGCCCAAGTCTGTGATATAGAATGAAAATTATTGTGCACAAACAACCACTTTTGTTCTTTCTTCCTTAACCTTGGACATTTTGACTCAATAATTGACAGGCTTCTTTCTTGCCCCACCAATGCAAGCCATCAACAATGTTTGGTATAGGTCTGTGATGTAGAATCAATGTTACTGCCTATAAGCCATTTTCTTCCTTTGTTCATAGTGACCTTGACCTTTGACCTTTTTTTATCATAAGGTAAATAATGTTTCCTAGGTGGTGGAAGTTACTGTGTTACAGACAGATGGACATCACTGCATTCATCTGCCTCTTCAGTACTTAGGTCCATTTTGATCCCCACATGTTAAAACATTACTTTTAAATCCTATTTTCACCATTTTGTTTATATAAAAAAACGAGCTGTCACTGCATACCTTCTACCTTTATTTTTCCTTTTTTTCAAAAGAGTACATTGTAAAAAAATGACCTACTACATGGTTAAATGCACAATTCTACAAAGTGGTAGACGGAATGTAGTGAACCAAAGTCATATATCGTATGAAATGGTAAAGTATGACTGGAATCATATCCTGCCTGAAATAATTTAATTGAAAAGCAATAATATGAATGCTCACAAATATCCTTTCAACATTTTTAGAGTGACAAGATATCAATTCAAGATAATTAACTTTAATGTTCATCTGTTTTCTGAAAGAAATTTTTTTACACAGAGGATGGTCAAGCAATTTAATTATTAAATAAACATTTTGCTTTTTCGCCTTCCTCTGCAATTCTTGCAACAGATAAAACAAAAATTACAACACATTTTCTTACCCCAGTTGTAAGAAAAGATCTTCTGCAATCCCGTTAACTTTTCAATCCCATAAGAGATTTCAAAGTTGCAAAAGTCCAAGTTCAGGTAAGTATGCATGCTCAACCTTAGAGCATTCACCGTGACACAGCAATCGATAGAGGTGCATGTTTCAGACACTGAACAGACAACACCAGATGGAAGTGTGGGAAGGGTAAGTTTCTTGTAGAAGCATTCTGTTAAAAAAAAAAAAAAATTATTTCAAAGCAGCAATAAATTACTGCAATATCAACAGTCTCTGTCAAAGATCTCCAGGTATGTATGTATGTATGCATGCATGTGCACATCAGCAAAATCCCACCTATTTAATGCAAAGTAAGTTAAGGAATCCCCAAAAGGCATACAATGCAACAGATACAGACAAAAGAAGGATAAAATCATCGTTAAAAGGAGTTGAAGTTTTGATATATGATTTTTCTGGATAATTGGTTATCTGGATAACTGATAAATATATAAAGAATAAGTTGTGTATTCTGGGAAGACTGCTGGTCCAGGTGCCTGAAAAGTCCACAAAAGTGACATCTCCATAATCAATGTTTGACAGAATTGTATCAAGCTCCAATAAAAATGTGGCCCTGTATCTTCTCAGATCTAATATATAAGTGGTCCTATTATTTTATACCAGAATTGCTCATTTTGTCCTAGAAATTCATACATTCTTCATCCGAAATTTTCTTTTCAATCATCTGCCATATTAGTTTAACAACTACTTCCCTTTGCAGCCTCCTGTTTTGTATGCCACATAAGGACATTGCAACATTATTTGGAAACGTAAACAGACTGTTGTCAATATGGCATGCATTGAATAACATATACTAGAATATTCAAATATGGTCAGGCAATCCTTATTTGGGTAAAATGAAATACCATAAGAGTCTTGTGTTATCAGCCATGGGTGACAAAGTGTGGTTAGCATAATTTATCTTATGTATACTTACTTTTATCATCAGCCAAACTTCCTAAAACACATAACTCTACTTAGGTAGTAGATTATAAGTCAACGTCATCTTTTTGTCTTTGACAATATTTTTATTTGCTCCACTGTGAGGTATAGAATCACATCATAGCCCTGACCACATCAAGGCTATGATATCACAGCTACTGCCTCTCAAGCTCTGATACACAGCTAAGCTTGTATTGTCTAAAGCTGTTATACACACCTGGATCTGTATTGTCTCAAAGTCTAATACACACCTGGCCTTCTACTGTCTCTCAAGCTCTAACACCTGGCCGTCCTCTGTCTCTCAAGCTCTAACACTTGGCCTTCTACTGTCTCTCAAGCTCTAATACCCATCTCACCCCATATTGTCTCAAAAATCTCCAATATATACCTGATCTTGCATTATATCAATTTCTAATACAACATGGCCCTCTACTGTCTCAAATTTTAATACACACCTGGCCCTACATTCACTCGTGCCTTTATACACATGCCTAGCTCTGTTATGTCTCAAACTCTAATACACACCTGGCCCTATATTTTCTCAACTCCAATACACACTTTGCCCTGTATTGTCTCAAGCCCTAATAACCAACTGACCCCGTAATGTCTCAGCTTCTAATATACACTTGGCCCTGTATTCTCTACCTGGGTTGTTGGTTTGCTTTTATGAGGTGCAAAATTCCAGCTTCAAGTACCAACATACCAGAAAGTTGGACAATCTAAGAATCTGCATATAACTAGAATCAAATAACAGAACCTAATATAAATCATAATTATTATTTATAACACATAGATGTGTTCAAAGTACCACAAGTCATATATACCAATGATGTGATGAAAGTAGAGAAATACATGCTAACTAAATAATTTTTCTAAAAAAATTTAACTTATAAATAACAAGTTTTACTACTTGCAATTAAAACAGCAGATACAAACCTTTTAAGACAGTAAACAAAACTCAGCACTTATAATTCATGCCATAAATGAAAAATTTACAAAAAATCTATGCTCACAATCTAGGATGCACAAAACTTAAAAATGTACCGTTTTTCCATCCACTGACTGCTCCTTCATATATTGTATCCTGTGCAGAACATGGAGGGTCTTGGATGTATGTATCAATTCCAAGCTGCTTCAAAAGAAAGTTCACTGCAGCATCAGTCATAGCAGTCAATGCATGATTTTTCATCCAGGTTGTCAGAGAGAAATCTGAAATGATTCCAGGCATATTGGTTTTTACTTTAAGTGGCATTTTCACAAGTAATACAATATTGTACATCATATTTAAGCATCTATGTGATGGTATAATTCTGGTAAATAATTTTTTCAATATAAAATAATGAAATCAGTTTCAAAAAAAATTTAAAGTTTGATCTGTACTATGAAACCTGTTCATAAAGGACATACAAGGGATCACAAAAAAGTGCTCCAGTATAAGTATCTACAAAATGAAAGTAAAGTTTACAAACGAGATTATAACTGCTGTCACTGATAAGCAGTCATCCATTATATCAGGAATATCCAACCTGCCGCCCATTGTCGCATGGGGCACTGTCCTTCACAGTGTGTGGCCCATGGCCACGTAGGCAGTCCTTTTTGAAAATATGCTTTAAATTAATATCCATCACTAGTGATAAAGAACTGTTCTTGCTCATGTGGACTGTGACCTTTGTGAAGTGGCAAATTTTATGTCGATCTAACAAGAATACATTAGTTGAGACCAGAGAACCATTAATTAGATTTATTGAGACAAGCGCATATCATATTGCCATACTACCGTGTATGGTAATGTCCTTTAGAGGGAGAATTTCGTTCCTAATTAAGCATTTGTTTATACAGCAGCCAGGCGGACTATTAGTGACACGGAAAACTTCATTTTTCATGGTAAAGTTGTCACAATTGAGCGAACGCAGAAACTCTGTTACTCAAACGACCAGGTCAAGCTGACCCTGACTTTGGCGCCTCTGGAAAAAGGCGGCAGAGATATTTGATTCTGATTGGTTACGTTAAATAAGGGGCGTGTTTCCCACACAAAATATTCTAGCTTTTAAAATTGTCACAATGGAAATTCTAATCAGTCTAAGCTTTTCCTATAAGAGAAAACCCAAAAAAGTAGGACTCCTTGGGATTTGCAAGAAATCCCTCGTAAAAAGAACCGTTGTCCAAAGGGGACTGTAGTCGAAAGGAACCGACGAAATAATTTGCCGATTAGAGGGAGGAACACTGAAAACAAAGGTAGTGTGACAATTCCATGTAATTTCTTGATGCCATATATAATGCTTTGCTTAAGTTATTTACTTGCAGTTGCATGAATTTTTTTCTACAATCATGTAATAATTTGTTTTATGAAGTATAACTGTGTTGAGTTTATGCATAGGAAGTCGTACATTAATCTTCTTTAGATAAGTTTGACGAATTCTTTGAATTTGTCGTCTTGTTTACATAAGAATTATGCTCTAAGAATTTAATGCATTACATTACTTAATTTAATTACGAGAATCCGTGTGAAATCACCAAATTTAGAAGATTCCACGTATGATTAAGAATAAGTGTGTATTGACTGAAATGATTTAGTAATTGATTGATGTGATGTATCCTATTTATTCGCTGTGTAAATTGAGGCTGGCTCAGAACCCCAAGCCTCGCGTATGTGTTAATGTGTAAGGTCAAGGCGTAACGAATTAGCCATTTGACTAACTAGGGTCATTATAGGACATATGGAGTCGATTGATAGCCTTAGCATCTGTTTAGCACTGATAGTGAAATCTGATAACAAGGGAGAATAATGAAGAATTAACTGTTTCTTAAATAACGGGAAATTTAGGTTGTCTCTATTTATATTTATTTAAAAGGGAGAAAATAGCTCCTGAGACATATGACACGTGTTATCCTGAGACGTATGAGATGTATTATCCTGAGACATATGAGACGTATAATCCTGTGATGCAATCCTGCGACGTATTAATTTCTGAAACGTATTCTGAGAGTATCCTGAGACGGACGGTGGAAAGTATCATCCTGAGATCAATGGGTCTGAACAGCTACAGAGGAAGCAAGACAAACTGAGGACGAGCAGGTTATGCAATTGTACAAGACGTTGATTTCGACTGTTCACTCGATACTATGATGAACTAAATCTATCAGTAAACAGATCGGATATTTTATTTAAATCTATTTGCATTTTTCTTTGTATTTTGGTGAAAGTTAAATTTCTAAAAGCAGAGTATATTCCTGATGTAATGAATTTTCACAGTGCTCTTATGTAATTGATTAAATTGTTTGTTTACATGTACGTGGGCTCGTGTTGGTTTGTTCTATATACCTGCTCAGATCTCTATTTCACCTATAAGTTTCACCACTTATATTTATATTTACTCAAACTGGGCAATAACATCGAGGGCGGTCAACCCCTAGATAATGAAAACCAAATTTTGGAGGGACAATTCTCCACCCACCCCACCCCCCGTTTACAACCTTATGCATTTGATTTGTTTTGGCCCCCACCCCCAAAGGGTGAATGGCCAGACAATACCATCGTCAAAGTCTACTGGCCGACTAATAGTTATAATGACTGTCTGTTCATGTCCACTTTGCATAGGAATGTTTTCACATCAACATCTGCTGCTGGAAGATGGTTAGTGAATGGACCTTTATGATGGGTTTAATTAAACGTATCCAACTATAACATAAGACTTTCCATACTCACATTAAAACTATTCATTAACACCAACATCAAAACTGTTCATTAACACCACTACCAAAACTGTTCATTAACACCAACATCAAAACTGTTCATTAACACCAACACCAAAACTGTACATTAACACCAACATCAAAACTGTTCATTAACACCAACATCAAAACTGTACATTAACACCAACACCAAAACTGTTCATTAACATCAACGCCAAAACTGTTCATTAACACCAACACCAAAACTGTACATTAACACCAACGCCAAAACGGTTCATTAACACCAACACCAAAACTGTTCATTAACACCAATGCTAAAACTGTTCTTTAACACCAACACCAAAACTGCTCATTAACACCAACACCAAAACCGTTCATTAACACCAAGAGTGACATTTGAAACAGTGGCTGACTACACCTGCACTGCTAATGTCCACTGCATGTAGATGATGAATATATTGTCATTTCTATCCTCAATGTGAAATTAAAGTCATGGGAACTTTATGCAAATAGCAGACTTACTACCAAGCTACATGGTTGTCTCCTTGGCATCAAGCAAGATGCCTGATTAATATCTGATGCGTCACTCTTATAAATACTGTATAGGGGGTTTCGAGTTTGTATTAAAAATATTCAAGAAAACACTTTCATAAAAGCAGTGAATTGTCACTTACTTTTGTATATACTAAGGGAGGCTGAAAGGTCACAAATCAGCTGCGGGACTTCAGTTCCTTTCATCACAGAAAACTCGATCGTGCAGTTGCCATCAGCCTCAAAACACGCCAGTATGTCGAGGTCTATCAAGAACTTTTTCTCAGCTTCAAGTTTTCTGATGGAGAATCTGACAGAGCAAAAAAATCAGTGTGAGACATAAAAATTAATAGGATATACCAGTAATCAGTCTTGTATTTGAGGGTTTGAATACGAGTCTGGAGGATGCTACTGTCACCAATTCAGTTTTATAATAAATCTAGTAAAACCGATATTTGCAATAGTCGACCTATTTTCTGTCTAAAATCCACTAATAAGTACTAAATATCCCCATTACAATGTATTTTATAGAATGTCACAAAGATACAAGATAATGAATTGTTCGTGTCTCTAAACGACAAAGAACATGACATTTCAATGGAATCAAAGTTTGAGGCAGTTACTGCAAAACAGTTGCCAGCTGACCAGTTCCATAGCCTTTTAACATTGCATTTGTGCTGGAGAAACTTACTCTATAATCCTCCATTAAATCTGTCATAAATATTGACTTAGTGAGTTCTTTAATTAAACTGAATTTATACATATGTGCCATAGTATTGGTACCACATGTGATATCAGTCACAAATAAAGGCACAGATTTTGCTTAGATTCAGAAATACTTGATGTAGAGCAAAATAAAAACAACAGATAAGAGTCTAACATTTTTAGCTGAAATGGATTCGATGTCTTTTACAGTTTCCATTGCAAAAGAAAATGCTGACAAAGCAACTAATTCGAGTGGAATTAATCAATTAAACAAATATGTGCCTTGAAGAAGTAGTCAGCAAGATGTTTAAGACAAGTTAATCTGAGCAAAATGGATGTGAACATTAAGCCACAAACAAAAATACTAATTAAACTAACCTCACCACTGAAAAGTAATACCCAAAACATTCTACAAAAGATAAAAAGCAAAAGATAAGACTGAAAATGGACACTCACTCAAAAGTTAGGAAGTCTAAAATGGTAAATCTTTCCTTCTTTCCTGCAAGAAAATAAGACATCATTGTAAAGTATTATACAACTGATACATGAAGTCATATGCGTAGAAATAGACAACTAAACCTTTGGTTTTTTAGAAACCTGACTACATGTCCATTCAAACTAGTTACTATTTATCTACACTGATACAAAGAGAAGATAAGTTTTGTTATATTATATTCTCTAATAATGGAAAGAACCAGGATGAGATGAAATTTTCTGTATTTTGTTATTAAATTGGATTCCTGATAAGAGGTATGCACATTCTGTCAGCAACACAGTCAACACAGCCAAATGCTAACATACTAATGAATAGTCCATCGGCAAAAGTCAAATGCTAACATACAAATGCATAGCATGTCAGCAACACAGTTAAATGCTAACATACTAATGCATAGTCTGTCAGCAACAGTCAAACGCTAACATACTAATGCATAGCATGTCAGCAACAGTCAAATGCTAACATACTAATGCATAGTCTGTCAGCAACACAGTCAAATGCTAACATACTAATGCATAGCATGTCAGCAACAGTCAAATGCTAACATACTAATGCATAGTATGTCAGGAACATAAATGCTAACATACTAATGCATAGCCTGTCAGCAACAGTCAAACGCTAACATACTAATGCATAGCATGTCAGCAACAGTCAAATGCTAACATACTAATGCATAGTCTGTCAGCAACACAGTCAAATGCTAACATACTAATGCATAGCATGTCAG
This sequence comes from Sinohyriopsis cumingii, assembly GCA_028554795.2. Taxonomy (NCBI): domain Eukaryota; kingdom Metazoa; phylum Mollusca; class Bivalvia; order Unionida; family Unionidae; genus Sinohyriopsis; species Sinohyriopsis cumingii. The sequence continues at coordinate 87,128,405 of CM068838.1, forward strand.
CAACAGTCAAATGCTAACATACTAATGCATAGTATGTCAGGAAAATAAATGCTAACATATTAATGCATAGTCTGTCAGCAACAGTCAAATGCTAACATACTAATGCATAGTCTGTCAGCAACACAGTCAAATGCTAACATACTAATGCATAGTCTGTCAGCAACACAGTCAAATGCTAACATACTAATACAATAATGGGAGACTCAAAGATGATGGAACATAGGGCAAGAACTTGCCTGTAGACCGGAAGGAGGGTAACAATGGAACAAAAATAAATTCATAAAACAAACTACTGATGTAGTGTCTTGTCCCTTGGTCATTGTGTTAATTATGTGAAGGCATGTTTTGTATGCGACTTTATTTATTAATTTCTGACCCCAATCATTGTAGAGCAGAAGAGGGATTTCAAAGCTGGTTTTCTCAATGCTCCCAGACATTTTGTAGCTACACATGTCAATATCATAGGCCACATGGAAAGACAGGCCAAGCTTCTCAATGAAGATACAGCAATCCAGAGCTGTACAGGATTCTGGAATGTGGCAGTGGATGGGCATGTTTGCTGGAAACGAGGGCAGCTCAACAAAACTCAGTGGACATTCTGCAATAATAATGATAATTAATATTAATAATAATAATAATAACAACAACAAATTCATGAATCAACGTCACTTGTTGAAAGTAGGCAAATATGGTTTTGTAGCGGAAGACAGACTATGTTGGCAAAATAGCAAATGAGTCAAGAATCATTACACATATTTTAAACATTTGTAAATCAATACACTTCTGTTAAGATGGGTGATATCTAGAAGATCTGGGGAGATACCAATTCCTGTATTATCAACTGTCCCTGTTATAATGCATTTTCAGACTTTCTGCAATTTATTGTGATTTCAGTAAAAATGTTTCCTGTGAAGGCTTGGACAAGCTTGCATATGACCTATAATGATTACAATTCCTCCCTGGTAATTCCGCTTTAAATAAGCTGATTTATGTTTGGCACAGCGATCAGAAGACGCAGATCTATTTCTGGACCTTTCTGAAGTACGATGAATTAAAAGCAGTTCATAATAAAATCATAATGAATAGTCATATGCATTTCATTTAACAATGACTAACCTTAAGTGTCTAAGGCAGGTTGCTCAAATTTATAATTTCATTGCAACAAATCAAATTTCATCATCAAGGGAGACAATCAATGCAAGCATAAAGCATCAATAAAACAGCATGATGAAAACATTTGTTTGTCATTAGTCACAGAATACAATGTGTAGTAGCTCATAAAGTACTCACAATTCTGGAGGATGCACATGACCCATGTTGTATTAATTTTATCAAGTGGTCAGTGATGGATTGTCTTCGTACAGCCATTGTGTGATCCTGCACCTGGCTGCAGGGTTGCCATGCTTTTTAAAACAAAAATTTCCAGATTTTTTCCACAAGTCTTCTGGGTAAAATTATTTATTCTTTCAAGGACCAGTTATGACCATTACTTAACAGAATTTTAAAAAATTTGGTTTAGAAAACATATTTTTAAAATCAAAGGTGATTTCTATTTTTAGATGCTCCAATAACATCTAATTTATACATATGACCATGTACCAAAACACAGTATCACTGGAAGTACTGAAATACAGTCCAACCTGTACTAATGGTCATCCAAGTTCAGCAGTCACCTGGCTACAATGGCCATTCTAATTTTTCCTGTCAAAATTCTTTATAAATTTCATGTAATTACAGTCACCTGTCTTCTGTGATCTGCGGTTATGTTTCTTAACCAAGCAACAGTTTGATTCTACTTTCCATGATCAGCAGCCATGTGTTTCTAAACCAAGTAGTGGTTTCATCTTCTGTGGTTGGTAGCCATGTTTTACTTGAACAAGCAATAGGTTCACCCTGCCTTCCATGGTCATTGAAGCTTACCTGCAGTGACCACTCCAAGTATGCAAATTAAACTTTTTTTGTTTTATGAGCAAGGCATGGTACATATAAAAATATATTATGTGAATCAATGTTTACACAGTTCATATTTTGATTGTACCATAATCCAGTAAAACTCCAAGGTGTCAACATGTTGACTTCAAAAGTGGATTTTATCCTTACAGGAGAGGATCAAAGCTTGATAGTGGACAAAGTAGTTGTTTGGTTCCAGCAGAAATGAGAGCCAGGCAAACTCAGGTCCAAAGGGCTTTAAAAAATATAATGTCCAATTTTGATAATATTAATCCTGAGTGTAAGAGATCACACACTATAAAAAGAAATGACGAGATTAATGAACATGCTGGAAATGGTTCCAGGATGCCACATCCCAGAGAATCAATTTATCAAGTTGAGATAAAAAATCTCACATTAGAGGTATACTGCAGTAGTTATGTCCCTTACAGTTTAGAGGCTACTAACAATAGCCTCAACAAGATTCTTGTCATTCTCCAAACATGAAAGGTTGCAAACAAAGGCCAACTGTCTTTTGATCTGCTGACTTTGAGCAACTGCTTTAAATTTCAATCGTTTAAAGTATGAACACCTGTTTTCACACCTAATTATGCCAACTGCCCTAAAAAAAGTCAGTTGTGTGTATCACAATTACAGGCAACTAAAATGGGGATCGAGATATGTACAAAAAAACACAGATCAGTGACTCTTTCAAGACTTAGTTATGATTTAATGCACATGGTGGATCAAATATAGCACAGATACAGTACCATTTAATGCATATGGAGGATTAAATATAGTTAGGATACACTTTCATTGTGCAGAAGTTATTTTATGAAATTTTTATTTTTATTTTTGCTAAGAAGGTAAACTAAATAAATCTACCTTGGCAGCATACTACTGCTGATAATAATAATAATACATGTGAAATAATAATTATGTGCCAATCCTAATACAGAGACACATTATTTACTGCAGTCCACCTAGTGGGAATAGGGGAGGTAATTTATAAGATATTTTTTCCCTGATAGAGACATCAAAATGTTTTTGTCTTTCTGGAAGGGCTGGATTCTACATGTAGCTGAAAATAATTTCTAATGTTAATATATCAGATAATGAATTTGATAGAGAAATTCTTATCTCTTATGTAACTTACAGAAGTTGAGATGCTGAGCACTTTAAAAACTCTTTTAACGTAACTGAAAATAATTGTGTCAAATACCAGTATACCAAATCCCATCAACACAATATTATAACTGCAAAGGTCCTTTAAAGAAAGGGCAATTTTACTTTTGAAATGATCAAAAGTGTATCCTTCTAAACTACTCGACGAGTCTAATATTTTTCTAGTCCACCCTACCGTTCCTCCAACCGCTGACTGAGGGTGAGTATGGGTTTCTGGTGTAGTCACACTGGGGTTTCAGGAGGTGTTCTGTTATTCCTAACTGGTCAAGGAGGAGTTGTGTAGCTGCAGAGGTCAGCTGGCCAGCCAGTTGTGCAGTTTTGTTGGCCGCCATCTCTGAAACCCAGTTGGCCAGTGAGAACTCTGCAAAACACAAATGTACATTACGATAAAAGTTCATATTATTGTAAAGTTTACAGTATTGCTAAAAACTTTGAAGTTCCCATTTTGATAAAGAATGAATTATTGATGGAAGTAAAAACAACATACATGCAATTTCTAAATGTATACTTAATCTGAAGGAAACTGAAAATATTGTATAAAAGTAACATTTCTTGTTTTCTAACTCTATGGTGACCACATAAAATATACACCTTGAAGCTTTCTAAAAGCACCCAACCCTTCTTGAGAGCTGCCCCATCTTAAATGCATAAGAAAACATGCTACATGAGCCTTTGAGCATCAGCATATCATCATGTAGGCCTTTCTTTTCACCTGCAGTGCATTATATGTAACAGTGAACACATAAACATGCCATCCCTCCCAACACAGGGTGGCTTTTGTAGAGACTTCATCATGCTTAGAATACAAGTACTCTGACGTGTGGTCCATGGATGACACTGGTTCTGAATATAAACTACAGAAAATGGTGAACATTTTAAAGCTAAAGTCACAAATTCTAATCAACTAACCATACCTACAGATATTTAAAAGTGTCAGATTTAAGTGTGCATGAATTTATTGCTAGGATTTATTCTCTTCAATAAAACTTACTTTTAAAACTCTCATATGCACGGGCATTACATGCAGGTATTTCCTCGCCTTGCAGTAAGGGTATCCCATCCTCACTGGGTAAACACAGAGGTGGTTTGTCTCCATTAGGGATACATATCATTAGTTTCAAATCAACAATAAATCCAAGATTATTTTCCATCTTGTTGACTGTAAATCTGTTACAGAAAGAAAATGTCTTTCAAACTTATAGTTCTCAGAAATGAAAACTCTATTCAATTTGAGTATATAGAGACAGCACAATAAAAAAGGATCTAAAGAGTGTGAAATGAATAAAATAAAATATAAAGGTGACAAATATAAACTCTTTAAATATAGGATAAAAATTGTTTAAATAACTGCATACTTGGCGTGAAATGATACACCAGTGCCAGTTATCGATGATTCATGATGTATAACTTATGATACAGTACTGATACACATATCAACTTCATGGTACCGCGTCATCCTTAGAATGTATGCCAGTGGTAGGGTGCCGCCATTTTTTATGTTGCCATCTTGGTTGTATTTCCAGTAACAAGGTTATTGACAGACACTGACTTATCATCTATTCATATGCCATTCTCAACCATGACAAGATAAAAAGAAAAATACTTCCAATTATAATACCTGTTAGTTGTCAGTGATTTTAATTAAAAAATTTTGGCCATTTCAGGATGCTCCATTTGATCAGATGCAGGACTCATTTTGGTCACCACAGTCTAATTGTTCTGTGCTTCTTGAAAGCTTTAAAAACATCTAATTTTATGTCTTCATTTAAACTTGGATGGCATTACACTGTTATCTTCAAAACATAAGAACTATGCAATTTTCTTCGGCAAAGAAAATCTTATCTAGAACATGTTTAAGTGTACTCACTGCAGACACAAAATAACTGCTACGGACACATGCACTCATTACTATCAGTGAAAAATGAAATTATTGACAACACATATTCACCTTCAACAAATTAAGGCAAGGTCACTACAACTCATGCAAGGTCATCATGCAAGGTCACTATAACTCATGCAAGGTCATCATGCAAGGTCACTATAACTTGGAACTAGCTCCCTTGCAAATTCTGTGCTCATGTTTGTTTTATCCCATCATGACGTTCAGTCACTGATTACAAATATCAACATAAAAGAAGACATTCCAAACTTATTCCCCAATTTAAATACTTTACTGGTCATTTAATAGAATATTTTGCACAAAACATATCTGTTACTTCGATTCTATTTGGATTGAATTTTGATGCAATGTTTCAGTTGTGTCACACAGTCATTTATCTATAGTTATTTCTGAATGGTAGTTATTGTTTTATACTGGACTTGAACAAACAATATCAAACAATGATAACTGAATGTAACATATTTCACTACATGACACACCAGAAGTGTAGCCTTCACATTCAATCCAGGAAGACAAGATACAAATAACTTCTTTTAAAAGTGGTCATTAAATCATCAGTTAAGTATTAACTCATACATGAGGAACAAGTCTAGAATATGTCTCCTTTACTTTGATATATGTCATAGGATATAAGATTGACTAATCATTTCATACATGAGGAACAAGTCTAGAAAATGTCTCCTTTACTTTGATATATGTCATAGGATACAAGATTGACTAATCATTTCATACATGAGGAACAAGTCAAGAATATGTCTCCTTTACTTTGATATATGTCATAGGATACAAGATTGACTAATCATTTCATACATGAGGAACAAGTCTAGAATATGTCTCCTTTACTTTGATATATGTCATAGGATACAAGATTGACTGATCATTTCACCCTTGCTGCATACCCTCAAAAACTACAAGATTTTGGCTGACTGTACATCATTATCTTCCTTAACTGAGTTCACATAAAGAATGTGTTCCATGGTCAATGGACACTGGCAAGGTATGCACTCTGGTCAATGTTCACTGTTTAGGACATATGCACGAGTCCAATATGTGCATCCTATCTGTGATTACAACACTACCTCATCATCTCTGTAATTTGTTCTATCTGAAGAATGCCACTCTCAAAATGTGGCTTTGATGTTATCATATTAGTTTGCACTTTCATCTGACATATATTACCATGAAGAACATGCCAGTTTTTACAAAATTTAAGGTCAGTATATGGAATATGAAACAGGTAACTGCCGTGAAACTTTGAATGCTTTCTCTGCCCTTTCCTTATTTTTCAAACCAATGTGACTCGGTAGCCAACAGCAGTGAATACTTTTTGGATAAAGTATTAGCCAATCATGTTTCTTTGAGACCTGGAATGTTAAAGGGTTGTCAGCTTTTATGTTTGCAACGTTTTCAGTTTGAAATTAGAATCTATAATTTTGAGGTGTCATTGCAGTTCAACCATTTCAGAATGGTTATAATTTGTGTGGTAAAAATGGATGCTTTCTCCAGAAACCAATTCAAGATGGTACCATTAGGGTTCTGCAATGACAGCAACAAAATTCTCTATATCTTTCAATATGGCTCTACACAAGAAAGCATAGCCACAATAGGAAACTCTGTAAAATGAGAGGCTTTGCTGAGTACATTATAAATTGGCAAAGATCAAAAATTATTTTGGGGAATTCTGATAGACAATTTGGTGATTTGGGAACTAATAACTCAACAGTATTTCCAGCATTGATATTTGCTGTTTCTAAGGCATGACACATTTGTGCACCAAAAAGTATAATGAAATTTGGTTTCAGAACACAAAAAGTTTGGCATCATATGTGAGATTAGATGGATTAAAAGATGGTTTGCAAGTATACTTAAAAGCCAAGTTCATTCATCCAGAAAAAGTGATGGTTCATTTGCCTGAGGTTATCTGAAGAAGGAGTTCTAAATGCAGTCCCAACTGTGCATCAGATACAATTGGTAAGTTTTACAAGCTAACCCATACACAAATGAGCCATAGTCAGACCCTCTGGTCTGCTCCCCAATTTGTGTTGAAAATAACTTGTATTAAACCCCAGGGCTTTTTGACATTTGTCCCTGATGTATCTAATATATGGAAGGAAACCTGTTTTATGAAACAATGTTTAATGGTGTCTTGCAGGCTGACGGCTATTGAAGAGCAAGTTTCTTTTATGTGTGATACTATTACTATCAGCAAGAATTACTTGAAAAGTGTAATCGATTTCAAAGTTCAGTACGTGTACCTGTTTCAAGTGTTGCCATTTTTGACATAATCCCTAAGCCTGGTAGCCTACTTGGGGAATAATTAAGATTGCAACTCTGAAAATAGGTAGTGATCTATTGAAACAGAATTTTTTTTCAAGTCATTCTATTTACACTGATTAATACAATCTGTCTCCCATTGTATGCTACATTTTTCAAGTCATTCTGTTTAAACTGATCAATACAGTCTGTCACCTATTGTATGTTACATTTTACAAGCCATTCTATTTAAACTGATTGATACAGTTTGTCACTCACTGTATGTTACATTTTTAAAGTCATTCTGTTTAAACAGATTAATAGTCTAACAGATTAATACAGTCTGTCACCCATTGTATGTTACATTTTTCAAGCCATTCTTTTGAAACAGGTTAATACAGTGTGTCACACATTGCATGTTATATTTTTAAAGTCATTCCATTTAAACTGATTAATGCAGTCTGTCACACTGTATTTTACATTTTTAAAGTCATTCTATTTAAACTGATTTATACAGTCTGTCACACATTGCAAGCTACATTTTTCAAGTCATTCTATTTAACTGATTAATACAGTCTGTCACACATTGCAAGCTACATTTTTAAGTCATTCTATTTAACTGATTAATACAGTCTGTCACTCATTGTATGTCCCTTTTTGCAATTCATTATCTCATGAATACACATGACAAAATAAACACCACTTACTTGATCTGGATAGCACCATCTGCCAGTGTCAGTATGTGTTCCTCACCTGAAAATAAAATTAAAATGAAATACAACTTTAAGAAAGGTAACTTTGAAATTTTAAGACTAATTAACTGCAAGAAAAATTTGTTTTTATATCATCAAAGATCCAGGCTATTCAATATCATTAAAAACTATTATCTGTTATGTATTTTTTTTAGTTGAATATCATATCCAAGGGTCATTACATTTAAAAAGATGGGCAAAGAGACCTTGTTGCAAACTGTCCAAAAATTAATAATAGCTCTCATAACATAGTCATGATCATGAATCTCATTAAACAGATTCCATTTTTAAATTAAACTTGTTTAATATTTATATTAGACGTTAATTTACTTTTGACTCATGGGAAATCAATTTGACAGCATAATTTCCTATCATTAGACATCTTATATTTGTGTCACTATACAGTAACATGATAATCTTACAGTCTTCAGTATAAGGTGGCCTAACTTTTAACATGGGACACTTTTAATACTACTACTACTAATAGTAATAATAAACTTTGTTTCATGAGGGTAACTCATTTTAAATATATTATTCTCCCCAGATGCCCTTAGGATGAAAAAACTATTGTAAATACAAAATGTATAACAAAGCATACAAGTATATTAAGTACATCTAGCACATGGTATTGATAATAATTGGAGTACATGCATTTCAAAACTAACAATGAAAATTACTTTTGAGATAATTCTCAATCGTTTTCAAAGGCATATAGATTTGTTTCTCATTTAATGTTTTATGGGAGAGTTTATTTCAATAAACACCTCCAAAGTAAATGAATGATTCTTGTTGTCTTTGTTTTTGGCAATCATGTTAGTAGATAGTTCTTTGCTACTGATACAAATTAAATTCCTTGGTATTGTTTCTGACTTGATACAAAAGATGTTATGCAAATATGTTGACCAAATAGTTTCTTTGTTTTGAACATTATTACAGACTCAGAGTATAGTAACCTGTACTCAGTCATGTCAAAGCAGAGTATAAGAACCTGTACTCAGTCATGTCAAAGTAGAATTTTGGATGATGCGTCCAAAAGCAAATTACAATAAGTGTGTGTGTGTGTGTTTTAGATTTTTAACACAGCTTTAACAATTTTTTCAGTCGTATCGCTATCATGTCTGCAGTGTGGCACTTAATAGTTATGTCTAGCACTGTGGCATCATGCTGCAGACATGTAGCATAATGTCCCACCCAGTCACATTATCCTGACACCAGGCCGACCAGTCCTAACACTAACTTCTTAATGCTGAGTGTCAAGTGAGGCAGCTGCTAGTACAATTTTTATAAGTCTTAGGGTATGACTTAACCAGTGTTTGAACCTGATACCTCCTACATACAATGCAAATGCTCCAACATATTATGCCACAAGAGCAGTAGTTACAATAAATTGTTCAGGTTCTTTTTTTAAGTTTATGCATCCTTTCAATAATATTTTCAATCAAATATCTTCTGACTTTAATAATAATAATAATAATAATAATAATAATGATTATGTCCATCTGTCCATCCATCCATCCATCATAGTCTCTCCAAAGCTCCTGCACATATCTGCAGTGACCATTCCATGTATGTACATTCAGCTTATTCTGTTTGATGAGTAAGGCATGGTGTGTGTGTGTGTGATTTGGATTTGTAACGTAGCTTTAACAATTTTGTAGTCATATTTCTATGACATCTGCAATGTGACAGTTTATAGTGATGTCTAGTACTGGGGCATCATGCCGCAGACATGTAGCAACATGTCCCACCCAGTCACATTATCCTGACACCAGGCCGACCAGTCCTAACATTAACCACTTAATGCTCAGCGCCAAACAAGGCAGCTGTTAGTACCATTTCTTTAAGTCTTTGGTATGACTCGGTTGGGGATCAAACCCACGATCTTCTGCTTCCGACACAGACGCTCTAACCACTAGGCCACTGGAGCAGTTTGATCCAATCAGAACATTGCCATTGCAAGGCCTGGTGTTATTATAAAGGTATATTACCTGAATCAATGTTTAAACATTTCATATTTCTATTGTACTCATGGTAAATACTGAAAGCACATAGCACATAAATGTGGTAGTCATGTGATGCAACAAAACCATTGCTGACACGTTCTATTCTTGATGAATCTGTCTCCAAGTTTCTGGTCCTTGTTCTCTAAATAATATCTTCAGAATTATGTCTTCATTCTTTGACAAACATTATGTGAGTTTATTACTTTTTTAATTTTGTACATCATTGGAAAGGGGGTGTTGATATCACATGGCTATTGAACCTTGGATGTCATTAACAAGTAAGTTGCGAGATTTTTGTTGTCATGTGACTGGCAATGCAAATGGCAAGCACCAGGTAAATTTGATCAACCTGTAGTTTCATCTCAACTGTAACCAGATTAAATACATAACAATTATAATATTCACAATTTTCCAAAAAATTATTTTCCAATCAATTTCATGCAGATATGACTTGATGTAACATCATTTAAGTTTTCTAAGACTGCTGGTAAGTGGCTACCTTATGCTATGCCACCACTGCATATCTACTCATGTGATAAATGGAATAGTGAATAGTATATCTTCTGGAACCTGAGACTCAAAATCTGGGAGAAACAAAGTTGTGCTGCACTATTATATGACACACATGATAGAATTTTCAACTTTGTATTTTACGAGTTTCATAACACGAGTTGTAAAACGGTGTATTCGCAATGAGCCAAGTGAACTTTAGCTGTCATAGCAATTCATGAAAATATCTACAATTTGGCACTACAGATATGGAATAATGTGATTACATTTGACTGAATAGAGAAATGTGGCACAATACTTGCTTGTTGAAATTATCTTGAACGTAGGTAAACAGCATTCTAAAATGCTAGGCCAGATCTCTGCAATTTGACCTTAGCTTTTGATCTGAAGGACACTTATCACCCCAAACCTGTAAGGAAATTCTGTCACAACTTTGAAGGATAGTGAAGTTTTGGACAACACTAAGGCAGAAATAAAGATGCTTCAAACAAACTTTAAACAAACTACTATTTAATATTACAAGATTGTTGGTCAGCAAGTAAAAGCTGACAATTTATCAAAATTAATTCGTAAAATTTTCATTATCACTAAGTGCTGTTGCAGTAAAAAAAAACATGGGACCCAGGGTAGGCACTTTTAATATAGAATAGTCACCCATAGATCCATTTAGAATTTTGTATTGTTTTCATATGAATCCTTTGGGTAATCCGAGTAGCCTAAAATATATTTTGAAAAAAATGTGCCTTCCCCAGGTACCATGTATGTTTAAATGGAATAGCCCTAAGACAATCTGCAAACATTTGCAACTACTGTACATGTCCAACTTGTGAAATAAACTAGTATTCTGTCTAGGGTAAGGATTTGGGGGGAGGGTGGTCGAAAACACGAACTTTAAAAAATGGAATATGCTCCAACTCTATCTGCCATAAGCAGATCTTTTAGAGATGTAAAAACATTACCCTTTACAGTATAGTTACTTACCCCAGTCCAGTGTTATAAAGCGTTCACTGAATCTATGTGGTCCAAATGCCATGTCAATATGGAAGTCACACGGATCTAGTTTAAACCAGAAAGGGATGTATCGTTGCACAACCAGGGTACTGAATGGAACAGGAATGGCAAAGTTAAGACAGCACTGCAGGCCAAAACAATTATCTGGCATCTGACACAACACAACATTCTTCAAGGACTTTGGTAATTTTGTGAGAAATGATGTTAGGTTCCACGGACAGCCTATAAAAGAATGAGAATAAAGTTTCCATCATATACAATTATTGCCAATTTAGCCAGTTAATTCACAAAGGCTTTATTCATTTGGAGAGCAGTCTATTGATGTAATCTACATGTTGTTTATAATAAATTTACTTAAATTATAAAACTTCTTGCTCTTAACCAGATATGTGTCAATACAGTATGGATGCACCAAGCAACAATGTGCAAAGAAGTCAAACAAGGGCCATAATCCTATTTTAAAATGTTGGAGAATGATTAAAACAACTTGATCCAGACCTTCATAATTTAACACCAATCCATCAAGTTACTGACGTAAACAAAATTCACAATTAAATGACAGAACAATTTGTGACATGACAAAACAGACAGGTAAGAGTAACCATGCTTTATACTACTGTGCTCCCTCACTATAAAGTCCCTCAATATACTGCTGCCCTCTTATACTGCAGGTATGCTCAAGGATCCCATAATAATTGGTCATGTTTTGTTTGTCTTAGTAACTTAAACTATTTCACTTCATTTTATGCTAGGCCATGAATTACTGAATTTCCTCATGAAATAATTGTGATAATTCACTGGGATGAAATAAGATAAATATTTTCACTGCTGCATCAATAAAATTACAACCAGAATTGTCTGAGCTACTTTTAGACACTTGCATGATCTAGTGGTATTAAGGTCACCTCACATACAGATAAACTCAAATAGAATAAATTGGCATACATTTTTTTTCTTAAACTTTATGTTAGGAAGAAGAATTATGTTACTACTGATATTTTCTGTGTGAATATACACAAAACACAGCAAAATATAAATGAAACAGCTGATATTATCATGCAGGACTTCAATATTGCTAGCCAATATTTTTCAGCAAAATATAAAATGAAAATTTGAATAATGGATATATTTCATATCTTTGCCACTTGTGAAAATTGTAATGATAAAGTCTTGTTGACAGATCTCTCAATATAAGGCTTCCTCAAGTCTATTTATGGCATTTAAAAATAGCATTATAAAGAGAGAGTACTGTATCTTCATAATGTAATTTCTGGGTATAAATAGTGCACAAGCGTTAACAAGGGCAAATAAATAATTTGGCACATAGCTATTAATACTGTAAAACAACATACCTTCAGGAGGCTCTTGCAGCACACATTTACCTTCAGAGAAGTATTTCTACAGACAAAATAAAATTGAAATTCTGAAGAGATAGTGGGACAATGTAAAAAAATTCTCATTCAGCAAATGGTATCATGAAGCTACTTTTTAGAAGGTTAATTGGCTTGAAAATGAGGTTCAATAGTTTCTAAACAATAATCATTTTATCTTGGGTCATTAAATCTATGGTTTACAGCAATATCATGAAGCTACTAATTAAAAAGTTAATTGGCTTGAAAATGAGGTTCTAAACAAAGATCATTTTATCTTGGGTCATTAAATCTATGGTTTACAGCAATATCATGAAGCTACTAATTAAAAGGTTAATTGGCTTGAAAATGAGGTTCTAAACAATGATTATTTTATCTTGGGTCATTAAATCTATGGTTTACAGCAAGCAAAAATCCACAAAACTGGTACTCCATGAAAATTATGAATTCACAATACTAGTTAATAACTAAAAGAACTAAATTTTATTTTGGTCAAATGAGACACAAGCTTACCTTAATTCCGAGTGCTTCTAGAAGCAAATTAAATGCTTCTTCAGTCAGAGCTCCACCAACAGCATTTTTCAGGCCTTCAAAAGTTAAAGCTGAAACAGAAAATGTCATAGAATATAATGAGATGGATCTCACTTCTGTCAGACGTGGAACTGGAGTAGTAGTAGTAGTAACAGAGTTTAATAATACGTCAGCACAATACTAGCTGTACAATGCAAATTAGAGGTCAAGCTATAAACATTCACATGTAAGGAACTGCACGCAAGTCTGGGACGATACTGCCTTCCTGATAAATATAAAAGGAGCTGCTAAATGAAGAAGGTAAAGACGTTGAAACGTGTAAATAAAATGACACCTAAAGACAAAAAATATAGAACAGAGTCAAGATGTTTTAACTGCTCTGGTGGTACACTATACTGTTTCTTCATTGAGTTAACATCAAAAATTTTTGTATCAATGGGTGAAGTGACAAACTTTACAAGACTGCATTCCACTGTCAGTGTGCACACTCTGGTCAAGATCCACACTTCAGGAGGTATGCACAAAGTATGTACATGTTCCCAATATGCAATTAGCACATGGATAATTTGCTATTCATGGAGCCCATTTTTTCTTAACAAACAATCTGAATATGTCAGACATGATATTTCATATGGATAAATGCCTATTCACTCTGCATTGTAGAGCATCTAAGAATGACATTTTCCGTCAAGGTGTGGATATCATATTAATGATATGACCTATGATGTCCTTGTTTGTCCTTTCCAGGTGAAGAGGAAATTCCATCATATTCGGATATTAGTTGGAGCTCGTCTTTGTGATCCACTGTTTCTCATGGACAATGCTCTTGCCATAAGTAGAACTACCTTTAAAGCTACCATTGAGGCTGTTTTGCTCAGGTCAGGTTATCATTCACATCACTATAATGTACATACCTGTCACATTGCAGCAGATACCAGTGCTGATAAGGCTGGAATTCCGTACCATAATAATAATAATAATAATGCTGAAAATATTTATGGTAGGAAACATTATTAGGTCTTTAAGTTTGTTCTTGCAGTCGAATCTGATCCAGCCTTGGGTCGATGGTCCTTTAATGTATCTTGTAGATATATTCAGGTGCACTCTGATAGAATAGAGCTTGCTTTGTGTTGAGGCATATATCACAGCGTGTGCCTCACTTGTCGGTGCACACTTGTGTCGATCAATGCACTATTCTGCTTCTTTACTTAGTGATACCATCATACAAATTTGGAACACATCAGAGACATTGTATAGCTTGTTCTTGCCAGTCATTCATTTTCACATCCTTTGCTACATTGTCATTCCAGCTGTATTTTCTATTAGTGAACATGTGAATTCCTAACTGGTTATCAAATACATATATCTAATATTGTTACCTTTAGGCACATCTGGATTATTATGCAGTTTGAAATCTAGTTCATCCATTTTCCATGTTATTGCATTCTCAGTCATTATTATGTTTCTTTATCTATACATTTCCTTAAATTGGGGGCATTTGTTACAGTTGCACTGTTCCATAGTCACAAGACTCCCTTCACTTTGTTTGGGCCATTGCCAAGTTTCATGCATTCACAACTTTGCTTTTGACCCCCAATTTGTGTCAGCTCTTAACTGTACTCAACTAATAAGCCCATATACTTCAAACACGCTACCTACAGTGCATGTATGGAGTACTGGCTGATGTTTGTTGTCATAACAATTCTCAGAATCAGACTTATCGAGTTTCAGTTATCAGTGTCCCAATATACCTCGTATCAGACCCTTGCTGTTCCATATACAGGTGCTGGACACTCTTCACAGCCCTACAAACTCCCCCAAGTCTCTCTTCCTCAGGTGTTCCCATAGAAACCATTCAGAGCTCAGCTGGTGCAGTGTGCTGTGACAGGATTTGCCCTAATTATGCCAATTTTTTTATATATTAACTATAAAGTTTATATTGAACCTATGTATTGTGTATTATTTAAATTAGCACAAAGATACATTATCTTTGAGATTTTCTTCTGAATGAGGGATGACAGTCTCTAACAACAGGTTTCATGTTATTAAGCTTGTTTATGGAGTTTTAATTCCATATATTTTACCAAGTATGAAGAACAACTCTACCCTGAATCAGGATATGGAATCTTTGAAACGGGTAAATGCAGGGCATGGAATCTTCCAAACAGGTAAATGCAGGGCAGCTCTGGCTGCTTTGTCTGTACTTTAATTACTCTTAATACAAATACTGCAAAGTAGCCAACAGCACAGAATACCTTTTCTAGATTCTATAAGTAAATCATGTTTCTGCCAGATTCAGGATATTAAAGGATACTCAGATTTACTAAAGATTTACAAGGTTCTCAGTGTGGAAAGAGAATCCCAAAATATCAGTATCTGCTATAATTTCTGCAGTAGAAATGGAGGCTTACTGCTGCAACCAGATCAAGATGGTGCCATGGGGTGTTGCAGTGGGATCTACAAAGCATGTTTCCATCCTTCAAACAGTCTGTATACATGGATGTAGAGGCACACAAAGAGATTTTGATTTCACTGAATATTCTTTGAAACTTGACAGGAACTGTTAAGGACTTTTTGAATTTGCAAAGGTCCAATAGAGAGGTTTTGACAAATACAGTGGCATTTGGTATTACAGACTTTTGTTACAGTTGCTATATTTTTTTTATTGCAATGGTGTGGATGAACTTGTTTATCAAAACATGGAGACTAGAACTGGCAAAATATTTCAAGTTAAAAAATGAACTTTTACATTATTAAACTTTATAAATGGATGAAGTTAATTTCAACCAAAATAAAATGAAAAACCCAATTTCTAAGTTTTCATGGAACACTAAACCATTTTCAGACAAACCCTGGATTATATTTTCTTAAACAGTCATCTGTCAGAATGGCTTACCTGGCAATTTGAAATCTTCATTGCAAATTGGGATAGGAATCTCCATCTTTTCTACAATGGCACCATTCCAGATACAATTCCCTGGTTCTATACATAATTTCAGGCTAGAATTGACAACAAACACTTTCTTTTCATCATCCTTGTCAATAGAAAACCTGAAAGGGAATAAAACAATTTTCACTGCCTAACTAGCTGTACAGATAAATGAAAAATGAGTATTCTTTATAAATGGATCTAACACTACGGGATAAATAGTTAATCTTAAATTGTTATTCTGAAGGGGTCCAGAAGATGTATTATCAACATCTGACTATATCACAGCAGAACCTAAGAAAAGAGAAGCACCAGCATGCCATTATTTTCTGTTGGAATAAATAAGGCTGAGAGAGAACAAGGGTCAAAACTGGTCATTTTCTCACTATATTGTATTGTCTCTTGCTCTCGTCAACTAGGCCCTTACCAAGGTTCAAAGTTCTGAAACAGTTTCCCTGTTCAGAGTGTCGGAGTGGGTCTCTTCCTATTTATATAGACCCTCTTTGTAAATAAAGGCAAGGTTCTAGGTTGCTGGGCCTGTGCAATAATCTTACAGTGAAGTGGATTCTAAGAAATTGAACAATTGCCAGAGAAAATTATAGAAATGATCTAAATACTGACAATAAGGTCAGGTACTGAGATGTAAATACTCCTGACCATTAAAACGGAGAATTAAAATTAGTTTACTGTTTGATGAAACAGGCAAATGAGATGCAAAATATTTGTCTACAATAATGATGGAGCAATCTTCTACTGATATATAAAAAATCAAGGATTGCTCAAACTTGACAAAGGGCACAAAATGGAAGGTTTTTGTGAGTCCCTCGAAACAAAGACCTGACTAGGTGTAAGCAGAAGTAGTAACAGGTAAACAAAAATATCTGGCACCAATCCCTCCATCCAAGGGTATACCACTCTTTTCTGACTTCTGTCTCAGTAAAAAGACAATGTTCAATTGCTTTTATTGCTAAAACAAGCCAAAGAAATGTAATCAACATCTTTTCTCCATCCAGTCTTCATAGTATATTATGATAACATAATTTATCTGAAGAATCCAAAAATCACATCATTATATTTAACACACAACCAGAAGTGTCCAAATTTTGCTTCTTCCAGTTCACAGTGACCATTGAAACCTAAATATGTAGAATTCTTCCCTGTATCTGAGGAAAGCCATTTTTAGCTGCCAACATTAGAACTAATTTTTATTTCACAAGATCAGAACCCATAAGCCTTGATTTTATTATTGAGTATATTTGTACGACTCTTTCTAGTGTTAATATCAATCTGCAAAAACGAATAAAAAGTTTCACAAAATTAATGTAAATAAAAACATTTAGCTGCACAGTACACCAAAATAAGACAAAATCAGGCCCACAAATAACTGGAAGGCAAATAGATTACAGAAAAAATTACACAAGTACTCAGGTTGTGATTTTGTATATTTGGGATTTAAAAATAATACCAACCTTATGATTGTATTCGCATTAAGCTCTAATACCTCTTCTCGACCTGAAAAGACAGGAATAATTCAAATATTTACATATTTAAAAACATGAGGATATATCTATCTAAACACTAAATAGTGTTATGTGGCTTTATGTTCGTGCTGTGCTATCAATCCTAACATATGCAATGCCACTAAATAGTGTTCTGTGGCATTATGTTGGTGCTATGTTATCAATCCTATCATATGGAATGCCACTAAATAGTGTTCTGTAGCTTTATGTTGGTGCTATGCTATCAATCCTCTCATATGGAATGCCACTAAATAGTGTTCTGTGGCTTTATGTTGGTGCTATGCTATCAATCCTCTCATATGGAATGCCACTAAATAGTGTTATGTGGCTTTATGTTGGTGCTATGCTATCAATCCTATCATATGAAATGCCACTAAATAGTGTTATGAAGTTTGATATTAGTGATGTGCTATCAATCCTATCATATGGAATAACACTAAGCAGTGTTATGTGGTTTGATATTGGTTCTGTTCTATCAATCCTATCATATGCAATGCCACTAAATAGTGTTAGGCAAATAAAAGTAACAATCAAGTGAGGTAGCTCACTGGGATGTGAGCATTTGCCAACTATGTTTAATAAATTCTCTTTATAGGAAAGACTGTTTGGTACAGACAAATTGCCCCTCATACAAAGATGAGATATCACTAGTCTTTCTGACTGCAACCCCCAACAAATTAGCACTGTAAACTAGACAACATCTTACCCCAATCGTAGTTGATGAGAAGCCTGGTGATATTCCATTTCTCAAAATGAATTGTGAGATAGAACTGGCAGACATCAAGTTTCAGGTATGCAGCAAGTGCTTTGGCGTAACCAAACTTGGCCATGGTGAAATCCATGCAGACATCAAAACGCATGCAGTTCGGGGAGATGTAGTAATAAAGATGCTTCTTTAGTTTGGGGTCATGGATGGCTGGCACGATAAAATTCCTCTCAAACAACTTGCAATCTGTTGCAACAACATATCAAAGCTGTGTCAGTATTAAATTGTGGTTTCTTGGAAACAATTTCTCATATTAATTTTTTTTTAAGTGTCCTAAATTAAACTATTGTAAAAACACATGCTCATCAATTCAATGGCAGCATTTATTATTAATATGCCCTGAAGCACACAAAGTTATAATAATTCCAATGCAATCCCATTTTACAATTTACTACATATTACCACCAAGAATAAATACGACTTCATTTTTTTTTTCCTCAGATGTTTATGCGTGACAATATTATCATCCTCATCCAATTCATAATAAAATCAGTGCTAAATATTATTTCATGTTATATTTTAGTCAGGAAGAGAGAGAAGTAACTTTGCACCTGAAAAAAACATTTCAACTCCTATTCTTTTTTAAAGGCAAGTCTATCATTTGTACTATTACTGTACTTAGACTAAAACCACAGGACTAATCACTTCTTAATGTACTGGGTACTTTGTAACCATACCTAGATCATCTGTGCGAAGTGCAGCCTCAAGTTCTTCTCTGGTCCCAGTGGTCAGCAAACCTCTTTCCTCCAGAGTGGATTTCAGTGCCTGCAATGTCATATTCTCAGGGCGGGGACATGGAGGCGTCCCTGCTAGCAGATCCTGCAATGATAACAACTTTCCTTGTGAATTTTATACTAAGCGAAAACAATTTACCAAAGGTACTTAAAAAACTATAGAATGTGTATTCTCAGACATTGCCAGACTCATTGCTCTAATCATTACTATAAATTAAAAAATGGTTACATGCATGCATTTAAGCTAACTAGACCTGATGTGTTTAGCATGAGCCGATGTCCATCTGCTATCAAACAAGATTTATACAATCACTGACATCATGTGACTGTAATGATAATGTGTTTATTTTATACTGAAACATGTTTCTTATTATCCAAGAAAAAGACAATTTTTATGTTCTTGCCATGGTTTTACTCTGATTATACACCCAATGTACATTATGTCACAATATTGCTAAACTGTTACATGTACATATCTACCATTGCTGGATACCAGTTATTTTTAAAAATAGTGTGACTGTATACTCCCAAAATATAAAAGTTGTTTGCTTCTTTTTTTTTTTAATTGCCTTTGACACATTAACCTCTGACAACCCACTATTTTCAAGAGTAGCATATGGTAAATTATGTATATCTCTTTCAAGAGGAAAAATTGTAGAATTTCAGAGACAATGAGACCAGGTTCTAAGACTATATTTACGTTTTCACACCTAGATTCAACTCAACATTTGGATGTTTGATGATTAATACAAATCACCAATCATTCCAACATCAGACTTTGTAGCTGAGTTTGTGCATGAGAATGTTGTATAACCTCATGGCAAGGTCTGTTGAAATTTAAAGTTTTAGTATTACAAATGCAATACAAACCTCAGATAGTCCCAGCTCACTCAATATGGTACTGGTCACTGCAGTGGCAACTTTATTAGCCACCTTTTTACCAGCCTCTTTTAGATTCTCTACCATTTTATCTTTACTCAACATCTCAGACCAGTTTACTGAAAAGAATTAGCGTAAATCTCAATTTATATCTTACACATATAGGTCATTATATACCTAAATAATGTATTTTCTTCTTCTTGTGTCTCCCATTTTTAACATTCATTTTTCTCTTTATCATATATGCATTTCCAAAATATTGGAGTGCTTATCAACAATAGATGCAATGATTACATTACTGCAATGAAATACAAATCAAAACTAAAACTATTCCAATTAAAACTCAGCTTCATGTTATCTTTCCAACTTTGTGTTTTTTTCTCCAATTAAATGAAAACATTTTTTTTTTACTTTTTCCTTCTTTTACACTTTTTTCTTTAATCTTTATAAAACAAAATGAATAAGCAATTACTGTAGAAAATTCACAACTCTGAACAGTTAAAACAGATGCTATACTGCCTTCACAGGGGATATTGCTCAAATCAAAAAAGAAAGATAACTGATAGGTAACCTTTTGGCCAGGACATGGTTCCATCAGGATAGCAAATAGGAAGAGGCAGAATGGCTTCATTCAATATCTTGATGTCTACAATGCAGTTACTGGTATCCTCAATCTCACAAACCCCCACCCCAAAAGTAAGTACTGACTCTCCACCATCCTCAAGTGTCTTCTTTGTGATGGAGTACCTTCAAGTGGAAATAAAATATTCCTTTATAATGAGAAATGACAAATATCCAACCTTTGGACCCATTACCCATGTCTTCAGGTAAATTATGTCCAGTATTGTGACAGTTCAAGTATATTAAATTTGGTATTAGTTGGAAAAATAAAATAATTACCATTTTTCATATTTTACAAAATTCATGGCATGCAAAAATAGGATAATTACTAAATGAGTCAAAATCCTGTGACTCACCTCTTTGATGAAAAATTTACCTTCGCTGCCATAAGACCAAAAAAGGCAGTGTGACATCTTTTCACATCCACATTGTCATGTGTTCTGAACTAACAACTTTAACTCTTCTGTGTCACATGATGCTGTCAGTTTCATCCAATTCAAATACTTGTTACAAAGGCTCCGTAAAATTAGTACCATTATTATCTAACTGCTGCAAGTCAAGGCAAACAGTATGTATCAGACTGTAGAAGATAATTAATGTCCGCCAATATTGATCAAAATGCACCTAAGTCCATATAAGAAAGGACATCAGATTGGCAAATATGACACAAATCCATAAAGATATAGAAATAAATTAATGCCTCATGCTGGTGTAGGCACAGCATTACAGTCATTTCAGATGAGTCATTTCAGATGATCAAAAGGGTGTCAGGTCTTGTCAATCTAACCTGTACTTCTGAATCATTGGGCATGTAGCAGTCAACAGACATGCAATACACAAACTCTGCATCAGAAAACATTTGTACTGCCTGTAATTATGAATCATTAGGCATATATAAATCTACACGTGTGTAACAATCTATACACATGTAGCTGTCTACATCCAACTAGTCATATGTATATATATAGCAGTCTATACACACGTAGGCATCTATACACATGTAGCAGTCTGCACACATGTAGCAGTTTATCCACATGTAGCAATTAATACACATGTAGCAATCTGTATACATGTATCAGTTTATGCACATATAGCAGTTTATACACATGTAGCAGTCTGTACACTTGTAACAATTAATACACAAGTTGCAAATAATACACACTTAATAGTCTGTACACATGTCTGTACACGTGTAGCAGTTTATGCAATGTAACAGTGTATACACATGTAGCAGTCTGTACACGTGTAGCAGTCTATACACATGTTGCTGTCTGTACCCATATAGTAGTCTGTGCATATACAAGGCATGCAATAGCACTAATCAATTCAATCAGAGGTCTCATAAGACTATTTTAATTCAATCTATGTCATCATATAAGTTATCTTAAAATAAGAAAAAGAGAATAAAATATTTAATAATTCTTCATGTACCTCAATTTGCAGATTGTTCTAGGACACATAAAATGGCAAATACAAAAATATTTGTGCAGTATGTTTAATGAAGTTATAGCTTCTTGAAATTGTGCACTGTCAAAAATACAAGGAAGCATAGTATTACATACCTGCCACATCATAATGTATCATACAGAAAACGAGAATTTTGACTCCCAAATCCCTAATTTGGTTGTTTCTACAAACAATATACATCACGAAAAAACGAGGCCATGCTTGAACAGCACAGTAGTCCTGTAACCTGTATCCAATATAAGCAGTAAATAGTCATGTCGTGCTTAACACTCACTAATTAGTTTGAATGGCTAACCATCATGGAGGTGATTAAAAGCCAAAGACGGTCAGAGATAAACCACCACCACTCCACAGAGTGCATTCAATGATGATAGCCAAGGTGATTTTGTGTTTGATACTCATTTAAGCACTGCTACTGGAGACCCCATTTAGCTATACTGCACTGCTACCAGAGACCTGATTTAGCTATATTGCACTGCTCCAGAAACCAAATTTAGCTATACTTCACTGCTACTGGAGACCCCATTTAGCTATATTGCACTGCTACTGGAGACCCCATTTAGCTTTATTGCACTGCTACCAGAAACCAAATTTAACTATATTGCACTGCTACCAGAGACCACATTTAGCTATGTTGCACTGCTCCAGAAACCAAATTTAGCTATACTTCACTGCTAATGGAGACCACACTTAGCTATATTGCACTGCTACTGTAGACCCCATTTAGCTATATTGCACTGCTACCAGAGACCACATTTAGCTATGTTGCACTGCTACCAGAGACCTGATTTGGCTATATTGCACTTCTACCAGTGACCCCATTTAGCTATATTGCACTGCTACCGGAGACCCCATTTAGTACTGCTACCAGAGACCCCATTTAGCTATATTGCACTGCTACCAGAAACCAAATTTAGCCATATTGCACTGCTACTGGAAACCCATTTAGCTATGTTGCACTGCTACCAGAGACCTGATTTGGCTATATTGCACTACTACCAGTGACCCCATTTAGCTATATTGCACTGCTACCGGAGACCCCATTTAGCTATACTGCACTGCTACCGGAGACCCCATTTAGTACTGCTACCAGAGACCCCATTTAGCTATATTGCACTGCTACCAGAAACCAAATTTAGCCATATTGCACTGCTACTGGAAACCCCATTTAGCTATATTGCACCGTTTACGGAGACCCCATTTATCTCTATTGCACTGCCACCAGAGACCCCATTTAGCAATATTGCACTGCTACCAGAGACCCCATTTATCTCTACTGCACTGCTACCGGAGACCCCATTTAGCTATATTGCACTGCTACTGGAGACCCCATTTAGCTATATTGCACTGCTACCAGAGACCCCATTTGGCTATATTGTACTGCTACCGGAGACCCCATTTATCTCTACTGCACTGCTACTGGAGACCCTATTTAGCTATACTGCACTGCTACTGTAGACCCCATTTAGCTATATTGCACTGCTACCAGACACCCCATTTAGCTATATTGCAAAAGTACGCAAAGTGAAACAACCCAATTCATTTGAAGTTCTTTAAGTTGGGTTATTACACTTCATTGTCTTTAATGAAAATGTTTATGATATCTTAATTCATATTTTCTGGCTAGTTTGGGGCCATCCATTTAGTATGCATGCAAAACTCTGGCAAAGCCTGACCCCTCCCCCCTTCTGTACACATCCATACTTTTTTACACACACCCCACCTACATACGCATGCTTGATGCACTCTCCCCCTGAATTCTAAAGAATGGCCTAAATTTAATCCATGCAGAAACAATCAAGGATTAATAATATTAAGGTATTTAATAAAACAGATAGTCCACCGATGTTGAATGCCTGGCTGCATCAAAGAAATAACCTGTGTAACTTTAAAAAGTTTGTCTAGTGTCTGCTAAAATTCAAACACCCACTGAACCCGGTTGAACAGGTTACATATTAGACAAATTATTATCGAGGTTTAAACCCCAACCCCCCCCGTTTCCTATGCATACATACCTTATCAGTAGATCCCCCCCATATGCAAGTGTATGAATTTGGGTTAACCACATCTCCATGTTTACATACTAAAAGGACAGCCTCTTTGTGGTCAGCAGCAACATTTCTTTGAAACTGGATTTTACTCTATGCATAAAATGCAAAATGTGGCTATTTTTAGGTGGGTGAAATAGTAAAGACACCAGTGAGAAAGTGTGATTAATCTTTTTTACGGTAAATGTCAAAAGTCATGAAAAGGCTAGTGAAGTGAGCAAAGCCCAGGAAAAATAATTTTAGATCTACTGGTTGACAAAGTCTGACTTTATGAAATTCAGCAGCAAGCGGGATCATTTTATCCTTTTCCAAAACTTGCAAACACCCCAGTGACATTAGTTATTCTTGAGTAATATACATGACATTCATTAAAACAGCAACAGCATCCACCATCAAGACTGAAGCAGGAAGAACATTTTTAACGCTCAGAAAATTCAAACTGATCTCTGTGAAATTTTTGAACAACAGTACCACTCAGTCTGTAAGGAACACAGAGATGAGAAGCAATGACACTTGCACTACCTTCAAACTCTCCAAAGAACAAATGACACCATCAATGTCAGCAACCATAATACTGTATTCCACATTGTAAAGATAACTGACACCAGCAACTATAATTCTATATTCCGCATTGTAAAGACAACAACCAACACCAGGAAAGTCAGCAACTATAATGCTATATTCCACATTGTCAAGATAACAACTGACACCAGGAAAGTCAGCAACTATAAGACTGTATTCCACATTGTCAAAACAACAACCAACACCAGGAAAGTCAGCAACTATAATACTGTATTCCACATTGTAAAGACAACAACTGACACCAGGAAAGTCAGCAACTATAAGACTGTATTCCACATTGTCAAGACAACAACTGACACCAGGAAAGTCAGCAACTATAATACTGTATTCCACATTGTAAAGACATGTATAACTTGCATAATTTTGTATATTTAATGTCTGCATGGTTGTGATTTTGTGGGTGTATGCACTTGGGTGTATATATATGTGTGATATATCACAATGCAAAGTCAAATAATTTGTATTCATTAGTGTATTAAATGCTTCAATGAAAGCACATATTTATATTTTATTTTCTTCAAATTTTAATTTCCAGTTATCTTTTATATATTTGGACCATGAGTGCTCACACACACACGTTTGGGAACACAAAAATGCTTTCTGGAGTATCAAGAAAATCCCAACTTTGTGCCAAAGACTGGCATTTATAGTATTAGATTTGTTATTATACATCCATGTTTTTTATGTCCATTATATAACCAGTTTGTCCGATAATGGTGCAACAGTAAAATATCATAAATCTGACAATACAAAAAAAAACATTTTCATGCACATGTTATAGGCATTTTTAAGGCTTTATTTTTCTTTACAAATGGTACTTCTCTCCCTTAATAAGTTGTGCACAACAAAGTTCAAAAATCAAAGACCACACCTCACAAGTGAGGGCACGATTTACGAAGATTCCTCTAAAAAGATATTAAGAAGGAAAGGACATAGTCACTGAGAAAATAGGTGGTGGATTGGGGGGGTAAATACTTGATTACCCATTTTATAATCTGGATGGTCATAACTGTTAAAAAAAAGCCTACTTCCAATGATATTGTTTGCTATTCAGCATAAATTAAGTTTATATTCAAGAAAACCAATCTTCAAAACAATACTCCAGTAAGTTTTTGAAAACATATCACATGTAACACCAGCTAAAACACTGCTTGTGGTCTAACGTTGACATTGACCGAGGTGGGAGTGGGAGACAAGCGCCCCAATCCTAAAAAATGCCCCATACGGCTTGCATCTCTGATTGCCTCTGCTAACTAAAATCCAGCTCCTGGCCTTCGCGAGTGGATTAGATTTGAAGTCCTGCAGACCACGTTTTACATCTAACAGGAGAAGGGGCGAAGGCGGGTCACTGGCGCCTTAAAACCAGTTGCTTCGGGTAGATGGGACTCGTAAACCTTGGATGGTAGCTCATCTAGAAGAAGGAAAACTCAGATTCCAAACCTCTGCTGCCTTGTGGCTATACCCACTCATGGGAAAGGCTAAGGGAGTAAACCCCGACAGAAAATCCGGAGATGGAGTCCCTAAGGCAGTCTGACATTGACTTTAACGTCATTCCGGCAACTCCTGCGATACCGTTGGTGCCAAGCTGTATCGGCATTCATCGTTCCCTTGGGCACACCAGCTGCATCGAGAGGGGGGATCTGCTGCATGGACAACAGCTGATTCTCCATACCACCCTGCCCAGGCTTCATAGCTCCACTGGAGAGGACACTCCAGTGTCGTCGTACGGCGTCGGCACAACACAAGAAGTAGCAGTTTACCAGTTCTAAGTCAAAGCTCAATTGGCGTAGAGCTTGGCGCCAGGGGTTACTTCTGACGGTGGGAGAGATCACCAGGTCTCACTGGACAGCTACCGCCCACCTCAAGCTGGGCAGCCCCCAGTAAGGTGCTGCCCGCCATGGCCTGCCTGCTTCACTGGGTGCATGGAGCTTAGAGAACCATCTCAACAAGTGGGCCACAAAACTCCGCACCAGGAAAGACCAAAAGAAGTAATAAGAAGACTCCAACTCTTCGTTTTGCAACCTGGAACATCAGGACCATGTGTCCTGGATTGACCTCTGACCTACAGCAGATCGACGATGCACAGAAGACTGCCATCACTGACAGAGAACTCTCCCGACTGAACATCGACACTGCCTGCCTCCATGAGACCCGACTGGCTGACAGCAGCACCATCAGGGAAGCCAATTACACGTTCTTTTGGCAGGGGAAGCCCTCGGATGAACCTAGGCAGCATGGTGTAGGCTTTGCCATAAAGAACATGCTAATCGCCTTCATTAAACCTCCATCAACAGGTACTGAGAGAATCCTTGTCCTCCGGCTGTCAACATCCTTAGGCCAGGTCAACATCTTCAGCATGTACGCCCCAACCCTCTGCTCCACCCACCAGGAGAAAGACAAGTTTTATGAGGCTCTGGATCAGGCAATATCCAGTATCCCCAACAATGAAAGCCTTTACTTACTAGGAGACTTCAATGCTAGAGTGGGAGCTGACCATGAGGCCTGGTCCACCTGTGTCGGCTTTTACAGAAGGGGCAAGATCAACAAGAATGGTCAGCAACTGTGGAGATGTGCTGCTCCCACAGCCTATGTGTGACAAACACTTTCGTCAAATGCAAGGAGATCCACCAGGTGTCGTGGAGACACCCACGTTCACGCCACTGGCACCAGCTAGACCTCATCATCACCAGGCATGCAGAACTGGCCAGTGTTCTCCTCACCCACAGCTACCACAGTGCCGATTGCGACACAGACCATTCCCTCGTGGCCAGCAAGGTGTGAATATTACCCAAGAAGCTGCACCATGCCAAGAAGAAGGGTCACCCATGCATCAACACCTGCTGTGCAAGCAACCCAGAGAAAACACAGCAGTTCAACAGCAAACTGAAGGAAACCCTCACCAAAGTGACACCTAATGACACCATTGACTCCAAGTGGTCCCATATCTGTGACTCTGTGTACAATTCAGCCATCACAGCTTACGGGAAGAGGGAGCGAAAGAATGTCGACTGGTATGAGGCAAACTGGGAGGAGATGGAGCCCATGACTGAGGCAAAGAGGAAAGCCCTCCTGGCATACAAGGCTGCACCTAGCCCCAGAACACTACAAGCCCTCAGGATTGCAAGGAACAACGCCCAGAAGACTGCCCTCCGATGTGCCAACACCTACTGGCTGAACCTTTGCAACAGTATACAGACAGCTGCCGACACCGGGGATACAAGAGGAATGTATGAGGGTATCAAAAAGGCGACAAGGGCCCCCCCAGCTACAAGACCGACCCCCTCAAGTCCAAGACGGGCAAAGTCATCACAGACCAGGGGAAACAACTGCAGCGATGGGTTGAGCACTATCTCGAGCTATATGCAACCCAAAACAATGTCACTCGAACTGCACTGAACGCCATTCCAGACCTGCCTGTCATGGAGGAGCTAGACACACAGCCCACCCTGGAAGAGCTCGGAAAAGCCATCGATTGCCTTGCCTGTGGGAAGGCTCATGGAAGTGACGGCATTCCGCCTGAAGTCCTCAAGAGCGGAAAACCAGCACTGCTACAGCCGCTTCACATACTCCTCTGCCTTTGCTGGGAACAGGGATACATCCCACAGGACATGCATGATGCAAGCATCGTCACTTTGTACAAAAACAAAGGAGACCGTAGCGACTGCAACAAATATTGGGGCATCTACCTCCTCAGCATCGTTGGAAAGGCTTTCGCCCATGTTGCCTTGGCGCGTTTGCAGAACCTAGCCTCCTGCGTCTACCCAGAGTCCCAGTGTGGATTTCAAGCTGGCAGGTCAACTGTAGACATGATCTTCTCACTATGTCAGCTGCAGGAGAAGTGTCGCGAACAGCAAATGCCCCTCTACACTGCCTTCATAGACCTGACGAAGGCATTTGACCTGGTTAGTCAGAGTGGACTCTTCAGACTCCTGCAGAAGATCAGCTGCCCCCCACGTCTGCTTGCTGTCATCATACCGTTCTACGAGAACATGCACAGCACAGTGTGCTTCAATGGCGCAACATCTGAAGCATTCCCAGTCATCAGCGGAGTCAAACAAGGCTGTGTTCTTGCGCCGACGCTCTTTGCCATCTTCTTCTCCATGCTTCTCCAGTACGCATTCAAGGACTGCAGCGAGGGAGTGTACATCCATACCAGGGTTGACAGCAAGCTGTTCAACATCGCCCATCTCCGCGCTAAGACTGAAGTCACAGAGGTACTCATCTGTGAATTGCTCTTCGCCGACGATGCAGCCTTGACATCACACACAGACAATGGACTTCAGCAGCTGGTATGCTGCCTCTCCCATGCTTGTAAGGAATTTGGACTGACCATTAGTTTGAAGAAAACGAATGTCATGGCACAGGACACAGACTCCCCTCCCTCTGTCTCCATCGATGGGTACAACTTGGAAGTTGTCGAGAACTTCACATACCTTGGGTCTAACATCTCCAGCTCACTCTCCATTGATTCTGAGGTGAACGGCAGGATTGCCAAGGCAGCAGCAGTGATGGCCAGACTTAACCAGAGGGTCTGGAACAACCCCAACCTCACAGAGAAGACCAAACTGCGTGTCTACCAAGCCTGCATGCTCAGCTCACTTCTCTACAGCAGCGAAACATGGACCACCTATGCAAGACACGAGAGGAAACTCAACAGCTTCCACCTGAGATGTCTCCGGCACATTCTGCACATCCAGTGGCAGGACAAAGTACTCAACACAGAGGTTCTAGAACGCGCCAACATGAACAGCATGTTCTCCATTCTCAGCAAGAGGCGCCTTCGCTGGCTTGGCCATGTCAAGAGAATGGACCCAGGCCGCATTCCCAAGGACCTGCTATATAGGTAGTTAGCAGAAGGTGCATGACCAACTGGACGACCATATCTGCGCTACAAAGATGTCTGCAAGAAGGATACGAAGACGGCAATCATCAATGTCAACGACTGGGAGAGCTGTGCAAACAACCATTCCAGCTGGCGTCTAGCTCTCAGGCAGGGAGTTCAAAACGCAGAGGAAGAGAGAAAAATAAAACAAGCTGAAAACAGAGCTAGAAAGAAGGATAAATAAAAGCTTACTTTGGAGCTACGCCATCGTCTCCCGCAGACGGACGGATGCCAAGAAGAGTAAAACACTGCACATTCCATCACTGCTTTTTGCAGCTGAATGTGGATATGTTCCAGCATTACTGTTGATTCAGAACAGAACTCCTATCAGTCTTGTATTTTTTCACACACAAAATAATAATTATTCATATCATATGACAAAAAATTTAAATGCAAAAAAACTATTATTTTGGTATACTCACAGTGCATCAGACCCAAAAAGGTGACATGTGACATGATAGAACTAGAACTAACATTACAAAATAAACATAATGGTTTTGTTTCATTTTGAATCTAATTTCAAAGAACATGACTCTGTAAGACTATTGTTATTAGAAGGGGGAGGAGTATAGAAAGATGGATGAACCAATAACACTATCAGTGTGTAAGACTGTATGCATTCTGTACACATATCTTTGTAGCTGTTAGCCCTAGAAATCCGACTCCGCTCAACTAAATGAGAAGACAAAAAGAATCCAAGTTATATAACACACCTAACTCAACATGAATATTCCTGCTTCAAACATATTACCTGACCTGACACATCTGCTAAATGTTATTGTTTAAGCCAAAAGAAGCAACAAATTAATTATAGCCTCAAGCTTTTTGAAAAACAAATACTTGTAGTGGTTACTTACTTTAGTACTACTTCAATCCCACCAAGTAAGTCGAGCTCGATTCCTGTCTTGACCTCATCCTGAAAACCCTCTAACCCTAAAATACGACATTAAAAACAAGATGAGACTCATAGTACACACAATTTGTAAGAAACAATGAATGTGAAGATAAAATATTAGGTTCATCATTTTCCAATTTTCACTTCATGCATTTTCCAGTGAGACAAAAACAACAAAGTTAAACATGTTACCATTTTTATTACCAAACAACTATCATTTTGTTGCTGTCTTTCAAGTATTTCATGAACTGTTTTATTGATAAGATCATTTTTAGATGGGAACAAAAGATGAAATATGTGTGCTGAATTAAAGAGTGGAAATATATTGGAGGCATGTAGACACAAACTGATCCTGCGTGTTGTGCTGTATACACACCAGTCTAAAATTACTGATTTTCTCTGGGGAGACAACTCCATCTCCAAGCGCTATGAATAGGTAGTGAGAGTATCAATTGCATGGAAATAAAAAGCAAATGGCAAAATCCTAACAAGACTTCTCAGTAAGGTACTTGATATAGTTCTTTAAATTAGGTGAACTCTGAATAAGCTTAACAAAATATTATGTATTGCTTTTGTCTACTTGAAAAGCATGGATTTAATAAGTTCAGAAGTGTGATTTGAGAATAATTAAGTGAAGGCAGATATGTTCAACTAATAAGTTTTTAAAGTACATTTAGACCATAATTACATCAAGTACAGTTTCACAAACTACCATTCCAAAAGACCCATCGGGATTAAGAGCTTCTTTCTAGATCTCTAAACCTGATATTATCTTTTGGGATTTTCTCAACAGACGTATAGACACATCACTCTCAGTACTGCTCTTTACACATTGAAGAACTCAAAAGGTCTGAGTCTTCAGAGTAAAACAGTCTATATTTAGAATGAATTTTTACAGTCACATGCAAATAATGCAGATTTAGACATGTTATATAAAAGTTATATAAAAATTTAGACCAGGAATATTCTTGTATTTTCATCGCTTAAATAATTTTATGACAAATATGAATGAACATCCATCCCATTGAGAATATTATAATTCTATTTCAAAAGACCTCAGGCAAAAGGGATATCACTTGTCCAAAGCATCAATAGATCCATTTTACATGGTGATGGCAATAATCTCCCCAGTCACCATACTCAACTTAAAACAACTCATGTCCAACTGATGTAATCGTTCTGTTCTGCGTTTTTTTCTTCTTCAAGAATCTGAATTCCCCTTTATATTTCTATACTTTTGGTTTAACTATTTTAAGAGACTTATTGTCACTTTTGCAATCAATGTGTTTCTGCTTGTTGAACACCATTTCTAGAAAATACTGTCAGCAACAGCTTGATCATGCAGGCATTTTGCATCAAATGTATGTGCTCTTTAAACCACTGAGGTAACTTTAGTCCAGCCGATTCCATTGACTCCAATACCCAGATCTGGATCAAACACAGTCAAGCCAGTATCTGGATTTGACCAAAATGATTGAATTTTTGTAATCTTTACTATTATTCCTTAAGTCCATTTCAGCAAGACTAAATTCAAATTATATGGGTCTAGAATGAGTGCAAGACAGCTGAAGCTACTAATATACATAGTAAAAAGTAATATTAAGCATGACAATACCCCAAAAGTTGTTTTGGGCTGTTCCAATAAAACACACCTGGGACCCAGTGAAGGCACATTTGATGTGGGGTACTCACCCAAAGATACAATTTAGAATTCTCTTATCATTTTAATATGAACTCAATGAAATTAAAGTACCCTGGCATATATTTTTTAAACACTGCCTTCCCCTGGTACCATGTATGTTTAAATGGAACTACCCTAATAAGCAAGCACCAAAATTTAATCATTCTTCCTTGTATTAACTTTAGTCTTCATATCAACATTTGTTTTATTTTATCAAATGTTTCTTACAAACATTCTGTTCATACAAAAAGAGACCAAAGTGATAAGAGAAACCCCTCTACTATGGCTGATGAGATAACAATAAAACAAATGCATTAAGTATTGCAATATCACAAAACAAAGGTACATATGACAATTTCATTTCAAACTTGTAAGAGAATAAGAGAATTCATTTAAAACCTACCATTAAGAGGGTTTTCAAAGCGAATGGTGTGAGTCCATTTATCAACTCCCATCACAAGCTGAAATTGACATGGGTCAAACCGCATGAAGGACTTCATGGATTTGTGGAACATAGCTATCTTCACACTGAAACAACACTCAACTCCCAAGCACATCTCATCAAATTTGCACCGCAAACCCTCTGGCATTGTCAGAGACATCAGAGGGCAGCCTGAAAAACAAATCAGATTTGACACAATTAGTATTTAATCTTCAACAGACTGAAATAGCTGACTCAGCATAAATTTGTCCAATCTCTCATGCATACCTATCTAAAGTGGAAGCAGTAAAACTAATCTTTATGACAGGAAATCCACCAATAATTTTCTCAGACTCAAATAAAAAATTTTGTCAAGTAATATAAATGAAAAAACAATTATCTCCTGAACTCATTGTCATTATTTAGTGTCACAGTTATGATATTGGACTGATTATTTTCCTTTCGAATTTGTAATTGCTGACCAATCTGATTCAATTTCAAAACATTCATGAATTATAAATGGGGAATTTTATTACACCTCAGGTATGCTTCTAAATTCAAATAACCATTAGTTCTGAGGCCCAGTACATATAAAACTAAAATACTACAAGTTGTGCTCAAACATACTATTGTCCAGTGCTGTGAGGTTCCCTATTAACTCGTCTCTAGATCCTATGGGATCTATGCCTTGCTTCTGCAACTCCATTTGTAGCTGTTCATCAGTCATTTGAGACAGGCTGATACAAGGTTCATCATCGATAATATCCTGCAGTAAATCCAAGGTTTAATAGTTGATTTATCGTGATATTCCAAAAACAAATTTTACATTTTTGGCTACTATTTTAGTTTCATGGAACTTAACCTGCAATGTGGTCATCGGCCATTCCATGAATATTCAATGAAAGTCATAGGATACATTCTCTTACTAGATCCCACTATGTTATCAAATTTATCTACAGTAAATAATTTTAATAACATACAATTTTCAAATCTTCAGTAAATGTGGCACACAAGATTACAATTTTCCTAATACAATATGCTCACTAAATCTGCTTCGCATAAGAATGAAGTTTTCTTAAAATTAAATTGTCTCTCTAGATTTCAAAACAAGATATTTTTACAGCATATTTAAAGGTCACCGGCCACCTATTTTGTACAAACGTGTGTTGTTATTATTATAGTTATAAACAAAACGCATTGGTTATGTATGCACACCATAAAAATGTTTAATTAGACTTAAAACTCCGCTTTATAAAATGAAAAAATTATTTGGCAATCTCCGTAAACAATCGGTAAAATTCCGCGTGCCAAAACCAGATATGACGTACATTTATCCCTTCTATTCAACCTAGCCATTCAAGTGCTTAATTTCCCCACGTAAATGTCTATGTGATATTGCGGACGATCATGCTTTTGTACAGCCAATATGGTGCACTGTGTTGCATACGGATGTAACCAAAAGAGTGATGATGGGGAAAAGCGTTCTTTCTTTTTCCGAAAAACCATGTTTACCAGAAAAAAGTGTATTTAATCTGTGGGATCGAATAGGGGAGGGATGGGAAAGTTGTTATCATTTATGCTGGATTATAGTGAATTTGGCCCAAAGAAAATTCGGCCCAACTCGAAATACATTTCGGCCAACTTAACAATAGTTTGTACATTCTTTCTCTTCAGCAAAAAAGTAGATGCTATGTAAGATAGGTTTTAGGAAAAAAACTAAATTTAAACAAACTATTTTGATATTCTTTTAAAGAAAATAATCATACTTCATAACGTACATATTTATGAGAGAAAACACAAACTGACATATCTTGCTTGTCCTAATTAAAATATTTATATACACTTTTTATGCTAACAAATATATGCATCTGCACAACGACATTCTCAGTTTAAGTCTTCCAGTCAAATTATCAATAATCATTTATAAAATAAAAATACATAACAGATAATATTCTACATAATATGTATACATTTTGCTAAGGGTACTGTACATGAGATATTATAACAAATATACTTAATTTTAGGCTTCACGTTGTAACACAGCTGCATACAATACATACTAGATTACACGAGAGAGAGAATAATGTTGAGCATTTTGTCAGTATTTAGTTGCTGCGATATGAAGCTCTTACCAGTTAATTTTATTGTTTGTTTTTATTTTTTAAGTTTTCTTAGTGTTTGCACGCATAAACTGAAAGCTTGTCATTACTGATCAATATCGTCAATCATATTTGCTCCATTATTCCGTACAAATTAGAAAGGAAATAATTTTGTGTTTAATTTGTTTCCCCACACACACACACAAACACACACACAGAGTACAAAATAAATTGATAAACATACACTTGTTTGAAAATAAAATGAAAGAAAATAACCTTGCATTGTTATCATATATTCCTTCTTTTTTCATCATGCGAAAATTATTTTTAAAAAATATATATCCACGAACTCCGTTTATGTAGCGGATGCCAGCGTGCATATGCATCCTTAGTGTAGTGTGTATCGCTTATGTCAAATAACAAAATCGCAAATGAGATGAAAGTATCACCTGATTGCTTGAAGGCACCTGCCATTTACGCATGATAAGTTACTTCTTGCAAACTGACCCAGATTGTATTGTATCCAGGTTAACTATAAATCAGTGTCTCGCAAATAAAAAAAAAATCATTATTTTAAAATACATTCAATGTGAGTGCAAATGATTATCTTTTTGCTAGCATGGGTTACAAAAGTATTATTAAAGCAAGTTATTATTGTGTATAATATTTGCCCTGCAAACATCAATTATGATTACGTATGGCAAACAAATAGAAGCCCAGGTGATAAACACAAATGGCATGGAGCAATAAACTCATTGTTTAAACTTACTGACAGGATATCAAATACATAGGTTATTTTATTACAATGCAAACCAACTCCGGAAACGTGACTTTGGTATCTTTTTAGTGTGTCGATTTTTTCTTCTGAAATCGGCCAACAAAAGGAAGTCAAGTTTGGTTTCTTTGTATTCTTAAAGTGTGCCGATTTCTTTCATATTTTTTTTAAATAAAGTCTGCCGACACAGGGAAGCCAGCATTGATTCTTTTTACCTGTATTAACAGGAATTTTCAAAATAAATTGAAACAATGGAAGTTTTCAAAACGACACAATCTAGTGCACCGTGCACGCATACCGATATACGGCTGAACAGTAAGCTAGTTTTCATTAGTTTCATCTAAAATATTCCCTATCTATAGTTTATAGTTTTATTTTTCGACAACAAGAAGCATGTACTTCGTCTTGTAGGGATAAATGTACGTTATTTCAGATTGCGTCCTCTATAGGTGGGAAATCATAACTAAGGGGATGTAACAGCGTTGTATACTTCTATTTAGAGTAATTAAATTATTATTTCTTCTTTACACTTGATAATTTGTTTGTTTTTTTGGTGCAAGTTTAACTATTTTTAATCATGTAATGCAAATCTGATATAAATAGGAAAATGTTGGAGTATGGCCGGTGACCTTTAACTAAACCAAATTGTTACCTTGACCATAATCATCACTTCAGCCATTTTATTCTTGCTTTCTACCATGCCCAGGTTATCCAAAAATTCAATAATTTGACCAAGCTTCAGGCGTTTTATGGAGAATTTGCTCAGGAAAGCTCCAATACTGTCAACCAAAGTTGAAATGCCTCCTGAAATTATTCAGAAAATAGTACATAATTAGTTTCCAGTTGTAAGTTCTGCTAGTCTTTATACAATAGTCATATTTTACTGTTGTTTAGATCATATTACTAAAGGGTCATTTAACTGCAGAGTAATAATAATGTTCTCTACTTTCTTATTCAAACGATAGATACATAGATGTGATCCTGCACACACCAGTTTGTCTTATAGCGGAAATCTACTGGCTTTAAATATCAAAAGATTAATGATAGGTAAAAAGAGGAAAAAGAAGAAAAAGATAATCTTATGCATTCTGTCCACACATTATAGAAACCAACTAGAACCAGTCTACAAGGGACCAGAACTGTTCCACCAATGCAATGACTGGTACAATGATGCATGCTGAAATGTGAACAATTGCTAACATGTATACAAAACAAACTGTAAACTGACCACCCTATTGTGATGATGTTTTATGAGTTGTTACACTAAAGCATTCAAAGGTAGTCTAAAATGACATTTTAGTCTTTGACTAAAATTTGTCTGACCTTTGGTGGAGACAAGATAAAATGGAAGACCATCCCAAAAACTATTTTGGCAACTGCACTTTCATAAGTAGCTTAACTTTGTAAGAGAAATATTTAACGGCAGTATTTATCTTTCTTTTGGTCCATTGATGTCAAAATTCTGAACCATGCACTATATTACAATGTTAAACAACTACTAGCTAAGTAAAATTTCAAGTTCAGCAGTGCTTCGAAATCAGAGTTCAAGTGTTTTCAGACAAGTAGGAAAGGTTCTGAGTTTGCATTATGTGCTTCATGCAAAGTGGAGGAAGAATGGTATCACCATGCATATGCTGACACCATCACATAGAGGCAATGATCCTTCTGAACAAGCACACTCACTCCGAAAGCCTCATCTGAGGTTGGATCAAAAGTGGATAAATTGGCCTTCAGAAACTTTATTTGCAAATTTTGTGGCAGAACACAATTTAACATTCCTCACTGCAGGTCATGTTACTAAACTGGTTAAAGTTAAGCTCCAGAATCAGAGACAGCACACAAATTTTCATCTCAATATATAAAGACAAAGCACACGGTCACTCAAGTCACAGCCCAAATCTTGGGTAGAAAAGTGAAAATATGTGTGGGATTCCAACGTTCTGTGTCTTGACTGAAAATACAAGGTGACCAAAAATGCATTTTTCTTTTCAATCCTTTTAAAACACATATAATTTATGTTCATGAAAAATTTGCAAGTTTAGAAGCCATTAAAGTGATCAAATTTTCAAAATCTACCAATCTGATGTCCTGTTTCTATCATATGTATTAAGATGTATAGAGGATCATAAATAAGTGGTACATGTAATGAAATTTAAGATCTAAATAATTTCATCTTATACATTTACATTATAATAAACATGCTTGCAGCAAGTCAAATACTGTACGATTTAACATATATTGTACTCTATAACATGGATACATACAGAATCTTACAAAAAGTATTGGGGCCCCAAGTGGCCGAGTGGTCTAAAGTGCTCTCCATTACAGATCACTGCCATCTCACCTCTGTCTGCGTGGGTTCAAGTCTAGGATTCGGCCAATGTGGGTATGTGAGAAAGCTTGCCTGTAGCTTCTTGTGGGTCGTTGGTTCTTCCTGTGGTTTTCCCAGGTTCTTCCTCCACCATTAATAATGGCTGCCATGCATAGCCTATCGTGTGCTGAAAAATGGCGTTAAACCCCACAACAACAACAAGAACAACAACAAAAAGTAGTTATTATATATGTAAGGTATAAAATTCAATACACCACAGGTTATTTGTAGCACGTGGCATAATGCACTATTCAATGA
Source organism: Sinohyriopsis cumingii (assembly GCA_028554795.2). NCBI lineage: Eukaryota > Metazoa > Mollusca > Bivalvia > Unionida > Unionidae > Sinohyriopsis > Sinohyriopsis cumingii. The sequence continues at coordinate 87,166,777 of CM068838.1, forward strand.
GTTAATGATTTTACCACAATTATTCATGTTAGTATGTGATGTTTTAAAGTGTTAAGCCACAGTGTGTCTTATAATTATTACCATAAGATGTCATGAAACTCGTAAACACAAACCTTACAACCTCCCCGCCAAACTTTGTCTAGACATGTAAATTAGTATTAAAAACATATTGCCAAAAACAAATTTAAGATATATATCAGCATGACATAATACTAAGTCCATTACAAAAAGTCTTTAATTGAGAAACCCATGTCAACATGACTTTCCATTCAGGAAGTTTGTATAGTGATAACAAGATTATAAAGACTGTTACCATGGTGACCATAATGGGCATCAGACTGGTACACTTTTCATACTGGACAAACTTAACATTATAAGAAGTCTTCTAGCAAAAATCGCTGAAGATATGACATTCCACTTAGGAGGAGTAGTCATAACAAGATGTTAAAAATGGAGATCATACCGACTATCAGATCTGCAAAATTTTCATTTAGGATCAATTAGACATTATAAAAGTCTTCAGGTGAAAACCTCATGTCGATATGCAACACATATATGATATCTAAGATGCATCATTTTTAAGTAGGACCAACTAAACCTAGGCTTAATGAGAGTGCAAAATTTCATGGCAATCCTCCAAGTAGTTTAGGCAGAACTGGCAATCAAAAACTTATGCTTAAGGACACAAGGATGACAGAGAAAAGACCACCCAATAAGCTCTTATGGTATATGACCAACAGAGCTAAATACGAGGATGTGTTCAAAATACAGAGTTGCCAACTGAGAGTATGCTTATCAAGAACCCTAGTGCCAATTTATCAGAGTTTAAGCATCATGTATGGAATGGGTAATACATCCTTTGAAAAAAAATCAAACTTCCTGTCGAGTCATACCTGCATAGTCAGTAAAAATTTATGTCACATGATATTAAATATGTATCCATTTCTCCAAAGCTGATGCCCAGAATTCCTTGCACATTTCAGCAAACCAGTAACCATAACCATTAGGTTTCTTCATCACCTGTTGGCATCTTTCTTTTCTTTTCATCTGTTTCCATTTTTCACAAATTTCATCTAACTGACTGGTTTCTTGTTAATACATCCTGCTTTTTACATTGAAAACCATATTCTAAGTAACATTCTAAGATCCTGGTGCTGAAGTATTCATCTCCCTACTTGTGTCCACTCAGAAAACTCCCATTAAAAATTATATCCCATCAAAATAGTAGTTTCTAGATGATTTAACAAGAGTCATACAATAGTACCTGCAGATATGATGTGAAATGTTCCTACATTCAATTTCTTCATGATTTCTGCAAAATCTGCATTAAATGCTGCAATTTCATACTCTGTGTCAGACCTACTTTGACAACAGAATTCTGGTGATAACTGAATGTACAGTTTTTTTAAGAAGTAGAAGAAAAGTTTAAATGGATCCTGCAATCAGAAAGCATGTAACATTTAGATGTGTTAAAATAAGGGACAGCCTACCTAATATGCTCCGAACTGCAGTGCGTTTCCCAAGGCGCCCAGACCGAGACCTACCAATGCTCTTCACTTTGGAAAACAATTTATTTGTTTCTGGAAAAAAAAAGAGGACATGTTAGCAATATCTCAGAGACTTACAAAACTAGGTGTGTCCATACAAAGACACCTCCAAGATTATGATGCAATTAAAGGACAAAGTTCTAGATAAAGCAGGGGTCCTATACTCTGACTATACATCCCCGTTTGTTTGTACCCCCTACCGATATCAATTACAAAAACGTTTAATGTGATAAAAAGTGCACAGAACTAAGTCAACAGAATCACAGATTTGTAATTTCTAACCTGACTGTGACCAGAATGGCACTAATACAGGCATCCCTTGCACCTTTCATGCTTAACTGACTTTCCATACTAACATGGCACCATACTGCATACACTATGGGCTAGTTTATTTCTATCAGACAACATAATGACATAGTTGATCCTATTCGGTAACTGACAGATAATTCCGTAAATTACCATTATGTCGAGAATTTCGTATTATATCTCTTTGCACACATGAACACAGAAATTAAACCACTTGTTAAATCCATGTGAAAGGCAAATCTGTTATTGTCATTCTTTTCCTTTGCTTGATTCAACATTGTAAATTTCGGAAGCAGACAACATATGTATGTACATTGGTAGTCATGCACACACCCCTTTGCTGGAAATCGACTTGTCCAGGAAATGGAAATGGATCTTGAGCATGTCCGTTTATTATATTGAAAACTTCTGTTAAGCGAGAAATATGCAGACAAAAACGATGTTTGGGGCACTCTACTCAGTGTGCGGTTAGAAATTGTAAATCACTGAATGAATTAACTAAGTTCCTTGCACATTGATCTTAACACGTTTCACCAACAACTACATTCTGCCCATGAACTGTGTTATTATGCAAACTGTAATGCAATGTGAATATGTAAAAAATTGTTGTAGATGTAATGAAATATTTCCGGAGTAAAATGAAATCACTGTATTTTCATGACTGACAACGCAAAATATTTCCACTTCACAAGTGAAATATCTCCTCAGGTCTAAAATTTAAAAAGAACAGATTTTCTTTTTATTATATACTTTCTAAGGCTAAATCCATTGATTTGCAGTGATATTTTTATAAGTTTGGTGCCAATATAATTAATAGCTGCATTATTACATCAATAAAAATAAGTTCCAAAATTTTAAAATACATTTATGATAGCATCCTTTTATAAATTTTGTTCATGCATGTAATACTTCAAATTGTGCATTTTGTCAAATGAATGACTCATTTCATGTGCAAATAAAGTTATCTTTTTTTTGTTAATGCATTTCTTGTGTGGATTGGTACAGTGACCTTTGCTGGGGTCAGGGTTTTGTAGATACATAACAAAGGTTGCATCCAACAGATTTCAGAGAATAAAAACTTTAAACTAAAAAATTTAATGATTGTAGGTATACCTATAAGGATTTTGTTTCTTTATTTTCTTTATATCTATATTCAAGCATAAATTGTCTGGCCTTGGCAAGTTTGCAGTCCAGTTTGATAATAGATACTACAAACACTTAATTTAAATCAACATTCACTTATCCACAATTTTTTTATATCATTTGCAAACATGATGATTGTTGTTTTTACGAATTAAACAATTTCATTATGCATAGAAGAGAATAACATCTATATGATACTGTATGGGTAACAGTGAATATCAAATAGGAACAGGTTAATGTTCCGGTCACTGACAATCTGCATGATTATTATGGAAAACTGATTTTTTTTCAAATAACACCTGAAGCCTACTTATTTTGGTGGAGTTCATTTTCTGGGCATTTGACCACAGCACTTCCCCACTGATTACATAAATGTATGCACTACCACAGTTCTGACATATTTCAAAATCTGTTCATCCTGAGAGAAAGAAAGCGAAAGAGAGAAAGAGGGAGGGAGGGAGGGAGGGAGGGAACAGAAGAAAAAATGTAATAGGCATTAATATGGAGATACAAGTCTGAATAACACATATAAAGGCAAATGTATTTCCTCAAAGGGAAAAGAAAGTAGTTCCAAAAGTGATATCACCACTGTGGTACTAAAAGTGGTATAGTCACTGTGGCAATATCGATTTTCCCCCATGATATATTCCGAAAACTCATTATGAAATGCATGATAAAAACATGTATCACAAAACCTTAACCCTAACGATGATGAAGACAATGATACTGTGGCCACTGGAAATACGATACCTATGTCTTGTTATAAGCTATCACAAATGAGGCAAAAAGTTTGAACCGAAGATGAATTAAAGAGTAAATGTGCTGTGCAATTTTTATAAACATAATTTATTGGGTATATTATTATCAACTGTAATAACTACAGTGAAACTATAAATTAGCAAAGATACAGAAAAATTTTTTTTTTATAATGATATCGATATTTAAACTCACCAGTCAATACATGATCTAAGCATTAGGCTAAAAATTTGAATTTCATAAAATTTGCTCACTCTAACATCTTTCAATTATGACGTCCATTACGTTTCAAAACCAGCTATATTTCCATGATGAACACATTTTTCTAGTCCAAAGAATAATCAGACTAGAGAGGTCTCACTATTAATTCATTTGGGCCTAAGATATTTCTGTTTGGTTATATTTTCAATTACCTAACAACCCATACAAACCTTTGAAAGATTCACTACTGTAGGAGATAGCCAAATGTGATTTTATAGAACAATCAAGCAAAACTTAAAACAACATAAAAAAATTTTTAAAAACAAGTTACTCCTCAAAGTTTCCAAATCTTTTGATGGATCTGCAGAAACATCTAAGTGAGCAACTTCTGGAGGGGTGTCGTTTTCCACATCTGGGGATGTGTCTTCAGCCTGAGTGCCACCCAGGCCCACAATGAAACCCTCTGCTATCGTCTTGAACTGAAAAATATAATCCACGTTTTTCACAGTTATTGTGTAAAGATTAAAATCATGCACTCCCCAAAAAAAATGTGTCTGTATTTTGTCTCATCTAATTAAATTAACACAAATCATTAAAAAATGTTTCATTATATAAGGTATTTCAACACAAAAATATAGATAACTTCCTTCTGAAGATTACTCAATTATGCAAGAGATGAATAGGTTTCTTTTATTCAACACAATATGTTGCCCATGCCCTGTATCCAAGCACACATCAGTTTTGATAATGAGGACATTCACTGAGTGAAGTAAATTTATATACATACTGAAGCTATATACCAAATTTGCAAAGGGTGAGATAAATTGGCATTGATAATAGAAATGTAAAAACTATAAACATTGAAGTTAATTTAGGGTGTGGACCAGTGTATTTATGGATGTATAGACAGATACACATAGATGCAAAAGTGATCTCAAAGTCAAACAGGGTTCTACAAAACATTCATTACTGAATATAATTAAACATTTAAAAGTTAACAACATTACCACCCAATTCAGCTTCCAAAACTATTATAGATCACTGTTCAAGGGTTCTACAGGGCAATGTCTGACCTGTGTGATATATGGCTATTTATCAAGGGTTCAACGGGGCAATGTCTGAAATGTGTGATATATGGCTATTTATCAAGGGTTCTACGGGGCTATGTCTGACCTGTGTGATATATGGCTTTTTAACAGTTTTGACATTAGCAATAATTACAATGCAAACCACCACCACCACCAGTCGGCAGTGATAACTACAGATGATTGTTATCTGATAATGTAGAAAAGACATCTATATGTTAAAAATGTAAAAGTAATTAAGGCTTTAAACTGAATCAAACTGCAATAGGTACAGTGGAAATTATACCTTCCAAACTAATCTGTAGTCATCACATTTCTGTCTCCACTCTGGCAGGATCATTTTACGTGACTCAAGGAAGCGAGTTGGGTCCATAGTACCTTCATCAACCCTAATAGCAAAGTGTATGTGGTTCTGTGAGCAGGGAGACTGTGTAGCTATTCCAATCACTTGGCCAGCTGCCACCTGAAAGTTGACAAACTGATGGACTTAACAAATACGACAAATGTATGCAAGTTATTTCTCTCTTGATTTCATATGGGTAAAACAATTCATCAATATAACGATGCATTAATACTTTTGCTGTAATGATACAGATATTGATACAGGAGATGGAGAATCAATACAAAACAATACTTACCATAAGTTATTTTAGTCTTCAGCAGCCATGAATAAATTATTATTAGTTTGACTTATTATTCTATAAATATAAAATTCATCACAGACAGTACTTGCAGTCCTGAGCACTCTTTTTTCTTAGTTAAAACAAACTAATCCATTTAGAATACTCGTTTGGTGTCTGCAAATTAACATAAAAGTGACATGGTTTGTAACCTGCCCCCCCCCCCCCAATTCCATGTTCATATACACAAGGAAGTACTTTACTCATAATTTAATAACCACTTTTATGCAAAAATTTCTACAATGAATTGTATCTGGTCTACTTTGATCGATTTGAAAGCTACACTACTGGTGTGTCACACAGTGACATATGTTACAATGAAATCACTGCTAGTTCCAGTCCAGGTTAAATAATAACTACAAATCAGGAATTGTGTAGCTGTGTGACAGACAGGAAGTACTAGCAATGCAACACAGAATCTTCATGCAAAAGTTATTAATTGATATGTAAAGTGCTTAAACACAGATGCTGTCAGGGTGTGCATTTGTGTGAATCATGCAAAATTTGAACAAATGTGCACACTTGGTGATGCACGAGAACTCCTGCAAATTAGTTGCAAGTCCCGCATGTAAAAATATACTCAGCGAAACATAACATTTTTATTTAACTGTTCTTGTCATGACATTTGTGAGCTGTATTTGACATTTTATCTGGAGTTTATTGTTTTCACATTTTCATGTTTCCAAATTTCATTGGATTGCATACATTTTTAACGAGTATTAATTATTATGACTGAATACAAAAAGTGCTTTGAGAAGTAAAAACTACACAAATCAGGTTTAATAGTGCATTTATTAGAATAACATGAGGGTCATTATACAGAGCTTTAAAGTTTAAAATTTATGAAACTGCAAATTAAAATGTGATCAATCAACAACCTCACTTTTTTCATAAATGTATCAATTATACATATCGTTTAGCACTATAAGCAATATAAATACCATTGGTATTAAATAAACAAGTGATTCTTTACCATTACATACACAACCGCTCTGGTGGCCTAGTGGTTAGAGCGTCCGCCTCGGATGCGGGAGGTCGTGGGTTCGATCCCCAGCCGAGTCATACCAGAGACTTACAAAATTGGTACTAACAGCTGCCTCGCTTGGCATTCAGCATTAAGAGGTTAGTGTTAGGACTGGTCCGCCTGGTGTCAGGATAATATGACTGGGTGGGACATCATGCTACAAGTCTGCAGCATGATGCCCCAGTGCTAGACATCACTATAAACTGGCACATTGCAGACATCGTAGCGATATGACTGAAAAATTGTTAAAGCTACGTTAAAAATCAAAATCACATCACATCACACCATTACATACAGTAAAGGATATGGGGGGTCACTTTGAATATCATCTTGGTTCCTATCTTGTTCCGACTTTTAATTCATAGTCAAGGTTACCTACAAAAATATAAAAAACTGACACCCCTCAAATTTAAAGTGATTCACAGTGTTGTAATTTTGTTGGTGTCAAATCTAACAGCAAATTGCTCAAATCTGTGACATCTTTGTTTACAGCAGTCATACCAACCTCCTCACAGCTATGTTTCCCAGACTGGACACTGTTAATATGAGTGGGCAGAACACAGTTGATGCTAACTGTTGACAGGATCATACCATAATCCTAATTGATGTTAACTGTTAACAGGATCATACCATAATCCTAAGTGATGCTAACTGTTGACAGGATCATACTATAATCCTAATTGATGCTAATTGTTGAATGGATCATACCATAATCGTAATTGATGTTAATTGTTAACAGGATCATTCCTTAATCCTAACTGATGCTAACTGTTGACAGGATCATACCATAATCCTAATTGATGCTAACTGTTGAATGGATCATACCATAATCCTAACTGATGTTAACTGTTAACAGGATGATACCTTAATCCTAACTGATGCTAACTGTTGACAGGATCATACCATAATCCTAAGTGATGCTAACTGTTGACAGGATCATACCATAACCATAACTGATGCTAACTGTTGACAGGATCATACCATAATCCTAATTGATGTTAACTGTTGACAGGATCATACAATAATCCTAACTGATGCTAACTGTTGACAGGATCATACCATAATCCTAAATGGCCTTATGGCCAGGTGAATTAAATCAAACTCCATGTAAGACAGTGTCTCACATGCCTCAGTAAGCTTATCAGTATAACCCACCAGTTTAAAACTTTCAAAAGCTTAATGCAAGGAATCAACATTGTTTATGGTGATCTCCTGTAAAAAAAAATCAAAACATGTCTACCTGATTTTCAATATACAGTGGGTCTGATTGCTTCAGGATGGTGCTGTTTGGCTCCACATTCGTAATGACCAGTGTTGATCCCCCTAATGAACCACCACTGACAACAATCAAAACTTCATTTATCCCATCTTCTGGCAGCATGATGGATCCTGGAAATGGGGCTACAACCTAACAGAAAAAGTAGAAAATTGCAAAACAACAACTGTAAATCAACTTACAGTCTTGTCTCAAGAATCCAATATCAATATGCCCATCAAAACAATGTTAGAAAAACATGTTTGTAAAATTAATTATAAAATGTCTCTGTTCAGTATATAATGATAAAAACTAGCAAACTAAATAGAAGTCTAATAAAGAAAACAACACAGCACCATGGCTGATTGAAATTTATGCATTTTGGACAACTGATAAATTTTCTAAACTCTGCTAGCACTGGGATCACAGATTTTTCTATTTTAGAATTACTTTGATATCAGCAATTATCCATTTTGCTGGTTCTACTGATGCATACTTTTAAAACCTAATTAGCAACATGAAAAAAAAATTCCATATCTAAAATTCTCAAAAACAATGCCTACCGTTTTGGGGCAAAATTAAAAAATAAAGTATTTTTATATATTCATAATCTTTATTTTATTAACATCGTCATTTTTTTGTCTTCTTTAAGTGGCTAAGAACTTGTCACTTACGTTCTGATCCTGGTCAATCAATAGGTCCACACCCTCATCAGCGTACTCAGGGTCCCCAGACTTGAGGGAAGCTGGATAAAACCCAGAGCCCTGGCAGTTGCCATCAGCCAATCTCGTTGTTCTTGGGAAAAGCCTGTGGGCCGTGTAGCCAAACACCTGATCAATCAGGGACCTTGCCAAACGATATCTATGATACAAAAATATGACAAGGATTGAAAATGGAAGCCCTGCATAAATGTTCGTGGAGATGACTTTTTAAATTAATAAAATGTACACTGATGTATCCTTTAAAAATAGAGTTGAAAAACAAATGAGTTGTTAGATGTTAAACAAGTCACATTAAAGTGCATTGTAAGTCCTTAATAACCTGGAAACATAATATTATAACCTTATTATACACATCATTGTTTTCACTCACTCCAACCCCTTCTGATAAAAGTGCTGACTTACATAATATTATAACTTTATAATACACATCATTGTTTTCACTCACTCCGACCCCTTCTGATAAAAGTGCTGACTTACATAATATTATAACCTTATTATACACATCATTGTTTTCACTCACTCCGACCCCTTCTGATGAAAGTGCTGACTTACATAATATTATAACCTTATTATATGCATCATTGTTTTCACTCACTCCGACCCCTTCTGATGAAAGTGCTGACTTACATAATATTATAACCTTATTATACACATCATTGTTTTCACTCACTCCGACCCCTTCTGATGAAAGTGCTGACTTACATAATATTATAACTTTATTATACACATCATTGTTTTCACTCACTCCGACCCCTTCTGATAAAAGTGCTGACTTACATAATATTATAACCTTATTATACACATCATTGTTTTCACTCACTCCGACCCCTTCTGATAAAAGTGCTGACTTACATAATATTATAACTTTATTATACACATCATTGTTTTCACTCACTCCGACCCCTTCTGATGAAAGTGCTGACTTACATAATATTATAACCTTATAATACACATCATTGTTTTCACTCACTCCGACCCCTTCTGATAAAAGTGCTGACTTACATAATATTATAACCTTATTATACACATCATTGTTTTCACTCACTCCGACCCCTTCTGATGAAAGTGCTGACTTACATAATATTATAACCTTATTATACACATCATTGTTTTCACTCACTCCGACCCCTTCTGATGAAAGTGCTGACTTACATAATATTATAACTTTATAATACACATCATTGTTTTCACTCACTCCGACCCCTTCTGATAAAAGTGCTGACTTACATAATATAATAACCTTATTATACACATCATTGTTTTCACTCACTCCGACCCCTTCTGATAAAAGTGCTGACTTACATAATATTATAACCTTATTATACATATCATTGTTTTCACTCACTCCAACCCCTTCTGATGAAAGTGCTGACTTATTTCTTCATTGAACTTGTTTAGAACCAGTAAGAACAGTCTAATGGAATGGATCAATGGCATTCTGGATAGTTACACTGTTGTGGGTTGTTATGGCTATCACCATGTTACACCCTGGTCAAACAATGAAATATTCTATATTAAATGGATTGCATGGGAAAGGGGGTCCTATATTCTCTATATGTACCAATGGGACTTTATATTTAAAACCATGAAATCCAGGACAACTGTAACCTTACAATTAAGAGTGAATTTACAGGATTCATCTCCTAAAGTACAGCTCACAATATTTTTCAATTTCCCACGCTTCACAGCAGGTTGAGGAGGGGTAGTGAGGATTAAGAAAAACCCTCATCTGTATCTAAAAATGTCCAGACAGAGTTGCTGCCTCATCTCACAGAGAGTAACTCTGCATACCACACTTTCTTGTGGAGTCACATTTGATGAACACCATGGAGTGGACATTGTCTCGATAAAATGGGCATGGTTTACTGTTTATGACCCCTGCCAGCATGTTCCAAGTTCAGAGAAAGAGGGGCACCACATCATGAACTGCTTCAGGAGCAGTTTGATTACTTTTTAGTACTGAAAACATGTGACAATTCAGTTAATTATTTGCTAGTTGTAACAAAGAAATGTAGCATACATAAAGTCAAATCAAAAGAGAATATTAAGAGAATGACAGTGACTCCTATACTACATTCTGCTCAATGCATCTGATGTTTTTCTCTATCAATACTTTGTCATTGGAATCTACATATGCATTCATGATTTTATTCATGTTGCTGTTGTTACTGCAGGTTTTGATGCCATTTTTCAGCACATGTATATGACGAACAGTGTATCCGTTGGAAGAACCTAAAAAATCCCAGGTAGAACAACAAATCCAAAGGAAGCAGCTGTCCAAGCCAAAGACTCGAACCACTCAGCACCATAGATACCTATTTCTGTTGACTGTGCAACATACTTTTTTAATGAGAATATGAAAGCCAGTGATTTGGTACTCAGTGCTGTGAGAATAATGACAAACATGAACAAATAACAAAATCACATTCATTCATAGATGAATAAAGTGGAAAAAAATTTGCACAAGTTCTGATAGTTACCCCATGCACAAGTTCTAACATAATGCTTTATTTCTTCTGGCGTATGTTTATAGAGGGGTAATTAAAACTTGAGAAATCACAATCTTAGTGATTGCTGCCTTAACATGCAAAAACAATTATTGTTAAAGGCTAACTGACCATGTACTGTTCCAGAATATAAAGACGATAATAAAGTCAAGTTCATTCTCATACTAAATAATATCTATATCTTGTGAAGAAATAAAGATGTACTCAGGCACTTCATAACAGATCTGTGTGCACTTCATAACAGATCTGTGTGCACTTCATAACATACCTGTGTGCACTTCATAACAGATCTGTGTGTACTTCATAACAGATCTGTGTGCACTTCATAACATATATGTGTGCACTTCATAACAGATCTGTGTGTACTTCATAACAGATCTGTGTGCATGGGGCAGGGTAACTACATGAATGTAAGTTACTTTCAGATATATATGAGAGAGCTAGCTTTATTAAGTTTCTTAATTTTAAAATGTACTGTTAAATATTAATTATCGCCTCTACTTAAATGATGGAGAGAAGTCACTAGTGAGAAAAGTGCAAAAAAGTGCACATCTCTTCTGAAAGTGGTGTCAGTACAACAACTGGTCAAAATATGCATGATGGTGACCATAACAGTACTGATTTTCACTGCAATCCAATGTAACAGTATTTGTGTTCACGAAATTCTGTTATATTGGTTACCTTTTGTTAGCTTTATCTTTTATTTTACAGAATTTTACGGGTTCCCCGAGTGGTCTAAAGCGCTGTCTGTTACGGATCACTACCATCTCACCTCTGTCTGCGTTTTACAGAATTTTATCATCTTTATGTTGTAGACATTATCTAGTTGTAATTAATGGTTATATTTATATGGAAGGGTTTGTTTTCCTAAACAACCAGTACTTTTATCTGTACAATCTTTATTGCATAAAATGAAATAAGAAATAAAATCTGCTGAAAAAGACTTTACAACTGTATTTCTGCAGTTGTAGTTACATTTCATTATAAATTCAGTGCAGTCTTTTATTTGTCATTCATAATGATTCAGCCAAACTTTCCATCCTGTCTTGCATTAAATGTATTGGCAGCTTATTAAAGCACGCTTTGATTATAGGACATGATACAAAAAGCTACAGTTATCTTCCATTAATACATGGAAACAGAAAACTACTTCATTTAATGCATTTCTATTTCATAACAAATATGAAAGAAAAGAAATGAAACCATCAATAAAATTGATAAATGTAAAATGTGAATGCAGTTCTGAGACCAGAAATGAAAGCAAGATGACTGACAAAATGCAAATGTGAATGGAATGCAAACAGAACACAAATGGATTACATATGGATTGTAACTGGATCAAACTCATTTGTGATCTTAACCTTTACCTCATAAAGCAAACTTACCCAGTGCAGTGCACTATAAACAGAACACCTGTTACCTATTTGACTTCATACACATTGGCCTGCCTGTTAACTGTTAAGCAATGTAGTGTATGTTATGTTTAACAGCAATTTTAACCATTTTACATTTTTGGTACACATCTATGATGTATGGAAAAATTTAAGAGTTTAAGTCCGATCGTTATAGCTGTGTAATTATTTTTCACAGAAGAATTTTTTATGTGCTTTAAAATCCTGAGAGAACTCAATCACCATCAAGTCAGTGAAGTCGCATGACCAACTGTAGCTGACATTTCTCATACTCAAAATTTACAAGTTTTTTGTCCACAGCTACATCACTAAGTCATCTGAATTTGATAATTTATAAAAACTAATTGCTGCCTACATCAGTATCAGAGCCTTTACCTAATTATTGAATCTTTCATAGTTGTGATTCTAATCGTGAAAACTTCATAAGTACTGAATGAAATCCGCAACCTACATTTTGTAGAGTAGAGAATACGACCAAGTTACTTTAAATAGCAGATTTCGACCAGAGCATAAACAGTGACCATGTGATCTGATGTAATGGTCATTCGCAGACATGAATGTAGTATCTATAGGTTTTTTCCCCGAAGGTGATGCTACGAAAACCCACTTAAAATGATTGATGTTTACAGCAGGCATCAAAAGGCGCTTCCATGCGAATGGAGTAAAGGCACCCAAAGGCGCTTGCATGAGGTAAAGGGTTAATGATATAGGCCTGCAATACAAGTGTGACCAAAACCTGTTCAAAAATTTTGTCTCGAGTGTTCACAAGCTTATCCAATCTGATGCACAATCACCTCTTTAATATCCATGAATGTTGGTCTCAAGTAAGCTTATTGATGACACATGCTTCAATGACAGATTTCATCAAATCCTGATTAGAAATATGGAATTCCATTGTGTTCACATGCTCAGCCAATCAGATGCAAGATCACCTCATTAATGTATGGATATTGCTCATAAAGTCATCTGAGATCTAGATAATATTAGCTTCCAAAGGAAATCTGACACAAATCTGATTAGAAATATGGCCTCTAGAGTTTTGTTTTTCTCAAACTCAGTCAATCAAATGCAAGATCATCTCATCAGTATGCATCAATAGACTTCTAGAATTTCCAAAAGCTCAGTCAATCATTTATAAGATCAATGTTGTTCATAATACAACTCATCCAAGGTCATGCTAATATAAGCTTACATGCCAAATCTGATCAAAATCTTGTCAGAAATATGATGCCTAAAATGTTTACAAGTTCAACCACTTAGCTGCTTGATCACCTAATTAATATCCATGGATATCCTTATAATCAAACTCCTCTGAGATCCTGATGAAATTTACATACCATGATTGGTCAAAAACATATCAAAAATAATTTCTCTAGAGTTTTCACAAATATGTATTGACAGCTATATTATGCACACAGGGCCATAACATATACTCACTAGGCTTTTGATCAAGCAAACTAAACACAACAACACTCACCCTTCCTTGAGGGAGTTGTATGCATCTTTGATGTCTTTAACAATCTTAAAAATCTGCTGGAAATATTTCATGAATGGATCAGCGATTCCTCTCAAGGTGTCAAATGGCTCCAACAACTCATCCATTATTTCCTTCAAGTCCTGAATCACCTGTTTCTTTACATCAGCCTGTAGCAAGGTGGACAGAGAGATAAAAAAAAGTTATTTAAGTAGTTATCGGTTAACACAGAACAGATTAAAGTTGGACTTATATTGTATTTCGTAACAATTCAACAGTGCATCTAAAACTGATTCCATGCTCCTAAATATTCATGAAAATTAATGAAAACTCAAATAATTGAATAATAAATAAATTTACCCATCTTTAGGCTATGATTATATATGAATGCAATTTCTTTCTGCAACAGCAGGTGCTGTTGCTTTCAAAACTCTTGGGCCTATGATATCAAGTCCTGCTGATTTAGTATTATCAACTTTGTGCAGACATTTTAAAACAAAAGTTAAGCTTACTTCACGAATTTTAAATCGATCATTTTTTTGATAACCTTGATTTGGATTGAGACTAAAAGATATTATAGCAAGTACTAATTAAACTTAGTTTACCCAACCTCAAATCTACATTAACATCAGTGTATATGTGTGTGTGTGTGTGTGTGTGTGTGTGTGTGTGTGTGTGATATTTGGATTTTTAACGTAGCTTTAACAATTTTTCAGTCATATTGCTACGATGTCTGCAGTGTGACAGTTTACAGTGATGTAGTATGATGTCCCACCCAGTCGTATTATCCTGACACCAGGCTGACCAGTCCTAACACTAACCTCTTAATGCTGAGCGCCAAGCGAGGCAGCTGTTAGTACCATTAACATCAGTAACATACTACCAGCTATTACTGCATTGCTGAGTGTACCAAACCCATGGAAGGCTGATGGCCCAAGATCAGCTTCCAAGTGAACTTATCATTTTTGTCAGAAAGACACTTTAAACTGGAGGATGACTTTAAAACTTATTGGGCTGATACAGTTGTACCTACAACAAAATGCCCTCACTCTGGTGTGACACTGATCAAAGGTCAAATGATGATAGAGTGTAGTCACATTGTCAGCAGGCAGCTTTCCTGACATCATCCAAAGAAACCTGATTGAAAAAAGCCCAAGATGCAACAATAGCCCAGCATCATGAGGTTTGATTTTCTTGGAAAAATTTAGAAAAACTGATAAGCTCTTTCATGAGTCCACACAATCCACCTTAAGATAGTAGATGTCAAAATATCAGATGTACATTCATGAGGGA
This sequence comes from Sinohyriopsis cumingii, assembly GCA_028554795.2. NCBI lineage: Eukaryota > Metazoa > Mollusca > Bivalvia > Unionida > Unionidae > Sinohyriopsis > Sinohyriopsis cumingii. Next base: position 87,182,182 of record CM068838.1, read on the forward strand.
GAAAAAAAATGGATGATCCTTTCTTCTCTTTTGATTTAAAATGATAGAAACGTAAAGCTCCACCCAGGCAAAGGACTATGTCTTGATTATCCTCAGCAGAGAATACAAATGATATTGGGGATTTCCATATGAACAGGAGCTACCAAAGGTACCTGATTTTTATCCAGAAACTCACCTTGGCAAGACTAAATCATAGCTAACAATGACCAAAAATGAACCTTTTCAACTAACAAAGCATGAATTTCACCTACTTTCTGATGCTGGAGAGGGAATGTTCCAGAAGGAAGGAATCACTCACAGTTTTAAAAGAAGGTTTAGGTTACTATTGAAGGACATGTGAGGTTTATGATTTAAATGATAAAAACAGTGGGCATGCATTAGACACAAACAAAAGTCCACAAACTCCAAGTAAAAAGAAAGATATTTCAATTGTCATGGACCAATGTATCAAACTGGGATCTTTCTACACTTATAATATTCATTTTTTAATCTGATGAAAATAAATTGTGTAAACAATTATGGGTAATGAGGGATATGAGGGTTATGATTGAAACCAAAAGGATATGTGTTAAAAATTCAAGAAAAATACTTTAATTCTGCAATAACATTCCCAATTCAAAGATGGATTTCAAACCTTTTATTGTAGGAATTATCTATGGATTTAGCAAGGTCTGAGAGTAAAATTTACAGCAAATGTCATTTGGGGGAGGCAAAGGTTGCTATTGATGACAATGCTTAATATAATGCTCACAGCGCAAACTACAGCTATCCCTCATTAAACTGCACACAATGGGATCTGTGATGGCACAAGTTACCAAGGCAATTAAAAAAATCAAGGAGGGGATGCCATCCACTTTGGACATGGAGAAAACCCATGGGAGATAATAGAGCTGTTTAATTTCTTAACTGCATTGGGAATGACTGCCAATGAAGAGCTTTTACTAATGAAGTTGTTGGCTTTTTTGGATAAATTACTTTTATTTTCAAGACACCCAACCTCTGAAAACCATTAATAACATTTCTCCAAGATTCTTCAACAAACATTGTGTGTGTACGTCTTTGTGATTTTTTATATTTTCAACAGAGGTTTAAGAATCTCAGTCATAGCGCTACGATGTCTGCAGTGTGGTAGTTTAAATGTCAAGCACTGAGGCATCATGCCACAGATATGTGGCATCATGTTCCACTCATTCACAATATCCTGACACCAGGCTGACTAGTCCTAACACTAACCTCTTAATGCTAAGTGCCAAGCAAGGCAGCTGTGAGTACCATTTTTCACAAGTCTTTGGTATGACTCAGCCAGGATCTGAACCTGCAACCTCCGATCCGAGGTGGATGCTCTAACAATTTAGGCCACCAGAGCAGTCCATGCATATATGAAAACACTGTGTATTATGTCAGTGCTTTTTGTTGTTGTTAATTTACAACCAAATAATAGTCCTAATTTTAAAAAAACAGGGCATTTTATGAAATAATCGTCAATATGGAAACTCTATTTTTATTTTTTTTTATTAAAATACTGATGGCATAATTTCATTGCAAAAAATAGTGAAGTTTCTTGTGGAAATCTGAGTGCCAATTCAGGAATTTAAGTTTGCTACAAACTCAGGAACTCGCTTTTCTGTAATGAACCATACCTGTGACATAAATGACAAGTTATGAGATATGTCACTAATCCTTCTATTCAAAGGGAGACCACTCCCTTCTGACTTCCGTTTTCACACAAAAACAAAATTTCAGCACTATAATACTAAAACAAGCCAAAGGATACTAATACTTTTTCACTTGTGAGGGCTGGATTTGTGAGGTAGTTGATGGACTTCTAAAATATTTTATGATTGGGGAACATATCTGAAGAAATTTCACCACAAATACTACCTACCATACTGGTTTTGCCTTTTGTGAATTTTTCCACAGGGTCCTCGCCATCTAAATAAGTGTCTACAAACCACTGAGGTCCTCCTTTTGCCAGACTTGAAGCAGCCTCAACAGTGAGTGTTGAAATCTCCTCCCATTGTGCAGAAACATCCCACCAATATGGCTTCTCATCTAAAAGTAACAGACAGAATATTGAAATACACATACACATGTTAAAAAACAAAATTCAACCATTATGGTTGTCATCAGCTTGATGACAGACTAGACGGTGTGAGAGACTTGCTAACAAGAAAAAAATTGAATAACCATAAAGCTCCCACATAAAAGCATAAAACTTTGAACCAACCAGCACAAAATCAATACTGTTGTTGTTGGGTTTAACGCCATTTTTCAGCACAATTGTATAGATTTTAAGTTTTAGCAACATTAACAAATCAGAGAGTTACAAAATGTATAAAGTTTAGGATTTTATAATCTACTTTAATCATCAAGAATCATCTACATGCCCACGATTCCAAACTTACAAAGAAGTGCTCTAAATTTATATACAAAGCAGTGCTATAAATTGATATGCGGTGCTCTAAATTTATATGCAAAGCAGTGCTATAAATTTATATGCAAAGCAGTGCTATAAATTTATATGCAAAGCAGTGCTATAAATCTATATAAAAAGCAGCGCTATAAATTTGTATGCAAAGCAGTGCTCTAAATTTATATGCAAAGCAGCGCTATAAATTTATATGCAAAGCAGCACTATAAATTTATATAAAAAGCAGTTCTTTGCAGCACTACAAATTTATGTGCAAAGCAGTGCTATAAATTGATTTGCAAAGCAGCGCTATAAATTTATATGCAAAGCAGCACTATAAATTTATATGCAAAGCAGGGCTCTAAATTTATATACAAAGCAGTGCTATAAATTTATATGCAAAGCAGTGCTCTAAATTTATATGCAAAGCAGTGCTCTTAAATTATTTGCTACTTACTCAGAGCCTTTATTTCCATAACGAATTTTGAATGTAGAAAATTAAAAATATCAAAAATGCACCTCTGTGCAACTTACACACTATTTTGGGTTGAAAGAATGTGAAAGGTGTAATAGCTATGCTCCAGAAATGAAAATTCTTATGAATAAAAAGACAGATGGGCATAGTGATAGCTATATTACTTACTAGGGAGATAATAAATAATTAAAAAATGTCATGTCACCTTTTAGAAAAAAACATGCCTCCATCGTCTTGTTTTTAGCATCCAGCAGCTGTTTCACTGATAAATAAATGCTGAAAAATATAAACAAAACCATTTTTAAAACAAGAATCCCTCGAAGGGACTGACATTTTATTGACAAAAAAGAATTTCCTTTTTTTTTTTTCATTTTGAACCCTGTGTATTGAACCCATCTCCAACATTTCTGAACAAGAACAAGATTTTCAAGCTGATCAACATGATAGCCAAATTGCACATAAGATCGATAATGGTCTCATTTTAAAAAAAACAGACAATACAGTGAAAACCGTGTGTCAAGATGACAAACAATTAAAGATGAGAAGCAATCACAAGATTTTCAAGATGGCCACGGTGGAGTTATATACGATTTAAGATCACATAATTTTCATTCTAGACCAGCATACACCATTTTTCATGAACATCCTATGCAAAAAATGACCATAAATTTAAAAGGAGTACCAACAAGAAGATCTAAAGATGGCCAACAAGACAGCCATGTTGCATGCAAAATCAAGACCAAAACCATAACTAGATATCAGAAGATTTCTTTTGGTGAAAACGCTTTGTCAGTATCACCATCCATTTAGATGGATTAGTGATAACTAGATTTTCAAGACAGCGCTCACGGTGGCCATACTGGATTTAAGACTGGCACCATTTTCATTTAGGGCCAACAGGATAACACAAGTCTTTTGGTGAAAATCCCATGCTGATATGACCATCCATTCAGGTGGAGTAGTGATAGCAAGATTGTCAATATGGTCACAATGGTAGTCATGGTTGATGTCAGGATGGCACAAATTTCATTTAGAACCAACTAGACATCGTAAGAAATCTTCAGATGAAAATTTTTGTTCAACAGGATTTTCCATTCACAAGTAGCAGAGATATGATCTTAAAATGGCTGCAAGAAAAGCTATATTGGATGTCCAATTAGCACTATTTTCTTTTAGGCTAAACAAAACATCATAAAAATTCTTCTAATGAACACCTCATGTTAATATGCACATCAGAAGGAAAAAACTTTCAAAGAATGGCCATCCTGGAAAACTGGCTGGAACAATATTCATTTAGGACCAACTAGACCTTATGATGTGTGTGTGTGTGTGTGTGTGTAAAGTTTCATGGCAAAATTCTCCAACTCATTTGGAAAGAGTTGCAATAGAACATTTGTACTAATCAACAGATGACACAAAAAAACACCATTCAACAACTAATTATGGTTTATTCAGGATATTGAATAAAAAGTGTAGGAGAGATCAAACTGGTAGGTTTAGTGGTTTATAAAATTTCTTCTTCACTATAAATGTTTTATTGCATAATTTAATTTAAAAATGTTAGGTTCATCAATGTTTCTGCATTGACATTATGTGATGCCATATAAATTTGTTATAACATCATGAAAGTGCACTAGCTTCATGTACAAATTACATGATGTCATGACAGTCAATGAAAATGCATCTCCCACAGGAAACAATGTGTGTCTCTGTGTGTGTCTGTGTGTATCTGTGTGTGTGCTACTTGGATTTTTAACATAGCTTTAACGATTTTTCAGTCATATTGCTACGATATCTGCAGTGTGGCAGTTTATAGTGATGTCTAGCACTGGGGCATCATGTCACAGACAAGTAGCATGATGTCCCACCCAGTCACATTATCCTGACACCAGGCCGACTGGTCCTAACACTAACCTCTGAATGCTGAGCGCCTAGCAAGCAGCTGTTAGTACCATTTTAAAAACTATTTGGCATGACTTGGCATGGGTTCAAACCCATGACCTCCCACATACAAGGCAGACACTTTAACCACAAGGTCACAAGAGCAGTCTGAAACATGAAGTAGTTATTTTCTAAAGAAAATTATGTAACATAAAATGTTTGAAGATAATTAATGATGAACTATACTTACTTAACAATTGCTTTTGCAATGGTGGCTAAGGCAGTCTTGGGGTTTTTTGTTATGTCACCAAATCCATCAATGATACTTTCCATACTCTTCCAAATCTGTGCACCAGCCTGAGGAATAATTATGGTCACTGTCTCCATCAGGGTCTGTGTTGTCATGGAAACAATATTTTAATATGACATTAAATAACAATTACCATGTCTCCTCCATCCCATCTACCCCAAAACTCACACACATCTACCCCTCTCACACCCTAACAGGTTGGATACAAATTCTTAATTCTGACTTGTTTCAAGCAAAAATAGTAAAACCTATATGAAAACTATGTCCAACTCCTCTACCTACATTCTCTATCTTTCCTAGCAAATATATTGCTCCCTTGCTTTAGCATTTCTATGAATCAATCATATTTTTACTGACTTATTTTCCAGTACAATATGATATTTTATTTATTGTTATTTGCTCACTGCTGCTTGTGTATTATGAGCCTGAAATTGAATTAAAATTTTCAGTATAACTTAATTCTTTAATGCTAAGCCAAATTGTTGTCACATTGTACTCTGTATGCTATATGTATTGTACATAACAGACAACCTCAAGGAAGATTAGTTCCTGTAACTGACTGAGTTACCTTCTCTAAATAATCTTCTTCTTCTTCTTCTTCTTATCATTATTACTAGCGGACCCACTTTTAAAATGGGGGCATGTTATGACCCATTTGTTCTTATAAAAAAAATACCTCAAAATAGAAGTGTTTCTTCAACATGAATAAAACAGCTATCAAAACTGGTAACTAAAACCTTGATATATCATTCAATGCATAGAGAAAAATGCAAGTTAATATACAGATATCTCACTCAACATGAAATTTGCAACTTTTAACAAGTCATACTGTTTTGCTAAAAACAATTTCTAAACAAAATTCTCAATACGCTACAAATAACAATACATGACATTTTAATTTTATCTCCTAATGGTTTAATTTTAGTTTAGACACAACTGGATGATCTTGATTTTTCCAAGGGAAATTTATAATGAGCTTTTTCATGATAATGACCACTAAGGGAGGTAATGGTGGTGTGGCAGGCTGATGTGACATATTGCTTTTGTCATAAGCCAATACTTGTATAACGGTGTTGTAAATGAACCAAGGAAGGTAGACAAACACTCATGCAAGAAGCTATTATTAGCCCGTTAACTTGTTTTCTAAGTAGGGTTTGTTGGTGGATCACGAGGTGTGCATGATCAGAACCCTTCGTATTGGTTATCATTTGGAGGCTGAATTGAAACAGCCAACCAAAGCAGATGGTCTGTCACATTATAATGACATGATAATGTAGAGTACTAAATGATCAGTCACTCGTCTGGCTTTTGAAGGTATAGACAATGGGTTTGGAGTCTCTACATCCAACTACTGTAATATCATTTATTTTTGTTGATCTCAAATTTTGTGGTTTTGTAAAAGAAAAGACATTTTCATGGGTACTTAAATTTGTGGTTTTGTCTGTAAAAGTTTGCATATTAGTAGGTATTTAATTTCATGGTTTAACCTCAACAAATACCCCCAAAATGAATACAAAAGAATAAAACTATGCAGACGCAAATGGCGGTCACTTTAATGCTTAAAGCAACACTACCTGCTGTATGAGCACAAATCAAAGACCTGGCAAGTTCAATACTTTCACCACGTTTTCGACCAAACGAATAACAGCAGTCAAAGCTGAAGCAGCCAACAACACTAGAATAATACTTCCATCTCTATGAGAGCAAATAAAACACATGTCAAGATTAATCACTTTTGGCAGGTTTTCGTTTGAGTGCTCAACATCAAAGGAAGCCGATGCAGCCAACAACACTAGGCCAATTGGTTTTTAAAGAAGAATTAAAGTCACACTTCCACGAGTGGTATGCTAAACAGGTCATGGATGCCATTAAGGAAAAAGATATTACTGGTGATGATCAGTGCACAGTATTAGTAAACCTTGCAATCTCGTCAATCAAGCCAATTCACGCTGAATGGATAATTGCAGCTCACGTGACAATGAGTGAAAGATCGGACGTTATTATCAGTGGTCTTGAGAAAGCTGGACTTGATTACTTCAGCAATTTGCGGATTATTTACCTGAGAAGCATTTGTGAGTACCAAGAGACTTGATTAACACGATGTTGATACAGTGGTTTTGTATATACATAGTTTCATTACTAATAGTGTTTCAAGAAATAGTTAAAGTATTTTACAGGATTGTTGTTCTTTTGGATTAAAAATGCATGGATAAAATGAAATATGCTTTCAGAAGGATTTAAATGTTTCAAGTAATTGTACTTGAATGAAGGATTGATTTTGGATTATTATTTTTTCATTTTGTTATTACTATTGTTTGAATACCTTATGCTTTTTCTCTCCTTTCTCTCTAACCTTACTTACCTCACATATCGATTTAAGGCAGTGAATGTAAACCTACAGCTCTCAGCTACCTTATTGAATGTGTGCATTGAAACAATATAAAATTATTTATAATTCTTGTTTGAAAAGGTTAAAATTAAAAATTAAAAAAAAATACATAAAAGCTAATATTTAATTACCATATTACAGTATTGAACTTGATTTATCAAATACTAATAGCTGTGTTAATCTCTAGGAATGAAACACTGTAAGAAAATGGGGGGTGGGGGGCAATCATCCTATGTAGCTCAATTTTCGTTGGGGATTTAAATTCGTGGTTCGGGGCAACAACGAAAACCACGAAAATTGTCCCAAATGAAAACTGATGATACTATAGTATCTCTAAGTGATTTCTGCTGACCCTCCACAACTCCCAACACCGTCCATTGGTGCCTCCATCGTGGGGTGTGCCCTTGGGTTATTGTTGCTTTTGTTTGATTACGAGCTTTTGTTGGATATGGTTTATTTTCCCCAATCAGATTTTCACATGTTAAACTAATAACATAAAGGCCATGTCCAGTTAATATAGTTCTCGTACAGTTTTAAATAGGAAAAAAATCAGAATACTTTCTTCATGCTGGGATGAGCCAAGCTAGACTTCACTAATCTGGGGCCAACAAAGAATACATTCTTATGGGGGAATCAGCTTGCAAAGATTTACTTAAGATGGGATCAGCCCAGAATACACTATTATGCTGGGATCAGCTGAGCACAGTCTACTTAAGCTGGGATCAGCCCAGACTACACTCAAATGCTGAGATCAGCCTAGCAGTCTACTCAAGCTGGGATCAGCCCAGACTACACTCAAATGCTGGGATCAGCCTAGCTGTCTACTCAAGCTGAAATCAGCCTAGAATACACTGTAAAGCAGAGGTTAACCTATTCATTCACAAATGTGATCAAGGATAACAGGGGAAGCAATAGAATAGTATACCTGGTGCATGAAAAACCTAGTTTCACAGAGTTCATTACTGTGAAGCAAATTCCAAAGTTTGTAGTGAAATTAAAACTTGTGTTTGTTCCAAGGATGAGCAGAAATTTCACTTTTACTTGGAATGAAATCACAGCATCAATATTTTACCAATAGAACAATAATAAATTCAAGAGTCAATGTTGTTGTTTTCCTCAATAAAAGCACACTCTTTTTTCAATAAAAAGAATCTTGTTTTCTTGTCATTCAACAATAACCCTAGACTATAAACATTCACACACAAAAGTCAGCAACATCATGCACAGTGTTTTTGCTGGTATATCTGTGACATATATTGAAATCTCCAACAGTATTTGTTTTAACGATTGTTCATTATGTGGGTATCTCAACAATAAAAGTAATTTAAACAGAAAAGCAAATAACTATGCTAGACAACACTATTTAGTGAGAATTATTTCCAGTGTCATTATAAAACGAGTATTTGGCCATTAAATCTTCCCTCCACCCTAATTTCTTACTGTTAATGTGCATCCCTTTCTTAATTTTCAAAGGTCCATTGGCATGCCATCACTTATGCTGCAGTGTATGTTTCTGGACCCCAACGTGTGCAAATTATTGAGAGATCTATTCTTGCCTTATTTTTTCAAGTAGGTTTGTTTTCTAATTATTTCTATCTGGAAATTTACAGGCTTTCTATCTATTCCTGAAATACTTACATTGTAGAATGTCATGATATCTGAATAGATGTCATTGTAAAGAGTGGTGACCTTCACCACAAGGTTACGTAGAGGACGAACAAATTCGGGGAGTTCATCTTCATCAATCTGTCCCAACTTCTCCATCACATCCAATGCTTTCTTCCTCACATTAATAACCTGTAATTGAACATTAAAAAAAGGATTATCTTCCACTGAATACCAGTAATAAGCTCCTTAACTGAGCCGTCATGTTCTCCCTCTTCTCAAGGTTTAGATTTTAAATGTATGAGACAGTACAAAGGGGTTATTGACCCACAATGCACCTTAAAACAGCCTCTCAGTAGCGTTTCATAGCAATACCAGTATACCAGTTTACCACAGTATTTTTTTTTGGGAGATATGTACTGTGTTTTTAACTGAATTGGTATTTTGGTAGTTTCTGTCAGTAAGGAATGTACAGAAATTCCCATGGACTCTATGTATTACATTAATGATATTAACAGCATATTTTTGTCATTCATGACAAATGGTTAAAAATGCTGTCCATTATTTTACAAGACGGTTGTATCTAGCACAAATTATTAATATTATAAATATGATTATATTTATAATCCTTTAATCACATTTTTGGCATATATCACATGCAGTGTCCAAATCGAATGTTGTAATATATATTTGGGCCAGACCCAACTTTCTGCAAAATTTCAGATTTTAAAAAATGTCATGTTATAGTGCATGTGCATGCATGTGCTAAGTATATGTATTCCTTTATAAGATAGTGAATAATCCTCTGATGTTTTGAAATGTACTTGTTTTCTCTCTAAACTTATGTAATTGCTCAAGTCCATTAAATATTTTCTCATTTGTTGAGGGAATGTGTTTTATGTTTCTCAAAATTATTTTGCCCTGGTGTTAGCAACTCACTCAAAGATTCTCTGCCTATTATATCAGTATCAATACTTTTTACTTTTACCAACAGTCAACATGATTTATTTCAGAGTACACCACTCCCTCGATAACTCGGGTACATCGGGGTCCAGAAACATCAACCGCACTATAAGTGAGGCGCGAGTTATCGAGGGACCTATAAAATAAGCCCAAAGCCAAAAAAGTGATTGACGACATAACAGAAAAATGGGGGGGGGAGGCAGATTATACTGTTGAATACTCACTTCATAATCGTTCTGAGATTAACTGTGAATAAATATCTCTTAATAACGGTGTACTTGATTATTTCCTCATAGGACAACATTAATTTCAGGATAAATTACAGCATATTGAGGCGATCGTCGAAAACATTATTCCACATGGTTTCCGTTCGCTTAACATGTGTACCACTTCACACATTGGGTACTACGTCACTAATTTTTATGTTGAATTGGATACATTCTGGTTTTATTGTTTGATCCAAATTAGACGTTTTTTATATACAAAAGATCGACTCTTTTTGAGAAACAGTGTCGATTGAACGATAGATAGTTAGATAGATTTGAATGCGACAGAAGTAAAATAGAAAAAAAAAACCAAGGGTTAATCAGTACTAACATATTTAATTGGTCTACAAATTTAAAACAACGTAAATTAGAACAAGTTAATACTTGCTGTTTGTGCCACGCTTGACAAATATCAATTCACTTTTTGAAAAAAATCAGTTAATTTTTTGTGTGCGTGTTACTCCTTGGTTTCTCTGCTGCCGAGCAAACTCCCTCAGATTTCTCAACTGCATGAGCTTTATGTAGTTAACATTTTGGGTCTCCAGCTACCTTATGGCAATATCAAAATATTTGATTGCTTCCTGTGCAGAGGGGTGGGGGTGCAACATCTGCGTCTGCATCACTTTCAACACTTGTATTACTCCAGTTAGAATCATCTGCTGCAAATTTGTTCGTCACAGAATTAATTATAGTTTCATCTGACATGTATTCGGCTGTGGGGTAATCACTGTCAGCACAAATTCACTCCTCCATATCATCAAGAGAAACGCCCATCTCAGGACCATGAGTCTGTATGAATTTCTCCCAAACAGCCTTGGCATTAATGACATCAGTTTCACTGAAACATTCGAAGTCACTATCATCGTCGTTGTCTCTGTTACTGTTTTGCTTTACGTCAAAGGCAGCTCCAAGACCCTTAATCCAGCACCCGAGGTCTCTTGTAATCGATTTTTTTTTAATGCAACAAACACTTCCCCAAGGCGTTGATCAAAACAAAGCCAGCATGTACATGTAATTAAGTTCTCACAGAAGTACTCACAGGTTTCGATGTGACGGTCAATTGACTCTTTTCATGTTTTCAATGAACAGAATATGTTGTAATTATAATGTTTACACTAAAACGGAATTAAAGGATTAGAACGTGACTTTCACACAGGAAGATGTTTAATTGGAGTTTATTTCGTTCTCTGTCGCCACCTGTTAGCATTTACCAGAAGTTTTCATGATTGCTATTTCACCAGACGGTTTATTTACAGTATAATGACAACTATTTATCATAAAAACTTACATAATATATGATATCTTTAAACAGAGGTCTCACTAGGATTTTAAAACTGGGTCTTTCTGCCTCTGAATTCAATCACTAAATATCAGTACATTTTCTCACTCAGCCGACAGTCGAAGCCTTTGAACTAGCCGCTTAGCTGTTGCATCATGTTCTTTTTTTTTTTAATGTACTCTTATAAAATACCAACAGTTCATCAAAGAGTCTTTCAGTCACTGAATTCTGTCATTGTAAATATCAGCACAGTTAACTGATCAACACATTTTCCCACAAAGCAGGTGGCTGAAACAGGACCAGCAAATCTTTGAATTTTCCCGCGCACCTATTACATGCGTACGGAAGATATCCGCCTCGGTGATTTTCTGCGTCCCAGATCAAAAATTGGCATCCAAATATGCGTAATTAAGCGTTTTCGAGATCTCTGAAATTAATTCTTCTTTAGAACTTGCAAATTTCAAAATATGGATTATATTTTTAAGGGCATTAATCACCATTTTCGATGATAAAACGAGCAATGTATCAAGGTTTAATTTATCAATTCTTATCATAATTTTTTCATGTTCAACATATTTTAAAGATATTTTAAATACATTTTCTCTGGAAAAAACCGGGAGCCAAGAAGGACACCGCGTTATAAGCGGGATCGCGAGTTATCCGGGCGCGAGTTATCGAGGGAACGGTGTATCAGCTATATTGGACGCTTAATCAACTTACTTCAATTACAGCTTTTAGATTACAACCTATAACAGCAGTTACACATACACATAGCCAATTCATCTGCTATAAGATACTGGCTTCTTCATTTTCCTGCAAGGGGAGGTCACTTTTATTGCCTTTTGAGCTAAAACATTTTATTTTATTTTCCTCAAGACAATTAATTTTAGTTTTCCAAAATAATATTATGGATATAATATGGTGCTATTGAACAGGAGCTCTATACTGATGGACATTTTAAAAAAATGTGTCAGGCCCTTGATCAGAATGTTGAATTATTGGTCCTTAACATAATTGCAGTATACTGTGTTATTATTGCAGTACATTCAAAACTACTGCTGTATACCATCGTACAAAATCTTTCATCAGACCCATCTTTACCTCTCGGTCTATGATAAAAATATTTTTTTTATAACCACATTTCTTATCTTATTCCATAATAAGAAACTCAAATCAAAAACTTTTACCAAGAATGCTACAGTTCTACATTTTCATTTGACACAATTTCTCAATTAAACCAAAAAGGCATGTATGGATGTGCTAACCCTGTCTACACTTTGGCGGATTGATCAGACATTTCAGTGCTTTATCCAAGCAACATCTGTTAGTTGTCATGAGTTGTCTCCTTTAGTACATAATGCCACTGCATCCAACAAAATTCACAGACTTGAAGCACTGAAATATCTGATTGATCTGCCAAGGTTTAGCATCAGAACTTTGGTTAGTGAAGATGGGCCAGGCAAAGTGTGTCAACCTTTTTACATTTTGAGCGCTGTAGTGCAAACAAGAATGCCCTTTGCCTTATCTACTTTCAATGGTGTCCCCAAAAACCTGGTGCTGAACCTCATTTTGCTGACATCTGCCTAATCCCCCAATACAAGAGCTGTTGGTCAAGAATTCTGGGTCAGTAGGATGCTTTCTTTTGCTATGAAAACAAGTATTTCAAAGTTTCTCAAGATGATATATATATTCATCCATATCTGATGGCACAACACCATAATTTGTCCAATCCTGAAAGCTTTCTATGCCAGGATGCTTTCTGTAAGAAATGGGTTGTGCAAGTCTTTTTGATTAATCTATATAAATATTGTTTTTTTCAGCAACTCTGTCCATATTTGACACTGAATTGACTGGCATCAAAACAGAAAGTCTCTTAAGTCTCTATGCTGTCAAATTTGGTCAAATTCTCTTAACCCTTTACCTCATAGAGCATTGTGACAAAGTGCAGCTCGCTGTACATAGAACACAGGTTACCTAGTCGACCGCATACGCATAGCTTGCCTGTGAACTATTAAGCAATGTAGTGTATGTTACGTTTAACAGCAATTTTAACCATTTTACATTTTTGGTACACATCTATTACATGTGGAACAATTTAAGAGTAAAGTCCGATTGTTACAGCTGTGTAATTATTTATCACGGAAGAATTTGTTATGTGCTTTAAAATCTGGAGAGAATTCGTTCACCGTCATATCAGTGAGGCCGTGTGACCAACCGTAGAGCTGCCATTTCTCATACTCGAAATTTACAAGTTTTTCATCTGTGTCTACATCACTAAGTCACCTAAATTTGATAATTTATAAAAACTAATTGCAGCCTATATCAATATCAGAGCCTTTACCTAGGTTATTGAATCTTTCATAGTTGTGATTCTAATCATGAAAACTTCGTAAGTACTGAATGAAATCCGCGACCGCCATTTTGGAGAGTGGAGATTACGACCCAGTTACTTTAAATAGCAGATATCGACCAGTACATAAACAGTGACCACGTGATCTGACGTAATTGTCATTCACAGAAATGAATGTAGTATCTAATAAGGGGTTTTCCCCGAAGGTGGCGCTACGAAAACCGGCTTAAAATGGCTGATGTTTACAGCAGACGTAAAAAGGCGCTTCTATGGGACTTTTGTAGAAGCGTCAATAGTCGCTTCTATGCGACTTTTGTAAAGGCGTCCAAAGACGGTTGTATGAGGTAAAGGGTTAAGTGATTTTTGAGAAGCAGGCATATAAAGGTTTATCTATCAATGGAAACAAAAACCATAACTGATTAAAGATTGGCATAACTTTTATAAAATCTGGAAGTCATCTATGGTAGAATGATTTGTTAAATTTGGTCATAATCTGTCGAGGTGGTTTTTAAGAAGTCATTTAAAAGATGTTCTATTTTTAATAATGGGTACCCAACATAGATGTTATCTATATCATCTGCATAAATTAGAAACCCAACTAGGCAGGGATGCTTTCTGTCAAATTTGTTCAAATTCTGCTAAGCAGTTTTTGCAAAGTCATTTAAAAAATATTTTTAGTAATGGTAAACATATTTCATTACGGTAGGCATTATCAATTCAACACATTTGAAAAGCCATGATGACTTGATGCTTTCCGTCAATTTTAGTCAAATTATGTTGTGCGCGTTTGAGAAGTGGTTAAAAGGTTTGTCTTTTTTTTAGTGTGTATATATGTGTTTTGGATTTTTAATGTAGCTTTAACAATCTTTCAGTCATATTGCTACAATGTCTACAGTGTGGCAGTTTATAGTTATGTCTAGTACTGAGACATCATGCTGTAGACATATGACATCATGTCCTACCCAATCACATTATCCTAGCACCAGGAAGACCAGTCCAAACAATAATGTCTTAATGTTGAATGACAAGCAAGGCAGCTGCAAGTACCATTTTTATATGTCTTTATTATAACTTGGCTAGGGTTTGAACCCACAGCCAAGGTGGACACTCTAACCACTTAGGCCACTGGATTGGAAAACATATCAGTGTGTTCTTATAGATCTTGCTGCCACAATGGTCCCTGTAAAATCGTGTACAAACTACCATTTTTGAGAAGTTGTAAAACAAAAACATTTTAAAAAAAGCAATCATGAATGAAAAGAAATAGAACAGATGACAGAAGATTCAGAAGTTGTCAAATATTTAAAAAATAAAAACAAATTTAAAAAACGCAAATGTGAATGAAGAAAAATAGATGATGGAAGTTTCAGAGGACCTTGTAGTAAGGTATGGCTAGGTGAGCTAAACAAAGAGCAAACCTTTGATGGCAGTTCCTCTAAAGCCTGAACAAAAGCAATAATCATATCTTTGATGGAGATATCACCATTGATTATACTGCGGAAAAGGTCCACCCCTGTCTCTAATGCTCTGATCACATCCAGGATGATCTTACCAAACCGTTTGGCCGTCTCAATGATTTTGGAGGGAGAAAATTCCTAAAAAAATAAAAAAGTGTGAGAATTTTTGTGAAATGCAAACAATCTTGTAAAATTATCACTTGCTTTATAAAATGACCCTATCAGGGTGTTGAGATGACAAACCTTGTTTAATTCATTGATGGATTGAGTTAATATATTCATATTTCAAAATATAGTTGTAGTTAGGGCAGTTGCAATAATGTCTGCAACTGGTAGGTTAAACTGCAATGTTTTTGCAGAGAAAAATTTAAAAGACAAGCCTAAACATTGTGATGCATTATAAAATGTGCACAAGAGAAACAATACTGGATGTAAGTTTGTAAAAATTATATTTGAAGAGTCAATAAGATCCCTGACTTTATTACTCAAACTGCAAGATTTTACTGCTCAAGCTATTTAGCAAGCATCTCATTTAAGAATATTTCACTGCACTCAAGGTGGATTTAAGCAAGCAAACACTATATGTATGCAGTGGGGTTGTCAGGCAGAACTAATTTCAATTATTTAATATATAAATGTCCCAATTGCCTGAACTTGCTTACCTCTTTTGGGATGCAAGTCACCTTGTCCATGCTCATAATTCCATCCTGCCATTAGATGGAAAAGTTCTAGAACTCTAGAACATGAAGAAAATAGACCCAGTCTGACTCCCACATCATAGGCCCATGCTAAATACTCATCCTCTTGGACTGGAACACATAATATGCTTGGGACATCAGAGCAGGGTAGAAAGGAATCTTGCAATACTGACAAGTAATTCTTGCATAGCAAAAGTTAGTCTCACCCTATCCCCTAAAAATAACCTACATTTTAACAGCAGCAATATAAAACTCACAATTACCTTGCTGAATTTGCCAGTTTGGAGGGAGGCTCAAGACATAAAGAAACTGGTATAAACCAATTAACTTACCCTTACAGTAGGAGTATTCCTAATGCAATCTGACAGTTGGGTTACTTTTTGAGCCATTATTACAGGGCTTGAAAACAAAATGCCTTTGCTCTGGTGCAGTAGAGATTGAAGGTAAAAGAAGGAGAATGTGAGTGACAAAATGTAACATCCTCCAATGAAAATGATCAAGACTGCCTCATGAAGTGGAAAAAGGCTTGACTTGAGGAGTTTTAACTTTCAAAAAGGATCCCTCCCAGTGAGAACTGACAAGCTCTTGAATAGTCAGGGTATTCCACCTGGAAATAGTGGATATTGAAATACCAACAGAACTCTTAATAGGAAGGAAGAAACACTTCTGCTCCTTTCTTCTCAATTTTGAACCAACCAAATAGATCCAAATCCCTGTTGCATCAGAGATTGACGGTAAAAGAAGAGAAATGTATCATGTGAGTGCCAAAATGTAGCTCTCCTCCAATGAAGAATGATTAAGATAGCCTCAGGAAATGGAAACAGGCCTGACTTCATGAGTTTTAACTCTCATAAAGAAAAGATCTCTCCCAGTGAAAACTGATAAGCTCTCTAATAGTCAGGGTAATCCACCTGGAAATGGTGGATCCTGAAATACCAACCGAACTCTTAATAGGAAGGAAGAAACACTTCTGCTCCTTTCTTCTCAATTCTGAACTGACGAAATAGATCTAAATCCCTAACTGGGCAAATAAATGCATTTTGATCAACCCCTGCAAAGATATAACTGAATCTGGGATCTTGATAGAGAGTGGAACTACCAAAGAAAGCTGGTTCTTTGCCTGGAACCAGGGTCCATTAAGAAACTGACTCATAATTAAAGTTTAACCATAAACAACCCTTCTCTACAGACAAGGCACAATGCTCATTCCATCTCCTCACAGATGCCAAAGATAGCTGGAAGACAGTTTTAAGGGAAATGTTCTCAGAGGAAGCTTTACTCAATAGTTCAAATAGTGAATATGAAATGAAAATGAATTATGTCTTTGCCATGGCAAATGCAACTTGCAACTTTACTCAAAAAAATGGTCTCTGCATAATGATCGCTTGATAATAGCTAAGTATGAAGGTGGAGAAAATGTGAGCTGCTGTGAAGGAGAAACAAGATGTGCTGTGACAGCAGGTCTTTCCTCTATAGTGAACTCCTGGATTCATCTACCAACAAGGCAAGGATACTGGTGACCAAAAATGGTTGGAGCCACAGGACAGATACCAGTATGCCAGTGATTTCTCAGGCAAGTGCCTTAGACCTCTCAGCCATCCAGGGCCCCATATCCACACATTAACAGAATCCTTACAATGGTATTAAACTGAACATTTCACTGTGTGCCAAGAGAGTGACAAATCTTGCAGGAGGGACTGGCTGAGGATATTGCACATCAACTAGTCATTCAAATATGGGAGGATAAGAATCTGCAGAGATCTCATGTGGCCTGTATCGCCTTCCATCACCCTGATAAAAGCTGTGATAGGGCAAACAGCAGAGTTCAGACTGAACAAATAACCTACTCCAGGCAAAACCTGGGGGTATTTCTGCTGGGGAGGAAATACAAGTATGTGAAGGCATACATTCTGAAGATCAATGGAGACCACCCAGTTTCTGGGCCCTATCGCATCCCAGACTGAAGTGGTACTCTCCATCCTGAATGACTCTTCCCACAGGAATGTGTTTAATGTGGACAGATTGATTATAAGCTGCACACATCCTCCATGATACCCAACTAGACCCCTTTTTAGCCACCTCATTTAGCAAGTGGAGGATGAGAGGAAGGTTTGAAAAACCCGGGGAGAAGGACCCAAAGGGGCAGTCTGGTCTGCCTCAACAATCCAGGAGAATTAACAGACCACCTGTTATGTCACCTGGCAAACTCCTGAAAAACCTTTGAAAAAGCTCTCCAAACATCAAAGAACATGGGAGAAAAAGCGAATCCGGGTGTGATACTACTGACCTGGACAGTCTCTCCAAACTCAAAGAGGATTCTCTTGCCCTCCAAGACAGAAGACTTGTAACACAAGTCCTGAGGTAGAAGGCAGTAAACCTCTCAGCCACTTCCCATATAAAACTTATTAGAATCCACCAACACAGAAAGGACATTGTCACCTGTGCTTGCTCCTTCGGAAAGTAGTATTTCCATCTAAACATCTCTGTATTGAGACAAAAACTTGGGAAAAATAGGGTTTTCTTATCCCTTATATCCTCATGGGAAGTCGTGCCTCTCATCCTTCCAGAGGGAAGCGGAACAATCCCCATCCTCTTTGCATAGCTCCACTTGAACAGCCAAAAGGAGATCCACAAGCCACATTATCCAATTCAATACCCTCCTGGAATTCAGGAGGTACAAATCCCATAACCATTTGGGATCAAAGAAGTGAAAAGAAGGAAATTTCTTCCTACCCATATAAGTATGCCTACTCTAAGCAACTTCCAATCAAATTTGTCAGGCAACAGCCATCAAAGGAGAGCCTGTTTGTGCCTACATTTCCCAACACTTAGACATTTAACTCTGAAATGAACAATATCAAATATTCAAATTCAGAATATACACTGCCAAAGAAAGTACTTATATTAATATTCTAATACAACTATTATTAATGTGATTTTTTTATATTTTTACCATAGCTTTAACAATTTTGCAGACATATCGCAATGATGTCTGCAATGTGGCAGTTTATAGTGATGTATAACACTGAGGCATCATGCTGCAGACATGTAGCATATGTCCCACCTATTCACATTATCCTGACACCAGGCTGACGCAAAGCGAGGCAGCTGTTAGTATCATTTTTGTAAGTCTCTGGTATGACTCGGCCGGGGATCTAACCCGTGACCTCCTGCATCTGAGGCGGACGCTCTAACCACTAGGCCACCGGAGCAGTTATATTATTAATGTACTGTACTACCAAATATTATAATGTTGCAAAATTACAAAATTTTAGCAGTACTTAAGCTATGCAATTATTTATTTAGGCTTTTTATTAAATATTTAAGGCTTAAGTATTTTCCTAACAAGACAATTCACTGTGTCTGCACCAGCAGGCTTCTAGTCACCAGCTAATATGCCCTTACAGTGTGTATCAAAGAAATTTCTAACAAGTTCTCACCTGCAGTATGTTAAGGTTATATTCAACTCCTCCGCCCAGACAAAGACGAGCTTGGAAAAAGTCAAGATTGATCCCAAGGATTCCCAAATGCACCCTGGCATAAGCCTCATCATGGACGTCAATCTTCAGGTGTCCCTCAAGAGGTGCTATGAAAAGAACACCAATCAGTATCATTTATATCATTCAAAATTGGATGATTTTTATACAGCAAAATGCATCTCAATGCAAATAATGCCAGAAAGCTGATAATTTTCTTGTTTGTAAACATACAAAGTTATTCTTTGATTAATTCACATGATTCCTGTACATACCATAAAAAAGAACTCTAGAAACTAGACAATCTGTGTCAAGCATATTTGAGCAAACAACACGAGGTTGGGGCTGTTAAAAAAACTACATGCCCAAGTGGACAAAATTTACGATGGAGGAGATATGACTTGTCCCCATTGATTAGAGACCCAAACTGACTGCTGCTGTGACCAAATAATCAGAGAATGCACAGTTGGTACATAGTATAGTTCCTTGAAATCCAAACCAAAGGAACTTGGATATGGCCGTCCAAACCTAACAGAAAATAATCTCTTTTAATGGAAATTAAGACAGACCTTGTCATTTCAATATATTAACTACTACGCTTTACAAAATTACAGAAAATTACTGTATTCAGTAGAAAATTTGGTATACAACTTCTTTCAAATAAAGAACCATCATTTATTAACTCGATTTTGATTGGTTGAATGTCCTTTTACTGCCCATTGCTGATGAATCAGATCATTTGTAACATTAACATGTAAGGTGAATCTTTCTAAAACAAAGTTCTACAGCACATAACTGGCAAGTGAATATATCTGCTATGACTGATAGCAGTGCTTGTTTACCAGCAGATTTATCAGTCACTGCAGTGGCAAGGCAGTGGATATACATGTCAGTAGTAGTGAATGGTTCAGTCCCTGAATTTGTCTTTCTCAAAACAAAAATCTAACTGGTTAAACTTGTAAATTTTCATCTCAAACACATCTAAAACTGGGCATTGACTCTAGGTGCAGTTTCGTATTCAAACCTTGCAGTAATTAAAATGAGCTAGAGACCCTCATCATACTGAATGCTTTAATAAAACAAACTCATGGCAACATAAGCATTCATGGATTCTACTTAAAATTACACAACTCCATATGTCAAATGTTCAGATTTACTTTGGTAGAAATTCAACACTGTGCAATACAAAACTGTCAAGTAGAACCTCAGCAGCTAAAGTAAACCTGAGCTGTGGTAATAGTTCTGCAGAATAATGATGGACAATAAAATATTGATTGTCAATGATAATGTTCTAGCCCTTACAAATGTTTAGATCCAGTAGATTTTTCATGATCACTCCAAATGAGGCCCCTATGGCAGATGTGCCTATCTTCTTTCTCCAGTCTACACTAGGAGACTGCAAAAGGAATTTCAAGTTCAGGTCGAAGAAGCCTCGCTTTTGACGATGATGTACAGCTATGTCAGTAGTATTCAACTCAGTCCCTTCTGTCAGGTTCAAAGGTATACTGAAACAGTCAAAAGTTCCATTACAAATATTATACACAACGATAAGATGAACCCATTTAAATAATTCAAAACAATAAGGACACTGCCTGTATGTTAAGCTCTTAATTAAAGTATTGTAGCAAAACATTTTTCAAGTATTTTAAATGCTGATGACAACCCATCAAAGTGACTGATATATTCTGGGAATGAGGCCTGGCACTGTTTATTCAAACTTTTCATCAATCAATGCTGGAATAAATATCATGCTTTGATTTATAGCAAAATAACACCGTATTTTATATCCACTATATTATTTGAACAAAAATCATTAACTTGAGATAAAACAACAAAAATTATCTCAGCTCAAAACAAAATCACAGCCCCTCCCTCTAATTAAATGGACAGTACCCTATAGATGAAGAATTTGCTCTGCGCATGTTAATTGTTGTACAAGTTGAAATATAACAACTGGAAGCAAAATGAGATGTTTAAGCCAACACTAGAGATGACATCCTGTGAAAGATAATCTGTTGTTATTAGAGAGCTTGTTGATAAAAATGGGGAGGTGTTGACATTGAAGCCTACAATTTACTATTACACTACTGATATAACAGGCCAGGAATCTTTGAGTGGGATGCCATCATCCCGGCAGACAGGAACAGTAAGCATGAATCACACTTATTCAGCAAATGAGAAAATATTTAGCAAACCCGAGAAATTACATACAATTTGAACAGAAAGCAATGCTTTCCTGAAAATCCGAGAATGATTCAAACTCTTACAAAGGAATACAGGCAATTAACACATTAATAAACACTAGAAACTAACTAAAATGTGACATTTTTTAATCTGAACTTTTTCAATAACTGGATTTGACCAAAATATCTTCCACAACATTACATATGGCCACCACATTGGCATACATATCAAACATGTGATTAAGGCATAATAATATCATTTTGTCTCAAATAAAATTTGTAATATTCAAATTTTATTTGAGACAAAATAAACTGTTTTCATAAAAAAGAATAATATTTCTTTTAATTATTTGTCATGAAAAAAGAAAACATGCTATTAATATTATTAAATTTGTAATATCCATACATTCTTTACTGATGGCAACCACCAAAATACCAATATAGTATAAAAAAATAGTACCATGGTATCTACCACCAGAAGAAAACAATACGTGGTAAACCAATGTACTAGTCATACCACACAACTCTAAAACGTACAGCAGGATATACTCATCATGAAAATATCTACCCTTTACACATCTTACCCTTCCATATCACCCAGTCAGGCTGACCTGTATGCTGATCCGTATGGAGGACATTGGCTTTGAGAAGGTCCTAATAATGTAAAATGGCTCCTATAATAAATACTCCTCCCCATAGATCACAATTTTAACTTTTAGGTCAGTAACCATGATTGTTGCCCCAATCAATTTGTAGAGCAATGTTTCCTCTCATTTTGGTGGTGATGTAAGAATTAGATTGAAGTGTTCTTGGTACTGATTTACAGCAGGTATTTAAACCTATGGCCAGTAGGCCAGATTAAAGTGTTCTTGGTACTGATTTACAGCAGACATTTAAACCTATGGCCAGTAGGCCAGATCCAGCTCACATATTTACATCAAAGGACGTGACTTAAAAAATTGCTTATCTGGACATGACCCAAAGAAAGTTGCACATACCTGATTTAAGGAAAATTGTTTATTCTTTAAAATACGAGAATTATGGTGTGGTAGTCTGTATTTTAGCAAAGGTGCAGAGTGAGTAATGCTAGTATAGAAGTAAAATGCATAACTCATTGCAAGTTGCTTTGTTCACAGTTCAGCCTCTCAAATAATGCCAGATAACCATGACAAGAACTTCACGAGGATTTGGACACAATGGAACATCCAGTGCTGACAAAGAAAATGCAGAGGCATATAGGAAAAATAACTGCGATCTAAGTCCTCCTAATAATAACCCATCCAGCCCTCCCCTTCATCACCTTCCTCACTGGCACTCTACCTACCTCTGCTGATTTGTGATGAAGACATTGGATTTTGAAAACGCAAAAAGGTACAGCATGGTATGCCATCACTACTAACAGCATGGCAACATATCATAAATACTTCTCATGAAAATAAGCTCCCTTTTCTCATCTCCATCCCCATTCAAATTTCTCAGACTTGTAATCTGTCAATCTTTCCTAATCTGTGATGATGACGTTAGCCTTGGGAAAAGCCTAAAGCTTCAAATGGTTTCTATCATAAATGTCCCCACTAACAGAAACAAATCCCCTTTCCTCATCCCCACCCTATATATCTTCCAGATTTACAATCTGTCAATCTTTGCTTATCTGTGATAACGAAGTTAGTCTTGGGAAGGGCCTAAAACTCCAAAATGGTTTCTGATCATATATGTTCCCACTCAGAAACAAATCCCCTTTCTTCATTCCCACCCTCCACATCCCCCAGACTGGTATTCTGTCAACCTATGCTAATTTGTCATAATGATACTGGCTGGGTTGCATCCAGATTTAAGACAATTTGGACTATATGCACCCTTACCTTAAGAAAAGACAGTTTATAATACGACGAGGTAATGCTAAGCATCTGACCTCTACCTCAAGTATCCTTCTGGGGATGAGTGGTTGGATTCCCCATATGAAAGATAACACATTCTCCTAATAACACAAGCAACACAGACTTGGATCCTTTGATCTGGAACTCTTATATGGTTTAGATGATAAAGCTGAAATCTTCTCACCAACAAAAAAGTTCACTGGCAAATCCAGTAAATCTAACAGGCTGTGTTGATTGATCTAGTTGGGTCTGGTGGCCATCTATGCTGCTGCCACTGACCCTAGCAAATCCAAGTTTGTCTCTGCAATGCAAAATTTCAGACATAAAATTTGAGAGGGTTGACTCTACATGCCGGCCATCAGCTTCAACTATATCTCCCATCAAAACATTGTGTTCAAAAGTGAGGCCTGCAGAGATGGCTTGAGACTTCTGAGCAGTAATCTATGTAAGGCTAATCTGATCTAATGAGACGTCGGAGTACACCAAGCATACGGTCCACTTCAACCAAGACTAAAGGCCATGAAGCATGATATCCTGTGTTCTGGCTCACAGAGATTACTTGAAACATCAAAGCAGTACACTACGAGAGACAACTCTGAACTGGTGAGACCTCAGAGTACACCAAGTGTACAACCCACTTGAGCCCCAAAGAATGGGCTTGAAGGGTGATATAATGTGGTCTGTCTCACACTGCAAGGAAGCATCATTTGCGCATGACAGATGCCTGTGAGCTGCAAGTGAGTCCTTGAGAGCTCGAACAGGATCTTTCATGGTTGCTGTTCTCAACCTGGTTATAGAAGAGCAAGGGACAATTGTTTGATTTACTGACAGACAGTAACCTATTATGGACTATGAGGCCCAACAGGATCATAAGAACCACCTAACCCTCCAATCTGATCTGAGGGGAATTTGGGTCAACATAAAGGGATATGCAGCCCTCTTATCCTGCATGCAGAAGCTAAAGCTATCAGGAAACATGGTCTGCAGATAGTGACTTTAGCAATGTGTAGGCTAGAAGTTTGAAGGGGTTTGAATCGAGTGATGTTAAAAACCAGGATTGGATCCCTTTAGAGACAAAATAAGGGATAATGGTCAAAGAAACCAATATGATCTAAAGGATTCGATGGAACTCTATCCTATCCAAAAACATGTTGCCATGACGCCAGAATGTGTCCAAAATCATGGGGCAGAAGCATTTGGTAGTAATTGGGGCCCGACTGTTTCTCCTCAGTGAACAGAGCCAGAGAAAAGTCAGCCAGTTGAGGGATAGAGACATGCAGAGGGACAATGTAGTTGGTCACTCTCGAGATTCTCCACAACTGAAGGATGGAATTGTTCGACTCAGAAGGCTGAACTGGTAAGAGCCGAGCATGTAGAAGAAGAGGGCAGTTGATTCAGGTTGGCGAGACTCTTTCTGGGGGCATTATCATTAGGAAAAGTAGATACAGGGCTTGCCCCTGCAAAGAGGGGCTATCTAAATCATCTTGCCATTTTGACCCCCCAACTTTAGCACTGTAGAAGGAGCAGCAGAGACCAACAACCCCTTCCAATTGGCTGACAGTGTGTCAAATGACCCAAGCTGTTGTGTTTAGAACTGGGGAGACAAAGGTGAGTAGCTTATGATGCCACCTCATTGCCAAGAGGTTGATCATCAGATGCCCGTGAAGTGCATAAATCTGAGTGATGACCAATTGATGTAGGGACCATTCTGTGTGAAGGACATGACTACCTCTGGATTAATTCTTGGCCAAGTAGTTGATGCAGCCAGAAGGTGTCTCATTTGTATGTTGATAAGGAAGTTGTTGCACCCCCACAGAAAATGCCAGGTCAGAATATACTGGACAAGTGGTTCAGTAGTTCCCCTTTTTGAGGAGTTAGGTCACCACCACAGAGTTATCATAAAAAAAAGAGGACCATTATCTCTGCAGGTGAGATCTTTACAGAAATGAAAGGCATTAATGGCAGCCTTAATTTCTAAGATCTTGATGCAAAGAAGCCATTCCCCAGCTGTAGCTAATGGTAGCAAAGGTCAGGTGGGCACTCCCACCATGCCCACTGGTGGTGGTACTTTACGTTATTCCATCTGGGGTTCCTCAGCGGGATTCCAATGGTCAGCCAACCTGGATTACCCCACTGATGTGGGAATGATCAAATTTTGGGTGTGATCATGACTACTTGATTAAGAGGACATAAAGTGAGATGACAATGTGCTGGCAAGGCCCACATAAAGAGATGGTCAAGTGGGATCAAGTCCGGTGCCTCATAATAAACAGTAGCAAGAATTCTCCCAATGAAATCCAAGTCCTGTTGGAAATGGACTCAATGAGTTCAACGAATCTGGTAACATGAACACAAGGGGATGTGCCAGATTCCGATTGGTTAAGAAGTCCATACCTTAATGGACAAAATTCTGAAGCTCTGACTTTCCCAGTTCACTAAAAGGCCTAGATGATCTAGAAGAGAAGGAAGATTATTCCCACCTTGGAGTAGGGTATGACTTACCATGTTTCTATAGGATGCTGCCCAGGTATGCTGCCCTAGATGATGTTGCCCAGAAGAGGGAGATAATGCAATCCAGTCTGAGGGAAAGCCCAGATGGTGTGACTGAAGGGATGAATGACGAATTGATAATTGTGTTGTGGTAAGTGCATCAGGGAAACTAGCAATAGATGTGGTGGATAGGGGCCTGAAAGAATGTGTCTGTCAGATCAAGACTGAAGGCATACTCGCAATGTCTGATGGAGAGGGAGATTGATCTCACCATACCCATCTTGAGTAGGGTGAGAAGACTCCGGTCAATGATAGGCCTCCACCTCTTGTTTGCATTCTGAAAAGCAACAGTTCTGAATAAAACACTGGGGAATGTGGCCTCGGCACAAAGCTCCTTGAATGAAGGATCTTACGGTGTATTCATGTAGAGTAGGCATGGGGACTATTGATGAATGAAACCCGAAGCCCCCCCCCTTTCTGAGGGAACAGGGAAGTCCAGTGAGCTCCAATCAGTTTCATACCACCACTGTACTACTGCATCATAGGGATCAATGGGGGTGCACATAACTAAGGAAACTGATGCCTCTGCTCAGTCATGTCTGTCCTAGACACGAGCTTCCCCTTTAAGATAAGCTGTGAGCAATCTAATATTTGGCAAAGCCAGCCTTCCCAGTAGTGCCAGCATCTGGTGTGAATGGTATGTGGTTGGCACAAGAAGACAGAAAACAAAGTACAGATTAGCAAATTAGTAGGTGACTAGCTAGCTACTAGCATAATTTATCTAACTTGGCAGCCCAGACTGCCATTGACTACATATTATAGATGGTGTATATCAGAAACAATGTATACATAATGTAACAAAGCATGAGTCATGGCAGACTTCCATGCTTTGAAATTGCATATAGACCTTATAAAATAATATTCTGTGGAAAAGACACAAACGACACAAACTAAAGCAGAAACTAGTAATGGGTTGAAAATTACTAGACCACTAAAATACTGCCTAACTAAAGACCTGTGAACGTATCATATCATAAACATATGGTCCTATATTAAGCAGCATCATTTATATCATAAAAACTCATCATCATGAAAACACTACCCTCACCACTAAACCTCCCTAAAATAGGTACTCCACCCACCTTTGGTTGTCTGTAATAATAACATTGGCCCTGGGGTGGGACTGATATTGAAGCATGGCATCATATCGGACATACTCATCTTCATCATTGGCTGCTGTGTGAAGAAGAAAGTCTGCAACCTGTTGGTTGAACAAAACAATTCAGCATATTTCCAAGAAAAGTTAACGGAATCAATAAAACCAATATCATAAGTGATGTATACTTACTTATTCATAAATTAAATTTATGCAGATTTACTGTTTTTTTTATAAAGATTACCATGAATAGCATGTTTAACAACATTCTATGTATATCTCTTAAAGTTCTGTAAAGAAACTATTTTTCTTCCTTTAAAAAAACCATGAACATTAATCTTTCACAGGTGTCTTCCTTACCCCAAGTGCAAGCCATCCTCACAGTCTAGCCCTGGTACAAAATGTGCAATTAGTCTTATTGTGTGAAAATAATTTACATTTTTTAGCCACAGTGATCTTTGGCCTTTGACCTTTAGACTCCAAAATCATTAGGACTTTTTCATAACCCAAGTGCAAGTCACCAACAAAATATGGTAACTATAGATGGTGGAGAACTTGAGTCACTGTGCAGAAATAATTTTGCTTCATTCAGTGGCAACGATCTTAGCATTAGACTTTTCAACACAAAAATCAGCATGATTTTTCCTTGAATCCAACTGCCAAGCTATCCACACAGTCTGACCATTGTAAATAGCAAAGAACTGTTGTTGCTGTTGTGCAGAAACCATTTTTCTTCTGTTAGTAAGTGACCCTGACCTTGTCTATTTTCACCCATTAATAGGATTCTTCCCTACCTCAAGTACAACCCATTCACAAAGTATGGTAACTGTAGAAGTGTGCAGGCAGATCAGTGAACATCATTAATCTAATGGCAGGCTTATAAAGAAATGGCAAAAGCTACAATCTGTTGTTTTACAGTATCAACAAAACTTGTAATATTTCAGCAGCATGAAATCACCATCATTTTCCAATTTTACACTAAGGTAACTGTTAATTTATACAATTTTGAGGAACCATTACATGAAAAAAATTTCCTTTCTCAAAGAAAATACTCACATTTTATTATAACTTAAGGCTATTTCAATGACCTACCTCTGCGTGGTGATAGTCACGTAAGGCATGTATGGCTGCACGCTTGATCCAAGGGGAATTCGTGCTGTTGATGTGGGATACAATGTATTCCAGAGAACTATGATGAGCTGCATTGCCTAGGGCTCCAATTAATGTAACTTTGTCATGAATGTAGGCCTCTCTTTCTTCAGGTGTCATTAACTCTCGTTTATGTCGATACTCCCATGGATCTGTAAAACATGTGATTAAAAATTAGTTACGAAACAAGGACATTACAATGGATACTTAACACACATACAAGAACTTAGCTGTATTCATAACATTTATGCCAAAGGTCTTAAGACGAACCTTTCACCTTAATACAAAAAGAATATAGATGTGCAAACAAGTTCTAAATCTTTTAGACCCCACACAAGTTCACTCAATTTCAGACATCCAACATAAACATGTATAATTAAAAAGCAAGCAAAAGCACTTTCTAAATGTTTTACATTCAAGAACAATCTACAATACTTTCTGAACAGATGAAGCTAGACATATATTGTCATGTTTTATGTAATTCTGTCTTAACTAACTTAAGTATCGTTTATTTGTCATGAATATTCATACAAGATCCTCTCTTTACTAATATGAAGGCCAACCTTATCATGAATTTAAATACATTTTTATCTGATGAATATTCATATTCAAAACCCTCTCTACTACGATGAAAACCAAGATCCTCTCTTTACTACCATGAAGGCCAAGCATACCATGAACTAATTTAGATATATTATATCTGATGAATATTCATACAAGATCCTCTCTTTACTACCATGAAGGCCAAGCATATCATGAACTAATTTAAATATATCTGATGAATATTCATACAAGATCTTCTCTTTACTACCATGAAGGCCAAGCATATCATGAAACTTCTGTATGGCGGCCTGAGCACGCTCCTTATGTCCTTCCTTCTCCATCACGCTTATCACTGCACCATATGTCAACACAGCTCTCTGATACGTGTCCTCCTTGAACATGGATGTGGAAAATTTGTCCCTGTCAAAACACATATCCTCCAACATCTTCAACAGTGACTGAAATACAGAATAATGTCTATTAAATTTTAGATGTTTTTCTTTGACCAAAAAAGATTTTTATATGAGTGATGTTAAAAGCAGTTCAGGACAAAACAAGTTTGATATCAAATTACAACAATGAACACTCAACAATTACTTGCAAAGAATATTTTCAGTATTTGCTGGTTTCAAAAGTTTGTATCAAATATTCTTGGAGAATGTTAAGGAGAATAATTACATGGAGAAAAATGAGGACTCCTGAAATTACACACTAATGGATGGAAATGCAGGAAGTAAAACCTCCATGACAAACAAAAAGAGATCAAATCTACAATCCTACTACAATCAATGTTGTAAAAGATTTAACCCCAAACCCCCTTAATCACTGACCTTTTCATCTATTATTTGGAATCTTAAATATTTTTTGTAAATCACCATACATGGTAAGTTAACTTTTATGATGCAAACTGAAGATATAGTCATTCAAAATATTTGTAAAAGTTATTTTGGGGTCACTTTAAATAACACTTCTCAGCACGTAAAAGATAAAAACAAATGAATCTCACCTCAGTAGGAAGTTTCTCCATGCCAATAACTTGCATCAGTAGCCGCTGTACCATTTTGTGATCAGGCATTCGCTGTATTATAATGTATCGAATAAGAAGTTCCTGGGCATGCTCAGTCCCCAAAATTCCAAAGGCATCAATCATATTAGCACGGTCCTTCTGGCTTCTGGCAAGGCTAAAAAAAAATTTTTTAAAAAAAGAACAAAGTTAATATTTTTATTCAACCAGTCTACCATCTCTGATGTCATATGCATTCACTGCATCTGCCAACTACACAAACCAAATTGACATTTGTTTCATTTTCCAGTCAAAGTATGTTCCATGTACAGTTCTTCTTTGTTATAAATTGCCTTGTTATAACAGGACTCCTGTGTGTGTGTGTGTGTGTGTGTGACTTGGATTTTCAACGTAGCTTTAACAATTTTCAGTCATATCACTGCGACGTCTGCAGTGTGGCAGGTTACAGTGATGCCTAGTACTGGGGCACCATGCCACAGATATTCAGCATCATGTCCCACCCAGTCACATTATCCTGACACCAGGCCAACCAGTCTAAACACCAAGCTCTTAATGCAAGGCAGCTGTTTATGAGTCTTTGGTATGACTCCTCCTGGGTTCAAACACATGTCCTCCCACATCCAAGGTGGAAACTCTAGACACTAGGACACCAGAGCAGTCTGATTCTGAACATAACCCTATGGACCACATAAACAAAATTATATATAAAATGTTTTAAAATTAAAACAGTACTTTTCAACATCAGCTAAAAATTTACATCAGAACTACATCATTTGATTTGGACATTACCAGCTCAAGTTTTTACAGTCACTCTTTAATTAGTCACTACTGTATTCAATAAATGTATGACAGTAAATTTGTAGCAAATTATGCTTACCTGAAACCAGACCTCCCTAAGACAAAATTCATCTTTATGTCTATAATAGACAAAGGGCAATAACTCAGGCCCATTACCTTCTCTTGCCACCTACAGGTGGCACCAGTTTAAGCTGGGTGGAACATCATGTCATGGGATGCTTACATTGTGGGGATGATGGGAATATATTAAAATAATGTGATTGAGTCAATATTATAAAATAAAATAATTTACTACAAAATTTGCTTTCTCCTTTGAAAACATTCCAAAATCACATTAACATTAAGAGAATAGGTAATAGTTGGAGGAAATGATGAACATCTAACCTATACTCCAAGTAACTTACGAGGGAAGAATAATGGCTTCAAAGGTTAACCCAATCTCCAAGCAGCGCAACTGGAAGTGACATGGCTTACATCTGGGAAGAAGAAACTATAAGATTTTTTTTAAACACATAAAATGCCCAGGCAAATCCAGCAAAGACTGCTGGGTGCTTGTCCTGAGGTTGTGCTGGTGTCAGCTGAGTCTAGAATCTGCTTATGCAACTGAGTCTACCAGATCCAGAGTTCATCTCTGTTGAGCCCAGTCTTGGAAATAAACTCAAAGGCTGAATGTGCATGCTAATTGATGGCCTCGAAGATATCTTTGATAGTGATGCAATTGTCCAAGCAAAGCTTTCATAAATTACTCTTATTTCATGAGCAGAGATCTTCATGTGACAACTCTATTCTAGTGTTAAGTCAGAGTATCCCATGCATATTACCCACTTCAACCTCGATGACAGGGCTTGTATCCTCTTTCCAAGTTTTAACTGGGAAAAATAGGACTCCTTGAGCTCCAAAAACTAGCTAGAACTGCTTCATGTAAGGTTTGAGCAAATGTACTAGGTCCTATCTGAAAGCCTCTTCAGCTGTTTCAGTACGGGGAGAGAGATCATATGATGACATTAGGAACGCCCACTGACAGCAACCAATTCATGGCAACAAAACAATGTTGCATCAGGATAACCAAACCATCTGATCAAAACTTCCTGCTATAATGATGGGACATGCATAATAATAATCAGAGCCAACCTGAAACAGGCAAAGAAAAGGTTGGATATTTGTTGGGACAGACTCACTCTAAGGGATGATGTTTTAACTTTATGCCAGTCCCTGAAAATGCACCACCTCCTTTGCAAACTTTGAAAGTGGAGGGCCTCCTAGCTCATGCAATTCATTCCAAGATTGAAGAGTTGAACTGTTTCCGCTGTAAGGCTCTCTGAACAAGAACTAGTGTGAAGGAGAAGATGGTCCAGCTAAGATTGAGCAAGCGGGTCCATGGGTCTTTGAGAAGATTTAGCCCAGTCAGAATCAACCTGGTAAATCTATCACTACAGCGAGAAGATTGTTGAACCGGATTGGTGAAAGTGGGGAGCGGCAATCAGAATTACTTTGCACTTCTGGCCCCTCAATTTCTGTAGAATCTTATGAACTAAGATCACTGGGGGTGTAGGCAAGGAGCCACAGAACCTCCCAACAGAGAAAACATGTCGACAGACCAAACTTCTGGATCTGGTACCTGGGAGATTAAGGTGGACATTTGTGATTCCACCTGGTTGTAAGAATATCAGTCATCAGATGTCCCCATAGCTGGCAAATCTGATGAAAAACCAATAGGCAGAGGGACCATTCTGAATAGAGAATGTGTTCCCTCCTTAGCAGACAATCGGCCAAGACTGAGTCTATCGGGAATATCTTTGACTTTGATGTTGATGTTGCCTTTTGTGCACCAATGACAGCGTTCTATCTTTTCATATAAACCTATAGAAAATGGTTGAATATTCAAATCTAAATATTAAAAAAAAAATAACTTTTCTATTTTCTTCAAAGCATTGCTACACTTACAAAAATACAGCTGGTACATTAGAGATGAAATTATAAATAATGATTAATCAATATATGCATACTTTTTCCATATTGTTATCCATATCAATACTAGAGATAAAGGTATGATACAAAACGATATTTAATCTTCAGCTATCATGAATAATTATTAGTCCTCTGCCTTTATATTCAATTAAGTGAGAATATATCTGAAACAGCCACAGCATGCAGATGAACTCAATATAATGGAAAAGAAAAACTATGACAACACCTACTCACCTTTCAGGAATGTATACAAGATGACCAACTCACATGGTTTGAAAATTGTCCCACCCAACCAATCACCAATTCCTTGCTAATTACAATGGTCTAAATTTTGCAGAAGTTGTCTGCTTCAGAGATAAAATGTGCTATTTGTTATGGATTTTGATGTGCTGAATTCAAATAAGACAATTAAAACAAATGATTGGCTACTGTTTCCAAAATATTTAAGTTTTACCATTTTACGTCTATGTATATTGTGTAGATAGTAGAGTTTTAATCATAAATCGTAAACCTAGGTCTTTTCATATGTTTATGGTTGCTTTACATGATAATATCACCTCTCCTGTTTATGTAACACTTTAAAAAACAGCAAAAGGGTTATATAAATAAAATTTATTATGAAACAAAAGGCAAACAACTATTAGTACATAGTTTAGTTCTTTAGTAATCAGCACTTCTTGGTTTGTCTCTTGTATTCATTAAATAGAGCGTCTCTTGTCACTGTCCAGCAATAGTCTGCAAGCATTTACGGGTTCTATTTACCCTGATAGCATTTCTTCATTGTTGCAATGTCCTGGTGAAATCGACCACCATGCTCATCACTCAACATTCTGAAGTTCGGTGGGAAAAAAATCTAGATGAGAGTGCAAAAGATGTATCTTGAGTGACATGTTGCAACCAAAGTTTTTGTATGCCTTGAGAAGGTTATCCACCAATTTCCTGTAGTTGTCTGCCTTGTTGTTTCCAAGAAAATTTGTTGCCACTAACTGGAAGGCCTTCCATGCTGTCTTTTCATTGCCACGTAGTGCACGGACACATACATCATGTTGAAGAAGTTCACGAATTTAAGAATCAATAAAGACACATTCCTTTATCTTAGCTTCACTTAATCTTGGAAATTTTCCGTGAAGGTATCTGAAAGCTGCTTGTGTTTTGTTTACTGATGCCAGCTGACACTGATGGCAAAACATTGCCATTATGCAGCAAAACAGATTTAACACTTGTCTTTGATGAATCAATAAACAATCTCCTCACGTCTGGATCATGAATGATGTTTAGGGCTGCACCATCGATGTTGTTGCAGGCTACAAGATCACCTTTCATGGGACAAGATCCTTCTGACAGTCACAAAACATGAAAATCCTAACATCACCTGCCAGGAGATTCCACTGCTGTAGTCTGGAGACAAACAGCTCTGCCTTACTCTTGGATAGTTCCAAATCCCAGAAAAGGTCATTCAGTTCACCTAGTGTTATGAGGTGTGGTTCAAAGGAGCAGGATGGGAGAAAATATGGGTCTTGTGATGTTGATGGGTCAGGACAAGAAGTTTGATCCTCTTCCACTTCCTCGTCTGACTCAAGTGAGAATGATTCTGTGCATCACGAACCAGCAGTCCTTTTCTGTGGGGTACTGGGCATATAAAAGTTAGAATGTTTGGATAATGCACCGTCCACTTTTTCTTCTTTGACACACCTTTCCCAACTTGAGGCACCAAGCAGAAGAAACCATTGCTGATATAATATGTTGGCTCTCTCCAAATCATTGGCACCACAAAAGACAGAGATTTCCTGTTCAACCACTGGCCACCTCTTGTCCCGATCTCTAATTTTGCAGCCAAAATAAAGGTGATAGGCTTTCTTAACCATAGTGGTTATACTGCACTTTTGTGACGCAAAAGTCACTTCACCACAAACATAGCATAAGTTATCTACATTGTTCACACAAGTACAAGGCATCTCTGCTCACTTTGGCTAAACAGAAATGTGTCCCTTTGCAAAATCAAACACTGACAAATAAGACAGAACAACACTATGATTTCTAAAGCTGATATAGGGCAATTTGTTCAGCAGAGTGATGTAAGCTTAGTTATAATTGCATCATCTATGACTTCTGGGAATAACATGATGCAATTCATATCATGCGTGGTGCAATACCAGCTTCAGATCGCATCAGTCACTGTTTTGCCTAAAAAGCAAGTACTGTCCAAACCCAGTCACAGATTTATTCAAAAATCCAGTTAAAGATGTATTTTAGTCATTTCTGATTAAAATTTAGATCCCTTCCCTTTATAACTCACTTATCCTCCGTCATTCCCAAGTCATGGGTCGTATATACTGACCCAGTATCATATCTTTAAAACTAAAGCCGATCAACAATTTTAACCATCATTTTCTTCCTCAGTGACCCAGATTAGTACTAGAGTTTGACTACATTTATTTAGAAAGCGTTTTGGCTTAATACAGTAATTATTGTATCCCATCAGATGTTCAGCCACTGATAACAAAATAAAGAAATTGCTGATTTGTTCCTTATGTGTGATTTAAGTACTTTATTGATTATCTACAAGTATAAGTATATTTTGATTATCTACAACCACTTTTACTTAAAGTTCCCTGTTGGTTTGCATCTTGTCTACTTGGATAGAATTTAAAGGTTACATTCCAGCATGTCATGCAATGAAATAATTTACATTCAATTCTGATTGGATGTTTGAGTCCAAGGTAAAACAATAACCACCAGTCAGAACTGTAGTTTATTCATGACACACCTGAACAATTGACACCCAAACCGATACACAAATATACACAAAGCAACAGAAAAAGTCATCCAAAAGTAGCTAATAATTATCTGTAATGTACTGAAATTGTACATGGGGAACAAGTTGGAAATGTCTCCCTTTCCACCAATATATGTTATCTGCAACTGAACATGACCATGGATTACAAAAAAAACAGCACCAAATCATGCAAGTTATTTTCACCTTCTTAATTTGTAATGGAAAGTAGGTGTTGTAGGGTTTAATGCCATTTCTCAGCACATGATAGGCTATACATGGCAGCCAGTATTATTGGTGGAGGAAGAATCCAAGAAAACCCCGGAAAAACCCACTGACCCACGAGAAGCTACTGGCAAGCTTTCTCACATACCCACATTAGCTGAATCCGAGACTCGAACCCACACAGACAGAGGTAAGATGGCAGTGATCCGTAACAGAGAGCGCTTTAGACAACTCGGCAACTCGGAGCCCCCGTAATGGGGAGTAGATGCTGTCAGTAATTTTCTTCATCACTGACAGAAATGATTGCCTGTGGCCATGTGTTCATTTTGCATCTTCAGGAAGTACAACATGAAGGATCTGGTAGTTAGTCATGATTCTGCTCCCATACTTGGACTTGTTCAAGTAAAGATTTCCTTACAATAGGAAATTGCACTATTTCTTCTGTTTTGATGACAGCACCGTAACTCCTTCCAGATTTAAGTGAGGACATGGAACTGTTAATAAACTGTGTTTAAAGCATTCATTAAGTGAGGACAAGGAACTGTTAATAAACTGTGTTTAAAGCATGCATGCAGTGAGGACATGGAACTGTTAATAAATTGTGTTTAAATGATTAAGTGAGGACATGGAACTGTTAATAAACTGAGTTTAAAGCATTTATTAAGTGAGGACATGGAACTGTTAATAAACTGTGTTTATCTCATTAACCCATGCCACCACTATAACTCGTCATACTTTACCTTCCTCATCTCCCAAGTGCCACGATAACATGGCACAGTTTACCTAGCTTGTTTCCCAAGTGCCGAATCTGAGTGGCAGTATTAATCTAAGCCTGTATCCCACATGTCAAGTTAAATCGGCACAAACCATTGGTTCATTTCAAGCCATTTCCTAATCATACAGGCAATTTAACCAATAAAAGTTTAACTTACACAGATAGAGTGAACACTGCTGAACAAAGGGAAAAAAATTTGATTTCAATAGCGGCAAAAATAGTGGAAATATTTAGATTAGAAAATGATGAAAATTACAAGAATCAGCCGCTGTGAATAGACTTTTACTTAACAGACTCTGATAAGTATTCACACGAGGTTAAGTTTGCAAGAAAGTTGACAAGTGGAATTTCTGTGTACATAAAATGGAATAAATTTCATGTGTTGATAGTGTTAATTATACAGTATGAATTCATAATGGATTGTATGGATAATTCATGGCAAGAGAAACAAATTAGTAAGAAAATCATTTATTTCATCTTTATGTATGAGTTTTATTTCTGTATGTAGTATGAAATTTATACCATCATGTACATAATTTTATTGAGAACTGCTGTGCCAAATTTCAGCTTCATTAAAAGAATACAAATAAAATAATAACAAATTTATTGCAAGTAGCCACCTATATAAAAATCTGCAAGCCAAGTGCTGGCAGCAAGTCTCAGAGATACCGGCACTGTTAAGGCTAACACTGCTCTAGGTGATCTCTCTGCACATATGCTGTAGGGAAATACCTAGCTGTTTGGTTCAAGGGTTAATGAGTTAAGATGACAGTTCCTAATATGCTAAATGTTATAAGATGACAGTTCCTAATATGCTAAATGTTATAAGATGACAGTTCCTAATATGCTAAATGTTATTAAGATGACAGTTCCTAATATGCTAAATGTTATAAGATGACAGTTCCTAATATGCTAAATACCTAGCTATTAGGCTCAGAGGTTAATGAGTTAAAGCATTCATGCAGTGCAAAAAAAAGGGTGTAGTTACAAAGACGAATCCTGTTTCTGATTGAATGGAGAAGTCTGAAATGGCCTAAACAGCTGAATTAAAATCACTTACAACTGAGTTTTGTACAAGTATGTTTTTGTTGTTGTTCAGAATGAGAATGTCTCTGTGTAAGTCTATGTGCTTCTGTAATCTGCACACTGGAAATGAAACCAGTCCAGTATGTCAGTACATATAGAACAGCACAACTCTACCAGTGAACCTGAGTGACAGACCTTCTCAAGATTTAAAAAACCATCATGTTGATATGTATGTATATCAATAATGTATCATATCATATGATGTGTATCGTTAATCATATCAATGTGTGGCAGAGATGTATGGTTTCATCCTTACAAAAAATATTTAAGTGCTCTTCAATACTAACATTGGCATGCCATCCTGGAAATAGAATTGGGCCACTTTGGTCAGCTCCTCATCAGGCAGATCTTTCAAGATTTGGACAATGTTGAAAAAGCAGGTATTCAACTGAGGTGAACCTAAAAGCAAGAAATCAGTTTATTATCTACTAAAAAGCTAGCATGCTAGAACATTTTTTTAAACTAATTTTTCAGTGCATGTGAAGACAAACAAAAACATGAAAAGAAGGCAAATAAACATTACTTACAGAGTACAACTTTTCTGTAAAAAATATAATCATCTATGTGTGACAACAAAGAAACATTAACAGCTTCATTCATTTGATGCAAAGCTGTTTTGTGCTTCACAAACCAGGACAGATGGACAGTAATTAACTCTCGATCACTTCACACATTACAAATCAGATAAGATACTAGCAGTTCTGAGAATATGTTTACCTAAACTTAGTCCAAAATTTTAAAACCTGGAAAATATAAGTATCTATACTTATATTTCAAATCACTTACTTAAAGTACTTATATAATTAATCACATTTTCATTTTGATAAAGGAATCTATAACAATGCATTCTGAAAAGTTTCAGCTTTACCTTACAAATAAATGGCATTAAGTCACCAAAAGAACTTAAGTCTAGAGTTAAATTTAACCAAATCTGACCTGAATTTCAAGAATAGAATGTTAAACTTGGATCTGAACTCTAATAGCTGAAAATTAACTGACCAATCAGGCCTGAACTTTCCCAAAAGAACTTTAGACCTAAATTTAGGTAATCTGACCTGAATATCAGAAACAGAAATAAACCAGGACTTAAATTCAGCAACCTGATTGGCTGAAATTTAAGCCCAAATTAAAACTGACCAATCAGGCCTGAAATTCACCAACATAAATTAAGTCTAGACTTAAAGGAAACTAAATGGCATGCATTTCAAGAAACTGAACCTGGAAATAAACTTAAGTCTAAAATCCATGCACCCAATTCTGCTGGAAGTCATTAGTGTGACTTAAAACTGACCAATCAAGTGTCTTGTGCTCAACTTTAAAACTTGTGTTGACGAAATGGGGGCCAGGTCTGCAATCTGACTAGTTTAAATTTAAGTTTGGTCTTAAATTTGTTTACCAAATGTGTTCAGTCTAAACTCAACTTTAGACTTACGTAGGTTAAATTAAGACCAGGTTTAACAGTGATTATAAAAAGTTCAATGAAATGAAAAATAGCCAATGGAAAAGGTAGAATCCAAACAATGTTAATAGATAACTAGAAGGGATTTGTTTTTGAAAGCAACTCCCACCCTCTCATAATGTCTTTATTTGACAATGGTACATGGCCAAACAAGGGGTAACTTCAAGGAAGGTATATAATATGATCTCTTTTATTCTTCAAGAGTGTGACAGATATGGTCCCTGATCTTTAAGGTCTAGATTTTAGTCAGTCTAACATAAAATCAAATTAGAAAGGTTCAGATTTGCAAATTAGGAGAATTTTTACTTTTGTCTGAATGAGATCTGTGAGGTTAAAATCTGGGAATAAAAAACACAAAAATGTCTTTGTAAAAATATTGCAGGCTAAATCTAAGTCAGCAAAACTCAAAACAGGATTTGTACACTTCCGTTTATGTGAAATTTAGCTGACTAAATACCACTTCAGAATGTCATATGAACAAATTTTGGTAACTATTCATTTTTTCTTCATTTTTCTGTGTAAGATTAGTTTGGGAATTGGGATTATTTGATTTAGAGATTATGTGAATTATGATGAATCAAG
Source organism: Sinohyriopsis cumingii (assembly GCA_028554795.2). Classification (NCBI taxonomy): domain Eukaryota; kingdom Metazoa; phylum Mollusca; class Bivalvia; order Unionida; family Unionidae; genus Sinohyriopsis; species Sinohyriopsis cumingii. The sequence goes on from CM068838.1 coordinate 87,221,829, forward strand.
CATTTATGCTAATTTTCACCTGCTATATACATTTAACTATGATCTTGTCATTTCATGCTTTGATTACCATATCTCTGTTATATACATCATTCTATTTTCAAATAAAATATTTCTGGATTTTGAACATGAACACAAAATTTTGTGTGAGAAAACACATTAAGCATGGAAGCAATATTATAAACTGTGTTGACTGTTTGTTTTGTTTTCAGCCTTTATAATCATAATAAGAACTTTTCTTGTTGTTATTGTTGTTGATGTAGGATTTAACGCCATTTCTCAACACAAGATAAGCTATACATGGCAGCCAGTATGAATGGTGCAGGGAGCACGTGGGAAAACCCTGGAAAGAACCACCGACCCACAAGAAGATAGTGGCAAGCTTTCTCACATACCCATATTGGCCAAACTGAGGTGAGATAGCAGTGATCCAAAATAGTGAATGCTTTAGACCACTCAGCCACTCAGGGCCCCAAGAAATTTTGTAGTGAAAGCATCATTTGTTGGCACTACAATACACTGGAGAGATCTAGTAAATGAGTATGGTCTGAGTAAATGTGAAAGGTTTGAGTAAATGAGAAAGAAAGGTTTTTGAGTAAATGAAAAAGAAAGGAGAAAGGTTTGAGTAAATAAGAAAAGTTTGAGCTGTCGATCTATTTCATTTTATATGGCCTTGACCCCCAACACAATACAATATCACAATTTTTTTTGCTAAATTGTGCTAGCATAGTTGTTGTCAAAAGAGCACAAGTCCAATAAGTTCAAAATTATTGTGTGAAGAAAATGAAATAGCTGTTGTGGCCTGAGATCTCATTTTAATATGTATATATGATTAAGATTATGTTTACAAAACATCATTTGTCTACTTTAATTGGGTTTGGCTTAATTGTGCTAATAACAGTTTAGTACACAAATGTCCATGTCCAAAAAGATTTAAAAAATACATTTGAGCAAGAGAAGTTTGCTGCAATAACCTGAAAATTAAATCAACTATTCTGCACAGAAATACAAAAATAACAGGGCAGATCTCTTATCTACCTTATGTGCTTTTTGCTTAAACACATTTCTCCAAACAATTTAAAAAGTCTAAAATATTCAACAACGTTGCCAAAAAATAACTGGAAAGCAAGATGACAGTAACCAGAACTTAATCAGGTCTCGGGTCAGACCTAAGGTATCTGAATAGAATTATGGTCTGATTTAGCTCCTTAGTCTTTAAGCAATGCTTTACAAAACAGTTGATAGAAGAATGACACTCTGATGGACAGCACAAAATCAATACTGTGGTCCCACTCTTATACAGCCACCACTTCTGCAAAGGGGGAATGAGGCCATATAAGATATAAGATGGGTGGCCATTCCAGAGTGGGACTCTATTTATGAGATGTATGTGTATTTATAGGTATGTGTATATAGTAAAAAAATCTACATATAACTTGAAGCAGTTATTATCTTCATTTAAAAGTAGCATTAATTATTTAAATGTTCTTTTCTTAAAAACAGAATTATTTCAAGGTAACATAAATTAATAGTTCCTATTCTTAGGCGTGAAATATGAATAGAGTATTGCTGGCACACACATTACAAAACCATTTAAAAACATTAATTAAATTTTGGCACATACATTGTTTCATATTTAAAATAATTATCTTTCCATTTACTCCATTTTTCCACTGCTGCAGAATATTTTCCATATCTGTTATGATGTTGTTTATTTGAGTCTTCCCAACATAAAATTTATCATGAAGTGAACTCTGTCAATTGTTGTTATGTCGAATAACTATTACTTTTCCTTCTGGAGTATTATTTCTCCATTTAGGTGATGACATGTTAAAGTTTTGTAACAATGTATTCCTATGCTGTTAATTGTACAATATTGTAATTTAATTATGCAGATAAAACTTTTGTAGTGTAAACAAAATTCCTTGTTTATCAAGGATGTGATACATGTACAGTCACAAGATTTTACGGTCTTTGTTTGGTACCCTGTTTCGTTCAAGGTTAATTACTCTGTGTGTTAATCCACAATATCTATATTTAGCCTATGCTGCCAATGTTATGATCCTGACAGTTATGTCCAGTCATAATCATCACAACAAAAAAAATTATGTGTGAAGCCATAAACTCTATCAAAACATTGCTGATCCCATTTCCTTTAAACATCAGCATTAATATTACAAACACCTTAGTGGTACATGTACTTTAGCCAGCACTTCTTTGCACAACAAAAGCCTGATATCTGGAAATAACACCAGGAAAGATAATCAGATTACTTTACCTTACCACATCAATTAAATGTTGTTTCTGGACACATATTAATAATAAAATGTAGCCACTTGTGAGGAATAAATTATATATTTTTGCAATAATATGCTGTCTGCTGGTCAAGTTAGAGGGGTGGCCTTTCTTGAGGGGTAATTTTTAACACAAACGCGTTGGTGCCAAGGGAATCTGGCCTTAATAAGTGGGTGGCCACTGGTCAGGCGGGGCCATTCATGAGGGGGACCACTGTATCTCCATCCCTTAGAGGTGGTAGAAGAGACACATATAATCAAAATAACCAATCAGAAACAGAGGAACTATTAAGACAGCAAATACTGTTTCTTTGAGTTTTGATTCTTCAGTATGTTAAAGAATGTTGTTGATATGAATTATCCAGATTTTACAGCATAGAAGAAAATGTTGTGGGCACAAATTATCCAGATTTCATAGTGAGAGAATGCTGAAGGCATGATTTACCCAGATTTGACAGGATATGAGAGGATTTATAGATATGAATTATCCAGACTTTACAGTATGCTTTTAAACATAAATTAATATGTGGAACTAACCTTTCTCTGGTTGGTTTTTCATACATGTCAAATTTCCACTAACAGCCTCCCAGGCCTGTGTGATATTCATCTTCATCTGTCTCTGCTTTATCTGAAATCATATCAGCAGAATTAAATGTGACTAAGATACCATGTAACTAGACTTTTGCAAGCAGCTCACAGACAAGTATTTTCTAAATCATGGACACTGCTGTTCTCAAGAATGCAAATTTTTAAGGAAATTATGTTTCTCCATCAATACTTACCCAATCACATTACTTTAGGAATATTAGCCTGCAACCTCGCAAATCCACTCCTACTAAAATATAAAAAGTCTTTCTGGTCAATCTCATATATAGACAAAGGGCAATAACTCTTGATCATTACCTCCCCTTGCCACTGCCAGGAGTTGCTAGATTTTAGCAGTGATACACTAATGAGGATGCTTGCATGGCGGGGTGGTTGGGAGGGTTTTTAAGTAATGTGATTGGGTAAGTATTCTCAGAGAAACATACTCCATAATTTGCTTTCTCCTTTGAACATGTTCCCCACTTAAATTACATTAGGAGAATAAGTAATAGCAGCATCCAACCTCTACCTCGTGTATGTTCTAGGGAATGATGGTTGACTCTCCATGTGAATAATAACCTGTTCTCCTAATTACATAAGCAACACAGCCTGGGGATACCTGACCTGTGACCCTTACATCCAGTTACGATGAATAATGAAATCTTCTTACCTACAAAATTTCACTGGTGAATCCCACACAGTTAACAGCTGACCTACTCTGCTGTCACAACTGGACCAACCAGATGCAAGTTTTGCCTCTCCATTCTAAATCTTTGAGATAAATGCCTCTATTACATCTCAGAATGAAATGTTATGTTTGAATGTGAGGCTCACAGAATTGGCACAAAGCTTCTAAGTCATACTCTTCATAAGGTGACTCTGAACAGGTGAGATGTCAGCATACAACCCACTTCAGCCACGAAGCAAGGGCTTGAGGGGTGATATCCTGTGACCCAGGTCACACCAGAAGAAAGAGGCATTTGTATATGCCACAATTTGTGCGTTTCAAGTAGTGCTTGAGAAAGCAAATTCATAATGACCATACAGAGGTCAACAATAGCATGATGTGATGTGGTCTTAGAAGGATGAAGCCCCTAAGGTCACATAATCACTCAAACTGGCGGAAATTGTAATAAAGAATAAAGAACCCACAGCTGAATGATTAATTTACTCAATAAAGGGAATAATGGATGATTCAATTAGAACACAATGGCCTGGATTATCAAAGGATAAACTCATACGATGTTACCTTTATAGCATCAAAGCTAGAAACTAGCAACACCTGGGTGGCAAGGGGAGGTAATGGGCAAGAGTTATTGCCCTTTGTTCATATGAGAGAGACAAGAAAAGACGATTTTCGTCTTTTAGTAGGGCTGAATTTGCAAGATAACAGGCTAATATTCTTAATATAATGTGATTGGGGAATGTATTTAAAGGAAAAACACAAGATTTAAACTATGGACTACACTTACAAGACAACTAGCTGACTAGTTTGTCAAGTAGTTGACAAATATGTTGAAATTTACTCAAAAACATCTTCTTGTCAATTATACCAACACTTATGTACCTTGTATAAATGCAAAGTTTCTGAGCTGTCATTGAAGTGTCTCGCTGATCAAGTGTCATATACCCATAATCCATACCCATCATTTTAAAATGAAATGAACACCTAGAATTTTCAATTATCCACTTCCAGGAAGTGTCATGTTGAATATGCAACAGATACTCTAGAGTCCACTTTATTTACATGTACTAGACTAAAAACTTTCTATCTAATGCTCTGTAGCTGAGGCCAGTGGCCAGCAGCACTGATCAGCAGCAGTAAGATGGGACACTAACTTCACCTCCTGATTTTTCCTCCACTATATAAAGATATCACAGGTACTGAGGCAAATGCTTCATGTCATGAAGAGAATAAAGACAAATGAACATTTAGGATATGCCCTTTGTCAGGATATATAAAGACACATGAACATTTAGGATATGCCCTTTGTCAGGATATATAAAAACACATGAACATTTATGATATGCCCTTTGTCAGGATCTATAAAGACACATGAACATTTAGGATATGCCCTTTGTTGTTGTTGTAGGGTTTAACGCCATTTTTCAGCACACGATAGGCTATACATGGCGGCCAAAGTTAATGGTGGAGGAAGAACCTGAGAAAACCCCGGAAAGAACCACCGACCCACGAGAAGCTACTGGCAAGCTTTCTCACATACACACATTGGCCAAATCGGAGACTTGAACCCACGCAGACAGAGGTGACATGGCAATGATCCATAACGGAGAGCACTTTAGGGCACTCGGGGCCCCAATATGCCCTTTGGCAGGATATATAAAGACGTGAACATTTAGGATATGCCCTTTGTCAGGATATATAAAGACACATGAACATTTAGGATATGCCTTTGTCAGGATATATAAAGACACGTGAACATTTAGGATATGCCCTTTGTTGTTGTTGTAGGGTTTAATGCCATTTTTTAGCACACGATAGGCTATACATGGCGGCCAGAGTTAATGGTGGAGGAAGAACCTGAGAAAACCCCGGAAAGAACCACCAACCCACGAGAAGCTACTGGCAAGCTTTCTCATATACACACATTGGCCGAATCAGAAACTTGAACCCACACAGACAGAGGTGACATGGCAATGATCCATAACGGAGAGCGCTTTAAATCACTCGGCCACTCAGGGCCCCAATATGCCCTCTGTCAGGATATATAAAGACATGTGAACATTTAGGAGATGCCCTTTGTCAGGATATGTAAAGACACGTGAACATTTAGGATATGCCCTTTGTCAGGATATCTAAGACACGTGAACATTTATGATATGCCCTTTGTCAGGATATATAAAGACACGTGAACATTTGGGATATGCTCTTTGTCAGGATCTATAAAGACACATGAACATTTAGGATATGCCTTTCGTCAGGATATATAAAAACAAGTGAACATTTAGAATCTGCCCTTTATCAGGATATACATGAACACATGAACATTTAGGAAATGCCCTTTGACAGGATATATAAAGACACATGAACATTTAGGATGCACACTTTATCAAGATCAGTGCCAACTCTCACAAAGTATGCTTCAAAAGAAACCAATCCATGCAAAGAACATTCATTCCAGTTAGCTCTGATTTTCCTCACAAGTTGTTCCAAACTATCTTGACAGTACAACAGCTACTATAAGTCACTTAATGCCAAATCTTAGGCTACATTTTTTTACCATGTACATGTCAGATTTCACTTTGCCAATGAATTGGGGATTATGAATTCCAAAATTATTAAACAAATAGCCCATACTCTGTAGGAAGAAGCTGTTAAAACCTCACTCAGGTGGCTGACATCTAACCACTAAATTCAAAAGCACTGACCAAGGACTCTAGATCAGAAAGAGGCTTTTGGGATCTTTTAATGATTGCAAATGTTTTGAGGTTTCACTACTTGACTGCACCTTCATCCACAATTGAGGGCACAACAGCATCATTTGTCTAATATGGAAATGCCTTATGCCAGGATGCTTTCTGTCAAAGTTACAAAAATTCTGTTGGGTGGTTTGCAAAAATCTCTGTCTCTAAATATTTCTATTTTTAGAAATTATGGCCATATCTGAGCACAGATTGGCATAATCTGAAGAAAAAACAAACAAAAGAACAATCTGAAATCTCTTTATACCACAATGATTTCTCTCAAAATTTAGTCCTATTCCAATAAGCAGTGTTTGAAAACAAAATACTTTTTTTTTTAGTAATGACTGCCATATTATATGAATAATGGAAAAAAATTGCCCACCCCTGACATATAGGTAGACGTGTTTTGGTGAAAACCCCATTTCATTATGAACGTCACTTAAAGATAAGTTTACTGTATAATTACATGGTTTTCTGATGTCCACCATACCCATCACGTTTGAGGTCTGGTAGCACCAATTTTATTTGGGACCAACTATATATAACAGTTCTTTAGTGCAAATTCTATGTCCATATGACACCCAGCCCAGGAGAAGTTGTAACAATATATTTTCAGCATGGGCCATCAAAATTAAGGTTTATTCAGCATCATTTTATTTAGGACCAACTAGACACCAATATGAAGTGTTTTCATGACAAAGCCATTTCTACTAGACACCAATAAGAAGTGTTTTCATGACAAAGCCATTTCTACTAGACACCAATAAGAAGTGTTTTCATGACAAAGCCATTTCTACAGACCTATCAAGTGGACAGTTCTTCCAAATCTACCATCCTCTACCTGCATGGTGTCACTACATGCATTTGCCATTAAGGTACTGATTAAATATTCCTGACAGAGAAAAAAGACTGAATAAAATAGGCTAAGCAGCAAACACTTCCATTTTCACTTTATTTCCATGGAAATCTTTGAATGAGTACTCACAAACACTAGAGTATACAGTTACATCAAGCAAACAAAACCAAAATACACATTAACTGGGCCACACGTTCCCAAAATTAAGGTCCCTATTTCTGAAAAATTATATCATAGGTAAATTTGGAAATTACTCTCCATTTAATTGAAATGACATCAGACAATCTGCCTGGGATACACATAAGCTAACTAGAAACAATGTCCCTTTCAGAGGCAGTTTTCTTTTGGAGTGTAGCTTATCAATGCGCTGTTTGTGCAACTGGGTGCCTATCCTAAAATTGTTTTTTTAAACTGGAGAACAAGGGATGACAATAAGCTAAAAGTGTGTTAACTGAAAATGTATAGACAAATCTGTACCTGAAAACTAACTTAAACACACAAATTAAATACGATCTGCTGGAGAGACAGACATTGATAATACTATCTGAACTATCAATGTTGTGGTGGGACATAAAAATGGCCTTAATTTTGTTTTATTTGAAACCAAGACCTACATTTTGCACATGGATCGAAGATGTGGTCATGTTCTCCTGTTCAGGTCGTGGAAGTGTGAACGCTACCCTGGTTTTGATCAGGAACATCAATTCTCCATTGCTGAATGCAGACATCTCAGGCAGCTCTGAAATTAAACAGTTTTGTATAAACAAAGAAAATTAGTGCAACAAAGTCTGAATGAAAACACTGAACATATGTGACAAAAATGGTGTGGGCTCAATTCTCAAAATTACATGAGCCCATGTTTGGCTACCATGAAGAAAAATATTGAATTACAAAACTTACTGAAAATTACTGAAAGGATAATAAAAATGATCTATGAAAAATAGATTTTTTTCAGCTTATTTATACCAATTCTTCACTCAAGTGAAGAAATTAGGTTTTCTTTATTCTCTGCAATTCTCTGACTCACAATTTAGCAAAGTTTTAGTCAATCTAAATGAACAATCTACATAAAGCATATATTAAATGCTGTATTTCTGTTTCTTAAATTTAAATCTTCCTAAAATCACATCTCTTCACTACCAAGGAACAATAAGGAACTACAAAAGTATAGCTTATGGCACTTTATGCACCCACCCGATGTTCAAATGTCCTCCGTGTTTATAACTGATATTTTTCTGCAGATACCCTATTTCTTCTTTCAGTCAGACTGACCTTGAACACTGCCTTTGCAACTCCATTATCAACAAAAAAATTCCCCATATCTTAAGTACAAGCTACCCAAATTGTATAGGATAGGTCTTGGATGTTGGACAAATGTTACTGAGTGAAAACCATTCTTCTTCTGTCAGTCAGTGACAATGACTTTTGATCTTTTGGGGCCCAATTCAACAACCCTCTTCTTTATCCCAAGCGCAAGCTGTCCATAAACTTTGGTTAAGGTATGTCATGTATAATTACACTGGTCACCCTCTTATAAGACCACCCCTTCTGCAGCATGAAAGTGACCTTGTAAAAGGGGTTGCCTTTCCTGAGAAGGATCATACAGGTTTGAGTAATAACTACATACAAAGAATTAAAGAAAGTTAGTCCTTTTAAATAATTAATCTCTTTATCTGAAAACTACAAGCATGAATGTTATGGATTCAATGTGATAAAACTTCTATCAATGTTATTTAAAATAATAATGAATCAGCATTCATGGTGGAAAACCACCTTATCAATAAACTCTAGGCAAAAACATCTGGTAGTAATTATCCCCTTCTGTCTATTCCATTTTCCCACTGCAAGTAAATATATATTGACTGTTTATTTGAATCTATCTGACATCAAATTTTATTGATCAAAGAACTCTCCTCTTTTCATTTATTCAATGTGCTTGTACCTTTTGTTCTAAAATTAGTATGTCTGACAACATTCAGCACTTTATGCAACAACTTATTCCATCTTTTGAATTTGAAGTTACTGTAGTATTATTTATATTTTTGTGGGTCTCAATTTTTATGGTTTCAAAGAATAAAAGACATTTTTGTGAGTACTTAAATTAATACTTGCAGGCATTTCATTTTGTGGATTAACCTCTTACAGATAAAGAATAAAAAAGAACAGTAAAACCATTCCGACAACAAACGCTGGTCACTTCAATGGCTAAAACAATATTTCCACAGGCATGAGCACAAATCAAACACCTGTCAAGATCAATGACTTACATTCAACATCCAAGACAGCAGCACCAAGTTAATCAGTTACTGAAGTACACGCATATGGTCTCTTCCTTAAAAAACTGCCCATAAAGGTACACCATGAATTACTTTCTGACAATCATGGTGTTAATACGGTGGCTAAAGAGTGGTGAAATTCAACTTAGAACACCGTAAGTTTGGATAATGTCTTCATTCCAGGTGAACCACAAGTCACCAACTGCCAAATCGCTCAGTGCAAACAGCAAGAAGCATCAACATTTGATCTGTCCCAAGTCCATCAAAGTGTGAAGATGCTAACTAAATTGAAAAGCAATGGAACCACTTCATTTTTTTTGTGTGCCTGCCTTATGTATAAACAAACTTCAACCACTAGACCTTACTCACAACTTCATCAATCAAGCTAATTAAGGTTGAATGGATAAATGCAGTTCATGCAAAAACGTGAAAAAGATCGTATCTAATTATCCATGGCTTTGACAATGCTACATTTGTTTAATTCAAGAATTTCAGGATTATTTACCTCAAAAACATTTGTGCATACCAGCAGACTTGACTTAAATGATTCAGTGGCTTGTCCACAAAGCGATGAAGTGTGAGCTTTAATGCTTTACAGTAATTAGTATATACACCTAGTGATTCAACAGTAATTATGCTTCAAGCAAAGTTCTAATATTTTATGGTCATGTCAAGTCTTCTGATTCAGACAAACGTTTGCATAATGAATTGCAGAACTACACTAATAATAATAATCACAGATAATTAGGTCCCATCTATCAGGCATTTTCTCTTGGGGGATCTTACTCAAATTTTACTACTCTCATCACTACGATTGTTGCAACATATTGATGAGACAACTTAATGGAATGAACAGTGATTAAAGTTAAAATTCATTATGGCTGTACTTCAATAAATTTTTCATTTAGCCATGTTGGCTGCATTAGCTCTAATTGATGCTGAGCACACAGTTAGGGATTGATCTGGACATGTTCGCCTTCTGCTAATACTGGCAGTAATGTTGTTTTAAAGATTCGAGTGACCAACCTTTGCTGAAAGCATATATTTGTTCTTTTATCTTATTTTTGGGGGGTATTTGAAAATTTAATTGACAAAATAAACATCTATAAATATGCAAACTCAGCAACATGAATCCATGTATTTAAACGCCAATGAAAATGTCGGTGTTTTATTTTCATAAAAACACAAATTAAATGAAATTATAATATGAAGCAAAAGGCAGCTGTATATCAACAGAATTGTGGTCATGGAATTCAGACACATCACAGAGGAGCCTGAAAACGTATCTAAATACAAAATAGTCTGAAAACATATGTAATTACATAATAGCCTGAAAACATATCTAATTACAAAATAAAGTGTGACAGATGGATAGGAATAACTCCATAGGTTACTGCATGTGTAGTGGTATGTCATAGAAATGTTTCCACATGGTTCAAAGAGAAATTTCATCAGGAAATGCAAACTCTTTTCAAGGACTTTTCAGTACTGTAATTAGAAGATACATAAATTGATGAAGAACATTGCTTATGGCATGTATAGTCCACAAACATTCCAAATTAGTTGCTACAATCTTTAACAACAATGAAATATTTTTGTTAAACTACACCTACATGAAAAAAACTGTCAATCAATGGGCTTTGGGGCAAAGGGGTAGAGGCACAGTTATATTATCTACATCAGTTTGGGAGGCAGAAGCCTTATTTGCCCAAAGTTTTTCATGTTTAAGCAAACATTATTCTAAATTCACTTATATTATTATGAATATTTCATTCTTGTCAGTGATCTAGCTTAGGTTACTATAATTCTACAAATCCTATGTTATACTGATGATGGGGACTTTAGAGCTAAGGTCAAATGCACAGATATCAGATTCTGGCAATACAGTACCTGGCGCTAGTAATCAATTTTAACTGAATTAAAAAAAACACTGTACTTTACAATCAGTGTTCGACTAATTTTGACAAATGCTGGGTGCAAAAAAGCCAGAAATGTACCATTCTAAGGCTGCAATTTTTTTTATTACCATGATTGGTACACGTCAATGGTATTGTCCTCACCATAAACAAAACTTAGGGACTTGAAGATCTAAAGCAACCTCAATTACCACTAATCCAATGCCTTTCAACAAACACCACACAGTTCTTAAACGCTTCACTTTCACATTCAAACAGCATGTATGGGCACTCAAAGGAATCCACCACAAAGTACATGAGCAATTTTTTTTCTTCACCTTAACAACCCAATAAACATAGTATCCATTCATTGTACAATCCCAAATGAGGCGGAGTACTAATGAACACACAAGCATCCCAACTGAAAGTCTTAATTTTCTTCATGTAAGCCACTCATAACTGAAGCAAAATTCCACAAAGATCACATTTTTAACTTTTTTAACAGCTCTTTTATATTCTGCTCAATATTTATATCAGTAAATTAATGTTTATCACAAAATGATTTGCTGTTTTTGTTATGGGTTTAACATTTTTTCAGCACATGATAGGCTATATATGGCAGCCAGTACAACTGATGGCGGAAGAACCCAGGAAAAACCCAGTAAGAACCACCAACCCACATAAAGCTACTGGCAAGCTTTCTCACATACCTACATTAGCCAAGCATGAGACTTGAATCTATGTAGACAGAGATGAGATGGCAGTTACTGGTAAAGGCAAACGCTTTGGACCACTTGGCCACCTTAGGCCCTTAAATAATCTGTCTATATGTTCAAGCACTTTCTAATGATTACTGTTTTCAAGCACTTTTCTATTACTATATTTAGCCAACCTCAAATTCTAGCACCTTTCAAGGTAACAACTTAAATTTAAGCACTTTTCAAGACTGGACAAATCCTGTTGCCTTGAGAAAATGGCAGAAAAATAAGAATTTGATTTTGCAAGAAGTAGGTTAAGAAAAGCGAGTCTAACAAAAAGTATGAAAAACTATGCTGCTGGAAAAACTGAGATGGATGGATGCAGAGACACACTGACAGACAGATAGACTAAACTGATGATTCATAAAATTAATGTTTTATACTAACCCATATCACTGAACTGTGTTACTGACTTTACATTCCTCATTGCAAAATTTGGATTAAATCTGCAAATAAAGAATTAACAATGAATCATATGTAATGGGGAAATTTTATTTATATAATTCAATGTATAAGAATATTGACTAATTTTGTTTCATTTTATTTTTGGCAACAAGCAGTTGAGCTGAATAATACTACCCTCCCTCCCCCCCACACACACACACACACATACAATTTATGTCTTTCTGCTTACCCTGGATGTGCAACTCCTGGAACAGTGAAGTCTTCATCAACCAAAACACGGTGGATGGTCCCCAGTTTGTCATGGTAGTGCAGGGTCTATAATAAGATATATGTATCAATTATATCTAGTGCAGGGTCTATAATAAGATATATGTATCAATTATATCTAGCTCATATATTAAATCAGAAATTTACCATTTTTTTCTTTCATTTACATATTAGATATTCAGGAAAACAAATATCTTCAAAATGGTGGAGAAATAAACAAACATTCCTAAAATGAACTGAACTGGTAAGAATTCACTTAAGTCTGTATTTTTTATTTCCTGTATACTGCTGAAAATTGAAAATATACAATACATTCTAGAGGAACTCGAACATAATGAATTAGTTATTTTTATTTTAAAAAATTCTAACCTGTCTGATTACAAATGTCCACAAGGTAAGAGCCGTAAATAAATCTTAATCATGACCTTTGATCTTAATTATAACATCATAGATAAAAAGCTCATTGAACTGATACTCTCAAGATACACCACATGCCAAGTTTGGTTAAAACCGATACCACTATTTGTTGAATTGTTCAATTTACAAACCATTGTAATTCAGTAGCTCAAGTAACATCATAATGTGAAGAAGCCAAAATATAAAAGTCTGAGTCACAACCTTGAATCTTAATATCAAAGTCAAAATTAGACCTTAATATCAACCTCAACACCTGACCTTAATATCAAAGAGTACCTCAGAACTTAATATCAAAGTCTACCTCAGACTTTAATATCAAAGTCAACCCCAGACCTTAATATCAAAGAGTACCTCAGAACTTAATATCAAAGTCTACCTCATACCTTAATATCAAAGAGTACCTCAAAACTTAATACCAAAGTCTACCTGAGACCTTAATATCAAACTCAACCCCAGACCTTAACATCAAAGAGTACCTCAGAACTTAATATCAAACTCAACTTCAGACCTTAATATGAATATCAACAGAACCTTTAATGCGGAGGAAAAGACACTTCTGCCCTCATTCTCCGTAACTGGACATTAAAGTCTATTTTGATCATCTTCAGTGCAGTTATGGCTGAGACTAGGGGTTTCAATCAGAATTGGAACAACCAGTGGAAGATGGGATTGTTTACTTCAAAAAAAGCCTGGCTGGCAAAGGAGAGAAACAGACTCATAATCCCAACGGAACATGATACAGCCCGGCTCTATGCATAGGGCATGAAACGTGCTCCTTAGTCTTAAAGACCACTCCGGTGGCCTAAGTGGTTACAGCATCCACCTCGGATGTGGGAATTAGTGGGTTTGAACCCTGGCCAAGTCATACCAAAGACTTATTTAAAAAATGGTACCAGCAGCAGCTTTGCTTGGTGCTCAGCATTAAAGGTCAGTGTTTGGACTGGTCAGCCTGGTGTCAGGATAATGTGACTGGGTGGGACATCATGCTATATGTCTGCGGCATGATGCCCCAGTACAAAAGATCACTATAAACTGCCACACTGCTGACATTGTAGCGATATGACTGAAAAATTATTCAAGCTAAGTTAAAAACCCAAAACACACACACACACACACATTCATCTCACATATACTAATACGAACAAGAAAACCATCCTAAGGGTAAGGTTCTTGAAGGAAGTTTTGCCCAAGGGTTCATGGGAGGGTGGTTATCAGGAGACCACATGACACAAGATTCCATTTAGTCATTAGAGAGGAAGCACTAGTGTTTGCAGTTTGAAATACCTGCATAGATCTGCTACATCAGAATCTGACAAGATGGATGATCCTTTTAAAAATGTGTGAGTGGTGGGAAGTGCTACTCAACTGCCCTTAATAGTAGAAGCCAAGCATTTTTCTCTATGAACAGGAAGCAAAGAAAATCAGCCACAGTGCTCATAGTGAGACAGCTGGGGTTGACATATTTTCTACTATGCCAGTCATAACAGATTCTTCATTTGGCATCGTACACATTAGAGACTGATCTTCTGGAACAAATGATGCACTTGCCAACTTGGATCAAAAACATTTCTTTGCGGAGAGATCATTTGAGATGAGCCAAGCATGAAGTTTGAGAATCTGTAGGCTGTTGTATAGGAGATAACCCTGTTCTGTGACAGAACATCCCTCATCTGAGGTTGTTGTTGTTGTGAGGTTTAACGCCACTTTTCAGCACACGATAGGCTATGCATGGCGACCATTATTAATGGTCGACGAAGAACCCGGGAAAACCCCGGAAAGAACCAACGACCCACAAGAAGCTACTGGCAAGCTTTCTCACATACCCACATTGGCTGAATTCTAGACTCGAACCCACGCAGAGGTCTCATCTGAGGTAAGGTCTTGGGATAGTCCACCAGCAGACTGAGAAGATCACTGAAACAGGATCACTGAGGCCATAAAGATGTGCTCAAAATGAGCTGAGCTGTGCAGTGCCTGACTTTGTATAGGACCTGTGGGATCATCCTAAAAGGAAACAAAGGCATAAGCAAACAGATATCCACTTCAGGCTGAAAGCGCCCAAAGCTCTTTGACTGGGGACTGAGGAAACCTAAAAGGGGAGCTTGCTGTTTAGCTTGGTGGGAAACAATTCCACCATAAAAGTGTGCCACAGTTGGAACTTGAGTCTGCTATGAACTAGTTGAGCAACCATTTTGTGATTTTCTTCCCTTTCCTTAGACTATCTACAAAAATATTCTTCCGGCTGGGAGTGTGGCAAACTCAGAGGGTAACTCCTTCTGAAGTTGTGAAAGGAAAGCCCTGAAATGGGGTTGTTGCTTTGATTGGGACTTCACAGCTTTAAACTGTTACATATATGTGATGTAATTTACATTTATTTTAAATATATTGTTTGTTTGTCAACTTTAAATTTTTTATTTTATTACATGCTATTATAACATAATCTTGTTTACATGATTTGGAACTTTTTCCAGAAATAGTTTGACCTTGACTGTTCATTTGTAAACAACTAAAACTCAACCCTAATTCAAAATTAGTAACAGCCACATGAAAACAATTCTTTTTCTTATTTATTTTAATTGTGGGAATAATAAGGGTGAGATCGAAGCTGTATTAGATACATGACCCTAAACTTGTAAATAGTGTTAGTGAAGTAAACATCTTTTTTCATTCTTTTAGTCTTAGAGTAAAATGATTGGTTTTTGTCAGGGCCATGCTGAGAGTAGGTGATGTAAACATGATCAAGTGACCCTCATAAAGGTACCCATTCTGTATCTCAAAATTACTGTACAACCATTGTTTTAGAGAAATAATCTCAGTCTGGGCTTAAAACACTTGATGTCAAGTCGTTTCCTTCTGTTGTAGCCAGTTTTCAAGTTACGTTAATTTTTCTTCAGACTTTTCAGATTCTGAAGGATTAATTTGTTTCTCCAGAAATATTTTGAGTGCTCATACAGAATTCTTAAACAAAAATTTTATTCAGATTTCCAACACTGGAGTGTTATTTCTTGTGTTTCTACAAGGAACTGTAAACAACAACACTGTACAGGATACAGCATATGTCACTGCCTTCCATCTTGGATTCTTTGTTGGGACTCAAACTTGAATTCATTAGAACATTTCATTATTAGGACTTGTAAAATTTTATTTACGAATTATTCTTGGATTATTTTCGGATTTGATTCTTAAAACTGTATGTTATTATTTTTTTTCTCCTCAGTTTTACAGTATTTTTCCAGGAAAATAAATTACTTCTTAAATTTTTCAAAGCTTAATGTTTTCACTCTTTCTTGTGTTACTGTTTATTCGAGCCATAGCACGTAACGTAAGAAAAGAATTTAGCTCCTGGGCCCTAAGGGCAGTCAGGATGATTTTGCTTCTTGGCCGGTTTCGAAGACTCAGGAGCAGATCCATGGGATCGGTGTTATTGGTCTTTCAAATGAGTAGCCATGTAGGAAATAAGCCCTGCAAAAGAGTCTGAGCCTCCATGGGGCTTCTTACTTTGCTTCAGGAAGACAATAAGACTTTGTAAGTATCTAGAGCAACAACCCTCTGCTGACACATGGACAAGGACATCACATGCCAAGAAGCTTTTGTCACTGCTTCCAACAAATGATGGAGGGCCACTGGCAACAGAGATTCCCCTTTCAGCAGGCTGAATGAGGCTGCTGAAAAGAGGTCAGCTTGCAAGGCTAAGGTTGCTTGTGCTTTAAGGATTTCACTGGTGGTCCCTGTAGAAATGACCATTTGAACTGTATCAGCGAACTGCATCAGCATCCAAAGTGGACAGTTTAGTGGGCCAAAAATGGGCATGTTCCTTATAGCTAGAAGCAGCGAAACTTCTTAAGAAGTGTTTCAGAGAGAAACCTTTGTGAATACATCCCATCATTTGGGAGGAGTAACATGACTTTTAAGAATAATACCATAGTGACAATGTTGGAACTCTGATTAGCATCATTTTATTTATTTATTTATTACTTATCACAAGAAGCATTTAAGTGAAACCCCATATCAATACAACCCTTCATTCTGGAGAAGCACTAAGATTTTCAATATGGTCTCCATGGTGGCCATCTTGAAAGACAGATCAGCACCATTTTCATTTTCATACAAGACCAACTACATACTGTAAGAAGTGTTTGATTGAAAACCTCATGCTAATGTGACAAAGATATCAATTGTGACAATCATATTGGATGTATTTTGTATTCTTTTTTTTAAATGTAGCTTTAACAATGTTTCAGTCATATCGCTAAGATGTCTGCAATGTGGCAGTTTATAGTGATGTCTAGCACTGGGGCATAATGCCGCAAACAAGAAGCATGATGTCCCACCCAGCCACATTATTCTGACACCAGGCCAACCAGTCCTAACACTAACCTCCTAATGCTGAGCGCCAAGCAAGGCAGCTGTTAGTACCATTTTTTAGTCTTTGGTATGACTAGGCCAGGCTCGAATCCACAACCTCCCGCATCCAAGACGGACGCTCTAACCACTAGGCCACCGGAGTGGTCCCGTCAGGATGTCAGAGGGACACTATTTTCATTTAGGACAAACTAGACCTTAGATGACGCTGTATGCCCATATTCATGACTTTTGTCCAAAGCAGTCTGATAGGAGTAGTAAAAACAAATAACTGCTAATGGACACTGGACAACAAATGTCAGAGGACAGACAATGGACAGACAATGGACACAAGACTATCACATAAGCTGTTCAGGTCTTTAACCACTAGATATAAAATAAGAAAGAATGAGATCTTAAAGAATGAATTTGCAAGAAATAAAAAATGTAAATAATACTGAAACTATCTAATAACAAATCAATGTGATTATTAATTACAGAAACTGAGGAAGGTGTTCACTCATGAAGGCAAATGTTTGCAAAATTACATCTGTATATAATATTATAGAAACAATTCATAATGAAGTCACAGTTCACAACTGTATGGATATAATTATGCATTAATTTCCTGGGGGCTGCATCTAGGTTCCAAAACCTTTATTGTCATCATTGTCCATTAATACAAAATATCATACCTTTATTATATGCTCATTTTATTCCCCGTTAACTTTACATTGTCAGAATCCTGTATGTGTATGTGTGTGACTTGGATTTTTCACGTAGCTTTAACACAATTTTTCATATCGCTACGATGTCCGCAGTGTGTCAGTTTTTAGTGATGTCTAGCACTGGGGCATCATTCCGTAGACATGTGGCATGATGTCCCACCCAGTCACATTATCCTGACACCAGGCCGACCAGTCCTAACAGTAACCTCTTAATGCTGAGCGCCAAGCGAGGCAAAATCGTTCAGTATTCCCCGATACTGAACGCGCGCGACAATACACATATAGCATTCACGTGCATAAAGGAACTACTTTCTATTGTAAACAAACAATGTATGCAGACGCCAGCACTTTTGATTTGTACACAACTCATGTACACTTGCGTAAGGGGCTCTTTACATTGTGGTTGTTTAAATTTGTTTCTGAATGAACTAAAACATGTTTCGTGGACTGCAAAAAAACTGTTTGGGCACATTCCGCATTGATACAATGTTACGGATTTAGGCTAGCTACATTATATAAAAGACGGAATATAATGTCCTTACAAATAACATACTGCATGGGGACCAGATACCGCCAGCGACCACTTATCGCCAACGTCATATTTCTCGCGCTCATGTGCAGTTTTTTTAAGTTCCTGCATGAAGATAATTTTGCAAGGCCAGTTTCCTTCATTCCAGTGAAGAAAAATAATTTCCAGCTATAAAGGTAAGAAAAATATTACTGGTGAACTCCAGTGACCTAAATTCGATTATATAAACATCATCGGGGGGGTTAACTTTTTTCCATAAATGTCACTTCAGTATGTACGTAAGCTCTATGACAAAACAATTGGATATGGGGCCTCATATCCATGCAAACGACATTTCTATTGAAACATTGTAAAAACTTTTATTCATCCATAAATGTATCCTCCAAGAATAAAATATCCACCTGAAAGTCATTGTTTATAATATACACACCAAAGGATCTCTCGAACTTACATTACTATGATCGCACCAACAAATGATGTAGTACAGCGTTCCTATACGAAAGTAACTTGGGTCATGAATAATTCCTAATAGGGGTCATCTCAAAACTATCTATTTTAAAAGGGATGTAACCATAACAAAACACCAGCTTATTATTCACTTTTACTTCCCATTTATTATCACACACACACACACTATATTTCTCTCTCTCTCTCTCCCTCTCTCTCTCTCTCTCTCTCTATATATATATATATATATATATATACCAAACCATACACTACAATTTATATAACTGTTGATATTGTTTAATACTTATTTAATGAAAGTAAATGAATAAAATGCAGCATGGTCTTGTCAGCACAAAAATATCTCACCTCTTAATGAAACAGAATAGTGATTGATAGCCCCTACCCCCTCCCTCATTAAAAAAAAATATATATATATACATAATGTGATTTACAAATGATACACTACATTGAATGAATTAACAATTTATCCTCTGAATCCAGGTGCAGTTGACAAAACGCAAGTTATGCCATCACAGTTCACCTAAAGATCAACTCTAGCCAGTTCCCATTGACATCATCCCAAACTGTCGCATTAAAATCTCCAGATCTGAATGCTTCCACATGTATAGAAGCAAAACCTTCAACATCTTTGATTACAACTTCATCTGCATCCAATTATTCTAGTGACAAGTGTGGATCTTACTTAGGTAGTAATCCATTAGTGAAGGAAGGCATTATCCCCGAAGCTTTGTCCGATCTTTTCCACCCAGTGCCTGCAAAGCCCCAAACAGCAAACATATGCATCACTGAGGCAAGAGTGATAACTAGTGATAAATTTTATCTGCAGCTTCTTAACAAAACTGAAGAAGAAAGAAGAAGAAAAGAGATTGAATGCAGGAAAATACAAAGAGAGGAGAGACAGAAACAGAGAGAAGCAGAGAAAGAACATAAAGGAAAATACTATGAAAAGGGACGAAATCATCAAGCATCAAAAAAAAGAAAGATATATCTGAGAAATGTAACGAGGCCAAACCACCTACTATTGATTTGTTGTTGTTGAGTTTAATTATAATAGCGTTCGCACAATTGTGCATGTGCCACTTTTTTCTGAATGCACCGCAGCCTGCTAGTTGTTCCTGGGGAAGGGGATGGTGCCACCTCCCCCAGGCTTTTATGGATTCAAGGAATCCTGATAGTTTGGCCTCAATCTGTGGGTCCATAAAGGTCCCTACAGTTGAATGGTTGGCTGTCATTAGTGGGAAGGAGAGCTCGGGAACGGTCCTGCTTGCTTTACATCGCTGGTTTCTTGTTGCATTTCCCTGGTGTTTCTTGCAACTTTTTTTTTATTTTTTATTTTTAAATTTTTTTTTTTCTTCTTCAAAATGTTCTAAAAGGAGGGGGGGATGTTCTATGCTGTTTATAGAGGTTCTTAGTAGAAATCATGTATGAAGAGAGATTTTCAAGGTTATTATGGTATTACTAGTCGAGGTGTTTAGGGTGTGTTTCCTATTGTTATGTTATTTATAAGTTTTTAGATATTACCTCTTTAAGTTATTTATTAATTAATGTTTTTAGAGATTGAATGTTATTTATACTTTATTTAGCAAGAGACCGGAGTCCTAGCTGATTACACGGTTCGTTAAGGACATCTAGGACCGGAATCCTAGCTGATTACTCGGTTCGTTAAGGACATCTAGGACATCCAATTTTGCAGTTTCCTTAGTTTTTTATAGGTGCTTCGTAAGTGAATTATTTATTAATACTTTTATAAAACTGAATGATATGTTATGGGTTTTTATGTGGTGGCTTCTAAATTTATTTAGCTAGTTACTGGGTCTTTTGGTTTTGTAGGGATAGTAATTATATTTTGTTCCTAAGTCCTGCTGAGTCTATGAATTGATTTATATTTTTATATGCTGATTGTTTATTTTTATTAGAGTCCATAAGTAACTCTGGGTATGTGTGTGGTGATCCAATCTCTTTTTGGTTTTTGATAAATATTTTCCGAGCGGGTTGATATTTTGGGCATATATTGAATACGTGGTGTAGATCTTCGGTGGTGTGGCAGTTAAAGCAGTTAATGGTTGCTGGTTTGGGTCCTATAAACCTTCCAAAACTGCTTGCTAGTTTAGTTTTTCCAGTTATTATCCTGTTTATGGTTTTCTGTTCTAAATAGGTACCCTTAGGTAGCTGTATGTTCCTATCTATATTTTTTTTGGTTTCATGGTGCTTTTTACCTTTTGTGGAGGAGTTCCAAAAATCTTGCCATGCTTGGTCTATATATGTTTGTGTGAAGCTTATTGCTTCTGTAGAGCTATAGTTAAGCTTGATAGAGTTTTAATCTCCTAGTTTGGGTTTGGCAACTTTGTCTGCTGTTTCGTTGCCAGAGATTCCAATGTGCGACGGTATCTACATGAGCTCGACTAATTGATGTGCTGTGGTGATATCGTCGATTAATTGGCATGCTCTGTCGAGGAATTGTTCCCTAGAGTGTGTATTGCGATTTTGGATCGATTTGATAACGCTTAGGGAATCGCTTATAATGACTGCTTTAGGTATTTGGTTGTCTTTGATCCATTGTAGTGATTCAAGTATAGCCCAGAATTCAGTGGTGTAAATGGAGCAATAGTCAGGTAATCTGGATCCCGTTTGTATATTGAATTCAGGGATGACTATTGCTGCTGCTGTTCTTGGTGGGTTGTTTGTTTTTGATCCATCGGTATATATTTTAACATAGTCCGGGTATTTTTGGTTGATTTCGTTTACCAGTACAGGTTTTAGTAAGTTTTCTTGTCCTTCTTTATTGCCTAATTTGGTAGCTTCAATGTTAATCCTTCGTGGTTTTTGTAACCATGGTGATTTGTTCTGGTCTGTATTGTTTGTTACCTGTTTTTTTTAGTAGAGGTATCTTTTCTCTTAGTTCAAGGATTACTTTGCCACTTGGTGTGATGGGTATGATTTTGGGTTTGAAGACAACTTTACACTTATTTATAGCTATTTTGGTGGGATGGTTGTCTGGGTGGGTATCTAATCGAATGGAGTATTGGAGCAGCAGTTCTTGCCTACGTAATTTTAAGGGTAGTTCTCCTGTTAGTGTTTGTAGTTCTTCTAATGATGTTGAGGGGAGTGTTCCTGTGCATAATAGCAAGGCTTTTCTCTGGATAGTGTCAAGTTTTTGTAGTACAGGCTGCTTAGCCGACTTACCTGCTTGGCAGCCGTAATCCAGTTTTGATCTAATTAGGCTTTTATATATCATGAGGAGGGTTTCCTGGTTGGATCCCCAGTCAGTCCCTGTGATGTTCCTGAGTAAATTGAGATCTTTGTTACAATTCTGGGTGAGTTGTTCAATGTGCTGTTTCCATGTGAGGTGGTTGTCAAAGAACATTCCTAGGAATTTTACTACTGTTACGTATTTGATTAACTGATTTTGTATATAGAAGTTTGGGTAGACGAGGTTGTTATTTCGTTTAGGGGTGAATATGATTGCCACAGTTTTTTCATGAGATATTTTGAAACCCCATTTGTCCGCCCATCTCCCTATGTTGTCTAGGCTCTGCTGGATTTCTTTAACTACTGTGTTACTGGCAGGATTTCCATTTCTCCATATGCCACTATCATCTGCAAATTGTGACAAGTTTATTTTTGTGGAGGCTACATTGAGGTCAAGGTCATTTACCATTAGGTTAAATAGTAACAGACTTATTACACTTATAAAGATAAAGAAAAAGCACTAAAACAAACTATAAAAACTGCTAAAATTAATCTATGGCAAACCTTTTGCTCTAAACTGAGTCTAAAATCAAACTCAAAACAAATATGGGACAAGATAAAAGCCATAAAAGAGAAAGCAACTACCTCAGCCCCAAAAATTAAAAATGCCATAACAAATAAAGATAAGGCAGACCTCCTAGCAAAGCATTTTTTGAACATGAGTAGCAACAATAATCACACCAAAAACTTTCAAGAACACAAAAAACTAATGGAGGGAACCCAACCTCAAATGTTTCAAGACCAAGTAACAAAAGAATCTCGCCTAAATAGCGACATCACAGTACAAATTGAATGGAAGATAGCCCTATGATCCAAAAACGAAACATTCCCTGGTAAAGATCAGTTAGGATACATTATCTACAAAAAACTACCTGTCAATATAACAACAACCATAATCAAACTCTTTAATAGGATATGGGATAATAAAGGCCAACTACCCACCAAATGGAAACAGGCCATAGTAATACCAATCCCCAAGCTAGATAAAGATCCCACTGAACAACATAAATTCGCACCGACCCATCTCCCTTACAAACAATATTTGCAAACTAATGGAGACAATAATCGCAAATAGGTTAAAACACCACCTAGAAACCAATAACCTACTCTCCATAAATCAATGTGGCTTTCGGAACAAACGGTCCACCACTGACAAACTTCTCAGATTGGAAACAGACATCAAACTCACTTTTAACGCACATAGGAAACCCGATCGCAACCTCATAGCGGTTTTTTAGACCTAGAAAAAACGTTCGAAAGTATGTATGGACCAATGGACTAATGGCCAAATTAAACCAATTTGGAATAACTGGACGCTTGTTCAACTGGATTGGCGATTTCCTCACAGGCCGGAAAATTACCACAAGAATAGGCAACACCCATTCGGAAGAATTTTCACTTGAAAATGGAACACCGCAAGGCAGTGTAACAGTCCTACTATTGATGATGAGTCAAATGTACATTGGATTTGCTGTGACTATGTAAGAAATGGTACCACCTGGCCTGTGTTGGTTTAACAGATGAGTAAGATGTTGATGAAACCTACTTTATTTGTACCTATTGCTCTACAAAATCAAATTAAATTGAAGGAAATGCACATTTAATACATGTTTTAATTGACAATTTAAACGTTCATTTGTTATTTTTGGTAAACTTGTTTGTAAACTACTGGAGGAGAGAGAGGGAGCCTTTGGAATATAGAATTTATAGGTATGTGCAACATTCAAATGTATACAACCCTCTCTCTCTCTCTCTATATATATATATAGCTGTTTTAAGCTTTCCAGTAACTGATACTGAAGATGTAATTCTTAAATGATGAAGAAAAGATTAAGTTTTTAAGAAGTTATACGTACAAAGCAAATAATTACTGTAAGTGTAAGTGGTGTATACGATACCGACTATCAATTTTAAATAAGATATGGTTTTGATACAAACCCTATTGTGATGCTGGTCGTCATTGTGACGCATGCGCGATTCATAATGTCGGGTTCCGTCAAAACTACCCAGGTGCTTTGGTTGCTACTAGTTCGTGAAGTAGAATTTTCCTTTTGAAGAAAGTGAATTCTGCGGCATGAAATATTAATGTTTTGTTGTTATTATGCAGAAATAAATCATATCTCAATTTCTAATCGTTAATAACTGTACTGGCGGTAACCGGTACTGTCACCAAGAAAGAAGGGACTCGTTATTAGGGATACTTTACGATATTCTGTAAGGCATGACTAAGTTTTTCATTACATTTTTCTGTTGAAATATCGTAAAGTAGGTCGAGATTCATTGGACAGAATTACAAGTTTCAAATATTCCTGATTATTAAGAACGCGTTAAGAAACCTGGATAAAGTGGCGGTAACTGGTCCCTTGGCAGTACAAATGACAAGGCATATAATTTCTTTAGCTGGTGATAAGAATGCCAAAATAAAATATACTTACAGTTCTACATCCTGAATTTCCTCAAAATGTATTTTCTTAATTCTGCAGATCCAAATTACATGAGGCATGTCATATGTTTTCAATCTGGATTACACATTTCGAAATTGTGCTGTAATTTCGATAAGTGCAATTGCATCCTCCTTACTGAACTCAAAATGAAATAAGCATTAAATTCCATAGCGTCTTTTTGATAATTGCAATTAAAAGACTTCATAATTTTCCCACATTATGATTTCAAACATTAAATGACAGAAACAGAAACACATTTGCAGACGTAAATACGCTTCTCCCGCGCCACTTCAATTTGATGTATTTCATGTATAATTTGCACTGATGAATCCAGTCCAAAATCACAAACTTTCGTCGAATCGAAACAAAATACCAAAATATATTCATTCCAGATCAAATGGAAAAGTTGCTGCAATGAGCATTCATTCACAATATGACTGCAAGTTTCACTTTTAACTAGACACGCCATTTTCTTTCGAAAGTTATGTCGAGCGCGCGACAAAGTTCAAATTTATCTGGGCGGAGTTATGTGCGCATTAATAATGATGTCATTGTGTAATGACAAAATCTGCGCTTGTGTATTTAGTTTGGAATACGGCATTCATTCATTTACGTTGTTTCTTGTAGTTTATTTTGTTTATATAATTAAACCTTATGTAGAATTTTAAAAAATGAGCATATAATAAAAAGGTTACTGCATTTGTATGGGAAAATATGAACTCGTTTTGTCGGAAGGATATACTGCACTCCCAAGGTCGTGCAGTGTTCCATCCCAAAACTCGTTCATATTTTCCCATAAATGCAGTAACCTATAAATCCGATTACTCTTCTTCATTCGATGTAGATGAGTCAGGTTACAAGAAATATAGAGTGATGGACAGACATATAGATGCATAGACATATTGATGGATGGATGGCTCAGTGGAAGGATGAATGGACATGATGTATCATAATACATCTTCTAAAAAAGTGTGGATATAATAATACTGTGGTTAATGGTCAAATTTCACTGATCCCTAGATCTGTTATAGAAGGGTTCCACCACAGTAAAGTATTGCTATGTATATTTAATTTGATTTGCTTGTTAGGGTTTTTGTAGTATGATTTTGAAATTTCAATTTATACTATTTATAATGTAACATTGTTTATACTATTTATAATGTAACATTGTTTATACTATTTATAACGTAACATTGTTTATACTATTTATAATGTAACATTGTATGTTGAACTTGACTAGTCCAAAATCAAGTTCATTTTCCACTTGACCTCAATCACTGATTTTTTAAAATTCTGTAAACAACTAATATATAGCTAAAAAAATCTCTGCGTATGGATTTAATATTAGGATCATTATTAATAGCAGTAAACATCTATATGGGTCTGGGTCTAGGTTACAGCAATTCCCCAATAAATATGCCTGGCCCACTTGTTATATTCTACATCCTATACTATAATTTTAGTAACAAACCTTCTAATTATAACTAAGATTTTATTTTTTAAATATTAAGAAGCTCCTAGAAGATTATTTTCTGTTAGGTAATAGTTTTTATCAATGCTAATTGTGACCTGGGGTCAAGCAGAGGACAATATAATCTTGTTTTTCTAGAAATTATTCATTCATGCTTTAAGATCTCAGTAGAATCAATTGTATTATTTTGTGTCCAGTAGTTCATTTGAGCTGGAATTCTATTTATTCTAATTATTTCTTCACTAACAATACAAAATGCTCTTCAAAAATAACATTCTTGGAAACAGACTTGAATTTATAGTAAAATTTCATTAAGGATTTATTCTTGGATAGTATTATTGTGATCAAACCAAAGATTATTGGTACATCACCACTATAATGGCCACCACAGGCAAATCAACACCTTCAGCAATGGATTTAATTTGGATTTCCACTCAAGTTAAGTCAGAACTTTAATTATCAGTATTTGTGTCTGTAATTCCATGATTATTTTGCCTAACCACACACAAATTTGACAATTTCTTGAATCTAGCAAAGACTAACTACAGTGGAGACAACTTTATCCATCTTTCAGTCACAGTGACACTGAACTTTTACCTCTGACCCCCAAAATGAATATGCTTCCTCCTTACCTCATATGTAAGCGAGCCAAGATGAAGAACTAATTTATTTTGCAGAAACCAGGTTTCTTCTTTGCCAGTGACATATGCACATAAACCATTTTTTAGGTCACAAGACCCTGGGTTTTTCCCTTTTCTTAAGTGCATACCATTAATAAAATTTGGCTAATGTAGATGGTAGTCAACTCAAGTTCTTATGCAGAACTACAAACAGATGGACAGACAGAAATACAAATATCAATACAAAATATATTTTCCACCTTGGTCACTGTTAAAAAAAAAAAAACTGTGTATTTCATTAAACTGATTTGCAGTAAATACAAAAACTCTCTACCTGAACTGACCTAATAAAAGAGGTTCACTCTTGTATGTTGACCAGATGCTTGTACTGAATAATACATATTGTACACATTTTAGTATTTGCCTAGGTTACCAATTTTACCATAACAGTTGTGTATGATGCAGACCAAACTGCAAAAAAAAAGCATTAACTCTGATATACCATGGCATTACACACTGACAGATCAGGGTCTACGATGTTCACTGGATATCATGGGTGGAACTAACAGTAGAGACCTAAATCTGCTATAGCATAATACAGTGGCCAGCCATAGTACATGTTCAATGAACATCATGGATGAACTAACAGCAGAGACCTAACTCTTTATACAGTGGCCAGCCAGAGTACATGTTCAATGAACCTCATGGTTGGGGCAACAAGCAGAGAGCTGGATTCACCATGGCATAAAATAATGACTGGGCATTTTAAATAATGTTTCATGGGCTTCATGAGTAGAACAATGAGTACAGATCAAGATCTGTCATGGCATGACACAATGACAGGTCTGATCTTTTTATCCTGGATATCATGGGTAGAGATCTGTCTTGGCATGACACAATAACAGGTCTGATCTTTTTATCCTGGACATCATGGGTAGAGCAAACAGTACAGACCCAGATTTACCAAAACGGTGTGCATTTGTGTGATGGTATATCTAAGTTTATACCTTTCACAATTAGTAATCATCATACATGGGAAATTAGGGCAGTGCAATTCATTACCTGTCATTGTGTATACATCATACATGGGAAATTAGGGTAGTGCAATTAATTACCTTTTCAATGTGTAAACATCATACATGGGAAATTAGGGTAGTGCAATTAATTACCTTTTCAATGTGTAAACATCATACATGGGAAATTAGGGTAGTGCAATTCATTACCTTTTCATTGTGTAAACATCATACGTGGAAAAATAGGGTAGTGCAATTCATTACCTTTTCAATGTGTAAACATCATACATGGGAAATTAGGGTAGTGCAATTCATTACCTTTTCATTATGTAAACATCATACATGGAAAAATATGGTAGTGCAATTCATTACCTTTTCATTATGTAAACATCATACATGGAAAAATAGGGTAGTGCAATTCATTACCTTTTCATTGTGTATACATCATACATGGGAAATTAGGGTAGTGCAATCCATTACCTTTTCATTATGTAAACATCATACATGGAAAAATATGGTAGTGCAATTCATTACCTTTTCATTATGTAAACATCATACATGGAAAAATAGGGTAGTGCAATTCATTACCTTTTCATTATGTATACATCATACATGGGAAATTAGGGTAGTGCAATTCATTACCTTTTCATTATGTAAACATCATACATGGAAAAATAGGGTAGTGCAATTCATTACCTGTCATTGTGTAAACATCATACATGGAAAAATAGGGTGGTGCAATTCATTACCTGTCATTGTGTAAACATCATACATGGGAAAATAGGGTAGTGCAATTCATTACCTGTCATTGTGTAAACATCGTACAAGGGAAAATAGGGAAGTGTAATTCATTACCTTTTCATTATGTAAACAAAATCATACATGGGAAATTAGAGTAGTGCAATTCATTACCTTTTCATTGTGTAAACATCATACATGGGAAATTAGGGTAGTGCAATTCATTACCTTTTCACTGTGTAAACATCATACATGGGAAATTAGGGTAGTGCAATTCATTTTCATTGTGTAAACATCGTACATGGGAAATTAGGGTAGTGCAATTCATTACCTTTTCATTGTGTAAACATCATACATGGGAAATTAGGGTAGTGCAATTCATTACCTTTTCAATGTGTAAACATCATACATGGAAAAATAGGGTAGTGCAATTCATTACCTTTTCATTGTGTAAACATCATACATGGGAAATTAGGGTAGTGCAATTCATTACCTGTCATTGTGTAAACATCGTACATGGGAAATTAGGGTAGTGCAATTAATTACCTTTTCTATGTGTAAACATCATACATGGGAAATTAGGGTAGTGCAATTCATTACCTGTCATTACCTGTCATTGTGTAAACATCGTACATGGGAAATTAGGGTAGTGCAATTCATTACCTTTTCATTGTGTAAACATCATACGTGGGAAATTAGGGTAGTGCAGTTCATTACCTTTTCATATCTTGATATGGCATTTGGGACCTGATGCCCTTCTCGCACCTTCTTAAAAACATGTCCATCTGGGGAACGAATCACAGTGTAGGTGGCATTGTGGTCACCTAGTAAATACCAATATATTGTATAAAATCAGTATCTAAAAACAATAACTGATCTGAAACAATTAATCCAATCTAGCCAGCTCATTGCTGGATATAGTTTTCTTCTTTTGAGTAAACTTTACATTGCAAAAGGTATAAATGTATTGTGATATCTCTATATATTTCAGAAAGAATCTACAAAATATTTCCCCATGTTTGCCATAAAAAAGGAGCACATAATGTTATTCAGCCTGTCTGTGAAGGCATTAGTGCATGCATGCATTCACAATGTCACACAACTCCTCCATAACCAATGAAGATAGAGACATCAAACTTTGAGATGTAATTGTGGGTTGTCTGCACAGTTGCACAACTCTTTTAAAACTCTAATTGATCATCTAAGGGAGGAGCTAGAGGGATGAGGGTGTTTTACAAACAACAAGAACCACCATTATTAATCTAAACATCCATTCCTTCCAATTTTTCAGTTACCATATATTCAACTGGAATTTACCAAAACCAGTCAGCACCTCTTACTGATGGGCTTAGCAAACAAACTTACATTGAGCCCTACCGACAGGAAATGTTGTTGTTGTGGGTTTAATGCCACTTTCCAGCACATGATACATGGTGGCCTATACATCTAGTGGAGGAAGAACATGGAAATCTCCCAGGAAGAACCAGGAACAGGCTACAGGGAAGCTTTCTCATATTCTCATGTTAGTGGTGCCACTATCTCAAACCCAAGCAGAAAAAGATGAGATGTCAGTGATCTGTAGAGGTGAGTACCTTAGACAACTTGGCCACCTGGGGATCTAGCTGCTTGAAATCACTAGATGATCTATCTTTACAAGATTTGCGAATATACCATTTGCCATGTCTTTATTTCATTGACAGAAAAGACAAAACTACTGTGCTGATGAAATCTGACCTGGTTCTCTCCACTCACATTGCTAGTCACATGGCTATCCAAGTCTTGCAGTGTACATATGCACGACATTAGTGGTCCAATAGTTATACAATTAAAAAAATTCCCATGTTGTTGTACAAAATATTCAAAGATATTCAAGTCACATGATGTTTTATGAAGAAAACTATAAAAAGCAAATAATTTGCATCATATTTGAGAACCACCACCAGAAACTCACTGTTGCAGAAAATTGGAAAAAAGCCAGATGCATCATGTAGAGATCACATGTCAATGTGCTGGTCACATGATACTAGCAAAAAGTTCATGGACAATGCTCTCTCTCAATGAATTAAAAACACACAAATGCTATAGTGGCAATTTATGAGAATATAATCATTTTCCCATCCATTTCTTGCAGGTAGGGCTCAAATTTTGTAATGTCATTAGGTTTGCTTGGCCCGATAGTAAGCAGCTCCCCTATGCCAACGCTGCACGGTTTCAGCAAATAACAATAGGAACTTTCCCCAACATAATGCTGCAAGCCAACCTGGTTGAAATCAAACAAACATCATTGAAATTATGCTGTGGAAACCAAAATCAAAAAGAGGAATAATTAGGAGGTATAACCCCTGTAAATCATGTCATATAACACTGGAAATCATTCATGGTCTCATTAATATCAAGCTGTGTATCAAATTTGGCTTAAAATCCAACATTCCTAGGTAAAGTTAAGTGCAGAAATAAAAGTTCTGAGAATAGGTAATCAGGGATAAAACTCTCGTGAGGTCTATTAATAATAAGCTCCTTACCAAATCTGGCTAGAATCTAAATATTCACAGCAAATTTATCATACAGAATCAATTGTTCAGGACAGATGGATGGGATGGGATGGATGAACATGATTGGTTCCAATGACTTTGCCAAGAAGGGCCATAATTATAATAACTTCTAATTGGTTACTCTGCTATTTCTGAAAATGGCTATGTGGAAATTACTGACCCAAGTGTCAATATATATATGTACCAGAGCAGTTTTTGAGCCAGACCTCTGGAGCATGCAAATGTAACCCATTGGTCACAACATACATGTATTGAAAATTGAATATTTTACCCCTCTATCATCTATCATTACACTATACCACACACCACCACCCAACCCTGGGTCATTAAGGACCAGATGTAGCTTGGGAAGGATCAATGAGGGCATGGAAATGTGAAGGGCAATTTCACTCCATTGGCAGATATTTGGCACAGTATTTTTCGACATTTGCAGGAATCTTGCAATCATGCATCCTGGAATAATTAATTGTTTTGATCAATTCTTCTTTGATAATAAAAGATGTAAGTATTGCAAAAACATGCAGCAGATTCCAGTAAAATTCTGTGCTTCAAAACAAACATCTAAATTTTCCAAAAACCTTATCTGAAATGCACTTCTGTAATAAGTCGGCATAACCAATCAAATATTTTTAATTACAGACAAGTAGATAAGTGTAGTTAGCCCAAGTTTTAAAAGGATTTTACCTTCATGTCCAAACTCTTTTGTCTGGTACTCCCAGCTGTCAGACTCATCATCACTGTCGGAAACCTACATACATAGAAAATGAGGAAATTCTGTCACCAAAGTAATTTAATTTTTCATTAAAAGTGAACCAATTTTCCTTCAACTATGTAATTTTCTTACATTTATAGACGTCTCTATATCAAACCTTTTTCTGGATAAAAGAACTGTGAGCTAAATTATTAAAATGGTAATTATATTAATACATGGACAAAATGCTTTTTTCTTATATGTAATCAAACAATGATCAAATACATGTACTATATAAATCATACCAAGTTTAAGAAGCAGATTTTATGACAATACAAGATTTCCCATCATGCCTTGAGACTGCTGATCAAGTGTTCCTATAGTTGTACTTTCAGCAAGAAAATGAGCATTCTGTGAAGTTGAGCAATAAACTGAAAATGTGTCACCTTTGAGGAATGGAAATTATTTTTTTGAAAAATATATTTTACTTGCCACCACTTGTCTTTACAAAGTTATGTCCCTTCAACAACCCTGACAACAACATAAGAAATCCTGTTTGCTGCAATTTGATCAACTGGACATCTTTTTGTGGTATAATAGGGTAAATACAAATTTTTAAAAAAAGGCTAAAAACATTTAATGCAACAGATTCAGTCATCTGAAACCTATCATTCTCTCAAATTGTTAATATTTCTTTTTATAATTAGCCAATAAATGCAAATAAAATTCAAAACTTAAAAAATAGGGGTAGGGGTAATGTGCTAGAGAATGAACTTAATCATCAAAGGATCAAATCAAAAATTGGGATATAATAAATAAGACTGATAATTCTATCACATGACATTTAATCTACCATATTTACCTCATGCTGATCGTGAAGTTTGCCAGACAAGAGAGCAGCAAATCCTCTTTTGATGGCTAGCACTTCTCCATCTTCACCCTTAGGATGGTACACATGCTCAATTTCTCCTTGCTGGCTTATTATGAAGGAGAACCTGCAGGAGAGAAAAATAGTTTCAATATAACACGAAAGAGTACTGTTGGTCTCCCTTTATACATATCAACATATCATTACAGGATACATAATGTTGATCTCCCCTGACACACATTCAATAAAACATGATAGGGTACATAATCTGGATCTCCCCTCATCTCCCCTGACATATATTTAATATTACATGACAGGGTACATAATGTAGATCTCCCCTGACATATATTTAATATTACATGACAATGTACATAATGTAGATCTCCCTCAATACACATTCAATAGAACATGAGAGGGTACATACATGGAATCTCCCTAATGACACATATTCAACATGCCAAGTTCATCTACACTGTATTAAAGGCTGCCTGTTCATGCCATAAATGAAGTGATTTCTTTGAAAAATGTAGGTTTTGGGGGATAGAGCTCATTTCAATTACACAATACTTGCCAATAAGTATTGCCCATCATTTCATCCATTCAATGTGAATACATCCTCCAACAGAGTGAAGAATTGTCAATAAGAAGCAGTGTGTACCTTACATGGCCATGTAAATAACAGTCACCTTTATCACATACAACATTGCACAAGGAGGGAAAAGGGCATTCAGCAATTGCTACAGGTAAATACTGCATAATTAAAATTAGTTTACTTCTCCCCTCCACACAAAACCTACATTTTAAAAACAGCAGTAACTTACCCTTTACTACTGCACAAATGAATTCGTCAATTAGGTGGGTAGACGGACACATTAAACTGAGGAAAAATATTTAAAAAATGGTAATTATACTCACTAAGTGATGTTGAGATCCACCTTACAAATTTATGGTATTATTACAGAGCTAAAGTTAGTTATTTAAGGTGATATGGTTTTCATTGTGGTTTAGAAGACAAGATACATTTGTATATATAAATTTTCTTAATTCTCTGGATAAATTTAATAATTGTATATGATAAATAAGTACATCTTTATTCACAGTTAAATTTAGTGGCTGCAGATAAATTCAATAGCAGAAGTTTAGTATAACCCATATCCAGGACTTTTCTTTTGGACTTGATTCACAATTTCATGAAGTTATCTGTCTTGTGGAATTTCTTCTTTGGCTTACCGCAAGACACCATGAACCAATTTAACAGGATTCTCCCCATATGAACTAATCTTTTGGAAGAGAAATGAGAGTGCTACTGAATGTTTCTCCAGCCAACACTACAAATATCAAGAAGTCAGTAAAGGACAAAACTGCCACAACAGCAATGAGCAAACAGCATCCATCTTACTGCAGTTTTTACCATGCAAATTTCACACAAAAAAAAGCTAA
This sequence comes from Sinohyriopsis cumingii, assembly GCA_028554795.2. Lineage (NCBI taxonomy): Eukaryota > Metazoa > Mollusca > Bivalvia > Unionida > Unionidae > Sinohyriopsis > Sinohyriopsis cumingii. Next base: position 87,256,157 of record CM068838.1, read on the forward strand.
AAGGAAATAGGAAAAAGTTTACAAAGGGAAGATTCTAACTGGACTTGATCAGTTATATTTGTTTTGCTATGCTGTACTTTCCTATCAACCTTAATTTCCATATGTTTCAAACACCTCTTCTTTCCTATGGCATAGCAGAAGAGAAGTAAAAATCCCAAACTTGGACTTCTGAGAGCTGTGCTGCACATTCCAAATGGATTTTCTTTGCAAACAAATAACTTTTTGTAAACGAATATTACAGCAGTGAATGGCACAATGCTGATGCCAACCCTTATTAGAGTCCTGAAAGTCTCTAAGTCCCCGTGACACCTGCATATCAACTTCAGTGTGATGTGACATACATGCAAGATTATGATGTACTGTATATATTGGTAAGAAGTCAGACATTTATGAAACTTTCGTTCATATGGCAAAGATGATATAGAGACTAATAATGTGACTGAATGTTTAATATTATTTAGCATGTACATGTATATGCATCAAGACTTTTATATAAAATAAACATCCGTAAGAACTCTTGGGACTGTCAACTTATTTCTGTGCCTAACTGAAAAAGTTTAAATAAATCTCAATATTGTCATACCTTAGAAACCTGTATAATGGAATGTAGATTCTGTGAATGGAGTAGATTTTGTAGGTTTGTAGTGTGCAAGGATGTGCGTGTAAACACTGATATCAGGTAAAACACTATTAAATATACGTTTAATCCTGTTTATCCAATAATTCAGCTAAAGCAATAGTACCGGTATATACAGAAGTTTTAAAAATGTGGGGACCAAATATAAGTTTTAAAAAAAAACAAGTAAAAATTACAGTGAGATAAAGCTATTGTTTCAGTTCATTAAATTCACCAAAAGGTCTTGATGAGCAAAAACAAAACTGAAATTCTAAGTAAAACAGAGTTGTAGCCAATGACAAACACAAATGAAGTAAACTTTCCAATAAACATTCCAACAAATGTTCATGAAGAAAAACCAATTTGAAAGGGAATACTTGTGTTTGATAAGTCATGCAAAGAGAGGATAAATAACAACTTTATTTTACTTGCTGAATTGGAACTACCTGTAATTGTATTTGTTGAAATCACACAAGGTATTTTGTCAACACTGAAAAACGAAACCACAATAACTTCTTAATTATTTTACTCACTGAATTGGAACTAACTGTTCTTGTTGAAATCTCACAGGGAATTTTGTTAACACTGAAAAATGAACTACAATAATTTTATCTAAATCTTAAATTATCTAGCTGTTCATTAATTCCTTTTAAATTGTATCAAATGGCTTGGTGATCAAGACTAATTCATGTGCATTCCATTATATGGCTCTGTCTGAGTGAGTGCTCTCAGGGATCATTTCTAAAGCTCAATGAATTTACAGAACTTGTCCTAATAGCATTTTAAATTCCTAGTGATGAAATGCATTATCATAAAATGGATTTTGTTTACAGCACAAGCAATATGCTGATAACCTTAGAATGAATGCTTGAAACTGTTTTCCATAATTTGAAAGCATTTGAAATGGGCATTATGCATTTTGTTTAATTAAAAATATATATACACTTCTTATCTATGCCATGGGATGTTTTGGCACATTACTCAAACATTGTTATTAGTAGGTTTAGTAGTATTATTATTACTATTATTATTTTATTATTATTATTATTATTAATGCTATATCAAGATTACTTTACATCACCTGTACAAGAAAATCAAATTACATGGACAGTATATGTTGTTCTCTCCAAAATTCATGTTCTACACAAGACTACTGTATCCTAATTCATTTTAATTCATCCTACAAATTAAATTATCACTGACTTAAAATATATACTGATCTTAGTTTGATCACACTTAAAAAATATTTTATCAAATCCCTGTAAAGCCATCGAAGAAAATGTTATGGTTTTAAAAACAGCAGCAATATTTTACACATTTCTAAAAAGATCTACAATTCTAGCTCAATTGTACTAAATTAACTTGCCTAAAAACAATAGGTGATGTCAATTTCTACCAAAAACCAATAAATACCACAGAACTCAAGATAAATGAGAAAGCAGCCATTGAAATTTCAGTCTCTTATAACAAGAATTTATGTATATTTATATGAAAATGTTCCATTTCTTGAGTATTTTAATTTTATCTGCTGAATTACAGTGATTTTTTCAAATACCATTTGCTATGGTGAGTTAATAGATTTTGTCTGTTAAATTACACAGTTGTGGTTGAAATTTAAATGCTGTACATAGAGATTTCCAATTTCACAGTTGAATCAAATTGTTAATATTCAAAGTTTAGTTTCAAATGTCATGGTTTTAAATTTTATCTGTTGAATTTACACAACAGTGGTAGTAAATTCCTATGTTGACTCTTCCAACAACAGTATCTGCATGGTCAGTAATCAAGGCTTTTGGGACAGTTTTAATTTGCATAGTTTCCTAAACCCCTTTATAGATTCTCATCACACTTGAAATGAATCATTACGAATCTTAGGCAATCTGTTCTCATTGTCACCTTAGGATTATGGTCCTGGTTAAATAAAATTTGCATAAGATTTTTCTTTACTTTTTTGTATACTTATATTTCGTAAACCCTTGGATGGATTTTCATCATATTTATTGCGAATCATTACGAAGCAAAAAACATTCTGCAACATTTGCTCTCATACATTAGATATCTGGGTCAGAGTCATACAGTAGCTATGTATTAAGGTTTCTGTTAAACATATTTTTGCAGGGTAAAACTAATTTTAATTATCCAGTACTTACCCATAACCGTTGAACACTCACTTTTGTGTCGAAAAGCCTCATCCATTTGATGTAAATACATTCTCCCACAAAGTGGAGAATTGTCAACAAGACATGGTCCACTCGTGCACATCTTTATTATAGTCGACATTACCTCAGAACATCAATGTTGATGGGCAGATAGCATTTGGCAATAAAATGGGTAAATTTGCAAAATCAATTTTATCCCCTAACTAAATTTTAATTGCAGCAATATCTTACCCATTGCTATTGCACAGCTGAATCTGTCATTTAGGTAGACTGATCAAAACAAATTGTTGGTGTCCCTCTGGGACATATGTTGTGCTGCATCTATGGATCCCAGAGAAAAATAATATGCTTTGTTGTGTTAATGGGCGTAGATAAAGGAGAAAGAACATGTAGTATGAGATCACCAACATGCTGCCTTCATGACGGCCTCCAAGGAAGAATGATTTACATAGGCCGATGATGCAGCAATGGCTCAAATCATAAACGAGAGGTCTCTATCAGCATAGCACAATAAGCTCTTTTGATTGTGGTAACACTCAACAATGAGATATTGGAGGCTGAAATATCAACAAAAGCCCTTATAAGGAATAACGCTGTTTTCTTTTCCTTTCCAAGGCATTTCGATAGAGATAAAGTGCCTTAACTGGCCTATTTTGATCATTTCCAGGTCATAATCATCTTAAACCTGGGAACCTCGATAGGTGATGGAACTACCAAAGGTAATTAATTTTTAACTAAAAAATCCTGTTTGCAAAGGAGAGAAATGAAATTGTAATTGCATGCACTAAACCAAAGACAGTCAGTGTCAATTATGCTAATCAAATCCCATAGCCCAATGTAACTGGACTATTCATTTTCAAAGTCAGACATGTAAAATGTTCCAAGTCAATAGTCCGAGCCAACTGTTCAATGTGTGCATGTTCTATTACTACTCGACAACATTTTGAGTTAAAGTGACTGATTTATTAACAAATCAAACCACACTAAAACAAAACAAGGCTGGTATTATTAACCAGTCGTGTTTTTAAAGCAGCTTTGTTGTATTGCGTTTACTCAAATCAGTAGACCAACAAGTAGTTATCTGCCTTTTTTCCTGACTTTACCAGTAACGCCAGAAAAATGGCAGAGAACTACTCGTGGTCTATTCAAACCAAATACTCAAAGATGGTTCACTCTGACTGTAATACAGAGAGTTAGAGTAATTAAATTAAAGAAAGAAACTTTACAGACATTAGTGTTGGTCTCCTTTAAAAAAACTGATTAAATGATAATGTATCATGTCATATTAATTGGTTATACAAATAGAGAGGATTAACTTTCACATACAATACTGCATTTGAAGCGACACAATTATGCTAATTAATGAGCTGTCTCTATTCATATTTAAACCAAAATAATGTTATTATCACTTTAGATTTAATTGTCAAGCAAGCCAGTTGATAAAATTGCTTGTAAAAGTATTTTTGCAAGGATGGTAATAAGGAAGACTTGGAAAAGGAAAATTATGAGTAAGAAGTGGCACAAAACATATGACTGCAGCTGAGTATGAGGTAAATGTTTCTCCCAAGAGACACAAACCAGAATCTGTGACAGCAAGTAATGTCAAATATAACGTAACTAAAAGACAGAAATTTTCAGCTGCATTGGTTGATTGTTATCTCTGACTTGAATTTATTGATTTAAAAGAAAGGATGTTTTGCAGTTACTATAAACAATAACCCAAGCTAGCACAGGTTGGAAATCCAACCAGTGTATTTGCCAGTGGAACCAAAAAATTCAGGAGTGAACAATTTTGGGACAAGTAATAAGTAAGGTAGGATAAGTGAATTTCTGAAATCACTTGTCCTGGACAAGTGGGTGAAAACAAACGTTGATCATCTCTGCTGATCATAGATGAATCTCGTTACATCTTCTCGCAAACACCAAAGCGAGTAAAATCACAATCTTGAGTGTGAGGTCCTGAAAGGCAGCCTTGCTCAATGGTTCATAGATGGATTTGATCTTGGCATGAGAGAGTATGAAACAGGTCTCTGCAGCTCAAAATACTTAAGAGATCAATAAGGTTTTAATCAGAACCAACTGCTAAGCCCTGAGAGAATTCAACTGGATTGAAAATGGCAGCTCTATAAAAATTCTTGAAAGTTGATACTGAACAATCTTTCTTCTTGAACAAAATGAAATCAGCAACAGAAGTTGCGGAGGGAAAGCTAGGATCACTGTGTCCTACTGCACCAATCGCAGAAGATTATCCACCTGGCCTGAATAATGTAACTGGCAACTAAGCCCGAAAACGTGTTCGGGTGGATAGATCACCTGCAATAAGTCAAGCATAAAGGTGGAGAATGTGTGTGTTGTTGTATAGGAGGAAGCCTCTGTGTTACAACAGTTGATTCATCTTGTCCTCTTGAAGGGTAAAGACCTGGGCTGATCTATCAACAGGTCTAAAGATCCAACTGAACCACGACCACGGAAGCCAAGGCGGCAATGAACATGATATGAGCAGTGAAAGTAGAGACTTTGAAGAGAAAAAAACATGAGGTAGCAGTCAGAAATGTGTACATGAACAGATGATCTCAACGAAAGCTGAAAGCATCCACTGCCCATGTCTCTTGATGACCTGTTTGCCAAAAAGTCCACCAGAGGCTTCCCCATGGTGAGAAAAAAAAGGCCGTTACAGAGCAATCTATTCTGCGAACACTGATTTACCTCTACCAAAATCTACCAAATTTGCATACATTTCTAACAAGGTTCTCATGCTTTATGAGTAGTTCATGTGAATTAATTTTGGTGAGATTTTTCTGTATATATTGGGAATTGGATCGTGAGGTAACAAAGTAGGCGAGGGGTTCGGGAGACCTGTTCCAACAGGGATACAGAATTTTTAAAGTAGCCAGGTGTAAAGTAAAAGTAGGCAGGTAAATTATCTGGCTCCCGGCTAAGGAAGGCCTTTATAAGGATTCAGCATTTTATATTTTTTTGAATTTCAACTAAAACTTGGACTGGACACACCTTCCTGTATGCAACATCCTCCATTTGGAAATTACTGTGCAATACCTCTGGCCACAAATTTTCATTAAAAAATGCTAATACATTCCTGAGGCAATTTTCCTCACCAGTGAGGTGAAATTTCCAACACTGTTATAGGTAATGCCCCCACCCCCAAAAAAGATTCCCAAAGTATTCTGACACCCAACGTGGTTACGAAAGACCTGTTTTCACAAGTAAATCTGACACAATCGCGAACAATCAGCAAGTGAAGGAAGGTGTTATTTAAATTTGTTATTGAACATTAAAAAAATTAATTTCCGAATTCAAACAAATAATTATGGAGGCCCTGTACATGTATAGATAATTGATTTCTGTATAATCAAACCATCCATAAGCAGTCTTCATGGGCCCTGTACATGTATAAATGCAATGATTTCTGTATAAAAGGACCACCTAAATGTAGTCTTTATGACCCTGTATGTGTATAGATTGACTGATTTCTGTACAAATGGACAATTCATAAACAGGCTTTATGACCCTGTACATGTATAGATTCACTGATTTCTGTCTAACCATCCAAAAGCAATCTTTGTAAACCCTATGTGTAGATGAATTGGACCATATATAAGCAGCCTTTATAAGCAACTAGTCTTTACATAGAAGTGGTTGCTAGATCAAATTTACTGTTCAATCTACATTTTCTTATTTTGAGTGGTGGTGTGTGTGCCTGGATTTTTAATGAAACTTTAAAAAAAATATCAGTCATATCATTATGGTGTCTGCATTGGGAGTTTATTGTGATGTCGAGCACTGGGACCAGTCCTAACACTAACCTCTTAATGCTGAGCATGACCTAGCAAGGGATCTGTTATTACCATTTTTATAAGTCTTTAGTATGACTGGGCCAGGGTTCTAACCCGCATCCTCCAGCATTTTTGGCAGATGCTCTAACCATTAGGCCACTGGAGCGGTCATTCTTATTTTGATTCCATTCCAAAATGGGGGATCTGTTCAAAACAATATCTGCAGATGACAAGTTCATTAAGAAAATGTATGAAATTACTTACCAGTTTGAAAAGTCAAGACTGTTACCACTGGCATCTGGAAGAAACATCATCTATGTGTAAAACATTTTAATGTATGAATTAGATTAAATTTTAGTTGCATACAAGATCAAATAACATTCATTGTTAGACAGACCTACCTTGTTGCGGTTGTAGGGTTTAACGCCATTTTTCAGCACACGATAGACTATACATGGCAGCCAGTATTAATGGTGGAGGAAGATCCCGGGAAATGCCCGGAAAGAACCACCGACCCTCGAGAAGCTACTGGCAAGCTTTCTCACATACCCACATTGGCCGAATCCGAGACTCGAACCCATGCAGACAGAGGTGAGATGGCAGTGATCCGTAACGGAGAGCGCTTTAGACTACTCGGCCACTTGGGGCCCCTCACACCTACCTAGGAGTCATTTTATGAGCTAAATGAAAAACCTTGACTTGAGCCGGTAAACCTGAAATTAAGTCATCGTGTCCTTCATTTGTTGTAAGTGGATGGTACTCACAGAAATGCATATGATCTTCTAATTTGATGATCCTACCATGAACAGACAATGAGATATAAAATAAATATAAAACTCAAAGTCACAGTAACCTACTTTTTTAGCTAAATGCAAGAAGTTAACATAAGCCAGTAAAACATGAACCGTATGTCACAATGACCTTGTTTTGTTTAAAACATGTGATGCTAGTAGAGATGTGCATAATTATCTTTTGTTTGAAAAGTGTGGATAATGGAGATTTACACAACAATCTGGTTTGATGATTCTGGCATGAACAAGTACTTAAGACAAGTCAGTGAAGCAAGAAATATTGGTCATTATCACTTTTTTATACAAGTTTCTATTACTTATCAAGAGTCATCCCTTCACCAAGTCTCATGAAGCTGGTACAACACTACAGTGTAAAAGATGGTAAAAACCTATTGGACCATAAGCTAAATGAAATAACTTTAACTAAACCAGAAAATGTGATATCTAGGTCACAGTGACCTTCCTTTGTGATAAGGATGTTATACATGCCACATACTTACCTAAGAGCATTTGTTATGAAACCAATTCCAAACTGTAGCCTAGAACTAGAGAGGAAAAAATGGCTAAGTGAATGTGTACACATGTCTAAGCTTTCTGTGGACATCAACACCATTACAGGGGGTAGTACAATAGCTAGGTGAGCTCAAATGCACCAGGGTTACTGTGATGCCCTCAATGTGTCCATTGATCTGTCCAGGGGTCTCGATGTTCATTACCATAAATAATCTCTACCTATACAACTTTGGGGCCAAACTTTGACGTTGCTCTTGTCATTACTATCTGTAAATGATGTATTATCCTTGGCAAAAATGTACAAAAATTAACTTCACATTTTCGAGTAATTTCTGACCAAATATCAGGTAATATCTTAAATCATAGCATCGATACACAAGAAATAAGTGACAGAATTTGTATTATGACCCACAAGTCACTGTCTGGGGCACCAAGGAGGAATAGAGGCTTTTGAATGTGTAGTAAAAAATCAAAGAAACTGGTCAAGATGAACATCTGCAGTTGTGTTAGTTTTCATCACCAGTCAACCTGTATAGTGGTACTACCTGGGAGGCCAGCAAAAAGAAGTTGTTTTCAATGAGTGGCCTTTATTTTCAGGGTATATATGTTAGCTCAGTTTTAGTGTAATCATCATAAATATGATATGCCCTATTGTATTCAAATGTGAAAAATGTAAATCTACCATCAAAGCCATATCTGCAGGCATTTCTGTGAGTTGTTGTTATAGGGTTTAATGACATTTTTCAGCGCAAGATAGGCTATACATGGTGGCCAGTATTAATGATCAAGAACCCGGGAAAACCCCGGAAAAAACCAAGGACCCACGAGAAGCCACTGGCAAGTTTTCTCACATACCCACATTGGCCAAGCCCAAGACTCAAAGTTAACACAGCATTTCTGTGATAACCTAATTCACTGTCAACTGTGTTTTGATCATCAATTTGCAGACATTTGTATGTTATATTTCTCTGAAAGCAGACCTGCTTTGCATTATCATGTTAATTATGTCTTTTGTATCAAATCAAATATAGGGATTGCAATAAAATAAAAAATGTAAAAGGCATGCAAATCCTACCTGCTTAAAAGCTAGCAGACTCGTCCATATGTCAGGTCAATTCATTTCATTTGACCACTCAAACACTTTTAAAAGTATTACTGTGTAAGCAACAATTTAACTAACTTAAATTATCATAGTCATTCACAAATGTGATCAAAGGTTAAGGCAACCAAGCTCAAGGTGTACCCAGTGAATTATAGCTTTGTTTGACAGATCCGGTTCATTATGGAGAAGCAAGTTCCAAAGTTTGTAGTGTCAGCTTAAAATTACTGAATTGGCACTCAGACATTTACTCAAGGATAAGCTGAAGTTTCAACATCGACAAATTATGCACAAAAAAGTCTCTCCTTTTTGAACAAAAGAAGTCTTGTTTTGTTGTGCAAAAGCAGTGATGTAATATCCAATGTTTTGCAGGTACACATTGAGGCACAAAAGTACATGATGTGTTGAAACCTCATGGAGTTGTTTTTCACGATTTTTCAGAAATTGGTTACCTTGAAAATAATGGTAATAAAAGTAATTTATATAAAGAAGCAAACAATTTTATTAGAAAAAGCTGTTGAAATTGACAACTATTACTAACACAATTATAAAACAAATATTCAACAATTAAACAGTGCTGCTACCCCACCTTACATGGTCTTCTCAATGTCTAGCCAAGCTGGCGTCCCTTTCTTCATTTTTCAGAGTTCTCTTAGTAAGTCATGATCTCATTGTGTAGTCTATGTTTTTGGACCCTGTTGCATGCAAATTATTAAGGGACAGTTGTGATAAGTTTGGTAAATTTCCACCTAGCTGTTATGGAGGAAATGGAGCAATTGGACAGATGGATGGTGAGACTGACAGTTGGCAGATATGATAATATCTCATGCTAATTAAGAATTAATTCATAGTCTATTCATACCTGTCTGCTTGACAGATGTGAAACTGAAGGTGTGTATCCTCAGCAGCAGTTCTTGACCATCTGGAAGCTGCTGGATGTTCGTATAGCTCACCTGGAATAGGAAAGAATCAAGTGTTTCTGCATATTTTTGTACACTTTTCTTTTTGTTGTATTTTTTTTTCCAGTTTAGTGTAACTGAAGTAAAGTTTGCTGTAGCAGGGTTTCATTTCTTCTCTGAAACAGTAGCTCCAAATATGCTTGTACAACGTTTTTAACTTCAACTTTTTGTTGGGTAAGAAAAACAAAGTTTTGTTCATGTCAAGTTATAAGCATTTATGTTCAATACTGAAACTCTATGGTATCTTCCTGGGATTTCTCTTAAAGAGATCATCGTTGGACACAAAATATTGTAAGACAGTGACTGTAATCAAAATTTTCCTGGCAGGAAAATCAAAATTTTCAATGAAAAGAAATATGAAACATTACTCATATTACTGAAGGATGATAGCTCTTAAGAGAAATTCCAGGGAAGTACCATACGGATTTCAGCAGCTCAGAGCAGAAGCTATAATACAACATTTACATACCCTACAAACAACAAAAAAAAAATAATCCAAAATATGTGACAAAAAGAAAAAAATTATAGCAACTTCATGTCAATATATGATGTGATGTACTAAGTGATATATGTATGTGCCTGCGTGTATTTAAGTATGTGTATATGTATGTATTCTCCTGTATTGATGCATACCATTGTAAACAATATTTGACAATGTTCAGACTAAAATAGCAGCAGAGAGGGTGAACAGACCTTTTGCTAGAACGTCATTTTTGAAAAAATAAAGCTTCCTACGAAAATGAAAAATATATGGTCAATAACGCCAAACCGAAGCCTCTAACTGACCAAGAGTTTCTCTAGCTGGGTTAGTTTACAAGTTACTGTTTTTTATCGTCGGTGTTTTTCCAAGTGCGCGCGAAGTTTACCCGCGTGACGTCTCATTCAGATCGCACCCTCTCTGCTGCTGTCATTAAATCATTATTGTATCAATAATGGCACCAAATATGAAGTCTTATACAGCTAGATTAGCTCGAGAGAGAGAGTAGAAGCAATCAACAAATTTCTTTAGACAAAAATTGCAAGAACGTCAAGAAGCCCAAGTTGAATTTGCAGAAAGCACGGAACAGTTATTAAAACCTGTTACAAAAGTTACTGAAAGTTTTGCAGATGCTACCGAAGGTGTTCTTCCATCAGTAAGACAAACTGCTGAGCAAACTGAAAAAATAGCAAAATGAACTAAACAAACAAAACGATTTTACGAGATCTTCCAACTGAGATAACACAACCTCCCCCTGTAGATGAAGAAATACTTGAGGTCATTGGCAAAGTGGTCAGGGTGATAAATTCGCGATTACCTACTATAAAGTAACTTACGGAGATGGACTCGGCGATGCTGTTCAAAGCTGATTCAGAAGGATAGCCCCAAAAGCAATACCAATTGCAAAACAATTAGAAATGAAATCTGTTGATTTTGTTCGTGACACAAAATTCCTAGCGCAATTGGTAATGTTGCCGGTAAAGCATTCTCGGCAATCACGGACAGACTGGAACGAGTAAATCGACGAAAACCTCAGCCACCAGTGAAACTGGCCAGCACTGAAGTTATGCCTGCAAATGTCAGTAAAATAATAAATCAATCTGCAAATAAAAAAAAAAGCAGATTTGGCTAATATACCCCAGTCAGAAAAAGAAAAAAAAAATATAACGGCAAGTTTAATAGCAGGAAGTGGTCTTCATGTTAGACCATAACAATTATAATAAAATGTTCAAGCTTATATCCGATCCAGCGTTTGACACAGACGCGCCAGTTCTCAAAGTTGAATCTATACGCGATTATCAGTATTATTCTTATGACGCACGACAACCAAATCAGCGTGGAAGAATTGAATAACAAGTTCAAAATACAAGGATATAATATTTACCCGCTGAGGCTTTTATTGAGAAAGAAGGTGAAATTATAAAAACAGATGATACTGTATACGGAGCTGATGTTATAGTTGGTTTTGTTAATAACGGCATCATAGCGTTGTTTGACAGTGCTACGTATATTATCGACGGAAGAAATACTGAATCAGTTCAAAAGGATGTTGACATTGCCACGACGATAATAGGTCTAGCAAGATATTCAGATGATTATACAAGATCAGTTGGACTGTCAATGATGTTTACGAAAGACACTTCTGACAGCCCTGACAGCTGACTGTATATTATAAGACGACCAAGAAACTCTGTCGACAACGCTGACGCTGATGTGTGGCCGGTGGTTCATGGTGTTAATCCAGAATTTAACTTCGGATTTAATGCACGTAAATCAATGCTGAAAGACGGTCATAGAACATTTTCATGTGCAATTCCACTGTCACATATCTTTTGATTTTGTAGAAATGTTAGAAAGGGGTTTTTTTTAAGCCAAGCATACAGTTGTGCTTGTGAGAAAGGCTACCGGTGATGATGCAGTCTGGCGCCCTATCGGTGATGCAGGTAAAGTAATGCTGACAAAACTTTCGTTGTGGATGCCAGTAATGACTCCAACTATTGCCGAAAAACAAAAATAACTTTCTTTTATGGATCAGGGAGGTAAATCAATATTATTATGGTTAACAGTAACTACAGACAGTGCTCAAATTAACGTTTACGGTTTATTTACATGGCATATTGCATCATAGCACGCTGCACTTAGTGTTTTAAGCGGTGTTGCTAGAGGTCTTGGTAAAATGATAAAATAACAGGAAAATGGTTTAAAAAAGGGGAAAAGGTCTAAGACGACCAGGAACCCCTTATCGATATGGAAAAGGTCTGAGACTTCTAGGAACACTTCGTTAATCTTTCCAATATCAAATTTTGATTTACATGATGCTGCTAAAAAATTAAATATAAAATTTTTAGAGGTATTTTTTATGCGTGATCAATTACCAGAACGACCAAATAATATTGAAACATGTACCATTAATCTTGATGAAAGTTCTCTTTGCGGTACTCACTGGGTTGCATACGCGATTGATCCACGGGGAATTGTTTATTTTGATTAGTATGGATTAGCGCCACCAAAAGAATTCTTAAATTACACAAAAACAACAAAAACTCTAGTTTGATATTCAACATTAACAACACAAGCAATAACAGATCCGACAATATGTGGTGGTGAAGGAATTGCTGTACTTAACGCTATATCCAAATCAACATTATCACCTCATAAGGTGGTGCATGATTATAAAAGTAGACGATTTAAATCAATCTTAAATTATAATGGTAGATATTTACGGAAGATCTTCTACCAGTACTATCACTGGAGGCAAAAAAAAAAGATTATACTGATTTGTCAAATTACGCGACTAAAGATGAACTCGCTGATATTGTGAACCTCTCTGGAGTTGACTGAGATGAAGTTGTTATTTTTCGGGATAAACACGGTGTTTTGAAGACGAGCAATATCAATTGGAATGACATAATTCGTAGGATTATAGGTGCTACTGAGGATAATATTCCAGTATTTACTGACTGTGGTAGAATCAGAGACTCAAGTATATCAATCGCAACTACTAGAAATGAAACTGCAAGAAAGCGTTGCTAATCGTTTGTGATCTACTGGTGATATAATGACATGTGAACTCAGCATGAATGGAAATAAAATAGCTGTTTTAAGAGATCCAACATCTGATGTAGATGCCGCAACAAAAATATGTAGACACAGTAGATACTAAATTAATCACGCTGCGAGTTGAGTATGACGTTCACGTAAATATGTTTACAAAACTTCGTAGAAATTTTAGAAACATTAATGAAATCGCAGAGGAATTCTTTGGAAATCCGTTGACTTGACGTAAAACACGTTGATATTAACACAAAACTCGGCGATATTAAAACAGGTATGTCATATTGAAACGATTAATAAACGATTAGGTGTTATCAGAGATCCTAAATGATTTTCAGAGTTAATCACGATAGCGCAGAGTAATATCGATGTTATTAGAAATAGACTAGAAGATGTTATAAATGGAATTCTTGATATCGTTAAAAAAAATTAAACTGATTGAAATTCCCCACAAGCAGATTATCAACCTGGTGTATACAGTAGCGTCTGACCAAGCATTATGGTCACCACTCAATAAAACCATTAAACATAGCTCTGAGGTTACCGGTATATACAGGCTCTCAGTACTTGGTGTTGTAACATTTATAATATCTACTACAATTTCACGGCGTTATCTGTCAAGTGGATCTCCTGGATCTATGTTAGTGATGTTATATCAAAACGGAGAGGAAACATTTACTGTGGAACCCGAAGAAGAAAAAAAAAACTCGGCTTGATTTATTATTGGTGCCTTGAATTAGTAGCTAAATTCACACCTAATTAAAATATAATGAGCATTTCGATCAACATTCAACGTGATGTTGCATCGCAACATTACAGATACAATCAAGCACGTGAATGGCAAACAAAATTAAAATATATCGTTGACGGGTATACAGTAAAAGTAAAGAAATATCGCAGACGTGTAGTTATCGTTGACATAATTGTTTATTCAGCGTCTGCTGTTATTGCTGGAACCGGCGTATTATTATCAACAATAACACCATCGCTAGTGATGGCACCAGCAGTTGTAACAAGTTGTGTTTCGGCTGCAACAACGATTGGCAGTATTCTTAATATCATTGCAACAACAGAAAAAATATGTACGTGCACAAATGCAAAATTGCATGATTATATAACAAAATTAGACGCATCGACTGTAGCCTACTCCATATTATCCTCGTTATTATTAACAAGCCTTAGTGATGGAAACATATCAGATTGTGAGTTCACGGAGATGATTAAAATTTACGAAGAAGTAATGACTGTGATTGATTTAGAAAATCAGGATTTAAATAAGAATGTCATATCCGAACGAGCTACTTCAACAAATTGTAACGAACACAACTCCGTCAAAAACTACGATGATATCAGTGAGCTCAATTAATCCAAAATTTAGTGTTAACTTTCCAACTGCAATTCCATTGAAAGATATCGCACTAGCACACTTATACCATAGTTGACCAAATATCGGGTCAAAATCATTCAGTGAATTACAAGCGAATAATTCGCTTGTATTTGCAAATAAAAATAAATATGGTGGAACACTAGAATGGAATGTTGTCGGAATTCCAACGGGGTGTTATCAGATCGAACAAATCAACGATGAATTCCAGCGCAGAATAAAATCTATAACTGGAAAAGAACCCAAAATAGCTATAACAGTTCACGAACCAACTTTATTAGCTGCAATTGAAATATATTCTCCAGATTACGTTGTAGATATTTATCAATCATCAATTAGATCTGTTTTAGATTGGCCTGAAATAGCACTAGAGTATCATGGACCACTAGAACCAAAGTTAAATGAATTTCTAACAAATGAAGAAAGAAAAAATAACTCCAAAATATCGAAATATTTTTCCCGTATAATAGAAATGATGGTGCATCTAATATTTATGCTTTAAATGATGAGTTAAGATACATGGACGTCTATAAAATGTATTCCCATCCCATTAATTCCGAGATGAATCAATCAATCAACAAAATACGAAATCTGTTTTCGTCGTTATCACAATAGTTTAATGATATAAAACAGCAGATCATTGAGTCAATACAACATCTAAATCAAGAAGAATCAGATTATGATTATGTCAATAAAACTTTCATTGAAGAAGTATATAAACATATTATTTCTTTCCCCGCCCTAGAAAACCATTTATCATTCATTATAAAATAACAAAAGAGTATAAAGGACCAGATGATTTTACATTTGTAGTACCAAAATGTAATAAAGAGGAACAAAAAAAAATTTATTAATGAAAACTTTCCAAACATTGTTGAGTCATGGAAAAAAATAGCCCCACCAGCATCTATTCTCAGACATAACAATGATGCGTAAGGTGGCGGCAGACATATCACACCAGGAATTTTAAATATCAAGTCAGTCTTGTATGTGATGCAATTGATGGCAGCTATCAAACAGATCTTGAAAAGTCTAATCAAGCTCAACAAGGATATATTTTATATACTTTTACGCCTCAATAACCTAATGGGTATTTGAATGTACAATAGCCTATTAATCCTGTTTATCTACGATGGCAAAATAATGTATTATCAAGAATACATTTTAAACTAACTGACCAATCCGGACACGTAATTGACTTACGTGGAGAATTTTTTAATATTAATCAATACGTAAAATCTGAACGAGATATTTTTGAAGTGTATTTTACAATTAATTATTTAATCAAGAGTTATTATTATATAATGTAGCAACATAGACGAGTTTTCATATACGACAAAGAGGAGGTACTTGAAAACGCCATCAGAACAATAATGACAGCCCCCAGTCAGTGCAGACCAATTTAGTGTTAACATAGTTATTGATGAACACGGCAACGAAGACTTTTTGTTGACGCAGAAACCATTAAATGAACTGTGGCGAGAACATATTATTATGATCACGTGTGATAGAGATCAGATTATTAATTATGTACATTCCTGCGTTAAATTTAATCAGCTTAAAAAAATATTGTCTAATTCTGAATTAAAAAATCTGATTTCATTAAATTGATTGGTACATCACCCACATTAAATTAGATTATCAAACAATTTCATTAAATTTATGGGGTAAATAGTATTAAAATAGTGAAAACCTCATCAAAAACAGAATTTAAATTTTTTTACATAATAATCCTTGACAAGGCCAAATAAATATATTATAACAGAACTTATTTTTTTTAATGATCATTATTTATATTTTATAATTTGATGGGCTATATTACCCATCATTTTTCAGAGTATTAGTCAATTTCATTAAATTGATGGGTATATTACCCAAATTAAATCAGATTATGAAACAATTTCATTAAATTGATGGGGTTAAAAGTACTAAAATAGTGAAAATCTCATCAAAAACAGAAGAAAAAATAAAATTGCATGATAATAATTTAATCCTTGACTTTGTCAAAAAAAATAAAAATAAATATTATAACAGATTTTTATTTTATTTCTCAGGTAGAATAAAAGTCAGAGGATAATTTTTTTTGAAACGAGAACGTTGGCCTCATTGTGGCATGAATTGCAGCTATGGTAATTATCATAGGCACGTTAATTGGAATTGTTGTCAGAGCCATATCAATAGTAACTGATGTGGATAGCGGTGCTGGTTAAATAATTTCATTATGGTTATTTTCGCGAATACGTGTCTATTTGGAAATTCTAACGAACGCTCAAAATAGTCTTAGCACAGTTTCGAATGTGTGCTTCGTGACTATCGACGATAAAACGATTGCCATTAGTCTGAAATAGTGCAAGTTGAAATGGGAAACCTTCGACGACATCTCACTTAGATAAAACCATCTGGAGGAATGTTATATAAAAGCTCCACTATCCTAACAGAGTATTTTCATACTGAAACGTTGAAACCTATATAAGATGCCTAGAAAGCAAGTAGACCTTCTGACACATTCTTTTTGTTGCGCAATTACGAAAGCTTCATGGTTCTATTCCTGCAAAAGAAGTCCAAGCTATATGGAATCAACACAAACAAATTATTTCAGATATTGAATACTCTCAAATTCTGCCCAGCTGCAAAAATATCTGGCATAAATCAAAAAGATCTACAGCATACAACTGACAAAAGTGAGTGAATAATAAAAGTCAATATAAGTATCTTATATCTGCAGAAATGATCTACGGCCCATAAGTGAAAATGCTCATTTAACGCTGCCTGTTTTCTGTGATATGGCATAAGAAATATCCTCGCTGGATCACGCTATTTAAAAAAAAATGAAAGATAATCATACTGAGGCGTTTTAAAAAGCTCCTAACGCTGGCAATTATTTCAGCAGTATCCGGACGCTTTGGGTATTTTACAGAAAAAGGATTTGGAGAAAAAAATTCAGACATAGGGCAGAAGACAGCAAATGAAATCCTGGAAGAAACGGATTTTAAATAGTATTCTTATCGTCTCAATGAACGTGACCTTTCACGGCTCCCCGACCCGTGAACCCCGACACAGACTCACGCGGGCCTCAGAAGCGAAGTAAAACATCCTAGTGGAGAAACGTTATGGCGTGCTAGAACGGGTGCTAGGCTGGGGAGTATGAAAGGTAAGAGTGGTCTCAAACGCCCATTAAGTTACTACTATCAGACATGGTGATAATTTTTTTATTCATGTAGTAATTACTTTTTAACATCTAATTAGGTAATGAAAGAAGATTTACTAAGAATACAATTATTTAAAAAAAAACTAAATAGTTTCCACAAGTTGTTGTTGCTGCTG
This sequence comes from Sinohyriopsis cumingii, assembly GCA_028554795.2. NCBI lineage: Eukaryota > Metazoa > Mollusca > Bivalvia > Unionida > Unionidae > Sinohyriopsis > Sinohyriopsis cumingii. The sequence goes on from CM068838.1 coordinate 87,274,325, forward strand.
TTCTTATGTGGTTTAGCGCCATTTTTCAGCACAAGATAGGGCTCCACAAGTGTTAAGTGTTAACGTGGTTTTTATAACTGTTACTAACATTGTATTAAGCTGATTTAATTTTTTTTTTTTTTTTGCATAGAAAGTAGGTAATTTCTGTCAAAAACTGCATGTATACAATTCCTCAATGTCAATGTATACAAATATGAAAAAGAGTTATCTCCCTTTCACTATAATCTCTCTTTACAAGCATGTTACATATTTACTGGAGTGGGAGGGTGTTTAATGTAAATAATAATAATAATAATAATATTAACAAGTTAAAGGAACGTATTTGTTTGTATTTGTGGTAGTAGGAAAAAATGATCCACTAGTCTCAAGACCGTGTTTCGATTATAGCTGTCAAAAGTCGTCAATGAAACTGTAATTTGAAAATATCATCTAAAACCGTAATGTATTTTTAGAGTAGAATAGACTGGAGTAGGTGAGGGAAATCGGGGTATTTTATAAGGTGTTCTTCTTTGACAAAAATATAAAAAGAATTTTTTATTTTTTAAGTTTACAATATTATCTATGGTCCTTCTTTGTAACTATTTATTTACAAAAAAAAACTTAATTCATAAAAAAAATAATCCTAATATTATTCCTGATTTTACAATCTGATATAAAAGTTGATAATTTTAACATATTTTACATCAATTATACAAACGGGCATAATTCAACATTAATTCTTATAAGAGAGCGTCTGATTCACCGTTTGTGGCTTATTTATAATCTTCATTGATCAATTCGTAATATCCAATCAATTATACATATTCAAAGGGACATAACCGGACACTATTCATGGTCTACTTATACCTAAGAAGAACTTGCGTATACCTACAAGACCGCTCCGGTGGCCTAGATTGTTAGAGCATTCGCCTCTGTTGCGGGAGTTCGTGGGTTCGAAATCCCGGCCGAGTTATACCAAAGACTTATACAAATGGTACTTACAGCTGTCTCGCTTGACGCTCAGCATTAAGAGGTTGGTCGTCCTGGTGTCAGGATAATATGAGTGGGTTGGAAATGATGCTAAATGTCTGCGACGTTAAAAGCTACGTTAAAATTACAAGTCACACACACACACACACACACACACACACACACACACCACTCCCGTTGCCCGGTTCTTTTACATTTGTTATGAAAGGAAAAACGCCTCACCTCACTAGGTGCAGCGCTGCGCATGCAAAGCAGTTCCCGTTTATGCATAGGGATAGTTCCGTAGTTTTGTACGTTTATTTTAATGCTATGCATGTATTTTCTGTTAGCGTATTTTGTATATTCTATTTAATATTGACTTATTTTGCATTTCCTGTGTATGTGTGTGTGTAAGATGTATATTCTAGACTGCATCTTTATATCTGACAATATTTATTCCTAAATTTATTAAACGTATTATTTCAATATGTTGCAAGTTCATGTCTTCCTAAACCATTTACGTTTTTTTATTACACACATAAACATTTTGAGCCGTGTCTTTCCAACTCTAAATATTCTCTTTGCAAACGACATATTTCGTTTTTTAACACTGTCAAAGTATCACACTTTTAAAATGTTCAAGTTACTGAAGGTTACAATGTAGCGTAATGAAGTTTACGAGTTGGTTTTTAGCATGACGCACGATGTAATAGACCAAAGTTTCATTTGTGACGACAGAGGGCGCTGTGATCTCGGAATAAAGTGACACGAGTCCGATATCATGTACATTCGAATCATGGAGGACTGAACTACAGATCCGACCTTCCGTGTCTCTGCAGCAACTCAGTATTTAATGAATAATGATACAACATAAATGATTTGTTCCTCCAGAGGATTGGTTTTGTTTTTGTTATTGTTGTTATTGTTTTGCTTCTTCTACAAGTGATGACTGGTGAAGAAACCACACTTCACATTCACCGTTCTTCGGTAGTTCCATCATACTCTCTTGTTCTTAATAGTTTTTATTTTCTTTTGTTGTAGCGTCGTTGTTTAAAACTGATGATCATATTGCAAATTAGATATTGAAAAGAAATAAAACTTTTGACAATGTTCAACACTTGTCCTAAGTGATAAATATACATTGCTTGTCTCTGTTGACTTCGAAGTTGCAAACGGAGAACTGCACCCGGCAAATATAGACGTGTAAGGGAAAACAAATTATTAATAACTGGAAACACTTCATGACATCGTTTTTCGATTAAACAGTACTTTGGCTTGTCGTGCATGTGGCGATAATGCAGGTGAAAACACTCTTTATTGACACAAAATTCCGAGTTAAAACCGTAAGCTTTTCGCCACATGCTACTTTAGAATTTGAACTTTGATTATCGATATTTTTGTATGGAACAACTTTTAAACTGATAAATCACCCGAACTCCTACACATACGGTATAGATAACGTCAACAAAAGGCTTACGTGTCAGTCCAACATAACTCCAAAACTGCTGTAAACTGTTACCGGTGAATACCATCATCACCATTTCCGTAGTGGCGTCGCTAGGGGGGTGCGGGGGGTGCGGACCGCACCGGGTGACACCATCTCAGAGGGGTGACACCAAAATGAAAAACTGCAAATCTATTGCATCTGGGTACTTTCTGCCTCAGTACGTTTATCTTATTGAATGGTTATTAATCAAACTCACCCTAAACGTGCATTTTCTGCTTAAATAAACTCCTTTTTAAATATAAGAGAGCTTATACCTTTGACTTAGATGTACACAGTAACGATCACATTAACAAGTGATATCAACCGTTCCACCCCACCCCCCACAAAAAATATTTCATTGTCGATTTTCAATCCTTTTCAGTGAGTAAATACCACGTCCCTAAACTAAATCAATCTGTTTATGGATTTTGTTTGGCGTTATTTTATACTGTAATCTTTCTTCTTCAGTCTCGTCGAAATCTCGCCTTCAGTTCTAAAGAATGTATTCGGGAAAATTGTGTGCGTTTTAACTAATTTTAAGTTTGTTATGAAAATCTACATTAAAACTCTTGTGCTATTGCTGGATAATGCATTGTTCTCGTAACTTCTTTCAACATCAACTTTCATTTTATTTTTTAAGCAGTTAAAACACAAACAGAAGAAGCAATCGATCAAAATCTACCTTACCGCCGATATTCTGAGCACAGGCCTAGCAGAGTCATATGGTCACGTGATCATGTATAACTGGGTCTAGTCTGTTGCAAACTTTCTACCTATTTGCATAGTTACGCAAGACATTAGTTGTAAGATTTGATTTGGGATATAATTCACATTTTGAATTAAAATACAATTATAGCAGAAATTGACAGTTTGTAACAGCTACCCGGTTTTACCTGATTGCATGACCAGTGTTGTGATTTCTTCAAAACTTGGTACATGTATATTTTAATTCAGTGAGCCGTTTCAGGTTGGGTTTAGCTGCTACAAAAGGAAGAAAAAACGTTGAAAACTGAAATATTGTGTGAAAAAAAAATTATATTTCAACAATAACATCCGGTTTTCTAAAATATACCTTCATACCAACGTTGAAATTTGCTCCATTGCTTACCGAGTCAAACGCACAGTTTATTTGAAATCTTTGATTAGAGATTTCTACGAAGCTGAACAATAAAAATGTAGTAAAATCTCTGTAGTGACTAACAGCAGAATATTTCCTCTACGAAATATACCTACGCACACACTTTTTGAAACGTCAATGTTATTCGATCGATAGGAAACTGCTGCCAATACTTGTACATAGTTTTATAACAACAATACTCAATATATATTTTGATTAGATCGGATAAATATCTATGACGTCTGGGTATTTTCTGCCTGAATACATTTATTTTATAGAATGACTATTAATCAATCTCTCCCTAAACGTGCATTTTCTGCTTAAATGAACTCCTATTCAAATATAAGAGACTTAGATGTACACAATAATAGTGTTGCAATCCAATGGCGATAATCCACTACGCTCCTTTATAAGCAATGGTCACTTGTGCTCAGTTTTCATCGTTTCTCGTAATTAAAAGTTTAATGTTGTTGTTTTTTTCTGAGTTTATCGTAGTATAGAGGGTCAGTTGCCGAATCACACAGCAAACAACGCCCGAAATGTGTTATGTAAGCTGTGTGAGTCGGCAACGGACAGCTTGTACCACGGACACAAAAAAACTTTAAACTCTTGTAATTGCAATACTTTATAATTTTATTTCTTTAGTCAGTTTTATTTTCTTTTTTTAAATATATTTCCTAAGAGGTTTCATATCTGTATTTAAGAGTATGAATTTCTGTTGGGGGCGTCTGCTACGTAGCTATTTATAGAACAGGGTATTCTCCCTCTTTAACTTAATAACTATGTCAGCATCAAACACATTCTACCAAATGGTAGGCAATCTAAGGTTTTGAACATTCCACAGCATGGTCTTAAATCTTTTTATCTAAATTGGCATATGTGATCTGTGTAGAAGTTCAATGTTCAAAGCAAAGAATGTGTTGTTTCATTTGACGAACGAATGATTCTTGGATTTGATGCTTTCATGAGTTCATTATGACTTGGCCGAATCGTTATTGTCCAGACACGTGAGTAACCAATCTTCGTTTCTTTAAATCTATTTTCGTGTTCATTAACAGTTTAGGCTACCTACAGGGGCTCCTTACAAATGGAATTAAGACTATTAGTAAATGGTTATAGCGATGGCGGATCCAATAGTCAAAAAATGCAAGAAATCGACCAAGACAGTTACGATGGGGGAGTAACTGATCTACCTCCCACCCACCCCCTCATCATAACAGTCGGAGTCGGCGTCTTGCATTGTATGACTGCGAGTCCAATTCTTATGATGTTGTATTTGAACAACCCTCTCTTCTCTCAGTCCCTACATCCATAGATCCATAATTTTAAATTCATGTGTAACGAGCCACAATGAAAGTGATGAAAACTCCAGGTTTGTTTTCCAATCTATTCAAAGAAAGAATTATTCATATTCATAAACACTGCAAAGACTTTTTATTTGATTCTGTAAAATCAATTTATTAAATTTTCGAAATAAAATATAAGCCCACGGTTTTTATTTCGTTTAAAAGGCGTGCGGTGTGCATGCCATCCTGTTTAGTGTTTTACATTACTTTGCGTGTGTGTGTGTGATCTGGATTTTTAACGTAGCTTTAACAATTTTTCAGTCATATCGGTACCATGTCTGCAGTGTGTCAGTTTATAATGATGTCTTGCACTGGGGCATCACGCCGCAGACATGTAACATGAAGTCCCACCCAGTCACATTATCCTGACACCAGGCCGACCAGTCCTAACACTAACCTCTTAATGCTGCGCGCCAAACGAGGCAGCTCTTAGTACAATTTTTATAAGTCTTTGTTATGACTTAGTCGGGGATCGAACCCATGACCTCGCGCATCCGATGCGGACGCTCTAGCCACTAGGCAACCGGAGCGGTCACATTACTTTGCACGTGACTCGATAGAACTTCTTACAAAAGTAGTTCTCCGTACAGTTTATACAGAATAAACGCAACAGGGTTCTATCACATGGTTATATTCTGACAAATGGAAATCTTCCCTACATTTATCAAATGATGCAACTGCAAGTATATATGCATAAACCTGCTTAACCAAAAACTACGAGCGCGAGTCAATTTTTCTCGCTGTTGTGTCTAAACATAACAACAAGCCTGTTATACAGTGGTGTTGATGAATTATTTTTATTTTTGCGTACTCATGAAAAGCGTTGATTTGTGAAACTATAAAGGCGATTGCCTTAGATCAATCGGACACCCTGGAATGTTAAACAGAAGAACAATTTGAAATGTCTCTCCCCATATTACTAAAAGCATGGACTGTATATAGCACACATTATACATTATTATTAATTAATCCGTCAACAAATTGTTTTATAAAGTCAGATTGTATAGTAATAGCAACTAATCAGACAGTTGATTAGTAATATCCATGTTTAGTTGCATAAAAATAAATGCAAATGGAAGACCAAAATGACGAAAAGGTGAATAGAAAGAAATGAATATTTGTGTAGTTTTAATTATTTATGATGCACTTACCTTAGCTTGAAGAACGAACTGTCCCACTTCACTGATATGTGATGTAGAATTGAATCGGTATATGTTTTCATACCCAGGCTCAAATTTGACAAACCTGGCATTGGTACGTTTTAGGATTGACAAAAAGAAGCAGTAAATAAATAATGAAAATAGGGATAAGCTGCGATGGGTCCAGTGCCCCATCTTGTGATTGTATGTCTACACCGTTTACAGTGGCGCATGTCCGTTCATGGCTACGTAAAGTATGTCTGTATATCTATATTGTGAAATGAACTGTTTTCCAGAAATATACTTTCACATCTTATATGACCTATTATAGACGAGAAATTAGCGATTCGTGGCTTTAAAACAATACAGTCCAGCAGAAAATGGTAGAATGAGATATCTATCGGTCAGTGATACGTTACAATGAAAGGAACAAAACGAATAAGGCCTGTAATAAAACGCTAAAAAATTTTGGTGCATTCCTATTGTGAAAAGAAAAAAAATAATTAAAGCATTCGTTTACAGTAAACGGACAGAAAGTCACAGGACACAAAGTTCATAAATACACATGGGTTTGAAAGACGCAGGACAAAATGTTGCAATTTGAATTAGCATAGTAACGGTTGGCTCGCAGGACAAAAAGTCACACTTTGAATTTTAAACAATTTATTTCTAACAAAAATGTAATCAAATCATTATATTCTATTAGTCTTAATTATTACTATTAATGATCACAATGAGTTGATGGCTTCACAGTTAAGGGTATTTTGTTTAGGAATTGAAGTCTTAAGGGAAAATTGTAAAACCAGTTTATAATATTGCGATTACTGAGGTTATTTAAGGCTTACGTTTCAGAGGAAATGGTAGCTTTCATAAACAGGTAAAAGTTTGTTTTCAGTCTCTAATTACTTCTTTAACAAGTATCTTAATAATATTAAACCTCTTTGTGGGATTTACTTTACATTGCTTGAAATACAGACCTAGGAAATAAACATAAAAATTCAAGATTTTTGTAATTCCCGAGATCCGTTCGTGGTGTTGCTATCAACATTTGAATGACAAGAAATACGGCTAACAGCTGTGCACGAAGCATAACAATATCCATGAGGCGTTATAAAAGGAAGTGGGGAAAAATTTCTAATTATTCAAATAAAAGATAAACATTCCCAATGTACATGTCGTGATAGACTTCCACAACCAATGTTTCTTCTTTGTCTGGCCCCACAGAACCGCTACGTAATAAGTGAAATAAACATATCGGAGGAAATTAAGGCACTTATAATGTTTTTAGTATAAAAAAAAATACCTTTTACCGTTATTTATTTATTTATTTGGAGGGTGTGGCTTTTTGCTCAACTTGGATTATTTCAATGATCATATTAATTTTTGTTTTCAACAAACGGCGCTGCGATAGTTACAGATTTATTCATGTCGTACACATAGGCTTGTATGCAGACACCAGTTTGGTGGAAATCGAACTATACATGTCTGAAATAGTGTTCGATAGATTGGCGTCAAACATGTCTCGAAACTATATATAACAAAAAAAGAAAAAAGAAAATGCACATACAAAGCTATAATGTGTTTGATACGCTCATACGTTCAAGTAATCGTGTATGGAAATTAAGCACGTGCGCAAACGTTTCTTTGTTTCTTTGCGTAAAAGAAGTTAGCAGCATATATGATTGTTCAAACAAAAACTTCTGATACTTAAACGTTTAATTTTATGATTGTTCTGCACATAACAAAAACATTGGTTTCTTATGATATTCCATTTCCAATTTAACAGTGAGTCAAACAAGTCCGTGATGAAACCTGCTGCTTCGTGGACTGGAACGTCAGACGCAAAGTCTTTAAATGTTACCGTGTAGGTGTAAGTTGTCGTCCTAAATTTTCGCGAAGTCGCTGTCTGAGTCTTTTTTATCCTTGTACGTTTACCCACACATCAAATCGTCAGTGGGCCCTTGGAAAAACTGTATCAAACCGTGTACCAGAAACAAGTACGGCTTCCCAACCACTTCACTTTACCGTACGGACACGCCGATACTGACCAGCATACAAACGGGAAAACTTCCAAGACCGATACTTCATTGTGACTTCAAACGCCCAGCGAAAAAGATGACAAAAACTACGAGCGCGAGTCAATTTTTCTCGTGTTGTGCCTAAACAGAACAACAAGCCTGTTACACAATGGTATTGATGAATTTTTTTATTTTTTGCTTACTCATGAAAAGCGTTGATTTGTGAAACTATAAAGGCGAGTGCCTTAAATCAATCGGACACCCTGGGATGGTAAACAGAAGAATAATTTGAAATGTCTCTCCCCATATTACTAAAACTCGGGTCACTGGAGTGGTCCTTTATCTTTCTAAAAGTAGAACTATGCAAAAGTAATGCTAATTTACCTATTCTACAGTAAATATATATAAAATAAGTGGAATAAATAAATAGCACATTTTAAAGAATCTGTTTTATCTGAGGTTAGCTCACATGTGTTATGTACAGTCCATTAGAGCGTCCGCATCGGACGTGAGAGATCGCGGGTTCGAACCCCGGCAGAGTCATACCAATGATTTATAAAAATGGTACTAACAGCTGCCTCAGAATTTAGAGGTTAGTGTTAGGACTGGTCGGTCTGGTTGTTAGGATAATATAGCTGGGTGAAACATGATGACCCAGTGCTAGACATCGCGATAAACTGACACTCTGCAGACATCGTAGAGATATGAAAAAAATTGTTAAAGCTACGTTAAACAATCTAAACCACACACATACATACGCAGAGAGAGAAAGTGCTAAACTTCACCACTGACTTTTCTTTTATTTATTTACTTTTTGGAGGGTGTAGCTTTTTGCTTAACTTCACATTTTTTCAACAGTGATATTTTTTGTCGTCAACAAAAGGTGCGTCGATAGCTTCCTATTTATTCTTGTCGTACACATAAAATTGTACACAGACACCAATTTTGCAGAAATCGAAGAATATATGTCTGAAAGTCGTACGTCTCTAGAAACTACCACACAAAAAATAAAAATACGCATACAAAGCTATACTGTGTTTGATACGCTCTTACGTTCAAATAATCGTCTATATAAATAGAGCGCGTGCGAACACAGTTCTTTGGTTATTTGTGTAAAAGAAATTAACATCTTGTACAATTTTGTTTCGATAAAACAAGTCGAATACATATATTTTTAACTTGTACGGTTGTTCTGCACCTGAAAAAAAAGCTCTTGGCTAGTCATGATATTCCATTTCCAATTTTACATTCTTGTTATTTCTGTAACGATACAAATTTATGTCAATTTCTTTCCTTTTTTCAGAAACATAAATATTGTGGCTTTGCAAATATCTGTATTGTGAAAAATGCAGTTCCTGAAAACAATGTAAAAATATATGCTGATTTGAAAAATAAGCGCATTACTATCATTAATCGGATTGTGCAGTACTACTAACTAATCCGTCAACTAATTAGTGTTTTATACAACCAGATTATACATTATTATTAACTAATTCGTTAACTAATTAGTGTTTTATAAAACCAGATTATCCATTATTAACTAATCCGTCAACAAATTGTTTCATAAAATCAGATTGTACAGTAATAATAATTAATCAGACAGTTGATTAGTAATTTCCAATGCATGTTTAGTTGCATAAAAATAAATGCAAATGGAAGACCAATATGACGAAAAGGTGAATAGAAAGAAATGAATATTTGTGTAGTTTTAATTATTTATGATGCACTTACCTTAGCTTGAAGAACGAACTGTCCCACTTCACTGATATGTGATGTAGAATTGAATCGGTATATGTATTCATACCCAGGCTCAAATTTGACAAACCTGGCATTGGCACGTTTTAGGATTGACAGAAAGAAGCAGTAAATAACTAATGAAAATAGGGATAAGCTGCGATGGGTCCAGTGCCCCATCTTGTGATTGTATGTCAACACCGTTCACAGTGGTGCATGTGCATTCATGGCTACGTAAAGTATGTCTGTATATCTATATCGTGGAATGAACTGTTTTCGAGAAACATACTTTCACATCTTATATGACCTATTATAGACGAGAAATTAGCGATTCGTGGCTTTAAAACAATACAATCCAGTAGAAAATGTTGGAATGATATATCTATCGGTCAGTGGTGCGTTACAATGAAAGGAACAAAACGAATAAGGCCTGTAATAAAACGCTAAAATTGTTGGTGTATTCCTATTGTGAAAAGAAAAAAAAATAATTAAAGCGTTTGTTTACAGTAAACGGACAGAAAGTCACAGGACACAAAGTTCATAAACACACATGGGTTTGAAAGTCGCAGGACAAAATGTCGCAATTTGAATTAGCAAGTAATGGCGGGCTCGCAGGACAAAAAGTCACACTTTGAATTTTAAACAGTTTATTTCTAACAAAAATGTATTCAAATAATTACATTCTATTAGTCTTAATTATTACTATTAATGATCAGAATGAATTGGTGGCTTCACAGTTAAGGGTATTTAGTTTAGCAACTGAAGTCTTAAGGGCAACTTGTAAAACAAGTTTTTAACATTGTGATCACTGAGGTTATTTAAGGCTTACTTTTGGACAGGAAATGGTAGCTTTGATAAGGATAAACAGGTAAAGTTTTGTTTTCAGTCTCTAATTACTTCTTTAACAAGTATGTTGATAATATTAAACCTCTTTGTGCTGAAGGGATTTACTTTACTCTGTTTGAAATACAGACCTATGAAATAAATATAAAAATTCAAGATTTTTGTAATTCCCGAGATCCGTTCGTGGTGTTGCTATCAACATTTGAATGACAAGAAATACAGCTGTGCACCAAGAATCACGATATCCTTGATGCGTTGTTAAATGAAGTGGGGAAAGGTTTCTACTTATTCAAATAAAAGATAAACTTTCCCAATGTACATGTCGTGATAGACTTTCACAACCAATGTTTCTTCTTTGTCTGGCCCCACAGAACCGCTACGTAATAAGTGAAATAAACATTTGGGAGGAAATTAAGGCACTTATAATGTTTTTAGTAAAATATACATTTTGCTGTTATTTATTTATTTGGAGGGTGTGGCTTTTTGCTTAACTTGGATTATTTCAGCGATCACATTTTTTTGTTGTTGTCAACAAACGGTGCTGCGATAGTTACGGATTTATTCATGTCGTACACATATGCTTGTATACTGACACCAGTTTGGTAGAAATCGAACTATCCATGTTTGAAATAGTATTTGATAGATTGGCGTCGAACATGTCTAGAAACTATATATAACAAACAAACAAAATGCACATACAAAGCTATAATGTGTTTGATACGCTTATACGCTCAAATAATCGTGTATGGAAATTAAGCACTTGCGCAAATGTTTCTTTGTTTTTTACGTAAAAGAAATTAGCAGCTTATATGATTGTTCAAACAAAAACGTCTGAAACTTAAACGTTTAATTGTTATGATTGTTCTGCACATAACAAAAACATCGGTTTCTTATGATATTCCATTTCCAATTTTACATTTTTTTATATTTCTGTAGCGAAACAACTTTGTCCTAATTTCTTTAGTCTACTTTGTTTCAGAAACATAAATATTGAGGCTTTACAAATATCTGTAATTCATAATAAGAGTACAAAAATATTTTCTGATTTGAAAATAAATTACTTCATTAATTTTATTAGACAGATTCTGCAGTACTAATAACTAATCCGTCAACTGATTAGTGTTCTATACAACAGATTATACAGTGATACTAATTAATATGTCAACTAATTAGTGTTTTATACAACCATAGCATACAGGAATACTAACTAATCCGTCAACTAATTAGTGTTTTATATAACCATAGCATACAGGAATACTAACTAATCCGTCAACTAATTAGTGTTTTATATAACCATAGCATACAGGAACACTAACTAATCCGTCAACTAATTAGTGTTTTATACAACCATAGCATACAGGAATACTAACTAATCCGTCAACTAATTAGTGTTTTATATAACCATAGCATACAGGAATACTAACTAATCCGTCAACTAATTAGTGTTTTATACAACCATTGTTTACAGTAATACTAACTAATTCGTCAACTTTTTTGTGTTTTATAAAACCAGATTTTTCAGTAATAATAGCTAATCAGCTTGATGATTGTTTTTTTTTTCTTTCTATCCTGGTTGAGTTTTGAGAGAAAATTAATGAAAATATAATAAGAAAAAAAAGATGAAAAGATGAATAGAAATAAATAAATATTTTTTTAGTTTTAATTGTTTATGATCCACTTACCTTGGCTTGAAGAACGAACTGTCACACTAGTAGTACGTGGGGACGATACATCCTCACGTAGACTTCTATGTTAAATTTGATCGTTTGCACTATAGCTTCAAGAATTATCGCCTCACTTAGACTTCTATGATAAAAGAGGTGGTTTGCACTTTGTGGACAATGGGAATTTAACACGGGAATGTCACCTGAAGGTCAATGGGAATTGAACATGGGTGACATCATGGGGTTTATAGGATCGAAACTATTTATAGGGTGAAATGTATTTATAGGAACAAACGGTTGATAGGGACAAACATAGACATACAGAAACAAACAAATGTACATCCAAACACACAGAAGAGAGGACAGGGATGCCCTAAAGAAAGTCTCATATTCAGAATAGAGACTCCAAAAATAAAAGTCTATTGTATGGGTACAAAACATTTATTCAAATATATACATGGGCTATATGGCCTGTACTTTGGTCAAAGCACTATCCATTTAATACATATACATTTGGACATGGAACAAACCTATTCACAAGTTATATATTTCTTGGTCTTAGAAAACTACTTTTAAAAATTAAAGTTCATGCCTTCAGAAATAAAACATATACAACGTATACGCATTTCATAAAAGAATGACATTTTTCATACTACAATTAATGTTCATTTTTTTAAGAAAAAACTAAATAAAAAAACAAACGATCAAATAGACAAACTTCATGCTTTACTTTTTATCAGTCACACACGTTGTTTGAATCTGGTCAGCTACCACTTATGTTCCGGCGTAAACGTTTCCCATCACGTACTCCCTTTCATCTGTAGATCTCTTGGTATATCCATCGGGATAGGTGCACTTATCGATAAGCAGATCAATGGTGGTCATTGTCTTCTTCCCATGGAAGTACAACGTATGCCATATGAATGGTCACTTTTCCATCGGTGATGTCAAATTTTTCTCTCATCATCTGTACGTCTTCAATAGCCCTCAAAAGTTTGGAAGAAGTTAATTCTGCGGGTGTGCTAAACCCGAGACATACATGCGAGTTCAAACTGTCGTGATAAATAGATAGGCTCAAACGACCTCAATCTTTGACTTGACACTGACGTTTGAGTTCTTCTAACAGTGAGTCAAATAAGTCCGTGATGAAACCTGCTGCTTCGTCGACTGGAACGTCAGACGCAAAGTCCAATTTCCATTTCCAGTGTACATGTCGTCATAGACCTTCACAACCAATGTTTCTTCTTTGAATGTCCCCAACAGAAATGGTACGAAATGAATTAAATAAACATATGGTGAGGAAATGTCAGCACCTATATTGTTTTTATAGAAAAATATATTTTTTCTTCTTCTGTTCACGCGTTGTTGATTTGGAAGTGATTTTAAAATTTTAATATTTGAAAAACTGTTTTCAGAGAGAGAGAGAGAGAGAGAGAGAGAGAGAGAGAAGACCAGAAGTTCTATATGACCATATTATAATTTCAGTGCAGATTCACAAATTCAAAGGTGTGTAGTTGGAGTTAGCAAGTGTCTGTAGCTTATAATCAATACAAAGTGTGAGTGGAGTAGGGTGGGTTGGGAGGTGAATTTGGTCCAGCTTGTAAATTTCAGCCTTGAACATCTTTTACGTATCTTTCTGTGTTGAAATGGAAGAACAAAATGTGCAGTGACACATATGATGCTGATAAATTACACGTTCTTTATTTCATTTTATTTAATTTTCTTTGTTGTCAGACTTAGTTGTGCATTTTATTTTAAATCAGTTTTACTTTGCCTGCAATCAATTCCAGACATATTAAAATCAAACCTATTGCCAAATCTGTCGCCTTGATAAAAAATTATATTAACAAAAAGTTCTAATATAGGATTAAATGAGCATGGTTGGGTATTTATCGATGTGTAAATTTTACCTGAGGACTTTATGTTAACTTTGTGAGCGATTATGTAAAATTTACATATCGATAAATACCCAACCATGATCATTTTCCTTATAATTCCAATTTCGTCCTTTCTTCGTCCAATTAAATTATTCCATCAACAATTCATTCCAATTTAAGTAGCGCGTTCTTTCCTTTCATTCGCCGCCTCACATCGCCCCATAATACATAACCTGTACAGAATCACACGAACATATTGACTACTGTCACAGTTACGTTTATTCAGAAACTTCATACTTTACATCGTAGGCAATGGCTACCCGTGGTTTCAACACATTTAGCTTATTTACAAGTCTTGTTCAATTTTAGTCAATCCCATCTGCTACGTCAGATGACCATGACCTTACATAATCACGGTTGATACGGAATGAACTAGTGTGCTAGATTAAATTTCCAATCAAACCTTATATCATAATGAATTTTATCAATGAACAACATTGAAATATGAACAAGATGATATTATCCCTTACTAACATAAAGGTAACAATTAAATAAATTGTATACATAAATAACGTTATATCAATCTCAACAGCGTTAATACTTGTGAAGACCCGTTCAGTGATCTATAATGTCAAATGAAATGTAACTACTGTCACAGTTACGTTTCTCTGACACTTCATACTTTACATCTTAGGCAGTGGCTACCCGTGGTGTCAGCACATTTCTTTTAATATAAAAAATAACATTCTTTTTAATTATAGTATGTCCTATGCAGGAATAACATTTTATATCTTTTTCATCAGCGTTAATACTTAATAAGACCCTTTCATTTATCTAATCTGAAATTAAATTTGCAGTTGTTAAATGTAGAGTTGCGTGCAAAACCGGCCATATATTTTGTTTGTTTGCATAGTTGAGTGCTGGAGTGCTGGAAGGAATTAATGACTTCACATCCAAAATAATTTAAATTACCAAAACAATTACCTTTATGGATTATTATATACATTTTTCAATGGCGTTAAGTCACATTGGTGGACATGGTAGATTTATCATTTAAAACTTTATTAAGTCTTTGAATAATGGTCTGATAAGCATTTGTTTTATTTTTGTGTAAGTGGTCATATTCACCAAACCACCAACATCCACACACGTTTCACGTTTTTTTAAATAAGCAAATAAAATTAAAATAAAAAATTAAAATAATTACCATTGAAAATGCTAATACCCCATTTTGCTTTTCGTTTAGCAGCCCCTGAGCATTGATTTATTTCAAAAGTCCTTCTCAGATAATTTCTTGAATCTTGGTTTATATCCCTCAGAGGCCTCAAAATTCATTGGCTCAGTTCCCACGCTATTAATATTGTTGTTCTGTATGGCTAGGGTGACTGAGGCCGTGGGGTGCTGTGTGAGGGAAAATATCAATCTCTGTTGTTCTGTTTCGTTTTCAGCGTTTGTAATATCCATCACATTATAGTCAAATCCATTTTCATCTGCTTTAATCGCTGCTATTATTTCTTTAACTCCTTGTCAAGTAATTATTCAAAAATCTCTGCAGAAAATTGCGTGAAAAATCACCGTAATCAGCCATTTTAAGCGACTATGTAGAAAACGAACGCTAAATTGTAAACTATACATTTCAATCAAAGAATATTTGAAAAAGGTATAAAAGGGTATAATTTATATTTATTTGCTGAATCAAAAATTTAAAAGATGAAAAAATCGTTTCACAATGCAATGTTTATTTATATTGCAAACAGTCCAAAAATCGAAAGTAGTCACAGAATTTATCAATGTGTCAAAATTCCAGATCAGTATCACGTGACCGTTTACAGCCAATCGTATTGCGGAAAATCCGTATCATTTCTAATAATTGGAATTATTAATAATATATTTTACTGAATCTAATCTAAAATGTCAACATATTAAACATATTAATTAAAGAGTATTTTGCTTCTAAATTAACTATTACTGAGTATGAAGTTGGTAGTGAACGTTTTTTTTTATTACTATAATCAATAATATAATTACAAGTAAATATAAGTTCTTCAAACAATTAAACTTTCCAATGCATTTTATGAAAGAATAATAAAGAAATATTAAAAATAATCTAATGTTGCAACCTACTGATCTTAGATTAACATCTTAACACTAAAAATCCTTATACTATATAAAAAATTGGACATATTCGATAATCTTCCCTGTAACGACACAAGCCTCTTTGAGATTTTGACGAATGGACTGATGCGTCCGCAGTCAGACGCTTTTTATACCAGTTTCTTAGGACGTAGGCAAATATGGTCATACGTCTAGCTTTTCTCTTTCGCCAGAATCTCAAAGTGAGACTCCATCATTTCTTACAGACTATTGTCTGGGTCTGTGTACGTCATTGCCATATCAGCTTATGTACCCATTTAGAAAAAATCTTTGGAATTTGTTTAGTTCATCTATTGTTATGTATATTTGATTTAATTATATTTGATTTAATATATATTTATTTCAATGTAATTGTTAGTCAGATGTTAAAAAATTATTTTTCATTACATGATATTGTAATGAAAATTTATTCACTAGAGATGATACTTTTTTTCAGAAAATAATTGACCTTGGCTGTTAGTTTATAAACTTCATGTGTTGATCTAAATCCTGATATTGTTTCAAAATTTGTAGCGACCACGTGAACAAGTTCTATCTTTATTTGAAAATGATTGATTGTTGTCGAGGTAATGATGGGACTTCGTGTTTAAGATGTAAACAATTTTTATTTGTTTTTTATTTCTTAGAGTAAAATGATTGGTTTTCGTTTCGGTCACACTGGGTGTATGTGACCTTTAACAAGTACCTAGTTTCTATCAGCTTCGAGAAGAAATATGAAGATGTCTGTACAGTTTGGTTGAGAAATATCTGAAAATGTATATATAGTTCGGTTTGGAAATAACAGACAATTTTATATATACAGTTTCGTTAGGATATTTGTTATGAAAAAGATTTTGTGCATCATAACCATCTTCTCATTTCTTGCTATGAAAATGAATTTGCCCATGGGGAGAGAGAGAGAGAGAGAGAGAGAGAGAGAGAGAGAAAGAGAGAGAGAGAAGAGCTCAGGATCTCTTAACAAAGGGTGTCACTCATAACGATGTAGATACGGTTACATCTTGGGGAATGAGGTACGGAATCGCTGTAAAGAAAGAGAGCTGTTCTAACTCTCGATGAACGAATTTTATTTAAATAATATATATATATATATATATATATATATATATATATATATATATATATATATATATATATATATATATATATATATATATATATATAATACTACATTCTGTAGATACATCTGTAAAGCCTTTATATTTAAAATACACGAAAGACTTATAAGTTTACACTTTTCCTTCGAGCTTACCAACTTCATACATTTGTATAATTTCTGCCTTTTAGAATATAATAAAGATAATTAAATCTTGTTTAACTTCATGATAGCCAAAGAGTATAAAAGTCAATAGCTGCGATTAATGCAACATTCATTTTAAAGAAATAAAATTTGCTAAATTTAAAATAGAATACTAGTTTGGAATAGGTTGCTAAAACATTATTCTTTATTAAATAAAGAATCTTTTATTTCCAAATTAAATCTAAACATGAAGTTGGTAGCGAATTCATCTTTTCCAATAATACATACCATAAATACAAATTAATGTAAATTCTTTGAAACAATTACACATTCCAATACAAAATAGAAAGAACTCACAAAAATGTTGAAAAATATCAACTTTACCGTTAAAATCTCAAATATTAAAAAGTACCTATTCTTTAAAGAAATTTACGAACACAGATGATTTTTACATGTAAGGATAGACAGAGCTGTTCTGAATATCGTTGAACGAAACAATTCTGCGTAAGTCTGCTCATAATTTATACGCAGTGCTTGTAGTCGCACATTCGAATCAGAACAAGACTCTCGCCCTTTCCCACGGGAAACGCGTGAATCATCTAGCTTACTAATCCATTGGGGATTTAGTAATTTCCCTGTTTAGCAGCTTCCCACCAAATCTAAAGTGACGTTTGGATACAAGAAAAATGTATTATATGTGTTTTTCCACTTGCTCGTCAAGCGCGATCTTTATTAAAATAGTATTCAGTTGTAGTGCAGAAATAGATCAAATTAATCTCAATATATTTTTAGTGGAAAATTACTTTCAATATAATTTAATTAAAAATTACTTTTAATACAATTTAGAGTAAATTTCAATCTTAATACTTTTACTCCAAAATTCAGTCCTAATATATGTATGAAAACGACACATATGCAGTTTGGTTAGAAAATATCTGAAAATGTCATGTATTTGGTATTTTTAGGAATATCAGAAAATTTCGTGTACTTGTACAGTTTTGTTAGGAGATATATAACAATTTTAAATTTCATTTTTGGTTAGAAAATATCAGAAAATTTCATATATATAGTTCAGTTAAGATAAGTGAAAATGGTTTGGTTAGGAAATATCTGTAAATATCACCGTCACCGATTTTTTATTTGGCATAGTTGACTTTTGACCCTATCATGAGCCAATCGGGGTTAAGCCAATGACATCCTCTCTCATAAATATTTACCATGGGGCAACATAACAATGAAGTTGCGTCAAATTCTACCCTGCTGTTTATAAGGAATTGGGGTCACAAACAGACGGACACACAAACGGACGATCGGAAAGACAAGAGTATCATAATATACACGACTTTTAAAAAGAAAACAAAAAATCATAACTTGCAGATAAATCTGACTCAACTCCAATTACCTGACAAACACCCAGTCCACGTGTCCTTATATCAATGTTTCTCCTTGTATGATATTACAATACTGATACGTAATAAGGAAGAGAAGCATACGAAAAAGATTATCACTTCTATTGTTAAATTATTTCTCGATTGTTCATGCTTGTATGCGTGTGGGTAATTCGAAACGTACATGCTTTGCATGGAGATTCCTGTTTTCGAAAAGACCTCATGGACGTTAAACTTCTTTTTTTTTTTACATGACAGGTTGAAATACAACACAGCCCCACAGGGGCTCGTATCGTTGCTTACAATTCACCTGTCATACGTGTACTACCTGTGCCTGCCAATGTTGAACCCCCAAAAAGGGTTTCATTTTGTAATGAACTTTGCGCGAGAAAGAAGCGTTTACAGGTCAAATAATATATCCAGCTTTAGGAGACACTTGAAATTATCGAGGTGTAAGAATACCTATAGAAAAGAATGGATCCTTATTGTATTGATCATTGGGTGCGTTTCAGTGCAAGGCATACATCCAATTACCTTTGCACTCAGATTTTAATATTAATTGTTGCATGCCTTGATATGACTCATGTCAAGACGGACTGTACAATTAATTAAGTTTTTACTCACATTCATGATGTTAGTTAGATAAATAATCCTTTCTTACAATACACGAAAAAATAGCAACGGCAACTGCTCGCAGTTGCAGATCTTCTGGCTGTTTACTATATATTACAAACTCATACCCCTGTAATCAGAACGAAGAGCTATGTGTCGTATGATATCGCTTTCTACTCTTAATGAGTCTTTTTCAAAGGCAAATAAAAAACATAGACAAGACAAACAAATAAAACAGAAAAACCGTTAATGAATTCTATATTTTAAGAGACTTTTATTAAACTCAGTTTTACCTTGCGTGTAACCAAGTTCAGGTATATATAGCCTATTGCGAAATCTATCGCTATGTTATGACAGAAATAACAGAATATACCCTACAATTTTTGGACAGTGATTTACCTGCAGTGTAACAGATAATAGGATCATATAGCAAAAAGACAGCACTTTGTTCTTGAATTATTTTTTCTATTTATATGTCGATTTCTGTGGGTGATTCGAAAATGCCAATATTTACAAGGAAATTCTTACTTTCGAAGAACGAGAAAGAGCGTGAACGAGGAAGAAAGGGCAAAATTTGTTGCAAAAGTTCTGAATATGTTATATTAAAATTTCAGAATAAATTCAAACAAATCAAAAAAGGAAGCCAGAGGATTTGCGACTAAGTTCCACAGAACAAATAAATCACGAAGGGCAGACAAAATACAATTATTACGGCTCTATGGTCTTAAACTAAGTATAAGAAAGGAGCAAAAACCAAAAGTTTTGTAAAATTCAGCAAATACTTTATTTCCCTAGAATACAAAATTGCAATTTATAAAGAACTTACAGTATTAAGAATTTAATCCTAAATAACTAAAAAAAAAATTTCTATCAATAGTCCTAATGAATAGAGTTCTAATTAAATTCCAGTGGTTTTATAAATAAAATACAGCGCTGAAGACGTTGATGTGTGTAATAATGTACTCGTGACCTGAACTGTGATGATGTGCTAACAGTCTTCAAGTTAATCAAAATAATATAATCCAAAATGTCCTTGTCTGAATTCACTATTATTTAAAATTAATGTTTCTGTTAAAGAATATTATTGAGCACTTTGCAATTCCAGATAATAATATTTTAAATAAAATAATTCCGCACAAATCAAAACAGTGAACACAATAATAAGAATGATTTTGCTTCTGATGTTAAATGCAACAATAACTTATTTTCAGGCAAACAAGATGATGTAAAAAAAAAAAAAGACGCAAAAGGTGAGCCAGGATGTAGGTCCAAATTTAATTTCTAGAAAATTCCAAGTTGTAAAAAAATAATATCTGTTACTACGATTATACCAACGTGGCAAAAATCAGAAACAACTGTATTATCCATGGGGAATACCAATATGCTAGACCTAGGCCCAACTAAACGTGTTGACTATATATATATATATATATATATATATATATATATATATATATATATATATATATATATATATATATATATGTGTGTGTGTGTGTGTGTGTGTGTGTGTCCCCTGTCAGGAACACAACAGTGAACTTGATATTGGACGGGATCAGGTCCAAAATATAATAATTCATAACCCATAATCATGAAGAAAAAACAATTAACAACGATAAACATCAAATATGCATAAAACGTAGACGTCACTTGGGATCAGATTCAGATTCAAGTTTTAGGGGTTGAGGTGTTTGCCTTCTTGCATCAATATAAAACCAGTTATCAGTCTATGGTTCAATTATAAAAATTATTGTCCGTGTTCCTTTTTGAAAATAACTTCACTGTTTGTCAGGAATCTATCATAGACACGAAATGGAATGGTCTATTGCCAAACTTGGTTGAGACAGGAAAGTAGTGTCGTTGCACGTGCACACTGGTCTTGTTTGCGGAAGCCACAAAGGCCGTTTCGCACCTATTCCCGTGTATATCTCCCCAGCCCAGAAGGGACCAACTGGACCAATTCCTAGAGTAAGTTTTCACTGCAGCTGGAGTGATAAAATTATGCCCTAGAATTCTAGAAATGCTTAAAATGCAGAATCTTCCAGGGACTACGCCCTCTTTACCCCCACCAGGGGTTCTATCCCACAAACTCCTTGTCAACTTCTTTACGCTTCTCCTAAATGATAGTCCTGCATTCATCCTGTATCTCACTTACAAGATAAGATAAATACCTGTGTAAGGCCTTCATCTGAAACAGTTCTTTATTATTTCTGAATACGAGTTTCCTGTGGATTAGCAGAAATTCACAAACTCCTAATATCCGATTTGGTCACTTTTACAAAGTAAGTCATTCCAATCTTAATAGATTTAGATGACCGAGCTCATTGTTTTCGGCGTGGCTTAATAGCAAGAGAGGGGTGTGTGGTCAACAAATAACAAATTAGACGGCAATATCATTTTATTTATCGCGCGGAGCACATTAACTCTCACCCCTGCGGTGTGAAGTCTACATATTCTGATCATGACCTTGATCACCGAGACACTTCAAGTTTTATGCGAACACTTTAGCACAGACCTTTCCGCGAAGATCTTGACACTTTAGAAAGTGTAAGTAATGAACGAATGACATCAGGCTGGAAAGAGGTCAGATTGCAACGATGGGTAAAGGCGAGCGCTTTAGACCACTCGAGCAGTCGGGCCCCCGATGGATATATAAGTTAGAAAACTAAAAACGTGTATTTTACTGATCAAAGACCATGCTTCTTTTTATTTGTTCTTTAATGCATTGAACATTTGACCATTTCTAGGGATTCGAGAGGCAGGAAGCAAGAATGATACCTCTTTCACATATGGTTACTCCTTGGACATAAAACTGCGAATTTTTGTGCAATTTCACCCAATAACAGTCAGACAAACGAACTGTCAATTACGTCACAATGTCCCTGACGCTTTGTGAAATAAATTGCGAAAAGTTTCTACATAGTATCTAATGTCAACTAACAGACAGACATTCACAACATACATGTCATTGTAGACCATAACAACCCGTGTTTGTCGTCTTTGCGTGGCCCCACAGAATTGTTACGTAACAAATTAAACTAGTACTAGGGAAAAAGCCAGCATCCTTATTGATTGTCCTTTTTCTTTCTTTAATTTCTTTGTTCAGTTTATTTGTATATATTTATGCGTCGACGTGTTGGTCTGAATCTAAAATGGAAATATTTGAAGAGATTTCCTGAAAGAGAGGATGGATGGGTGGTGAGGGAGATTTAATACGTTCAGAATAATATAATATCCTTATCCCAGTTTCGGTGTAAATTCACAAATTGATATGCGTGTGGTAGGAATGACCAGCTATCTGTCGCATGCAGTATGTACACAAGTGTGTGTGTGTGTGTGTGTGTGTGTGTGTTTCTTTGGTCCAAGCTTGTAAATATTTATCTTAGAGATCTTTCACGTGTCTTTCTGTAAAAAAAGCAACCAAAAAAATTTGAAGTGGTACATAATCTGTTCGTAAGGTGCAATTTGTTTATTTGTTCATACCTAATTTCACATGTCGGAATTAATTTTACAAGTATCTTTTATTTATAAATAAATGTTCCTTGCACGTAACCATTTTCAAAGCATAAAACCAATATCTAGTGCCAAAAATATCGCCTCGTTAAGTACGATATTAATAAAATTTTAAAAGTTAGAAAGAACAAAATGTACACAAATATGTTTCATATAGACAGGTTGTAAAGAAATATTGAATTGAATAGATGCTAATATTTTATTTTATTTTAAAAAAGGGAAAACTAAAGCTCTTGAAATTGGTCGTCATCATACATTATATAACTTTTTGCAGCATATTCCAAGCCCCCCACCCCCCATCACCACCCGGTACTCAGACCCAAGGGTCATGTTACAAATTCTGTCACATACACTAAGCGACTTCAAACTGATTATATTTGCAGCCTGATTAGGAAATATTTAAAACTGTCATTGTCATTGTATTTTTATTTGGGATATTTTCTATCTGACCCCAAGGATGACACCCCTCTCACATATGGTCATATCACATTCTCTCTTTATACTGCATATTCTGATTCCACAACAACCACATTGTCAGACCTAGGAATCATATTGCAAAATCCGTGACAAACATGTTGTGTATACCTGCTGTGATTGCATATATGCGACTTAATTATGAAATACATTAAAACGCTGATGTAAGCGAATTTTATATTTGAACTTTTACCCCTCCGTGGGAACATGCGAGCGTGAGTCAGCGAGGACACCCCCGTCTCACAAGTTTACCACGAGGAAAACAACTACGAAGTTTCGTGAAATTCAACCAGTGGTCTAGGAGGAGATAGGGTAAATATAGATTCACGAACGGACGGACAGATGAGGGTATCACAGTATCCCATCTTTTAATTTTGAATGAAAAAGCCAAAACAACAAAAACATAACTAAAGAACTTGGACATAAATCTTATTGAAATTCAGTTACCAGAGAAACAATCCCAGTTCATATGACCTCATAGATCTTTGTGATAAATGTTTTTCGTCTTTGTACAACCCAGCATAACTGCTATGTAACAAATCAAAGAGGGGTGGGTGTGGAAAGACGCCAGTTGTTTTGTTTTTTTGTATTAGTTTATATATATTTCTCTATTGTTCATAAGTCAATGTGTATGGGTGATTCGAACCTGACAATCCCTGCAAAGAGTGTATTGTTTTCTACGAGAGAGAGAGAGAAAGAGAGAGAGAGAGAGTTTGATTTGGATTTTACACGTAGCTTTAACAATTTTGCAGTCATATCCCTACGATGTCTGCATTGTCCTTTTATAGTGATGTCTAGCACTGCTGGGGCATCATGCCACAGACATGTAGCATGATGTCCCACCCAGTCACATTATCCTAACAACAGGCCGACTATTCCTAACACTAACCTCATAATATTTAGCGCCAAGCGAGTCAGTTGTTAGTATCATTTTTATTTAAGTATGGCTCGACTGGGGATAGAAACCACGACCTCCCGCGTCCAAGGCGGATGCACTAACCACTACGCCACCAGAGAGAGAGAGAGAGAGAGAGAGAGAGAGAGAGAGAATTTTTTTAAATAAAAATTTTAATCTGAAACGTTTGAATACCATAAAGTCCACATGAATGTTTTGAAATGTGTGATGTTCGGATTTAAAGTTATCTGCAACATATATAAGGGGTGGGTGACTTTAGTCCAAGTTTGTATAGATGGATATCAGATATTTTTCACGTTTCTTTCTGTAGGAAATCAGTAAATACACTTTAAAATGACAAACCGATACTCGTAATTCACATATTGTTTTTTTAATGTTCGGATTTAACTGTACATATTATTATATTTTACGTATATGTTTTAATTCAAAACAATTCATTTTGCATGCAAGTAAGTTTAATCTTGCCAAAGACTCGCTAGTTGCAAAAACATGACAAGAATGCAGTTTTAAAGGAAGAAAACAATAAAATTCACACCGAATTAGTTTGCATTGACAAATTGAAATATAATAATGGACTGCTGCCAATATTGTGCAAAAGAACTGCCCGAATTGTAATGCACTTTGTTGGGAAACAAAACCTTCCCATGTAATATCATTTCAGACTTAAGTGGAACTATTGAGGTATGACTTTCAGCTAAGCAGTTCGAAAGAAAAGGATGATTTGATACCTCTGATTAGTGGTTCTTTTCAATGAGGGCACAAACCCAAGAACCTTTTCACGTAGATTCTAGTGGGTATGTGAGAAAGCTTGCCAGTAGCTTCTCGTGGGTCGGTGGTTCTTTCCGGGGTTTTCCAGGGTTCTTCCTCCACCATTAATACTGGCTGCCAGGTATAGCCTATCGTGTACTGAAAAAATGCGTTAAACCCTACAACAACAACAACAACAACAACATAGATTCTAAAATATTGCGACATACACTGATATGTTCGTTGTCAAGTCGGGACATACAGTTAAAAATTTTTAAATACACTTATTAAGTTCTTTAAAACGATATTATTCTTGGTGCTAATTAGACAAAGGACCTTTTTTAAATACAGAAAACTATTTTAAAAAACTGCAATTGCTCACCATCACAAATTTTAGCTTCTTATTACAGGAGTAATATTTCAAACCCCTACCTCCGTACTCAGACCCAGAAGTCGTGTTCCATGCTAATACCCCCGTATTCAGATCCAGGAGTATTATTCCCTCATTGATAATAAATGGCAGGAATTATGGAACACAAGCACTCAAGGCAGGAAACTAAAAACCATCATTAAAGAAGTATGTAGAAATAGGAAACCACCCAAAACAAAAGGCAGTGAACAAAAATTCATAAATAGAATACTCACGGGCAAAACCAAGCTGGCTAACAGCTTCGGACAGTACATAGGACCACAACCACATAACCCTAACTGCTACCACTGCAGGGTCCCAGAAGACATAGAGCATATTTTTAACAACTGCCATACACTTGAAAAAGAAAGGGCTAAGTTTAAAGTTAAACAGCATAAAATTGGATCCCCTACAACATACCCAGAATTCTTGATGAGCACAAACCCCAATATTAATCTAACATTCAAAAATGTCATAAGTTTTATACACGAATCCAATCTACTCAAAAAAATCTAAGAAAGTAAATCAAAGACCAGTTAAAAATATAACAAATCACTGTTTGGGAATTATGACGGCCGGCTCGGTCTCGTGGGTTCACAGACTGACACAGCCGTTCATAGCCCGAATAATAAAAACCAGTTAAGGACGAATATTACAAAATCACTGTTTGGGAATTATGACGGCCTGCTAGGTCTCGTAGGTTCACAAACTGACACAGCCGTTCATACCCCGAATAATAAAAACCAATTAAGGCCACAAAAAAATTAAAATAGGAAAATAGGAATTAATTAAAACAGGACTCCATAATAACATACAAACAACCATAAAAACAAGTTTTCATTCCAAACCAATAAGATAGGGAATCAAAATAAATAAGGAATTGATGAATTAAAAAAAAAAAAAAAAAAATACTCCTAACCGTCTCCTTGTCTCTTAAACAACATCTGGCTGAACTTTTAAATCAAGCTTCCACAGCTATTTCTACTAACATACTCAGCCAAATCCAGGCAATGTTGGCAGACGACACTGAAGAATTTGAAACTTCCACGCTGGCAGCGGCCCTGGAAGTATCATCGTCCAGCGGCGATGAAGCTGATGAACCTGCACCACCTAAACAGAGTGGAAAAAAGGAAGGCTCTGTCTACCGGAATATCGGACTGGGAAAGGCAATTGATGATATCAAAAAAGCGGGCCACTTCGTCAATGCCACAAGACCGGGTGTCCTAATGTGACCTCATCGCTGCCGACCAATCGTGGCGGGAGTCACATACTGCTTGGTTTGACACCTGGGGCATTTCAATCCAACTAAGAAACACGAGTGTGTGGTGTGACTATTCCCACTCATGTCTATTAGCCTTTCAGTCAGGTTGTTAAGGACTAGTTAGTCCTACACCTGAGTGGCTAAATTAAAAAGTACTCTTTGAGTACATAAAAGCCTGGGGGATGAGGCTCCTTTTCCTTCCCCCAGGAGTAATTAAAAATCACGCAGTGCGTGAATAAAAAAGTGGTACATGTTCAAAAGAACGAAAACCACTATAATCCAACTAACTAACTAACTAAGTATTATTCCTATCCCATGCCTCCGTACTCAGATCCAGGAATCCTATTCCAAACTCATGCATCCGTAGTCAAAACTAGGAGTCATATTCCAAACCATTATCCTTGTACTCAGAACCAGGTGCAATATTCCAAACCCATGTATCCTTACTCAGACCCAGGAGTCATATTCCAAACCCATGCATCTGTACTCAAACCGAGGAGTGATATTCCAAACCCATGTATCCGTACTTAGACCAAGGAGTCTTATTCAAAACCCAGGCATCTGTACTCAGACCAAGGAGTTATATTCCAAACCCACGGATTCTTACTCAGATACAGGAGTCTTATTCCAAACCCATGCATCCGTACTCAGACCCATGAGTCTAATTCCAAACCCATGCATTCGTAGTTAGACCCAGGAGTCTTACTCCAAAATCATGCATCTGTACTCAGACCCAGGAGTTATATCCCAAACCCATGCATCCTTACTTAGACCCATGAGTCTTATTCCAAACCCATGCATTCGTACTCAGACCCAGGAATCACATTACATAATCCGTCAGATACATAATGTTTCTTCCTGCTTTAATTGGATATATACAGTTTGGTCCGAAATATTTGAACATGTCGCTGTAATTGAAGTTCATTTGATTGTTACAGAATAAAGCCGGAAATTACGAAATAGTCTCCAGAGTTGTTCATTTGATAGTTACAGA
Organism: Sinohyriopsis cumingii; assembly: GCA_028554795.2. Lineage (NCBI taxonomy): Eukaryota > Metazoa > Mollusca > Bivalvia > Unionida > Unionidae > Sinohyriopsis > Sinohyriopsis cumingii. The sequence continues at coordinate 87,302,202 of CM068838.1, forward strand.
ATAAAGCAAGGACTTACAAAATAGTCTCCAGAGTAGTTCGTTTGATTGGATTATGAATAAAGCAAGGAATTACAAAATAGTCTCCAGAATGGTTCATTTAATTGGATTCAGAATAAAGCGGGGAAATACAAAAGTCACCAGAGCTGTTCATTTTTTGGAACTGAAAGAAGCGGGGAATTCCAAAACAATCTCAAGAGTAATTCATTTGATTGGTACAGAATAAATCGGTGAATTACAAACCAGTCTCCAGAGTTGCGATATCCAGTTTCTCATACAGGAAGGGCTTTAATGGTTGCTGGTAGAGGGACTTAGCTGGCCAGTTCTATTGGTTTTTCTTGGGCTCCATGGTTATTAGAGAGTCTGTCAGTTCCTTTAAAGGTGCAAGGTTCTTTACTTCACTGCTCTCTACAGGTGGCATTGGACTGTAGCCAGAGTTCATCGCCAGAGTTCATCTTCACTTGGGATGGAGTTACTGGTGGAGATAGATCTAGGCAGATCACTGTAAAAGTTCTGTAGAAGAAATTCGATACTTACGAAATGCAGTTAAATTTTCTACCTACTGAGACACTGACCCTTTTCTTGTAATAATAATAATGACTTTATTTAAAGAAGGCAACACAGTCAGCTGCACGGAACTAATTCTCCTTGTGGTCCTCTATTATTTGCACATTTACATACATACCCCCCCCCCACATCAATACACAATTTCATACTGACAAAATAAATACAAATTAATAATAGCCTAAATTTATATATGGGCATAATTAACAGACAATTTTATAAGAATGTGCCCCAACTAGGTACTGCAACTTTTGTATATCAGTACAAACTCCACGTGAGACCGCAAAGTGGAAGCTTTGAGAACTTATCCTTCCAGTCATGTGTATCAAACCCGAACCACACTGAGTGCCACATGAGGTCATTTTCGATGGCCCAAGGGCCGCACCACCTTTGTTATCTCTCATAACACCTTGTGACCCCAATCATAATGCGGTTAGTAATACATTGATCAGGAAAAATACATTGATTTTATGACAATAGGCGTGTATGTGTGTCATAATGCGAACTGACCATAGCCTTAGTCTGCTGAGTTATGAAAAGACGATATCTGACATAAAAGTATTCATCAACGTCAGAAAAGAAAAACCTGACAAATTTTTAGGTTGCGTTTTTATTTATTTGAGGGAAAAGAAAGCTCCATATGTGTACCACGCAGTGGGGAAAAGAGAGCAGACAGCCAATGTATGGTTGATGACAAGAAAAGGCTGGAGAGATAGAGAGAAGAGGAAAATGAATACGCGGCTCTGACCTTCCACCAACATTGACTTTGGAAGGGACGGAAGCAACCATGTTATGATGACATATTAATAATAATAATAATAATAATAATAATGCTTTATTTATAGAGGGTGACTCATTAGTCAAGGACTATTCTCCCTTGAGGCCCTCTTAAGGAGAGTATAACAATGCACATTATATGAAGATGGCAATAATTACTGTTTATTTTAACATGTTTAGTATTAAAATACTAAATTCCATTATCTGTTAGAAACACATACATGCTCATGATATCTTTTCTTAAATATTCTAATATTTTCAGCAGATTTTACATGTAGTGGAAGCTTATTCCACAGAACTGTGCCAGAGTATTGAAAACTCTTTTTAAATTGCTCTGTTCTTGGTTTTGGTATTAGAATGTTTCCATGTGATATTGATCTCAACTGGTATTGTGCTGAAAAAGGCCTGAATAAGTCTTGAAGATACTCTGGTGCAGTTCCATGTAGACATTTATATAAAAGAACTGCCTTGTGAAAATCTATCCTGTCATATATTGTGAACCATTTGAGTTCTGTAAATAATGCTTTTGAGGGATGATCAACAGATGCATCTAAAATTACACGTGCTGCTCGTTTCTGAAGTTTATAAATCCTGTCAAGCTCAGATTTGGCACAGTTTCCCCATACATTAGAACAATAATCCATTGTTGGAAGAATATATGACTTGTAGTATAGATTGCGAGTTTCCATAGGTAAATATTTCTTGATTCTGCTGAGAAGGGCAATTTTGGATGACAGTGTTTTACAAAGCTTATCAATATGGTCATTCCATAACAAATTATTATCTACAGACACACCTACAAGCCTTTCATGTTTGACATTTTCTAATGGATGATTATTTATTGCAAGAGACAGTTTTGGGTTCCCTGACTTGTGTAGCTTTTGTGATGTCCCCAAAATCATACATTTTGTTTTACCTTCATTAATTACCATCCTATTTTGTTGTGCCCAGTTTTGGACTCTGATAAGGTCTGAGTTTAATTTCATTTGGATAACTTCAGTATCAGAACTAGATGTATACAAAGTTGCATCATCTGCAAACAAATCTGTGTTTGTGGATTCATTATTTAATGGTAGATCATTTATATAGATAAGGAAGAGGAGAGGGCCCAAAACTGAGCCTTGAGGGACTCCTGAATGAATAGTGCGAGTTTGAGAGCTAATATTGCCAATGCTTACTTGTTGAGACCTTTGGTTTAGGTATGATCTAAACCAGTTTAAAGAAGGATTGTCAAATCTGTAACAGTTCAACTTTTGCAGCAGAATTTCATGATCAACAAGATCAAAGCTTTCTTGAAGTCAAGGAAAACAATCCCAGTCATATGTCCATTATCCATTTCCTTCAGCCAAAGATCAATTAATTTGGTAAGTTCTGTTTGGCACGAGTGGTACTTTCTAAATCCTGATTGAGCTTTATGAAATAGAGAGTATGTTTCGAAAAATTTATAGACCTGAATGGCTACATGCTTTTCAAATAGTTTTGACAATACAGGTAGAATTGATATTGGTCTGTAATTTCCTGGATCCTCCTTTTCTCCTTTCTTAAAGATAGGTGTAACCTTTGCACATTTCAATGTTTCTGGAAAATTACCACTCATTATACTTAAATTTATGATATGCGTTAGTGACTTTGTTATTACTGGTGCAGCAATTTTAAGAATTCGTGGACCAATACCATCCAATCCAGAGGATTTATTAATATTAACCTTAATTAGCATATCAAAAACATCACCTTCACTAACATTAGCTATTGAAAAATAATTTTCATCAGGAATTTTAGCTTTTATAAATAATAGAAGAGCATCAAGTTCAATTGGGATATTAGTCTGGTTCTGAATACTCTTACTGGAGATGCTTATGAAGAAATTGTTGAACATTTCCACAATGTCTTGTACAGATGTTGCTATATCATCATTTTGCTTAAGTCTAGGGGGAAGGCAACTGTTCTTGCGTGGGTTCAGCTCTTTTAGATGCTTCCACAATGTTTTGGTACTCTTACTTTCATTGATAGCCTGTTTATAGTAGTTCTCTTTTGCCTTATCTATCAGGTACTTAGTTTTATTTCTCCACTTTCTATAGCTTTTCATGTCTTTTTTCTTGTGGAAATTATCTCTTAGGTGCCTAGCCTCATTGATCTCAGGGGTAATCCACTTGGGTGTAATTTGGTGTTTAACCCTTTTTGTTTTAATTGGGGCATGCTTGTCTAAGGCTGCATTGAACATCTGATACCATTTGTCCAAGGCAGTGTTGACATCAGCTATAGTGCAGACTGATTGGAAAGGTTTGCAAACTAAATCATTTAAGAACATTTCCTCATCAAACTGTTTGAAGTCCCTGTATTGAATTTCAATGTGTTGGCCATTTTTAGATGATTTCGGAACATGTCTAGTTATACAGACTGGGTAGTGGTCACTCAGTGCATACACTGGTACCTTAATTTCACTTACGTTTTCAGGTTTATTAGTATAGACATGATCAATGATAGTAGCACTTTTATCCGTTACTCTAGTTGGGGTGTTAATTAATTGAGTAAAGTTGTAAGTTTCAAAGCTACTTATCCATGTTAATGGTGGAGTTTTCATATAGTCAATGTTAAAATCACCTAATATGATAATTTCTAAATCTTCCTTAAGTAATGCTTTTTGAATTTGAACCTCAAATCTATCAATCCAATCAGCTGTGGAACTAGGTGGCCTGTAAACCGAACATAAGAGTATTGGCTTTGATTGGGCAAGGGTTACTTCGATCCAGATGCTCTCTACCCCAATAGTCTCTAGATCAACACGTCTGTTATAACTAATGGAACTGTCTACATAGAGAAGAATACCCCCACCCCCCATGGATTCCCTATCTTTTCTTTCAAAGTTGAACCCCTGTATTTGGAGAGCCAAATCATCAGTATCGTCGGAAAGAAAGGTTTCACATAGGCCTAGAATATTGACTGATCTAGTTTGCTGTAATATTAACTTTATCTCATTCAGTTTAGGGAGGATGTGTTGAATATTTAGGTTGATTACTTGCAGACCTCTTTTGAGGAGGCCAAATACATGACAATTTTGATCAGAGGATTGATCTTCAGACAAGGTAGTATGCCATATATTGTTTTTAGACTTGACAGATTTCTTTACATTGCCTTGATTATTTACATAAACATATGAAGAAGATAACATACAAGATCCATCTGTTGTACCATGACCACATGTAGTGGATATTTGAGAATGTTCAATATGAGACTGATTTACATACATACAAGAAGACATTGACATATTAGACACTTGGGGGGGCCTCAGAGGGAGAAGTAACTTGAACAGTATCACACAGTTGTTTACATGTTAACAAGTTGCACTTTGTACACAAATCAGATAGTGCCTGAAACCTGTTTATAGAATTATAATTATTACATTGAAAAGTGTACACATATTCTAATGCATTTTGTTGCTGGATATGTGTTGCATAGGCCTGTACATCATAGCCTTCTACCTATTGGTATGTGCACAACTTTTGCTTATGTCCTAGTTCATTACAAAGATGGCAGCGAATCTGTTTTCCATTCTATTGAGCAATGAATTCGATTATTCACTCGATTGATTCTATGATGATTTTTTTTATCGAGTATAACAGAAGGGCTAACTGCATTTCGTATTAATTATGTAATTATATTTCTAATATAAAGTGTACCATTTCAAATGCCATGTTCAATTTAATTTTGTTTATGTAATTGATTAAATAGTTATATTTTATATAAAGGGAGCCCGTGTTGTTCCATTCTATATCCCGGCTCAGATCTCTGTTCCATCTATTAAGTTCATATTTTAAGGTATTAGTTACTCGATCTGGGTAATAACGCCGTGGTCGATCATCTCCTAGATAACGATAAGCAGAGCACCAAAGAACGAGTGGGACAATCGCCTAACAGTGTACATCACAGTATATATACATACACATATGACGAATGTTGAAGATTTTAAAAAGAGACGGGTATAATCACGTGAGCAGTCGAAAATTATTGGCATTATACATATTAACAGATGATGCAACATTAGAAAAAATACGGGATGCTGAGAAAGAGACGCGTAAGGGAAATGTGTGGCCTAGATGAAAGAGAGTTGATCATATGCAAATAGGAAAGAATCCCTTTAGAATATACAATAAATCCGATAGACGATATTAACCGGTGTGGTATCAGTGATATTGTATGGTGGATACTCAAATTGGTATTGGAATTATTAAAGAACTCGATGTTTCTACTAGTACCCTTAGTCTACCGGCCCTGTCATGCCTCTGTTATTCCACGCGTGCATAAAGTCTACGTATTTATATGGATTAAGGTAAATACTTTATCTTTGGTACATTTAACCTTTGACCACACAGGGGTCGCACAGGTGGCATCCAAGAATGGCATCCCCTCACATGTAACAACGAAGCTTTTGTGAAATTCCACTCGGTATCAGCTATATAGATCGACATAAAGAAGAGGACATCGCGATATCCACGACGTTGTGTTAAAAAAGAGGAAAAGTTTATATGTATTTAATGTAAAATATAAATATTTCCCAATACAAACGTCATAGACCATCGCAACCAATGTTTCTCGTCTTTGTATGGAAAAACAGAAATGCTATGCAACAAATGAAACAAAAATATATGGGTCAGTACCTTTTGTTTCACTTTTATTTATTTATTTATTTATTTATTGATTTATTATGCATCGATGTGATGTTAGCGATTTGAAAAAGGGAATATCTAAAGAGATTATTTTAAAAAAAGAGGGTGATGGAATAAAATATGATGTCAATATTATCATTTCTGTGTAAATTCACAAATTGAAATTTGGTCCAAGTTTGTTCATATGTACCATATACAACTTTCACTAATCTTTCTAATAATAATAATAATTATTATTATTATTATTATTATTATTATTATTATTCAAATGACACAAGTGATGCTCGTTAGTAACAGTTTGTTGATCTGTTCATAATGAATTCTATATTTTAAGAATCTTTTATTTAAACTCAGTTTTACCTTACGTGTAACCAATTTCAAGTATATCTAGCCTATTGCGAAATCCACCGCTATGTTATGACGGAAATAACAGAATATACCCTACAATTTTTGGACAGTGATTTACCTGCATTGTAACAGATAATAGGAGCATATGGCAAAATGACAGCACTTTGTTCTTTAATTTCTTTTAATTATTTATGCGTCGATTTCTGTGGGTGATTCGAAACTGACAATATTTAAAAGGAAATTCTTATTTTCGAAGAGAGTGAAAGAGCGTGAACGAGGAAGAAAGGGAGAAGTTTCTTGGAAATGTTTTGTACATGTTATATTAAAATTTCAGAGTAAATTCACACAAAAAAATCAAAAGTGAAGCCAGAGGATTTGCGACTAAATTCCTTGGAACAAATAAATTGCGAAGGGCAGACAAAATAAATTATTACAACTCTATGGTCTTAAACTAAGTAATAGAAAAGAACAAAAACCAAAACGTCTTGTAAAATTCAGCAAATACTTTATTTTTCCTAGAATACAAAATTACAACTTATCAGGAACTTACAGTATTAAGAATTAAATCCCAAATAGCTAAAAAAAAAAGTCTTGTCAATAGTCCTAATGAATAGAGTTCTAATTAAATTCTAGTGGTTTTTGAAATAAAATACAGCGCTGAAGACGTTGATGTGTGTCGAATGTATTAATGTACTCGTGACCTGAAGTGTGATAATGTGCTAACAGTCTTCAAGTTAATCAAGATAATATAATCCAAGATGTCCTTGTCTGAATTCACTATTATTTCAAATTAATGTTTCTGTCCAAGAATATTACTGAGCACTTTGTAATTCCAGATAATAATATTTTAAATAAAATAATTCCACACAACTCAAAATAGTGAACACAATAATAAGAATGATTTTGCTTCTGATGTTAAATGCAGCAATAACTTATTTTCAAGCAAACAAGATTATGCACACAAAAAAGACACAAAAGGAGAGCCGGGATGTAAGAACAGTTTTAATTTCTAGAAAATTCCAAGTTGTAAACAAATAATATACGTTACTACGATTATAATAATGTGGCAAATATCAAACACAACAGGTTTCTCCATGGGAAATACCAATATCTTAGACCTAGGCCCACCTAAACGTGATGACTATAAATAATTTAACAATAATAATAATAATAATGTGTGTGTGTGTGTGTGTGTGTGTGTGAAGGGGCAAATTTCTGGCGATCTAACAAGAATACATTAGTTGATACCAGAGAACCATTAATTAGATTTATGGAAACAGGCGCGTATCATATCGCCATACTACCGTGTACGGTATTGTCCTTTAGAGGGAGAATTTTATTCTTAATTAAGCATTTGTTTATACAGTAGCCAGACGGACTATTAGGGACACGGTGAACTTCATTTACATGGTAAAGTTGTCGCAATTGAGAAATCGCAGAAACTCTGTTACTCAAACTACCAAGTTAAGCTGACCCCGACTTTGGCGCCTCTGCTAAAGGCGGCAGAGATATTTGATTCTGATTGGTTACGTTAAATAAGGGGCGTGTTTCCCACACAAAATTTTCTAGGTGTTAATATCGCCCACATCGGAAATTTTAATCAGTCTAAGCTTTTCTACGAGAGAAATCAGAGTAGGCTCGGGGATTTGCAAGAAATTCCTCGTAAAAGAACTGTTGTCCAAAGTGGACTGTTGTCTTAAGGAACCGACGAAATAATTTGCCGATTAGAGGGAGGAACGTTGAAAGCACAGGGAAAAAGTAGCTCCTGAGACGTATTATCCTGGGACGTATGATGTGACGTTACCCTGAGACGTATACTGAGAAGTATAGAGAGAAGTGCAGTGGGACGTACAATCCTGAGACGCAATCCTGCGACGTATTAAATTCTGAAACGTATTCTGAGAGTATCCTGAGACGGATGGTCGAAAGTATCATCCTGAGATTCAAGGGTCTAAACAGCTACAGGGAAGCAGAACAAACTGAGGACGAGCAGGTTATGCAATCGTACAAGACGTTGACTTCGATTGTTCACTCGATCCTATGATGAACTAAATCTATCAGTAAACAGATCGGCTATTTAATTTAAATCTATTTGCGTTTTCTTTGTAATTCGGTGAAAGTTTAATTTCTAAAAAGCAGAGTATATTCCTGATGTAATGAATTTTCACAGTGTTTTTATGTAATTAATTAAATTGTTTGTTTACATGTACGGGGTCTCGTGTTCGTTTCTTCTATAAATCTGCTCAGATCTCTATCTACTTCACCTATAAGTTTCACCACTTATGTTTATATTTACTCGAACCGGGTAATAACATCGAGGGCGGTCAATCCCTAGATAATGAAAACCAAATTAAGCGGGACACCTACCAGAGGAAACAATCCCCGCCTTTACAGTGTGTGTGTGTGTGTGTGTGTATGTGTGTGTGTGTGGTACTTGTCCCCAGTCGGGAACACAACAGTGAACTTGATATTGGATGGGATCAGGTCCAAAATATAATAATTCATAACCCATAATCATGAAGAAAAAACAATTAACAACGATAAACATCAAATATGCATAAAACATAGACCAATAGTTTTACATTGACAGGTTGAAACATAATACTCGACCTATATAGATGCCAATACTTTTGCAAAAATAACCGCCCGATCTTGTGATACAGTATGAACACCGAGGAAAACTTCGACATCATATTCAATATAATCTTTAGAGGCAAAAGGAATCAACCACGTATAGCTTTTCAGCAACAAATCTTAAAAGAAAAGCGTGAATTGATATTCTTACTGGTCATCCGCGCGTTTCAACGAAAGGAGCAGAACGAAGAACCTTTATAATATAATGCTAAATCATTTCGACTTATCACCCGTGATATGCCCGTTGTCAAGTCGGATTGTGCAATGAGAGCCTTGATTTATATATTCACCTGTTAGCTTGTCTTCAAACCATCTCATTCTTGGCATGAACTAGACAAGGATTTAATCCCGTAAAGACAACCATAGCAACGGCAGTTGCTCGCCAACTCAAATACTCTTGCTTTTCTCTGCATCTACCATATACATATACTCACACATAGAGATCACATTACAAAATATGTCACAGCCTGCTGAGATTGGATATATACAGTTTTATTAAGAAATATTTGAAATGTTAACGCTTCCATATCATTACACAGCTATGCAATTTTCAATATGCATCAAATCTGGCAATACTCTTCTCTTTATGTTCTTAAAAGTCATCAATACAGAAGTCATCTTCGCTAAGATGCACATAATCCTGTTGACATGACTTGGGATCAGATTCAGATTCAAGTTTTAGGGGTCGAGGTGTTTGCCTTCTTGCATCAATATAAAACCAGTTATCAGTCTATGGTTCAATTATAAAAATTATTGTCCGTGTTCCTTTTTGAAAATAACTTCACTGCTTGTCAGGAATCTATCATAGCCACGAAATGGAATGGTCTATTGCCAAGCTTGGTTGAGACAGGAAATCTATCATAGACACGAAATGGAATGGTCTATTGCCAAGCTTGGTTGAGACAGGAAATCTATCATAGACACGAAATGGAATGGTCTATTGCCAAGCTTGGTTGAGACAGGCAATGTATCATAGACACGAAATGGAATGGTCTATTGCCAAGCTTGGTTGAGACAGGAAATCTATCATAGACACGAAATGGAATGGTCTATTGCCAAGCTTGGTTGAGACAGGAAATCTATCATAGCCACGAAATGGAATGGTCTATTGCCAAGCTTGGTTGAGACAGGAAATCTATCATAGCCACGAAATGGAATGGTCTATTGCCAAGCTTGGTTGAGACAGGCAATCTATCATAGACACGAAATGGAATGGTCTATTGCCAAGCTTGGTTGAGACAGGAAATCTATCATAGACACGAAATGGAATGGTCTATTGCCAAGCTTGGTTGAGACAGGAAATTAGTATCGTTGCACGTGCACCCTGGTCTTGTTTGCGGAAGCCACAAAGGCCGTTTCGCACCTATTCCCATGTATATCTCCCCAGCCCAGAAGGGACCACCTGGACCGATTCCAAGAGTAAATGTTCACTGCAGCTGGAGTGATAAAATTATGCCCTAGAGTTCTAGAAATGCTTAAAACGCAGAAGCTTCCAGGGACTACGCCCTCTTTACCCTCATCTGGGGTTCTATCCCACAAACTCTTTGTCAACTTGTTTACGCTTCTCCTAAATGATAGTCCTACATTCATCCTGTATCTCACTTACAAGATAAGATAAATACCCGTGTAAGGCCTTCATCTGAAACATTTTTTTATTATTTCTGAATGCGAGTTTCCCGTGGATTAGCAGAAATTCGCAAACTCCTAATATCCGATTTGGTCACTTTTACAAAGTAAGTCATTCCCATCTTAATAGATTTAGATGACCGAGCTCATTGTTTTCGGCTTGGCTTAATAACAAGTGAGGGGTGTGTGGTCAACAAATAACAAATTATACGGCAATATCATCTTATTTATCGCGCGGAGCACATTAACTCTCACCCCTGCGGTGTGAAGTCTACATATTCTGATCATGACCTTGATCACCGAGACACTTCAAGTTTTATGCGAACACTTTAGCACAGACCTTTCCGCGAAGATCTTGACACTTTAGAAAGTGTAAGCAACGAACGAATGACATCAGGCTGGAAAGAGGTCAGATTGCAACGATGGGTAAAGGCAAGAGCTTTAGACCACTTGAGCAGCCGGGCCCCCGATGGATATATAAATTAGAAAGCTAAAAACGTGTATTTTACGGATCAAAGACCATGTTTTTTTATTTGTTCTTTAATGCATTGAACCTTTGATCATTGCTAGGGATTCGAGAGGCAGGAAGCAAGAATGATACCTCTTTCACATATGGTTACTCCTTGAAACATAAATCTGCAATTTTTTTGCAATTTCACCCAATAACAGACAGACAAACGCAATGTCAATTACGTCACAATGTCCCTGACGCTTTATGAAATAAATTGCGAAAAGTTTCTACATAGTCTCTAATTTCAACTAAAAGACAGACATTCACAACATACATGTCATTGTAGACCTTAACAACCCGTGTTTGTCGTCTTTGCGTGGCCCAACAGAATTGTTACGTAACAAATTAAACTAGTACTAGGGAAAAAGCCAGCATCCTTATTGATTGTCCTTTTTCTTTTTTAATTTCTTTGTTCAGTTTATTTGTATATATTTATGCGTCGACGTGTTGGTCTGAATCTAAAATGGAAATATTTGAAGAGATTTCCTGAAAGAGAGGATGGATGGGTGGTGAGGGAGATTTAATACGTTCAGAATAATGTAATGTCCATATCCCAGTTTCGGTGTAAATTCACAAATTGATATGCGTGTGGTAGGAATTATCAGCTATCTGTCGCATGCAATAAGCACACAAGTGTGTGTGTGTGTGTGTGTGTGTGTGTGTGTGTGTGTGTGTGTTTCTTTGGGCCAAGCTTGTAAATATTTATCTTAGACATCTTTCACGTGTCTTTCTGTAAAAAAAGAGGAACCAAAAATATTTTGAAGTGGCATATAAATTGTTTGTAAGGTGCAATTTTTTTTTGTTCATATCTAATTTCACATGTCGGAATGATTTGTACATGTATCTTTTATTTACAAGAAAAATGTTCTTTGCACGTAACCATTTTCAAAGCATAAAACCAATATCTATTGCCAAAAATATCACCTCGTTAAATATGATATTAATAAAATTTTAAAAGTTAGAAAAAACAAAATATAAAGGTTTAATATAAACATGTTGTAAGGAAATATTGAATTGAACAGCTGCCAATATTTTTTTTTTAAACGGGAAAACTAAAGCTCTTGAAATTGCTCGTCAACATTAATAATATAACGTTTTGCAGCATATTCCAAGCCCCCCACCCCCACCCATCACCACCCGGTACTCAGACCCAAGGGTCATGTTACAAATTCTGTCACATACATTAAGCGACTTGAGACTGATTATATTTGCAGTCTGATTAGGAAATATTTGAAACTTTCATTGTAATTGCATTTTTATTTGGGATATTTTCTATCTGACCCCAAGGATGACACCCCTCTCACATATGGTCATATCACATTCTCTCTTTATACTGCATATTCTGATTCCACAACAACCACATTGTCAGACCTAGGAATCATATTGCAAAATCCGTGACAAACATGTTGTGTATACCTGCTGTGATTGCATATATGCGACTTAATTATGAAATATATTAAAACGCTGATGTAAGCGAATTTTATATTTGAACTTTTACCCTTCCGTGGGACCATGCGAGCGTGAGTCAGCGAAGACACCCCCGTCTTACAAGTTTACCACGAGGAAAACAACTACGAAGTTTCGTGAAATTCAGCCAGTGGTCTAGGAGGAGATAGGGTAAATATAGCTTCACGAACGGACGGACAGATGAGGGTATCACAATATCCCATCTTTTAATTTTGAATGAAAAAGCCAAAACAACAAAAACATAACTAAAGAACTTGGACATAAATCTTATTGAAATTCAGTTACCAGAGAAACAATCCCAGTTCATATGACCTCATAGATCTTTGTGATAAATGTTTTCCGTCTTTGTACAACCCAGCATAAATGCATGTAACAAATGATAGAGGGGTGGGTGTGGAAAGACGCCAGTTGTTTTTTGTTAATGTTAGTTTATATATATTTCTCTATTGTTCATAAGTCGATGTGTATGGGTGATTCGAAACTGACAATACCTGCAAAGAGTGTGCTGTTTTCTACGAGAGAGAGAGAGAGAGAGAGAGAGAGAGATCGTGTGTGATTTTGATTTATAACGTAGCTTTCACAATTTTGTAGTCATATCGCTCCAATGTATGCAGTGTGGCAGTTTACAGTGATGTCTAGCACTGCTGGGGCATCATGCCGCAGACATGTAGCATGATGTTCCATCCAGTCACATTATCCTGACACCAGGCCGACCAGTCCTAACACTAGCCTCTTAATGCTGAGTGCCAAGCGAGGCAACTGTTAGTACCATTTATTTTTGATAAGTATGACTCGGCCGGGAATGAAACCCACGACCTCCCGCATCCGAGGCGGACACTCTAGCCACTAAGCCACCGCAGCAGGAAAGAGAGAGAAAGAGAGAGATAATTTTTTAATAAAACCTTTAATTGGAAACGTTCTGAATACCAGAAAGTCCACCTGCATGCTTTGAAATGTGTGATGTAGGGATTTAAAGTTATCTGCAACATATATAAGGGGTGGGTGACTTTAGTCCAAGTTTGTATAGATGGATATTAGATATCTTTCACGTTTCTTTCTGTAGGAAATCAGTAAATAAACTTTAAAATGACAAACTGATCATCGTAATTCACAGATTGTTTTATTTGTTCGTTATTTAACTGTACATACTATAATATTTTAAGTATATGTTTTAATTCAAAACAATTCACTTTGCATGCAAATAAGTTTAATCTTGTCAAAGACTCGCTTGTTGCAAAAACATGACAAGAATGCAGTTTTAAAGGCAGAAAACAATAAAATTCACACCAAATTAGTTTACATTGACAAATTGAAATATAATAATGGACCTACTGCTGATAACATTGTGCGAAAATAACTGCCCGAGTTGTAATGCACTTTGTTGGGAAACAAAACCTTCCCATGTAATATAATTTCAGACTTAAGTAGAATCAGTGAAGTATGACTTTCAGCTAAGCAGTTCAAAAGAAAAGGATGATTTGATACCTCTGATTAGTGGTTCTTTTCAATGAAGGCACAAACCCAAGAACCTTTTCACCGAGATTCTAAAATATTGCACATACACTGATATGCTCGTTGTCAAGTCGGGACATAGAGTTAAATTATTTTTTTTTAAAAACACTTATTGATTAATTTCTTTTAAAACCATATAATTCTTGCTGCTAATTAGACAAAGGATCTTTTAATCAAATACAGAAAACTATAAAAACTGCAATTGCTCACCATCATAAACTTAACTTCTTACTGCATATACCCAGGAGTCATATTTCAAACCCCTACCTCCGTACTCAGACCCAGGAGTCGTATTCCATGCTAATATCGCCGTATTCAGATCCAGGAGTCTTATTCCAAACCCATGCATCTGTAGTCAGAACTAGGAGGAATATTCCAAACCTTTATCCTTGTACTCAGACCCAGGAGTCATTTTCCAAATCCATGTATCCGTACTCAGACCCAGGAGTCATATTCCAAACACATGCATCTGTATTCAGACCCAGGAGTTATATTCCAAACTCATGCATCCTTACTCAGACCCAGGAGTCTTATTCCAAACCCATGCATCTGTGACGGTGGCACGCATTGGAGTGGGGCTCTTCCAATATATATTAGTTAAATTATGATGGAAGTTCCACCCGGGCTCGTGGGGTTAGAAGGTTAAATTAGTGACGATGTAGATTTACAGCTCTGAGCCCCCAGTCAGCAATGCCGACGGTTAAATTATAGAGAACACGAAGATGAAATTCAATTAATAACAATTTAATAAATTCGATAATTTAAAACGATAAACTCTCAGTCACCCGTCTTTCCCTGGACCAAGTGACAGCCTAATTCATCCCGTGATTTACAGTGTGAGTTCGATTTTCCCCCTGTCCTTGCGTCTACTCATCTCTTTCTTTCCCGCTAATTTCTTCCTTCCTTCCGTTTCTCCAACACCTCCTTCGACTCCGTTTCCCTCTCGACTATCTCCTCCTACAATTTCGCTCCCAATTTCCTCTTCCTCCCTTCTCCTCCTAGACTTCAACTTCTCCTGACTTCTCTCCTTTCTTCTCCTTTCCTCCGTCTCTCTATCTGAGACTGCGGGACCAAACTGTAACTGGTCTGTCCCTCAAAGCTTCCTTATTTGAAGCTGTCTGTACTTAGAATTTCCTGTTCTAAGATATTCCCGCCAATAACAAATGGCTGTTCGGAGTTACGCTATCCTCCTCTTGGCAATCTCTCTAGCGAACTAATTCTTGCCGGAAGACGCGGAGATATCATTCTAGCCAAATCAGGGTCTCTCCCCTATCTAGATTCTGATTGGGTGGCGCTGTGACCCTGTCCAATCGTCTTAGCGGCCAGTTCAACCTGGCTGTCTGTCTGCAGGGAAAAGAAGTTAAGACACTCCCACTTCTTCGGGCAACTTCTTTTGATCTGGACAAACGTTTCCACATCTAGGTGATAACTGACTATCTGGCGGCCTCGCAGCTCCTATGTCTGGCTCTCCACTTCTAGCCACGGCAATCTTACGTAAGGGATTAGTGCTAGCCTGCGGCAATGTTTAACATCAAACAATGGCTTGTCAGAATTACCTTGATTATACATGTTTCAAACTGGGGCTACTCTGGGTCGGGGTAAACGTGACAGCATCCTTACTCACACCCAGGAGTCATATTCCAAACCCATGCATCCGTACTTTGACCCAGGAGTCTTATTCCAAACTCATGCATCCTTACTCAGACCCAGGAGTCATATTCCAAACCCATGCATCCTTACTCAGAACTAGGAGTCTTATTTCAAACCCTTACCATTGTACTCAGACCCAGGAGTCATATTCCAAACTCATGCAGCCTTACTCAGGCCCAGGAGACTTATTCGAAAGAACCAAGAGTCGTATTCCATACTCCTATCCTCGTACACAGATCCAGGAGTCTTATTTCAAATCCCTATCCCTGTACTCGGACCCAGGAGTCATATTCCAAACTTCTACCCCCGCACTCAGACCCAGGAGTCATATTACAAACCCATGCATCCATACTGAGACCCAGGAATCACATTACAAAATCCGTCAGATACATAAGGTTTCCTCCTGCTTTAATTGGATATATTTTGTCGGAAATGTTGAACATGTCACTGTAATCAAAGTTTTCTTTCGTATTTGAAATTGTACACCTCTTGGGAAACTAAGTGGGTTGTTCCATTAAGTGTAACTCTGCAAAGTAGCCCACTGGGGTCTCCCAGAGCAGTGTAAAATGGACTTGACATGGCATCACCCTAGCCATTCTCAGTATGTTGTGATATGGTTTTTCTTTATCTCTGACTGCCTTACCTATTAATGGACTCCATGATAATTAACTGTATAAACTGCCGTTAGAATATATTTATATGGGCTCTAAGTAGAACTGTTTATTGTTTAAGTAGACTACATGTTTTAGACATGTATAGTGGTGGTCAAAAACGTCCCCTCTGATTACTGAAAATCGTGTTTTTCGAAAAACGAATGTGAAGGATGGTGGCGGTGGTTTGGGAATCAAAAATAGTTTTTCACATGACACGTTATTAGGTATATGGCATGTATATTATTACATTCTGTAACATACAATTTATGAAATGAGTGAGAGAGATGTACTCATCTTTGCTTCAAACTGTCCTGATTTCTCCATACCAACATGGAAATAAGAGGTTAATTCTCATCAGAGAGCATTACTATTTTGTTTTCTTGTTCTAATTTCTTACTGTGAAAGGAGTGCAGATAAGTTTTCATTGTGACCCGTCATAACTATGCAGTCAGTAGTAGTGGACAAATATAAACTCAGAAGAAAAATGTGCATCTGTACACATTTTGGTTAAAAGTGTACATGCACAAATTTTTGTTACCTTGAGTTGTAGACAGTTATGAACATATTTTAGAACAATATGTACCACATTCACCTGTTTATTGTTTCCCACAGTTTGTCATGGCCAGTGGCCAATTGTAAATATTGTAGTTTATTTTATGCTAAGCAGTGAATTACTTGATTTCCTAATTAAAATAATATTGATATTTCACTGTAGTGAAAAAAGGAACTACTTTTTTGGGTCAGAACATACTTACCTCCCTTTCATTTTCGGTCAGTGAACTACTTTTTCCCTATGTACATGTCATTGTCATCTCTGTGGCGTCTGCAACCAAAATTAAATTTGTAGTTTGTTGTTCTGGAAATACCAGTTAATTTTTATCAATCTGATGTGGAACTAATTTTGTGTGCAGGTACACATAGTACAGCAGAACATGTATGGTAAACAGCTGACATTACCGTAAGAAATCTGCTGATTCACTGTGTCACAAACTTTATGTAGCCAACGTATGTGTGCATAAAATAAAAAAGAATATTTGCTTGAAACAAGTGAATAACGGATACATTTTATCTTGTGGGTGAAAAACTCTAGTATTTTCACTCTTGAAAATTCTGAGTTTTTCATCCACTCGATAAAATGTATCCATTATTTACTTGTTTCAAGCAAATATCCTCTATATACTGGTACATAATGAATTACCTTGATCGTATCCTAATGTACTCACCATCATTTTAAGTTCTTCTGGCCTCAAGAGAATGTGAACTTATGGTATGGCTAGTTGTGTATCCTTCAACAATTGCAGCGCGGCAGGGTGGTCAAAAGCGCTCACCTTCACAGAGAAATAAATTGCGAAAACAGCTTCTCCAAAACCACCGAGTAGAGTTTGACCAAGCTTGACAAAAAGCATCCTGGCATGAGGACTTTTCAAGTTGTACAAATTATGCTGATCCACCATTGAGCACTTGTATGGTAAGTGGGCAGTTGTCCAACGTTAATGATTTTCTCCAGGTCTAATATTTTGTTTTTAAACTCCAGCTAGTTCTTATTTTAAAATTGTCAATTAGTTTCCTTTTGATGATGCTCCAATTTAATTTTCTGAAGGACAAGTAATTTCAACAATAATTTATATTAACTGCTTTTTGTGAAAAAGATAATTAGCCTCTGGACATTTTTTATGTATAGTAGATTAACGGAGATACGTGATGCTATACAGTGTAAAGATAATACAACTGGAGGCCTGAACAGCACAGTGGTAATATGCTCTCTTGACATCTCTGCTATCTCAGGCTTGATACCTGGCTCTGCACTTATTTGATACCTCTCCACAGTAAATGGTTTTAGTTGGGTTCCCCCATTTTTTTGCACCACAAGTATATGGTAACCAAGCATCAACCTCTCAGCATTCAACAGTTCTTTATATAAATTGAGAACTTGTATAACTGATTCTTTGAGTATGATATAGGTTGCTTCCCTTGTTATAAATAAATTAAAGAAAACAGCAACAAGCCAGATCTTGCAAAAGTTTATTAGGAAAGAGTAGAAAAGAACAATGAGCATGAAATGAATATTTAGAGTTTCCTTGTGAATGTAAAACTTAAGTAACCATATGTAAAACATTCTGATGCAAAAGCTGTGGTAAATAACCTATCAAATCAAAAGCTGTGGTAAATAATAACCTATCAAATCAAAAGCTGTGGCATATATCAACCTATCAAATCAAAAGCTGTGGTAAATAATAACCTATCATCAAATCACAAAAGTTGAAGTTCATGCTTAAGAAAAATTTCAAGTCAAACAGTTGATTATTAATGAAATAATCTTTATATAATAGATTTTCATGTATTCCATCTACCTGTTGGATATCACTTTATTCAAACAATCTCAAAAATGAGTAATACAGTAAAATGTCTTAAAAGACAATTGCTATACGAGACCACCTTCATTGATACCAGATTCTCAATGCATAAATTTATTGATTATATTGTGTTGTGACCTGTAATAAGAGACCACCTGACTTGAAAGACAATGAATTTTGTGGCAGAAGGGGTAGTATATATGTACTGGGTTTAATGTTACTTCAGCACAATCCTAGTTAAATAGCGCTGATTATATGTAATGTTCCAAAAAAGGTAAAAAATGCTTTTGGGAGATAAACATTTCCCAAGAAAAAGGATACGCCACGAGATAAAATATAAAATTGTTAAAATTCTTTAAAAGATACACAAAATATGGGTAAAGAAAGAAAAATAAAAAATCCTTCAAGTACAGGGTCAAAATTGATTTTAAAAGCTGCATTCTTTTAGACTCTAAGCTTCGTTTTGGTGGCATAGCAGGGTGGTCTTTTATAACAGGTTATATTGTATTAGTAATGTTGAGTGAACAGACAATTTGTATTGTATTTTATAAATGCTGAATAAGAACTGGATATTTGTTCTTAACACTTCAACTTATCTGAAGATATATACATTCAGAGGCAAGTTCAGTACAGAATTAAGCAGGGAATTACAAAACAGTCTCCAGAGTTCATTTGATAGGTGCAAAATACAGCAAGGAATTACAAAACAGTCTTCAGAGTTGTTCATTTGATTGGTACAAAATACAGCAAGGAATTACAAAATAGTCTCCAGAGTAGTTCATTTGATTGGCTTCAGAATAAAGCGGAGAAATACAAAACTCACCAGAGGTGTTCATTTTTGGTACAGAATACAGCAGGGAATTACAAAACAGTCTCCAGAGTAGTTCATTTGATTTCTGGTGAATAAAGCAAGGAATTACAAAATAGTCTCCAGAGTTCATTTGACTGGTACAGAATAAAGCAGGGAAATACAAAACAGTCTCCAGAGTTGTTAATTTCATTGTAAATGATATAGTCAATGTGGTGTATGAAATAAAAAGAGGTGATACATTGCTATATTCGGACCTCTGCAGATATCTGCATTACAGGCTATAGTTTAGAAATAGATTTAGAAGAATTGGAAATAATATAAATTGTTGGTTGTTTTCTACTGGGTTGTCATCTATTCTGTCAGCTTGGCATCGGGAGGTGGGATATCCAGTTCCTCATACAGGAAGGGCTTTAATGGTTGCTGGTAGAGGGACTTAGCTGGCCACTTCTGTTGGTTTGTCTTGGTCTCCATGGTTATTAGAGAGTCCGTCAGTTCCTTTACAGGTGCAGGGTTCTTTTCTTCATTGCTCTCTACAGGTGGCATTGGACTGTAGCCAGAGTTCATCTTCACTTGGGATGGAGTTACTGGTGGAGATAGAGGTCTAGGCAGATCACTGTAAAAGTTCTGCAGAAGAAATTGGATACTTATGAAATGCAGTTAAATTTTCTACCTACTGAGACCCTGACTTTTCTTGTAATAATAATAATGACTTTATTTAAAGAAGGCAACACAGTCAGCTGCATGGAACTAATTCTCCTTGTGGTCCTCTATTATATGCACATTTACATACATAGTACACAGAATTCCCCCCCATCAATACACAACTTCATACTGACAAAATAAATAAAAATTAATAAAAATTAATAATACCTAAATCTATATATGGACATAATTAACAGACAATTTTATAAGAATGTGCCCCAACTAGGTACTGCAACTTTTGTATATCAGTACAAAATACATGTAAGTGAGACCGCAAAGTGGAAGCTTTGAGAATTTAACCTTTCAGTCATGAGTCTCAAACTCGAATCACACTGAGGGCTGCATAAGGGCATTTTTGATGGCCCAAGGGCCACACCACCTCTGTTATCTCTCATAACACCTTGTGACCCCAATCATAATGTGAGTCACAAGATATGGCTTGGTGGGCTGCATGCTGCTGATGGGCCACATGTTTGAGACTGCTGCTTTAAGTTGTATTTGTCAAATCAATCAGGTTCCACTTCTCATCCACCGATTAAATTACAATTAAATGCATTTAAGTATGCGCTTCCTTGAATTTACTTTGGGATTCTGTTCTAAATGAATGGCACCAAATATGAAAACTGTTCTTAACAAGTTCTTTTTTTAGTTTTGGAATGGAGAGATGGTTAGCTGAAAGTGATCTTAAATTGGGAGTGTTGCCTTGCTTTTTCTGCATTATATAACTTTTTGAGATAATAGGGCAATATTGTTTGAAACACAGTGCATAAGTTTAACCTTTCTCAAAAATATTTGCTCACTCATGTTAACATTTTAATATCATATACTGCATTTGGAATTGGGATATTTTCAGAATTTTCTTGGACAGGTCTGCAAGCAGAATAATTTGTAAATACCCATGCCAGAAGTGTTTTCCCAAATAACAAAAAGCAGTCCAAGCATTATGCTATATAGCTTTTGTAATATATTAATCAATGTTTAATTGATTGATGTGACCTTGGTTAATAACCAGACATGAATTGAATTTATGACATATGACTCAAATATGTTATTCCATTGCAACATGTCAACCTTCGTCCACCCTTGATCCAAAGTATTTTGTTATGGGCATAACCACTTGTAGGCAAATTTTATTCAACTTAAAGGCTAAAACTGATTTTTTCCAATTTTATTATCTTTTGTTGGGTAGTTTTCATTACCACTTAAATATTGTTTGTGTTTATTTTCATGCAATTTTTTCTTAAACAAGAAATCTGATCTAAGACTATCTGAAGGGAGACCACTAGGTCTGATTTTAGCTATTTGAAATCTGGTAGAGTAGTGTCATGTGCATAAAGGTTGGTTGATGAAAAACAGTTACCCATTTCAAATTAAGAGTGGGCCCAGGATTTATCTCTCTGGTACTCTACATTTAACTGGTTTATTTTAAACAAAACTCCATTTTATTTGACACAATGTTTTTTCTTTGTTAAATAGAATGCAAACCAAACAGTTGTGGAATTGTCACAATGGTAAATGTCCAATTTATTAATACGAATATCAATATCAATGAGGCCAAAAATATTTTCTAAGATCAATTAGTATGGACCCTGCTAATTTCCCTTGATCTATGTCAGTAATCCAGCTGTCATGGAGACCAAGACAATCTCACAGGAGTGGTTTTCTCTGAAATTTGGTTGGTTTCAGTGAGTTAAGTTATAAGTTTTTGTTACAGTCATTTTGTAGAATATTTTATTACACTTGCAAAGTGAATAAGCTGATAATTACTATATTAACCAAATAATACTATCTGCCTGATCGAAAATCAGTTGGAAAAAAATATTACCATTGGTTGAGTCCTGGCTGCAGCATGAACCTTGCCTCTAATGTACCTGTAAAAAGAGAATTTTACATTTGTGAAAACATTTGCAGAGATAAAACATTTAGTTACCCTATGCATGAAAAATGTGCATAAATTGGCAAATAGTCGGTTGTTTAAAAGAAAACAGTCTAAAATCTTCTTTTACAAAATTAGTACTTGTATGATGCAAATGCACGTGAAGTCTTAAAAAATAATCAAGTCAACTATGATATAGATCTTTAATTTATGTACAACCGTCTCCTTGACCATGTAGCTTTTACATTCTATAAATGGCTACCTTCATATAGATCTTTAATTTATGTACAACCGTCTCCTGGACCATGTAGCTTTTGCCACCATTCAAAGAATGTCACTTCAATTGTAGCCAAAGTGTATTGATAACTTTCATTAAAATCTTGATTTAGGCCATGTTTAGACATATTAACATAAATCAACAGTGATCCACAAAACTACCATTACTGAGATTAAAGTCCTTTTAATGAAACTATAAATAAACATTGTCATTGATGCAACTGTTTATTGAGCAGCAAATATTTCTGAAAGTGTTTATGTTTTTAAACAATGGGGGATTTTAATTTTAGGAAGGTACATTTTTGTGACTGCAGATCAAAAGTCATACAATATTTAAAGTGGAAAATGCTTATGGGATTTATTTCTGAGACTGCTAAATCTGTAATGATTTTTTTACCTCGAAAAATTCTCACAATACTTTTTTCCTGATTTTTGATCTGAACAGAATTGTATTTACAATTATGCTGGGTTTTTTTTAATAGTGTTAATTGCAAAGAAAATCTACTGCATAGTAACCCCCCAAAAAACTTGCTGATAGGTATGGAATAGTTGTAGATGTATACTGTACTTACTTCCAATGGAAGAACATCCCTGATTATGCCATGAAAATCTAAACCCTAGATATAAACCATGTATCTGTAGGTAAGGAATAGTTGTATATCTTGCTACTGTTTTTGTAGGTATGGAATAGTTGTATATTTTACTACTATATTTGTAGGTATGGAATAGTTGTAAATTTTGCCACTGTATTTGTAGGTATAGAATATTGTTTATTTTACTACTGTATTTGAAGGTATGGAATCGTTGTATATTTTACTATTGTATTTGTACATATGGAATAGTTGTATATTTTACTACTGTGCTTCTTCCAAATTAATAATACCCAAGCTTATTGCTAAAAAGTTTAAAGATTACTGTAGTAATAAAACTAGTATATATAGGCATGGAATAGAGTACATGTATAAATGTACTTACTTTGCAAGGAAGAACACCCCTGTACCAACAACTGCCAAGCTGAGTAGGGTCATGATAGCAATGAAGTAAGGCTGTGTAACGCATTCGTATCCATTGCCATGATTATTGCATGTCTGGAATGAGTAGCAGGGGTTTTTGCCACAAGCATTCACCTCCACATCACAATATTGGCCCTTGTATCCCGCATCACAGTTACAATAGTAGTATTTCTCGAATCCCTGGGTGCGTCGCAAGTCATCACAACTGTACAGACTGGCATTCAAACCTTAAATGTTTTGAGAGGAAATATTGTGCTTTGTTATCACAATGAATCAAACATTTTTATTAAATTGTTTTTATTTTTTTAATTTGGCAAGAAAAGTAAATGGTCCGTCATATTTTCATAATGAGAGACTCAATATTTAATGTTATTTTCAAAAATGATATATATAAAATGTGCAAATACTTGTGAAATTTAATTAAGCTAAAAAGAATTTAATATTTAATCTGCAACATATAGCTATTATTATGTTGCTGTGCTGGTAAACCCAACTACATAAATACAGATCACCTAATTTGTGAAAACGAACTATGCTCAAGTTTCAAAATTTACTTACTGGCACAAGTTCCATGGTAACATGGGTTTTCCATAATGACAAATTTTAGGGTGAGAACAGAAGAAAGACTGTCTGCGCTGTCTTTCACAAATAGATATGCTTCATCGATGCCAATAAATACTGCTGTCTGCTTGTACGCCACATCAACAAGGATCCATTTCATCCAGCTGGAAGGATGGTTGACTTCCGTAGCATAACACTAGAAATATAAAAATATAAAAAAAAACATTGTGAGTGAGCAGGGCTGACAAAAATATCACCTAGTTTGTAATGGTAAGTGATGTCTCATAACCATTTAAGTACAGGTCATTAAGGGCCAGTTTAGATGCACCATTATCCTGAGATGTACAAACACCGAAACTGGTTTTGATTTTTTGTGAGCAGTAAAGACAGGCAAAAAGACAATATGAAGTACAGGTGGATGATGTGAATACTGCATGGTCCCTTATATTGTTAAGTGGGATCTATATAGATTTATCAACAGCTTTCAAAGAATGACAATTCTTAATACACAGTAATGTACAGAAAGTTGCCAAAGTGGTCATGATATAAACAATAACCCTATATAAACTACTTCCCAATTTGTATATCACATTGATTTTTCATTTTTTAACAGTGTGTACAATTATTTCCAATGATAGTGGCATGATAAATATGCACAGACCTCATTCATAACTGAACTTATCAAAGATCCTGATGATACCAAATGTTTTATTTTTTATTCACCAAAATTGGAGAAATGTATTCATTTGAGAGATAACAAACTCAGCCAATCAGATGCCAATACCTCAATAATATGTGCAGGTCTCACCTTACATACAACCTACCTGAGAACATGGTACAAGCTGGAGCAAAAACACAAATTTTCCACCTGTGTTGCAACAAGCTCATCCAATCAGTGGCAAGATTATCTTAAAAATATGAAGTGGTCTTGCTCACAATCAACAAATCCAACATTCTGATGGTATAGGACAAATTAACATTGATCAAAAAACCATATCAGATTGGATTTGTTAAACTGTTGACAATTTGAGCCCATCAAAAGTAAGATCATTTCATTAATATAGATCTCACTAAGAATCATACTCAACCAAACTAACTGCTCTGGTAGCCTAAGTGGTTAGAACATTCACCTTGGATGCAGGAGGTCATGGGTTTGAACCCTGGCTGAGTTATACCAAAGACTTATAAAAAATGTACAAGCATCTGCCTAGCTTGGCACTCAGCATTAAGAGGTTAATGTTAGGACTGTTCGGTCTGGAAGATAATGTGAACGCATGGGACATGATGCTCCAGTGCAAGAGAGAATTATAAATTGCCACACAGCAGACACTGTAGTGATATAACTGAAATTTTTTAAAATCTACATTAAAAGCCCAAATCTCTCACACACACAACTCTTTTATTGGTTTATTACCAAATTTTACCAAACTCTTACTAAAAATACAGTCTCTTGAATGGTTACAAAAATCCATGAATCATATGCAGGCTGTCTGAGTGAAAATCAAAAGCCATTTATCTTATCAAGTCCTACCTGTTTTTGGTGGCATTTAGATATGTAACAAATGACAAGGTTTTGTTCACTTTAAACTTATTTAAGATAACTTTCAATCAAAGCATACCCCTACCTCAAAATCCCGGAGACTTATTTTTAGCAGGGAGAAATTAAAAATTAAGAAAAATCTGAATCTTGTAGAATGCTGACACAATGATTTACAAAACTAAAAACGTAGGTATTTTACACATTTCAAGCTTTGTTCATAATAATTATCACCCATGCGGTCTGTACTAAAGTCAGAATTTTTTGTTCCTTTTTATAAATTTTTCAATTTAGTGTAAAAATAATTGTAGGAATATATATATATATATATATATATATTCAGTTTTGTATAGAAAAAATTGGAAGAAAAAGAAAGATACTGCACAAAAAAAGTTAAAGTACAGAAGCTATTAAATTGTATGGACTGCATGTGTAGAGAAAAATCAGAGAATAAAAAATTATAAATAACACATATCTTGCATTTCAAAACATGAAAAGATGATAGTAACACTCAGTATGAGGGTGATATACCTGATATAGTGGCTCTCCCTCTCCCTCTCACAAATATTTCCAGATACAAATGCATATGCAGAAATAGTGGCACACATTCACTCAAAAACAAGAAGATATACATACTCAAATAAAGAAGATTCTTTCAATTAATGTCCAAATCAGTTACCTTGCCCTGTGGTGAACATTGATCCTTGTAGTGGTTGGGGATTTCTTCCCGTTGGTTAAGAAGTGTGATGGTGCCATTATTAGTGTCAGGAATAGTCGAGTTGATTGTTAAAATGTTGGACTCACTTTCCACATCATACGCTCCAAAGTAAACAGTTTGCGTTATATTCTCATCTGTTTCATTCTTCTTCTGATTCAAGTAGATCTGTTGGTAGATTAACATTATAAATGTATCTTGCTGACTCGCTTGTGATGGCCATTTTACCCATATTATATAGCAATAAGTTTAGGTTGTCAAGAGATTTTAGTAATTCAGATTAAAACTGTGATAATAAATCCAGTACAATTTATCAACATATATTACATCCCAAAAACTTATAAGAAATGAAAACTATTCCTAAATGTGATTTCCACTAAATATACCCTTGATATAGTATGGTATTCCTTTTTTGTGGGAAATTTAGCTTTCTTACAAAAAATCTACAAAATAATTTAGAATTTACAAAATATTGTGACTAGAATATTAAAAAAATTAAAAACAAACTAGTTTAAATGTAGTCACTACAAATAAATGTACAATGATACAAAATGTAACAACTCCATCCTCTGTGACAAGATGCAAATCTTAATTACCTACATGAAGCTGATGTAGCTTTGTTTCCAGTTAGGTATGTATGTCTGTATTAGCATTTAATGGCACACCAGCACAATAATGGCTATATCGTGCACATTACAAAGTAAAGTTTCTAAAAATGTAAAATAGAAGAATTGTACAAAACTTAAGGAAGATAAATGCATCTAAATAAATGTATACATGATAATATTTAAAATGTGAAAATGTTAAACTTTTGTAAAATTGTTTTATCAAATAATACATTAGAATAGTCTGTGATAAGTACAACTATTTATTGATACATATATTAATATTATCTTCTTCTGGTTTTGCTTTATTTAAAAATCAATCCTTTCATTAATCAATCATCTCAGGATAACATGCTGTTCAAGTTTATTGCTAAGTGCAAACACAGAAACTTTTGAAATAGCCATATTGGAATAAAATTACTACTGACAAGTGCATGTGACAAAATTAATGCACATGACCTTCACAAATTTAAAAAGACATCCCTAAAAGAGACTGACAAGCATATTCAGTAATCAATTATCTCTGTCGGGTCTCTTTCATCTGTCCTTTCATTTCTTTTAAGTGCTGACTATTAAAGTCCTTCTCAGATATTCTTGCTAATTTGCTGACAAATTATTTTCTCATATGTGTAAGTGAACATGTATATAATACAGTTGTAAAGGCAGCATATAATTCTTTATCATGCCTTGAACTTCTCTCAAACACTGTCAAAATATACTCACTTACAAGTCTGGTTAAATCTTAAAAAAGCTCAGTCAATGAAATTACATCATTTATTGTATTCTTCAGATATAATCACAAACTGAATTCATGAAAATCCATTCATACTAATTTGTTTTGTCGTCACCAAAAACCAGTACACTAAGCCAAGACCTTTGACCTTAAAATCAATTACAGAGTGTTGACTATAAACTTGTTGATTGGAATGCAACTGAAAACAAAGTCTGGTCAAAATGAATATGTGAATGTATAAGTAACTGTGCTCATAAGCCCAATGAAAGCAAAGACCTTTGACTCAACTCCAGTGTAAATTGGGTCTTGTTTTAAAACCCCTTCCCAAACGTCTGATATGCTGATGGTCCGCTCCATACCATTTTTATTCAGAACCAATTGCATATGGTAAGAACTGATTTAGTGAAAACCCCATGACAATAACAGCAGTCAAAATATGATTGTCAAGATGGCAACTATGGTGCCATGTTGGATGTCAAATGAGCACTATCTTGATTCAGAACCTGCCACATATTGACATATTGCTCTAGCACAGATGCCAACCCTAACTGATCTGAAATAGGAATTTCAGTTTTAACACAGTTATAATCCAAACACAAAATACAGTAGAAATAATTATCCTAAAATTTATTTAAAACCTTGCTTGTTCAAAATGCTTTTTGGATAAGGTGGTATGCCTAAAAATTCCAGTGAGAAAAGAATTCAAGAAATGACAAATTTTTCGTGTTTGTTCACTCCTGATGTTTTCCGTATCTCATTTGGAATTTTTGTAGCACATATTTCTCAAGAGGTAGAATATGCATCAGCCATCTGTTTCAAAATCTTCCCCAAACTTTCTCAAGTGATTCAGCTTGACTAGCAGACATATTTTGCTTCTGTGATGCAGGTACTTCATTATGCTTTCATAAAAAATTACAATCTGAAATAACAAGCATTTCAGTGATTCAGATATACCAGTGTGGATCACCTATAAACAATTTTTCCTGATGCAAAATTGGAATCTATAGGAAGTGACTGTATGGGCATAATCTGAGGTTAAAAATCAGAGTAATTCCACAAAAACTGATGGTTGGCAACTGTGCTACATTGCATTAACGACAACGCTATGATGACACCAACATTCATTCAGGAGAACTAACCATATAAAGATTTTCAAGATATCCATCAAGGCAGCCATTTTGGAGGCTAGATCTGCATAATATTTGGATGGGAGCAACTACCTATTGTAGGTAAGAAATGCTAGAAAACAAAACAATACTGGTATGACCATCCATTCTGGAGAGGTAGTTGCAAAATCAAGATCTTTTGATCTTAGGAGTCTTTTATCATTTCAAATCAAAAACATAATATAAAATATAAATCATTCATCAGAAGTAGTTAGAATTAGATATTCAAGTTGGCCATCACAGCTGGCATGTTGGAGGTCTGACTGCTACTATTGCAAATTTGGACTAACTACATACCATAAAAAGTCTTTTAGTGAAAACCCCATACCAATATAACCATCCATTCAGAAATGGTACTGACAACAGGATTTCATGATGGTTACCACTGAGACCATCTTGTTGATCCGATTGGCACCATTTTCATTTAGGCAAACAGCATAATGTAAAATTTGTGAAATTACCATGTCATTTCAGAAGAAACCGCAGGAACAAATTGTCAAAACTGCAGACATAGTGTCCATATTGGATATCCAAAAGACAGTTTTCATTTAGGAAACAGATATCACAAGAAGTCTTTTAGTGAAACCCTAATGCCAATATGGCCATCTATTTAGAAGAAGTAGCAATGAACAAGATGGCCACAATAGTTGCTTTTGGATGTCAAATTGGCACCAATATCATTTAGAAACAAGTCGACATGAAAACTCTTTGGATGAAAACCACATACTGATACAGTCATCTGTTCAGGAGCAGTAGCAGTAACAAGGCTTCCAAGATGGCAACTTTGGTGGCCATACTGAATGTTAGGGGCACTGTTTTCATTTAGGACCAACTAGGTATAACATTATGTCTTTGAGAGGAAATCTCATGTCAGTATGATGCTGAGACTGTTCAGAAGTAGTGGTGATAACAAGATTTTCACCATGGTGGTCATGTTGGACATGAAATCAACACCAATTACTTTAAAATCAACAAGGCATTTTAAGAAATCTTTCAGTGAAAACCATGTCAATATAACCACCCATTCAGGAGGAGTAATGATTAAAAGATTTTCAAGATGGATGTTTGTGTTCTCAGTTATGACCATCTAGACCCTAGGATGATGCTGACTGGTTTAACACATTTTTAATGTATTATATCATGTTGACAAAATGAGAGGTAGGTGCCTTTCAAAGGACACAGCAAGGTGTCTGAACTGAGTTGGCCTGGATGGGTATCAAACCTGTGTCATTAGATTATGAACCTGGTGCTCTACCTGTAGTTGAGGAGAAGAAAGCAATGCTAACAGACAGACAGATGCAGAACAGACCATCTGAACTTTTCTTATGTTGACCAGTAGTGCTAAAAATGACTAGTGCTAAAAATATGCATCTATCCTTATTATCCAAAGCTAATGGTATTAAATGACATGTTATACACAAAAATATAAACTTTAAAATCAAATATCATCACCATTATCACTTGAAAAAGTATTCTGGAGTCTGTTAATCAATATAACTTGTAAATTTGAGGAATGACATTGACTACTCCTTACCATAACTGGCTCCGTAGGGTCTGCTCCAAGGAGGGAATATTTGTTGTCACTGTAAACAAATATATATGGGGCATCATTGATGTCCTGCACAACTATTGTAAGGTTGACAAGTGAGCTGGCAGACTTCACTCCGACCATGGATGGTACATCTTGCAGTTTTACGATAATTGTAACATTACCAGAGCAGTCCTGACATGGTGTGAAAACCAATCTGAAATTAAATTAATAGTGTTTTTATTCATTCAACCATTGTTATGATATTTAATCTATATGTCATCCTTAAATTACTGTCCATGACTGTAAGTTGTACTTCAGATAATGGTCACTCATAAAGTTTTCATAGCATTTGAGTCATATTTACAATTAGCTTTTTTTTGTTGGATTGCTTCACATCCCGTTAGGATATATGACAAGTGAAAATGTGTCTAATTAGGAATTTGATAAGCAAATAACTCTGTGGGAATCCATTTGTGAATAGAGTTTACAGTTGTGTTGTTGAAATCTGATATAATTCAAGAGGAATTACTTATTTACAATATTCTTTGGAATTACTTAAGTTCTTATTGACTTATGGATTAATGCATTACTTTGGATTTTTGTTAACTCATTCAAGGCATTTTAGATTATTGCATCATTGTGTTCTATCAGGACATTCAAGACTATTGCAATTCATTCAGAATATTCTATATTTTTGGATTTGTGATAAGATATTTAGGATTATTTGGAAATTAATTCACAATATTGTGTCTATTGCATTTTCACTTTCTATTGTAGGGAAATAAATTGCTTGTTGATTTTACTTAAATTGTTGGTTTAACTTTCTGTTACATATTTTAAGACTATATTCATAACACCCCAAATATATCAGCAGTGTCATATGTCCAACAAAATATAAATGTTGCAGAAGGGCTACAGTATCATATATGGAATAAAACCTGTTGGTATCCAGTGTGTATTCCAGTTTGAATCTTTCTGTTATTATCAATGTATTACTGCTTAATAGTATATCAACACAATAATGGCTATATTTGATGCTGATTAAAAGTTATATGAAAGTAGCTATAAAGAAACTTAAAAGAAACTCCAGAAAGATAATTCCTTCCAAATGAATGTAATGTACTACTAAAAATAAAAGGTAAAGTTGTAAAAATTCTCAAAAATAAAAGATAAAGGTAAAAAATATCAAATCCTTCAATGAGAGGGTAAAAATTTATTACAGGTATAAAAAACTGTATTTCCTCAAAATGTCCAAGATTTTCTCAGATGGAGATGATCATAAAGTTCCTTAACTAAGTTTGCGTTAGATAATTCTGTCTCACACTATGATATGATTGACAGTGTGTCTGTGTCAGTGAGCACTTGCAGTGTATGTAAGATTCAGATGTAGGATAGACTTATGAATCAATTACTGATTTTGTCTGTTAGCAAAACATTTTTCTGGTCTTATCAACTGAGACTAAAATACAATGTCATACAGGTTATTTTATAATGCATTCAGAGTACCATTTATATGATTCAGTAATGGGTGTCATTTTTCAGAATTTGTTTAGACATATCTTTCAGTGGCAATTATTCACTTTATTTGGATCATCAAACATCCATATTCCTTTGCAAGATCATTATTCATATACCAGGAAGTAGATATGGCAAAAGTCAATGTTAAAGTACATGGACATTTTTGGAAGAGGTTGATCTAAATGTGTGATCCACTACAAACAGGACAATGTCTGGCATGGTGATGATACATGGAAAGATTATTTCATGTTGAAAAAAAAAATCGTACTACCCTACATTGTTATGATTAGACCCAATGTGCTCTTTTCTTGACTCATTTTGTTACCTGGCCACCACTGTAAAAGTCCATAGCGATCAACAGTTTTTGTCTGTAAGTATCTTGATGACAGTTAAAGTGCAGAGCATTCAATAATCAGTAGAGAATAGACATAGACTAATTAAGACTTGAATAAAGTACACTTATCAGTCTTTGTCAAGTGACTTTTCCTCAGTCTGGTAAAATATGGAGAAAAAAGGCTTGAATGTTATAACACTTACCAGCCTTTGTTTGTCACAATGACATTTCCCGTCTAGTAAAGGGAGGAAAATCAAGATTTGAATATAGTATCATTTACCTGTCTTTATCAGTCAGATTGACATCTCCCCAACCCAGTAAAGTATGAAGAATAAAAATTTAAATATAGCATCACTTACTGACATTTTTAATCAGTGACATCCCCAGTCTAGTAAAGGGAGGAGGAATAAAGACTCTAATGATTTAACCAGCCCTTGTTAGACTTTTTTCCCTGGTCTGGTAAAATATGGAGAGTAAAGATTTCAATATAGTATCACTTGCCAGCTTTCGTTAGTCACAGTGATATTTCCTCAGGTGTCAGGTAAAGTAAGAATTGAATGTAGTATCACTTACTGACCTTTGTGAGTCAGAGTGATATTTCTCCTGTCAGGTAAAATAAGGAGAATAACTTAAATACAATATCACTAACTGGCCTTTGTCAATGACAGTGACATTTTCACTGTTGGTAAAGTTTAGGAGAATAAAGACTTGAATGTAGTATCACTTACTGACCGTCATCAGTTAGTGTGACATTTCCCCAGTCTTGTAAAGCTTAGGAAAATAAAGACTTGAATGTACTATCACTTACCGCCCTTTTTCAGCAAGAGTGATATTTCCCTAGCCTGGTTTAGTTAGGAGAAAAAAGACTTGAATGTAGTATCACTTACCGCCCTTTTTCAGTAAGAGTGATATTTCCCTAGCCTGGTTTAGTTAGGAGAATAAAGACTTGAATGTAGCATCACTTACCGCCCTTTTCAGTGAGAGTGACATTTGCGCGGTCTCATAAAGTTTAGGAGAATAAAGACTTGAACGATGCATTACTTACTGGCCTTCCTCCGTCAGTGTGACATTTCCCCAGTCTGGTAAAGTGTGCAGAATAAAGATGAACGGATCGTCTTCAGAATCAGTGGCCTCCATGGTGTGAAGTATGGTGCCTTAAATAGCAAACATTATTTACTGAAGTCAACAAAATCATGTACATTTAAATGCCTATTATAATGTCAACGTTCAAGAATTTTATAAAAAAATGCAGTATAAAATGATCAAATGGCCTGTATATATTATTCACTCCTAAAACATGAGCACTTATTACAGGATGTACCACCAAGCAATGTAGCCCCTTGTTCCCCCTCCCACAAAATTATGAGCTAATGAAAAGTTTGGGAATGGGACTATTTTCAAGTGTGGTCAATGCATTGATATTTAGTATATTATTTTCTTTCCTGGCAGAATTACACATCAAAGAAATCAATCAGTTTTAATAATTTTGTTTCCAACTTGTTTTGAATCCTAATTAACCCTTTACCTAATAGATTGTATGGCTTAGCCCTTCAATATACATGTAGCAAAGTTACCCAGTGCAGTGCTCTATAAATAGAACACCTGTTACCTATGCAACTCCATACACAAAGGCCTGCCTGTTATTTCTGTTAACACATTAACCCCTAGCAATGACTTAATGGGGCAGGAGGTAGTAGCCTACTGCCGAGCTCTGTAGCATCATGGTCATGCACGATACACTAAAGTGGGTGGTATTATAGAAAGGTAGACAGATGTAGCTCTACAATGATACCAAATAATCTGGAATATCTAGTTGCACTACACAATGCAGATTAAAAAAATCTCTTAATTTGGACCTGACTTTTTTTAACCCAAAATTCGCCCGTGGTCGGAATCTAATTTTGTGTCAGGATTTTAGACTTTTTGGTCTCAGATCTAAGGCAAACTGGTATGAACTGCAAACAGACAGATGAGCCTTTGCAAAAAGTAGGATAAGATGGGCATTTGGAATAAAGAGTGGTCTCCATACAAAAATAATGGTTCCGTTTAGCCAAAAAAAGAAAAAAGAAAAATAAAGAACTTCAACTTTTACCCTTCTGCTCATGCACGAGTCAAATAGCCAATGAAAAACGATGTTTCTAACACAACTAGGCAGTAATGTTATTGAAAGATGACTGGGGATTTGGTGTTTTCGAGTGTATTCAAAATAGCTTTCAAAATGTGTTTCCTACTTTGATTTTCAGACAAAAATGACAAAAAGCTCCAGGGGTTAATGTGTTAAGCAGTGTAGTGTATGTTATGTTTAACAGCAATTTTAACAGTTTTACAATTTTCGTACACATATATTATGTATGGAAAGATTTAAGAGTAAAATCATTATAGGTTTATACTTATTTTTCATGGAAGAATTTTTTACGACTGCTTTAAATTCTTGAGAGAATTTGTTCACCATCAAGTCAGTGAAGCCGTGTGACCAGCTGTAACTGCCATTTCTCATACTTGAAATTTACAAGTTCTTTGTTTGCGTCTACATCACTGAATCATCTGAATTTGATAATTTATAAAAACTAATTGCTGCCTACATCAATATCAGAGCCCTTACCCAAGATATTGAAGCTTTCATAGTTGTGATTCTAATCATGAAAACTTTGTAAGTACTGAATGAAATCTGTGACCTTCATTTTGGAGAGTGGAGATTATGAACCAGTTACCTTATAGAGCAGATATCGACCAGAGCATAAACAGTGACGTAATTGTCATTTGCAGAAATGAATGTAGTATTTAATAGGGGGTTTTCCCCGAAGGTGGCACTACAAAAACCGGCTTAAAATGGCTGATGTTTACAGCAGGCATCAGAAGGCACTTCCATGCAAATTGAGTAGAGGCGTCCAAAGGTGCTTGCATGAGGTAAAGTAAAGGTTAAGGCTAACATTCAGATTTGTTCTATAGAAGTATCTTACCCTCATCCTCAGTCATAATCATGATATTTGTGCTGATCAGTTCTGGAGGCTGGTTGGGAATGATGGCTGGAGCTGTCACGAGGGCAAACTGTGTTTCTCGGAAAAAGAAGGTGTCAGTGAGATTCGTTAATCCATCAAAAAGTGGAAGCTCTTGATTGTCGTACTCAGTGTTATTGGCCCAGGTGTCACATACCTGTAAGAAATATGTACAATTACAATTTACGATTCCAATTCTTTATATTTGGGCAAAAAAATATTGCACTGGGTTTAAAATTAGGGTAGTCAGATCTTTTATTTTTTTAGGGTCAGCAATGAGAAACAGGATTGGTCTGCTGACCGAAAAACATTTTTATAGTTTTGCCTTTGATCTTGTGGTACTTCAAGCAGCTTAAATCAGGAATAACCTAAATGGTAAATGTGTAAAATGCTTAGGTAAAAATTACAGGTTACCAAAATCGAATTTTCCTGCGTTTTACTTGCCTTCTCAAACACATGGTCTTAAGTATCAAATTTTTGGTAAAAAATGTCAAAAAAACACATTTAGAAACTCATTTAGAAAGCATTTATTAAGCTATTAGATATTACAAAATTAATGATGCAATTTTGCTATAGAACATAAATTCATGCCACCCCTCAAACGTGACCAGCAGCCAGCATATTAGTACAAATTGGAAAATGTTCCCCTCATGAGCCACTTTTTTTCTTCAAATGTATGTAGAACCAGTGATTCATATTGTAACGTAAGGTAAGTACATGTAATAAGATTATCTCTATCGTCGATACATGTCTCCCGATGTCAAGTTTCGATTACCGAAACAAGTGTTGACTAAAGTACATGTAACACTAAGATTAATATTATATTATTGTTTATGAAAGCTGACGTTTACAGGAAATGGGCCGTATAAGAGGGTGACCACTCTATATATATACATAAACATACACACAGTGTATTTATTAAGGGATTTGTTTATTCATCTTCTCTTTTGTTAAATGGTACATCAGCACAATAATAGCTATATCGTACCAATTAAAAGCAAAATTCTAAAATTGTAAAAATGAACAACTGTACAGAAACCTGTCACAATAAATGTAAGCATGAAGTACTTCAAGATAAACAAGAATAAACTTTAAGATTTTTAAATTCTGTTAAATGTATATAAAACAAAATAAAATATCATGGGAATGAATATAAAATCTTTAAAATATAGGATAAAAGTCATTTACATAAACCACATTCCCTCAGAAAGTCCAAAATTTTCTCAGGTGGTACATCATCATAATCATAAAGTTCCTTTAATGATGGAGTTTGCATAAAATCATAAAATACAATATAAAATACATTATACAGTGTATGCCACAAAAGCCAGGAAAAGCTTGGACTAGTTATAGCACAAGCTGGAATAACTTAGGAAGAATCTGGATTAGTTCTAGGAAAAGTCTGGACAGGTTCTAGGTCAAGCAGGACAAGCCAGGACTAATTCTAGGTCAAGTAAGGACAACCTGGAAGAGTTCAAAGTCAAGCTGGGACAACTTTGGAAAAACTAGGATTTATTCATAATCAAGCAGGGATCAGCTGGGAAAAGTCTGGATAAGGACTGGAACAAGCTAGAGAAAGACTGTAGTAGTTCTAGGTCAAGCTGAAAAAAGCTGGGAAAAGCCAGGAAATACCCCACATAGATAGCCAGAAAAGTCAGGACTTTGAGCTTTTACTAGCTTTTTCTAGGATTTTCCACATCAAAATCCCAAACATTTCCAGATCATATCAAAGCTTTTCATGTATTTTTTGTCCAAGCCAAGGATATTTCAGGTAATCCCAGGAATTGCCGATTGAGTTTCTGATGGGTACAGCCTTGATAAAGTGTGATATTCTGACCTTGACAGTGATTGATCCCTCTGTTTCATTATGAATCTCCGTGTCATTCTGGTACAGGCAAGTTCTACTGGAGATCTTCCACTGTTGTAATGCTGATAGGAAATAGAAAAGGAAAATGAGAATTAAGTTTAGCTTTGTAAGGAAAACTGCTTTATAAATATACTTTTCAGGATTAATTCTAATTTAACTGTTACATGACATTCCTCATTGTGACAAAACTGTATCATTTCCAGTTATCTTTCTCCAATAGTATGTAACTAAATTTTAATTGGTTTTTACTTTAATTTTTGGGTGGACTTTAAAAAAATCCACAATACTTTACAAGCAAAAACAAAAACACAGTCCTTTTGTGTTCAAAATCGAAGTTCTGAGAACAGTGATGGTGGGGAAGGCTGAAGTGACATTAATATACATTTATATCAATAGCTCTCTCTCTCTCTCTCTCTCTCTTTATATATTCATGGTCATTTTTACAAGTGTAAACATACAACACTGCTTTAAATAATCTTTATAACAAGTTTCTAAATCTTCTATTCTTCATGTATCAGTAGAGAACTTATCTGAACATTTGAAACATAATTTGAAAAATAACTGG
Source organism: Sinohyriopsis cumingii (assembly GCA_028554795.2). Lineage (NCBI taxonomy): Eukaryota > Metazoa > Mollusca > Bivalvia > Unionida > Unionidae > Sinohyriopsis > Sinohyriopsis cumingii. Next base: position 87,339,765 of record CM068838.1, read on the forward strand.
ATTTCATTTCATAAGCACTTTCTACTATTGCATACATGTAAAAGAGCAGAAAAGTCAGCTTAGGACAAATTGGGAGATTTTCCAAATTCGGTCTGGTATTTTGACTTCAAAAAAGGGAAGATTTTCAAAGAAAATGGTGAATTTTTAATTGCGGTACACAAATAAATTTTCTTATCCCAATGAGGATCCAAATCTTAGGTAACTGTGAGTAGTTTTTGTCTATTTGTAAGAAAACTTTTGTTAAAGTTTGAAGGCAGGGAATGTTTTTTTACTAGATTGGAAAAATGATTTGCTACCATGAATGGGAGATTATGTTCAGCTATAAAGTTGGCAAACAGTGACACCTCAACATGCATGATTCCATAAACATGGATCTTAGTGATTGTGTTTATGCTGTCGATTTTAACATGCTTTCACACATATGAGTCTCCCAGACAGGAGAGTTTTCCTCAAATGATGAATTTTAAAAGTTGTATTTTTTTCATTTTTTTCACACTTTGCTTCCACTGAAATATATTTATGTTAACACTGTCTGTGACCACATGACTGTAAAGTAAGGTGTGAAAAAAATGTAATATTTTTTTGTCAGTAATATTTTAATTTGCAATGGAGATTTCAGTGAGAGATGGGAGATACCCCTCATCATGGAAAGAAAACCCTCTCAGCCTGGAGGTTCAAATGTATGCTGTTTTTTCAACCATCACCATCAGTGAAACAATATCCATGAAAGATAAATTAGTCTAATTATTTACCCAAATCTCATTTGTCTCCCTTGACATAAAATTCTCTTTATTTTGTTACAACCTAAATTTAGTAAGACCATAAAGTTAGTATTGTTAGTAATACTATCTATATTAGGAAATATGAAATGGATAATATGACACTGATTTGCATGGAGGGATTGAAATCCCTCAAAGTCAAAAACAGTATACAAATTTTATAACAAGCTATTATAATATTACAAGAGTTTATGCTAGATTTAGAGACAAAGTGTAATAAATGGAAGTTATAACAATTGTAATTACTTGGATTCCAATGAACCAGTATAGTAATGCTGCCATTGTTTCCTGCATCAAAGTCATGTGGATACTTAACCAACAAAGGCCCTGGCATGGCAAGATGGCCAACAGGTACTACAGAAAATGAAACAGAGTAACCCTGGACTCTGAAATAAACAAAAACATTATTGCTGTATATTTAAAATTGTTAAACAGTCTAAATATCAGAGATCATGTAGTAAACATATTTCATTCCAATATAATGTATCAGTAGTTTTTGTTCTAAAATCAAAATGCTTCATGAAATTCACTTAGATCTATGATTATACCTTTTCAGTAGTAATCTCTCGACAGTGCCATTGAGCAATGTATCAGCTGGATTAACAACATAGGGGGTGAAGACCGTAGAAGAGTCAGACTGGTATACAGCGGATAATTCACTTGCTGTCAGTACAGTTACCAAAATGGACTGTCCATCTTCCATACCTGAAATACATAAGTGATCCTTTAAGACAACAGAGTTTAAAACTTTTTCTTTCGCCTCCACTATTATCACAAGATAAAATAACTTAACATTCAAGTTGTTAATATATATAATGTACCTTTCTTTCATCAATTATATCAATGAAAACAATTTACTGGTAATGATTTACTGAATCACATTAAATACAAGTAAATCAATAACAATGGACCTATGGTTAAAATGTGATCAGGAAGAATCAGCTTTGGTAAATGAAAAATGAATAAAGCAAAATCTGTTCATTTTTTTTAAAGGAACAAATGATATGCTTTACATAAGTACAGTACACTATAGAATACTGACTCAAAGTGTGCTATGTGGTCTGTGATTTGTGAACTCTTCATGTGTTTTCCTTCCTATCATGATAGAAAATTCAGAAAATACAAGCACATACAAAATGCACATAACATAATGATACAATTTATAATTGTTAAGCATATTTAATTTGTATTGTATGTTTTTTTTTTTTTCTCCATGATTATATATTATGCATAATTGTATTTTGGACTTGACTATGTCCAAAATCAAGTGCATGTTGTACCTGACCAGTAACATGTTTTGTGGACAACAGAATACATCGCTAATATTTTTCCTATGATTGTGTATTAAGTATTCAGATTATTAATAATGTAAACCTGTTTATCTTTGAGTCTGAAATATTGATATTCCCATATAGAATAACCTGGTTTGCCTGATGTTTAGCACCTTTTTATTTTAAGACTATCTGCATATCGTCACACTTCAGGCCACTGGTACATTAGCACTTTCAAGACTACAGGCACATCAACACTTTCAGTGCTTACTCTTATTTTAAACACCAATGGTAGTTAATTTGAATTTTATTCATCAAGACTGGTGATAAAAAGTTGCTGGACTATTTGGGATTTAATGTGCAATACTGTACATTCTATTTAAATTTTCACTTTGTATTTTAGAGAAAAATTATTTGCTGAACTTTATAAAACTGATTTGCTTTTACTCTTTTCTATTACTTAGTTTAAGACAACAGAGTTGGAATATAATATAAAAGCAGTCATATTAGTTTATAACAATATCTTGACATGGTAACTAAAAATGAATTGGTATAACTATGTGACCGGTTTCCAATTTTGACAATTACATCTCAAAATCATGGTATTACTTGTATTTAAACAATTCCAATGATATAATCCGTATACAAGTATACAAGTTGATTTGGAGTATAACAGAAAGCCCAGACATCTAAGTCAAAATGTACTGACTTATAGTCAGAAAATATAAACACTAATGACCATAATTTAATCCTTTATAAATATGATGGCATAGTGCTGAAGTAATGTGAACATCTGTTACGATTAACTATTAAAAGGTTTGCATTGTTTCTTTATCTTTTGTGAAAATCCACATAACACTGATAAAAAATCATAATAACCCATTTTAAGGGGCTTAAGTGTAAAGGTCATGTACATTGTTTGTCCTTCAAATTAATTTCTGATGCCTAGATCTTTGTCCATGTTATTAATACTATTATGTGATAACTGGTTTCCAGACTTGATTGCCATTGTTAAAGGGTTGTGTTTGCTGCTATTTTGTATGTTACAAAGATTTCAAGTCATATACTAAACCAGTTACACACTTTGTTTATTGAGTTACTCCATTTATGTTGTTAATGAATAAGGTTTTTATTATTATCTCCAACTAAACATTTTCTGTTTCTGGATGAATTCATTATTTCTTTTGTCCTTACATATCAACATATAAACGATGAGTCAAATTTTCTGATACAGTTATTACCTCCAAATGTCTAATCAAAACTGGTACAGTTTTTAGTACAATTGATCAACGATACACCAATACCTTGATAACATAGGAAGAACAATGTTAAGAACCTCCAATGATAAAGAGAAAAATTCTAACACTGAAGGAAAGCATTAATGTAACTACAAGTGAATTTAACAGACGGACAGGATAAATAAATATTACCTTAGTTAATTCATCTGCTAATAAATGTACCTGTCAGCTTCAAATACAAATGTGAATGTTTTATGATAGATGTATATTTATACTGCTATAACAAAATTTCAGTATTTTAATAAGAACTATGAATAAAGAATATAATACATACACAGTGACTGGGTATTTTTCCTTTCTAAACAGTGTTGAATTTTGACCTTAGAAACTGAATCTTTGCATAAGCCTGTTGTAAAAGACCATTTGTCTTGAGAGACCGCTTTTTGTTGGCAAAAGGGGTGGTCCCTCATAACAGGTTTTACTGTACTTACCAGAAGGTGTTGTAATTGTTAAACCACTAAATGATGCAGCTCTCTTCTTTCTTGATGAAGGCAATGACACCACTGCAGAAATTTCAGTTCCATTTTTAGATGTAAAAAGTTGACTTCCATCACTTTCAATCACCACAATCCCAGACAGTTGGTATGTGCATCGCATTGCATAGTTACAAATTCTAATGTAGACAAACATTGTTCTTCCTGGTTCCATATGGAATACATTGCCTTCACTGCCTGCATACTTAGGATCTGAGAAATTGTTGGTAGGTACAAGTTCTGATATCCTGTATGCCTTAATACCATTTATCGTGACATATCCATCCACAATGGCAGCTTCACCAGACTGGTTTGTTGCCACCCAAATGCAGGGCACAATATCCTCACGAGTTTCATCTGTATCACCACTACCAGCACACAGGTCTGAAATGAATTACAGTTACAAATCAGTGACAAACTGTATGCAGAGACAAATTTTGCATTGATTTTCAGACCTTTACTCTAATGGGCCTAACATTACTCACCTTGCCGCCATTTGCCTAATGGCCAAATGCAGGAGTAGTAAGTCAAAATATCTATGCCAATATCATGATTTCTGTAAAACTTTCATCTAGTGCTGTTTAAGTCATATCTTATCAAAACAACTATTTTAAGAGATTTCTCAATTTTTCTGCATTTTCATCCATGCTTGATGGACTATAATTTTTGCCCAACATTGAAAGGTCTTTCTTTTAGGATGCTTTCTGTCAAAATTGGTCAGATTCCAGCATTCCAGTCTCATTGTTGTAGCTGGGTATGAATGTATTAAGGTTTAACAGCACAATAATGGCTATATGGTGTCAATTAAAAGAAAACTTCTCAAAGTGTAAATATAACAAATGGCATAAACAATTTAGGAAGATAAACCCTTTCAAATAAACATACACACATTCTCTCAAAAGTCTTGATTTTGTTTTGTAGTACATTAATTTTCATGATAAAGTTCAACGATTGAGTTCATTCTAAAAAGCATCTGTCTTACAACCTGGAATCAATACACTCAACAAGAATCTGTGCCACTGTCAGTAGACATTGGCACAGTAAACTCTGGTCAAGGTTCATCCATGAGGAGGTATGCACAGGTCAGGTATGAGTGTCCTATGTGCCTGGCACAATACATCTCATCCCTTTTCTAAAATTTGTTCTACATATGGTATCACACTCTTCAATGATACCTGTGATTTTCTGAAGTTTGTTTGGGGAGTGTTCATTCCACACAATCTGCCAAGTGTACAGACCATGCTGATTCAGTATGTAGAATCTTCCATGTGAAAATAGGTGACTGCAACACAGCTTTTGGCTGCTTTATCTGGTCTGGCAAAACCTTTAATACCAATGTGAATAGGTAGTGCACTATTTTGTTTGTATAAATCAGAACACTGATTTGGCCAGAATATTTTCAAGGATAGATCCCTGTGGTTTTAAGTTTTAAGTAAAGATATTATTTGCAATCTATCAATCAAGTAAGAAGCAAAACAGTTTCAGGGAGTTCACATCAATTGAATATTAGTAGAATGAATAACAATGGACAGAGTCCTGTGGTAATCCCCAACTGATATTTTTACTTTCAGAACATTGACCATTTAAATATAATATTAATTGTGGAGTACCACAGGGCTCTATCCTTGGACCTCTGTTATTCATTCTATTTATCAACGATTTACCTCTTAAGATTGGAACTTCAATTTCTTCCACTGACCTCTATGCAGTGATACTACACTGTCTGAGATGGGTAAAACTCAATTGGTACTTGAAAATAACTTATAAGATGCTCTCAACAGACTTCAAGATGGTGCAAGGAAAACAGTATGATCATAAATAGAGAAAAAACGAAAGCCCTACTAATTACAACAGAACAGAAATGAGCAAGGCTAGATAGCGACACACTCCAGGTTCTTTTTGACAATGTGAGCCTCAATATGACCTCTCAAGATAGAATTCTTGGTGTATTTGTAGATATCAATCTTACTTGGTCTATTCACACTAAACATGTTTCAAAAAAGGGTAATTCTTATCTTTGACTACTGAGGAAAATCAAAACATACATTCCCCTTCAGTTTATGGTCATCTTTTATAAAAGTTATATTCAGCCATATCTGGACTACTGTAATGTAATTTGGGGTAAATACCTCTAATTCAAACATAACACTTTTAAGAGTCCTAAAGAGAGCTTGCCATTTAATTCTAGATCAATGTATAGACAATTTTCAAAATGCAATGAATAATATAAAGGTTTTAACAATACATGAAAGAATATTTCTTAGAAAGGCCAAATTGATGTATAAAGTATCCAGAAAAGCCATTCCTTTCTATCTAAGCAAATCTTTCACCAAAGTGGCGCTGATGGTACTCCAAATTTAAGGTTCATAAGAAGTAAAAATTACATTATACTAAGGCCAAAGAAGGAATTGTTTAAAAAAAGTTTTCAATATACTGGTCCACTGGTATGGAACAACATTCCCAGTAACATAAGGCAGGCTCCTAGCATTTCTTCTTTTCATAATGCATTACAAAATATTTTATAATATGTTATGACATAAAAAAGGTGATAAATTACCATATCTCTTAATGGATGTATCTTCACTGACAGTCCAGGAGGAACCACAAGTGTCTGGGTTGGTAGACTTTCTGGCCGTGCTTGGTACGACCTTTTCCTCAAATTCTTCTGTACCCACTGGTACTGTCTTTACATCCTCAACTTGAGGGGGTAGCAGCAAAACCTTTACACCTGGAAACATCAAGAAACACAGGACAAGAATGAATTTACCCTAATATATATGTCGAATCATTTTCCATTCAAAAGCCCATGCAAACCAAGTACTGTGATTTACTGTTACAGCTATTTTTCATGGCATACCAGTTTTCATGGACTTTTCATTTATGTTGGTTACAGATGACAGAGTTAAAGATCCAAAGAATAATAATTTTTTGTGGGCACAGAATAAAATAATAATTTTTTGTGAATACAGAATATCTTCTTAAATTCAGAATTAAAGTTACATCAAAACATTTTCTTTTTTCAGAAAGTGACTTAAATTGATACACATGAAACAAATCAACACAAAAAATAAAAACTGAACCTTTATTAAGCAAAAACATACAAATGAACCTTTATTAAGCAAAAGCATAAAACTGAACCTTTATTAAGCAAAAACATGCAAATGAACCTTTATTAAGTGGCCACATGTCTTTAGAAGTAACATTTCGCTTCCATCAGGTGACAGCTATATGTGCCTTCACACTAAATTTTGTCTTTGATGAACAGGTATCATGAATATAGAGGTAAAATATGCAAATATGATGAAAAGATGTTTTTAAATATAGTCCTTTATGTGTATGTGTCATCTATATTGAGATGTTCACTAAGGTTTTACTGTATTTAATGCAATGATCCAAAGGCAAAAGTCCTCCTTCAGATCTAATTGCTTATTACGCATCATTTTCATGCATTTCTAATAGGCAGTGGTGCAGAGAACGTTCAGCAAGAATGGCTTTGCCGTTCCTGCACAGGCTGTCCACTAATATGTTCTTCCTTTCCAGAATGTGGCAGACTCAAGGGGTGATGTTCTTCAAGATGGTCCTGCAGAGGAGGTTCCAGACGTCCACACAAAAAGAAGGGGTCCATTACCCTCCATAACATTAGATATGTTATGATGGACCATGACACATTGACCCTTACCCTGTTAATGCACCCTTGCAATACTTAAGATAATGCATTCATTTCTAGGTTGTTGATGTAAAGGGATGATCTGGCTCGAGTCCCAAAACCCTGGAGAATTATGCTCTCTGGCTCTAATGTAGCACCAAAACCAGAATCTGACACATTGGCAAATAGATAGGGGTGGGATACCCCTCTTAGGAATCTGTTCCATTGCATCTACCAGCACAAATGGGGATGAAGCACTGGTTCCCAGAGTGATTGGGGCTGATAGAGAATCTCTATGTTGTTTCCCCCAAGTGATAAGGAGGAACTGTTGAGGTCACAAATGCAGACATCTTAGGGGAACGAAGTCCAAAGTGGCATTCAAGGTTCTCAATAGGGATAGGCAAAAGTGAGCAGACAATGATGTTTAAGTGCCTCTAAGAGTGCCAGAATTCAATCCATCCAATCCATTGGAACTCAGACTAAGCTTAGGTTTGTGAGGAAGTTCATTACCATATAAATAAAGTTCTGTGATGGGATAAGTTCTGATCTATCAAGGTTGGATAGAAGAAATGCTGAGTTACTGGGGACACAATGGAAAAGATCCTGATGAAGGGACTGAACCTGATCGTTGTGGCTCAGTCAATGATTGAAATACTGGAGAATCAGAGGTTGGCTGCTACCAGTCCCATAACCCGGGTGAAGACTTTGGGTGTGGAAGAGATTTTCACTTAAAAGGGTGCATTGCTGATCCTTCCTGTTGGGGGCAGGGTTTGTGATGTTCTATACTTCAAGTGTTGGGAGCAGTGCACAAGAACTCATGTGATGGAGCAACATGCATCCCTGGAGATAAGATATGTGGTGCACCACGTCCCTAATGACAGGAAGCTCTCAAAGGTATGAGGTGTGCAGTCACTAACCTCCTAATGGGGGGAGAGCAACATGAGGCAAGTGGTACACCACCTCCCTCCCTTTCAGGAGGAAGCAACACAGTGTTCTGAATGTGAGGAGAATCTGACTTCTTTTTGAGTAAGGGTGATCAACTCTTCAAACTTTCCATCCTTCTTTCTAGAAGGGCCTCAAAGGCCACCAAAACAGTTGTTCCCATAAACTCCTGGGACCCTGAAGTGCTCTTCTGAGCTGATGAGCTAAACCTCTTGCAGACCCTTGATGGGTCTGTGAGAGAAAAACCCTAAAAGCTAGAAGATGAGGGGGTAAGTTCTTTACCATTACCTCATACCATGAAGCCACTGACTCATAATTGGAAAATACTTCATTCTCAACTGATTCATTGCTCAGAATGGTGCAGTACTGATCCTTGCCATCTGAGGGGTGCTAAATGCTACCCATAAAATGTTAGAAGTAGTCACCTCACATCTGGGAGGGTGCAACATGCTGTGGTGGGTACGATGTGTGCAGTTTACCACCTTGCAAATGGTAAGGAATAACATGCTTTTGTGGTGCTCCACCTCCCTAACCGGAGGGAGCAACACACTTTTGTTGTGCTCCACCTCCCTGATGGGAAGGTGCAACATGCTGCATGGGGCAAAAACATGCCCTGAACATGAGGAGTGTTTAACATCTCCCTTCTGTGGGGAGGCGATCAACTCTTCATATGCTCCGATGGTCCTCTGGAGAGCCCTCACATGCCACTAAAGAAGTTGGTGCAGTAGAGTTCTGGGACCATGGAGTACACTTCCAAACTGCAGAGCTAAGTCTCTCACTGTTTTTTTAAAATTACCTCCCTTGTTGTGGGATCTTTGAGAGCAAACCCTGAAAATTCTAATGACGATGGGGGAGGGAATTTTTGTTTTCTCCACTGGCCATAGGTACAACTGAAATCAGCTTAATTCCAGGTTTTAGAAGGCCATAATTTGTAATGTGCACAACAATTTCTTTCCAGGTTGTACAGCCTGGGTGAGTGTTTCAAGGGCCCTTGTTGTCAAACTGCCTTACAGACTGCCTTGACATTATTCTGATTTTTAAAAAGAAATAATGACAATATTTTTAAATGTCATGTGTACTCTCACCTGGTTGTATGCAATGCATACAAATCATTACTCAAATCATCTGATGCTTAAGTTTAATTGGTGATATAAATACATGTATAATAATAATGTACAATATTTACACACAACAAATGGGTATATGTTTATCCCAGTTCAAGTAAGTTTAAAGATTTTGTAATGATGAGATACTTATAATTTTTGTTGGTAAATTAAAAGGCAGAAATTAAATTTGATACAATATAGTTCTACAGAAAGACAGCCAAATGATTGAGTGTGTAGGTCTCATTGTCAATGCTGCTGTTTGTGGTTTAACACTATTTCTCAGTGTAAGATAGGTTATACATGGCAGCCAGTATAACTGGTGGAGGAAGAACCTGAGAAAAATCGGGTAAGAACCACTGACACTCAGTAAGTACTGGCAAGCTTTTTCTCAGATACCCACACTGGCTGAGCCCGAGACTCAAAGCCAAGCAGACAGAGGTGAGATGGCAGTGATCAGTTAAGGTGAGCAATTTAGACCACTCGCCCACCTGGGGCCCTTCTCACTGCTAATCACAAAAAGTCAAATTGCATCTTTGTAAGACCATTCTCCATTTTAAACATCTGACTGGAATGGAAGAGTTCTGTGGTTGCTGTTGGTGATATTTATAAAAGCAGTTATGTTTTACACAAAGACACACAACACACTGCTTGCGTATTATGGACACTTGAGACATGCTGCCTTGTCTTCTTTCAAACCTTGTTGGGCTTCTTTTTCATACATTTTGTTGTGTTGTTCTTAGTTTCAGTCAAATATTCTTTCATTTAAAACCAGGGGAACAATTTTAAAGAAAAAATCTATCTCTTTTTTTTCTCCTTATCCAAAGCAAAAGTAGAACAGATGCCTGAAAATTAGGATTCCGAATCATTAACAAAGTCTTTGTTTCCATTGTCAAGAATCACATGTATCAACTATAACATGATGCAAAATTCCAGACAATCCTCATATTTAGCAGACATATTTAATATATCTATTTTGATAGGTTAAACATCCTTTTACCGCCCATTATTGACAAATAAAATTATTTTGTGGCATGATCGTATAGAACGGATCTATCACAGAGGTCGGCACATAACCAGTATGCTGATATTTCGCCTATGGCAGATAGCAGTGCTTGGTTTACAAGTGGATTTATCAGTCACTACAAATGTAAGGTACATGCATGCAGTCAGTATATACAACAGTGGTAGGGAAAGAGAAACAACCACTGAATTATAGGGCAGAAAGAATAAATCTAAAACATCATCCAGAAACCTATTCTCAAAATTAAGATTGTTGAAATCTGAATACAGATTAGCCTCCATATTAATGTTCAAAGTAAAAAAAGAACTTTGTCCACAACACTGGAATGGTATGTTTCATATCAAGTCAGAAATACAGTACCAAAGACCTAAATCAAGTCAAAAATACAGTACCAAGGATCTAAATCAAGTCAGAAATACAGTACCTAGGACATAAATCAAGTCAGAAAACAGTACCAAGGACCTAAATTGAGATCAATTAGAAATGATCATTGTAATACACTGTTCCAAAAAACAAACATGTTTAAAGTGATTTGCTTACTCCAGTGCTTTTCTTTGGAATGAACTCCCCAAAGCAATCGGATCAGAAATAAATCTGAATGTGTTCAAAATAAAAACATATGACTACTATCTCAAAAGGCAGTTTACACTGTACATATTGAATACATGCACTCCATTTTATTCTGTTAAATCCATTTCATAGATCCTTTGAGCTTTTATACTCAATGTATTTTTTCTCTTTCTTGTATTTACAAAAGTTTGTTCATCTCGAGGGCATCAGGGGAGAATAGTATAATATACTGAGTTACCCTCAACAATTAAAGTACTTTCATATTATTATTAGTAGTATTATTATTATTACTGGCCTCTGACCCTGACCTTAAAGTTAGGACCCTAAAGGTGGTATGCCACCCTAACCCCAAAGTAATGATAATGTTGTTATACTAAGTTTCATCAATTGCCTTCATGGTCATGACATTTGCAGAGTTATACAAATATGACAGATGGACAGATGAATAAATAAATGGATGGAAGTAGAGAAATGTGTTTAAGGGTTTTCTGATATTATCACAGCCAAAATTTAATTCTATAAAACAGCTATAAAAAAAAACATGTTAGGTAAGGAATGGCAAAATCCAAGAACAAGATGACTGACCCTTTGTGTCATTCCACTGAATCTCCATATTCGCTCCATTTCGGCAACGAATGCTTGCATAGTATGTCACATTGTGCTCCAAGATGCCCTCTAGCTGGTCATTTGTTCCAACTGGCTGTGTCCCAGTTGATGTAAAGTTCTGAATTTCCTCCCCTCCAACAGTTAGTCCCAGAGCCCATTGATACTCCTGGAAACCAATAAGTATTTGTTTGTCTCTTAAATCAGTCCAAAATTCCAACTCTTAACTTAGGAAGACAAATCATTCCAAATAGATATAAACATGTATTACAATAAGATACAAGATGTCCATAACAGATATATAAAATAAAAGAAACACATAACAAATATAAAATCCACTAAAATACAGGGTCAAAATCACATTACTTCAAAAAGTCTATGATTTTCTCTTGTGGTACTTGATCCACACCCACCCTCTTGACAATAAAGCCATGCAACCATGCCAGAAATTAAATAATATGCTAACTAACTTTCAGGGCTGTGTTGTTTTTGTGCAGTATTATTTTGATAAACAAGTACCAATACACAGTATGTGTGCCTTATGTCATAACATACTCTCATTCACGACTCTGACACCATGCTGTGAACTTACAAAAAAGCTGCTTTTGTGATAAATGAGGTTCACCTATACAATATGTAATAAATATCAGTACAACTCATATGTCAGACCATATCCACATATCTAAACTGACAAACAGTACATGCTGAAAAATCAACAGTCTTAGGCACTGCATGGAACTACATGCAGTAGCCATGTTACCCAATACTCAATCAACAAATTTGACAAACAAAAATTGGTAGAGAAGGGTTTCTGTTCTTGATAAATTCTTTTATTCCATTCAAGCATAAACTTATTAATTATCAACTCAAAACTAACTGCCTATCAGCAACAGATTGAGCTGGAACCTGAGCTGGCAAGTTCCTAATCCAATACTACCGGTACTTCCTATTAAAATTTAAGGTGAATACTTTATTTTAACGCATGATTTACAGAATCATGATAACATATATCAATACGACCAAACCATCTATCCAGTAAGTACTCAGCATTCACACCAAACCATTCATCCAGTAAGTACTCAGTATTAACACCAAACCATTCATCCAGTAAGTACTCAGTATTAACACCAAACCATCCATCCAGTACGTACTCAGTATTAACACCAAACCATCCATCCAGTATGTACTCAGTATTAACACCAAACCATCCATCCATCCAGTAATAAGTATTATTACTAAACCATTTGTGTAGTATAATTAGCATTAACATCCAACCTTCCATCCATCCAGTAATAAGCATTAATACAAAACCATCCATCCAGTAAATAATCAGCATTAACACAAACCTTTCATCCATCCAGTAATACGTATTAACACCAAATCATCCGTCCAGTAAATAATCAGCATTAACACCATATTTTATTTCCATAACAAAATTTTAACATAAATAAAATGTTAGCAAAACTGTCAACTCAAACATTAATAAAAATTTATGCTCACTGAAATTGTGATTTGCATCACAATTTATATATGATGTGACCCTGCTATGACACGGTGGTTGTGCTTCATAAAACCTGACCAAATATAACCAACCAATTCCATTTCCTGAAGAAAATGATGCATTTACCTAAAATATGGCTGGGGGGAGGGGTAATTAAAGCTGGCAAAAGAATATCTGATTTTGATTAAATGAAGATAAACTAGTCTGAAAAACACTTGTACATTGACAACTTACATTTGTGAATTACAATCCAGAATCCATTAAGTTACTGTATATGTATATAATAAATCCCTGAATTTTAGTAAGATCACGTTATAAAATTCAATTGTGACTCATGTCCTGTTAGAAAATACATAAAACACGCATATAAAAAAATTGGAAGTTCTTGTTTTCATCTATATCATTGCTTTTATTTAAATTTGGTACTGATTGCCTTTGATGAATTGTTTTTGTTGTTATTGAAGATTGTAGTCGGCTTTCTTTGATGAAGGGTGCATGTGCTATTGAAGTTGCTGCTAAAGGACAGCGTTAGAGGACCAAACAGATGTTCGTTTCTTATTGAGATGGCAACAAATAACACTGATAGAGACTGAACTTTTTTCTTTGCTTAATATTTATATAGAACAATTGGTGCTTCAAAGGTAATCACTTTTCTTTGATGTTTCAGCTAGCCTATTTTTCTGTGTCAGTTGTAGCTAGTCTCAGTAGCCTGACTATAGGATAGACCAACGAGTAGATCTCCATTTTTTTTTTTGGTGTTGACCAGGCCCAGCCAGAGGATGTGTGGGGCCCAAGGCAGCAAGTGATAAGCACGGGACCCAATGCCAAAAAACTGCATTGCCTGAAAGCGTGGGGCCCAATGTGGTTGCCTCATTCACCTTTTCCTAGGGCTGGGCCTGTTGTTGATATTTCTGGTAGTGGAGTGATGCTGCCTTCCATGCATGTATCAGAAATATAAAAAAAGGCCAACAAGGTGTTCTGTTCTGACAGGAATTACTACAGAAAATGTGAATCTTCTGAAGGATTTGATTTTACGAGTGAAAAGAAAAGGAATTTTACTTACCATCCACATACAAAGATCAGTCTAAATAAATATATTAATTACGAGCAAGTGACTGATATTTCGTCTGAAAGATCCATTATGAGAGATAGTGCCTCATCTGGTTGATCTCTGCTACCAGAAATGTCAGCAACAAAAAAAAAGTGGAGATCTCACAGCATATAACACTTGGGCCAGATGTCAGAATATGTGGATTATGTTATAACAATATACTGTTAAGATGGTTTGTCAATATGAACAAAGAATTTGTTTATCTAACAATAAATAAATTCCAGTGTATTTTATATCAAGCTTGCAGCTTCCTTTCATAGTGCCTCTGAATTTCATTACTCCAAACCCAAGGTTGTATATACAAGTTTAAACGGACAATAATGTTGCAAAAAACTCGCCCGATGGTATATTTTGTTGCCAGTAAGGTGAAAAGAAAAACTTTTTTTCCATGTATGAGAAAATTACTTGTATAGTAAATTTCAGGAGCCATGCCACAATTGTGTTATGTCTGAATTTTTGTTATAACGGAGCGTGCTAAAGCGGGGTGACACTGTAATTTGTTTCTGTGAGCACACATTGTGTTTGTTTTAATAGCATAATACCATTACCACTATAATTGATTTATTGTGTCATGTTTCTCAGTGATAGCATGTTATTTACAATTTGTAAATCCCCTTAAATTGGAATAAAGTAAAAGTCAACACACATTGTATTTATTCTGATAGCATAAAATCAATCACAAATAATTTACATTTTTAAAATATCAGTTAATCATTAAAACTTCATATCTCTTATATGCCAAAATCATACATTCTCTAATGTTAATGATTTTCAATTAGTTTTTTAACAGTACAGAGCAAAACCTGCCTATCAAGGAAAATCAAGTCTCCATAAAAGATAATTTGTGGATAGGTGTCATTAAAGAAATTAAGTTGGGAAAATTAAGAAAATGTGTTCTCAAATGTTTAATATAAACATAGGTCCTTTGTATGGAGGTGTCATCTGAAGTAGTTTTATTCTTTACTTTATTCTTGTATGATGGAAACAAGACCAATGGCATTATGAAGTAGCATGTGAGCTGACATCATGATATATCAATGTCACAATGCAATACATCTGAACCATGGCAATTAGACTGGTACCCTTGTTCTTGATGGAGTTTCCATCATAATATATTAATGTCACAATGCAACACATTGGAACCATGGCAATTAGACTGGTACCCTTTTTCTTGATGGGGTTTCCATTATAATATATCAATGTCACAATGCAACACATTGGAACCAAGGCAATTAGACTGGTACCCTTGTTCTTGATAGGGTTTCCATCATAATATATCAAGGTCACAATGCAACACATTGGAACCATGGCAATTAGACTGGTACCCTTGTTCTTGATAGGGTTTCCATCATAATATATCAAGGTCACAATGCAACACATTGGAACCATGGCAATTAGACTGGTACCCTTGTTCTTGATAGGGTTTCCATCATAATATATCAAGGTCACAATGCAACACATTGGAACCATGGCAATTAGACTGGTACCCTTGTTCTTGATAGGGTTTCCATCATAATATATCAAGGTCACAATGCAACACATTGGAACCATGGCAATTAGACTGGTACCCTTGTTCTTGATAGGGTTTCCATCATAATATATCAAGGTCACAATGCAACACATTGGAACCATGGCAATTAGACTGGTACTCTTGTTCTTGATGGGGTTTCAATGCCTTCATAGGGAACAATAGGTCAGTGAACTAAGGCTCAGATGACCATGGTGTCAAAATATTTGTACGGCAGTGGTATTCATGTATAATTTGAAAGAGTAAAAGCTGTGAGGAGCATGGAATTTTATTATGGAGTGAATGGGAAATCAAATAACCAATAACATGGCAATAATGGTGACTGATTGCAGATGAAAACCTCATTCAGACTATAAAAAGCTATTAACTTGTACAAAATCAAGCATCCATAATTTATTACTTTAAGAATAGTAAATGGTAACCAACATACTTAAGGTGTGTCTTGCTCATTATTGAAATATAACACTGGACAACAAATTTTTACAAAAGTCATGTTACTGAAATAAAATTAGTCAATTCTTATCAATTTTTATGTGCTGAACACGAATATGACAGTCAAATTGCAAAATTGGCTCTAGTTTTTTTGTAATCTGCAAGAAATTAATGTTTACATAACGAAATGCATTCCAATAGTAAAAGGTCAACTGTAATAGCCTACCTATAAAAAATCAAGTCATTGACTACATCTTAGATTTCTTCGCCTGTCTCTTGTACAGCTGTTCGGGAGCATCTCTGAGGAGTGTCCAGCAGTAGTCAGCCAGCATTGTAGTGGACCATTTTCCCTGGTATCTTTGTTCCATTGTTGTGATATCTTGATGAAAACGTTCGCCGTGTTCATCACTAACAATACCACAGTTGCTAGGAAAGAAATCCAAATGGGAATGAAGGAAGTGAATCTTTAGAGACATATTGCAGCCAAGTTTCTTATACTTCATCAACATGTCTTCTACTAGTTCCTTATAGTTTTCTGCCCTAACATTTCCGAGGAAGTTTGTAGAAACTAGGCGAAAAGCATTCCATGCTTGTTTCGCGTCACCTTCCAGCAAGTTGTTGAACCGGTCATCTTTGAAAAGCTCTCGAATCTGAGGACCCACAAAAACTCCCTCTTTAATCTTTGCTTCGCTGAGTCGAGGGAATTTTTCATGCAGGTATCGGAATGCTGGCAAAGTCCGGTCAATGGCTTTCACGAAGTTCTTCATCAAACCTAGTTTGATGTGAAGGGGTGGTAGCAAGATTTTCTGAGCCTCAACCAGAGCTGGGTGTTGGATATTCTTCTCTCCAATGGCTACATTCTGCCTGTGAGTCCATTCCTTCCTCATGTAGTGCATTTCCCTTGCTCGGCTATCCCACTCGTATAAGAAACACATGTATTTTGTATATCCTTGCTGCAGTCCCATTAAAAGGGCAACTACCTTCAAATCACCACAGAGGTGCCAGCTGTACTTGTTATACTCAATGGAATTCAGTAGCTGCCTTAAGTTATCGTATGTCTCTTTCATGTGGACAGCATACGCTACTGGAATAGATGGAAGAATGTTTCCATTGTGCAAAAGCACAGCCTTGAGACTCAGTTTCGAAGAGTCCACAAATAGTCTCCATTCTTGTGGGTCATGAGTGATTTTTAAAGCATTCATGAGGCCCTCAATATCGGAAAGGAATATCAGATTACTTTCCTTTCTGAAGAAAGGCTCCAATTGCTGGTGGCACTTTCGATATGCAGTAATTGTGACATCTTCTTCTAGAAGATTCCATTGTTGGAGTCTTGATCCTAGCAATTCTGCCTTGTTCTTTGATAAGTCCAAATCACGAATCAGGTCATTTAGTTCTTCCTGTGTTATTCTGTGTGGGGTTGATGATGCACCACAGTGAAAATCTGGATCACTGCATGCTGATGGACCAGGAGAAGAACAGGTCGACTCACCTTTGTCTTCGTCAGATGAATCAAGAGAATATTCTGCTGGAGGTTCTGGAATAGGAAGTCCCTCACCATGTGGAACTGGTCTCAATGCAGACGGAATGTTTGGGTAGACTATTCTCGACTTCTTTCGCTTCGTTATTCCGCCGGAAAGAGGAGGAACCAAGCAGAAGTAACAGTCATTTAGGTGGTTGCTTGGCTCTCTCCACACCATTGGGACTGCAAACGGCATTGATGACCTTTTGCAATTCAACCACTGTGAAAGCTGTGTTGTACATGTAGCACAGCATATATGTGGAGCCCAAGGCTTGTCTTGGTCACCAACCTTGCATCCGAAGTAAAGATGATATGCCTTCTTCACTTGAGAATTGATACTTTTCTTCTGGTTGACAAATGTCACTTCCCCACAAATATAGCAAAAATTGTCCGCGGTATTAACACACTTTCGAGGCATTACTGTTCTTTATTGTACGTAAATGGATAAAATAATAAGTTTTATGTAACAGTAGCTTGAACTGTCTCGCACAACGTCTAAAATATTTTAAATGCTGAACCTATCTGATTGGGCTTTATATAGTACACTGCTTACGTCAGCTTCAGCAGCCGCCTGGCATTAGTATAATAGGCCTACACATGTATAGTACACTGCTGACGTCAACTTACTTCAGCAGCCGCATGGCATTAGTATTGCACTGCATCAGAAAATGATGCAATCAACTGTGGATGATGTGAGCATGATGGTATTATGCAATGTTACATCATTATTCCGGATGTTGCTGCAGTCCTACTGGAGAAATTTACACAGTGAAACATAGAAAATGAGGTATATGAATATCTTCAAAACGAGAGCCAATACAAATTTTTCACGGTTATATTCGTGTTCGGCACACCAAAATACTACAGATTAGGGCCTTTTCAAGTCAGTAATGATTTCACTGTTGACCAGTGTAATGGCATAAATGATATTATTCCAATAGAAATGCTGGTATTAGCTCATCTCAAATGTACATTAGTATATTTCAATTCCTGAGATTTTTGCAAAATTTAAAAAAGATTTTGCCCACTAATAAACCCATGGATCAAGTCGAATCTTTTTTTCTAAAAGGGGTGAATTTATAAACAAAGAAATCTGTATAAAATATGTTCTAGAATTTTTGTAAAACTGGTGTACTCTTATCACACAGCCTGGTCTTATCAATTGATAAATACATCTAATTTGCCAAGTAAAATATTTTGCATGTATCAATAATGTTTGTTCTTTTCTAAAATAGTCCTATTTTAAGGAAAAGGATGATTATGTATCTGCATTTGCTTACAAATGTTAATATAACTTAAAAGATTAAGACATCCTTTAACAAATGTAAACTAATTCATCACCAGGATTTTGCCCTAACTCTGCATGAAATTTCTTAGTCAAGTACACAGGAAAATCAAATTCAAACATTGAATAATCAAACCTTTTATGCACTGAATATTCCATACTGTCAATAAGATAAAGCATAAATGATTAAAATTCACATTTACCATTATCTGACTCTCATCATCACGACACAACCACAAAGTTTTAATCGTGGAGTTTGATCCAATATAGTCGGATGGGTAACCTTCCCCTTGTCTCACATCAACATGACGGAAGACAGATTTTCCAAAGACTGGAGGTGAATCGTCCACGTAAAACCCATTAGATGATGAAACTGCTGAAACTCCTGAACCAAGAACTGCCTTCACTGTAAATAAGAGGCCCAAGTGGGCTTGAGATTACTCACCTGGCCAATATTTAAGTCAGATAAAAGAGCATTAGGCTAAGAAATATGGGTCAGTAGGATGTCTTATAGTAGACTGAATATGTTATGAAAACAATTGTCTCACGGTTTCACTATATTCCGTATTGTGATTCATATTTTATGGCACATCTGCATCATTTGTTCAATATTGAAATTCTTAATGCCAGGAGGCTTATCATAAAAGTTGTTCAAATTCTGTTGAGAATTAATCTTTATATAAATCTGTTCAAATGTATCACTATTTTAGCAATGTAGCTCTATTTGTGGAGGATCTGCATCATTTGTATAACTCTTAAATGCCTTAAATTTGGTAAAATTCTGTCCATCAGTTATTGAGAAGTTGTTTAATGGTTGATCATATCTATTTCAGCAATGGTGGCCATATTTTAGTTGGTTTGGCATATTATGCACACATATTTAAATCCTTTATATCAGAGTGCTTTCTATCAAATTCTGTTCATAACATTTTGAGAAGCCATAAAAAAGATGTTCTATTTTTAGTAACCAAGCCCATATTTGATAGCAGATCAGTAGTGTTTGCACAAATCTTAATATCCTTCAAGCCAGGCATCTTTGATGGCAATAATCATCATGTCATTTAGTTACACATTGACCCTATGTATATTTAGCTAACCAAAATATTTTGAATATGTGTTCTCTCACAGATGAAAAAGTTTCTTTACCTGTTAGGTATTTAATATGACGACTTTTATGCTATCTACATGATGTAACTTCAAATGAAAATTTATATTTTGACGTTTCTCTATCTTTAGTAACGCAACCATAGCTGAAGAAGGATCAGCATCATATGTGTAAATTTCAAATTTCTAGTCAAGTTTGACAGTAAAGTTTTATTTAATCAGGCCCTCAGACTCGTATTGGAAGTTGAAAACTAATGTTCAGTTGTAGTGTTGCTTGTCATTCTTCTTTACTCTTTTAGTAACTGCATGCAAATTAGCCTAATTAGCATGTGGTTCTCATTCATTATCAAACTCACAGTCCAAAATCTTAATTTAATGATAATAAGCATATATTCCAAGTTTGATCAAATCAGGTCAAGTGTTAACAAAAATCAGCCAATCAGATGCAAGATCATCTCATTAGAATGAATGGATCTTGCCCCTTACTGAACTCATCTGATCTGAGACTTAATGGTACAAGCATATATTCTGAGTTTGCTCAAAATCAGATCAGGAATATGACCTCTACCATGGTAACAAGGGTGACCAATCAGATACCAGTTCACCTTATTAAAATGCATTATCCTTGCTCTTTGTCAAACTCATCCAAGATTTTGATGATATATAGGCATGTTTCAAGTTTGAAATCAAATAAAAAATATTGACTCATGAGTGTTGATGGTTGGACACAATGTATGGCTAACAACCGATGACAGATAATGTGCAATGAACAGATGGCCATAACATAAGCTGAGTAGCCAGGTGAGCTGAAGAACATAAAATAAATAACATAGAGGATCAACATTTGTTATATAAAGACACCTCATTTATACATGTTGGTGCAACAATATGGCTGGAAATGAATTTGATTATTGTAATGAGGGTAAAAGATTATATACAGGCAAACTGTCAACCAAATATCAGTCTGTGCCCTTATTAATAACTGACATTACTTGTTTTAACTAGCCTTGAAGTCAAAAGTAAAAGAATTTGGAAGAGAACAGTTTGCTTTTCAGAATTTTGGGCATTGATGGTGGTTTCAGTAATGCAAATTGTGTTTTTGACGTGTTGCTAACTTGCCAGTGTCAAGGATATATGCATCAGTAAAACTACCTTCAAATTACAAAAATCTTCACAAATATAACTTTGAATCAATTATAAACCTTTAAATTTTGACAAAAAGTTGTCAACAAAATTTTCCATGACTTTAAGTTATTAGTATGTTGATATTAACAACAGTATTTTGTGATTTTATTTTACTGCATCAAAGTTTGATTTTGATATTTATAACAGCTTAAGGAGATTTATATTTTACTGCTGCATAGTTTTACATGTGAATAGTCAGATAATATATTAAATTTCTGCTACTATTAAAGTGCAGTAGCTCCACTAAAAGTACCAGACTGGTGCACAATTTTACCTGTCAGGTAGTATGCCACGGAGTCATTGAGACCAGTCTCTGGATTTAAAGCCACTGATGGAAGTGAAATGTTTGACACCGTAATGTTCATAAGCTGGACAGCTGTTCCATTACACAATGGATCACAGTTGTATCTGGAGCAGGCATCTGTACAAGGAATACAGGGAACAAGCACCTGTAGGCAATAGAAATACATGACAACTTTACAAAATGTGAAAATTTTGTACAACATTGCCACCGTAAAATTATTCAAATAGTAAACGCATATGCATTATGGTCATTATCAAGCTAAAATTTAAGCTGTTTTATGATGTTAATAATACATATGTAGGCATTCTAAATTGTTACATTTTTATAATTTCCCAATTTCATGTCTCTAGTTTTTGTGATCATGTTGTTCTTAAATAACTGTCACAAGTTTTTGTAGTATTTAATCCACAATATCTATGATATTAGTTTTGTGGGTGATCTTTACCTAGATGCATAATAATCCCAAACAATTTCTGAATATATGATAAGCTGAATTAACTCAGGTGCTAATTTGTCGAGTATAGTTCTTTTCTTCTATTTATATATTTATGCTTTTGATAAATTTTCATCAGAAAAGGGACTCCTAAAATACGAACAATAAAGACAATATTTTTTCTTCAAAATCTAAACTTTTGTGGAAAAAATTAACATCTTGTATTAAAGTTAGTGTTAAAAAAATAACAATTACCATTACACTAGTATCATTAACATCATAAAACTGCATAAATTACCATGGAACAATAAGTTGCCACTAATTTGGCAACAGCTCCATGCCACCTAAAAATAACAGTTACCATGGAACAATAAGTTGCCACTAATTTGGCAACAGCTCCATGCCACCTAAAAATAACAGTTACCATGGAACAATAAGTTGCCACTAATTTGGCAACAGCTCCATGCCACCTAAAAATAACAATTACCATGGAACAATAAGCTGCCACTAATATGGCAACTGCTCCATGCCACCTAAAATGCTTGAGAAATGGCAACTGAGTGCAGTACCAAGTCATTCATGGGCAGCAGCTCGTAAAAATATGGTAAAAAACTGACCTAAAATTTTTAGCATCCAATATCTTCCTAAATATGAAGTTTACTGCTATTACGACTTTTGAAAATATGAATGACACTTTTCACATACCATTAAAATATTCAGAGTTAATCAAGAGTCTTGACTTTGCAAACTTGGTCTAAATATTCTGATTTAGCTAATTCAGCTAAAAATCCTGTTCATATCTTGTCAATAAAGCTTTTCAGGAAATTTTGTTGATATCAAAGAAAAGAGTAAATCTTAAGAGTGCTCAAAATACATATATATATCGTTATTCTGAGTTGGCCAAGCCTTTTTATGCACCACATTCTATTATCATGTAACTGATCATTTAGATTATAACCAATATGGTAAACTAACACTGACTTAGTGCTAATTCTTGAATGCATGTGAATGCTTCTGGTAACCAATCTGACAGTATGGTAGTAAATATGCAAAACTTGATACTGTTTTTGAATTATTTTTATAATTTACTGACCCTCACACCTACCATGCCTTTGCCATTCATCGAATAAGATAGTACTCTGGTGTCATGTGAAAGGTCTAACTGCAGCAAATTACTACTCTTTTCTTTCTATCTTATTACCTTTTTTTCTGGTACCGATAGGTCGGTAAAAGCATTATGATATAATTCACATAGCTAAGTACCTGTTCTGCTTTATGAACTATTGCTTATATTAATTTATGGTCAAAACTAAAAGTCATGGACAGTTTTTCAAAATGTTTAGGAATTTTATATATGCATTTTATGAACTCAGAAGCAATGTCTTAGCAGACGAACTGTGCTGGGCATTTGTCAGAATCCTGGCATAAAATACCTAGGCTCCATGAAAACTTTCTGTACATAAATTCATGTGTATGCAAGAACATTTACAGAAGATATAAATCTACATCATCTGCAGATACAAATGACACAGTTTGTAAAAACAGGATAATGTTCACCAAAATGTGAGAGCAAAAATTAACAGTAATTGGAATGACAGCAGCCATACACACCCACACTCACACACACACAATTGATCTAGTCATCTTTTTTATACTGTAGCATACTTTAATTATTACAAATTAAAACTACTCATTACAAGGCTTATTTCTTAAAGTCTATCTAAATATAGTGCCCAATATGGTGGAATAAAGTTTGCTTCATTGGTCATAGACTGTCAGTCCACATATTTGGATTGTCCTTTCATCAATCTAGTGTGATTGCAACATTTTTATTTCTAAGTAATTTATCACAGTGGTCATTACCTTGTCCAGTAAATCAACCCCACAAATCTTTGTTGATACTGATGGAAGATGTTGTGGGTCTGATGTCACCTGTTCATTAAAAAAGGCAATTTTGCTGCATGCAAATCATTCCAAACAAACCCGCATACACTTTAGACACGTACCGGTAATTGGTAACTGGTAATTCAAAATGGCCACAGGACAGATGGTTGTGCTATTCCAGGTGAATTTACAAGAAACCAAACATATGATTTGCTCAGGAAATATAATCTACATGTCGCCAAAAGAACCCTTCTGTTGATGGTAGCTGCACAGCCATGAGAAATACCGGTAAGTGTATAAAATATACATTGATGTGTGCAACCAAACTTGGATGCAGATAATTGCAGCTTTTAATGCATAGGTGATATCAGCCCCTCACCTGAAAATCAATATCATCACGGGTGAAGGACTGATTTATTGGCCTAGTTATGACTGTTGGTCCAGATATAAGGATTATCCTTTCATGAATTTAGTGGGATTGCATAAGTTTTCACTTTTTTATTTCTTCATAATAATATATCACAGCATTACCATTTCTAATGTTTGCACAAATTCCCAATTTAATGGTACAAGAAAAGAAGCAAGTCCACCTTGTTCAATTCTGAGCTTGATTCAATTAGGTCTTTCTGCACATTAATACTTCCCCAAACTACTCTGTAAACAGATATTACAGAAAATGAAAATGCATAGTGTTTTATTTGCAATTAGTCCAAGATTTAATCACTAAACTCCTCACAAACTGTTCTTATATAGAAATCTTTATTCAACACCTCTGAAGTGTCCACTGCAGGAAATGGTGTCTCACTTGGAAACCTCAGCTTTGTTTATTTGTATCAATGACTGATAACAGTCTCAATGAAAACTTAGAACCAATCTATAAATTATATGATACTTTATATGACAACTATTCCTGGAATATTGACAAATTATAATGAAAACAGTCAGCTAAAGAGACCCTACTTACTCCAGTAACCTTTACAGCTGTAATGGATTATTTGGAGTGGACAGGAATTTTGCAATCTGGAGCTGAATTCTTAGTACCATAACAAATTATGATGTAGGCAATCGGCATTAGCTGTTGTCCAACAAAAGACTATATATATATATATATATATATATATATATACACAAAACAGTACCTCTCTAAATGGAGCAACATCATCAGAAAGTGGTGATTTTCCAATTCCAGCCTCATATTTCACAACTGCAATATCCCCTCCTCGGAATGGCTTTCCATATCGACACAGCGCATCAATGGGTGGGGGCATAATTAGGTATCTAAAGGCTGCAAGACCTTTCCAAATAAGATATGGTTTATCTGGTATTGGAGCAAGATAGTTGTTACGATTCCAGACATGGAGAACAAGTTTTGTAGCATTGCTTAGTGGTGGAATTCCACACAGGGTAGACAGTCCAGTTTCATTGACAAAGGCATATACACACCATGTGTCCTATTGAATAATAAAAATGAAAGAAATCAAATAGAATTATTATGTAATAATGCAATTTGGTTAAGAATCAGAATAAAAGGGATCCACGTAGCCTGAATCACTCACCTGACATCTATTAGAAAAACGGAACTGCAGTTGGCCAAGAAAATATGAGTCAATATGATGCTTTTCATAAGAATTTCTTTCAATATTTGTGATTGCATATACTACACTTACAAAAAATATTAAGGCTTCTCTATTTGCTGCATCATCATCCATATCCAGCAGCAAATGAACCTCATCAGTTCATTATTTAAAGCCAATATAGATAAATGTTTTCTCTAAAACTTAATCATAATCAGATTCCATTCAACAGTTTTTGAGGAGAAAAAAATTATTTAGTGAGGCCATTAGTACAAACTCAAAAGTTCTTTATACAAGAATCCCTTCTACTAATATGTGTGCACTGGTATTGAGAAGAAGTTTACAACAGCAACAGATATTAATGTGGGAAACAGGGTCACATCGTAAGTTCAAATGGTGTTACTGTCTAGTGAGCAAAAAATTCCGGATTTGCTTCCAAATCAGTCATAATGAAGAAGAAAATACTGTCTTTTAGTAGAAAATAAAAGTCAAAAGCAAAGTGCTATTATTAGATATATAATGGGGAGAGGTATTCCAAATGTATGTAAACATAAATAAAGCTCAGCTTACAGTAACGTCTTCCTTTGACACTCTGAACTCAATTCTGTAGGTGCTGAAGTACTGTGCAGGATTGTAGTCCAGGCTGATACTGGCCGACAGAGGTTCCATGGTATCATTGAAGGTCTTGCACCATAAGATGACAAAAGGGCTAGCACCTGAAAAATAGACATGAAAACTGAGGTCTAATGTTCAAGGAATTTCATACGTTGCTGTGAATTTACTAGTTCCATGGGGTATCAATATTTCAGGTTTTTGTGGTTGCTCCAAGCAACAAATTTAACTTTAAGGTTATTTTTCTTTGCCATTGAAAGAAAAATTACTCAAAACTAGAAAGATCTAACTGAAAATAAATATGTGGCAATTAAAGAACAAAATAAATATTTCATGATAATTCTAGTGTATAGTTATCATACAGTTTTAAAAAAATAAAAAAGGAAGCAGAATTTTGGAATTAGTCTACACCAGATGTGGAATAAATAGTATGAAAATGTAGATTCAGATAAAACGTTTCTTTAGTTTTCTTTATTTGCTCACAATGATGATATGAAATTGAGGGACTTTTTTAATTAAAATATTGCATAACGTTTTCTGTAAAAATTTACTTTTATATAAAGCCAAAATACTAGATAATGATAAATGGTATTTATTTTTCTCACTGCTATAACAAAACATTTTATCTACATAGTAAAATTTTGGAAATTATCTTTAAATGTTATTGCTCTGGTCAATATTTTTCTGGGTATTTGAAAGTTGAGAAATATATTTCTACAGTAAAATGGTCAGATATGAATGTTTATTTAGATACATGTTTTACAGACAACGTATGTATTAAAGATACTTTGTATATTTAGATACATATGTTTTAGAGACGACGTATGTATTAAAGATACTGTTTATTTAGATACGTATGTTTTAGAGACAACATATGTATTAAAGATACTTTGCAGCTCTTATATTAATGGTACAACTTTATTAACTTCTTTTCTGCTTATAAACAAAATGACAAAATAAACTTTGATTTTTTTAAAAAAGTAAATAATTTGTTTCAATTATTGATCATGTAATTAATCTATAAACACTTAGATAAATGACTGCCTGCTTTCAACTATACATTTAATGTACAGTTTCTGGTCATGTTTATATACATGTATGTGTCAGTGTATGTATCCCATGTTGGACATAACCATGGCTAAGAAGAGTCGCCCAAATAAGATTTTCAACATGGTCTCCATGGTAGTCATATTGGAGGTGAGATCAACACAATTTTTATTTAGGACCAATTAGACATCATGAGAAGTCATTGGGGTGAAAACCCTCATATTAAAATTAGGACCAATCAGACATCATGAGAAGTCATTAGGGCAAAAACCTTCATATTAAAATTAGGACCAATTAGACATCATGAGAAGTCATTGGGGCGAAAACCCTCATATTAAAATATCTTTCTGCTTATCAAGATTTTAAAGATGGTATCCATCTTGATGGCCAGATCAGGTGTCTTCAGTTGAATACTCCATTTTGATATGACGTCTGTTTAGTAGTAGAGATATCAAGATTTTAAAGATGGTGGTCATATTGAATGTCAGGCTGCACCATATTCATTTAGGACCAACTAGGCATCTTAAGAAGTCTTTTGGTGAAAACTCTCTTTGGATATTGCAATCAATCAAGGAGAAGTAATAATAAGATTTTCAAAAAGTCTTTTAGTGAAAACCTCATGTTCACATGACCATCCATTCAAAAGGAGTATTGAGAACATGTTTTCCAAGATGGCCAAATATGGCATCTACACTGGATGTCCATGTGAAACCATTTTCATCTAGGATTAAAAAGACACTGGGATAAATGCATGTAAAGTTTCATAGCAATCCTCAAAATAGTTCTGGAGGAGTAATAATAACAGACATGTCCTAACAGACAGATTGATGGCGGACAATAGGCCATTCATAAGCCCTTCTCATTTATGATCATTTCAGCTGCAACAGTAGAGTATACTTTTTTCCCAGATTTTATGAAAAAATAATTTTCCTGTCAAGATTTTGGGATATTGACCAGCTGCCAAATTTAAGGTTTTGCAAATCTTTCAGTGAATCTGAAGAAGAAAAAATGGTTAAATTTGATTTCTGAAATGTTTTGATGTTTAAAAATCTGACTATTGTTTTAATTTCGGCTGTTGAAATGGAGGCTTTATGTGGTTCTGGCTCAAGGAGATGCTGTCTGGTGCTATGCAGCAGCAGATGCATCCTCGTCTCCATTTTTCAAACTGTATATGGAGATGATAAATTGTATGATATGCAGATATATTTTAAAAGGTATTTGCAAAATGATCAATAGGATATGTGAACCACTGTTTGTTATTGTCATTGTTTGTGTACGTTTAGTAATTTGGTGCTACATATTCAGCACAGTGATGTCTAATGTCCATATAAATGTTATTCCGTTGTATGTATGGTGAGTGAGTAGTATGTGAGTTGCTTGCAGTGCACGTGCCTAACATGCAACCGCTGATTACATTAACATGTTCCCTGTTCCAGTGTTTACTCCTCCAATGATTGTCCAGCAGTCAGCTTCAACATATCAAAGTTGGCTTTAGCAACTACATTGTGATCGTTTTTATCATTTTGTGAATTATCTATGCCTGACTGATTCGTTTACTTTTAATTATGTATATATTTCATGTATATATGCTGTAGGCCTTCTTCATCTTCTTCTTCTGCTAATTCATTTAGTCATCATTACATTACTGATTAAATTACAAGAACCCACAGAGGCGTAACTTTTTTATTTCTCAATATACCTGTTAGAGGTATTTCACAAGTATATATATATATATATATATATATATATATATATATATATATATATATATATATATATATATATATATGTTTAGTAATTTGGTGTTAAATATTCAGCACAGTGATGTCTAATGTCCATATAAATGTTATTTTGTTGCACGTATGGTGAGTGAATAATATGAGATGCTTGCATTGCATGCACCTAACATGCAACCGCCGATTACATTAACAAGTTCCCTGTTTCATTGTTCACTCCTACAGCGACTATCCAGGAGTCAACTTCAATATTTCTGGGTGCAATAGGTTACTCAGTACGTTGTAAATGCAGTGCTTGAATTTAACATAAATTTCTCTGTAGCCAGAAGGACTAGTATATTGAGAAATTTACTAGTCCTGCCAAATTTTTACTAGTCCTGTTCACAAAATAATGTCACACAGCTTTCATGTATGTTTACCGATTCAGTTTTAAAGTTTGAACAGCCCGCAACAAAACTGGATGTTTTCTGTGTGTTTGTTTTTGTGAACTGCATACACCAGCTACACCACATAACGTTCCTTTCCTCGTCATAATTCTGCCATTCCCCGTCATTTGTCCATTTCTTCTGAAATTTTCCATTACGCTTTTCCCTATCATAAGAATTATTCCTCATCATTCTCATTCAACTTTTGCTTTTTTTTTGGTGGCTGAACACCTTCTATCAAATGCCACATTTTGCCTGTCTTATAAGGAGGGAATTGTGCCTTGTTTTGAAATATGAGATGTTATAGTATAGCTGACGCGAATTATTTAAAGCAAAAAAAGGAATGACACAGTGTCCTAAATGTAAGAGAGACAGAGCAAGAAACACGTTTCAAAACATGTGTCTTTGCCCCCTCCCACAATTAAATGGCCTCTCCCTAACAAAGACTTAACTTCAGTGGATGTTCTGCATGATCAAAGCAGTGGCTTTTGTAAACACTGTTATAAAATATTAGCATCAGAAGATAGTGTGAGTTTCAGTTTGGAAAAGGTGTGTTCCCATCAAACTCAGCCATCTGACACTCAGCGCATTGTATTTAACAGCTCTAATTATGGTATCATAAGTTGTACATTTGGTAATTGTTCCTAATTAATCGAACCTCAATGTATAGTTGAAATTAATAATAAGGCGGAAAATTTTAAAATCTTAGATGCCCATGCTCAGAGATTTTAATTCCCAACAAAAGTACGGCATTCTGCTTGGATATGTCCACGTGTATTTAATTATTTGTTCATTCTTGTAAGGGAAAAATATAAAAACTATTCTTATCATCACATAAAAATTAGTTGTATGGAAAGGATGTGTCAATAACGTAATCGTAATAAATTGATCTAATTCTTATAATTATTTCAATGGAAATGTAAAATATGTAGTTTCCTGTTTGTGACTGTTGGAGCCTTTGAATAGTTTTTGCCGTGTTCTTTTGTGTGGTATACTGCTTTGTAGTTTGTTACTGTGGTAGAGTGAATAAAGTGTGATAACACGTAATTTTTTCATTTAATTTATTATCAGATTAATTAGGATCAATTACCAAACTTCCGTTGTTAATGACAGGACCATAATTTGCGCTGTTAAGTGAAATGCACAAAATCAGATGGATTCTTGTCATAGAAACGCACCTTTCTGAGGCAGAAATTGACTTCATCTTCTCATACTAATATTTTATGGATGTGTTTACAATGGCCACTGCTTTGATTCTACAGAACATCTGCTAAGTCAAGTCTTTATTAGGGAATGGCATAAACAAATGCTGACTATTGATAACCGAAACTTACCAGCCCATCGGACTATTAACATTATGAAAGTTACTAGTCCAACAGGAAATCTGCTAGCCTTGGGCTAGCGGACTACCGCTAATTTTGAGCCCTGTAAATGGTATTGAAGAAAATAACTATTGTACAACAGAATACTATTTGGTGCTGGTAAGCATTTAGTAATTACACTGAGACAGTTTTATAATAATTCCACGCCTTATCATTTTGTGAATTGTCTGTGTGTAATCTATTAATCTACTTTGA
The DNA here is from genome assembly GCA_028554795.2 of Sinohyriopsis cumingii. Lineage (NCBI taxonomy): Eukaryota > Metazoa > Mollusca > Bivalvia > Unionida > Unionidae > Sinohyriopsis > Sinohyriopsis cumingii. Next base: position 87,370,731 of record CM068838.1, read on the forward strand.
ATTATTTATATATTTCATGTGTATATGCTGTAGGCCTTCTTCATCTTCTTCATCTGGTGATTCATTTAATCATCATCACATCTGATTACATTACAAGAACCCACGGATGTGAAACTTTGTTATTTCTCCCACATAACTGCATGAGGTCATTACAGAAACATATAGGAAACATTAAATATTTATGTCTATATTCATGCAGGTGAAATAAAAGTGGTGGAAACATTGTGTTCCCTTAGCATATACCTGCATAGATCTGTAACCCACATGATGTTTGGGTTATATAGCTGATAGGTTTTCCACTTGCTGGGACCTGATTCACTATTGAATAGCTTCCCCCTGTGACAGTTTTATTTGGCAATGTATCTGTGATAGGAGCTGTGGTGTTGTCAACCTTCTGAGTTGGGTTAGAATCCAAATAGGCTGAACAATTGCAGATTTCATAACACTGAACAGGCTGTAAAATGAAGAGTACATAAGTATGAATGGATTAAAATATAAGGCAACAGAAAGGAAGAATTTTAAATGTATACAGACATTGGCTCAAACACCCTTAGTACCAGTCTTAAGGATCCAACAGTGTGTTTACAGTTGTATTAAGCACTGCTGACTTTAACTACAAATCTCTCAAAATGATTTGCTAGGTCCCTTGGGTGTTCAAGTTATAATGACTCTGCTGCAGAATCTTGTTGGCTCAAACATCTTTATTGCACGTGACGTCCAATAAATGTAATTGTGTCCCTTCCTGCTTTTATTTGCAAGAATCTGAATATTCCATTTTATTCTTCTGTGCCGAGTATTAACACTTTGAAGAGGCCTATTTTCCCTTTCGTCTTCAACATGCATCACTTGCTGGATACCATTTTTAAAAAAAATTCCATAATCAAGAGTTTGATCATGCAGATACTGCGCATGAAAACGTGCAGTTTAAAGAGTCTGGGGTACTGCTGTGAAGTTAGTCTGGTTCCCTGACTAATTCCACTAATTCTAATATGAAACCCTGGTCCAAATCAAACTTGGATGAACCAATTATCCGGATTTTTGGCAACAATCATTTTTTCGTAGTTATTGCTTTTATTCTCTAAGTCCGTATTTTAGGGGTTATTTTCATAAGAATTATGGCAAAATCATAAGGGTTGGCAAGTCTGCTTCTGTATTCTGTATTTTATTTTTTTATTAATTTTTTTAGACTAGGCAGGTGAATATGGCATTAAATTTGTGCATAAAAATTGTCCCTTTGAGTTGCCTCCATTGACATAAATCTGACATGACAGGTTAGTGGATAATATACACATATGCATAGACACACTTTGTTGCTAATGTTAGTATGACTATAATGTTTGTGACCTTTTTTTTAGTAATACAAGCTATATCTGGTAACACAGAATGGGCACAGTGCCACAGGCATGTAATCATTTTAAATCCCTTTAACTGCCACAAAATAATTAAAATATAGGTTCAGATATTTTATATTGACTGCATTCTTTAAAAAAAACTCCACACTAGCTGTGCATCCTCATCAAACTTTTTAAATTAGTTCATATCAACCAATGGAATGAAAGTCAATAAACTTGAGAAGAATGTGTTCCACTATCAGTGGTTATAAACAAGGTATGCACTCTGGTCAAGGTTCACCCTTCAGGTAAATGTGTCCTACACATGAGTGGAACAACACTATCTTATCTCTGTGCAAGAGGTATCATATAAATTATAAAACATTATTAAATATTGAGAAGCATCTTTTCCTATTTATGCCTGTGAAGCTCTTTCAAATTTCAGGTGACAGATTTTGTCTTTGCATATATTATGGCATTATGGAGCAGTGGCCAAGATTACCAATTAAAAATCTTGAATCTTGAGATACAATAGTATAATATTTACAGTAGTAAAAAAAGACCCAATGTAGTCATGTATCAAATGCAAAAACATAAGCTAATAAATGTGAAATGTAGGTCACAATGACCTTCTTTTGTTGTAAGGGTGTGGTATAATAGAGATGCTTAAAATTATCATGCCTGAACAATACTTGAGTTTGAACCAAAGTCAGTGAAGCATGAAATGTGAGTCACAGTGACTGACTTAATGACAAGGGTGTACTACTCATCAAGATATATCCCTTCAACAAGTTTCTGTATATAGTTTGCTAAGAGCCTATTTAATTGTAAGGCAAACACTGAAACTTAACCCAAATCAGTAAAGTGTAAAATGTAGATCACCATCAACATCTTTTGGTGTGTGGGTATGTTACTAGTAGAGTTGCATACAGTCAACTAGGTTGATGATACTACAATAAACAGAGCTTGAAACTGAAAATTTCTTCTAAGTCAGAGAAGCATGACATACAAACCAGTATCTATTTTCATCATGATGGTGTAGTACTCATCAAGAAGTATCCAAAGTTGTATGATTCAAGGTATAACTGAGCTTAATGCGAAAACTTAAACTAGAACATACAATTACTGTACATGCATGTACAAAGTCTGTGTCCTCAGCCTCCCTCTGGGTAGATGCTATACAAAATACTTTAAAAAACCCTCCAAACTGTAGCCTAGGACATGGATAAATGGCTGACATTCACTGAAAGTGTACATATGGATATGCTTTTATCTGTACGGCCACCATAGCAAAGTAGCTTAAGTGTATTTCATAGAAGTGAGCTAATAAAGGTCAATAGTGCTTATAATTTGTTTTGCAATGTATTTGTTCAAAACAGTGCTGAAACACACATCTGCCTAAAAATGTGGCTGTTGGTTAATGAATTCAGGTGGTGGTCAATCATGACAATGCTTTCAAATAATAAAATCAATTCAAGCATGATGACTGTGGTCATATTAACAAGTGGTTACTAACAACAGAGGTTGCTCAATTCATTCCTTACTTTATTACATCTAATTTTCATTCACATGATAACTCCCTGATCATCAGGATGATTCCCAGGTTTGATCCAAGAAATTTGGACAAAGGCAAAAGATAAAATTCAAATCTCCATCAAACCAATCAACAATTTCCATGTTTAATGTGAATTTTTAAGGAAAAATCTCCTGGAGATGGAGACAAACTGATGGCTGTTCCAGAAAGATCACATATATAAATTTTTGTATATTGCTGAATTGGTTATTTATCTTTTGCTGTTATATTGGCAAGATAACTCACCACTGGATTTTCATAACAGCAGGAGCAAACTCCTATTGCCCAGTCTTGAACTGACATGTAATCATAAATCCCAATTCCTTCCTCCACTGAGTCGTAGAACATGATTCCAGTCACAGCCAGGCCATCTCCATCAGCAGCTTTCACTGTGATCTAATATCAACGAATATTTTAAAATAAAATTAAAAATATGTATAGCGAAGACTGATTACTCATCTTGCTTTTCATTCTAAGAGTGAATAATAAAAAGAACACACTACAAGAAACAGAGGAATTGAATTTTTGCTGGAATCCTTAAGTACTTACATAACCACATCTGCTGTAACATAGTATGTCATGCTATAAACACAATTTTTTATTCCCAAACCATCAGATGTTGGTCTTGTTTCGAAAAACGATTTTCAGTAATCTTTGAACCAACTCCCAAATACCCCCCCCCACATCACTTCATTTTATGTCCACATCATGTATAAATAGTCCTGATTGGAGCCGATGTAAAACTATCCTTGGGGCAATTTGAATAGCAGCAATTAATAGGCAAAAAAGTCAGGTATAAAACATGATTTCACATATTACTTAACTGGCTGACAATAGCTAGGATGAAAAGTTTGAAGACTGCAGTGGGTGAGCCTATTGTGCTAATTTGTGTAGGTAAAGATCACATAGTGGAACAACCCAAGACAGGTAAATCAAAGAGATGCTAGATCCTTGTCAGAGAAAAATAGCTATTACACATCACTGCCTTGAATAAGAGTGTTTAAGGCATCTGTATTATAGATGATCATTGACAAGCTTGTGAACAGTGGCAACATTTCTTTGAATTTGGATTTTACTGCATATATAAAATGCAAAGTATGATTATTATGTTTGTTGGAATAACGTTCACCTATGATTCATGTTTGAAGGTGATTCATGAAGCAATTACTGTAGCTATCAGAAAAGCTCAGTAACGGTAAATTTCAGAACTCTGGCTTGAAGGAGTTTTACTTTGTGAAGCATGCCAACAAAGGGGTGGGGCATTTCATTCTTTGCATACACTGCAAAAAACATATTGATATATGTCAGTCCTGTGTTGATGATGTCTGTTGAAACAGAAGCACCACTTGTATGTCATATAGTTGACATGCTGAACTGAACATTTAGATTAGTTCTCATTATTATTATTTACTAACTTAATCTTGTTAAATGGTAGCTATCAATCTGTTAATCAACCTATGGTTTTCAGGATGATTTCAGCCATGAAACAGACTGACTGAAAGACAATAATAAGCACACACTCATGTTTGCACAGTTGATTGATGTTGATAAAGTGAAACCACCCATACTGGACAGAGGCATTTATTACTGCTGTATTACCTGTAAAGCCCCCATCAAACTTGAAAGTAGTATGTCCCCTCCTCCCCATTAATGAATCGGTCAGTCCCAAATGTTATGCATACTCATTTTTCTACAGAGATTAATATAATCTATGTTGGGGTTTGGACCAAGACAAGGAAATCCCAGTCAAGGGATGAGGCTATGCCTAGTGAGCAGACAAATAATATAACCCCATGACTGGGATTCCCTTGACTTGGTAAAAACAAAGACAGACTATTTTTCTCACAATTTTTTCCAATTAAATTAAAATAACAATGCATTTTTGCAATATAGTTAGCAGATTCAACATATATAGTATTAATGATCTACTATTATTGCCTCTTACTTTATATCAAGGTCATCAGGTCTTTTATGAAAATATGAATTATTATTTTAGTAGAATCTAGCTACATATGCCACATGCAGAAAAAAAAAAAAAACAATGAAGGAAGTTATAATTGTTACATGTTGGAAGTATTGCACAATGACAGGCTTCAAGCAACATGCTATTGTTTACATAAATACTGCCCATTAATCTGAATATGTTACAGAGGGCAACTTGTCACCCCTAAGTACACAAGTTCTACACATGAGAAAATAGAAACATAAAAACATTTGATATTATTACTGTATTATCACATTTATTCAATGGATGTCAAATGAAATTAACAATGAATAATTAATGTCTTTTATATGGTTCACTGACACATCAGTACAATGATGGCTAGATAGCACCAATTAAAAGTTTAGTTTGATTATCCGTGTAAGTGCCTTGTGATCATGTAGTTCGCAAGCTGAAATCTTAAAAGAGTATATCACAAGAACTTATGGAACTATGGTAAGGTTAGTCTTCATACACATACTCCTTTAAGAGCTGTGAGTACTGTGGCTAGGTGGATTAAGACTGTTATGCAAGAGGCAGGAATTGATATGTACAATTCTGGTGCTCACAATTACACAGTTGCTTCAAGCATCACTTCAGTTTAAATGAACATGTCTTTGTATCATACTGTAATGACTTTAAGTTTAAGTAGAGATTGCACTTTTCTTAAATTTAAGAAAAAACCTATATATGATGGGTCAGACTTGAGCAGAGCTGTGCTAGCAAGGTCCCAGATGTATGTGTCATGCTTATGATGATTTTGTACTTATTACTGCACAGTTTATCTTAACTTTAGCTGCATGTTTTGTGCTGTTTGCTTGGGTGTATCAGCTCTGAAATTTTATGTGATCATGAGGCACTTACTGGGGATAAAATATTTCCAAATTAAACAAGTCATACTAATGTCAGTTTGATTAGGATTTTATACAGTTTTAACCCTTTACTTCACAGAGCATAGTTAAAAAGTGCAGCACGCTATAAATACCTGTTACTTAGTCGACTCCATACGCAAAGGCCTGCCTCTGAACTGCTAAGCAATGTAGTGTATGTTATGTTTAACAGCAATTTTAACCATTTTACATTTTGGTACACATCTATTATATGTGGAAAAATTTAAGAGTAAAGTCTGATTGTTATAGCTGTGTAATTATTTTTCATGGAAGAATTTTTTATGTGCTTTAAAATCTAGAGAGAACTCGTTCACCATCATGTCAGTGAGCCTGTGTGACCAACTGTAGCTGCCATTTCTCATACTTGAAATTTACAAGTTTTTCATCTGTGTCTACATAACTAAGTCATCTGAATTTGATAATTTATGAAAACTAATTGCTGCCTACATCAATATCAGAGCCTTTAGCTAAGTTATTGAATCTTTCATAGTTGTGATTCTAATCGTGAATACTTCATAAGTACTGAATGAAATCTGCGATACGTGATCTGACATAATTGTCATTCGCAGAAATGAATGTAGTATCTAATAGGGGGGTTTTCCCCGAAAGTGGCACTACGAAAACCAGCTAAAAATGGCTGATGTTTACAGCAGGCGTCAAAAGGTGCTTCCATGCAAATGGAGTAGAGGCGTCAAAAGGTACTTCCATGCGAATGGAGTAGAGGCGTCCAAAGACACTTGCATGAGGTAAAGGGTTAAGTGCCTGAGGAACCACATTCACACCCACTTGCATAATTACCATTATTAGCTTTGTGTGTATTCCTCCCTATGTACCCTAGGAAGCATGCCAGTTGATCATCTGATCATGCTCTTAACACTGACTCATCATTTGGCTCACTGCGTCTCATGTGATCTCTCAGACATTCAAAGGTAATAAAATCCTATTACAAAATTATGACTCAGGCAAATCTTGTTTAATTGTTAATATAATTGTGAAACCGAAGACAAAATGGATCGAATTAGAGTAATATTATGCTCACTCCACACTTTTCATCACATATATAAGGTAAACCTGCTAGAAATAAAATATAGGTAACCACTGTGCTTTTCAATACCAGATTATGTTCCCCTAATAGCTATGTCAGCTGAACAAAGCACACCCCCGTACACCAAACTCTGTAACCACTGCACTGTTTATTACCTGGTACCTTCCTCCCATTGTCAAGTAAGCTACACAAAGCACACCCCCCCCCCGGTACAAAACACTGTGACCTTTTTTACTGTTTATTACCTGGTATGTTCCTCCCATTGTCAAGTAGGCTACACAAAGCACACCCCCTGTACAAAACACTGTAACCTTTGCACTGTTTATTATCTGGTATGTTCCTCCCATTGTCAAGTAGGCTACACAAAGCACACACCCTGTACAAAACACTGAAACCTTTGCACTGTTTATTACCTGGTATGTTCCTCCCATTGTCAAGTAGGCTACACAAAGCACACCCCCTGTACAAAACACTGTAACCCTTGCACTGCTTATTATCTGGTATGTGCCTCCTATAGCCAAGTAAGCTAAACAAAGTGCATTCCCTGTACAAAACACTGTAACCACTGTGTTATTTATTACCTCCCATTGTCAAGTTAGCTACACAGAGCACACCCCCTGTACAAAACACTGTAACCACTGTGCTGTTTATTACCTGGTATGTTCCTCCCATTTTCAAGTAAGCTTCACAAAGTACACCCCCTGTACAAAACACTGCAATCACCACGCTGTTTTATTACCTGGTATGTTCCTCCCATAGCCATGTCAGCTGAACGATAATATGCAGCAGAGTACACTTTCTTCTCTCTAGTGTCTCGCATGATCTTGATACGTAGCTCGTCAAACTCTTCATCTGTCTGAATGTTTTCTTGCCGATGTTCTATAATCCAGTTGGCACCATTTGGCATCTGGAATCCATTGAGGGCTAAACTGGACCATTTTGGATCATGCAGCATTGAGACATGCTGGGATGGACATGATGGTCCCACAGGGGATGACAAGTGTAGGAAAGTACCTGTACAAATTGAAGGTTATGGTGTTATTTTGCTATAAATCACAGCAAGATATTTTATCCAGCTATGGACAGATGGAAATTAAACAAAATAGTGTCTGGCTTCTACCCCAGAACAATGAATTGTTGGTCACTAATACAACTGCAGTATAACGTGTTACAAATCATAATACACTCAGAAATACTGTTACAAATTTGTGTGGTACCCAGCCCTACCTATACAATAATTGTGCTGGCGGTGGGGGTCTTGGTACTGCCTAACTGACTGACAGCAAGTCAGTGATGGAGCTAATGAGAATGACAGTGATTTTGAAGGTTCTTGTTGTTTAGAGAAGGGTACTAATTGCAAAGATATAGAGGGGTGAATTTGTGCTGGCAATTTCTGCCTCAAAGTAAAATGTATGTTTGAAGAGCAAATTCTCAGTTCAGTCGCATGCAAATTTGTAATGACATTGATTCCAACTGTAGCAACACTAGTGTGGAGAGCAGTACTGAACCTGAAGGTTTTAATGTTACCATCCTGTGCCTGAAGACCCAAAGTGTTAACCCTGTGAAAATGATACACATCAGATTTTTCTTGGTGGCAGAGAAATAAAAAGATCTCATGAAAGATTTAATGCTTCTAATGTTATTGGATGAAATCTTTGCAGGAAGGAAATCAGTATAAATTTGGTATCTTATTTTCCCCTTCTACATGACACATTATACATTTAAGGCTTTGATTTCAAATTTGAAAAAGAATTGCAAAAGTTTTAATTGCTTACCATCCATGACAGATGGTTTTTTCCACCAGACCGTATCATGGAGGAATTCACTGCCATCAACAACGAGGCCATCTGTTGGGGAGGATCTGTCATATAAAACTGGTGTTGTTTCTGATTGTATCTCTAAACCAGCTCCATTCTTTATGATCATTTTGGCAAAGTATGGCGTGGATTTCTGTTCAAATATAAAAACAAAAGTTTAGGTAATGTGTTTATGAAAATACATGTGGCAAAAGTGTGTGATAAGAAGCCCAAGTGGGTCTGTTTTTACTCACCTGGATTAGATAACTTAACAGTTGTCTACTTCATTAAACAGGCATACTAGAAAGTAATACTGTAGGAACATATCCTACATAAACTATCTCTCACACAGGATGTGCATCATGCCACAGACATAGCATCACACCCCACCCAGTCACATTATCCATATTAATGCTGAGCACCAAGTAAGGCATTTGCTAATGCCAATTTTATAAGTCTTTGGTAAAACTTGGCTTGGGTTTGGACCCACAACCTTCTGTGGATGCTCTAATGCAGACTATATCCAAATGGAATTCGGTTTCAGGAGTGATAAGAAAGTCAGGTACAAAATAAATTTAATATGTGTTGATCCCGCTCATAATCAAACTCATTCAAAATCTTGATAATATAAGAGTATTTAATGTGTTTTTATCGAGTTGTTAGATTGCTGACAAGCTCAGTAATACAGACACAATGTAATATCTTTATTATCCATGCATTTGACTCATAATCATACACAACCATCATTTTGACACCACAGGCCTACTTTCTAAATTTGATGAAAATCTTAATGCTAAATATTTACCATTAGGGTGCAAGATGACAAAAATATGCATAGGTCTAGTGCATTAAAATAAATCATTCAACAACTTGGTTATAGGTTATTTTTACCAAATTTATTTAAAATCAGGTCAGAAATACAGCATTTCAAGTGTTAAGAAACTTAGCCAATCATTTATAAGTTTACCTCATTAATTTTGCATATATCTTGATCATAATAAACACATTATATATCTGGATGACATCAAGTTTGATAATAATATGATCAGAAATAGAGTTTTTAAAGTGTTGATAAGCTCAAAGTAGATGCAAAATCACCTCATTAATATGCATGGATCTTGTTGATATCTTTATTCATTCATAATCTTAATGAGTAAAGCCTATTTACCAAGTCTGATAAAAAAAACGTGGGTCAGGAATAGTTTCAGGAGTGGTAACAAGCTCAGTAAATTACATGCTAGACCGATAAATCAACCCCAAAAATCTGTAACGATACTGATGGGCAATTTTGTGGGTCCGATGTCACCTGTACATTAAATATGCAATTTTGCTGCATGCAAATCATTCTGGAACAAACCTGCATACACTTTAGACACATATCGGTAATTGGTAACAGCCACATCAAGCGCAAAATTCAAAATGGCCACAGGACAGATGGTTGTATTATTCCAGGTGGATTTACAAGTCAACAAACATGTGATTTGCTCAGGAAATATAATCTACATGTCACCAAAAGAATCCTTCAGCCAACAGTAGCTGCACAGCCATGAGAAATATCGGTAAATGTATAAAATATACATCGATATGTGTAGCCAAATTTAGATGCAGATGATTGCAGCTTTTAATGAATAGGTGATATCAGCCCCTCACCCAAAATTCAATATCATCATGGGTGAAAGGCTGATTTATTGACCTCACTACATGTTAGATCATCACTTCATTAATGCATAGGAAGCAGATGCATTATCGAAATCTTGATCATATAATCCTATATTTGAAGTGTGATCAAAATCAGATCAAAAGTAATGTAGTATTATTTACTGCTTTGTCTTGTTTAATTAGGAATATTTAAGGACTCTCAATCGCTAAGAAAATACCAGCTAAGAAATATTACAATGCTTGTATATCTGGGTTTATGTGTGTGCAGGAAAGTTGCAAAGGTCTGGAGTTTATATTGTGTTTCAAAGATATGCATCTTCTGAATTTCAAAAACAATCTGAAGTTTACATGATCATAAATTAAGATAAAGTCATACATAAAAAATATCAGTTAAAAATATAATTAATTTTAAAGTTGGGATAACTATTTATAAACACATAAATGCATCATGTATGTCTTCACTGTTTATTTCAAGTCTAAATAAACAGGTGTTTTATTTGCAGAGGTGAAACTTGCCCACATATTTTTGGGTTTGAGCCACAAAAAGAGATCAGTCTTTTAGGATGAAGCTCTCAATTCCAAGTTGAGAACTTCCTCCTTGGAATGAACATAGCTTGAAGGAATATTAGACAGCAGTCAGCAGCCTTACAAACCCATCAACAGTAAAACTTAAGTTCAAGAAAACTTTAGTTAGAACTTCTTTGCAGGCTGAGCATAGTTGTTTTGTCTTTGCCACATTCCATTATTGATATAGAGAGGAAAGTTTCTATTCTTTGAAAAACATGAAGTGATTCAGTTAGAAATCTCAACCAGACAATTTTTGACAGCCTATTAATAATCACGCTGGATGTCATCAGTGGTCACCAGACTGTGAACTTGTGAAGGAAACTAAAAATGCTATTGGATTTTATATTTAAAAAAATGTTGCAGTGAATTGCAAGATAATGAACTCTTCCTTGCTTATTAATTTATAATATACTGACTAGTATTAATTATTACTGTATTACTGGCATTAGAATCCAAATCTGATCTATGTGTGAAACTTGCTGTTTCATTATACTATGAAGAGAATACGTATTCTGGCAAAAAATACACTTGTTCTGCTTTCAATCCTCTGTCAAACACTTAAAATTTGTGCTAATGAAATTTTTACTGGTTTATAAGCCAATCTACCGGTACTTATCAAAATCTGTAAATCTACTGGTCTTATATTTTGGTTTTATCACATGTGTGAGAATGTGTTACAGACAGATGAACACAAGCGGAAAGTATGTATTTAACAGCACCTAGGCAAAATATGCCCATTCGATGGCAATTAAAAGGGAGATCGTAAAAATGTCATTGCACAAACCTTTAGGAAGATAATCCCTTCCAAATAAATGTAAATATTAAGTACAACATGATGAAATATATAAAGCAAAGATGTAAAAATTTTGTAAAAGGTATACAAAATGAAAGATCAAGGTAAAATATAAAATCCTGAACAAAGTATGGTTGAAATTTGTTATATAAATTGCATTCCCTCAAGAAAGTCTAAGATTTTGTTGTGTGGTACATCATCATACAGTTTCTCCGTCAAGTTTCACATCAAAATACTTCTGCCTCACACTCAACAAGAATGTATTCTGCTGTCAGTGGACACAGACATATTTCACTTAGTCAAGCCTCACCCTTCTTGAGGCATGCATGAGTCAGCTATGTGTGGTTGATAAGTGATCACCACAGCATCAGACAAATTGTCAATCAGAATAGGTTGCCAATTATGAAGAATATGCCTATTTAGGGAACCACAATAACTCAGTTTAAAGAGCACCAGACAAGAAAATTCCTGATTCACAGGTCTGATACATGCCCAGCCTAGCCTGGATAGTCTGCCTTGGAAAAAGCCCTTAACTCCCATTTCCTCTGCCTATTATAGCCCATAATGTGTTAAAAGTGCCATTAAAACTGACAAAAACAATTTTTTTAAATGTAATATCTGAAATTGGTATATGGAATCTTCCACTTAGAAATGGGTGACTACCTTAGAACTTTTATTACCATTATTGTCAATTAACAAAACAGTCCATAGTACAGAATACTTTTGCTAGGCTGTATGAGCAAATCATGTTTCTACAAGATTTAGGATGATGAACAACTATAAAATTTCAGGCATCTGAAATGTTTCAAGTGTACAATTAGGTGGAGTCATGACATGTTGCAATGATAGTTACAACTCTGCCTACATATTTCAAACTGTCTGTATACAGAATGATTCATCTTGATGGGAGGCTCTGATTTTGTTGAAATCACTCTGAAAAATGATAGAATCTGTTGACATGTTTTGAATTCACAAAGGTCAAATATTATTGGGAGGGGTTTTAATAGCTATGTTGGTGATTCAGGAATACAGAATTTTGCAACACTGGCAATAGCAATTTTTGCTGCTTCTAGATGAGGACAAATTTGCATGCCAAATGATGGAAAGAAATTTGATTTCTCAATACATCATTGGGCCTAAACATGATATCAAATTTGAATTCTGATGAATTAGAAGACAGTCTGGTTTTGTAATGAAGAGCCTGTTTCATTTGTCTATAGTAAAGTGACGGTTCACTTGCCTCAACAAAGAGGCTTTCTGAAGGATAAGTTCTAAATGCAATTAATTAAAGTCTACGTCCATGACTGTGCAAACATCTGCAGGTAAGATTTACAAGATGATCTATACAATGGAACAAATAGCTAAGTTTCAATCTTACTAATGACCAGTATAACTGATATATGACCTTCTGATCAGCCCCCAAACTGTCTTTGCCATGACTCATTAAATGCAGGGAATTTTTTACATTTGTCCCTGAAGTCTCAAACATCTGGAAGAAAAGTCAGCTTATAGTTGAAAATAAGCCCTAATAATTTGTTCTCTTTGACAGCAGGAATAAAACATGCATCAAGATACAGCTTTGAATCATCATCAATTAAATGTTATTTGCATAAGTGCATATAATTTTCGATTTATAAAACAGGCAAATAATTTTTGATTTAAAAAATATGCAATTTTGATTTCAAAACTGAACCTGTGTTCTTCTGCCTATCTCTGAACTCTATTTCAGCTTGTGCATATGAAGTGTTCATTAGAATGTTTGATCTCTGATCTGTAGCAGACAACAAATAGAACTATTCATTACAATATTTGATCTCTGATCTGTAGCAGACATCAAAAAGAAGTGTTCATTACAATGTTTGATCTCTCATCTGAAGCAGATGACAAAAAGAAGTGTTCATTAGAATGTTTGATCTCTGATCTGTAGCAGACAATAGAAGTGTTCATTAGAATGTGTGATCTCTGATCTGTAGAAGACAACAACAAAAAGTGTTCAATAGAATGTTTAATCTCTCATCTGTAGCAGACAACAAAAATGAGAGTTCATTACAATGTTTGATCTCTGATCTGTAGCAGACAACAAAAAGAAGTGTTCATTAGAATGTTTGATCTCTGATCTGTAGCAGACAGTAGAAGTGTTCATTAGAATGTTTCATCTCTGATCTGAAGCAGACAATAGAAGTGTTCATTAGAATGTTTGATCTCTGATCTGAAGCAGACAATAGAAGTGTTCATTAGAATGTTTGATCTCTGATCTGTAGAAGACAACAACAAAAAGTGTTCTTTAGAATGTTTTATATCTGATCTGTAGTAGACAATAGAAGTGTTCATTAGAATGTTTGATCTCTGATCTGTAGCAGACAATATTAGTGTTCATTAGAATGTTTGATCTCTGATTTGAAGCAGACAACAACAAAAAGTGTTCATTCCAATGTTTGATCTCTGATCTGTAGCAGACAACAAAAAGAAGTGTTCATTACAATGTTTGATCTCTGATCTGTAGCAGATGACAAAAAATTTCAACATATAATTAGTAGTCAGGGTATTTTGCTAAGCTGCTAATTTTGATGCTGACCAGTGTGACTGACAATAGGTTGCAGAAAGGGTTTTGCCAATCTTAACTTTAAAATGTCTGTCTTTAACAAATTTTGAGATCAGCTAGGTAGGCAGTCCCTTAGATAATTCATTATGCAACAATAATTTCTTTATGACAGCAGAAAGATGAACAGACAGATGGAAATGTGAAAGCTGGGGGGGGGGGAGAGAGAGAAAATCAACATACCTCAAGTGCAAGCTCCACAAATTCATATGCTGAATAATTTCCATCAAGTTCAATCCAATCTACCATCATTTCTTTTGGCCCTGTGTCACCACACAACCTTTGTTTCCATAGAGATACTGTGTATGAGTGGATCCCAGATACATCATCATTGTAACCCTCCCAAACTATTGTTAGGGAGTCATTCTTGGGTGTGTAGCTTACTGGCTGAGATTTAAAAAAATAATTTTTAAAAATCTATACATATGCATATTTTTATGAAGATAGTTAACTAACTGTATTGGAAACAGCAAAGAAACCAAGCAAGCTAAATATTAAAATAAACAAATTTCATAAAGTGATTCAGATCACTGTTCAATATGTTTTAGTTTGTTCACTGCAAGGTAGAATTGTTCTTAATATCACAGACTAGCAACAGACGAAGAGATAAAGTTCCACTGAACTATGGCTCATGGAAAGTAGTACCTGTAATTATCATTGGTGAACAGTGATGGAATTTTTATGTATACTATATAAATTAAACTCAAGAAAGATACAGTCAAACAGTTTACCTTAAGTAAGCAACAGAACACTCACCATGTCAAAGTAAGGACCAGCCCTAATTTTGCCTGCAACTGGAAGAGTGATGTCAACTGTGAATTTAAAGGAAGTCATTCCACATTCTCCAGACTTGTCAGCACCTGTAGTGTAATCAGAGAAACATTTTCAATTATTTACAGATGCAACATGATATGCAGTTTACTGAGAAAAACAGTAATAAGCTTTATCTTCAGAAAAAAATAAAAATAATGAAATGAAATTAACTCTGCTAGTATGAAAAGACTGTATATGTGATAACAATAATAATAATAATGACCTTATTTAAAGAGGTTGATACAATTAATTTCAATGAATTAATCCTCCGTCTGACCCTCTATTTTGTAATATGGTTATTTAGATTCAAAACACACACACACATACACATACAGATAAGCTATATTTATATATGGACATAACAGAAAATTTAAATAACATGCTCCAAGTAGGTTCACTGAGTATATTTTGTGCAAAAGCAGTGACACAATGTGGAAGATTAGTGAATTTAAACTGTAATTTTTAACAAATTTGTCAAATCAAACAGGTTCCACTTTTCATCCATTGAATCAGATCATAATTAAATGGATTTATATTTGTACTTTCTCTAATTTCCTTTGGGATTCTGTTCAAATTAGTGATCCTGAATACTGAAAACTTTTCTTAAAGAATTCCTCAATCAACAGAAATACATGCACTATTTCTAATTGAAAATATTCTTGTCCATGGCCTGTCTTACTTCTGTAATTTATTAAATTTTTCTAAAGAACCTGGGAAAATAAATACTAAATGAAGTTGAAAAAATGGGTGTTAAAGATTCAATGAAATTAAAAAAGCAAGAACTTCTTGTTTTTAAGTATACTTATTAAACAATCTTACCCATAACCCAGGCAAAGTAAGTTTCTCCCTGAGTAAGCTGAAGCTTAGTCAACTTTTTGAATGTATCTGTTCCAGTACTGGTGACATCCAACACATCAAAGAGTAGTGCCCTCTCTGCTTTGGTAACCTTCCCACCTTCAAGCTATTCAACACAGTAAGCAAGTTTTATAAATTAAAAAACCTTAAAAGATCAATGTTCAATTGCTTTCAATTTTATAAATGAAATGAATATTAAGCTATGTCTCATTATTTACATTCCTGAAGTAAACATTTAATGAATTTAATAATGGACTCTTGCTGGAGACTATTGTATGTATGGAGTGTAAAAATATTCACCTGTACAAACATTTTACTTAAATCATTGTCGTTGTTGTTGTTGTAGGGTTTAACGCCATTTTTCAGCACACGATAGGCTATACATGGCGGCCAGTATTAATGGTGGAGGAAGAACCCTGAAAAACCCAGGGAAGAACCACCGACTCACGAGAAGCTACTGGCAGGCTTTCCCACGTACCCACGCTAGCCGAGCCTTGGACTCGAACCCACGCAGACAGAGGTGAGATGGCAGTGATCCGTAACGGAGAGCGCTTTAGACCACTCGGCCACTCGGGGCCCCAAATCATTGTCAGTTTTCTCTTTGGTGAAGGACACGTAGTACATAGGTATCAAACTGAATGACCGTCTTAATATTTAAAATACAGTTGTTTTCAGTGTGGCAGGCAAAATATATAATATTTCTGTGAACTTCATGTTTTATTTGCATTTATTGCTCTGTGTATGCATACATAACGGAAATGATTTCAGAGATTTTGTTTGTTTCTTGTATGAGTTTTATTACACATAGCTGATGTATGTACAAAACAGTCCCATTATAACAATACTGAAATTTCTTTAATATTCTATACAATTTCATTAATGATTTTGCAGCAAGATAATTTTCTACTTTTTATTTCATTTCCATTGTTGGTCTTTCTGGAAGAATAAAGAAACCAATAGTAGCTGGGACAGAATGTCCAAAAACAGGCTCTGAGGAATTGTGGCTTACCATATATAACATAGATTTTTAAAGTGTCTTTTAATATGTAACTACATTACAATGTGTCCCCAATTAGACAGAGTATCTCTTTGAAACTGATATCATATGATGAGTAAAATTACAAGTTCTAAATACATATTTTCAGTGCAATCTTGTGTACTGTTGATAGATGTTTGCTTTAATAATTACAATCTTGTGTACTGTTGATAGGTGTTTGCTTTAATAATTACAATCTTGTGTACTGTTGATAGGTGTTTGCTTTAATAATAACAATCTTGTGTACTGTTGCTAGGTGTCTGCTTTACTAATTACAATCTTGTGTACTATTGCTAGGTGTTACATCACACAATGAAATACAATTTAAATACAAATATTGTCTGACGGAACAAACCTACCATATTGATTACACTACACACTGGTCAATATGAGGTTCAACACCCCATACAACTTTGTATTCACTTCAACAAAGGTTCTATAATTGTAAAATATTAGATGAAAAGGACTAAGTTTGAGTGACGTTTTTGTACTTTTTATCCCACTGATAGCATGGCATCTAAAAAGTAATTAAATAAATCAAAACTGGATAAAAGGGGCCTATATTATTCAATGCTATATTAGGCACAGTTTAAAAAAGGTCTTACATGGAAAACAAACATAAAAAGTCACAATTTAAATTTAAACATACATAATTTTTACAGTTTGTGCCCTCAGCCTCATTCTGTGTGGAGAGAGCCACATAGTATAGCATCATGTCCACCATAGATGTAAAATTATCCCACTGAATTTCCAATAATGTGTCATTATTAACATATCGTGGTATCAGAATAGTTCCAGCTGAAAAAGAAAGAAGCAAAGTTCATTGATATCATCTAGGCTGAAATTATAGTACTCAAAATATAATCATCTTTTTGGGGCATTTTCAATAGTCATGGATGTAAAAGATCCTGCAGAAACTGGTAAACTAATCACATTAATGTGAATACTGACTTCATAATTCCATTGTAATATTTATGTAAGTAAAAAAAGTATTATGGGATGTCTATCCCACCCAAGTCCATTCAATCACCATGCATAACATCACAATCTCAATCTGTCAACTAATTTCTGTATTGCTTTAATATGAAAACCGTTAACTCATAATATTTACTAAACAATTTTGATTTGTAATAAATTTTTCCTTATAATCTATAATTTATGAACTTTTTATAAGGTTATATTACTTCTGAAAAAATGCCAGTAAATAACACTGTTCTCCGTAACTACTTACGTGTCACACCACCATTGAAAGCCACTGAAAATCCATTTGATGTGGCTTCAGCCATGGTAAATGCAGCGCTGTATGCTCTAACAGTGAAGTAATAAACTCCTTTTACAGGCACAAGATCAAGGTTATAGAAGGTCACTGTGGTATTGAGGTACACATTTGTAAATGGAACAATATCATCTCTAGTTTTGGGGAATCTTCTGTCTGTTCCCAAGGCAACCTCATAGTAAGCCACTTTCTGATTGGGTGGAATATCCACATTTGCCTGTGACTGCAATCCAGACTCTCCTACAATGATATAAACAAAAGAGGAAGGTAAAGGCAACAAATTGTCATGTCAAAGGTCAAATGTTATCAGAAGGCAGTTTAAAAAGCCTATACGAGAACTGGTCTGACTTGCAAATATATATAAACTCACAGAGAAAATAAAGACGTTTCTGACAAAGGCTTTAACTTATGCTTGTTTAAATGATTTTCAAAATTCAGCTCTTTTTCATTATATAGCAATAGTTGGGGTCTGTAGCTGCCAACAATGTTGTTCACACCGAACAGTTTGTACAATGCCAAAAATCAAAGTTTGATGAATGCATGTGTGTGATTATGTGGGGGTGGGGTGGGGACAGAAAGGGTATGCATGTATGTATAGGATTTAATGGTACATCAGCAGAATACTGGCTGTATGATGCACATTAAAAATCTTCCAATACTCCAGTACAGTTCTGTGGAACAAGCTTCCACTATATGTAAAATCTGCTGAAAATATTACAGTATTTAAGAAGAGATATCATGAGTATATATGTGTTTTGGAATGATAACTGAATTTAGACAAAATTTCCGAATAAACATAAACATGCATTGCTACAGGAAAAGAGGCAATTTTAAATTCTGTACAAGGCATATAAAAGAAAGATAAAAAGTAGAAAGTAAAAAAAAAAAAACCCTTAAAATATAGGGTAAACATCTGTTATATAAACTGGATCCCTCAAAAGGCTGGTTCCCTCAAAAGGTTTAAGATTTTGTCTTGTGGTACAGCATCATCATGTTTCTTAATTGAGTTAACATCTAAATAGGTCTCACTGGGTGGAAGTTAGGCTCAACAACAATGTGTTTCATGATTGACTGATTGATTTATTGTGGATTTTATGGCACACTAGCACCGTAAGGCTATATAGTGCCACAAAAAAAAGTTATATGAAGAAAAGAGAATTCTGTTAGAGGACACTCCAGGCAACGTATGCATTCTTTTGGAGTTTCATACTTCTGGAAGTATGCACAAGTAAAGATGAATTACTAAATTAGAATTCTCAAAAGTTAAGGAATCCACTCATTTAACAGTATCATTAGTTAATCTTAACCTATTCACAATTATAAAAGTGTTGATAGCAATGCTTTTGCTGCTGCTATCCCTGAACGGTCACTGCTATGTGTAACGATTCCACTAATGCCAGATTGAAATAGAAAGCAGAGTTATCTTCCCTAATAAATATAAATGGCTAAATTATTGTGGCATGAATTCTCACCTGTTAAAGGATCTACACGTTTGATTGTGTCTCTGGATGCCCCAAAACCTTCCCAATTAGCGGTGACTTTTGAACCATTAGTCAGAATAGGCAGGTCGTATCCTATTAGGTCTCCGTCATACACTACACCAGCGGGGAGATTATCAACATTGACTGTCACACCATTGGATCGCAGAATATACTGGTATCCTATTGCATTGGTCACACGAACTAAAGTGTAATAGCGTTGATCACCTTGCAAATTCAGGTTGCTGTTGGTGCCAATGGTGTCGACTGAAATGAAAGATTAAAGAAACATAAAATCACACAAACATATGAAATATACACATTACAAGGGCCAATACTACAACAGACATTGGAACAACAAATCACTAGAAATATCAATATTAATTAATAAATTAATTTTATATTCTGAATGAGACTATTAATAGCAATAATTATAATGAACTCAAATTTATAACAAATATGGCACATCTTTAAAATACATATTTGTTCATCAGTATCTTTACCTTTGAAGATTTTAAAGCCCTACTTGAAATATTTTAATTTGATCACAAATGAGCTTATGTCTTGATTATTTATCACCTTTATACATTTGTTCCCTCACATGTCTCAATTTGTTTTAGTTTTCACATCTTACTAATGTTTAAATAGGAATGCTGCTTTAATCACAGGAATGAACTTAAATGGAATTGTAAAACTTAAAATTGTCTTACCTCCAACATCAAGAAACTCTTGTTCCTGTTTACCATCTAGTCGGTAAATTGCCCACTCAAACTTTACTGCTGGACAGGGGTCACCAGAAACGTCCCACCTGGCACTCATTGTTGTTGTGTCTGCCGTGAAATCTCTGCAAGTCATAGGAAAATAACATTTGTTACTTGAATTTATTTTCTATGCTTTACCATAGTTAGTATCAAACAATGTGTATTCACCATAAATACACAAATCAACTCTAGCTTCACAGCTAGAATTGCACTCATAAACAAACAGAACCAAACACATCAATATGGTTGCACTAGTCAATTCCTGTAGATAGTATTAGACAACTGACTCAAAGCAGTTGCAATGACCTGTAACAATGCATCTGGATTATGACAAATATGGCAGAAAAAATAAAAGAAAGAGCCCCCCACCCCATGTACATTTTATTAGAAATTTGAAGCTATTTTTTCAATGGATTGCTCTAAAATATGAAGAACAATCCACAGATTATTGAAAAGCAAACACTTTAGAGCCATTTTGTTGTTGTTAATTTGGGTTTAATGCCATTTTTCAGCACATGATAGAAAAGATACTGCTAAGCTTCCTCACACATCAACACTGCCAAGTCCGAGACTTGAACCCACGTGGACAAAGGTGAGATTGCAGTGATTGATAAAGGTGAGTGCCTGAGACCACTCAGCCATCTGAGGTCCCCTTAAGAGTTGTCTATGCCATGTGATTTTAACCAAACATATGAATGCCAGATCATGAGACTTTGATAATCTTGAGATGGAAGTAAAAATGAACCATTCCAAGATAAATGTCGTAGTCACTTGATAAAAATAACAACATGACAACATTTATTAAATAGTAAAATGGTGATTGTTTTGAATACTTACATGTCTCCTGGTGCATTTTTATCGTAGTCATAGACTCCAACATGACGTAGAGGTGCCAGACCCTGGCTGAGATATGATATGTAAACCCCATTTGATGTAGCGATACTGGACAATCCTGCAGCATTTGTAGCTTTTACTGACACAAAGATCTGAGAAAATGATGATGTGAAAAGGATTAAGATGTTATGTGACTAGTGTTATGATTGCAGTACAGGCTTTTAAAAAATCTAAATTCTGTTTTTTTCTCTCTTCAGACTATCAGTCTAATGTGTTGACATAGGTTGCAAAGTTTTTGCAATGTTATATGTCATAAGTTTTCCATTAACCCTTTACCTCATACAGTGTACAGCATTTTTGCCAGTTTATATACATGTATCAAAGTTACATAGTGCAGTGTGCAATAAATAAAACACCAGACACCTTTTTGACTCCATACACATAGGCCTGCCTGTTAGCTGTTAAGCAGTGCAGTATATGTTATGTTTAACATCAATTTTAACCATTTTACGTTTTTGGTACACATCTATTATGTGTAGAAAGATTTAAGAGTAAAATCTGATCATTATAGCTGTATAATTATTTTTCACGGAAGAATTTTTTGTGCACTTTAAAATCCTGAGTGAACTTGTTCACTGTCAAGCTAGTGAAAGCCATGTGCCAACCATAGCTGCCATTTCTCATACTCAACATTTACAAGTTCTTTGTCTGTGTCTACATCACTTAATCATCTGAATTTGATAATTTATAAAAACAAATTGCTGCCTAAATCAATATTCAGATCCTTTAGTTATGTTATTAAAGCTTTCATAGTAGTGATTCTAATCATGCAAACTCAAGAATGTACTGAATGAAATCCACAGCCTCCATTTTGGAGAGTGGAGAATATGACCCAGCCACTTTAAATAGTAGATTACAACCAGATCTTAAACAGCAACCACGTGATCTGATGCAAGTGTTTTTCACATCAATGAATGTACATGTAGTATCTAATATGGGGTCTTCCCTGAAGGTGATGCTATGAAAACCCGCTTAAAATGGCTGCTGTTTACAGCAGGTGTCAAAAGGTGCTTCAGTGAGAATAGAGTAGAGGTGACTAAAGGTGCTTGCATGAGGTAAAGGGTTACTGAGATTAGACTGGTGAAAATGCAAACAGCTGGCATTACATGAGTGCTTATTTCATGTGAATCTTTTAAACCTGACTGAATTATTTTCATATTTATATTTTGTGAGTTTTAAGAGATGCAAATCACTAAGCAAATTGTGCACATGTTATGAATGCACCCACCCACCGATCATAATATGATCCAATTTAAAGACAAAGTTTTATGTCAAACAGAGGACATATCTCATTTTGGTGAAAATCAACTTAAACTTGCTCTTATTAGGGGAAACAAAATTTGTGAGAATTAACATGTATTAATGTGACAAGGTGAATGGAAAGACACACAGATAGCACTAGATACCCCCTCCACATTTATGTAAGGGGTACAAAATGGGAAAGTTAAACATACACCAACTATTTTTACAGTGCACTACAATTTCTTTAGAGTACCTGTCTCTCCCCAACCAGGTTGAGTCCAGTTATGGTGAAGGTGTTGATTTTGAGGTCCACCTCAAAGTATGACACAATCTGACCACCACCTCTAGTCCGACCCACAGCCAGTTGGTAACTGCAGAAAAATATTTAATATTAAGTATTTTACAATTTATTTCGCTTTCTACAAACCAATGTTTTAAAGTGTGTTCACATGCATACCTATTCCTTCAAGAAAATTCTTGAATACTTTCTGATAGCTATTCATGTAAATTTTCTTCATACCTTTGTCTCTGTTAAAAGTCTTTAAATTAAAATCTACTTTTATTTCATCCATAACTACCATTTGTCATATAATATTTATTAAATTATCCAACATTGCTGATAAACTAAGGAATGTATTATGGAATAGGGTTGAATATGCAACAAGCACATCAAATAAAGCATTACATTACAAAGTTTCAAAAACGAAGTTAAAGAGACAAAAGTCAAGAAAATTATATTTGTATTTTATGACAATTTACACACCAAACAGCACTAGAGTATGACAGGGCTCTTGAATATTACACATTTCTAGATGTAACACCAACACACCATGGACCGCCCTCCCCCACCCCACCCTCAAAAAAACCCAATGGTATGTATATAGATAAATACTCAGCTGAAAAATTTGCAATAGTTGCTAAATATTTCTCTCTGCAGAATTTGTTATCCAAATCCTTTGTTACTGTTGTTGTTATTTTGGGTTTAACACTGTTTTTCAGCACATGATAGGCTATACATGGCAGCCAGTGTAACTGGTGGAGGAAAACCCCAGGGCAATCCCAGTAAAAGCCAATGACCCACAGGAAGCCACTGCAAACTTTCTTACATACTCGCATTGGCCAAGTGCACATGCTTTGAAAAGAGCATGGGGATATTGTGATAAAGTCTCTCCATTCCTATGTATCAAATCCATTACTGGAGAATAGAATCCCTTAGACAGAACATCAAATCCATCACTGGAGAATAAAATCCCTTATGCAGAACATCAAATACATCATGGAGAATGGAATCTGTTATGTAGAACATCAAATACATCACTGGAGATTGGAATCCCTTATGTAGAACATCAAATGCATTACTGGCATATTGAATCCCTTATATAGAACGTTAAATCCACCACTGGAGAATGATATCCCTTACTTAGAGTATCAAATATATAATTGGAGAATGGAATCCCTTAAGTAGAACATAAATACATCACTGGAGAATGGAATCCATTATGTAGAACATCAAATGCATTACTGGCATATTGAATCCCTTATATAGAACATCAAATCCACCACTGGAGAATGGAATCCCTTACTTAGAGTATCAAATATATAATTGGAGAATGGAATCCCTTAAAAAAAAACATCAATCCATCACTGGAGAATGGAATCCCTAATGTAGAACATTAAATCCATCACTGGAGAATGCAATCCCCATAGCAGAATATAAAATACATCACTGGAGAACAAAATCCCTTACATAGAACCTCAAATACATCATTGAAGAATAAAATCCCTTATATAGAACATCAAATACATCACTGGAGATTGGAATCCTTTATGTAGGACATCAAATACATCACTGGAGAATGTAATCTGTTATGTAGAACATCAAATACATCACTGGAGAATGTAATCTGTTATGTACGACATCAAATACATCACTGGAGAATGGAATCCCTTATGTAGGACATCAAATACATCACTGGAGATTGGAATCCCTTATGTAGGACATCAAATACATCATTGGAGAATGTAATCTGTTATGTAGGACATCAAATACATCACTGGAGATTCGAATCCCTTATGAAGGACATCAAATACATCATTGGAGAATGTAATCTGTTATGTAGGACATTAAATACATCACTGGAGATTGGAATCCTTTATGTAGGACATCAAATACATCACTGGAGAATGTAATCTGTTATGTAGGACATCAAATACATCATTGGAGATTGGAATCCCTTATGTAGGACATCAAATACTTCACTGGAGATTGGAATCCCTTATGTAGGACATCAAATACATCATTGGAGATTGGAATCCCTTATGTAGGACATCAAATACATCATTGGAGATTGGAATCCCTTATGTAGGACATCAAATACATCATTGGAGATTGGAATCCCTTTTATTGAACAAATCAGTGATGAGGTGGTATCATGCTGCTTGCTTAAAGAACACATATACCTGACATGTGCACACCTCCTAAAGGTGAACCTGGACCATCTGAGTGCATACCCTGCCAGTGTCCACTGACAGCATAACACATTCTTGTTGAGTACATTGATTCCCACTCTTGGCAAGAAATGACAAATTTATACTGACATTGGCCACCTGGACCATCTGAGTGCATACCCTGCCAGTGTCCACTGACAGCATAACACATTCTTGTTGAGTACATTGATTTCCACTCTTGGCAAGAAATGACAAATTTATACTGACATTGGCCACCTGGACCATCTGAGTGCATACCCTGCCAGTGTCCACTGACAGCATAACACATTCTTGTTGAGTACATTGATTTCCACTCTTGGCAAGAAGTGACAAATTTATACTGACATTGGCCACCTGGACCATCTGAGTGCATACCCTGCCAGTGTCCACTGACAGCATAACACATTCTTGTTGAGTACATTGATTTCCACTCTTGGCAAGAAATGACAAATTTATACTGACACTGGCCAACTGGACCATCTGAATGCATACCCTGCCAGTGTCCACTGACAGCATAACACATTCTTGTTGAGTACTTTGATTTCCACTCTTGGCAAGAAATGACAAATTTATACTGACATTGGCCACCTGGACCATCTGAGTGCATACCCTGCCAGTGTCCACTGACAGCATAACACATTCTTGTTGAGTACATTGATTTCCACTCTTGGCAAGAAATGACAAATTTATACTGACACTGGCCACCTGGACCATCTGAGTGCATACCCTGCCAGTGTCCACTGACAGCATAACACATTCTTGTTGAGTACATTGATTTCCACTCTTGGCAAGAAATGACAAATTTATACTGACACTGGCCACCTGGACCATCTGAGTGCATACCCTGCCAGTGTCCACTGACAGCATAACACATTCTTGTTGAGTACTTTGATTTCCACTCTTGGCAAGAAATGACAAATTTATACTGACATTGGCCACCTGGACCATCTGAGTGCATACCCTGCCAGTGTCCACTGACAGCATAACACATTCTTGTTGAGTACATTGATTTCCACTCTTGGCAAGAAATGACAAATTTATACATGTAACTGACATTGGCCATGGGATCCATAATTATCCCACTAGGGACTTAGTCCCAGAGTTATAGACTGGAAAATGTAGATATCCCTACCAAATGACTTAATATTCAATATTGCTTGGTATCACTAAAACCAAACATTTGCTCTATTTCAGGCGTGAAGGCCACAACAGGAAAGCATGGGATAAGCATGTAAAAAAACACAGAATTCTAGTTTTACTAGCAAAAATACTGTTTAGAATCAAGTACTGACTGTCAATTACTTTGTTTGCTACATCAAAAGACAATTGTAAATGCTAATACCTTGTTACTCCAGATTCTGGATCTTCAAATCGTTTCCAGGCCACAGAGACACTTGTCAGGGATTCCTGGCAAACAGCATCAATTTCTTTACAAGCTGAAACAAAAATATCATAATGTGAGAGAAGATGCAGTCAATTTGATAAGAAATCAAATTATGATAATTTTACATTTTAGGTCAATGATGAGTCGAAACTTTCCACCTCTCTTTGAAACTAAGAAAATTCCGGAATAAAATGCCCAATTTCTTAAGTTTTTCACCAATCTGTTTAAAAAATGGGGGTCCATAGACTTTTTACCTTGGCCACTCCTGCAACATTGATATGAGAATGAAGGGTGGAAAGGGGTTTTAAAGTTTTAATTATTTTGATTTTGATTCTTTCCCTGCTAAAATCACTTAGGAGGGAGCATGGACCTTTTAGAATGAGTGTGTTTCTTCAGACAGTGGTTTTGCTGAGAGGCCACTGAAGCAATTAACCCTCCAAATGTATCCAGTGGGTCAGCCCATAAAAGGCTTTTGCTGTGATCCAGCAAAGCCATGACCAACATAGAGATTTTGCATGTCTTGATGTCTTGACCACAACCTCTAATGTTCTTAGAAAGGCTATTGGAGGCAAGATTCCTCCTTAAAAAGACTGAAAGAAGTCACTGAAAAACGTTTAGCATGCAAGGTTACGGTAACTAGCATCTGCAAATTCAGTTCAAGTCTAAATCCCTGCCAAAATCCCCATCTGGTTGGCACCTAAATTCAATTTGTGGGGCTTAATATGTTAAGGGGACAAATGGATGATGTCTCTGAGACCAGGGGCCAAAGCATATGAGGGGAGAGACCACAACTTCTGCTGTCTGGCCCCTTCAAGGCCTTTAAAAAAAAATTGAACCAGTTTCCTCACCATTGTCATCAAAAGGAAGCAAACTGATGAGAATCCTAGCCTCTGAAGATCCTGCAGATTTGGAACAAAGATCTGGTGGAAGTGGGTGGTAAAATTAATTTACATTAGAAGTCCAAGACTTGCTCCTCCATCAGTGGACTTGGTGGGTGGGATGAAAAAAACAAACCCAGCTGATAAGAACACCTGGTGTGATGAATTCTTCCAGGAACTCATCTGTAGTCATCCTGTCTTCACTCTCAGGGTGAGGTAGGGCTAATTTGTTTTATCTCCCTCCTGGATGAAGGGGATTTCCTGACCAAGATTCTGCCATCCCATCACAGAGATGAGTGGATCACAGGAGGAGGAGATGGGACTAGCTCTTTGATTTTTGTCTCCTTGGGGAAAGGGATTGGTGATTTCCTCCTAGCATCTCAGGGGGTGGGTGGCAAGCCCCTTCCCTTGATAATGAAGCTGGAGGAGGTGGCATGGAGGTCGTCCATGAAGCTACAGAAATGCCATCAATGTTGGTATGGTTACAAAAGAAGAGATGGCTGACACACTATCAGTTGGTGAGAGTCCTCAAGCTCACAGAAGCTGAATGGGAACATCAAAAGGTGAGGGGTACTGACCCAATAATTTTCCTTAGACTGGAAAATCTGAAGGGGTTTCCAAACTGGAAATGAAAGGAATAGAGAAAGGGAGTTAACAAACCGATCCCTTGGAAAGTGCCATTATTAAAGCAGGTGACTTCCATATACCAGGAAGTACCAGAGGAACAGGTAACATTAGTACACTGCTCTAAATGAATCTAGACAGTGCCATCACTGGAACGTGTGACTTCCATACACCAGGAGTGCAATAGATTCAGGTGACTTCTGTACACTAGGAAGTGCCATCACTGGAACATGTGACTTCCGTAATCCAGGAAGTGCAAAAGATTCAGGTGACTTCTGTACACTGGGAAGTGCTGTAGCCTTTCCTGGCCTATAGGCACAGCGACTTTCTGTCAAGACCAAAACCTCTGCATGTAACAAACAACAATGGGACAAACAACAATGGGACAACTGTCCATGTGTACATATGCCATGCATGTATGACAGGTGGTGTGTGAGTCCCATACTGCTTTTGTATGTCCACATTTACTAATACCTGGATGGATTATTGAAAGGAATATACAACAAAACAATGAGCTGTAACAAGAAAAGGGTAGGAAATATTTACTCCGAAACTAATCAATTGGATGAAACACCAGAAGCACCATATTGCAGCAACATACTCAAAATCCTCAAAATCAATTAAAACTGGACACACTGTAGTACATAACAAACATATCATTCAATGTTGCTAAAGTCACAGTCTCTGCAAACTTGCATAATAAAAAAAATTTAATGGAGAAATGCCTATCAAAGAAAGAAGCTATATGGCATTTTTCAATATCATGTTGCAATACAAATGTAACTTTTGCAAATATACCTGTCATGTAGAAGTAAACGAATATTACTAGTTAAGAAAGTCTGTTACCTTATAGTCTTAATATTTGTGCAAATTAACTGAATTTCATTCTAACTAGAAATGTTTACATGAAATATGGATCAAAGTTTCAACACATTGCCTGAAAACAGACCTAATCATGAAATATAACTAAAGTGAGAGAGAGATTGACATGGTTAACACTACGTGCCCTTCCAATGCCATGATGGGGTATATAAATCATCACCATTACATGCCCTTCCAATGCCATGATGGGTACATAAATCATCACCATCACATGCCCTTCCAATGCCATGATGGGGTATATAAATCATCACCATTACATGCCCTTCCAATGCCATGATGGGTACATAAATCATCACCATCACATGCCCTTCCAATGCCATGATGGGGTATATAAATCATCACCATTACATGCCCTTCCAATGCCATGATGGGGTACATAAATCATCATCATTATGCCATTTATTAAATCTTTGATGGAACAAAGAATTAATGATACACAGTGGTCTTCTATTTTTTTAAGACAAACTTACTTTCCTCTGATTCACAGGCCCTTTTATTCATCAGCACCGTGGCGTTATCATGTCCATTCTCTACTCTGTAGTCTGTCCTCAGCTCTACCACTGGACTGGGAACAGGAGGTGTGCTGTCGATGTTGATGGCCTCAGAGAAAGCATGACTTTTCAGATTCACCTTGTTAATGGCCGTCACCATGACATAGTATGACTTGCCGTGGGACAATGTTGCCGCTGTATCTGCAAATAAGCATTTCCTTCAAATCTTAAATAAATTCAAGTATCTCCCTACTGATTTATCTTGAGTAAAACTTTTGAGCTAACACATGATAAATCTGGAAACCTCCTTTGCTTTTTTTCCCTACTTTTCTCTATAATTAGCCACCGAAATGAGAAACCAACCTAGACACTCTCTGAAATCTAACAACTATAATATCTAGCCAATGAAAGTAAGTACTGAGCATTTCACATGGGTGTTGATTAGATGCAAGTGACCCCATTTTTGTGTTGGTTTCTGCATTGAGTGGTAAATATATTATTAAATATGATAATTTCATGTATTAGGAATATGAGCTTCACATCCTAATCGTCAACTAACTGTAAAAATACTGTGCTATGCAATGCTGTAGAATTCCTAGACGTCACAGGGTGACGTATCTAACTGAAAACACATTAAATTATGAAATGAAAACCATTTGTAATATTATGCAAATAGAAGATTATAGAAATAATACAGTTTAAATTTGCTCTTCATATACTAATTTGTATTAAATATTGCTACACTGATATATAAGAAAATAAAATGAAGCTTACCTTCAAAGACATACTTGCTGTTAGTTGCTGGCAATTGCAAGTTATTCACTACATCAGTATAGCCCTGTTCCGTGCCCATAGAAATATTGTAATACACTATAGGGCTCTCTTTGTCCACAAAACCACTCCAGCTGCACTCAATACTGCCACCCATCTGTGAAAAAAATGCCTATCAATTTCAAACTATCTTTACTGCAGTTTTTTGTACTAATATATCCATACAAATGCTATTTTTTTCTCTATGCAGTCATGTGTCTGAAAAATGCCCCTCCATCCTACTCTGTAGATATCTCTGTTTCCCCATCATACTGCTTTTAACACTTCAAAGAATATATATCCTATTTCATTTACCACACGAAATATGTTGTTTAATTAAACAAATTTTACCTGTTTTCAAGAGTTTTACTATGTCTGAATAAGAAAATCATGCAGCTGTCAACCATTAAGTTCACACTTAAAACAATCAGGTTTGTCAATGCTCTGTAGTGTGGATATTACTAAAATGTACCCTTTGCCCCTATCTCTCAAAGATTGTTTGTAAGCTTTAAGCAATGAACATCTTAGAAGACTTAAGGAAATTGTCCTTGCAAATCAACACAATTTTGTCTTGCATACTTTGTTGCAGAGTCTGGACATCTGTTGAAATGACAAAATAAATGGAATTATTTTGTATGCTTTGCTCCGAATATTTATTCTATTCCTTTTAACGCATCACATTTCATTTGTCCAAGTTCCCTGATTTTGTAACTTCTTTTAGTCCTGTGAAAAACTCTAAACAAACATGATGAAATTCTTGTTCACTGTTGCAAATCTGATGGGATTTAACAACGCCTCTGAATATGTTGTGGATAATAATAATTAATAACAATAATAATAATAATAATAATAATAATAAAAATAATAATAATGATAAATGTGGACTTAGTATAGCAATTAATCTTTACAAGCTCTAAGTGCTTAAAAATATCAGATAACACATAAAAACATATACAATGACAAGATTACACAAACCATACATACAACAACAAGATTACAAAAGCAAACACCATGAAATTGCAAAACAAAAACATGTAGTGATTGTAAGATTTTCAAGACTGCACTTGTCTGGCAATCACTGATGTCAAATTGGAAGAATTTTCATTTTAATACCAACAAAAGACACCATAAAAAGTCTCCCTCTGAAAACACCATGCAAGATGACTTTTTGTTTCAGAAGGAGTAGTGATAACAAGATTTTCAAGATGCTGGTTGTCAGATCAGGACCATTTTCATTTAAAACTAAATAGACATCAAAAGAAGTCTTCTGGTAAAAACCCCATCTTGATATGTCTTTCTGTTCAAGAGTAGTGATTTTCTGTTGCGGAGTAAGAGTTTCAAGATGGCTGCTATAGTGACCATCATGGACATCAGATTGGCCCCATCTTCATTTAGAACCAATGAGACATCATGAAAGTCTTTCAGTTAATACCCCTTGCTGGTATGACCATCCATTCAGCAGAAGTATCATTAGCAAGGTTTTCAAGATGGCCACTCTGGGATTCATATCAAATATGCAAGTGCCACCATTTTTATCAAGGAACAACTAGAGAAAGTAGTAATTATTTTAATGAAACTCCATATTGATAAGACCCTCCATTCCACAGAAGGTACAATAACTAGATGCTCAAGATGGTGACTGTGGTGTCCATACTGGATGTCTGAGCAGCTCCATGTTCTTTTAGGGCAACTAGACCTTGGATGAATGTGTGCTTAAAGGTTCATGGCAACAACGAGAAGTAACATTAACAAACTTGCGCTAATAGATGAATGGATGAAGGATGACAGATGACAGACAGGTTTATCACATAATGGTTTTCTGGTAGATCTAAAAATGCATGAATGTAGTTTCAAATTGACAACTTTGTGCAACATACCCGGATGTAGGCTGGACACTGGACTGTGCCTCTCTGAGGTTCAGACTGGTCTACTATCAATGCTCCAGAGACAATGCTACTTATCAGCCCAGCCTTGTTCTTCACCCACACACTCAGGATATTTGGCTTGCCTGGAAATAGTAGCATGCAAAACTAGAGTTGTATTTGTATGTATTCCCTCACCAATTTTTATGAATCTCGGTATAACAATATATATACACATACACATAGAAGGATACATACAGGGTGCTAAAACTATTTGGATAGGAGTTCTTTGAGAAAATCACTGGTCTTTTTTATATTATTGGGCTTTAGATTCGAATGATTTTAGTCCTAGATTGGTGTTATGTATATTTGATTTAATTTATATTTGATTAAATTTAATTAATTGTTTGTTAGTTTTTTTTAATTTTTTTTATATATTTCATTACATGCTATTGTAAGATAACTTTATTTACTGGATTTGACATTTTCCAGAAATTCAGTTTGATCTGACTGTTTTTCATAAACACCTAGTTCCTGACCTTGATTCAAAATCAGTAACAGTTGAAGTAAACAACTTTTTAAATTTTTTAAAAATATTCTTTCTTAATGTAAGATTTATAAAGTGAAATCCAGGCCAGTCTGGGAGTATGTGATGTTAGGCATGTAAAAAGCTTCTATGTTGTTCTAGAAACATGATCAAGACCCTCATACGGGAATCTGTTTTGCATCTTAAATTAGTGTATAACTGTTTTCTATAGAGAATTTGGGCAGTTGGGCTTTAAACCATTGACACTTAAAGGTGTTTTGTTGTGACCAGTTTGGGTTGAATATTTAATTTTTCTTCAAATTATTTGGATTCCAAGAGATTATTTTCACCTGGAAATACTTATGCTCTAAATTAATTCTTGGACAAAGACAGCTTTAGAAATTTACACAGAATTCAAATACTGGAATATTAGTTTCTGTGATTCAACAAAGAACTGTTGACACATCAGTATGACACTGACCACAACATATGTCATCGCCTTCCATTTTGGATTTCATCGGTATTTGAACTCAGTTTCATTAGGACATTTTATTACTAGGACTTTTATTTTTCAATTCTTGGATTATTCTTAGATTATTTTTGGATTTGATTTGTAAAACAGTAAGTTCTTTTTTTCATTTTTACCTTGTTTTTCTAGGGAAATAAATTATTTGTTAAATTTTACAAAGCTTGTTGTCTTCACTCTTTTCTTGTTATGTTTTGTTAAGAGCCTAAATGTAACACTTGGCAAAACCATTGCCACAAAAGATCATTCAATTTGTTAGTTCAGCTGGAAGTGTTGAAATAATCCTCGTCTGCATCACTGTTGTTTTCAAATACATTCTTGTAGAATTCAGTTTTCTTTAGAATATCTAAATGTAGTTGTTCCTATGGCACAATTTCCCCCTAGATTCTTCAAAGTAGATTCTGGCACAGTTTCATCCTCTTTAATCAAATTAATTGAGTCCAGTCAGGATAGCTAGATTCTACATTGCTTAGCTGGTTGCTCTGACATCTTAGCATGTTAGTGAAGACTGTGTCTGTGAAATACATATATGTAATGTTTTGAAGATGAACTGAATCTGGTTTTTTGAAATAGAGTTATGTTGGTCTCATTGGCAAAGCATAAAACTGATTCAGCATTCCTGAAAGCCCTGGTATTTCATAAAAAATATAAACAAAAACATTCCGCTGATCATTTATACAAACAAATAGCACCAATCACTATCAGATAAAGGTGGCACAGTATCTCAGTTGGTAAAATGTTGGACTTGTAATCCATGGGTCATGGGTTTGATACCCACCCAGGCCAGCCAGGACTGGCTGCTTCAGTGTTTCATTGGGAAAGACATGCATCAAGTTTTGTTTTAATTATTGTGACATTTTTTCATTGATAAGCCTACTACTGCATTTGCTAACTATAAATAATCTGACCCAAAGTGTGTCAGAATTTATCAGCTAAAATACACTTTCAAGTTTTGAAATGAGTTTCATTTGTTTTTCAAAGTGTAAAATTTAAATTTGGGATCAAACTTTGGTTTCACTTTCAGAGCTGAGGAGTTTTGGTTTACTGGTAAAAATATGGCTATATTAAAGGATATATATATATATATATATATATATATATATATATATATATATATATATGTGTACATGTGTATGTGTACATATCTTTACATAAGTACGTATGCATGTACTTTGTATGCATGTACCATCATTTACGGAAATATTCAGACATTACCAGTATAAAATAGTTACTATTCTGTCTGGATAATTAATGACTAAATGAAAGTATAATCCCCCCCACCGGATGTATAACTCTATTGTAAGAATTGTATATTTATGTGCCCATTGAAAGTTAGCATCATATCCTTTTTCTTCTAATAAATAACCCTCACAATGTTTCTGTGCTTTCTTTTGCAAATAATGAATTCCACTGCAGTTCTGGCATTTGTTTTTCTACATTTTGCTGTAAAACTATGTAAGTCTATTTGTATAAATGTACTGCCATTGATAACAAATGCTGACCGTACACCACAAATTTCTCCCATAACAGACCCTAAATGATATAATTACTTTTATTTCTGTAAACTCTGTGAAAGTTCACGAAATGTGGCAGATATCATGTTGCTTAATCAGTTTTAATGGACATAATGTATTCATAAAATCAACTAACTAAAGGCCCAACAAGTCTTAGTCACTGTCTAACTCTCTAAACCACTTGGTACTCAGTGATTTCACCTACAGGATCCAATGTATGTACTGTTTCCACTGGTAAAGTGCTACAATAAGTATTCTACACACTTTTTGTTGGTCTTTCTTTGTGAGGTTCGTGCTCTTCTAGAAATACCAAATTTCTACCATACTGATTAACTCTAAAAAAACACATAAAATGGATGACAGTGATTTCTAGGAGCAAATTATGAAAGCCCACCATGTCACAAGAAAACTATACGTACCTGATTTCTCAGGCTTTATCTGACCAATGGGAATTGTGCTTTCATATTTTGAGGACATAATAGCACTAGTCACATTCCAGACATCATCAGCATGTGGGTAAGTGCCAACGGCAAACCATGTCTCTGCAATGTTATCTGTAGTATTAGCATCGAGTAAATCTTTGTCATAATAACTCCATGTACCAGATAGGGAGTCCACTGAAAACTGGTACAGTCCAAATCCTGTTGTGAGGTTAGCTTCTGTATTATCTATGTCAGCAAATCTGCAAAAAATGTTTTGGAAAAAATATTACAGTAGAAAATGTCTAGAAAGACCAGCCCTTTTGATAAAAAATCATGGTTTCTCAAGACATTTCATAACATGATATAAAACAGAAATAGGTTAACTGAAAATCTGGTCTTAGATGCCAATGGCTTTTCGAGATAGGTTTTACTGCAGTATGATCCACATCAGTGCTGGCAACATTTCTTCCACACAGGCCAAAGGCAAGTGATTATAAAGAATCACTTGCCATTTAAATATCTATTTGCCTAGAACAGATATTATGTACAATCTAAAACAATTTCTTCTGAGGACTGTTGTGTCTTGCCTGTAAACAGCATTATGATTATAATGCACCTTTTGCCTGAATTAGGCAAGACAGGAAAACCTGGAATATAGGGTAAAGGGCTCAGCTAAATAGTACTATGATACCAATGTTTCTGTTGATGCTGAAATCCTAATGCGGATGTCATTGATGCATATGTTGTAGGCAAGAGGGAAGACCCTAGCACAACAGCATACATACGCTGATCATAATGTAATATTATTAAAGCTGTCAAAATTTTATAAAATGATAACCAGGTACCTGTCGATCCTAATGATCAGTTACCCAGGTACCTGATCAAAGGGAATCATATTAAATGTGAACCTGAACTGCTTTGTTGCAAATTCAAATTATGCCAAAACCCTGAGAAGTATAAGCATAATTATTACTAATATAAGTGGTAAAAAAGTGGAAGTTCAGCATAAAAAGAGTACTCTTTATATTACATGCCATAATTACAGAAACCTGTATGACAAACATACATTTATTTTTTGCTACTTACATGGATCTGCAGTTAGTTAAAATTCTTGTCACAAAATGGCTATATTCATTTGGATTAGTACAAGAATACAGACACAAAACAAAATAACAAACTATTTTTACACAACAGTCACTTTAAGTTTAACTAGTCTAGTTTAACTTTGCTGAATGGTCGTTATCTGAAGTCTATAAATTCTGAATCAGTGTCAAATTTCTCTTTCAAAAATTGTAAAGCACTATTGATTTGTCCTATTCCTGAAGCAACAAGTTCTTCAGTTTAACAGAATCCCTCTCCTCTAAAATTTTTCAGTCATATAACATCCAGGACACTTAATATTTGGTGCCATTTTTTTCACTCTAGACTGGTTTGCAACTTAAGTGTTTATCAAGCTATAATGACTCTATGACACATGGTTTCAAATTCAAGAAACCTGTCATGTACAGTTACTAGAAATAGAATATAAGGAAACCATTTGATGTACATAGCCAAATGGTCACACACATTGAAAATATAAGATCAGTAGAAGGTCTACAATGGATAAGTGCACAGCAGCCAACAGTCACATGACATGAGCCTCAAACCATACTTGTTACTCTGTGTCTTGCTTGCTATTAACGTCACCAGATATAATCTTTGATCTTACCTTGGAAACACACTGACAGCTTTAAATATTATTCTAAAATTTAATTTGTATGTATGTAGAGGGTTTAATGGTATGTTAGCACAATAAAATTAAAATGATGAGCAAGTATACCCACCTGAGCAGGGATACAGTTGGTGGGGTTTGGTCTACAGTAAATCCATTTGTTGAAGCAGCTAGGACATTACCAGCATTGGTTATTGCTCGCACTGATGTGAAGTAAGACTGGCCAGGCTGCAATGGTAATACTGCCTGAGCATAGCCTGAGCTAGTGATACCTGTAATAATAATAATAATAATAATAATAACAATAATAAAATTAATAATAATAATAATAATAATAACAACAACAATAATAATACAGCATGAGCATAGCTTGAGTGGGTTGGAGTCTTGGGTTTGGCCAATGTTGCTATGTGAGAAAGCTTGCCAGTAGCTTCTCGTGGGTTGGTGGTTCTTCTGGGGTTTCCTCCTACACCATTAATACTGGCTGCCATGTATAGCCGATCCTGTCAAACCCTACAACAACTATAACTACAACATAGCCTGAGCTGGTGATATCTGTAATAATAATAATAATAATAAAGCTGAGGATAACTTAGCACTCAACACTACTCACTTTTGACATTTGATTTTGATGCTGAATGTAAGCATTTATGTCTATGATATTAAATTTTTTACAGGATTCCACAATCACTCCAATCTCAAGTTCCAATAAATTATTAAATATTGCAATGACCATCGCTTGAAATTTGTATACTTAAAACAATATTGGCAATTTAAAAAAAACAACTGCAAATCATACTGTAGCTATTTATCCTTCAAATCCACTAATACTGTGCCAGTAGACCATAGGATTAACTAACACTGTAACCTGTAACTGTTTATCCCTCAAATCCACTAATACCAGTATGCACCGGAACTAACACTATAACTTGTAAATGTTTATCCCTCAAATCCACTACTGGTAATACCAGCAGACACCAGAATGAACACTGTAATCTGTAACTGTTTATCCCTCAAATCCACTACTGGTAATACCAGCAGACACCAGAACTAACATTATAACCTGTAACTGTTTATCCCTCAAATCCACTAATATCAGCAGACACCAGAACTGACTATATAACCTATACAGTTACATAGTACTTATTCAGACTAGTCCCAGGGTCAAGTCTCCATAAGTTGACACAGCCCAACCCCAGTGTCAGTCCTCACATCTATTAATTCCAAAAACCTCACACTTTCTTGTAAATAATTTTACTGACTACATAAAATTGTTCACTTTCAACATGCATCCAACACATTTTCAAACAGGAACAAGTTCTTCAACCATAAAGACAAAGAGTTTTCTTGCAGCAAGAGGCCCCTATGTATGATTTAACTCACCTGACATATAACTTATCATTTGATTATTTTACTGCACATGCTTTTGAAGTATTATAAGAACATAACTCTACATAAACCATCTATGAAACTTTATATCATTTCAAGTTTACCTATTTTTTTAATAGTCTAACAAAAGTTCCTTCCAAAAAATAAAAACAGAACTTGTCTACACAGTCTCTTGTTCATAACAGAACTCATTCAAGATCTTAATGATATAAACTTATTTGCCAATTTTTTAATTCAAAATCAGATGAGAAATCAGACCTAGACAGGTAACAAGCTCAGCCAAACAGATCCAAGATGTGTTAGGTTGGTATTTAACTGCACAGGTATCAAACTCTGTCAAACAGATCCAAGGGGGGTTGTGTTGGAGTCTGAACACACAGGTAACAAACGAAGCCAAACATATGCAAGGTGGGTTGTGTTGGAGTTTGAACACACAGGTAACAAACTCAGCCAAACAGATTCAAGTTGGGTTGGGTTCGTTGGGTTCGTGTTTAACAGCTCAGTGCCACATCAATGAATACTTAGTTCTGAGGAAATGGCAGTAAAGTGCCTTGCCCATGGTCACATCACTAAGGCCAACACTGGCTGGTCAAGGTAGGATTTGAAACTGCAATCTTCGGTTTATGAGTCCATCACTCTGCCACAGTGTCTTCATAGCTCCCCAATGTCATTAATATGCATATATCTTACTTATTATAGAACCTATCTAAGAAAATGATGATATAAGCATATTTTACAAAGCTGAAGCAAAATACAATAAAATTTTGTCTCCAGACTGTAAGCTCAGCCAATCCAATATAAAATTACCCCAAAATGTGCATAGATATTGCTCATAATAACCCTATTTACCAAGTTTCATTAAACTCAGGTCAGAAATATGGCCACTTATATTTTAAAATGCAAAACCAATCAAATACAAGATCATCTAACTAATATGCATAGATCTTGCTAATAATAAAACATATTGGATATCTTAATGATATCAGGCCAATTTACCAAGTTTTATACAAATCTGATCCCATATGTATGTATGTATGTATGTATGTATGTATGTATGTATGTGTGGTGTGTGTGTGTGTGTGTGTGTGTGTGTGTGTATGTATGTATACATGAATAGTGTTTAAAGGTATTTCAGAACAATCCTGTCTATTTAATGCCAATTAAAGTTCTAACAATATAAAGGTAATCATTGGAAAACCACTCTAGATCTTTTAGACACACAAACTCTTGCAAAAAAAAGCCAACCATAAACTTGCAGTCCAACAAGAATAATGTCAAAATTCTGTCAAAGGTATAAAAGCAATTAATCAGAAATTATCACTAAAGTGCTGGTAAGGTAAGCTAATCATTGTCAAGATACTTAATATACACTTATAATCATATTCATCTTAGATCTTGATGATTATTTCAATCTGTTAACCAAGTTTAACAAAAGTCAAATTAGACATACAGACTCCAACATGTTAACAAATCCAGCCAATCAGATGCAAACTCATCAAACCTAACTAATATGCATGGCTCTTGTTCATTATCGATCTCATCCAAGATCTTAATGATAATGCCAACCCATATTCTGATCAGAATTGCTACCAGTGTGGTAATAAACTGAGCCAATCAGCTAAAAGACCATCTCATGAACATACATAAATTTCAATTAATGAACTCATCTTAATTGCAAACTACACTGACTCTTCCTTATGTATGTGTGTGTGTGTGTGTGTACTGGGTTTACAGGCATGTAAGCACAATAATAGCTATATGGTGCCATAACAAGTTCTAAAACTGTTAATATAAAGAATAGCAAAAATTTTAGGAAGATAAACCCATCAAAATAAGTGTGATCATGAAGTACTAGAAGAAAAATGATAAAAGGTACAGAAGTTAAAGGTATGTAAATGGAATGTAAATACAAAGGTAGCAAATATAAAAACCTTAAAATATAGGATCAAAATTTGTCATAAAAATCATTCCCTCAAATAGTCCAAGATTTTCTCTAGTGGTACATTATCATAAAATGAGTTCACAAAAAATTTCTGTCTCACAGGGTTAATTGACAATAATGTTCCCCTGTCAGTGGACACTGGCATGGTATGTACTTTGGTTCTCGAGTTACATATGCGTGTATGTAATCAGCACAGACTCATTCATAAATGTGACCAAAGATGGCAAGATAACCAAGCAAATATGTGATAACATAAAATTCTGTTTCACTGATACATTTCATTAATGAGAAGCTAGTTTCAGAGTTTGTAATTAATTTGAAGTTATTAAATTGGGATTCAGAGATTTTCTCATGGATGAGAAGTGTCACTATTACTTGCAATGAAATCATGGCATCAATATTTTACTAATAGAACAATACAAAATTAACTGTCGATGATGAAGGCTGTTTCACGAACTAAATGCACCATTATTTTAATAAAAGGAATCTTGTTTGATTGTGAATTTGAATCAATATTTAGTCTGATTCCCTTCTTAGTATTGCATTGCATTCCACTATAGCAGAGAGCAAAGCAGGGAAAATATGGTTCAGACAACCAGACTACTCAACAACAACATAAAGCAGTGATGTAATACACAATGTTTTTGTGGTTGTTGAAACCATCTGGAATTATGTTAATGATCTCCCAGTGGTTTGGCATCTTGAAAATAAAGGTAATTTTTACATAAAAACAAAAACATTACTTTAGAAAAAGTACTTTATTGACAATTATTCCCAACGCTATCTTAAAATGACTATTCAGCAATTAAACATACCAGATTGCCCCCAAATGGTTTTTGCGATGTCCAGTGAGGATGGCATCATTTCATGTTGTTATGGAGGTCCCTCGATAACTCGCACCCTCACTTATAGTGCGGTCTTTGTTTTTGGACACTGTTGTGCACGAGTTATCAAGGGAGTGGTGTATCTTGTCTGTGTACAGGGATATATAAATGTGATAGGAGGCTATGACTAAATTTAATTCATAAACCTGACAATGGTCACGATGACTCTGTATGAAAACCATGATCAGTAGTTTGTCTTATTTCTTCTAAATGTTTTGGTAATAGCACCAAGCTAATATTTATTTATAAGATAAACAGTTTGTACCTATCACATGCTGAAAAGTCTTGTACTATTTTCATTCTGCATCTTTCAAAAGCCTTTCATGTATCTGCCAAACTATAAAAATCTGGAGCACTAAGGAAACAATAATATTAATGTCAATCTTACTTTGGAAAGAACATGGATGTTCCAAATACCTACCTTGTCCAGCTACTTCCTTCTCCTCATTGTGTATAAGTCCTGCCTCTATGAATGGCTGTACATCCTCTCCTCCAGGCTGTGTGCCAACAGCCCACTGGTATGTCATTACACCATGCATACTACTCTCAAATCCCTCAAACTGAACAGATACAGTCCCTGCATCCATCTGGTAGTTAATATCAACTGTATCCTCAGCCCCATCCCTGGAAATGCCTTTGTGAAATAAAAATGATTGTTAAATTGTGTAATAAATGTTCATCTTTTAGTTCAACATGCACTGTTCTCCATTAAAATTTTGCTTGATGTGAGAGTCTCTATTTCCCTTCAAGAG
This sequence comes from Sinohyriopsis cumingii, assembly GCA_028554795.2. Taxonomy (NCBI): domain Eukaryota; kingdom Metazoa; phylum Mollusca; class Bivalvia; order Unionida; family Unionidae; genus Sinohyriopsis; species Sinohyriopsis cumingii. The sequence goes on from CM068838.1 coordinate 87,412,404, forward strand.
AATTAAGCTTAAAATTTAGGAAAATATAGCTAAAAGTCAACATGTGCGTGGGTATGTATTAAAAGTCAACATGTGTGTGGGTATGTATTAATGTCAGTGTTTTGTACCAATTAAACATTCTAAAAATGTAAAAGTGAAAAGCTGCACAAAAGTCTTTAGGAAGAAAATCTATCCATATAAATGTAAATATGAAGTACAACAAAATAATGTATGAAAGATAAAGTTGTTAAAACTATCATACCATAATGAATGTAAAGTCTTGGGACACTATAAATCATGGGACACAAAAGTAAAGCTATTTTGTCATGTATTTTACATCCTGGCACACTTTCAACATTTATTTTCCTACTAATTGATTAATGTATTTTCTCAATCATAACAACATTTTTTAAAAAGTGACAGTGGTTGTTAAGGAACTTTCATCATGAATTATTACATGGGAATATTATAAATTGATAAAATTTTGTTGTGAAAGTTAATAAATACTTTTTTCGTCCTCTGTTTCCTTGTTGATTCTAACCAATTCAAAATGTTTATAATTTTATCGATGACAAGAGTTGAGCAATAGCAAGTTGCTGTAAGCATTCTGAACAGTAACCTGTCCCTTTTATCTTCAGTTTATTATTGTTTGTTTAAGCATTACTGCATTAGAATATTGTATCAATGCACCAAAAATTACATTTTTATTTCTTACTTAAAAATGTAAATACATTACTCGTTAAAACTGTGCTGCTAGTATGACAAGAAGGAACAACAATAGTGTTTGGTTCAACACTCACATTTAGTTGGCATGTTTACATGATGGCATCACCACATGTACACTGAAAATTTTTACTTGTACTAAATGAAGTACATTCCTTAGATCTGAATTATAGGCACAATTGCACTAAACTTAAATGATACCTCCAAAATACAATAAAGAAGTTTCAGAAGTAATACTTTGAAAATAACTGTAATACCTTAAATACTCTGACACAGCTTGCTTTGATGTAAGTGACTATAAATAAGTACCAGTGTTTACTCACCTAAAGTAATCGTGCTACTCAACCAAACAAGTATTCATACCTTAACTGACTGACAATAATATTCAATGGTTGGTCAGTCCAATATAGTTTTGGGGGACCAAATAATTTAGTACCGCTATTAAACAGGGCATCTCATCCTTCTCAACTTTTAGGCATATCAGAAGAGACTGTTTGGAAAGCTTCCTGCAGGATTCCATCTGTTATCTCAACTTGGTGCAGGAAACCCCCACAAGGATGAAATTTTATCACGAGCAGAAATATGCAGGCTTTAGAGTTCAACATCAGAAATGTACTCCATTTATAGCACTGTTCATAGTAAATAATGTCATAAATGCAAACTGAAGCTGGAAAATTGGCACCAAAACCAGACTGCCTTTTTTCACATTCACTAAGCCCACTTCTAACGCCTTTATTTGGCAAAAATCTTTGGTAATGAATCCAGCAATACCGATCCTCATTACATGTTGCAAAACGGTTTTACTTAATCAAAATGCATCCAAGACTCACTCTGCATATGTTACCTGCTTGACTGATTGTAGATTTTATGGTGCACCAGCACTCTAAGGCTATATAACACCATATAAAGGGTTATATGATAAAGATTTCAGCATCAAAGGCTAAATAGCACCATACAAAGGGTTATATGATAAAGATTTCAGTATCAAAGGCTATATAGCACCATACAAAGGGTTATATGATAAAGATTTCTGTATCAAAGGACGTTTATTGCCAACCAGCAATTAAAGTGCAAGAAACATAATTAGATGATGAGGACACAAAGGTTTCCAATCAAAGGAGAATGCAAATGGTGCAAACAAAGGGTAAATAAAAGGTAGTTTAGGATGACTGAACATACAGATGTTGTTTAAAAATACTCAAAGGAAACAGGCTGCACACAAGCTATATTTTAGAATAAATGTTAACTTCTTTCAAGAAATTTAAAATGTAAGACACATTTACCATATCAAAAAAATTCTTCATGTGCTAAACACTGTAGTAACAATTGCATGTAGGTTGGTACTTGAAAAAGTCTATCAAAAAGTGCTTGACAGCGAAGGGTTCATTGCATGAAATGCATTCAGGATGGTGTTTTCCCATTAAGACATAGGAGTAGGTTATATAAGCATAACCAATTCTAATTTTTGTAATGACTACCTTGTCTGTACAGATGGTTCTGTTGGAAATAGGTCATTTGTCTATGGAGGGTTTTATCACATGAGGCTTGTTATTGACAGCATCAGTCCATGATACTTGTCACTTTTTTTTATACCAGATTCAAAATCAGTTTATGGTATTTTAAATTCAGATGGTTGTAGAAATAGGGCTGTCTGCTCTTTTATTACCTTTCAGACTGACATGGCTGGGTAACCAAAAGCATACTATATTTTGAGAAGTATACAGCTCCGTATGTTTAATGAGAATATTGGTCAATGATGGGTCTTCCAGCTGCCTATTGTGTAGTGACTGAAATGCTGATAGTGAATCAGATGTTGCCTGCTTGAGAGAAGTAGTCACTACTTTTGTATTTTCTAGTCAACTTTATGTAATATGTGTGCAGATTATAGCTACTGAACCAGAGGATTTATTATTATGCACGGATACATTTTGTCCTCTTGTTTCATATTAGAGCATGGGTACAAGCGCACCAAGGGAAGAAAAACATTTTGTCCAGACTGCCCAGAATTCTTCAGTCAAACGAAGAATGACTATGCTGATCTCAAATGATGCATAATTTTGATGACAAATCATGGAGATCTAATGACTAATACATTAGTACTAATACAAAAGGGACCGGCTCACTACAATTTGTTCCTTAAAGCTTTAAACAGATAAACTTGTGCTCAGAAACCAATGTCAGAAGAAGATGACTATTCAGCAGCCATGATGTGTGTAAATAATGACATGGAATGTTTGAAACCCAACTCTTTCTAGGTCTCCTCATTACAAGCAACATCCCTTTTACAGACAATGATGTGAAGCTGTTTAAGACCATGTCTCCATCCAAAACTAAGATGAGACAAAAAGGACCATGAAACAATGTACATATCAGTTTGCATCAGAACATCCTGAATGATTCTAGGACCACACTGATTACAAGAAACATTCCATGTAAAGGAATCAATTAGATTGACATAGACCAAAATGGTATAGACAAGATAAAACCCATCTAGGTGCAAGAGCACATATTCTAACCAAATTCCATCAGAATATGTTGAAAGGTTCTTGAGTTATGCTGTTTGCAAACAACATTTCAATGTGAAGACAAGAAACACCATGACAAGGGCCATAACTCTGTCCAAAAATAACTCTAACCAAAATGGAGTAGATGAGGAGACTAAACCCACAAAAGGAACATACAAGTCTGGGCCAATATTTACACCAAATTTTATCAGAATGTGTTGAACGGTTCTTGAGATATGCCAGATACAACCAAAATCCTAAGTGAAGACATGATATTAAATGTCAAGGGCCATAACTCAAATATGCAGGAGATGAGTCTGTGTGTGATTAGGATTTTTAACATAGCTTTAACAAATTTTCAGTCATATTGCTACGATGTCTGCAGTGTGACAGTTTATAGTGATGTCTAGCACTAGGGCATTGCTGCAGACATGTAACATGATGTCCCACCCAGTCATATTATCCTGACACCAGGCCAACCAGTCCTAACACTAACCTCTTAATGCTGAGTGCCAAGCAAGGTAGTTGTTAATACCATTTTTGTAAGTCTTTGGTATGACTCTGCTGGGGATCGAACCCACAAACTCCCGCTTCCGAGGCAGAAGCTCTAACCACTAGGTACTGGAGCAGTCCGCAGGTGATGAGACAAGACACATAAAATGCATACCTAGGTCTGTTAGACAATGTACACACATAAAAGGAATATCTTGGTCTGTGAGACAATGTACACACTAAAATGCATAAAAATATATTGAATGGTTCATGCATAATGCATGTTACATGGTCTCCTGTAAGGGCAAATACAAAATTGATTGGAAATAAGCCATAACTTGATGAAAAATGAATAAAAACTTGAAACCTTTATAATGCATAGATATAAGCCATAAGAAGCTCAACAACCAAAATGTGATCCTATTATGTGTAAGGATTGCAAAGCTTTGGTGGTTGCATGTGTAAATGGATGGACCAATGGTGGCTGTGATAAGGCTCTTGCATGTAACTGTGGGTCCCTTATTAATATCAACATAATCTCACTTCAATAAGTCTTGGTAACACAGTCAAAAAAATAAGTTTCTAATTCTTATTGCAAATTTAATCTAAAGAAAAGCTTATAGCAAGAACCTACCTGTCTTATCCTGTGGTACAACAATGATTGGTGTGGAATACATGGTGTCACTGGGTGTTCCAGCACCATTGTAGGCCTGCACAGACAGATAATACACTGGAACCTTGGTGTTCAGATCAGTGTTCTGCAATACCAGATCTCTGATGTACATGCTGTGTTGCTCACCCACGTTATGCCAGTCAAAGATGTCGGTTCCACCTGTAATGTACCAAAAGTAACCATTCTGAACTGTAGAATAAATTTAATAAAGTTGTGCCAAGTATTCAAAAGGAGAAAAAAAGTGGCATGAAATGGTTCCAGTTGGATGACCTCAAGAAAAAAAAGAACTGACACTAAATACCAATTACATTTGTATAAGTAACAAATATGTTGTAGAATCCTTGAAATATGATGAAGAGATGCTGCATATAATTATGCGTACAGATAGATGATGCACACAGGCTTGAAAGTAATTTATAACCAGAATCAATAACTGTCAAGCTTCCAATTTTTAATTACAAACAATATGTCCAAATAAAATATAAGAAAGGGCATAAAGAGAAAGCAACTACAATTTTTAATTATTTTGGACTGTAAAGAAATTTGTTTTAAAACCTGTAATAAAGAATAGTAAAGAGCAATGAGAATTTCTTACAAATTAGAAGCAGCCTGCTTTGCAAGTGACTAATACCAATTTATCCCTGATTGGTTCTATTTGGGTTGAAATGAAATAATTTAACAGTCATACCAAAAGACCCTGAAAAGAATGATTATGTTGAATAAGAATGTCTAGTAAAATTTATCTAAAATGTGTCTCACCTGCCACCGCATTTGTGTATGGATATATCCCTCCTGTAATTGACTTGCAAAAGTTTAACATGTATAAATTAAATACTGATGCTGCCGTTGATACTTGCTTACATATAGACATTTGTTTTATGGAAAATTAAACAATGTACACACTAAATTGCATCAAAATATGTTGAATGGTCCATGAGCTATGCAGGTTGCAAGAAGCTCCTGTTAAGAGCAAATTTGAAATTGATTTGAAATGGACAATGACTCCAAGAAAATTGGCCATAAAAAAGTTGAAAAATTCATAACTCACAGCTATGCATCATATGAAACACACCAAACAATGTGGCATCCAATTATTTGTAAGGGTTGCAGAGCTTTGATGGTTACCAGAAGTGTGAATGGATGGACAGATGATGGTTGTGTAAGGGATCATGCATCTAATTAGGACCCCTAATAATTAATTCATTAATTAATTAATTGGCTGACAAAGTCTGGTAACACAGGTAAACAAATATAAAATGTTTCAAATCTTATTTCAAATATGATCTAAAGAAAGATTTACAGTAAGGACTACCTTAAATAGCACTTACAATTATATCAGTAATAAATATGTTGTATAATCCATGAAATCGGATGCTTCCTAATATTATAAGTATGAATTTTGATTTTTAATGACAAACAACATGTCTAGATAAAATTTAAGAAAAGGCATAAAGATGAAGTAACTGCAATATATATTGAACTTAACAGAACACCTCAAAGTTGATTAGTTCCTGTAACTTACAGTAACTGATCTGCACAAGTTTAACGTGCATAATCCTCCTGAAATTGACTTGCACAAGTTTAACGTGTATAATTTTCTGATGATGATATAGCTGGCAATGTACTATAGATACTTGTTGAAATTTCTTTTACTGAAAATTCAATTCATGCAGAGCAAAGGTGTTTTGTTAAGTGCAACATAAAAAACTTTGATAAATCAATGTGTAATATTAGAAACTATATGTTTGTAGTACATATGAAATACTGTCAATTTAAGTATTATTACAATTGCATGCCATGATACCCATCACAAAATGCACATATGATAGGCACTGGTGTTTATCTGTTTCATTAAGGTATTCATTACACAATATTTGTATATTTGTATCTACATCTATTCTTGAATTTTAATTCTTTGAAAATATTAAATTAAATGTTACCCATCACAAAATTAAGCATCCAAAAATATTGTTTAATCTGGGTGTTTACTAGCAAAAATACTGCTTTCATTTTTGTGCAAGTTGGAAAAACCTGTATTTGTATTATATTTAGTGTTTAATTTCATAAATGCAGTGTTTGATGCAAAATTGCCTTTTTTTATAAGCCAGATCATTTCCAAGGGGCATTTTATGTATATGCCAGTGCAAGTGGGCCATTAAACCTCTGGCTTGTAAAGGCAGCATGACAATCCTTTAAGGGAGCTGCAAAGTTGATATTTATTCAGTGTAAAGTACACACGTCCTATGCACATCTGACTTTAATCCTAAGCTTATGAAAGTAGCACCCTCTTTCTTTTCCCAGTTAACAATCTTTTGATCGTGCTGTGAATCTGATATTTTTTCAGTGCCAAGTAGAGTACAAGTTTCAGTTGACAGAGGGTACTTATTGTTTATGCTGCACAAATGATGCCTGTTTAGTTGCATCCTTTAATATATTTCACAGACTGTATGATCAAAATGTCACTAATAGATTCAAAGTTCAATTGCCACATAAGCACAGAGAGATGTCTTTAAATATTAGGAATCAGAGTCAGGTGATGTTTATGATGACCAGATAATGATGGAGGGTTTAAAAACTTTATTTTGTGACTCAGATGATGAGGATGAATTCTTGCGGTTTCAACCAAATCATATTAGTGACATTTACAGGATAGTAAGAATTACAAAAATGTGACTTTACTTTCATTGCTTGGAATTTTGTGAATCAGGTCATTCTGGGCTAATAATTTTTATACCGGTAAGAAACCTTACATATTATTCATGAATTTATCACATAAAAAAATTCAAATTTCAAGCATTATGGATCTCAGTGGATTTTATTTCATGAAGATGGACAACATGTAAGTCGTCAATTTATTTGTGACATATTTCACTCGATAATATAACTGCATTTATTTTACATTGGTTTTGTCTATATTTTTCCTGTCTATATATTTATCCATCCATTCAGTTTGGTTTTGTTTATTTTTCCAAAGTACAACTCTGACTTACGGACAAAATAAGACACTGCTTACAGATTGATCTGATTTGCAAAATTTAACACAGGGTTAAAGGGAGATTAGCATTCTTCAGCCAAAGAATGGGGGTGGGGCAGGGTGTCAACTTCTAGTCAAGCCATCTTATAAGTAATTATGTATGGTAATACTTCTGTCTCAACTTGTTTATGTAACAGATAACTGATCTGCCAACCTTTAGATGTTCCAACGGCAATCTTGTAGAACTTGATTCCTGACTGTCCATCTGTGGCAAACCATGTGGCCTGTATGCCTTCATGGTCAGACTGCCAGACATAACCTTGTATCACTTCTTCCACATCAGATGACATAGTACCCACATGGATCCAATGCATCTGAAACAGTACCAATGTCATGTCATATGTGTGCATGTGGATAATTGTTCTCAGTCCATCTGAAACAGTACCAAGTCATATGTGTGTATGTGGATAATTGTTCCTAGTCCATCTGCAATGACCAAACCTCCAGATGGACCAATATATATTGGAGTTCATTTTGGTACAAAGGTATAGATTAATTACTGATGTAAGTCTTCACTGAGAAAAAGTATTTGTTTTTGAAACATTTCAATATCCATGTATGACATTATTTCAACTAGAAATGTGTTCATTAGACAGTATGCACTCTCAGTGAGCTGAATATCTGGATAATTAAAAAAAAATCATTTCCCCATTCCAGGTTATTGCTGTACTAATAAAAATTATTAGTTTTCCTGAATATTTTGTCCAGAAAATTTATATATTTATTGTTAATGCAACAATGTGCTGGCAACTTCCATGTTGGTTGGAAGTGGTCTGGGTAAATTCAGTTGCATTATATCCTTGTTTTATGATGAGAACACTTTTTAAATTTTTTTAAAAACCTTCATTCTGTTCACTGTGTGCATACTAGTGATATGTGTCAGCTGATTATAAATGATGTCATTACTATACTTTAATTTCTGCAATCAAGGAAGATATCATGCTGCTTAATGTGTCTGAGTAAAGTAATAACAAAATTAACCGATTAAAGCCCAACAAATTGTTATCATCACTTGAAACATATCTAAGAACATGACCCATGTTATAATACCTCTTGCAAATTGATAACTCAGCCAATTCTGTTACTGACATAATTTAATTAGTGTCTTTGACAATAGAATGTATCACAGAAAGGATATACTTGTATATCTATGCATATCATCTTACCTCACAAAATATCTGAAAGACATATTTTCTGCTAAAAATGTTTCAAGCAATCTCAACAGTACAGCTCCAAATATGGAGATGATTGCTCTACTGATGTAAATTGGCCAGGTCACATAGACTGGTTCAGGAATTCAATTATGGAATACCATTATTTGTAATGGAACTTGAGGTAGCATTACCAAACCAATTAGTCCAAAAGAGGTTATCATGGGGAATTGAATAAATTTATGTGTGTGTTATTTGGATTCTTAACATAGCTCTAAAAAAAATTCAGTCATATCACTATGATGTCTGCAGTGTGGCAGTTTATAGTAATGTCTAGCACTGGGGCATCGTGCCACAGACATGTAGCATGATGTCCCATCCAATCACATTATTCTGACACCAGGCTAACCAGTCCTAACACTAACTCTTAATGCTGAGCACCTAGTGAGGCAGCTGTTAGTACCATTTTTATAAGTTTTTGGTATGACTGGTCTGAGGATCAAAACAGTGATCCCCACATCCTCTAACCACTAGGCCACAGGAACAGTCTGAATAAAAGTGAAATGACAAGAACTTGTGAAACCTGTGTCAAAGTTGTTGACTGCTTTATCACAAATTAATGACAACCCAGTTTGGATTATTGAAAAAGAAAAAAACAAGAATAATAACACACATGCTAATTACACAAGTTAATCCATACTACTAGGAAAATGAATTATCTTTATCAAGTCTTCAGGTATATTACACTGAGTAATCATGAGTTAAGGAGTATGTCTGCTATTTATACTGCTGCCAACTGACAATGCCTACAGTTAATCCACAAGATGACATGGTAATCAAAGTGGTTTCATGATCTGAAGTTTGACTATTCATACAAGTCTCTGAGTATAGGTAAAACATGTCTTAGTTTAAGTTCCAACCTGAATGTTTATTTTTTCTCTAAAACCTACTTGTTGTCCAGAAAATCTGTGTCTAATCACAATTATAAAGTTTTAAAAAACAGCACCAATATAATGGGATGGAATGGATATTTAGGTGAATTATGGTATGTATGTATAGGGTTTAATGGCACTGGATATTTAGGTTAATTATGGTATATATGTATAGGGTTTAATGGCTGCTATTTAGGTGAATTATGGTATATATGCAGACCTGCCAACCCTTACGATTTTGCCATAAGTCTTATGAAAATTACCCTTAAAATACGAATTTATGGCATACAAGCAAAAACTATGGAAAAATAATCGTTACCCAAAAATCCAGATAACTGGTTCATCTGTGTTTGATCTGGATCCAGGTTTCATCTTAGAATTAGTGAAATTAGTCAGGAAACCAGACTAACTTTACAGCAGCACCCTAGATGCCTTAAACTGTACCTATTTGTTCATGTGAAGCATCTGCATGATCAACTGTTGATTATAGAATTTTTTAAATGGCATCCAGAAAGCGATGTATGTTTAAGATGAAAGGGAAAATAAGCTTCTAGAAACACATTAATAATCAACACAGAAGAATAAAAAGGATTATTCAGATTCTTGTGAATAAAAGCTGGAAAGGACACAATTACGTTTATTGGACATCACATGCCATATTGATTATGTCTCATGGTGGGAGATATGATTGCCATTACCATGTGAAATGGATCTTTTTTCTCCAAGAATGACGTCAAGTTGAGAGATAGCAACAAGCCATTGAGTTGCATAGGGTTTGGGACTAAAGTTTAACTGTACTAGTGGTAAATAAAGTCTATTGAACTTTACAAACTTTTCAGTTGAACATAATGTTTATCATTGCTGTATCAAACTTTTAATTACGTTTTCCAGCTTTACAATAGCAGTTATTGGTATTTTGTTACACCTTACTGAAAACTGGTCACTCTTATGGAAAACAATCTACTGCCTTACTGAGACAGACTCATCAGGGTTGGCAGGTCTGTTGTTGCTGTTGTTAGGTTTAACGCCATTTTTCAGCACATGATAGGCTATACATGGCAGCCAGTATTAATGGTGGAGGAAGAACCCAGGAAATCCCCGGAAAGAACCACTGACCCTCGAGAAGCTACTGGCAAGCTTTCTCACATACCCACAATGGCTGAATCCGAGACTCAAACCTACACAGACAGAGGTATGATGGTAGTGATCCGTAACAGAGAGCGCTTTAGACCACTCGGCCACTCGGGGCCTTGGTCTGTATATGTATAGGGTTTACTGGCACATCAGCACAACACTAGTCATATAGCTCTGAGTGAAGCTTAAGTTCTAAAAATGTAAAGATAAAGAACTGGAAACAATTTTAAGAGTAACTGAAAACTGATATAAATGCTTAACAAAGGCATGACAGCTGAATGGACAGGTGGACAAGGGTAATAGTTCTTGTTGTGGTAGAGAATACAAATTAAGTACCTTATACATAAGGAAAATTCTTTCTTGTTTAGAGTAATTGCACCATCTACATTCAGTTGTTTTCACCATTTCCACAAATTTAAGTACATTTTTTTGTCTCCAAAAAAGTAAAATATCTACCTCTGGCTTAGTATCATCAATAATAACACCATTAGTGTTGTAGGCTGCCACAAATTTTGCCTTGTTGATGGCCCCAACTCTCACTGTGTAACGTGCCCCTGACATCAAGGATAATCCTTCCTTGGTAAAAACAGACATGCTGGCACTATTAGGTATTTCGTACCATGCTCCTGAGGGCTCTGAAAGAATAAAACGACGATACAATTCAAGAGATATAATAATATTATCTCAAAGTTTCACTCGAAAGTAACTTATGTACAACAAAAATTTAACATATGCCACTATTAATGTTGATGACATTACTGCTATGACAATCACTAGAACTTTATACCATTCACAGGTGAAACATAAATTAGGTTGGACCTTTATGAACTTAGCAGGTTTAATTCATGTATTATTTGTCATGAGGATAATAATTAAATTTAGGCATTTTCATGAAAAAGGTGTATGTTCATTTAACTAAAATGATGAATAAAAGAACAAGCTATGCAAAATGTTCCCTTCCTACCAGCAGTCACTTGTATCATCTGTCTATTATGACAGCCCTGTAGAGAATCTGGCATCCCACCTGCATCCATGCACTGATGTATCAGCCTTGTGTCAGACTTGCAAAAACATTAACATTTTTGCTGATTATGTTATCATCATTGCCAAATAAGTGACATTATTGTTTCATCTAGCTAATGCAGGCAAGACAATAACAAGATGATTTGAAGTATGATGAAAGATATTTATAACAGTCAAGCCCAGATCAGTGATATTTGTTTAAATTTTATATAAGAAAAGATAGAAGAAAAAAAATGCATTATATTTTACAAATTATTAATACCAAATAATCTGCTTTATTGTTATTATGGGATCAACACTGCTGATTTACCTGGGAAGATTTGATGCTTGGATCCCTGATATTCCTGGTAAATCTGAATCTTAAAGTGGTCCAGTCCTGATTCCAAATCATAGAATTTGAAGTTTGCAGACAGCTGGCTTTTGGATACCTGCAAATAATGGTAGGAATTATGATTTATGAGTTCTTACATGTTAATGTGAAGGAAGTATGATGCACATTCAGAACATTTTATTTGGCAGTAATCTAACATGCAATATCCAATATATGTGGCTCCCAAATTTTACTTTTGCTTAAAGTCACCTGAAAATGAAATGGTTAAAAAAGGAAATAATCATTACCAGTAACTGGTAACATTTCTTTGCTATCTCCTCATCTGACAAATAAATGTTCTTTTATATATTAACTTCAGACCATTTGACAATCACAGAAAATGGCTCATGCTGCCTGTACCATGGAGTGACTTTATTGTTGAAAATAGTTCATTTTGCTTGTACCATGGAGATTTTGTTATGAGAATTGCTCATCTTGCTTGTACCATGGAGGTTTTACCATGGAGAATAGCTCATCTTGCTTGTACCATGGATATTTTACCATGGAGAATAGCTCATCTTGCTTGTACCATGGAGATTTTACCATGGAGAATAGCTCATATTACTTGTACCTTGATAATTTTACCATGAGAATTGCTCATCTTGCTTGTACGATGAAGATTTTACCATGGAGAATAGCTCATATTACTTGTACCAAGGAGTGGCTTTATCATGGCTCATGTGACCTTACCATGGCATGGCTTTATCACTGAAGTCGTTCATCTTGCATGTAACAGGGAATGGCTTTATCAAGGAAAATGGCTCAAGCTACCTGTACTACAAAGCAGCTTTATCATGGGAAGTTACAATTAACATTTCATCTTCACAATACTATCATATCATTACAATACATTTCTTTCGTATAGTATCTTTATGGGCCAACTATGACCATATCCGGGTAAAGGGTTCTGGGGGAGGAAAACATAAAGTTATTGGTTTTACTTACTGAATAACATGTATTTAAGGCCTTAAATCAACTCAAAGATCAGTTTCTTGGCTCAAACATCAGCATTATAAATAATCCCCAATGTATTAGCACCAAAATTCAAGCCTTGAAGTTTAATTTTTTAACTATAATTTTGTGGGCTATAAAGTTTCATGGATTTTGTGGTTGCTACAAGCAACGAATTCAACGACCCTACAGACAATGATCTTTCTGTGGAAATATACGTTGTCCAATCAATAAATTGAAATATCCATGAAAAATGTCACAGTTCGCAAAACCATCAGAACTGACACCAATGAAAATAAATGAATTCACAGTATTGTAAATATAGAAAAACATTCATAATATTTTTCTAGCAAAATGTATAAAAGAAGGATAATCCTTTATTATAAAACATAGGTTCATTATGTGATTTATGGTAAATTGCACTAAATGAAACTCAAATGTGTTTACTTGCCCAAGCGTAACTGTGGATAAAGTCATGATCAAGTTTTACTGACCTGGAAATCATAGTCTATGCCCTCCTCTGTGCCATCATTAACATAATCCAAAACAGGCGGGGTAAGATCAACTATGAAGCTATTTGTTACTGAAGTGATCTGGTTGAGAGCATTGTTGGTGGTCCGTAGCAGTGACTTAATTCTGTCACGGTGTTTGAGATGGAAGTTCTGCCATTTAATTGAAGTTGTTGTATTGTCATACTCCACCCAATCTTTGAGGATCTGATAGTTACCGTCATCATTTCTGTGACAAGAAAATTAAACTGATGTCTAATAAATGTCAATTTTATTAGCCTTGAAGTACATGAGAAACATTTTCATTGTTCTGCAGGCCATCATGTTGTACAACTTGTACATCATATAAAGAATCTGCAAAATTCTACATATCAGAAACATAAATCTGTATTACCAGTAAATATATGTACTGTCAATACACAAAATGTATAAAAGTTACAGTACCTATACTGCTCTTAAAGTATGAAAACAAGCTGTACAAAATTTTTAGGCAGATTCCACCTGGATTTTAGGTGGTTTCAGGGTGTAATTCACCTAAAAACACCCACAAATTTCAGATGGACTTTAAGTGGGTTGGGAATACAGCTAAGGTCAAAGACTGAATCTGTCTAATAGTTAAGCGTACTGTTTCTCATATTCCTCCTAAAGGATAACTGTTAGATGGAAAAGTTCTGATTGTCCAGTTCAGTATCCTACTTTAAGATGGATTCTGGACTTCGACTGATTTTAGCAGAAATGTTAGGTGTAATTTTGAACTTTATCAAAAGTACTACAAGCATAGATGAATCTTTGGACTTAAAAGATTTGATGCAAGGTGGATTTTGGACTTGATCTGATGTTTACTCTGACAAATAAGATTTTTTGCTTCCTATTAAAATATGCTCTACAAAAATCATACCCTAGTGAAAATGTGACTGAAATTGTAGTGAAATCACAGTGAAAATTTTGTGTTATTCATTCAAATGTCCGTTTTTCACTAAAATTATGGTATTTCACCAAAGTTCAGTGAAATTTCACTGAGATTTTACCAAAATTTCTGAAAATATCAGTGAAATTTTGTGACTGAAATTTCACTGACTCTTTCAACATTTCTGAAAATATCAGTGAGAATCTGTGATTGAAATCTCACTGAGAGTTTGCCAAAAATTCAGAAAATATAGTGATTTTTTTGTAATTGTAATATCACTGACATTTCAATAAAAAATATCAATAAGATATAATAAAATTTATTTTTTGTTTCTTGTACATTCTGATTGATTTTCAGCAACATTTATATTTCCTGTTTCTGATAGCTGTAATTTTATTGTTCATTTTTAGAACAACTTCTTTCCACAGCTTTCCTTCTTAATTTTTTTTCTTCAAATTTTTGTTGTTGTATATTTGTTTAACTTCAATTGGATTTATGATTGTTTTTGTGTTTTCCATGTTAGTGCAGAATTTCACTTTTCTCCTGATCTGAATCTGATTTTCCTTGATATGGACCCTTTTTTAATATTGTCTCCAAAACTGTCTTTTTATATTTATAATGCTCTATATGGTCCCATTCTGCAATGAGCTTTCTAATAAGTATTTGTTCCGTATATTATTTAGCAGATGATCACTGTAAAGAACTTTCTGATTGGTTAAAAGTTTGTACTTGCCCAATGAATCATTGTGTAATGGAAACTGATGGGAATCAGCTCCTTGCTAAACATGGTGATTCAAATTTTCGAGCGGGATGCGAGTCTGAATAACCATTTGAAAAATGAGTGGCAATGAGAATAGCTTGAATGCAAAGTCGATGGGAATGTAACTGGTCAATCTGTATGAAAACTGAATGCCAGGACTAGCATTTTGATTTTTGTGCCATAATGAGTTTTACAGTAATGGCTAACATGCTAATTATGACGAGGAATTGAACCAGAATAATTTCGAAGTTATGTAACTCCAAACTGAATAACTTCCAGAATTTAAGGAGGGACAATGTATAGATCATTAGTGGGATTTGTTTATATTGTTGCCAGATACCCAAGTCTATCAAAGATAGTCATATCTTTGTGGAGTTTCTTGACCCACAAGCGGAATCGTCATTCAATATCATGAGTAGTAGTATTGTTTAGATTATCAAAATATTCTAGTTGTGTTAGAATTCAGTGTAAAATAAGAGTAATCATATCAAGATAAATGTTTGTCACGGCTGCTTATGGAACAAGGACTAATTCAAGAGACCACAACAGCATCACAGTTTGTACATTAATCGAAAATCAAGTCTGCAGTACAATTCCCATATCTCTTGCCTTGGATGTCATATAATTACAACACCTGTATAATCTTGATTCATGTACACTAAAATATTACCTTGGTTAATAAAGTCCTGTTTAATTCATATCCATTAATTTATTTGAAACCTTTTGAAATGTCTGTTTAAAATTACTGAAACTTTATTAAAATGCTATACAATGGTCAAACTTTTAGTGAAATCTCACCAAAAGTTTAGTAAACTCTCACAAAACATTCAATAAAATGTTAGAGGTCTCACCAAAACTTCAGTGAAAGTTTTGGCCCAAATTTTTTATGAAATCTCATCAGAATTTTGGTGAAAGTTTTGGTCAGAATATTTGTGCTATTGAAATGATAGACTGGAAAAATGTAAAAGTGTGTGAGCTAGTGCTATTTTACTTCTAAATTCAAGTACCCTACCACACAAGTATCAATGTCCCAAGTCTTAAAATCTAATCTCATTCAAAGGGGCTTCACCTTGTTACTTGGAGCGAGACATTTCCAAAGACATCCACTTGAAGCCTCATTTAGTGAGACTTCAGATGCCTGATGTAATGGCTAGCTAAAATTAAATGTATTCATGCATACAGTATTGGTTGGTCCAACATCGTAAGTTGAATTAACCACTAAATACAACACTATAATGCAGGCAAGTCTGCAATACCTTGTTTGACTCCATAAACACAACAGACAATTAAACGAGTCATGAATTTATTTAACTTAGGCTTCTCATACATTGGCAAATATGAAAAACTACAGGAAGCCAAAAATAAAATAGAACCCCAGCAAAAAAGAATAAGCCAAACAAGGATGTAAAGTATGTAGAAAACCACATTTACACATTTAGAGAACACTGGAAAATAAATTGGCTGTGTGATTCGAAACAGGTTGAACACAACACTTTTCCTGTATACTGATCATACTGGTATGATAAGGATACAGGACAACTGTTATGCTCAACATGTTTGAAGTTTCCTGATAGGTCCATCACCCTATACCAGGGTATAGCAAATTTAAAGGCTGAACCTATTCAGGTGCATGCAAAAATAAAAGAACATTTGAAGTGTGTAAACCAGCCACTTGCAAAATCTAGTGATGAAGATTGCAATTTTGCTGTAGCTTGTAGCTGCAGCTTGATAAATAAACTGTAGCCATAAATAAACTGTAGCCATAATTAAATTGTAGCCATAGAGATCGTATGTCACACTATACTGCCTACTGTGTTGCAAAAGCAGGAAAACTTTTTTTTTATTTGAATTTTTGTGTGCATTAAAAATTATATCAATTCCAATTGATGCACTGACTTCATTGCATTCAATGCAGACTCCCTTCTGGATCTAATCAAGAATTTGTATATGTTCGATATCATCGCCATTTGAGAAAATACCTCTTACAAGATTAGTTGAGATTGAGATCAGTAAAGAATGGAAACTGCATTGATCAAAAATAACTACTGTATTAGTTTATTAATGCTGATACCTGTAACTACGCTATTTTATTGAATTTGATGTTCCTCACAACAGCTCAAACAACTTGGACCTGTCTATATGCATGTCAGACCTGGCTCTCTCAGAGGCTGATAAGTCCTGGAGCTGCCACCCATCAACACTATAGTTTCAAACTATGTAAACTTCTCTTAAAATATGTATACAAGTAAAAGTACCTATCACTGCTCTTAAAGTATGTAAATTTATATTTTGTTTTATGACACTCACTCTGCCCTTTGCACCTGGACCTCATAGAGCCTGATGTGAGATTCTGGATCCTGAAAATCCCTCCACTGTACAGCTACTGTAACTTTACTGGAACTGAAATCCAGATCCTGAAAATCCGTCAATTCTCCGTCAACTACCTGTCCCGCAACTGGTGGTGTCAAGTCTACCAAAACGCCATTAGAACTTGCAGAAACATTCAACATCTTGTGTCCCCTATTATAGGCCCAAACAGTGGAAAAGTATTTTCTTTCATGTACCAGGTAGTTTTCTGGTTGTAGCTCAACACAGCTCTTGTGTGTCTTCTGGTCAAATCGAGTAAGATTGGCAACATCATTTTTACCAGGCCCTGTGCCCACTATCACTGCATAGCCGGCGATTCCAGATTCTTGGTCAAAGAAGCCCTCCCAGTTGGCACACAACTGAAACATTTATGAAAATGCACTACATGTAGGTTTAACGAACCAATTGTAATATAATGCTTACCACAATAACGGTGTAGGACTTTAACTTCAAGTTAACTGGAGTTAACTGGGCTGATACTGAATTATCTGTGGCTGAAATAATCCATTGATAAAGGTATAAGTAATAAGCGTATTCTTTTACTCATAAGCTAGATCATCCAAGACTTAATAAAGTCAAATTCACAGCCAAAACTTTGTGATCCACAGAGTCACATGGCTTTCACAAACAATTCCAAATGAAAATTTACATTTATTTGGTAATTGTTTGTAATGGCCATGTGATCATTTACTCTTGGTAATTGAATCTGGAAGTATTTTAGAATAAATACATAATGAGATATTCTTTTAATAAAAGCAAAAAAAAATAAAAAAATACATTAGTTCAAATAATGTGTGAGAATATTTAAAATGCTATAATATACATGTGACAAAATAAAAATGATAAAATGTTTCAGGCACTATAACATGGCAAAGCTACTAGGACTATATCGCTTTGAATAGTCACGAGTTATGGGGCATGTCAGATGTTTTTATTGCTGCCTACTGACAACACCTTCAGTTAATCTGAGACAACAGGCAGTTTCAGTCTCATGGTTGTTATTTCAAATATGTGTGTTTGAGCATGGGTATAACATTCCTTAGTTTAAGTTCCGTATGTATGTATGTATGTATGTATGTATGTATGTATGCATTTAATGGCACCTTAGCATGCTTATGATCTGATTGTGTCAATTAAAAGCAGAGTTCTAATATTGTACAAAATGAAAAAAATGATGAAAACTTTGGAAAGATAAAACTGTACAAAATAAATGTAAACATAATTTAGAAGCAGACAAAATACAAAAGATAAAGATGATAAAATTCTGTAAACAAAAAATACATATAAAACCTTTAAAATGCTTAAAACATAAAATTTCTTATATACCCGGTAATTGCACTTCCAGAAACGAATTTCAGGTGTTACATCATCATAAAGTTTCATCAGAACTACAACATCAAAAATACTCCTATCATACTGGGTAGAAGTCTACACACTTGACAAGAATACTTCTATCGTACTGATGGAAGTCTACACACTTGACAAAAGAATATGTTCCACTGACAGGGTATGAACTTTGGTTAAGATTCATCCATCAGGAGGCATGTACAAGTCATGTACCATTGACTGATATGCAATCAGCACAATACTAATCCATCTCTAGTGTCTGTTCTACACAAGGGATACACTCTTCCATGATTGGTTGGATGTTCAGAAGCTTGTTTGTGGAGTTTTCATTCCACATATTTTGGAAAATATGCTGATTTATATCATATCTGAAGCCAGTATATGGAATCTTCAATTTCGAACATGGATGACTTCAGGGTAGCTTGGCTGCTTTACCTGCCCTTTCATTATTCTCACTGCCATTAGCAAATACTTTTACCAGATGGTATGAGCTAAAAATATTTATGTCAAATCTAGGATATTATTGGTTGTCACATATATTAATGGGTTGTAACATTTATGTCAAATCTAGGATATTATTGGGTTGTCACATATATTAATGGGTTGTAACATTTATGTCAAATCTAGGATATTATTGGGTTGCCACATATATTAATGGGTTGTAACATTTATGTCAAATCTAGGACATTATTGGGTTGTCACATATATTAATGGGTTGTAACATTTATGTCAAATCTAGGACATTATTGGGTTGTCACATATATTAATGGGTTGTAACATTTATGTCAAATCTAGGATATTATTGGGTTGTCACATATATTAATGGGTTGTAACATTTATGTCAAATCTAGGACATTATTGGGTTGTCACATATATTAATGGGTTGTAACATTTAAGGTTTTGAATGGCTCTCAGTGTGGAATGAAAATCTAAAACAGGTGACGAAATTTGTTTTCCAAGGAGTTAAAATGAAGTAAATATTTTACTATGGAGGCTTTACGCAGTAACCAGCTCAAGAAGGTGTCATGATACGCTGCACTAGAAATTCTAACCTTGTCTCCATTTTTTAAAACCATATGTATCAAGGTATGTATGGCCATGACATGAGGTTCTAATTTATTTGAATTTACTCGTAAACAGGAAAAGATTTGTTGAGGACTTTTTGAAATAGCAAAGATCAAATATGACCCTGGTTGTTTTTGACAATATTTGGGATTGGATGAATGGATGAATTAGAAGATAGGTATTATAAAGATAGTGTTCATGTGAGATCATGTGATGGTACAATAAATAGGACTGGGTGAACTAGAAGATAGATAGTACTGGGTTGATGCTTACTTTAAAAAAGTTGTCGCAAAAAAATATCGTCAACCTCAACATTTTGTCGCCAATTTTCAAAAACTATTGCCATTTTCACGATACAGTACTATCCATTTATCTGAACACACTCAGGACCAAGGTAATATTGCCAACGTAAGTGAATGTTGGGGAGGGCTGAAAATAATTGAAATTTTGCATACAAGTGAAATTTCTGAAGTGACCTGTCGTCAGCGACTGCAAGCATGAACTTTTATGTTGCAAACAGGAAACTTTCATGGCACAATAAATATGTTCCAATCACTATGAAAAATAAAAAATGCTTTTATTTAAGTCTGTTGCTGACTTCCTTTGATCAAATATCTTTGGCTTTGATGAAAGTACATGAGTTGAAGGTGCCACTCAAGGTACTCTTAGAAGGACCAAACAAATGCCCATTTGTTATTGCTGTGGCAACATTACATAATTGTAGAACATCGAGATATAATTTTGTTTTCATTTGCTACGTATATATACAGAACGATCGGTGATTCAAAGGTAATCAGTTTTCTTTGAAGTTTCAGCAAAACTATTTTTTTCTGGTACATTTTTCAAAAAGAAAAAAATATTGCCATGTCTTGTTGATTGCAGCCATTCCTATTCTTGCCTTTAGAGGTGGTTAATTGAAACTAGTCAGGTATCATGAATATTTTGGTAATATTATGGCATACAGTACTAAGGCCAGATATCAGCATAAGCGGATTATATTATAACACCGTATTAGGGTGGTTTGTCAATATGAACAAAGGATTTGTTTATGCAACAATACATTAAATTGCAATTTTGTATCGAAGTTTGCAGCTGCCTGTCGTGGTGCCTTTGAATTTCTTCACCCAAACCCAAGGCTATATATATACAATTTTTAATGGCCAAAAATGTTGCTGCCAAAAAAATCACCAAATTGTATATTTTGTCATCAAAAAGGGGAAAAAACTGTAATTTGCACATTGGCAAAGCCCAGCACGATCCCTGTAGTATATAGCTAGTATTCATCTGAGATAATGTGATTGTTCATCTGCCTTATCATAAAGGTTTTCTACAGGGGATGTTCCAAATGCACCCAGACAAAGGCTTAAGTCCCTGATCATACCTCAGATTAAGCACCTGCAAGGAAGATGTATGATCTGATCCGTACATACAATAAAGCCATTATGCCAAGCTTAGATAAGATGTATGATCTGATCCATACATACAATAAAGCCATTATGCCAAGCTTAGATAAGATGTATGATCTGATCCATACATACAATAAAGCCATTATGCCAAGCTTAGATAAGATGTATGATCTGATCCGTACATACAATAAAGCCATTAGGTCAAGCTTAGATAAGATGTATGATCTGATCCGTACATACAATAAAGCCATTAGGTCAAGCTTAGATAAGATGTATGATCTGATCCATACATACAATAAAGCCATTATGCCAAGCTTAGATAAGATGTATGATCTGATCCATACATACAATAAAGCCATTATGCCAAGCTTAGATAAGATGTATGATCTGATCCATACATACAATAAAGCCATTATGCCAAGCTTAGATAAGATGTATGATCTGATCCATACATACAATAAAGCCATTAGGTCAAGCTTAGATCTCACCAATGACCTGTATGAATATGGAAATAGTGTCACTGACAATATGTTGCCCTGAGGTACAGTCATATTATGAGAACACCTTTTAGAAAGTGTGCTGTTTGCCTTAACTCAAAAACTTCTAACATGAAAATAAAAACTGGATAAAGTTTAATAGGTGGTCCCTTAGACTTATGCTAACATTCATGTGTTGGTAAAGCTTTCTTCAAGTTTAAAAAGACAGCAACAATATGTTCCTTCTTTATGATAGCTTCTCTAATAAATAATTAAATCTGAATAATGTGGCCTATTGTGCTTCTCTGGCATCTGAATCCACAATAAAAGATGGAAGATTACCTCACTAACATCTATCTTCCTCATATTCTAACTCTTCTGAGATAATGATCATATAAACCTTTAGTCCAGATTTATCAAAATCAATTATAAACCTATAGTCCAGTTTGATCAAAATCAGATATAAACCTCTAGTCCAGTTTGATCAAAATCAGATATAAACCTGTAGTCCAGTTTGATCAAAATCAGATATAAACCTGTAGTCCAGTTTGATCAAAATCAGATATAAACCTCTAGTCCAGTTTGATCAAAATCAGATACAAACCTCTAGTCCAGTTTGATCAAAATCAGATATAAACCTATTGTCCAGTTTGATCAAAATCAGATATAAACCTTTTGTCCAGTTTGATCAAAATCAGATATAAACCTCTAGTCCAGTTTGATCAAAATCAGATATAAACCTACAATCCAGTTTGATCAAAATCAGATATAAACCTCTAGTCCAGTTTGATCAAAATCAGATATAAACCTCTAGTCCAGTTTGATCAAAATCAGATATAAACCTCTAGTCCAGTTTGATCAAAATCAGATACAAACCTCTAGTCCAGTTTGATCAAAATCAGATATAAACCTATTGTCCAGTTTGATCAAAATCAGATATAAACCTTTTGTCCAGTTTGATCAAAATCAGATATAAACCTCTAGTCCAGTTTGATCAAAATCAGATATAAACCTACAATCCAGTTTGATCAAAATCAGATATAAACCTCTAGTCCAGTTTGATCAAAATCAGATATAAACCTCTAGTCCAGTTTGATCAAAATCAGATATAAACCTCTAGTCCAGTTTGATCAAAATCAGATATAAACCTATGGTCCAGTTTGATCAAAATCAGATAAAAACCTATGGTCCAGTTTGATTAAAATCAGATATAAACCTACAGTCCAGTTTGATCAAAATCAGATAAAAACCTATGGTCCAGTTTGATCAAAATCAGATAAAAACCTATGGTCCAGTTTGATTAAAATCAGATATAAACCTATTGTCCAGTTTGATCAAAATCAGATATAAACCTCTAGTCCAGTTTGATCAAAATCAGATATAAACCTATTGTCCAGTTTGATCAAAATCAGATATAAACCTCTAGTTCAGTTTGATCAAAATCAGATATAAACCTATGGTCCAGTTTGATCAAAATCAGATATAAACCTCTAGTCCAGTTTAATCAAAGTCAGATATAAACCTATAGTCCAGTTTGATTAAAATCCAATATAAACCTATAGTCCAGTTTTATTAAAATCCGATATAAACCTATAGTCCACTTTGATTAAAATCCGATATAAACCTTTAGTCCAGTTTGATCAAAATCAGATATAAACCTACAGTCCAGTTTCATCAAAAACAGATATAAACCTATAGTCCAGATTGATCAAAAACAGATATAAATATATAGTCCAGTTTTATTAAAATCAGATATAAACCTATAATCCAGTTTGATCAAAATCAGACATAAAGCTATAGTCCAGTTTTATTAAAATCAGGTATTAACCTACAGTCCAGTTTGATGAAAATCAGATATAAACCTATGGTCCAGTTTGATCAAAATCAGATATAAACCTATGGTCCAGTTTGATCAAAATCAGATATAAACCTATAGTCCAGTTTGTTTAAAATCAAATATAATTTACCTATAGTCCAGTTTGATCAAAGTCAGATATAAACCTATAGTCCAGTTTGATTAAAATCAGATATAAACCTATAGTCCAGTTTGATCAAAAACATATAAACCTCTAGTCCAGTTGGATCAAAAATCAGATCGAAAACATGGCCTCTTGAGAGGTAACAAGCAAATGTTGAAGACAGAGTCAACACCATAAACTCACCTGGCTGTAATACAAATACAATGAACCATTTCTTAAATTTGGTTTTCTTCTTTACATTTTTAAGGAAACTTGATCAGTCTGAATATTTATTTTTGTCTGTCTCTGTACCTGTGAGTTAAAATGACTGTGAAAGGGATAGGAAATGGATCATTATTAACGGGATGGAAATACTGCTTTTCAAGATATGTCTATTAAAAAAAGGAAATTTCACTTCAACAAGGTGCTTTGTTCTCCTCGTTATCACTAATACATTTTCAGTCAAAGTAATAGTAAAACCACTGCAAATTACAACAATTTTCAAACATGCAACTCTTACCATCATTTTTGATGGTTTTTAGAAATTTCATACAAAAGTTGTTAAAAGTAACATTTTACAGATATAAATTTGCTTATTTGCATATTTGACCATTAAGACAGCATGTTACATTGTTAAAGCAAGTACTAACCTTGTCTTGATCTTTGGTGAAATCTAGATCAACTTTGTAGATTAAGCCATCATACACTGTGCCTGCTTCAGGGGCAGATTTATCAACTATGATTGGTGACTTTGAAGTCCCAACTTTCCTCAAGTCCACTAAAAAAATAAAATAAAGTAAAACCTACAATGAATTACAGGTGATCTTTAATCTGTTTTTTTTCTTCAGAACTCAGACTATCTCTACAATGAAATCACCTTTTGATACAGACATTATTCTTTATCTCATCTTCATTTTTATCAGGACATTTATCTAGCAAAATCTGTCTTCTGATTTATGTTTTCTCCCGGAATTCTCTGTTAACTCCACTATCTGATAGAATAACTGACAGCAGATACCACCTTGTCTAAGTCTGATTCTAATGTTATCATTTTTAACAGACAAGTAGTTAAAGATTTAAATCAAGTTGAATTTAGGTGCTCACTAAATGACATGTTTATCAATCCTTAAAAACCAAAGAAGTGCTGCTTGGAACAAGGTAATAACTATCATTGAACAGAAATCCTAATTTGGATCTGCTTAGAACAAGATAATAGCTATCAGTGAACAGAAATCCTAATTTGGATCTGCTTGGAGCAAGGTAAGAACTATCAGTGAACAGCTAAAATCCGAATTGGATCTGCTTAGAACAAGATAATAGCTATCAGTGAACAGAAATCCTAATTTGGATCTGCTTGGAGCAAGGTAAGAACTATCAGTGAACAGCTAAAATCCGAATTTGGATCTGCTTGGAACAAGGTAATATCTATCAGTGAACAGCTAAAATCCAAATTTGGATCTGCTTAGAACAAGGTAATATCTATCAGTGAACAGAAATCCAAATTTGGATCTGCTTGGAACAAGGTAATATCTATCAGTGAACAGAATCCTAATTTGGATCTGCTTGGAACAAGGTAATATCTATCTGAACAGAAATCCTAATTTGGATCTGCTTGGAACAAGGTAATATCTATCAGTGAACAGAAATCCTACCTTAAGAAATATATATGATAACTTAGTCACATAAATGTATTAGCCTTTGTGTTATATTTTCATTTTGTTGCTATACGACATGCTCCATTCTTCTAAATCAATTTACAATTTGCAATTATCTAGTCTAAACTGGACTGACATGTGCTAAAAGAAATGTAATGCAAAAGCCAAATTTAATTTCACATCTCAAACCACTTTTTCCGAGCTATGTACACTTATGTAGTGTAGCAAACTTTATTCAGCTTTGGTTCACAGATTAAATTACTCCTGAAAATTGCAGCAAAAGCTTATACAAGTCTTTTATGTTAAGTGAAATGCAATGCCATATTGTCTTCAAGAACAGCAATAACACTTTTACCATTGTTCACTGCTCTGAGTTTCAGCCAGGCTGGTATCCCATCAGGTATCTGGAATGTGTGGTTCAAAATACCTCCTTTTGGTTTCACTTCCCACTCCATCAGTCTGCAGTCCCGTGTGGTAACACCCAGACAAAAGTGAACCTCCTTTATATCTGAGTGAGGATCACTGAAATGCATTACCAAACAAAAAATGAATATAATGTTTGCTTTTTAAGACTATATTTATGTGCTATTCAAATGCATGTCTTGTACAAAACTTATTAATGGCCAACAAATTCCAGATCCAGGTGATAATTATGCCTAGGTAGAAGTATGATCCGGTCTTTACCTAAATAGTCAAAACACAATGCTCTGAATACATAACAAGTGATTTAAGAAGAATGCCACATCTTCCCTATGAATGGTATTATAATGATGGACTCTTCTGATTCTGCAGACAAAATAAGAAATCCTTGCAAACTAGAGCACCAACTGTAGGTATGTACATGTATTGCACCAAAGTTTCCTTGCACACTAGAGCACCAACTGTAGGTATGCACATGTATTGCACCAAAGTTTCCTTGCACACTAGAGCACCAACTGTAGGTATGTACATGTAATGCACCAAAGTTTCCTTGCACACTAGAGCACCAACTGTAGGTATGCACATGTATTGCACCAAAGTTTCCTTGCACACTAGAGCACCAACTGTAGGTATGTACATGTATTGCACCAAAGTTTCCTTGCACATTAGAGCACCAACTGTAGGTATGTACATGTATTGCACCAAGGTTTCCTTGCACACTAGAGCACCAACTGTAGGTATGTACATGTATTGCACCAAAGTTTCCTTGCACACTAGAGCACCAACTGTAGGTATGTACATGTATTGCATCAAAGTTTCCTTGCACACTAGAGCATTAACTGTAGGTATGCACATGTATTGCACCAAAGTTTCCTTGCACACTAGAGCACCAACTGTAGGTATGTACATGTGTTGCACCAAAGTTTCCTTGCACACTAGAGCATTAACTGTAGGTATGTACATGTATTGCACCAAAGTTTCAGTTGAATCTGTAACTTTGAGAGAAGATACTTAATTTTCAAAAAAACAAATTTATGGTGTAACTATGTTCCTTTGATAACACTTATCTACATGGTGTCTATCTCTGCAAACCTTAGAAATTTCTGACAAGACCTGCCAATGGAAATTTTTTAAAGTACACTTCCTGAACATCTATGCTGGTTATGAAATCTCCCATTTCTTCTTGGCATTTCCATTCAGAACTTGGGTGCCGGTATGTGTAGGTTTAGAGAGCTTAGATCTGTGACTAGTCCCAATGAGTTCATGTTGTGAAAAATCCCTTCCACCCTTTTCATAAAAAGTGCTAATTTCCTGGTGCAGAATATTAGTCTTCAATTGTCTTTTGTGATGTCTGTAGCAAAGGTAGTCCTTGACAGAAGCTGAGAGTCAATCAATGTTTTTTGGAGGCACTCCAAGAAAATATGCAAGAATCATGACTTCGACTATTTTGATCCTGTAAGTTATTTTCAAATACATCCATTCAGATGGCAGAGTGGATCTTTCTCTCTCTCGACCAGACTGTCAGTGTAACACTGATAAAATCAAAAAGCGGCTAATGAAAGAAATATTATATTCAGGATAAGGTTGTAGTCTCACTCTCTGTCTGTCAGTACGGGTTCTCCTCATTCCATGATGAAGTGACTAGGAAAAATAGGACTGGGCTTGAGAATTCTAGACATGCATGAAGTTTGGTGGTCCATTCAATAACCTCCTCTTTGTAACCATAAAAAAGGAGATCAAAGAACGAGGATAGGAATGTATCTCTTTCCATGAGTTTATTATTGAATGCACTGGGGAGAGAATGATGAGTTACCCTATTGAGTGCATAAGTCATATGAGAAATTGACCGTCAGATATGTCTGTCTGCAGGGTTCTTAATGGATGTGTCAAGGCCATGATCTAATTGCTAACTTACAACCACTGAAACCTGGTAAAGCATAGAGTCAATCACTACAATGCTGCGAACAAGTTGTGAGCAAAGAAGATTTTAGATGTATGTGCAAATCAGTAATGTCTCTTTTGACAGCTGGAACTTTATTTAGTGTAAGGGACTGGAATGAGTGTCTTGTACAAAACCAAGCAGAAATTTGATGGGAGTTGATGTAGCAAAAAGATTTGCCTGTTGATGCTTGGATCTTGAAGTTGCCTTGCAAAGCACTTTAAAATGGCATCAGCTCAACCTGTTTAAATCAAGGCTTGGTGTTTCTTGGATAAGAGATTGATCGATGCAAGAAGTCTGTAAGTGATGGAGCAGGTGGTAACTGACTTTAGGCAGATACTGAAAGACCTCTTTAATGGATGAATTGAAGACTAAGAATTTATTGTCAGACAGAGGAAAACATTTTGTTAGCATGCATTTTCAAACTTGTCAGAATGATTGTACAAAGAAGCCTACTATCTAGATAAAAATGTCTGTACTGGTGAAGCAGGCCACCAGGGATCATGAATAAGGCTGGAAGTCTATTCATGCTGGTACATGGCTGTTTATTATTTGTGTTGTCTGGCTATAGAGCGCCAAGTAAAAGTTTTCGAAAAATGTAATGAAAAAAGAATTGCATAACAAACTTTAAGAAGACGTATTCTCTTTAATATGAATCCAACATACAGTAAAAGATAGGAGGTAAAATGTAAAAATGTTCATTCTTTAAAAGGTATATAAAATAAAAGATAACAGTAAGACAATATAGAATCCTATAAATACAGGCTTGACATCTGTTACATAAACAGCATTCCCGCCACCCAAAAATAGCCCAAGACTTTCTCAAGGAAAACATCATAAAGTTTCTTAACTGGGAACACAAAACTTGGCAACCTTGATTTTGTTGCTTCTATATGAGGAAGACATCGTATGAGAAGAAGGTGGAATAAAATTTGTCTCTAAGTAAAAACTGATTTGTGTGACTTCTGCTATGACTGACCATTTGTCATTAACTACCAAAACTGCCATGCACAGATAGTTTAATATATAAATGCAATAATACGAGCAATTACCCACCTGCTAAATGTGATCAGTGACCATGATTTGCTTTCAAAATAAGTGTTTCAACATTGCTATTACTGACCGTATCAAAGAACAAAACAAAATACTATAGACCATTGCTTAACTTCTTGTAACCATAATTTCTGAGTACAGCAAGCAGACAGAATGCAGATTGTTTTGAATCAAAATGCACTAATAAAGGAGGAAACAAGTCAAGTGTGCTTACCAATATCCCTAAATGTGTAATGGAGAGTACTCCATTGTAATAGCATAGTCTTTCAAAGCCATATTTCAATGAACGCTTCCACCTTTAAAAGATTAGTAATCGTGATGTACATATTGGTATTGTTTGGTTATCTGTTGAGAAAATTGCACAATGTTCTTGTGTTAAAATGAGAGAAATTCTCCTTGCTTTCACTGTAGTGGAAAAATGGGAAATGCAGTAAACCATTTGTCTATAGAATTACAGTACATAATGGCCAGGGTGAATGAGGTCTTTGCCTTTTTCTCAGAACAAATTACTCATTTTTAGATCATTTTCCTACTCTCTGTAGCTTTTGAAATGTTAATGTTATTAAGACCTGCACACAATTCTGAAACCATCTGTTGAAGATCTTCTAATCTTCTCACCTTAGTCCATCAGTTACATTCTTGTGTTTATTAAATTGATCCATTGATTATTTACAGTGGGTTACTTAGGTTTTTGGTAATGGCTCTAAATACATATATGGTGTACATGTTATTATAGCTAACTTTAGAATGTATTGGTGGGATAAGCAAGCACCACCTTTGTGGAACTTCTAGGCTCGAGGCACAGGACTTCCCAGTTTCTAATCACACAAGTCCAATACTTTCCAAAAGGAAAAATTAAGTGAAATCTGTAATTTGAGAGTGAAAAAATGGCACCTGCTGGTGATATCAGTCAACTATCACAATAGAGTCATAGTAAACTACATGCAATGAATTAGAAAAATGAGATGAGTTACAATGAATACAATTGTCATTTTCTCTAACATATACAAAAAGGTAGAAGACTGAGATGAATTATAAGTACCATAAATCATAGGATAGGCACTGATCATAGGATAGGCACCGATGATGACAAATGATTAGTTGATTGTATTGAAAAGTTATACAACCAATGTGCAAAATATTTGTCTGTGATAACAGCTGAGTGAATTTTAAGCAAGAAAAATAGATGGAGTATTCTTCCCTGTAGTAAGTAATGCTAATACTGGTTGAAAGGCACAAAGTGGAAGGTATTTAGAGCACCTCTTGGAAGAGTGTTCTCACCAAGCATGCACTGAAGTAGTAACTGACAAGGGAAGGGATAATGATACCAATCCTTCATCTTGGGAAGCGTATTACTTGTAACACATGGAAAACAGTGACAAAACTTACCTGGCATTGTAGTTTGCCTCAATAAGGAATGTTTCCTCATCATACTTGATGTTATACACCTCATACATAAATGGTGGTGATGTGTCTACCATGTATGGAGTCGAGTGACAGATGGATGTACCCAATGGTCCTCCATACTGAACTTGATTAAGTGCTCGGACTGTGATATAATGCTTCCCATCTAATAAAATAAAGAAAAATGCAAAGAGCAAATATAAAATAATTTCAATTTGCTTATAATTGTACAATTAAATTATTGGCTGTAGTTTTGCTTTTACTTTGGCTGATTAAATAAAATGGTTCTAAACTTGAATAGTTTTTAAAGTAAAGCACTGAGCTGTTACAAAATGTTTCATGAATAACATCATGTGATACATAAAAAGAAAAAAATGGTAGACAGACAGACAGACAGACAGACAGATAGATAGACAGATAGAGATATGTATGTATATACTGGCAAGTTTGTTAGGCTATGTCTAACATGTGTCCGCTGGCTAAGGATCAAGGAGGGGCTTGCAGATGGAAGTGATTGTAAAATATATGCAGATACTTAAAGGATTAAACAAAGGTCAGTAGATAGGTTTCTATCTGTTTAGGTAGACTGCTTGATTGAAAATAAAATATGTATAAATTTGTACCTGCAAGTTTGAGAGGGTAGATCTGTCCATTATGGGTCCACTGGCTAGGATCCAGGAGGTGCTTGTGGGGGTCATGATGTGGGTGTAACAACTCTTGACATGTAGTATAACCAACTGTCCAGGAATAGCCATGTATGCCCGTCTCCTTGTCATGAATTCCATCCCAGTTGGCTACAAAAAAACATATTGTATGCAATGTAAACCATTCCCAAATGTTGCATGCACTTTACAATGTTTATGATAGTAAATATATGAATTACAAACAATGACACTTCTTGGTTAGCTGAAATTAATGGCATGTTCAAATAGGTATAAATTGTTTTTGACAACAAGATCAATAATTCATGAGATTACTTTAATTACAGCACTTATAACTTCATTGTATAGTTCTAATTTTGGCTATTACGAAACTTTCACATGTTTAGAATTTCAGGAAATTTTTTATTATTAACAAGCTATTTAAACGTATAGCATATTTCCAAAAATCTAGTTTAGGTACAATCATTCCTGTGAAACAGCACTCCTGGTAATCATAAGTATTGATACACAGCTATAGACTTTACATGAAGGAAAGTTATTTTGAAGCATTATGGTTCAATTTCAAAAAGCATCATCATTCTAGGTCATAAAACTTCTCTGAAAACAAAAGATCCAAGTGAGCCTGATATTGCTTACCTGCCTGATATCTGCTTATATTCAAATGCAAGAGCAGCTGGCCAAGAAATCTGGGTCAATAAGATTTTTGTTTCCAATGCAGTTTTATGATTATATTATGACCATTAGTTTATGTGTCTTTGTCCATACCACATCAGCATCATTTGGAGTGATTCTAAGTTACATTAAGGTGTAGTTTTGCATATAAACTTAAATAAATAATGCTTTCAACTGTTTCATTATTTAACAAATTAGTGGTATAGCATTGATATTTCTATTTTGATCATCTTGACCTGTGTTCAATGTACATCAACAGGGAAAAAAATTCCAATCGTCCCAAAATCTTTACAAATGACAGGTGGAGATGGACAAGTAACTTTTTCAAGATTCTTACTGGACTGGACAAGCGGACTTGTAAATAAATTATCAAATAAACTGGCAGCTTTTATTCAGAAATTATCTCAGCTGATATAACATAAATTATGATCAAAAGTAATAGCATTAGTTTATCTTTACTTACAAGTTTATCTTCTGTACAGTATCTATCAATCACACACTGTCATGATATCAAACTCAAATTTCTGATGTCACCTGACTTAGATTAGATTTGCACAAGCATCCAATACACAAGACACTCCTACATTTAGAATAGAACTGTTCTGAATTTAGTGACTGGTTATCCACATCTTGCATTTAGTGTAGTTCATTTAGAAATGTAGTGAAAGTACCAGACCAAATCAACTAGTTGCAAATTGGCTATTTCTATCAGTTGCAACAGGTGATTATTACATTCATTTGTCTCAAAATCTCATCAATGGATGTCACCTACAACATCTGAATGGTAGGTATGATGATCATTCACAAGGTTTTCAGTTGTGGACATGGAGATAGAAGAAAGAAAAGATAGAGCAAAGGTTAAATAATGCAGAGAAAAGGAAACTGCAGGAAAAGTGACATGCTTCTTTAAAACATAACATAATAATAGAATAGGGTTAGGAGCGCTATTTCGGCAAGTCTTTCTTGCAAATATCCATTTAAATTGGACTCAAAATCTTCCTTAGTTCTGGGTTTAAATAATGCATTTAAGAAAAAATCATTAAAATTTCATGATGATCAGAAACACACAGTGTGTAGAACATAAAAAGGCATTTGCACAGCTGGAATGTACATATCATCCAAATAAATATCACCCATGAAGTTAAAATTTGTTCAACCTAAACAATTATAAATAAATTTCTGATGACTGAAATGTATGGAGATCATGTAGAAGTTGAAAGTCATTTTAATTGCAGGGAAGTGACTAACTGAAAATTTGATGAGTCCATGTACACTTAGCTAATACTCCTAGTAATATATGTATCTAATTACATTTATTAATTAAGGTCTAATCTTGGTATTATCAGTAGAAAAATACCCTGTCAGCATAAGCTTTCATAATTTTTCCTTATGGTTGTTACCAAATGAACGACAGAATTTTCCATGCATTTCATACAATTATGCAGGGAGTATGTAAGCACATATTGCTCTGTGATAAAAAATGGTCCAGTGTCAGAGGGTGACATTTAGAGACTGAGTGTATTCACAGATTTTTCTATAATCTTACAACAAATTCTGTAAAAGCAAATGAAACACATATATTATTTTGCTGTAAATCTGCCAGCAACAGTTATTTCATGATATGTTTAAAGAAACTTGCCAGGTAATAATGGTTTAATAGTAACTCTGAGTTATTAAACACTGTATTTACCTAATCTAAATTTTCAGATATATATTACATCTTGATCAGCAATTTTAGTAAAAGAATTTGCCTAAACAGCTAAACTGCATGTAGACAGTGCTTTTCATGATCTTGTGAGGTCAGGTATTTCCTGCATAAGTTATAAATAAACAATAATTATTAAAGTTCAATACAAAAATGGAATAATAATAATACCAAGTACTAATCTGGCTGTGAAAACAGAGTGTTTCTCAAGACTTTGTTGATAAGTTACATGACAGTGACACACAATCTAGGCAATATCATTCTCTTTGTCTACGAGTAAACATGATTTTAAGGTCTTTAGAAACAAAATCACAAGTAACAGAATACTGAAAGTATTTCACTTTGTATATTTCCACAATTTCTCAATAATTGATTCTATGTGCAAGTGCTTGTGCTGTATGTATGTATGTGTGTGTATATATATATATATATATTGAGCTTCTGTGTTTGTGTGTACACATGCAATTTGAGTGTGAGTCTATGTGTGAGATAGGAAGAGGTTGCTTGCACTCTGTATATATTTTTTACATATAGTTATATCTAGGCAGACTTAAAGTAGATTAGTTCTATTATATGTAAATAATGGAATTATCCTCATTTGTTGTTTATTATCAATGAACTTGCAGACTGCTATGTAATAAACATAGCACATTTACAACAATGGATTAAAATGTAACTGTACTAAATTATTATCACTAAGTCTCAATAAAAGAATAACTTTCTCATTTTTATATATAGTTAATTTGACTGCTTTGTCAGAGATATATAGAATCTATGTTTGGTTTGGGCCGAGACAAGGAAATTCCAGTCAAGGGTTTATATTATTTGTCTCCCCATCAGGCTTGCCCAAGTGGGGAGACATATAATATAAACCCGCGACTGGGATTTCCTTGTCTCGGTCCAAGTCCTAACGTAGATCATTTTTCTCACCCAATATTTTCCTTTAAAGTAAAAAGAATTCTGCACTAGTGTTCACGTGCAATGTTTACATGTGACGCAATAATATAAATATGTTAATGAGGGCTGTGGTGTGACCGTTGCATCTGAAGTACACAGTTTATATGCATGAGCAAAGAAAAATAACAACATAAAACGTCGCATAATAATGAGGTATTATCACATTTAATACATGGATGTTATATGAAATTGACAATAAATAATTAATATTTATTACAAGAAACTGTTTTATTTTCATCAGTTCCAATTTTGAAAAGTTATATTGTAAATAATAAAATGATATTGGCTACTCAGCTCTACTGTACTGTAGTCATACTTACTACAAGCTGTAACAAAGAGTAACATCTTTCTTCAGATTATTCATGGGTAATTAGAGATCTGTGTCACTATTGTATATAACTATTCTCTTCTTTGGAGGAGGTGAAACTGTGTGTGACATACTTGTATTGTCCTTAATATTTATTGACTGTAAAATTTAATTATATTAGACCCTCCAAAAACGGACTCTAGCTGATAACCATGTGCTAAACTTTCAAGTTCACGGATTCTTTAAAAATTTATTTTTCTGTCCTGGAAATATGGCAAGTGCTACAGTGAAATTTGCTTATGGATTAATGTGCTGATGGATAAATTATTCCTTCTGGCTGGTAAGTGTATTATTTGTCATTAAATATTGTAGGTATATTTTTGATTCAAATGGGGCACAATGGAGATGCTTAACAAAATTAGAAAAAAAACATGTTTTATATAACACTTTTCTGGCTGTTACTCAGTTTTCTGGAGTTGGAAGGCTATGAAGTGTATAGGTCTATAGCCTATATGCATGGATCAGAGTTTCCTGTTATATTGTTCATTTCACACAGCATTGAGAATTTTATCCTATCTGTAGTACAGTCATTTTCAGGTCAGTGTCATTAAATGTAGCTAACAGTATATAATTTGTTTCACATGAAGTATTTAAAACTAGTTAGGTAGCTTTAGCTACATTTAATGATGCTGATTTAAAAATGTACCGAGCTAGGCCTGCATATAGGATAAAACTGACCATGCTGTGTGGAACAAACAAGCATAATACCAAAAAGCTCAACATCATATGCGTTTGTCTTTGTCTCTCTTGAATTGTTTTTGTATGGTGTGTTCTCAAAGATGGATTTAACTTAAGTTACTCTGTTTTTGTTATATATTTGTTGATGTTGTTGTTGTTGTTTGATTTTAGTACAACTACATCAGGCACAGCAGAAGACAACAAGGGTTTCTTTTTTAAAAAGTAGTTCTGAGCGCGTGGACACCTTGACTAAGATGACTGGTCTGAGATGACTAGACTGAGACAAGAAAAGTAAGGTTAGCAAAACAAGTAGATTTCTCTGTCGCATGGGTGAGAAACCTCGAACAAAGGACTGCTGGTATTGTTACCTGAGATGTAAGTGTTGACCTGAGTGTACAAGAGATCTTCCATTGGCACTGGTCCATTGAACACAGTTAGGGAACCAGGGCCATCTACAATAACTCTGAAATAAATTGTATTGAAAAGGATGCATTCTACAACAATAGGGCTTCTTATTTTGCTTTATACCATTCTAATTTCAGTTAAAGTCTGAATGTGATCATCATTGCAAGCCATGGGCAATAATACACTATGCTCCTCTATCCTCCATGGCTGTCTGTATGGAGATTCCTTGTTTCTCATGAATATGCATAAACCTGCTTGACCAATTACTGCAAGTGCAGGTAAATTGTTCTCACCCTGTGACCTAACATGACCTTTCATACTGCCTGAATGACCCAATGAAAGTTTCTCTTCCATACATTGCATATTAATCAACGAAATGGACACTTATATCATGTGTAGAGATTGTTACATTTAATGTTGACATTTTATGTGTACTCACAAGGAACAACAGAATCAGCCATTGGGATAGAATCTGAATAAAAATTCTGACTTCTTGATTGATATTTTCCTTTCTGGAGTCATTGAACCATGTTTATGGGCCATATGACTTCACATGAGCATGGCCGAAAATATACAATTAAATACTAACTGATAGGAGTACATTATTGTAATTACCAATACATAAAATTATTTAATCAACTTCTACATAAATAAACAATGTAATTGTTTGCAGCTTCCAAAACATGACCAAAATTTGACAAAGTCCATACCAATAATATTCACTTTTTACTTGCACATGCAGATGTAAAGGTGTGGTTGCTTACCTATAAGATCAGTGACCACTAAAGTTAATAAAGTTGAGGTTACCTGTACCATCAGCAACCACTATGGTTTGAAGAGATGAGATTATTTAACATCAGTGACTACTATTGCTTGAATACATGACCACTACATTGCTTAGACACCTGTGTATGTGCGACAAATATATGCTTTGTTTCAAACAGTTTTGAAATGTTGTGTTCTCAGTAAATATTTGGTCACATTTTGAAAACTATTCAAAATTAATTTTTGTTAATGCTGTGGCGGTTGATTAAATATTTGTATTCATTTGTATTTAAAACAATGTGATCAAGGTACACATACTCCTATCAGTCCGAATTAATTAGAATGTAATCAAGGTACACATACTCCTATCAGTCTGGATTAATTAGAATGTAATCAAGGTACATATACTCCTATCAGTCTGAATTAATTAGAATGTAATCAAGGTACACATACTCCTATCAGTCTGAATTAATTAGAATGTAATCAAGGTACACATACTCCTATCAGTCTGGATTAATTAGAATGTAATCAAGGTACACATACTCGTATCAGTCCGAATTAATTAGAATGTAATCAAGGTACATATACTCCTATCAGTCTGAATTAATTAGAATGTAATCAAGGTACATATACTCCTATCAGTCCGAATTA
Source organism: Sinohyriopsis cumingii (assembly GCA_028554795.2). NCBI lineage: Eukaryota > Metazoa > Mollusca > Bivalvia > Unionida > Unionidae > Sinohyriopsis > Sinohyriopsis cumingii. Next base: position 87,449,498 of record CM068838.1, read on the forward strand.
ATTAGAATGTGATCAAGGTACACATACTCCTATCAGTCCAAACTGATTAAAATGTAAATCAAGGTACACATACTCCTATCAGTCCAAATTAATTAGAATGTAATCAAGGTACACATATTCCTATCAGTCCAAATTAATTAGAATGTAAATCAAGGTACACATACTCCTATCAGTCCGAATTAATTAGAATGTAATCAAGGTACACATACTCGTATCAGTCCGAATTAATTAGAATGTAATCAAGGTACATATACTCCTATCAGTCCGAATTAATTAGAATGTGATCAAGGTACACATACTCCTATCAGTCCAAACTGATTAAAATGTAAATCAAGGTACACATACTCCTATCAGTCCAAATTAATTAGAATGTAATCAAGGTACACATATTCCTATCAGTCCAAATTAATTAGAATGTAAATCAAGGTACACATACCCCTATCAGTCCGAATTAATTAGAATGTAATCAAGGTACACATACTCCTATCAGTCCGAATTAATTAGAATGTAATCAAGGTACACATACTCCTATCAGTCCGAATTAATTAGAATGTAATCAAGGTATACGTACTCCTATCAATTAGAATGTAAGTCAAGGTACACATACCCCTATCAGTCCGAATTAATTAGAATGTAATCAAGGTACACATACTCCTATCAGTCCAAATTAATTAGAATGTAATCAAGGTACACATACTCCTATCAGTCTGAATTAATTAGAATGTAATCAAGGTACATATACTCCTATCAGTCTGAATTAATTAGAATGTAATCAAGGTACACATACTCCTATCAGTCCAAATTAATTAGAATGTAAATCAAGGTACACATACTCCTATCAGTCCGAATTAATTAAAATGTAATCAAGGTACACATACTCCTATCAGTCCGAATTAATTAGAATGTAATCAAGGTACACATACTCCTATCAGTCCAAATTAATTAGAATGTAAATCAAGGTACACATACTCCTATCAGTCCGAATTAATTAGAATGTAAATCAAGGTACACATACTCCTATCAGTCCGAATTAATTAGAATGTAATCAAGGTACATATACTCCTATCAGTCTGAATTAATTAGAATGTAATCAAGGTACACATACTCCTATCAGTCTGAATTAATTAGAATGTAATCAAGGTACATATACTCCTATCAGTCTGAATTAATTAGAATGTAATCAAGGTACATATACTCCTATCAGTCTGAATTAATTAGAATGTAATCAAGGTACACATACTCCTATCAGTCCGAATTAATTAGAATGTAAATCAAGGTACACATACTCCTATCAGTCCAAATTAATTAGAATGTAAATCAAGGTACACATACTCCTATCAGTCTGAATTAATTAGAATGTAATCAAGGTACATATACTCCTATCAGTCCAAATTAATTAGAATGTAATCAAGGTACATATACTCCTATCAGTCCAAATTAATTAGAATGTAATCAAGGTACACATACTCCTATCAGTCCGAATTAATTAGAATGTAATCAAGGTATACGTACTCCTATCAGTCCAAATTAATTAGAATGTAAATCAAGGTACACATACTCCTATCAGTCCAAATTAATTAGAATGTAAGGTTTTTTCTCTGCTCACTTTAAAACAGAAGGTCCGAAAATATGATGATGCAAGGGGAAAAAACCTTTGCTCCGTCTGGATCACATGTAAAAGGAATTAAGAGAAAAAAAAAAGAAACAAAATTCAGAATAGGAAGACAAAACTCAAATTCTGAAATTTGTCTTTCACACATGGTTGTGGAATTAAGAAAAAGACATTATTGCCTAACATGGCCAAAAAACAGCTACAGCCAAGTTCAGACAGTGATTTACTGTTAACAGAACAAATTCAAATTAATTTCAGCAATTTTCAAATATATTAGTAAAGGTGTATCAGTTAGATTTGAGATACATATAATGAAATTCAGTTACAAAAGTAGGAATTGGTTTAAAATGAATCATGGTACCAAAGTGTCTGCTTAGAATAATTAGATAGGTCTAGGACTTTCTTATTAAGCATTAGGAACATGTAAGCACATGGGTTGAACCATTGATTACAATAATTATCTTTGCTCTAGTGTCATCATGTGAAGGGTTAAAAATGGCCCAGTCTTGATATTCTGGTATCCTCTACCTAAAGTCAGATACACATACAGGCAGATGTGGACACACTGATTGCTTCATCAATCCTTATTACTTAATGGAGGAATACAAACAGTAAAAAGGCCCTCACTTTGCCTTTGAATGGAGGAGAGATGTATTACAAGTGCTTGTCTTTTCTTAGCCCAAGTACAATTTATTATGAAAAAAATGTTAGAAATTGACAGTAAAAAAATGTTAAGAGTTCTGAATGAGAGGGGCCATCTCTCCATTCATCTATTATCAGTCCTTCCAGCAACCCTTGTTAAAAAAGTTTGGTTAGGAAAATCATTGCTATGGGCTATTTTAAACAGAAAAAAAGTACAAAACTTATGTAAGTTACTGAAAAATAAAGCCTTTACTTGACGTACTAAATAAACTTGAACAAATGTATATTCTTATACACTGCCTTTCTGTTTAGTCCAGGTGGATCTTCTTAAGAACCCAGCTCCACATCACAGAGACTACATCTGATTTTACTTCACCCTGATCCGTCATGCAGTGTGTAATTGATTTTCAACATAAAAATGATAGAATGTATTGAAAGAAGGGTCATTTTAGAAAAAGTAGGGAAAAATAGGGTGTCTGACAAAACAGTAGAACTGCTATGAAAAACCTGGGCTACTTGAACAAATATTATAAAATAGTTGTACCAAAATTTCTTCACAGAAACATTAGAAATAAAAAATGTACAAACTGATGACCAAAAGAAAAAATATTACTAGAGGTCAGAGATAGGATATATATATATATATATATATATATATATATATATATATATATATATATATATATATATAAAATCAAAAACAAATTTAGAATGTTAAAATACCTATGGTTTTTGACTGTGGCTGACACTCCAACACATAAAGATTCCCAGTCTCGTCGATCATTTGGAATGATGTCTAAGCAAGGTAAGGTCTCCAAATAGTCAGCTACAGCATTCTTGATAGGACCTGTCATTTAAAATATTTGTATGTACTAAACAAGCACAAAAAACATGTTGTGTTCAATCTGCACATTTCACAATTCTGTCATTGATTAATTTACCTTATTAGATGTATTCACATTGAAAATACTTAATATGCCGACAGAAGACCTACATATTGTGGTACTTGTGACATTAACTTTTCCCAACAGACACAGAGAGTTGAGGGGAATGCTTCATAACTAAAGCATCTAAATTTATAGAGGTGTGTTAGAATTTAGATAGAATACTTGGGTATATTTACTGACAATTCAAAGAGATTTGACTCAAAGCAAATGACTCATTTCTGGAATAAATGTATACAAAATATGACCTCTGCAGATTTTCAAGAGTCCTGAGTGGCCTGATATCATTCACCTAGGTAGATTGACATATGCTGTCAGCTTGTGAAACAGCAGAAGTGAAAAAAAAAGCTTGACAGCATACCAGTACTTGCTATATAATCTGTTAATTTAGCTCCTGGATCTCTCATTGTTCCAGGTGTCCAGGCCATGATTCATAACTTAGAAACAGTTCATAGCCTCACCCTTTCACTTGGCATTAAAAGAGTTAATCTGCACCATCAGCATGGATTCCTGGGTATGTCCTTAGCTTCCTGGAGTCATAACTTTAAATGTCACCAAGATCCCCACCCAAGGAGGTGTGGTGGCAACAGTGGTCAAGGCACTCAATTCATGACTAGAAGATTATAGGTTTGGTTCCCACCAAATGATGAGCATAGATCCTCATTAGTACAGAGTTGATGTTGCTCATAATAAATTCATCTGAGGCTCTGATCATACAAGCTTATATATTAAGTTTGATCAAATTCAGAGATATGGCCTCTAGAGTGTTCATAAGCTCAGCTAACCATATGTAGGATCACTTCATCAATATTTCTGTCTGTCACTTATGAATAGCGTTCACAAACTATGTCAATTTGATGCAAGTTCACCTAATTAATATGCATGAATATCATTCATTGTCAAACTTGCTCAAGATCTTGAATGTTATATATTTACATACCATGGCACACAGGTAATCCCACATGTACTAACAACCCTTCTCCATCTTACCTCAGAAAATTAAGCTGTATATATCATGATTGGGTATTTATCAATGTGTAAATTGTGCCTAATCAATCACAGAGTGTTAACTTTGTGAGTGATTAGGTAAAATTTATACATCAATAAATACCCAACCATGATATTTAATCCTTATAATTCCAATTTACTTCCTTTCTGTCATCAGATCAGTAGATTTCATCAACAAAACATTGACTTTCATGTAGATCAAAGTTTTCTTACATTAACCTCTTAACTGTGACTAATTACATAGCCCAATTTTTGCAAGGCACAAGGAGTCGATTTTTCATATAGTAATATAGGGTGGACTACAGGAGCATCATTGCAGTGATATATTGTTATGATCATTTTTGTTTAATACATATTAAAAAAATTGGTTACTGATGTTTAAGCCAGTCTATTTCTTTTTCTGTAACATTACTCTTGTGTATGGCATGTGTTGTTAAAGCATTCATTCTTGCTTTCTAAGCATTTCAATCTTTCAAAGCAAAACTGTGTCAATTTTAGTGAGATCCCTTGCTTGAGATATGAACCTGACCTTTATTAACATCCAATGAAACAAAGTTAATGCTACAATTTCTCAAGATTGGCTTGTAAAGCCTACATATGCTTTCTTTAGCAAAACGGGTGAATGCTGAAATGCAGGAATGACTGTGCTATTACATTATTTTAACTTCCATTGGGTGATTTTGATCACACAGTTTAACATTTTGGTCAGAAATCACTGGTGGGTGGGTCTGGCTTATTGTTATTATTATGGTGGAAAAGGTTGGTATAGATAAAGATTCATGTAAAATTACCTGGAAACCTGGAACCAAAGTAGTCTGCTAAATTTACAGATGTATAAAAAAAATTCTTGATCTGTCACATGACCTTTTATATCCAATCATATTGCAGAAAATTTGGCTGATTCATAACAATTCATATATATATACACATACACACATTTAGTTGTTATTTGACTGGCTCAATTCTTGTTTATTCCTTCAATTATAGTGTGATATAGAGATCAGGTGATGTTACCATGTACAGTCTTGTGATCTTACTGTCTATGTGTATAACCAACTTAAAAAACTATTGCAATCACACAGGGTAGTAGATGTAGTGAAGCACAAATCTATCAGATCTAGAGATGTTACTGTGAGCCTAAAGTTGAACTGCAATATAGCCACCTATACAATGTTGTGACAGTAATATCATCAATATAGCCACCTATACAATGTTGTGACAGTAATATCATCAATATAGCCACCTATACAATGTTGTGACAGTAATATCATCAATATAGCCACCTATACAATGTTGTGACAGTAATATCATCAATATAGCCACCTATACAATGTTGTGACAGTAATATCATCAATATAGCCACCTATACAATGTTGTGACAGTAGTATCATCAATATAGCCACCTATACAATGTTGTGACAGTAGTATCATCAATATAGCCACCTATACAATGTTGTGACAGTAGTATCATCAATATAGCCACCTATACAATGTTGTGACAGTAGTATCATCAATATAGCCACCTATACAATGTTGTGACAGTAATATCATCAATATAGCCACCTATACAATGTTGTGACAGTAATATCATCAATATAGCCACCTATACAATGTTGTGACAGTAATATCATCAATATAGCCACCTATACAATGTTGTGACAGTAGTATCATCAATATATTTCTGATCAAGAAAATTACCAATGATTCATTCTCCACAAAATGTACTGAAGACAAGAACCTGGTAAAGTGACAAGGCCGTGATTACAGCTCGCAGAAGATTCAACAGTTTTTTCTGCTGACTGTTAATTGTTGCTATTCACAACTGTATGCATTAAAATATACTAGTGCCGACTGAGGATACAGCTGATTACCATAAACATGCTGTGTTAGTGTTCTGCACTGCAGTGCACTGACATGGGCCAGATGCTTGTTGGGTGTCTCTAAATCTATACATTACTAATCTAACGCCACTGCAGTAAATCTGATGATGACAGATCATGCTGACATATGATAACATCAAAAGATAGATTTAGGTGTACACCATTCATACCTTAATATTTTAACCTACTATCATACAGACCATGATCTGACTGGCCGTCAAGAGATGCTAGATGTGCATGTACACTGTTCACTTCACTTTCACTTGCTATTTTCACCCAACAGAGTATATGCTGATCAGATAGCAAATTATGTGATGGCAGATCTGGTTTCAGTGTTTAACAAAGTCAGTATTTTATTCAAACAGTGTATATGCTGATCAGATGGCAAATTATGTGACCATAGCTAAATGCAGACCCAAGGAATTGTTTTTCAAGGACTTTTAACAGAATTTTCAAGGACTTCCTAATGTTTTCAAGGAGTAATTTTCTTTTTGAAATTCAGCTCCCTCCATATGTAACTTTGATTATAACTACATAAGTAGGTACAAAATGTGGAGAAAAAAAAACAACATAACTAGTGTGCCATTAAAAGGATGCTACTCCACCTGGTAACTACATTTGTCACATATTACTTAATCTACCTAATATAAAAGCAAACATTCTAAACTGGAAAAGTGATCTGTTTTTATTCAGTTATAATATTCTTTATTCCCATTGAGAAATTTAAGAGATGGGAAATAATTAAAATGTTGTCAAGGCTACCAATCACATTTTAGGTTTTGCAAGGTTGTGGGAACAATCAAGACTTCATATCTGGATCTACATTCTTTCCTAACTTATTACTTTAACCTCTAATGTTGCTCATGACCTGATCATAAGCCCACCAGTGTAGATCTGGAACTGATGGCCCACAATGAAATGCCAGATCTGAGTCTACAATGAACTTGTTCTTTCAACCTAAACAGTTTGAATCATCATCTGATGGCCTATCATGAGATGGCAGGTCTGTGTAAATCATTATCTGATGGCCTATCATGAGATGGCAGATCTGTGTAAATCATCATCTGATGGACTATCATGAGATGACAGATCTGTGTAAATCATTATCTGATGGCCCATCATGAGATGGCAGATCTGTGTAAATCATCATCTGATGGACTATCATGAGATGACAGATCTGTGTAAGTCATCATCTGATGGTGCATCATGAGATGGCAGATCTGTGCAAATCATCATCTGATGGACTATCATGAGATGACAGATCTGTGTAAATCATTATCTGATGGCCCATCATGAGATGGCAGATCTGTGTAAATCATCATCTGATGGACTATCATGAGATGACAGATCTGTGTAAATCATTATCTGATGGCCCATCATGAGATGGCAGATCTGTGTAAATCATCATCTGATGGACTATCATGAGATGACAGATCTGTGTAAATCATTATCTGATGGCCCATCATGAGATGGCAGATCTGTGTAAATCATCATCTGATGGACTATCATGAGATGACAGATCTGTGTAAATCATCATCTGATGGTGCATCATGAGATGGCAGATCTATGCAAATCATCATGTGATGGACTGTCATGAGATGGCAGATCTGTGTAAATCATCATCTGATGGTGCATCATGAGTTGGCAGATCTGTGCAAATCATCATCCGATGGACTATCATGAGATGACAGATCTGTGTAAATCATCATCTGATGGTGCATCATGAGATGGCAGATCTGTGTAAATCATTATCTGACGGTGCATCATGAGACTGCAGATCTGTGAAAATCATCATCTGATGGCTCATCATGAGATGGCAGATCTGTGTAAATCATCATCTGATAGCTCATCATGAGATGGCAGATCTGTGTAAATCATCATCTGATGGCCCATCTTGAGATTGCAGATCTGTGTAAATCATCATCTGATGGACTATCATGATATGACAGATCTGTGAAAATCATCTGATGGTGCATCATGAGATGGCAGATCTGTGTAAATCATTATCTGATGGTTGTTGTTGTAGGGTTTAACGCCATTTTTTAGCACACGATAGGCTATACATGGCGGTCAGTATTAAAGGTGGAGGAAGAACCCGGTAAAACCCCAGAAAGAACCACCGACTCACGAGATACTACTGGCAAGCTTTCTCACATACCCACATTGGCTGAATCCGGGACTCAAACCCATGCAGACAGAGGTGAGATGGCAGTGATCCATAAAGGAGAGCGCTTTAGACCACTTGGGGCCCCTCCATTATCTGATGGTGCCTCATGAGATGGCAGATCTGTGTAAATCATCATCTGACAGCTTATCATGAGATGGCAGATCTGTGTAAATCATTATCTGATGGCCCATGATGAGATGGCAGATCAGTGTAAATCATCAGCTGATGGCTCATCATGAGATGGCAGATCTGTAAACCATTTGATGGCCCATCATGAGTTGTGTGCAGATTATTAAAACAAAAATGAATTTTATGATAAAATCACAAAATTTACCTGGTTCAGGGGGAGTCAAATCAACCATGACTCCAGTCGCACTGATAATGTTCCTATAGCCAAGAACATTAACCATGTCAAGGTTGAAGAAATACAAATTGTTATGTAGAAGGTAGAGATCTTTGTAGGCAAACTGGAATAACAGGCCTATGCCCAACCTCTCATAGTTGGCAAAGGAACCAGACTGAAACAATAAAGAGAAATATTACATATATCTTACATGCACCAAAACAATTATAATTAATAGATATAAATTTTAATTGGTAGACTTTGCAAAAATCAATCATTCAATTACAATTTATAATCTGAAAACATGAAGCTGCTATCTCCATTTTAACACTCTTTCTTACAAAAACACAGATGAAAATGAAATTTTCTGTGGTACTACAGCAGAGTATAAAGACTCGTGGGCATCAAAGTTTTATACTGTTAAAGAAGTTTTGATGCTCAACCAATCAATAAGCATTATATCTAATGTGGTTTTCTTGCCAGTAGTTGTAAATTCACAAGGTCATACATGTTTTTGCTAGTCATATGTCATTTCACTGCTGCAAATTTTGATATTTTATGTACATCATTTACCTGAGCCAGTTTGAAGTCATGTCCTTGTATGGCTTCCATCAATTCACAAGTCATGGCTGTACCAAAGTCATAGTTAAAACTAAGACACTTGGATGGTGGAGAATCAAGGCATTTTCTTGCACAGTCTCCTGCTGTTGCTACATCAGGAATGGTTTTGTATATGGGTCCAATAAGACGACCTTTTGTTAACTCTGTAAAATACTCCAGGGTTCGCAAGTTGCTTGGGTCATTTCCTACAGATACAGTAGAAAACAGTAGCGATAGTCATGAAGACAATCAAGTTTTATCTAAACTTAATTGCTGTACAGCTATCTAACAATCTTTAGACAAGGCAATAGGACAGTATCACACATAAAAGGTAAAACAGGTAAATGAACTCACATAGAAAAATCTCATGGAATGGAAGAATTTATCTCCCCTTTAAGTTCTATCTAGTGTATCTCACAATGGTTGTGGAGCAGAAATATAAGGAAAATGCAAAATAAAAACAACCTACAAGCCAATGTTACAGTAGCAGTTTGAGTTATTAACTATTGCTATTTTGTAATGTAGATGCCAAAATTAAACACTCTATAATGTTAAGGAACTATAGTTATAGAATTAATTTGGTATTGATAAATTAACCTCTTTAATTCTGAAGACGTACTATAAGTAGAATCTTGTATGTGGTGGCCACAAGAACTATAAACAGATTTTACATATACAATTCATACATGTATAAATAACAAACAGATGTTCTGACCTTAAAAAAAGAAGCAACTCTAACTTGACTGATATATGAATTTATGAATATTGTATGTCAATTTATGTATATATAAGTCTGTTATCAATTATTCCATCATATTTGAATACTGTATGTCAATTTATGTATATATTAAAAGTCTGTTATCAATTAATCCATTATATTTGAATATTGTGTGTCAATTTATGTATATATTAAAAGTCTGTTATCAATTAATCCATTATATTTGAATATTGTATGTCAATTTATGTATATATTAAAAGTCTGTTATCAATTAATCCATTATATTTGAATATTGTGTGTCAATTTATGTATATATTAAAAGTCTGTTATCAATTAATCCATTATATTTGAATATTGTATGTCAATTTATGTATATATTAAAAGTCTGTTATCAATTAATCCATTATATTTGAATATTGTATGTCAATATATGTATATATTAAAAGTCTGTTATCAATTAATCCATTATATTTGAATATTGTGTGTCAATTTATGTATATATTAAAAGTCTGTTATCAATTAATCCATTATATTTGAATATTGTATGTCAATATATGTATATATTAAAAGTCTGTCATCAATTAATCCATTATATTTGACTTCTTCAGATCAAATATCCATCAATTTTAAAAACCACTGATGAAAAAGACAATAGAGATTATAATTATCATGTATCAAAGAAAATGTATAATATTCTGCTTCCATTCAACAAAAACTGTTTTAACAAAAATGCAAGTCTTTATTGCCATTCTGCATTTTCAACTATGCTAAATTTGATGTTTATGTACTCCACCGCTTGGAATTTGTTGTAATTTTAAATATCTAATTGCTATGTATATCTATATTTTTTCAAACTTCTGGTACATAATTTTATCTAATTTCTATATTTCTTATTCATGGCTGTAATGTGTACAAAATATCTTTAGTCAAGTCTGGTTTACATGACTTAAGTTTAATATTGCATAAGATCTATAAATAGATCTTATATAAAATTTGTTACATCATACACAATTTGCAACAGTAAAAGCAATGCAAGTTAATAGATGTTATATCATTAGAGATGTTCCAGAAATAAATATGGATTGTGCAGGTGTGGTCTGAAAATTGGAAAGGAGTTTATTTTTAAATGACAATGCTACACATACAATTTAAAATGGAATGGTGAACAGAAAACAAGTTTGGATCACTAAATTGATCCACCCATATTTAATTAAATTAAGTGCCTTCCAAGCCCAGACCCTGAACTTTTAACTCTTTTATAACATTTCATGATTTACTCAGTTCTAAGGAATATTGAGGATCCAAGGAGATCAATACCAGAACTTGTTTAATACTGAAAAAATAATTAATACATGCAGCAAAGGATGCTCAGTGAAGTAATATACCTATATTCAGGTCAAAACTTTGCTGCTGCAGCTGTGTATATGTCCAAGGAACAACTTGCTCTCCATAGATGTCCATTCCAAATCCCACTCCTATATGGGCACTGGTCAATGCAGAGTCTTCAAAAACAACCACTGTTGCCTTGAGTGTTGTTGGGTTGCTGGTGCGTACAAACTCTGCTGTAAATCTTCCAGAGGGCAAAGTTATATCATAAGTGGGCAGCTGGCAAGTGGCTCTAGCCCTGTTGCCAGCACTGTTTTCAGCCCAGACTGTGAAGTATAATGGTTGGCCAGCAGGGCTGAGTAGCTAGGAAAAAAAAAGCAAAGCATGTCAGCACAGTAATGGGTATACCGTGTAAATTTTTAAAAAATGGCAAAGAAAACAGCACTTTAGGAAGACAAACCCCTTCCAAATGAATATATACATGTAGTCCTATATGATCAAAGATACACTAATATTATACTGTCAGTGGATACTGGCAAGGTAAGAACTATGGCTGTGGATGGATAGTGAGAAAGAAATATGCAGCATGATCTTGATGTGTGAAACAATGATCCACTCATATCTGACAGAGGTGCATCACCTCTCATATATATATATATATATATATATATATATATATATATATATATATATATATATATATATATATATATGCATGCATCATTATAAGAAAAAATGATTTTAGAAATGTAATCTAATAAAATTCTGTAAAGAGGGAAGATGTTCTTATCAAATGAATGTCAAAACTACACATGATGTTTCTTATATGTCACAATGTAGAATAACACTTATCATCATCAGAGGTGGATTGGGGAGGGGGTGCCAATGTGCACATCCATTGCCTAAAATGAATTATGACCTGGAAACATTTAAAATGTAAGAGTTCCCCACAGAAAGCCCTCATCCTACATACCCCTTGCCTACTTGTTTATGCACACACACACACCACCCCAAAAAAACCCCAAAACAATATTCCTATATCCATTCCTGTCCATGATATATTGACATAAATTACTAACAAGAAAATGAATTTCACAAAGCTATGAAAAACCTGTGCAGATACATGATGTATTTAAGCATAGCTGTTAATGGCTTATCAACACAATCTTGGCTAGTGCTATTTAAAAGATGGCTAGTGCTATTTAAAAGATAAGTATCAAAAATATGAACTTCAATGTGGGTCTAATATCACTTACCAGTCTGATCAGAAATATGGCATATAGATTGTTCACAAGCTCAGCCAGTCAGATACAAAATAACCTCATTAATATTTGTGGATGTTGTTCACAACTAAATCAACCAAAATCTTGATGATATAAGCTTACATATCAAATCTAATCAAAATCTGATAAACAATGAATGGCCTCTAGAGTGCTCAGCCAATCAGATGCTAGAACATCTCATTAATTTGTGCTTATCTTGCTCATTGCTGAACTTTTGAATTTGAAATCTCACTGATGGAAGCATATATACCAAGTTTTATCAAAACTGAATAAAAAATATAATCCCCAGATTGATAACAAATTCAGCTAATCTGAAGCAAGATCACATCATTAATGTGAGTGGATCTTGCTCATTTTAATGAATGTATCTGTTTTTGATAATACAAGCATATATTCCAAGTTATAAAAAAATTTATGAGAAATAAACATTCCAGAGAGGTTACAAGATCAACCAATCAGATAAAATTTCAATATCACCTTCTTAATATTCATAGATCTTGCTCATATTCAATTCTATTAAACATACTGATGATATAAACCTATATTGTAAATTTACTGAAAACATGTCACCAGAGTGGTAAGCTAATGGAGGGGAACAGACAATGAATGGACAACAGACAAGTGATGACAGGGGCCCCAGGTGGCTGAGGGGTCTAAAGTGTTCACCTTTAACAATCACTGCCATCTGACCTGTGTCCATGTGGGTTTGAGTCTAGGACTCCACCAATGGGGGTATGTGAGAAAGCTGCCAGTAGCTTCCCATGGGCTAGTGCTTACGAGGGTTTCCAGGGTTCTTCCTCCACCAGTTACACTGGTTGCCATATACAGCCCATCTTGCACTCAAACATGTCATTAAACCCCAAAACAACCAACCAGGGGATGATGGGCACTTGACTATAAGTATAACTGGACATACATGCAGGGAAGCTAAAAATTGCAAGAAAGATTTAAAAAGATAACCTTCGAAATGAAAGTAAAAATGTAATCTTTTATTAATAATGATAAATGTAACATGTTTAAATTCTAAAAAAGGTATAAAAATAAAATAATAAGAATTTAATAATCAGATTGCAAGCTTGTATCATTGAACTTAATGAATATTCATATAAAATTCATTTTACTTACATCAGTTAGTTCAGTTTTGGGTCCTCCTAACTGCTTCTGATTCAAAACATCCTGGCCACCTGGCATTGTCCCAACATCAAGAAAGAGCTTGACATCACTGCGATCATCTGCTGCTTGAACCCCAATAGAGAAAGCAGGTTCTGTATAGTCACGGTTTGGCAACTGTCGTATCTGACATTGATGGTCATCCTGGCTTGACCCCTGCAAGGAATTTGCATGTAAAGAAAAAAAAAAATGACAGCATGTGTGTTTATTGGGATGTCAGCAGAATCTTGGCTAAATAGTGTCGATTGAGAATTCAGTTCTTTGAAATATAAAGGGAAAAAATGTTCACAATGTTAGGAAGAAACATACTTCTGAATAACTGAATATGTAGTCCTTCAAGATAAAATGCAAAGATCTTAAAATGGCTGTGAATATATAAAAACTACCAAAATATCTAAGAAGATAAACCCTGCAAAATAAAAGTAAATATTTTCTCTTACAAAATAAAAGGTAGATGACACCAAAATTCAGTATAGAAATTAAACAAAAATTTTCTAGAAAGCTAAAGTTCCTAAAGGATCAATTTTTTTTTATATGAACTACTTTCTTTTAGACTTTTTTCTTGTTGAACATCATCAAAAGCTGCTTGATTAAGTTGACATCATAGATTTTCTGTCTCACAGCTTCGAAGTTGATACATGGCAAGAATGTGCTCTACCATTAATGGACAATGGCATGGTACACATTCTGATTGAGGCCCACCCTTCAGAACATATGCATAGGTCATGTACCAGTAATTTATGTCCGATATGTGAACAACACATTCAATATCACCTCATCTCTCAGATTTGTTTCATTTGAATCATGTAAAGTGATGGGTTGGATGTTCTAAAAGTCTGTGCACTCTTCATCCCACATATTTTACTAAGTACCATATATACTCGCATATAAGCCAATTCGCATATAAGCCGACCCCCAAACTGAACATTTAAAAAAAGTGCATGACCAGCGTATAAGCCAACTTACAACTCTGAGGCATTTCAAGATGCAGGAGGTAAGTTCTAAATGCATTTATTTAGGTAAACTTATATTTTAAAAAATTACATGTATACTTATCTCAAGGTTGGCATACAGGATTATTAAAAAGAAATGGTATAAACTTAATTGAAAAGTAATTTAATTTTCTGTTTTCTTATTGATTCTGCCTAATTTAGATTTGTGTATAATTTGATTGAACGATGACAAGAATTTAGCAATAGCGAGTTCTTGTAATACTACCTCTCCCATTTGACTCAATTATTTGTTTATGCATTATTGCACTGGACATTTTATATCAGTGCACTAGTAATTATGTTTGTATTTTGCTTTGAAATTGAAAATACCTAAACTCATTAAAATATAATCCCAGTATGATAACACATAGAACAAACAATACAGTTTGATTCAATGCTTGCATTTAGGCTACTGAATGTATTTACATAATGGTGCCACCACATGTACATTGTGGGTTTGAGTATGCGCTGAATTAAGCACATTCTTTGAAGTCAAATCATGGGTACCATTGTGCTCAACTTTTATGATATTTCCAAAATACAATAATAAAGTTTCAGAAATAATGCTTAGAAAATTATGCTAATACCATAAAAGCTGAGTTGTAGTTTGCTTTGATGTAAGCGACCATACACCATACCTGTCAACTTTCATGCTGGGAGGAAAATAAACCTCCCGATTTTTGGGATCTCTCCATGCCTACCTCCCAATTTGATAATATCTTCTGATTTTTGCAAAGAAATTCTGATTATTCCAATATGTTTTTGATTTTCATTTCTTCTAAACAAGAAGAGTCCTACATGTTCTGTTGTATCACCTATGAATTATTGTTGTGACGAAATAATTATTTTAGTGTAAAGAATTCGCTTCTTCACTAAATAGAATGTTAAGTTTAAACATTATTCACATAAATTAATGATTTTTTTTACTGCTACAATAATACCAAAAAAAAACCAAAACAAGAACAAAAAAAATAAACCACAACAATAAAATCATCCACAATTAATTTTTATTCCCAAGAATGATCACAAAGATTACTGTAACTCCTTATGCGATAGCTCCATTCCCATGAAAGAAACTTACATGAGTGAACACCTGGGTATGTGAGAAAGCTTGCCAGTAGCTTCTCATGGGTCGGTGGTTCTTTCCGGGGTTTTCCCGGGTTCTTCCTCCACCATTAATACTGGCCACCATGTATAGCCTATCTTGTGCTGAAAAATGTCATGAAACCTCACAACAACAACAACAACAACAACAACAACTGTACATTATAGTTCAGCATGATCTCCCTGGTAAACTCAACTGGTCCACGAATTATGAAATCAGAAAATATGTACATGTGAAACAATAACAAAATCAATCATAGTACTTTATAACAGTTTAATAATTGTCGGGTCACCGAAAGTTACTTTTTTTACATGCCTATGTCTTAGGACATGGAAAAAATTACTGTTTCGTGTCCCAAGATTTACAGCCGTTACAGTGTTCAACAAAAAGACCTAAAAACTGTCAAGTTTACACATTGGCCCATGGATAAGCTGATGCCCCCATTCTTCCAGACCTTTACTTTTTCCTAAATTATTTGGCTCATACGCAAGTATATACAGTACACAGAATGTAATGATTAATATGTCTCAAGTCCCTATATTACATCTTCCAATAAAAATAGTTTATTGCATGACATCTTTATCTGCTCTTTCTTTACCCTTATGACTGGGTGGCCGACAGTATATTTTTACCTGACTATAAGCAGATTATGTTTTTCTTAGAGAAGGAACATTAAGGGACTGTAAAACTTAAGATATGGCAAGGTTTTCAATGTGGATGGTGAATTAGAAATGTTTTAAATGATGTGCAATGATTTAAGTAAGGCTGAAACCTCTGTGGCAAAGATGGAGGATGTATTCCATACTTAGTTATAATAGACATATGCCAGGAGCAGGGTCGATATCGTTGCTGGCTCACTGCTCTATGGACTGTGGGTTTAGGGGAGGGGGAGTTAATGCTGACAATAGCAGGCAAAGAGGGCCACTTAAATTATCTCAAGTCATTATTATTTGATTGGAAGCACCAGTAGATTTCTGCAGATCTAGATGATGGCCAAAGGACAATTCTGTGTAAAGTTGACCCATGCAGGTGGTGTATAAAATTATCCAAGGGTAGTCCTACAAATATTTTAAATAACAAATCAAGCTAATTGATAAAAGGGGTTACTATAGAGGAGCCAATTCAATCATTATCCTGCATGCTAGATAACACAGGAAACAAACATGAAATAATTTCATCTTCTTCATCAGAAGAAAGTCTAATAACTCTAACCTTTCTATAATTATATCTAATTCTGAACAGTTCGATATTAATAGAAATATTCAAGCAAAGAAAAAAACTACTCCCTTATTCTTACATCATGGAAGTTGCATCTGTCATTGTGGATGAATATTCTTAGATGTCATGATCTAGAATCATCTAAATTCAATGTTACTTTTTATTCCATGAAAAAAGCAATGTATAAAACAGTTCACTTATTAATCCCCTTTTTAAACATTTTTACCTTTTGTATGGCAATCCTTTGAGAGGCACCACTGACAATGATCCTACATTACATACGTTCATTATTAAAATCAACAAAGTATTTGCTGCCATAGATGAGACATGCTCTTAAATTTATTTATTCATGAAAATAGTTTCAACTTTAAAGCAAATATTTCATACAGGCTTACATTTTGTATAAGTGATGTGCTCACCAGATGAGAAGAAGCTTAGAAAGTAATGCCAGATTGTATAGGGTGTCAAATGGACTAAATGCCATTCTATTCATGTTTTGGGAATTTATTTTATGCAGCTGCAAATAATTGCAATACAGTACACACTAAAAGAAAACTTTCAGGCAAGGTTTCTATTCAATAAACAATGCAAGTGCTCCATCACACATATAGAAAAAAGTAGATATGATACAGGGTTGATATCACGTTGCCCATACACATATGGAGACAAGTAGATATGATAAAGGGTTAATTTCACATTGCCTATACACATATGGATAAAATATAATATGATAATGGTTCGATATGACAAAAAGCATCTACACTGTATTTGCTACCTGTAGGTAACAATTAAGCCGATAAATCCTCTAAAATTTCAAACATGTCAATTCTGTATAACAATTAAGATGCAAAAGTGATGGTAATTCTTGAAACAACTCTCTCTCCACATCCATCTGTGATTTTAGCAAGAAATTATTTTCATATAATGATGAAGCATGATATAATTTTTCATCCACATGAGTGGTTTTCTGTCTGAGTCATATAAATATAAATGCCCATACAACAGTGTTTTATTAAATTTTTTTTTCATTTTTTTCTGACAAACACTACTCTTGAAAATGTTACTAATTAAGCTTCAGTTTGATTTCTAAACTAAAATCAAGACCTTGCATTATAATAATGGACATCCCTCAGATTTAACATTTCCCATAATATTTTGAGTGGCATCTGTGCTATTGATCTGGCATTCTGAAAGTAGCAATAAACCTCATTAAATGACCTTTATACAAACTAAAAGTCTACTCATGGAATTGTATTAACTTTTGACAGTATTTAACCGAATAGGCAATAACTGAGATACTATACAAATAATACTTTAACAATTGATCAACTTGACGTTTGGACTAATCTGACTTTGACAAAAAGCAATAATAAGCCAGACTGGGATGGGTAGCTTCCCCAGTTATTAATGGTATGCCCCTGCCACCCCCACCCCCATCCCCTGAGAATATGATCAGGCATATGTGCCAACTCAAGAAAAGATAAAAGACATTAAAAGTATATTTTAAACTCAGGGGTGGCTGACTATGATAGATATCAACAAATGTATTCATGACAGGTCATGAAATTTTATAAAAATAATGTTTAATTTCATGACCAAAATTAGGTTTGATATGTGTAACCATGATGCCAATATGTTGGACTAAGGAAATTTTTTTGATGTTTTCTTTAAGAAGAAAACAAGCACCAACAACAATGCAAGATCAGTTAAAATAATCGTATAAAGTAATAATACTGATGTCAAATTACTTACAATACTCCTTCTGCCCACCTGAAAATACAGAAAGGCAGATGTTAAGTAAGTAGACATTATATCCTCTTCTGGTCAAAATTATGTTGGAAATATTTTCTAACAAATCAGTGTTGCACAAAGGTTCCAAGGATACTGTGTCCCCCCACCATTCTAATTTAGGGACATATATATTAAAGGGACAAAAGAAAACTGAAGTGCATAATGCACTAGTACTAATAAAACAAAAACTAATCTTATCTGCTATCAAGGTTTTTGCCACCTTAACACTGAAATCTGCACCATACTTGAGTTGCCACCTGCTATGTATTTTATGGAACCATTCTGTATTGAATAGCAAAATGTAGGTTTTAATAAGTAGGTTTCATATTTTGGAGCTCTTCAGTTGGAAACCCTGTCTGATTTTCTCCTTTACACTTATAGTTTTGCAGTAAAGAGTTTTTCATGTGCTCAAATAGCTTTCACAACATTATAAAGTCTGAATATCTGGTTAACCTGAAATGATGGACATTTTTCATTCTGGATCTTGATTTCATTTACCTACATGTATTATAATAAATACCCATGTCATCTTAGTTACTTTTCTTTTCAAATAAATCATGTGATTGTTATGATATCTATATATTGTGTGTTTTCTCCAAGGTTGTAGGTTGTAGTTTAAACTAATGATCATTTCAAACAAACATTTTGATAGCTAGCTTTTGTCCATGGCTGTGGGTTGTACTTTAAGATAATGGTATTTTGTAAGCATGTTGACTTGGCCTTTACACCATTATTTAAACTATTCACTAGAATTACTAAAGTGCTCATTCACTGGATTAATAATATTTTGGGATTATTGTGAATTGATTCAAAGACATTCTGCATTATATCAATGTGATACATCAAGAATGTTGGTACATCAGCACAGTCGAGGTTGGAATTCAATTGGAACACTCATTACTTTTGGACTTGTGACAGAACTAAGGATTAGTTTAGATTTAATTCACAATACTGTGAGTTCCTTTCAAATTTTCACTCTGTATTCTAGGAAAATAAACTGTCTGTTGAATCTTACAAAACTTGTTGGGTTTTGCTTTCTTTCTGTTCCCAGTATAATACCATAGTGTAAATGGAAGACACACTGTGCAAACCTTGAAGGTTTTCATTGCCACACACATATACATATTCATTGCTATTTTAGTTATGATCATCATTTTGGTTATTAAAAGCAGCAAGAAAGAATACGATGAACATTAATTTTAAAAAAAGTTGAAGGCAAATGTTTCCTAATGAAAGAGCATGGCAGGTGGAGGGGGGAATCACACAGACAAGATTTAGGGGACATAAGACAAAAGATTGTGGTAAATTCATTATCCTGCACTCACATTTATCATTAAAAATAAACAGTCATAACTCATCTCATAATGTTTATAATATTAAAACTAATATGAACAATCTTATTCTTCTAAACAAGAGATTCTAGTAGATCAATGGCCAATGGAACTGAGGATAGAGATACTGGCAGGGTGTACAATCAATCATGGTATGCATAAGTCAGGTATGCATGTCCTTTACTTGGATGGCAGGCACAATATCTGTTCATCTCTGTGATTTACTCTATACAAGGGATGCCACTCTCCAATGATGGAGTTGATGTTACAAAGTCTATTTGTGGAGTTTTCATTTAAACTATTTGCCAATATATACAACAACTAACATAATATCTTGAGTAAATACATGAAATCTTCCATTTGGAGTCAAGAGAAAGCAGTTCAGCATTGTGAATTGACTGGGATTTGATTATCCTTTAATACCAATGTAACTAGGCACTAGAGAGGCACAATACTTTAATACCAATGTGACTAGGCACTAGAGATTCACAATACTTTTCCCACATTTTATTAGCCAATTACTACTGTAAAATTTAGGGTATTAAAGGGTTGTCAAATTTTAGTTTTTGTAAGGTTTCTGTGTGAAAAGGGAATCGGAGAAGATGATGAATTTTGTTCTTTAAAAGGCTTTGATGTAGATAAATGATCTTAATGTAGTTATAATTTATACAGCACATAAAGAAGCTTTATTCAGAAACCAGCCTGAGATTATGCTGTGGTGTGTTGCAATAGAAGCTTTATTCAGTAACCAGCCTGAGATTAAGCTGTGGTGTGTTGCAACAGAAGCTTTATTCAAAAACCAGCCTGAGATTATGCTGTGGTGTGTTGCAATAGAAGCTTTATTCAGTAACCAGCCTGAGATTATGCTGTGGTGTGTTGCAATAGAAGCTGCAACTTTGTCATCATTCATTAAATTGACTCTGAAAAATGAGAAGGGGGATGGGGTTCATAACCAAGGTGGTGATTTTGGAATACAGAATTCTGCTACTTTTGGATGAGAGTGAATTTGGTTTGCAAAAGATGGAATGAAACTGGGCATAAAGGTTTGCTATTTGGACCTTGAGGTGACATCATATGTGGAATTAGTTGGATTAGTTTGCTATTAGGGCCTAGAGGTGACATCATATGTGGATCAGTTGGATTAGAGAATAATCTGGTAAAAGGGTGAATAGCATATTTCATTTTATTGTGCTTTTCTGGTATCAGAATCCATATATCAAGTCTGATAATAGTTTGTTGGGTTCACACTACCAGGAATCTTCATTCCATGGTTTTGGAAATACAGCATGTTAATGCTACAGGTCAATAGTTGGAAGTGTCTGTATGGTCCTTTCCACGTTGGGGTACTTGTTTCACTATTGCTTTCTTCCATGAAAATGTTAAGTAGTGTATTGGAAGCTGCAACAACTGTTTCAGAAGTTGATAGAGGATATTATTTGGTTATGCTGAAAGTCAAAGGCTTGATCAAAAGAGTCTTGTACTTTTCTAAGAGTGGAAAGGTTGTAATTTGGTTTAACCTTTAACGTTAGCAGACTCCAAATTTAAAACAGCCTTGTCCAAGACTGGAAGGTACTTATGCAAGGTTGCTTTCTGTTAAAGTAAGTCAAATTTTGTTTGTTCTTTATTCTTCGTAAAAGTTGTGTAAATGTTTGTCCATTTTGATTGATGGTGGCAAATCAACTTCATTTTCATAAATCTGAAAAGTTATCAAACTTGAACACTTTTTGACAAATGTGGAGAAATTTTGTTGACTGTTATTTTTAGAAGACGTTCTGTTCAGTACATTTTTAGAAGCAGTTATTCAAGGTTTTTCTATTTTAAGTAACAGCTGCCATATCTGACGACAGACTGGCATAATTTGCAAAAAACAAAAGGTATTAATGCCAGGTTGCTTTACGTCATACTTGGTCAATTTCTCAATAAAATTATTTTCCGTTTTAGTGGAACTGGCAATATTTGGTGGTGGATTGGCATGAATGGATAAAAATATAAACTGAAAGGTATTAAAGCCAGAATACATGCTGTAAACTTTGGTTAAATTTTGCTGAGCAGTTTAAAGTTTTTCTATCTTTAGTAATTGTAGCCATATTTGATGGCAGATCAGCATTATTCCTAAAATTGTTAAAGACCTCCAAGCCAGAATGTTTTTTTTGTCAAAGTTGGCCAAATATTCAGTGTGAGTGATGTCACTCTGCAATAGTGGGTTTGATGTTACATTTCACATATTTTGCTAAATACAGAAGACATGTTGATTTATATAATATTTTAAGCCAGCATATTAAATCTTCCATTTGGAAAGGAGTGCTGGGCAGCTGTGGCTGCTTTAGGCCTCCCTCACCCCAACCCCTAACCCAATGTATGTTTGTGTGTTTCCTATTGCATTGGTTTTAAAATTAGGGTAGGCAGGTCTGTGTTTTGTTTTTTAATCATGGGGGAATAAAGTGTTGCAATCAGCAATGAGGAACAGGGAAAGTTGGCCAAGCAGAAACAAATACATACTTTTTTGTTTCCTATCTAATGATGGCAATATTCAATTGGACTGCCTTATCTAATGATGGCAATATTTAATTGGACTGCTTTACCTAATGATGGTACTATTCAATGAGACTGCTTTTTTTAATGATGGCAATATTCAATTGGACTGCTTTATTTAATGATGGCAATATTCAACTGGACTGCTTTATCTAATGATGGCAATATTCAATTCGACTGTTTTATTTAATGATGGCAATATTCAACTGGACTGCTTTATTTAATGATGGCAATATTCAACTGGACTGTTATATTTAATGATGGCAATATTCAACTGGACTGCTTTATTTAATGATGGCTATATTCAATTGGACTGCTTTATCTAATGATGGCAATATTCAGTTTGACTGTTTTATCTAATGATGGCAATATTCAATTGGACTGTTTTATCTAATGATGGCAATATTCAATTGGATTGTTTTTTTAATTATTCAACTGGACTGTTTTATTTAATGATGGCAATATTCAATTGGACTGTTCTATTTAATGATGGCAATATTCAACTGGACTGCTTTATTTAATGATGGCAATATTCAATTGGACTGCTTTATTTAATGATGGCAATATTCAATTGGATTGCTTTATCTAATGATGGCAATATTCAGTTTTACTGTTTTATCTAATGATGGCAATATTCAATTGGACTGTTTTTTTAATTATTCAACTGGACTGCTTTATTTAATGATGGCAATATTCAATTGGACTGCTTTATTTAATGATGGCAATATTCAATTGGATTGCTTTATCTAATGATGGCAATATTCAATTGGACTGTTTTATTTAAAGATGGCAATATTCAATTGGACTGTTTTATTTAATGATGGCAATATTCAATTGGACTGTTTTATTTAACGATGACAATATTCAATTGGACTGTTTTATTTAAAGATGGCAATATTCAATTGGACTGCTTTATTTAAAGATGGCAATATTCAATTGGACTGCTTTATTTAATGATGGCAATATTCAATTGGACTGCTTTAATTAATGATGGCAATATTCAATTGGACTGCTTTATCTAATGATGGCAAGCTTTATCTAATGATGGCAATATTCAATTGGACTGCTTTATCTAATGATGGCAATATTGGACTGCTTTACCTAATGATGGCAATATTCAATTGGACTGCTTCATCTACTGATGGCAATATTCAATTGGACTGCTTATTTAATGATGGCAATATTCAATTGGACTGCTTTATCTAATGATAGCAAGCTTTATCTAATGTGGCAATATTCAATTGGATTGCCTTATCTAAGGATTGCCATATCTGATGGCAAAAACATGGAATGATTTGAACAGATTTTAAAAACTTCACTTCGGGATGTATTGTCAAATTTGGTTGAACTCTGTTAAGCAGTTTTTGACAAAGAGTTGTTTTTCTATTTCTAGTAATAGTGTCCATAATGAATGACTGACCAGCATCCTTTATATGAAGTTTTGAAGGTCTTGATGTCAGAATGTTCCAGTCAAATCAAGTCAAGTAAATGGACGATATGATAAAAACACTTGGCGTTATGGTCTGTGGGCTAACATTTACAAGCACATGTACTCACAGCATTCTGCACTGGATTTCCAATTTGAGGAGGACTGGAATCTTCTTCTTTGTCAAAGGAATCTATCATGTTCTTCTTTATGGTAGGAGTTGAATATTTCCAGATATCCATCTCGAATAATGTCTCTATGATGGTTTCAACTATTAGATCAATCTCTAGTGTCACAAGACCTTTGAGAACAAGAGTGATGGGCGTTAGCTCCAGGTCCATCCTCAAGCTGTTAAAAAACAAGAGATATGTCACATTTTTTTATTTTACTGCCATTCAATAACCACTGGTTTAGATTTTTTCTACAAAGTTTAATTCTTGTATGTTATAGACAGATTTGTGCTATGACATTAAAGTTATATATAGTCCATGCCATAGCTTTGCCCACAGTTAATCTGATTTGTCATTCACTAAAAGTAATTTGGCATTTTTACACTACCAAAGAGCTCATCAAATAATAGAAATCTGAACCAGGCTTTCTGACAGCTCTAAAAGTAATTTGGCATTTTTACACTACCAAAGAGCTCATCAAATAATAGAAATCTGAACCATGCTTTCTGACAGCTCTAAAAGTAATTTGGCATTTTTACACTACCAAAGAGCTCATCAAATAATAGAAATCTGAACCAGGCTTTCTGACAGCTCTAAAAGTAATTTGGCATTTTTACACTACCAAAGAGCTCATCAAATAATAGAAATCTGAACCATGCTTTCTGACAGCTCTAAAAGTAATTTGGCATTTTTACACTACCAAAGAGCTCATCAAATAATAGAAATCTGAACCATGCTTTCTGACAGCTCTAAAAGTAATTTGGCATTTTTACACTACCAAAGAGCTCATCAAATAATAGAAATCTGAACCAGGCTTTCTGACAGCTCTAAAAGTAATTTGGCATTTTTACACTACCAAAGAGCTCATCAAATAATAGAAATCTGAACCAGGCTTTCTGACAGCTCTAAAAGAGTATAAGGCCACCCCTTCTGCAGCAGAACATAGGGTGACCTTTCTAGAGGGGTATCCCAAAGATGTGACCTTTCTAGAGGGGTATCCCAAAGATGTGACCTTTCTAGAGGGGTATCCCAAAGATATGACCTTTCTAGAGGGGTATCCCAAAGATGTGACCTTTCTAGAGGGGTATCCCAAAGATGTGAGTAATAACTACCTAACTATGAAAGGTCAATCTAATTTTTTAAATATTAAATATTTTCTTTTCAAACTCATTGGATTATTACCAGGTCATGGACTTAATATAAAAAGCTAATATCAATGTTATTATATATATATATATATATATATATATATATATATATATATATATATATATATATATATATGTGTGTGTGTGTGTGTGTGTGTGTGTGTGTGTGTGTGTGTGTGTGAATAATCATCAATGTGCAAAACGACCTTGTCAGTCAAATCTGGGCACAAAGATTGGCTTTAACTATCTCTGTAAATCCACTGTTTCAGCTGAAAGCATATTGACAATGTTATCTGAATCTTTCTGACATCAAAATTTTGCAGTATTGATCAAAGGATTCTACCTCTTTTCATTCAGACATGTTGCAATTCTTTTTGCAAGAACTTAATATTATTCCTTCATTACTAATTTGCAGTTATCATGCAAGATGCAGAGTGCTTACAAATTAAGTGAGCATGTCACATCATCAACATTTTTTTTTTCAGTTTGGTACACAGTTAAGTACATTTGATAATCCATGAGAGAGAAGCCACAAAGGCTAATATATCATTTTGCTTGACAAGAGGCTGAAAAAAGGGTTGTTGATGGATTCATAACAAATGAAGGATAATGCAAGTAGTACAATACATTAAGCTCTCTAGAATGTATGGAAAGGTGAGCTGAATATTAAAATTAAAACATTAAAAAAGTATAATGGTTCCCTCACTATAAAGTACCTCAGCTTTGAAACAGCACAGTATGGTTGTAGACCTTATTATATTAAATTAAATTCTGTTTTTCCATGTAATGTATCGGAGTTAAAAATAGGCCTGATCTGTTAAGTTCTGTTTTTCCATGTAATGTACCCTAGTAAAAAAAGGTCTGGCCCACAACATATTACACTTTTACCCCCTGCACACCCACCCACAATGCATCACAGTGAGGGAATACTAAAACAATATGGAGTACAAACTATGATAGTTAAGAATGGTATTTTCCCAGAGTTGTAGCAGGGAGACTGTTCTTTTTGACAGAACCATATTGAAAATGATACTGAAGGCTGTGTTAACATTTTTAAAAATATTCTTTTAAAAAGAAAACTGAACAAATTAATTCCACACAAGGAATTTATTTGCCTCTGAAATACCAGAGTTCTTCTGATACTTAGTACAGTGTCATGTTTTATCAATTGTTTACTAACATAAATGGCTAAAGAACTTACTTGACATCAAATGGGAACTTTGAGAATACAATTTCTGCAAAAGTTGGGAACCTAAGGTCCATAATCTGTCCCACCAGTCGCAGTTTTCCATAAAGCAGGAAACCAATTCCCAGCTCTCCCCACACAGTTAGGCCACCATAAGGGACAACTGTTGCCTCCAACTTGAATTCCAGAATCTTTGCAGCAATGCCAAAGTCCATTCCATAGTAACCACCAGCTCCGAATCCTGATATAAACATTTTGTAACAGTGATAAACATTGTCTCTTTTGCAAAATAAAGTACATACCATCTTTGCCTATAGGTTTTGGAGACATTTAATTTTACTTTGCAATGCAAGCTAAGTTTTCTGACAGTCATAATTGCTATTTTTTTTCTCCTGACTTTTGAACTTTCTTAATATAGATGTTTGACAGAGAAAAGTATTTGAACTCAATACAGCACCTGACATTTGAAAAATGAAACTGACGATACCCATTGCTTCAATAGTACAAGTTTTACAGGTCATGTAGGTATTTATTACTATTTCAATAATGGGTGTCATTTTGACAATTTGATTTCACATACCTTTAAACAGTGATTATTCACTTTATTTAAATCCTCATACATCCACATTTCTTTAGAAGTTCATTATTTACATGCTCCAAGAAGTACATTCAGTAAAAATCAATGTTAAGGAATGTCAACATTTTTGGATGAGGTCAACCTAAAGGTGCGATCCAATACAAACCAAAGTAAATGTCATGCACTGTAATGTCACATTAAAAACAGTGTATGTTGACAAAAAATTTCTCTATCTGTTATGACAGACCCAATGACCTCTTTTTGTTGACCCAGCTTACTACCTGACCAACACTGTCATAGTTCACAGCAATCAATAAATTTAGTCTGGAAGATTTTTGCATACATTTAAGGTGCAGAGCTACCAACAATCAGGATTGAACTAACTTTTTGGAAACTGTATAACTTTTATAAAAATAACAAACAATTTAATCTGAGTAAATGCAACAACAAGACCAGGTTGACATGCACTTTAGAAGAATATTAAGAGTTTTTTTAGATCATCAACCACAGTTTTACAGTGTTCATAGATATTGATTACATTGGATGTTAAAAGACAAAAGAGATTTTTTTAATTAGTTGCAATAAAAAGATCTGTTTTAATGACAATATACACTTAGCAACATTTCATTAAAATATCTTCAATGGTTGAAAAGCTACACTTACAACAGGCTAAACATCACAGAATTACATCTTCCCTTGCCTCAACCTAAAGGCAGAGAGTCTGAACTGGTATGTCACACATCATTTTGTCATGGTATATACTTGGTATGTCACACATCATTTTGTCATGGTATATACTTGGTATGTCACACATCATTTTGTCATGTTATATACTTGGTATGTCACACATCATTTTGTTATGGTATATACTTGGTATGTCACACATCATTTAGTCATGGTATATACTTGGTATGTCACACATCATTTAGTCATGGTATATACTTGGTATGTCATACACAATCTTGTCATGATATATACTCGGTATGTCACATCATCTTGTCATAATATATACTTGGTATGTCACACATCATTTTGTCATGGTATATACTTGGTATGTCATACACATTCTTGTCATGATATATACTTGGTATGTCACACATCCTCTGGTCATGATATATACTTGGTATGTCACACATCCTCTGGTCATGATATATAATTGGTATGTAAACATCATCTTGTCATGATATATACTTGGTATGTCACACATCATCTATTCATTATATATACTTGGTATGTCACATTATTTTGTCATGGCATATACTTGTTATGTCATACACAATCTTGTCATGATATATACTTGGTATGTCGCACATCATTATGTCATGGTATATACTTGGTATGTCACACATCATTTTGTCATGATATATACTTGGTATGTCACACATCATTTGTCATGGTATATACTTGGTATGTCCTACACATTCTTGTCATGATATACACTTGGAATGTCACACATCCTCTGGTTATGATATATACTTGGTATGCAAACATCATCTTGTCATGATATATACTTGGTATGTCATACATCATCTAGTCATGATATATACTTGGTATGTCACATCATCTTGTCATGATATATACTTGGTATGTCACACATCATTATGTCATGGTATATACTTGGTATGTCACACATCATTTTGTCATGATATATACTTGGTATGTCACACATCATCTAGTCTTGATATATACTTGGTATGTCACATCATTTTGTCATGATATATACTTGGTATGTCACACATCATTTTGTCATGGTATATACTTGGTATGTCACACATCATCTAGTCTTGATATATACTTGGTATGTCACATCATCTTGTCATGATATATACTTGGTATGTCACACATCATTTTGTCATGGTATATACTTGATATGTCACACATCATTTTGTCATGATATATACTTGGTATGTCACACATCATCTAGTCATGATATATACTTGGTATATCACATCATCTTGTCATGATATATACTTGGTATGTCACATCATCTTGTCATCATATATACTTGGTATGTCACACATCATTTTGTCATGGTATATACTTGGTATGTCCTACACATTCTTGTCATGATATATACTTGGAATGTCACACATCCTGTGGTTATGATATATACTTGGTATGTAAACATCATCTTGTCATGATATATACTTGGTATGTCACACATCATCTAGTCATGATATATACTTGGTATGTCACATCATCTTGTCATGATATATACTTGGTATGTCACACATCATTATGTGATGGTATATACTTGGTATGTCACACATCATTTTGTCATGATATATACTTGGTATGTCACATCATTTTGTCATGGTATATACTTGGTATGTCACACATCATCTAGTCATGATATATACTTGGTATGTCACATCATCTTGTCATGATATATACTTGGTATGTCACACGTCATTTTGTCATGGTATATACTTGGTATGTCACACATCATTTTGTCATGATATATACTTGGTGTGTCACATCATCTTGTCATGATATATACTTGGTATGTCACACATCATCTAGTCATGATATATACTTGGTATGTCACATCATCTTGTCATGATATATACTTGGTATGTCACACATCATTATGTCATGGTATATACTTGGTATGTCACACATCATTTTGTCATGATATATACTTGGTATGTCACACATCATTTTGTCATGGTATATACTTGGTATGTCACACATCATCTAGTCTTGATATATACTTGGTATGTCACATCATCTTGTCATGATATATACTTGGTATGTCACACATCATTTTGTCATGGTATATACTTGGTATGTCACACATCATTTTGTCATGATATATACTTGGTATGTCACACATCATCTAGTCATGATATATACTTGGTATATCACATCATCTTGTCATGATATATACTTGGTATGTCACATCATCTTGTCATCATATATACTTGGTATGTCACACATCATTTTGTCATGGTGTATACTTGGTATGTCCTACACATTCTTGTCATGATATATACTTGGAATGTCACACATCCTGTGGTTATGATATATACTTGGTATGTAAACATCATCTTGTCATGATATATACTTGGTATGTCACACATCATCCAGTCATGATATATACTTGGTATGTCACATCATCTTGTCATGATATATACTTGGTATGTCACACATCATTATGTGATGGTATATACTTGGTATGTCACACATCATTTTGTCATGATATATACTTGGTATGTCACATCATTTTGTCATGGTATATACTATTTATGTCACACATCATCTAGTCATGATATATACTTGGTATGTCACATCATCTTGTCATGATATATACTTGGTATGTCACACATCATTTTGTCATGGTATATACTTGGTATGTCACATCATTTTGTCATGGTATATACTATTTATGTCACACATCATCTAGTCATGATATATACTTGGTATGTCACATCATCTTGTCATGATATATACTTGGTATGTCACACATCATTTTGTCATGATATATACTTGGTATGTCATACATCATTATGTCATGGTATATACTTGGTATGTCACACATCATCTAGTCATGATATATACTTGGTATGTCACACATCATTTTGTCATGGTATATACTTGGTATGTCACACATCATTATGTCATGGTATATACTTGGTATGTCACACATCATTTTGTCATGGTATATACTTGGTATGTCACACATCATTTTGTCATGGTATATACTTCGTATGTCACACATCATCTAGTCATGATATATACTTGGTATGTCATACACAATCTTGTCATGATATATACTTGGAATGTCACACATCCTCTGGTCATGATATATACTTGGTATGTCACATCATCTTGTCATGATGTATACTTGGTATGTCACACATCATCTATAGTCTGACTATACATTCACGTTGGTTTGTACCCCCCTACCAATTTCAATAATGGAAACTTTTAATATGATAAAAAGTGCAAGGAACTTGTTCAATTCATTCACTGGTTTCTAATTTCTAACCTGAATGTGAGTAGAGTGTCCCTAACACCATGATATTTTGCGCGTTTCATGCTTAACAGAAGTTTTCAATATAATAGATGGACATGCCAGAGATCCATTTCCAGTTCCTGGATAAGTCCATTTCAAGCAAAGGGGTGTGTGCACGATTACAGATGTACATTCATACGTCATCTGCTTATGATATGGACAATGTTGAATCAAGCAAAGGAAAAGAATGACAACAACAAATTTACCTTTCACGTGGATTTAACAATCAGTTTAATTTCTATGTTCATGTGTGCAAAGGGATATAATTCCAAACTCTCAACATTATGGTAGTTTATGGAATTATCTGACAGTTACCAAATAGGATGAACTATGTCGTCATGTTATTTATGGAAATAAACTAGCCCATAGTGTATGCAATATGGTACCATGTTAGTATGGAAAGACAGTTAAGCATGAAAGGTACAGGGGATGCCAGTATTAGTGCCATTTTGGTCACAGTCAGGTTTGAAATTATAAATCAATGATTCATTTGACTTACTTCTGTGCACCTTTTATCACATTAAACGTTTTTGTTATTGAAATCGGTAGGGGGGTACAAACAAACGGGGATGTATAGTCAGACTATAGTCATAATGTATACTTGTTACATCATACATCATCTAGTCATGATATATACTTGTTACATCATACATCATCTAGTCATGATATATACTTGTTACATCATACATCATCTAGTCATGATATATACTTGTTACATCACACATCATCTAGTCATGATATATACTTGGTATGTCACATAATCTTGTCATGATATATACTTGGTATGTCACATAATCTTGTCATGATATATACTTGTTACATCATACATCATCTAGTCATGATATATACTTGGTATGTCACACATCATCTAGTCATGATATATACTTGGCATGTCACATAATCTAGTCATGATATATACTTGTTACATCATACATCATCTAGTCATGATATATACTTATTACATCATACATCATCTAGTCATGATATATACTTGGTATGTCACATAATCTTGTCATGATATATACTTGGTATGTCACATAATCTTGTCATGATATATACTTGGTATGTCACATAATCTTGTCATGATATATACTTGTTACATCATACATCATCTAGTCATGATATATACTTGTTACATCATACATCATCTAGTCATGATATGTACTTGTTACATCATACATCATCTAGTCATGATATATACTTGGTATGTCACACATCATCTAGTCATGATATATACTTGGTATGTCACATAATCTTGTCATGATATATACTTGGTATGTCACATAGTCTTGTCATAATATATACTTGTTACATCATACATCATCTAGTCATGATATATACTTGGTATGTCACACATCATCTAGTCATGATATATACTTGGTATGTCACATAATCTAGTCATGACATATACTTGTTACATACATCATCTAGTCATGATATATACTTATTACACCATACATCATCTAGTCATGATATATACTTGGTATGTCACATAATCTTGTCATGATATATACTTGGTATGTCACATAATCTTGTCATGATATATACTTGTTACATCATACATCATCTAGTCATGATATATACTTGGTATGTCACATAATCTTGTCATGATATATACTTGGTATGTCACATAATCTTGTCATGATATATACTTGTTACATCATACATCATCTAGTCATGATATATACTTGGTATGTCACACATCATCTAGTCATGATATATACTTGGTATGTCACATAATCTTGTCATAATATATACTTGGTATGTCACACATCATCTAGCCATAATATATATTTAGGAAAAGCTTTATCAAAATCTCTCCAACCACTACAAAGTCACGAGTCAGACAAGCAAATCTTAATGTAATGATGAATGTATGGATGGACAATAACATAACATTATATGCTAGACCATAGACAAGCATTTTAAATACTCACCAAATGTCATTGGAACAAGTCCACCCAAGAGGAAGAATTTACTGTAGGAAAATAGTTCAAACTCACTCCGTGGAAAGTCAAAATTTCCTCTCAATGTCAGATCAAATGACTTGAAAGCATTCTCAGCATTTGAACTGAACAGTTTCTCAATAAACTCTGAATACTGAAATTAGAAAATATAAAGCCATGGAGACAGAACTTTGCTTATGATACATTAAAATGTACTTTCAAAATTATGACCATGCAAGACATTTTTAACACATAGAAAATTATAAAGGTTGTACCAGTTCAATAATTGATTAAGCACATACAATGTGAATTTCTAAAGACCAGATGTTTAGATACCAGCAGATTTTGCTTTCACAGTTTGGACATAGATAACTGGATAAGATAATCTAATATGAGATACATACTGTATTTGGTGGCAGATCATGAGATACATACTGTATTTGGTGGCAGATCATGAGATACATACTGTATTTGGTGGCAGATAATGAGATACATACTATATTTGGAGGCAGATCAGCATGGTTCATATAAATTGGAAAGACATTAGCTGAGACTGTGTTTTGTCAAAGTTGGTCAAGAGAAGTCTTATGGATCGCTCTGCTGGCCTAAGTGATTTGAGCATCCACCTCGGATGTGGGAGGTTGTGGGTTCAAACCCCAGCAGAGTGATACCAAAGACTTACAAAAATGGTACAAATTCATGACTTCATGAACACTGATGAACTGTTCATGAATGTGCATGAACTGTCCTTGAAATGTTCATAATCAGTTAGTTCATCATTTGAGTTCATGAACAAATGTTCATGAAAGTTCCGCAACTTAGTTCATGAACACTTTATGAATTCTGATGCATCATACATGAAGTTCACAAACACACTAATGAACTTTTATGAACCATTTTAATAACTTAAATGTTTCTGAAATGTCATGAACTTGGTTCATGGACAATTCAAGTACTTTGATGCATCACTAAGATATTTACTGAAAATGTTTATGACATTTCTATACTGTTATATTCATGCAACATTCATGAAAATTCATTATACAAACTACCTCACAATATTTGTGAAATATAAATAAAGATAAATAAATCAAACAAATGATATGATAATGTATAAATGTTTATAGACATCTTTTATTTAGTACTTGTGTACTTAACCTGAGTAATTTTATGGATACATATCTTCTGGCCAACAAAATACTTGCAATAAAAGCTTGAAATTACTTTGTTCTAATATTTTCATCCTAAACTCTGTTGACTTGTAAAAATCACCAGTTGCCAATTTGCCATAAAAAAAAATTAAATATGTAAAAAAAGATTATCCTGATCGGATGGTGGTGAAAGAAGATGTGAAATGATTGGTTAATATACACATGTGATTTCAGCAGTTAAGCCTCCTTTTCCCCACAAACAAAAGAGCATGCACACAGTTCTGCAACAAGTACATACATCGAACAAAAAACATAGACTCCCATGGAATGGACAGATGAGAATATTTTCAATATCATTTCTTTTAAGTCAACAGAATTGCAAAGAAGACATTATGAAGAATATGAAGGAAATGATTTGGTGAAAGCAAAATTAGGAGGAAAAGCATACTCAGCCAGGATCATCAAAATTATGGTGAGTAATTTTGCCATTCATGATTACTCAGTGGAAGTTATATACATATTTTCTTAATTTTTATGTCATCATATCAGTTTTAACCAAACTAACAAATGATTTCTTCAGACCCAATTAAGAACTGCTCTTCGAATTTTTGAAAATCACTAAACACTAATGTGCTTCCTTATTCTAGATCATACCCCCACCCCCACCCTGTTTGATCTTGATACAAGACACAGTACTGCATTTACTGTAGGAATTTAGATGTTCAGTATCGTTTTCTGTTTTGTGACATCACTATTTCTATGATCTGATTTGGTAGATTTTAAAAAATGGTCAACTAGTTAATGTGTCAAATTGTACACAAGAATACAGATGCAAATAACAACATGATGAAACTGAAGTGATATGCAACATTTGGAGTTGGAGTAGAAGCATTAGCGGTGTTAAATTATCAAAAGAAAACAGCTTCAGTTAAAATAAAAGGGCAATGAAACCAGTGACAAAATTCTCCAAATAACATAAATTCTTAGTAAGTTGTGTATTAAGTGTAAGGGATTAAATAATTTTGAGCTGGATCATAACTGTTTCAGTAAATAAAGTAGGGTACAGTAATAATATGTTAAAAGCTGAAGACAAAGTTGATCAGAGGTTATCTATACTAATAATCTAATTTTACGTATCTTTCAGATCAGACAGCAGAAAAATAAACAGAGGAAGAAATTGGTAGGTTAAGGAATAAAATTTGAAAACCAGAGGTACCTATGGCCAAGATGCAAGAGACATTAAATTGTGACTGCTGCAACAACATGGAAGATCCGAACAGTAATCGGATAACACAACTCAAGTCACAGATGGAGACATTCTACAGTGATAATGGATGGAAATTAATTAAATTATTAGCCCTGAAGATCTTCACAAAGGATTTAGGGAGTTATCTATTAGGTCATTCTCAGGGATAAAGATGGGTAAAGTCAAGAGGAACCCCAAAGACAGCCCCTTGATGATGGAAGTTAAATATACTTGAACAGTTTGTTGAACACAAAATAGCCCCAGTATCTCTTGAAAAATTTTAAAAGAAAAATTAAAGAACATACAAAAGTGTTACAATGAGTAAAAACGAGAAAATCGCGTTTCAATTTACATGTTCTTTCAGTTGCATATTGGAAATATATCTGAAATTAAAGACTGTTATAAGATAATATGATGCATTTTATATTGTTTTAAGACCCCACTCCAATGTTATTTTATGATTCAGAAGGTAATACTACTACAGGTATTTGTGAGTTTGTCAGATAATCATTTTTTTTTATAGGAACTGTTCATGAACAGTCATGAATCATTCATGAGAAACTTTGTTCATCATAGTTCATGAATATGTTCATGCACTTGTTCATGAATGATGGTGACCCAGTTTGTGAACTGTTCATGAATTCAGTTCATGAACTGTTTCACAACAGCTTGTGAAGTGTAGGTTGATGAAAAAGTTCATGAATTCAAAATTTCATGAACTGACCATTTTCAGTTCATGCACATTTATGAATATTACATGAACCTTTTTATCAACTTTTATGAATGGTTCATGAACCCAGTTCATGAATAATTCTTGAACAGTTAATGCCAGTTTATGACTCTTCATGATCATTTCACCTCACTTGGTGATCAGCATTAAGAGGTTAGTGTTAGGACTGGTCAGCCTGTGGTGTCAGGATCATGTGACTGAGTGGGACACTATGCAAAATGTCTGTGGCATGATATCCCAGTGCTAGACATCACTATAAACAGGCATACTGAACACGTAACATTATGACTTAAAAATTGTTAAAAGCTACGTTAAAAATCCATATCACACACACAAACACACAGAGAAGTCTTATGAAGGTTTCTCCATTTTCAGTACAGTAGCTATATTTGACAATGGATTTGTTTCATTTGTACAAACCTGAAGGATCTTTATGACATGGTTCTTTCTCTAAAATTTGGATAGGTTCTATTGAAAAGTTTTTATGAATTCTTATGTTGTTTTAAATTTTTAGAAGTGGTGGCCATAATGATTCATGGATTGGCTCATTTATATAAACCTGAAAAGTCTCCATGCTACAGTTCTTTTTTTAAATATTGTCAAATTTTATTATGCAGACTTTAGGTAAGCATGTAAAAAGTTAAAAAACTGGCACATAAGCACGATCATGGCAATACAATATAGACAAGCAGATGCCCATTTGAAGGGGAGAGGAAGAAAGAGGAGTGGGTCTGATAAATGAAATCCAAAGCCTCTACAAAATGATTTAGATTACCGGTACTCATTTGTTTTGTGGAAATAGGTTGATCCAACAAGACTTGAATTCCAGGAATTTGGTTCCTAATGGTAGGCAATCTGCAGATGGTGGGTTTGGTAGGTCAGCATAGTGTTAGGAGAATTGGAGGAGGATGAACCAGGTTTCTTGCCCCCCTTCCTCTATTATACACAGGTGGCCTTTTAATGTAGGCCATTGTTAAAGTAGATTTGACTGTACATCTAGGAATGTGAAGCACGTAGAAGATTCCTTCAATAAGAGGATACCTGTCTATTTAAGATTAACTTTTGCTGTTCAATTGCTATTTTTACAAAGAGGTTTTACAGCATCAAAATGAGACAAGAAGTCACTTACCAGGGCTTTTCCCAAATCTCTCAAATCTTTAGCCAATTCAAGAAGCAGGAGGGGATCTACTGATTCCTTGTTTAATACTGCTTCCAGGTCCCCTATTGTCATGTTGGCTAGTTTGGCCCCTAAAAGTTTGAGGCCCTCTGTCGATAAGCCATTTCCAACAATAAAGATCTGTGTGGTTCGGCCCACTATATCATTAGCTTTGCCTAGCATCTGTATAATACCATCAGCTAAAAATGTAATAATAATAATAATAATAATAATAATAATAGTTATCAGGCAAGGAAGTCAGATTCTGTCATATTGAGGTCTTGTCCATAAAAATAAAACTTTATCATCTATATCTACCTTTCTTGTCTTTCCCAGCCCTTTAATGCGAACCTTCCCTTGATAAACAATACAAATGCTGAGTGTTTTCCAACATTCATGATATTTCAAAAAGATTTAACCCCAAAGTGGTGTACATTTGATGCATATGCAGCTTTACATACATAGAACAGTGACTGAAACTTTGTTGATCTAATACAAATAGAAGTTAGGGTCTTAACTGCATGTTGCAGATATAAATTAATAATGCAGCTGTAGAACAATAGACATAAATATGATTGCATGAATATATTTACAAAATGAAATATGCCCAAAGAAGATGGAAATAATGATTTCAATATTGTAGTCACAGCCTCATAAAAATTTACAATACAGTATAATCTCATTTAACTGACACAAATTGTTACCACTTATAATGTCACATAAAAGCAACTGTTGAATAAATTGATTTAAGTTAAAAAAGCCTTTTACAATATTCCAATTTGTGAAATAGAAAAATGGACACCTTGCAAACAACACTATAACTCATAAAGCTGTATCCATCAAACTGCTTGGAATTATGTTTGGAAATAATGGTCAATATTCCAGGAACAGACAAAATCAACTTCATGGTAAACTGTTACCTAAACATGTAAATATGAGAACAATATGTTAATGACATATTTACAACAGACTAACCTCCTTCCACATCCACTTGCACAACAGCTGTTGAGGACTTGGTGTTAGTCATAGTCATGGGATTGTTGGACCCGAGTGCCTTGACGTTCTGGTCATAACTCATCCGCTTCTCACCTGCAGGAATGTCCTGGCCTTCTAAATTCTTCATTTCTAAGGCAGCCTGTTTAAAAATATCAAAACTATCATACACAGTATTATCTTGTGCAACATAAATTGTAATTTAAACTGTGAAAGTTCTTGCAACTATCATGGCAGCCTATGAAAAATATCAATATTTTGGTCTCTTGAACTTGTCCCAGATGAGAGGCTACTCAACCAAGAATGATTCCAATAATACAATATTGGAGCTCCTATCCTTAGAACTGCAAATATTTTTTTATTGTATAAGATTTTGGTAATTTTTAACACATATGTTTATGTTTTTTCTAAACCCAACCCCCCAGACTTCACTCATGTAAATTTTACTGCAATATTTCTTATTTCCCTTTATAGCAGATTTGAAAAATATTACTGGTATAACAGATCACACACAGTACAAACTATAATAAGATATAATTTTTTATTTGATTTGCAGACAAGTTGCCTTTTATTGTAGCAGAAGTACAAAAGTATTATACTAGTAACTATATTGTTCATCCTGTGTACTTTGGAAGAAAGAAAAAAACATAAAACACTTTTTACAGAAATCATTGTTATGAGACATGGATCTGTAGCCAAACAAATGAATGTGTTTACTAATTTAAGACAATTCCAATTGTTATGAATGGATAAATTTTTTACAATCTGACTGGATTTAAAAGGTCATACTGATCAAAAATTTCTTTATACATCGGTAAATTTTGCAGACTACATTTGGTTCTCTGTAACTAGGCAATTTTATGTGAAGCTTTACTGATACAAATTTCTTATAAAATAAAAAGACCCACCCACGTACCTTTGTGACTTCTGATCAAACTGTGCAGCCTCCTGATTAAAATCACCCATTAGAAGTTAAGAAATGAAATTGCACAGTCATTCCTGCATTCCAACATGCAACATTTTTGCAAAGAAGTATATGGCAGGCTTTACAAGCCAATCTTCAGAAATTATTCATTTACTTCAACAATGCTTCACCAGCTGTTATTCAAGGGTCATATATTGATGAAGGGATGTCACTAAAAGTGGACATGATCTTGAAAGATCAAAATGTGAAGAAAGCAAGAATGGATGCTCTAACATGTGCCATATGCAAGCATAATGTCAGAAAAAAAGAATAACCTTGTTTACACAGCATCAACCATTTTTATATACATATTAAAATAATGATAATGACAAGCTCCTTATATGACTGGCATGACCTGCTCTGACACTCTACCCTATATTACCATATAAAGAATCAATAGCTCTTGGCTAGTGAAGATCGTACGATGTATTCAGTCACAGTTAAGAGGCCATTGTATAAAAGCTTTGATCTACCTAAAAGTCAATGTATTGTTAATAAAATCTGCTGATATGAATACAGAAAGGAAGTAAATTGGAATTGTAAGGATTAAATGAAGGGCATTATGTTAATTTTGTGAGCGATTAGGTAAAATTTACACACTTATACATACATGTACTTAACTAGCTGAAAAAGAACCTAACTTGAATCTACACAATGGTGGCAAGCTATTAATCCAATTATCCTTTCAACAGTATATGTATTTCATTTTTGTCAGGCTTTGTCACTTCGATAATTATTGCCTAATATTACTGCTGATAATTATTGAGAACTGACAAAAAAGCTAACACCTAAAAAGCACAGTATCGGCCATCAAATATCAGCATGACATCAGATAAAAATGGCATAACAGTCTTCTTGGCTTATCTCATACAGGTTACAAAATGTAATTTTAAAGAATTCCAACCAGTCACTAAAATGAAAAGCTCACTTCCTTTGCAAACACAGCATTACATGTAAAAATTGTAAATTAATTTGACAGATAGTTGTCAATGAAGGAATATACTTTTTGCGATGCAACCCTGATATCCATGAAATTTCATACCTGTTGAAAAATTGTGAATTTACAATATTGTATAAACTCCTCAAAGGGACAGATGCTCTAATGCCTGGAAATATAATAAATAGCATTTCTTCTGGGTTTTTTCTTTCCAGCTAAGGAGTAGAAACCATCTCAAATATCCTTGAGAAACTCCGAGACACTCGTGTTGGAAAATAATATTTTCTTATATGTTTGGATTAATATCACCAATGAAGGGCACAGTTCTATGCCAATGCTTTTTACCTTGAGCCTTATCATGCTGTCTTGTGTCTGAGTCAGGATATACTCAGTATCGCAGTCTCATGTCAGATAGTACCAAGATACACATAATATCATGCAGTCTCGTGTCAGATAGTGCCAAGATATACATGATATTATGCAGTCTCATGTCTGATAGTACCAAGATACACATAATATCATGCAGTCTTGTGTCAGATAGTACCAAGATACACATAATATCATGCAGTTTCATGTTAGATAGCACCAAGATACACATAATATCATGCAGTCTCATGTCAGATAGTGCCAAGATATCCATATCATGCAGTCTCATGTCAGATAGTGCCAAGATACACATAATATCATGCAGTCTTGTGTTAGATAGTGCCAAGATATCCATATCATGCAGTCTCATGTCAGATAGTGCCAAGATATCCATATCATGCAGTCTCATGTCAGATAGTGCCAAGATACACATAATATCATGCAGTCTTGTGTTAGATAGTGCCAAGATACACATAATATCATGCAGTCTCATGTTAGATAGTGCCAAGATATCCATATCATGCAGTCTCATGTCAGATAGTGCCAAGATATCCATATCATGCAGTCTCATGTCAGATAGTGCCAAGATACACATAATATCATGCAGTCTCATGTTAGATAGTGCCAAGATATCCATATCATGCAGTCTCATGTCAGATAGTGCCAAGATATCCATATCATGCAGTCTCATGTCAGATAGTGCCAAGATACACATAATATCATGCAGTCTCGTGTTAGATAGTACCAAGATATACATAATATCATGCAGTCTCATGTCAGATAGTGCCAAGATATCCATATCATGCAGTCTCATGTCTGATACTGTCAAGATACACATAATATCATGCAATCTCGTGTCAGATAGTGCCAAGATATACATATTATGCAGTCTCATGTCAGATAGTGCCAAGATACACATAATATCATGCAGTCTCATGTCAGATAGTGCCAAGATATACATATCATGCAGTCTCATGTCTGATACTGTCAAGATATGCTTCCAAGCTAAATTTGGTTATATTCATAATTAAGATATTGTTGTAAAAAAAACAACCCCCAAAAGAAGGTATGATTCTCTGGATATATCCAGAAAGTGTTTTTGACAAAACTTTTTCATCCATTTGTTTGTGCCATCAGGCTCACCTTGAAATCAATGCCTGAGTGCTATCAAGTTGCTTCCTGGAATAAAACTAAATTAAAAGTCTTGTCAGAATTATTTTATGTATCTGTATCTGTTTACTCCATGGTAAAGTTAGTATGATTTACAAACTCCTTCATTAATGAACTGACAAACTGGTAGGCAGAGCTGTATCCTTTTAATTCATAACCTATTGCCACTGTGAAAAATCCACGTCCAAACCTGTTTACTTACTTGCACCAATGACTATCAATAGTTTCCCAGAGTTCAATCCATAATTTTAGCCACTTCTCTATAAGATTGCTAAATGAAAACAGCCAGCTAGTCTAACATCAAAGTTTGAGAAGAAATTTACAAAGAGGGATGTAATTAATTTTGAGTGTCGCTGAGGATCACTAACATGATGATCAATATATTATATAAATATTCAAAATATTCGAAGTGACCATAATTAGAGTAGCATTCAACATTTTATCAATTTTATGTTAAAATGCTAGTTTAAATATCTGTGGGTTGAAATATAAATCACATAACCTGCTTTTAAAGACTTTTTATTGAACACCACCTGACCAGGTGTATGGGGCATTACCTTAAGATTAATTTCCATCCTGAGCTTTACTCATGTTCATTCACTAAGACACAACACACTCACATACACATTCACACACAGACACATATACTCTCATAATATCGTACAAAAGAACCACTCATTTACAAAACCCTAAGGTGTTTTACATTGCCTATTTGTTTCTTTGATGTAAAATTAAAGAAAAACAAAGTGAAATTGAAAGTTGACAAAAGGGTCCACTTTTTCTTAAACTCATTAATTCTGTTATTCACTTTGGTAACATAATTTTCCAGCCTTTTGTACGATAAAACACAATTTTTAAAATAGGTGAGATTTGGAATTTTTGATACACAATGTGATATATATATAATATATTTTGCAAGCAAGATTAGAAAGTTGACAAGACCATCAAATTTTGTATTTCCTATAAAGACATCTTTCTGTGCAATTTGAAAATCTGGGTTGTAAATTTGGATCCATTCCACAAATAATTTCCAAAAATGTTCAGTAACTGAACAGTCACAGAATAAGTGCTCAATTTGTTCTGTTCCCTCCTTACAGAAGGTGCATTTATCGCAATTACTTAAATTAATTCTTTTCAAAAACTGGTTTGTGGCAATAGTTCTGTGTAGAAATCTAAAATTAAAGCTTATCAGTTCTGTGTCTTTTCTACAAAGTTTAGCCAAAACAAAAGAGTTGGACCATTCATTTACACCAACTGCACACCCTAGCTGCCTGGACCAAGTTTAATATTTGCCATTTGGCTTTTGTATCTTGTTTTTTATTAGATATTTATAAATAAATTTATTCTATATTATTTTCTTATTAAAAAAAACTAAAACAGAAATTATTGAAGTGAGTAAATATTT
Organism: Sinohyriopsis cumingii; assembly: GCA_028554795.2. Lineage (NCBI taxonomy): Eukaryota > Metazoa > Mollusca > Bivalvia > Unionida > Unionidae > Sinohyriopsis > Sinohyriopsis cumingii. The sequence goes on from CM068838.1 coordinate 87,492,749, forward strand.
TAATTATGTTTTAAATGGTGAAAAAGTATAAAACCAGGTTAAATTGACTAGGATTTTTCATTTTTTTAAAAGGTTATAAAATTATAAATGTATATCTGATTCTTATGTGTATGTTTTAATAGAACATCAGCACAATAATGGCTATGTAGAATTGACAAAAAGGTAAGCTCCCAAAATGTAAAGATACCAATTAATAAAAACAACCCAACACATTTAAAAAAACATAATTATGAAGTACTTACTATAAATTAAAAGACAAAAGGTAACGAGGTTAAATTTCTGTAAAAGGTATATTCAATAAAGTATAAGGTAAGATAAATAAATCCCTTAACATCTATGGTCACAATTTTTTATATAAACTGTATTTTCTCTTAAGTCCAATAGAACACAAGAAAATATGTTTTCTGCAAGAAGAGATGACATTTTTGTAAAGTCCAACTTATTTTGCTAAGTAAAATCTGTAACATTAAGGTTATTATTTAGGGTGTGGACAGATATGTGTATGGAGGGATGGACATGCACATAGACACCAGGTCAAGCATTCACCTAGGACATTTTCAAAGAATAAGGAAATCTAGAATGCTTGATTTCCCTATTGGTATGCAACTGAATTTAATTATTTTGTGATTTTGGCTATAATCTAAATTGATTTTAAAGTTTAAAGTCTGAAGGATTTGACAATTATTGATTTCGTTGGATTAAAATAAAGGAATTTTGTAAAATATTGTTTAACTGTAAAGGGAGTACACTTGCACGAGTTAGAATGATTTCCCACTTTTTGTAGCTTTACAAAAAAGCTACTTTAAATTTGGGTGTAAAGTATAAATGGGTAAAAAATAGAAAAAGAAACAATGAAGCAAATTTTACAGAACATTGATGCACAGTTATGTAAATCACAGATATCATTCTCCATGGTTACCATACATCATTACTATCTTAAACAAATGCTGACTGTCCAATTATCAAACCTTCCAGTATAAAAAAATGGCTAAAATCAGTGGTAGAACATGGAGTGTAAGATTGGTTTTAACAGTATTAGCATGGCTGCATAATTATATACAAGTTTTACAGAATTTTCGAGTTTTAATTTGAAGAGGACTTAACTATACTGCCATAAAACCGCACACCAATTTGACCATCCTGGGAGGAAGTGTAGCAAAGAGAGTAGGAATAACAAGGCTTTCAAGACAGCTATGGTAGCCACATTGCATGTTGGAAGGGCATTATTTCACTTATGATCAACTAAAACCTTTTCACTAATGTAAAGTTTGGAGGCAGTCACTCCAGTACTTTAGGAGGACCGATAACATATCTTTGCTAATGGACAATTAGATGCTTAACATCTGACATAGACAAAAAGCAAATGCATTAACTCTTCTGGTCTTGAACCTGTAAAGCTAAAAATTACATTTGTATCCTCGCGTATCATACCCCAAAATCATCATGTATTGCCATATCTGACAGGAATTGAAATCCACCATTCTAAAATTAATTACTGGGCTTTTTAATTATTTGTATTTTAGTATTACCTTTACTCATGTGAATTTTAAACTTCTCCTTTTATGCAATATAGGTAAAGAGAGTGAAAATTGTGTTTACCTGTTTTTCCTTGTTTTCTTTCATAAATGCTGCTATCGCTTCATTAGATGGGTTTGTTGCCATGAACTGTCTAAGTTTCTCTTTGAATGTTGTTCCCACTCTGAAGAGTGTAAAGAAATGTTTTGAGAAAAAGCAAGTAACAGCTGAACATCTGACCTCAAAACTGAGAGGAATGAACTAAAACTGGGACATATTCATAAACTGTCAAGATAAAGAAATGCACCTAAATTCTTAAGACAATTTTTAAAAACAAATTATGGCTGATGGATGCCATTGCAGCTCTTGCCTCTCTTTCTCAAACAGTAATATTTTCAAATATGTATGTATGTATGTATGTATGTCTGTATGCATGCATGCATGCATGGGTGGATGTCTGTCTGTCTGTCTGTCTGTCTGCCTGCCTGCCTGCCTGCATGTATGTATGTATGCATGCACACACAAGACACACTGAAATATTATTTAATTCAACATTTAATGTAAATTAGACTACATGTCCAACTTTTGCCAAATGATCAATGAAGTCTGAAAATTCGGCAATGAGCATGAGAAAGTGCTCAGTATGAGTGATGTATTGCATCACTCATATTTTTCATCACAATTTTTAAAATGGTACTGATTTGTCCTTTTTCTGATAAGACTTGTTTTGAAGTTTAAAAAGATCGATCTCATCTAAGAATTTTCATCCACAAGTCAAGCTATAAAAGCTTGTTTTTAATATCTGGTACTATTTCTTTAAAAATACAGACTGGTCCACTAACTTCACTAAGAATATAATTAATCTGAGAAGCTAAGTTTCAAAGCATAGGTCACATGCCTGGTCAGTAAACAAGTTCAAAGTAATAGTCAGTTTGTGGTTTTAGCTACTAATCAGGTTTTTTAAAATATTTTTTCCATTAGTTCACGGTGTTCCCTTGTGTTTCAAGACTCCTGTAAAAGACAACTGGACTCGGAATGATGTACTGCATGCACAACTAAAACCCCGACTCCAGCTGCATGTGGATATTTGCCAAAAAATATATAGCCAACAGTGGCAGGGTTTAAAGGGTTTCATTCTTGTTGGAAACACTGCAACGAAATATAGTTTTGCCAAGATCAAGCATGTTACTGGAGCTCTTCTTTGCAGCATGACTAATGTTGGGAATGTATTCTGTGTATGACTCTGAGTTGGCATCTACCTGGAGTTTTTCCTTACAACTATATCTAGTGCTGATATGTTTTCTACCTCCCAAAATACAAGTCAAAGTGTCTAAGATTTCCTCTAGTGATACACTTAAAAAAAACTTCTTAAATGAGTTCATGTAATAAACTTCTATATCAGAGGATGGAACTCAAAATGCTCTAAAAGAAGTGCTCCACTATCAGAGGATGGAACTCAAAATGCTCTAAAAGAAGTGCTCCACTATCAGAGGATGGAACTCAAAATGCCCTAAAAGAAGTGCTCCACTATCAGAGGATGGAACTCAAAATGCTCTAAAACAAGTGCTCCACTATTGGTGATCAAGGACAAGATATGAAATCTGGTCAAATTTCTGCTGTCATGAGGTAAGAACATTTTTTGTGTACAGAACATGTCAAATTACATAATATCTTAAATCAGTTTATGATATGTAATCTCAGTTTGGAAACTCAAAACTGCAGGGCAGCTCTGACTGTTTTATTTGCCTTTCATTACCCTTAATAACCAATGTAACTAGACAGGCATTTTTTGATTTTTAAATAATTGGCACGTGTGAAAAATTAATGTGGATGGGTGGGTTAGATGGTGGTGGTGGACAATAACCAATTTGTAACCTTGACCAAATGGAGTATCTCTCATGCATCATGCAAATTTCATCCTAAACCATCAAATGAAGACAGTAGACACTATTATTACCATTTAGTGTCAAAATACTAACATACATAAAGAAAGGTACCTCAAACATCTGATAAGGGTTTTCATGCTATAAAATGATTTTTTGTTTATCAGGTGAATGTGCATAGTGAACGTGCATACTGTCACTCCAAAAGAAGTAGTTTTCTTCGAAGCATTTAGATAAACAAATTCCCTCAGATTGAAAATTCTTAATGTACACTTCCAAATAGCTCCCCTGGAAAGAGGTCTTCTTCCATTGAGAATTCTGGGAACATCCTTATCATGAAACCCAAAATGTACATGTTCTGATTACTTACTCGGTTTCAGCCTGTCGCCTGCGTCTTTTCCCACTACAGGTACCCTTATTGATTGCTGTATCACTGAAAACAAAGTAGCTGATACATCCTCCAGGAGCTTTTGTTGTGGTGTGACAGATCTCAAGGGTGACATTTACTTTATATACTGTTGCAGTTTCTATAACAGAATGTGTGAGGGTGAAGGTCTCATTTCCTGCAGTACCGATACCAACTGTCTCGCTGAGGGAAGATCCACCTTGAAAAACAGATGAAACAACTTCAGATGAGGTAAAACTCCAAAAAGAATTTTCTCTGCTTGGTATCACAATACAAACTCTTAATTCTGAAACACTATGAAAACCTGATGTGTGAAAGTGTAATGCCACATGTGAAATTCCACAAAAGCAATAATTTTGATCTAACATATAAAAATAGTTTGGAAATTAAAGGACAAAAATGTGACAAAAATCATAAACTTGTTTTATTGTTTGCATGATTACTTGCTTTAAAAATTTATATTGATATATTATTGAAATCTAGGATTTTACAAATGTTCTCATTTTATTGCAAATTCATGAAACAAATTATATAATTTCCTGGCAAAACCATGATTTGCTCAATGAGTTTAAAATTTTTATATGAAATCAGCAAAAAAGCAAGTTATTAAATACATGACATGATTATTTAATTTGTAATTACATTATTTATTTATAAATTTGGGTTACTATATTCCAAAGCACAAGCTAAAAATTGTAAATACAACAATTATAACATCTCATTATACTTACCTGTTGCTATCAGCGTATGTCTGACTGTAATTAACTGCTAGCAGTGTATGTCTGATTGTACTTAACTGCTAGAAGTGTATGTCTGATTGTACTTGCCTGCTATCTGTGTATGTCTGACTGTACTTAACTGCTAGCAGTGTATGTCTGACTGTAATTAACTGATAGCAGTGTATGTCTGATTGTACTTAAGTGCTAGCAGTGTATGTCTGATTGTACTTGCCTGCTATCTGTGTATGTCTCATTGTACTTGCCTGCTACCTGTATATGTCTCACTGTATGAGCCCGTTATCAGTGTAGACAGTCTTGGCATATTCATTGCTTTCAATGTTGTCTATTTCTGTTTGTACTTTTGCCTGTTAGCAGTGTCTGTCTGATTGTACTTGCCTGCTAGCAGTGTATGTCTGACTGTACTTTCCTGCCAGCAGAGTATGTCTAATTGTACTTACTTGCTAGAGTGTTTTTCTGAGTGTATTAGCCTGCGAGCAGTGCATGCCTGATTTTACTGGCTGCCTAACAGTGTCTGCCATATTGTACTTGCCTGCTACCAGTGTATGTCTGATTGAACTTGCCTGCTAGCAGTGTATGTTTGATTGAACTTGCCTGCCACCAGTATATATCTCATTGTACTTGCCTTGTAGCAGTGTAGATAAAGTCTTGGAATATGCCTTGCTCTCAATGCTGTAACTAATTGTGTCTTGGCATTTATTGATGCTGTATTTAAAAGCTACTTTTCGTGCTGATGGTGGGAAATTTTGAGAAAAACAGCATGTTACGCCCCTACAGTCTGCATCCATACCACACATGCCATTTACTGCATCTGAGGGAGTGCTGCTAGCTCCACAATCTGTATCCAGAAAAAAGATAGTATTTTTCCATGCAAGAAAAGAAAACAATTAATGTGAACAGTGTAACTCTACATACATTCAAAATTGATTGAAAATAAGATAGAAGGTATGTCATAAATTGCAGACTGATAGCCCTCATACTAATACTAACACATATTAATACTAATAATACTATCACATATTAATACTAATACGTCTTAATACTAATAATACTAATACTAATAACACTAATACATATTTCTACTAATACATATTAATACTAATAATACTAATACTACTACTAATAATACTAATATATATTAATACTAATACATCTTAATACTAATAATACTAATACTAATAACACTAATACATATTTCTACTAATACATATTATTACTAATAATACTAATACTACTACTAATAATACTAATATATATTAATACTAATACATCTTAATACTAATAATACTAATACTAATACATATTAATACTAATAATACTATCACATATTAATACTAATAATACTAATACCTACTAAACTAATAATACTAATATATATTAATACTAATATTACTAATACTACTACTAATAATACTAATATATATTAATACTGATACATCTTAATGCTAATAATACTAATACTAATAATACTAATACATATTAATGCTAATAATACTAATACTAGTACTACCATCATCAAGATCTTTTAAAACAAATGCCTTTATGCTTGTTAGATGAATTTATAATTTCCAAAGAACTATTACACTAAAACCAGCCTTGCGAGACACCACAAAAAAAGGTCTCTCAAGAAAATTGGTTGCTTAAAAGAGGTCATCACACAATATAAAAAACAAGAGACCCCATTTTTTCCCTTCAAACTAATACTATTTTAGCTACCAGTAAACAGCAACAAACTGTAACATAACTTATCAGAAGCAATTGAACACTGACCTTAATCTTGGGTAGGAATTGACAGATGTAAGTATCGAGGTGCACATGGGCACAAAAGAAAGCTCGATGAAATAAATCCATGCATTAAGACTAGTATCTCAAGACAGATGGTCATCCACAGAAGTGGCCTTTCAAGTATGGTAACTAAGTTTACAAAAAAGTTGATAAAATGTTGAGCCATTTGCTTTGATGAATATACCCCTGCCTCTTCACATCCCACTTCTCTCCATATGATCTGGAGGAGTCTGCTGTGAAAACATTAGGCCCAAATGCATCTGAGAGCACTCATCCTGCTTACATAACTCAACAGCTGACCATTTTACAAAGCAGGTTTATGTTGTTTTGTAATAATGTAAACTAACCCCTAAACATCAAACTATGCTGATTTTATCTATGGTAATATATCCTGAAGAAAAAAATATACCTTTTGAAGATCAAAGCAAAATTAAAATACACAGCCTCCTGCTCATAATCAAGACAATCCTGATCGTATAAATTCATTGACCAAACTGTATAGAAATTCAATAACAAACAGTCTTAAATCTTAAGAGTGGTAACAAGCTCAGCTAATTAAATCCAAGGAATCTCATTAATATAAATAAATCTCACTTATTATAAGACCTGTCAGTAACAATCCTCATACATCCATATTTGTTTGGACGGTCATTTTATTATCTCTCCATGAATTTTTATTATTATCAAAACTCAATGTTAAAGTATGTCAACATTTTTGGACAGGGTCATTCTAAAGGTATGATATAGTACAAACCGGATTGAATGTTCATGTTGTAATGTCAAAATAAAAGCTCTGCATGTTTAAAAAAATTCATACTCTCTATACTGTGATAATTAGACATGACAAACTCTTTTCTGGACCCAGTTAAGTACCTGGGCACCACTGTAAAAGTCCTTAGTGATCAATACGTTTCATCTAGATCAGGATTGAATAGACTGTGGTTAAACAATATTAGTATAAAATTTCAGAAGAACAGTTAATATTTAAGACAAATGATTCTACATGACGATATCAACATATACTTTAACCCATCAGTGCATACGGATAAGCTCAGGGACTATTCTAGAACATAAAATTTAGACAGTTAATTCCCCCTCCATTTGAAAAAGGTGGGAAGTTCCTGAAGAGACATTTAAAAGCAGGATTTGAAATGTAAGGCTTGATTGTTGCACATCTGGTTGATGTCTCTGTACAATTTGTTAGAAATTAGCATGAAGCATTCTAGAAGAGACCCTGCTAGTTGGTTCCAAAGATTCTCTAACATACTACATCCAACTGCAAGTAAAAAAGGGTATTAACTCTTGCAATATAAGTCAGAAGGACTGTCATTCTACAGGTTGAAAGGAAATGTCAAGGAATCCATGACAAGTCCATTATCATACATGCCTTATAAGATATAACCAAGATAACAAGATATTCAAGATCATACTGAATGTCAGATCAGCATTATTTCATGTAGGACAAAACACACCGCATAAAATGTCTTTCAGTGAAAACTCCATGTTGATATGACCATCTTTTAAAGAGTAGTAGCTATAAGAAGGCTGTGAAGATGGCCACTGTGGAAGCCACATTGGATGTCTAAGTGGCACTACATCATCATAAGTCTTGCAAGGAAACCCAATGTCAATATGGTTTTCCATTCTGGAGAAGTAGCAATAACAAGATTTTCAAAATGACCATATTCGATCCCTGGACAGCACTATTTTCATCTAAGACCTGCTAGACCATGGAATGAATGTGTGTGTAAATGTAAAGTTCCATGGCAAACCTTGAAGTGCTTTTTAGAAGAAGTAGCTTTAACAAACTTCTGCTACAAGATGGAAAATGGAAAACAGAATCCCATAAGCCCTTCCCATCTGTTACCAGTACAACTAAAAATTGCAGACACTGTCATTTCTTGACATGTTGCAGTGCATCTTCTTCGCATGAGAATAATATTTATAAAGTTTCACAGCAATCCATAAAAAAATTTAAATAATTTCTTGAGTATGCTGTTAGATGTGATCTGTCAGTGATGACAGTAATATTTACCCAGTTTTATGGCAATTCATGAAATACTGCAGGATTATTAACATTAATATGATTATTAAGGAAAAAGACTGACAGATATGATGATTTCTATACATCAACACCTTTACAGGTGAGGGTATGAAAAAGGATTAAAAAAATTTGACACTATCAAACATAATAGAAGACTCCAGGATGCTTCACGGACAAATGTGAGGCATAATGAACAAATTACAGTCAAAACAATATAAAAGACCCAACTACCAGACTCAGGCTGTTATATTAAGGTTGATTTTATGTGTAAAAAATAATGCTGAGACTTGAAAATGACACAAATGACTCTTAGATAATGGCTTTTTACTGCATTTGAAATACATCATGTTATGACCATATTTTATAATTTCTATGACACTTCCAACTGCAATCACAGAAAACTCAATAGAATACTTACTCTGAGATGTTGGTACAGTGCACTGTACCAATTTCCATAAGTCCACAGAAAGACCTGAAAAGAACAACATAGAGCATAATTATTTTAAAAACAGGAATGGGAAAATGTTTTAAAATTTCACACATACATACATGATTATAGCAGCAAAGTCAATCATGCATCTGCAGCCTTAGTTACACAGGTATAATAAAAAGACATTTACAGAACCCTATAAAGGTATATGATCCCTAGTCTATCTTTCTATGTTATCAAAAGACATTTACAGAACCCTATAAAGGTATACAATCCCTAATCTATCCTTCTATGTTATCAACAGGTATAATAAAAAGACATTTACAGAACCCTATAAAGGTATGCGATCCCCAGTCTATTTTTCTGTTATCAACAGGTATAATAAAAATACATTTACAGAACTTTATAAAGGTATATGATCCCTAGTCTATTTTTCTATGTTATCAACAAACATTTACAGAACCCTATAAAGGTATACAATCCCTAGTCTATTTTTCTATGTTATCAACAGGTATAATAAAAATACATTTACATAACCCTATGAAGGTATATGATCCCAAGTCTATTTTTCTATGTTATCAACAGACATTTACAGAACCCTATAAAGGTATACAATCCCTAGTCTATTTTTCTATGTTATCAACAGGTATAATAAAAAGACATTTACAGAACCCTATAAAGGTATGCGATCCCTAGTCTATTTTTCTATGTTATCAAAAGACATTTAAAGAACCCTATAAAGGTGTACGATCTCGAGTCTATTTTTCTATGTTATCAACAGATAATGCATCAAAGATTTCCAAAATTTCATTTTCTGAAGCAACCTAGATTTTTCATCAAAGGGCAGAAGGTTTACCTAAAATGAATTTCAGATATATAAACAGAGGGATTTGTTATCAATTCTAAAACTAGTAACCTATCAATTTCCAAATTGCCCCCTTTCTCCACATTTTCCATCCCAGATTTACTGCTTTATGTGCCAACTACTCTTTAGGTTCCTGCCATCATCTGCAAGACTTGTCTGTTTAATTTACAAAAACAGAAACACCTTTTGGAAATCATTATCTTGTACACCTGTGTTTCCGTAAAAATACATTAATGGCATGTTAAGATTCTTTTTCAGAATCTTTTTAATTATTAAAACTGTTTTGTACAATTTTATGTTGAACTCAGAGAATTCATTGTTAATTTTTTAAAATGTAGAACTTGCATACTCTTTCTTCTAAGAATAGATTTTTGGTACCCATTTATAAAATATTTAAAAAATATCACTCTGTGATGGACCATTAAAAGACAGTTTACATGGTAACTGTAACATATAAATATCAAATACCAGGGAAGACTGTATCATTGCCACATGTGGATGGGTGTGTGAGTGTAGCACTCTGAAGCAGTGCCTGTTCCACCACACAGGATCCTCCATCTACAAGACATACTTTCAGCTTCACATCCACTACATATATGCTCTGAGATGGCAGACTGTTAATCATGAACCTGAAATGTTAAGATTAAGAAAAAGATCAAGAGTGTGTGTGTGTGTGTGTGTGTGGTATTTATATAAGACAAACAAATTCCTGGAATCGATGTCCCCTGATTTCACTGGAAGTAAGTGAAGGTTTATAGACGAAAGGACAAGGTGATGAATGGTTATATAGTAAATAATGTAAGGCACACTTAAAATGGAAAACACTACTGATGAACCCAGACAATAACTGTGGAAGCCAGGTGAGATTTTATCAATATAAAGCTTCATACAAAATGTGGGCACAAGAACATAATTCCACTAATACAGGAATCTGATCATCAAATTCTGTGATATCCATATCAACATAGAGCTGCTTATAACTTTTCTTGTAATGCATTAACAATTACTGTGTGAAACCAAGAGGATGGGTCTATAATCAAGAGCCACAACTCTCTTAAATGAAGATGCTGATCAAATACATAAAATATCTAACTAAGCCATCAACAAGAAGTAGCATACCATGGGAATTATTTAGAGGAAGGAGCAGTCCAATATAAATCTTAGCAGTGCTGACAGAGCTGCTTTGACTGCTTATCTGCCCTTTCATCTAACTGCTTATCTGCTCTTTCATTTGACTGTTTATCTGCCCTTTCATTTGACTGCTTATCTGCTCTTTCATTTGACTGCTTATCTGCCCTTTCATCATCAATATCAAGCTGCATACCAAATTTGGTTGAAATCCAAATTAAAATTAATTAAAATTGCTCTGCAAAAATGAAAATCAATGGGTCCAAAAACAAGGAGCTATAACTTTGTTAAATAAATGCGCTGAATGTGGATAATGAAATTCAGCCATGGTTGTATTAATATCAAACTGTCTGCCAAAGTTTGCATAATAAACGAAAGTGGGGGGAATCTGTCAATCAGGGGCTCCAACTCATATATGAGGATGCAGAACACTGACAATCAAATGTAACCAAGGACACATCAATATCAACCTACCTATAAAAATTAAGAATTTGCTTAAAATAGGAAAATAATTAAAGGAGTTACTGTGCAGATATGACAGTGGTTGGGTCTTGACAGTCAAGGGTTAACAAATGAACTCAGCCAAGGTCTCATGAAAATTAAGCTGCATACCAAACTGAAATCCAATAAGAATTAAGATATTCTGTGGAAGCAAAAGTGGTTGAGTCAGACAAAAATATGCTATAACTCTGTTCAGTGACGACACAAAAAGTTATCAAGAATGGCAGAGGTCTCATCACTATCAAGCCTGGCCATGTCCTCATCACTGTCAAGGATGGCCAAGGTATCAATACTATCAAGCATGACCAAGGTCTCATCACAGTCAAGGATGGCCATGGTATCAACACTATCAAGGATGGCCAAGGTATCAACACTATCAAGGATGGCCAAGGTCTCATCACTATCAAGCCTGGCCATGTCCTCATCACTGTCAAGGATGGCCAAGGTATCAATACTATCAAGCATGACCAAGGTCTCATCACAGTCAAGGATGGCCATGGTATCAACACTATCAAGGATGGCCAAGGTATCAACACTATCAAGCATGGCCAAGGTCTCATCACTGTCAAGGATGGTCATGGTATCAACACTATCAAGGATGGCCAAGGTATCAACACTATCAAGCATGGCCAAGGTATCAACACTATCAAGGATGGCCAAGGTATTAACACTATCAAGCATGGCCAATGTCTCATCACTGTCAAGGATGGCCATGGAATCAACACTATCAAGGATGGCCAAGGCATCAACACTATCAAGCATGGCCAAGGTTTCATCACTGTCAAGTATGGCCAAGGTCTCAACACTATCAAGGATGGCCAAGGTATCAACATTATCAAGGCATGGCTATTGTCTCATTGCTATTAAGCATGGCCAAGGTCTCAACACCATCAAGCAGGCCAAGGTCTCATCATTATCAAACATTGCCAAGGTCTCATCACTATCAAGCATGGCTAGTCCCATCACTATTAAGCATGGCCATGGTCTCAACACCATCCAGCACGGCCAAGGTCTCAACACCATCCAGCTTGGCAAAGGTCTTATCAATACCCAGCACAGCCAAGGTCTTATCACTATCCAGCAAGGCCAAGGTCTAATCACTGTCAAGCATGGCCAAGGTCTCAACACTATCCAGCACAGCCAAAGTCTCATCACTATCAAGCATGGCCATGGCCTTATCACTATCAAGCATGGCCATGGTCTCATCACAATCCAGCATGGCAAAGGTCTCATCACTATCCAGCATAGCCAAGGTCTTATCACTATCAAGCATGGCCAAGGTCTAATCACTGTCAAGCATGGCCAAGGTCTCAACACTATCAAGCATGGCCAAGGTCTCATCACTATCAAGCATGGCCAAGGTCTCAACACTATCAAGCATGGCCAAGGTCTCATCACTATCAAGCATGGCCAAGGTCTCATCACTATCAAGCATGGCCAAGGTCTCATCACTATCAAGCATGGCCAAGGTCTCAACACTAGCAAGCATGGCCAAGGTCTCATCACTATCAAGCATGGCCAAGGTCTTATCACTATCAAGCATGGCCAAGGTCTCATCACTATCAAGCATGGCCAAGTTCTCATCACTATCAAGCATGGCCATGGTCTCAACACTATCAAGCATGGCCAAGGTCTCATCACTATCAAGCATGGCCATGGTCTCAACACTATCAAGCATGGCCAAGGTCTCATCACTATCAAGCATGGCCAAGGTCTTATCACTATCAAGCATGGCCAAGGTCTCATCACTATCAAGCATGGCCAAGGTCTCATCACTATCAAGCATGGCCAAGGTCTCAACACTATCAAGCATGGCCATGGTCTCAACACTATCAAGCATGGCCATGGTCTCAACACTATCAAGCATGGCCAAGGTCTCATCACTATCAAGCATGGCCAAGGTCTCATCACTATCAAGCACAACCAAGGTCTCATCATATTCAGCAATGAAGATGTGATGCATACCAAGTGCTGACACTCTTGATGAACATGTGTGAATAAAATTTCATTAGTATCAATAAAAATACTTTGGTCTGATGCTGAAAGGAAATGCAAGCGAAATCAAAATGGACATCTATATCAACAAATGTTTTTGCCAATCTAATGAACTTAAAGTGACTAGATTCATGATAGTGCAAAAGCAAGAGGGATATTGATAACTATGTTTTGCTTTTTTTTAAAATCAAAAGCACACATACAAAAAAACTGTTGTGGATAAATCCATGAAAAATCAAAGGGATCAACTTATGGTTTGCTGCATTTGCTTGATAAGACCTTTGTCTGTATGTGTGGAAAAACAGTTTTTGACATAATGAATATAATACTAGGAACAGTTGATTCATGTATTTCAATATAAAGTTTATTAAATACTAGGAACAGCAGATTCATGTATTTCAATATAAAGTTTATTAAATACTAGGAACAGTAGATTCATGTATTTCAATATAAAGTTTATTAAATACTAGGAACAGTAGATTCATGTATTTCAATATAAAGTTTATTAAAACATTCATTTGCACTCTGGACAATTTTAACTTTTATATATATATATATATATATATATATATATATATATATATATATATATATATATATATATATATATATATATGCTACTTACTGTATCCTTAGTACTCCATACAAAGTTTTCTCCATACGGGTACCTGCAAAAATCAGGATGAATTTCTCTGTTTAGCAATAAATACATATAAAAAAAGAACTAAAAAACCTATTCAATACACTAAATTTTCAAATGCTAATTTGTTACATTCAGAGACATGAGCAAACCTTGAAATATAATATCCCAAAACCTTGGAGAAGAACTATATTTACATTTACTTGTTCCTTTCTTGTAGTATTTTTAAACAAAATCTGAAAGATATCTTTGCATTAAAATTTTAGTGCCAATAAAAGGAATATTATGACCAATAAAAACAAAAAGCATCTAAAACAATGAAAACAGATATATCTAGTATATTTCAGAATTGTCTAGCACACAGCGAACTCAATATATTATCAAATGCTCAGACAAGTGTACAGCCCACAATCTGCTAATTGCTTGGACATAAAGACTGTTCAAAATAAGTCATAAATTTTGTAATGATGGCATTCAGATATCATCAATCTCCTTCACTAATGAAGGCTTATATCATTTCTCTTTATTTTTATTAATATTATTAGTTTTGTACTCAATGCGATATTTAAATTCTTGGTCTGAGAAATATAAACACATCTGGTCCATAAATGCTTATAATGGGCTTTAACTTCTTTTAAGCAGTGTATAAAGTATCTACCCTACCCCATGTATAATCCAGTAGTGATACAGCTATAGTGACCTTCTCCAGAGTAATAAAGATCTTGTATCCACAAGGATCGATGATGAAGCTTGCTTCTAGCTTTCTCTGCAGCTGTTGTACCTCCACGCAAGCCGATAATCCCAAGCAGCTGGAAAACACATTGCATCTGACAGATGATGCCAGAGTGGGCAAAGTTGTGGAGTTGAAGAGGTTACACTCTGTAAAATATAAAGTTGACAGAGTTAAAATTTCTCTGGAGGTACACAATTTTAAGATTAAATTATAAGAGTATGCCTAGGTGATGATATACACTCTACACCATTCATGCTGAACCTGACTGCAACATAGCCATCAAAAAGGAGAATTATATATTTTAGATACAATCTGACTTAATACTGTGACTTTTTTCCCTGTAATCCTGCATTTTTATTGTATCTCCACCCACCCATTGTAAAAGATCTCTGTCCATATGCTAAGTTGCATTAGATTGTTAATGAAAATCTTTCCTACCCCCTGCCTGAACAAAAATTGCAGCCATCCTAAGACAATTTAAATGCTAACAATCAAATTCAGTGATATTTTCTTTTATCCTTTTATCTTAAGCAGCTCATTAGTTATAAAGCAGAAGAAACAAAATCTGACCTTTGACCTTACATACTTACCTTTGACCATGATGCTGGATCCCTGCTGAGGTATAAGATATACCTTCTAGCAAAGATGTAAATATATTGTACCAAGTTTCATCCCTTAATTTTTAATTGCTCTCAAGGTATAGAGTGGAAAGGAAACTTAATGAAAACTTTTTTTTAAAATCGAACTAAGACCTTGACCTTCAAATAAGCCCCTTAATGTAGTATAAACTGCCACATTGCAGACATCGTAGCAATATGACTGAAAAATTGTTAAAGCTACGTTAAAAATCCAAATCACACACACACACATAAAGTGGAAATGAAAAAGTGATGGCAAACTTCAAAAACGGATCAGATACTTTGAAGATAGAACCCCCAATGAGATAAGTGACACACCTTCTAATGATGATGTTTAAGTTCTAATGATGATGTATAAGTTCTAATGATGATGCAAAAGTCCTAATCATGATGTGTAAGTTATAATGATGTTGTATAAGTTCTAATGATGATGTATAAGTTCTAATGATGATGCATAAGTTCTAGTGATGATGTAAAAGTCCTAATGATGATGTGAAAGTCCTAATCATGATGTATAAGTTATAATGATGTTGTATAAGTTCTAATGATGATGTATAAGTTCTAATGATGATGTATAAGTTCTAATGATAATGTATAAGTTCAAGTTCTAATGATAATGTATAAGTTCTAATGATAATGTATAAATTATAATGATGATGTATAAATTATAATGATGATGTATAAGTTATAATGATGTTGTACAAGTTCTAATAATAATGTATACGTTATAATGATGATGTATAAGTTCTAATGATGATGTATAAGTTCTAATGATAATGTATAAATTCTAATGATAATGTATAAGTTCTAATGATGACGTATAAGTTCTAATGATGTATAAGTACGTGCTTCATCCCTGAATCTCAATCAGTTTTAATAGTATAGAGCAGAAACAAAAGTATGATGGATGGAAGGAATAATGGACAGACTGAAGGATACATGACTACTATATCCCTTGCTCATTGCAAAAAAGGCAGTGGACAAAAAATACATCACAAGGACAATGATGCCGATTACACAATGTGAAACTTTAATAAACCGTGGTTCAAGATGCATGACCAACTTCTAAGTCAAATAGGGATCATAAATGAGCCAGATTTTGATAGAATAGAGTGAACATCTATTGGTACCTAGGTCTTCTTGATTTGAATATCTATATCACATCCGATTATAATTGACTATATCACATCCGATTATAATTGACTAAATCACATCTAATTATAATTGACTAAATCACATCCAATTATAATTGACTAAATCACATCTAATTATAATTGACTAAATCACATCCGATTATAATTGACTAAATCACATCTAATTATAATTGACTAAATCACATCTAATTATAATTGACTAAATCACATCCAATTATAATTGACTAAATCACATCTAATTATAATTGACTAAATCACATCTAATTATAATTGACTAAATCACATCCGATTATAATTGACTAAATCACATCTAATTATAATTGACTAAATCACATCCGATTATAATTGACTAAATCACATCTAATTATAATTGACTAAATCACATCTAATTATAATTGACTAAATCACATCCGATTATAATTGACTAAATCACATCTAATTATAATTGACTAAATCACATCCGATTATAATTGACTAAATCACATCTAATTATAATTGACTAAATCACATCTAATTATAATTGACTAAATCACATCTGATTATAATTGACTAAATCACATCTAATTATAATTGACTAAATCACATCGATTATAACTGACTAAATCACATCTAATTATAATTGACTAAATCACATCTGATTATAATTGACTAAATCACATCTAATTATAATTGACTAAATCACATCTGATTATAATTGACTAAATCACATCTGATTATAATTGACTAAATCACATCTAATTATAATTGACTAAATCACATCTGATTAAAATTGACTAAATCACATCTAATTATAATTGACTAAATCACATCTAATTATAATTGACTAAATCACATCTAATTATAATTAACTAAAGCACAGCTGATTATAATTGACTAAGTCCTTAAAATATTATAAAGCCAACATTTAATTCATTGCATAAAGTAAAAAAATGTACTGATGTATTGACATACTCTGATTGACATATGGCCCTTGTCAAATAATGTACAACTGTACTGTTGTATTGACATTCACTGGGTGACATATGACCCTCATTCAATAATGTACAACTGTACTGTTGTATTGACATTCACTGGGTGACATATGACCCTCATTCAATAATGTACAAATGTACTGATGTATTAACATACACTGGGTGACATATGACCCTCATTCAATAATGTACAAATGTACTGATGTATTAACATACACTGGGTGACATATGGCACTTGTCCAATAATGTACAAATGTACTGATGTAATGACAATTACTGGGTGACATATGGCTCTTGTCATATAATGTACAAATGTACTGAAGTAGTGACATACACTGGGTGACATATAGGTCTTGTCCAATAATGTACAAATGTACTGATGTAGTGATATACACTGGGTGACATTTGGCCCTTGTCCACAAAATGTGACAGTCAGTGAAATACACTTCACTTATACATCATAGCAACCTTAGATTATATAAGTATTGTGGAAATATTACTTAAACACCACCATTACCATTGTTGTAGTTCCTTTGGTCAACATTGTTAAAGGCCACACTGCTGCAAGGCTTCAACTGGAGATTGTTTACGAGTCCCAGGTCTTGATACAGTTGATTCAGCTGGAGAGCTGTCAGTGGGGATGTGAGATGTTTGGCAGAGAGCCAGTTTGACAGTGAAAAGCCTGAAATATGAATGATGAAAAATAGCATTATATGTTCTGTGTATTTGAAGAACATTTCGAAATGTTTGACCATTTAAAAATATCCATCCCAGTCTCAATTACTCTCTAATGGAAATATTAAAACCTTATACAATACTGTTCCCCATTCAAATTGTAACAGTTACATTATGGACATGAAATGACAAGAATGAAGCAGTAATCACAATTTCTATATCTCAAATATCAATCTAATTATAAAATATACTGTAATTCCCTTGCTACAAGTCCATGGCTAGCATTATAATGAACGAGTACCAAAGATTTTAAATGAAGTTAGTTTTAAATTTACCAAAGGAAGTAACATATTACAATTGGATAATAACCTCAGAATCATTCCTTCATATGGAATGTACACTATACTCTTCCATCAAGATTTTAAATGATGCCATAGTTATGTCTTGCCTGTCACACCCTTCCTTCCCATAATCTTAATAAATGCTGTCTCCTGTTATGAAATGCAGTTGGGCATCACTGGATAGGTTATATGCAAGGAGTGTATGAATGTGGGTGGGTGGTTTACATTACCGACAAATATTATCTTTCATTACATTACATCTTTCTTTGCATTTCAACGAGCCTTGAAAATAAGGTAATTTCATCTGCTGTCTCCTGCCAAGAAAAGCAACTGGGCAATGATAAACAGACTATATATTGAGATGTTAATAGGGTAAATGGGTGGGTTTACATTAACGACAATGCTTTCCAAAATTCCTGAATACACTATACAAAAGGGTACATGGGTGGGTTTACATTACCAACAATGCTTACCAAAAATCCTGAATACACTATACAAAAAGGTACATGGGTGGGTTTATGTTACCAACAATGCTTACCAAAATTCCTGAATAAACTATACAAAAGGGTACATGGGTGGTTTTATACTACCAACAATGCTTACAAAATTCCTACTGAGATGTTAATAGGGTACATAGGTGAGTTTATATTACCAACAATGCTTACCAAAATTCCTAATTGCAGTATACAAAAAATGCTGAAATGATGCAATTTGATCAAACTTACTTGAAACCCAACCCTTCCCCAATCTGCACATTGGATTTACAGCTGACAGTTATTTATATGAAAGCCAGTGCATGCCTCACCTCACTCAGCTTGTGATAGTTTCATTTGCTGTGCATCTTTTACTTCTTATTACGAGTGATTTTAGTTTTGTAAGACCTGCCATTGTTGAATACAATTTAGATGAAACATATGCAGATCATAATGATCTTGCTGTGCAGTGGATTAAAAATTTCAAATGGTGTTTCTTTAAAATAAAATATATCTCATGAAGAATTTTAATAAAGAAGATGTTTTTGAAAGGTATGTGTGTGTGTGTGTGTGTGTGATTTGGATTTTTAACATAGCTTTAACAATTTTTCAGTCATATTGCTATGATATCTGCAGTGTGACAGTTTATAGTGATGCCTAGCACTGGGGCATCATGCCGCTGACATGTAGCATGATGTCCCACCCAGTCACATTACCCTGACACCAGGTAGACCGGTCCTAACACTAATTTCTTGATGTCAAGCAAGGCAGCTGTTAGTACCATTTCTGTAAGTCTTTGGTATGACTCGACCAGGGATCAAAACCATGACCTTCTGCAGCCGAGGCGGATGCTCTAACCACTAGGCCACTGGAGCGGGTTTTTGAAAGGTAAAAAGTACAGTTCAAAGAAGTTTTGTCAAAATTATCAGAAAATCAACCTGATGTGTCATGTTGTGTAATGCACTGTACAACCAGTTTATGTCAACTTGCTTCTATCATAGTGATGTCATGTTTGATGTGAAAATTATCCATCCATTAAGAATTAAAAGAGAAATCCTACTAAATAGTCCCCTTAAGCAGCAATGTGTACATACATAATTCAATTGAAATTGGCAGTTCCTGCATCACTGATAACATTGTCCATCACTGTTTACATGGTTACTGAGTTTTCAAACAATGAATGGCAGTAAAGAAGCTGTTGATGCTGTTATGTGTTTGATGCCATTTTTCAGCACATGATCAGGTTATACAAGGCAGCTACCATATGTTTTTGGATACCGTTTGTTTTTGGATACCATTATTTTTTAGGAGAAATATAATATTGAAATACCTTGTAAGTTTTCGAGCATTGCTCCACGATAATTTTTTCTACAATTTATGTTTTTGGACACAATCTAGGAAGATCTGCTAAAATTCACAGCGTGTTTGCCGTTAATTTAACTGATACTAAGTTCACTTCATTTGGTTGCCAATTATTTAATATGATCATGAACTTCCCATGAACTAACATAATTTAAAATTCTTAATCGTATGTATGTATGTAGGTATGTATGCAGATAGATTGATAGATAGATAAACATTTTTATATTAGGCCATACACAATAAATAGCAATATCAAAGACTGAACAAAATATGATTTAATGCTGTAATATATTTAAGTATATTATTCAATTTCAAGTAGCTTGTCCGTAGCCATTTTTAGGTCCTCAGGTGAAAAGCCCTCAAATTCTGTATCACTATCATCATCCATACTGTTTAATTGTTTGTCATTTCTGATCAGCGCATTTTCACTTCCACTCAGATTGACACTGATGCCGCACACCTGGAAAGATTTCATTATCATTGTGTGCTTTTCCTTCAATGTGTCCACGGCATTTACAATCCAGTCCAATACAGTCTGTTTTCTGGCTGTCTCAATCCATCTGTTGCTGCATTCATCAGATGATTTTAATGCAGTCATAGCATCCCTGATGTATTCCGTCCAGCTGCAGCGGAGGTAGCTCTTGACAGGTTTACTGATGCTCACATCAAGAGGATGTGCAGCATCATTGACACAAAATTTCCACACTGCAACTGTTTCTTCATGTCATCAGTGATGTGAGCCCGGAACGAGTCCTTAACCAATAGTGATCACTCTCCTTCTGGTGAATGGAAAATGAATTTTTTCAATCCAACTCAGCATTAGGGTTTCGTCCATCAATGCTTTCTCTTGAACTGCGATAATCCACCCTTTTGGTGCCCTGAGATCTAGATGTCTCTTTCCCTTGAAAATAATCATTGGGGGTAATACATCGCCAGAACCTGCAATGGCTAAAACCACAGTAATGTGTCTCTTCTTTGCTCCAGTTCTACGAATCAGAGTGCTTTTTGTTCCTTCTTTGTCCACTGTTTTCCCCGGCACAAGATCAAAGTCCATGTTAATAATAAACTTATCATTAAACTTGTCCTCCTCATGTCTATCCATCACAAACTTGTGGAACGAAGCAATCTTTTCTTCCAAATCCTTGGGTAAACACTGGCTAAGAGAGATCTTGCTTCTGAACACAAACCAATGTCTATTCATGAAACTCTCTTCCCAAGAATGACTGGCATGGAATTTGCTCTCCAGAAATTCTGTTGAGACAAGCTCCTTGGCATATATACATATTCCCTCAACACTGACTGGAATTTGCAAGTCACGCTGAGTGAGCACCCATTGAGCTATCTTATCAGCCATAGCTTGTCCAGATGAAATGGGTCATCCACACTTAGGCAAATGTCCATTCAAGTTCAGATCTGCAGAAAAGTCAATTTTCATCCAGGTACTCGCCGTGGATTTCAGAATCTTTAATTTTTCTGCTGTAGGTCTAATGCCTTAAGTTTTGTATTGTTAATGATATGCTGCTTTGCTTTAATGTATAATGTTTATAGTGACCATGTACTGAACCAGGTGGAGCACTCTCGGGTTCAAGATAATCAGACTCGTCATCTAGAGCAGCTGTCTTCGTAGGTGGTTCTTTATGTGATGCATCCTCAGAATCAATAACTCGAGGTCGCTTCTGGATGGCCAGGGAGAGTCCCTCCACGAAGTAGGCAGTGCCTCCTTGCTTGTTGCATAATGTATGATACACTTATCCATCAAAATTATTACAGTACTAACAATATTATGTTTCACAATGACAGCTATCCAGTATATAAACTTTTGATAGTGGTGGTTTATTTAATATATGCTTTATATTTTAATAGCTTGATTCGGCTAACAAAAATATGATTGGTTGTCAGTGTAGGCACTGTTACACACGAAACCACTTCAAATAGGTGTGACAGTTATGGCTTTGATTAGAAACCATGAAACTAGCTTTATATCATTAAAAAATACATCAGAAAGTTGGTATGGATTAGTAAAATTCATTGGCATTGTACAACAAAACAACACCCTTATCCCTGAGGCATTATATACCAAGGTTTAAACATAGTTATTGTTCTACAGGTAATAAATCTCTTTGTAGACGATAAATATTGATTGCAGGTGCTAAATGTTTGGTACATTGTGCGCATTTTTAATGAAATCCAGATGGATGCCTTTTATTTCCGAACACACCTCTCAAAGAAATCCCACCAGTTATATTATTAATAATTATCACCTAGACACCTTGAAATCTCCGTCATGCATCAAAACAATCTTTGAGCAGTTGATTGTTTTGAGTAGGCAAGCTCTGCTCATTTTGAAGCTACCCTCGTCTAGGTGGGAAAAAAAGAAGAGAGAACCACAACAAATAGATCACTTTTATTTTAAAAATACCAACATATTAATCACGCTGACTCGCAACTTGCTTGTTATTTTTACCCTTACTAGGCATGCATACAACACTCACCCCATATGGAGCCTCTCACTCTTGGTGCTCTAAGATTAGCCATCATACATGTACTGGTATTTCTACTCTCAATACTAAAATGTTTCTGTCATAAACATCTTAAGAATTGTAATTCCAAAATCTTTTTATTTAGTTTGCATTTATATCTTAATTACACAGAAATAAAGCTTGCGTGCATTTGTAATGTAGATTTTAATGATTACTGATTAGTGGGTTAAACTGTGGATTGCAAGGTAACTAATATGGCGGTTCTTTTGGAAAATACACACACAATCGTGGCTCTAATACATGTATGGCTGTGTTTTCTGGTGGATGGACATGTATCAAATAGACAACATAGGCAAGTAATGCCTGTTTTTCATTCATTATCCTTTCTGTGGTGTTAGACAAAATACTTGTATTACTTCATGGCAGCATGTCGTCATGTGAGCTAACGGTAACATCGTTACGGATGGGGGGGGGGGAATAAATCTATCTTCACCTGTTTTCGGACACCTAATTAAAGAATTTAATATGTATTCCGAAGCCAAAAAAAATAATTATTTGTTGCAGTCCAAAAACATATGGCATTACACTTGGTGGTGGCTGAACCACGAAAATCCCAGTAAGAACCATAGACCCACAGGAAACTTCTAGTAAGCTTTCTCATATAACCAAGCTGGCCAGGCTTGAGACCCAAATGCATGCAGATAGAGGTGAGATGTCAGTGAACTGTAAAGGTAAATGCCTTAGACCACTCATCCACCTGGAGCCCCCCATCAAAGTAAACTAAACTAATCCCATTACAGCCTTACCCCAAAATATCATACTTCATTAAAAATTTCCTTGAGCATTGGAAGGAAGTAATACTGTTGGTTACACAAATGATGAAAATTCACACAAAAGTATCTTTGACAAGACACCAGTCAGAATTAAATGGAGAACTGAATAATGCATTAAATTACTGGAGTGTAACTGTGGTCAGATCTTACGACCTTGGTCTGGATTTTCCAAATCAGTTACATATAGGAGAGATTATATTAATCCTAAAAGACTCTAATCAAGAATCTCTTATGATAA
This sequence comes from Sinohyriopsis cumingii, assembly GCA_028554795.2. NCBI lineage: Eukaryota > Metazoa > Mollusca > Bivalvia > Unionida > Unionidae > Sinohyriopsis > Sinohyriopsis cumingii. Next base: position 87,516,576 of record CM068838.1, read on the forward strand.
GCCCATGCTTCATGATTAATCCATTCTTTCATCCCTTTACATAAAAATTAAAGTTAAATTTCATTTCTTCAAAAGAACTCTTCTTCAAATGATAAGTACCTTTAACCACAAACCCCTGACTCACTGTGATAAGTGAAATACCACACAATGATACAAACCTGGAGTGAGGTATGTCTTCTCATCATAGGTACATTCAGTCTTGGCAATGTATGTATCTTTGAAAACTTCAACTTCCAAATCACAGGCCCCCAAATTACTTGTGCACAACTGAAGAGTGAGAGTGAATAGATAGCCTTGCTTTGGATCTTCAGATATAGTATACCTGGGAAAAGAAATTTCATAAAGTTAAGATAAAATATAAAACAAGAGACCCAACTGGTCCTGATATCCCTTACCTGACTAACATAACTTAAATGATAGCCCTCTTTACATCTTCAGATATAGTATAACAGTAAGACATTTTCACAAAGTTGATAGAGACAAGAAATAAATGAAACATACAAGAAACTTTCAAAAGCTATAAGATAAATAACTAAAGAATAACCCCAAACATTTTTTAACAAGAGGCCCTTGAAGTTATTGTCACTCAACTGGACAAAAAGAAATTCCAGGAATTAAAGATAACATTTTTTTCTTTTTAACTGTATAAAACCATCCTTGATAGTCTTCAGGGATAATTAAAATTTTAAATTAGCTGCTGTGGTGGAAAAAACTGGATGTCTACTTGACACCTATTTAATCTTGGACAAACAAGACACCATAAGAATTTATCTGGAGATACTCCATGTTGATATGACTTTCCATTTTGAAGTAGCAATGATAACAAGATTTCCTAGAGAGAGGCCATGGTGGCCATATGCGATATCAAACTGGCACCATTTCCAGATAATAAAGATCATAAGAAGTCTTTTGGTGAAAGCACAATGTCAATATGACCAGCCATCTATGGGAAGTAGTGATAAGATTTTCAACATGGCCATTGTGGCAGTCATATTAGAAGCTTGATTGGCACCATTTTCATTTAAAACCAACCAGACATCATAAGAAGTCTTTCAGTGAATATCCTATGCTGATATAACCATCCATTCAGAAGAAGCAATAATAATAATTTCAAGATATTGGACATCAGATTGGCAGCAGTTTTATTTAGGTCCAACCAGACATGATACGAAATCTTCTGGAAAAAACCCACTTCAATAAGACTTAGCATTTAGGAGTGAAAATAAGATTTGCAAGATGATTGGACAATAGATTGTTTGATCTGCTCCATTTTCATTTAGGATCAACCAGACATCACAAGAAAAGAAAAGGATACAATTTACAGCTTACATTATATGTCAGTTGTTTTAAAAGAAAAGCAGGGATAAATTACTTCTTTGTGGTACTGTGTAGTTGATTTTTAGGCCCATATGGCATAGGACATAAGGGGTGAGCAATGAATACAGTTCATCTTTATTTTCATTAAGGAGGAGTGCAAACAAGAACACTTGTTACATGTTCTGTAAAAAAAAAAAAAACTTGCACTATTTTTTGAGATCTGTGAAGATGCAGAAATATTGCAAAGTTTTGAAGTTTTTTATTAACATATATCCATTTAGGAATAAAGTTTTTTTCTTTCCTCACAGTGTTTCACAACACTATATGTATACATGTTAAAATGGACATAGAGTCATTGTGGTATAACCTCAACAAATGCTGTTACAATCACTCAAATTTCTTGCTAAATTGATGTCCAAAATCAGTCTTAATTCAATATTGTCCTTTAAATTTTGATGATCTAGTCATAAGTAATGTAACAACTGTTATCTCCATGCAATGATTAAACACAGCAGGGAAAATCTTGTGTGTAATAAGTTCTTTATTTATAACGCTAGTTATAAATAAGTCTGTCAATGCTTCATGTCCAAATCATAAGATATATTTGTTTAAGCAGAATTGCCTATTTAGATGTAGTTAATATTTGATATTGTTATAGAGATGCAAGGTATCTATGAATGCTAGTAGACTAACATTTTCTTGTTTTTCGAATAGTTCACATAGGGCAATCAAATTATGTTCTAATAATAGGTTCTGAACACCTACTTTTATAATCTGTAAAAATATAAAATTGTTTGTTGCATGTGGACCAAGTGATTTTTCTATAATAAAAAAGCCTGAATTGTAGCACAAAATGGCATTAACATCATGAGCACATGCACATGATGTCATATCTAAATAACAGTTTAAGATCAACTGTAATTTTATGTTCTTTAAATGTTAATCAACTGTTTGCCATGGCATTTTATTATCAACTACTTTTTTTAAAAATAGTATGTACAATTTTTTGTCCAAAAGAAGCCTTATAGAAAAAAACCATTTAGAAAAAGTACTTACTGCATCCTGAAGAAGCCATTCAATGAAACTGTTTGAGGAATACCTATAAATGCAAAAGAAAAAATAAAATATTTAGTTTATGTCCCTATGCAATAAAAATGCCTGAGTGAAGCTGTAACAACAAAAACCTGTAAACGGTTAACCAATAGTTTAATTTCTAACAGTAAATGTTTCCAAAATTTGCAACTGTGTAAACATATATATGGCCCATCTGGATGCAGTCTGGTTCCAATATCTTTTATCGTCATGTACATATATGTAGCAATAGAAAACAATATCATCCTAAATTGTTAGAGATAGTCATCAAACAAATGTATTACAAAAAGAATTCTGTTATAATAAGATTTAAAAGATACGCTGCAAGCATTTGAAAGTTGAATAAGGTACAGCATACATGTAGTCAATGGCTTACATATAAACTGCTGTCAGATGTAAGACTAAAGAGAAGATTGGGCAAAGATTAAGTTTCAAAACAGTTCAGTGTTTGAAACAGTTAAATTAAAAATGATTATCTTGGTTATTGTATACTGAATAGACATTTAAAAATTTGTATCCCTGAGGATGTAAAAAATGAAACATCCGTTACTTAATCTGGAAAAATGACCCCCTCCCCTTTTTGTTTGTTTATAATACCATAATGAACATTATCCAAGTTATGACAACCTTAATTATTTTCAAAATTAATTCTTTGATGCTCTATAATGCATAGCAAATGAAATTAAAGGCAATTTACTCAAAGTTTTCAGACATGCGAGAAATTGTCTTTTCCGACTTGCTGATTGAAATATTCTATCAAACAAAATGTAAAGAGATTTTTACTGGTAGTTATGGTGGGTTACCCAATAAGATTGTTATAAATTAGGTTGATATAAATTGTTGGAGAAATCAATCAAGATATTTAATTTTCATCTGTTTCCGTCTTTTTATATTTAATTCAAAAAAGTACATTTTTATTGGACATTTACAAACATTAAACATTTTCCCTTTTTTGCACTAGACTAGTTTGGAAGTGTCACTTTACAATTATTTTAAAAGCTTTTAAAATTGTTTCCAATCATCTATTATTACAACACTGTTTCTTCCTCACATCAAGTTACCTTGACTACATCATGGCATCAAACCTTGAACAATAAAAAAAAATTATGCTGAATGAAGTACAGATCTTGATTCAAATCAAAGGTACCAGTGTACTGAATTTCATTTATGCAAATGAAAATGAATAAGATGAACAATTATTTTAAAAGCTTTTAAAATTGTTTCCAATCATCTATTATTACAACACTGTTTCTTCCTCACATCAAGTTACCTTGACTACATCATGGCATCAAACCTTGAACAATAAAAAAAATTATGCTGAATGAAGTACAGATCTTGATTCAAATCAAAGTTACCAGTGTACTGAATTTCATTTATGCAAATGAAAATGAATAAGAAGACACAGAACTAATACTCTGAAAATATTTGAAATAATAGAGCAGTAGTAGTTTTGATCTAAGCAACCTTATGTACTATCTATATACTCAACAAAGTAATGCCAATATTATTTCGATTCAACTGCCTATGTTTTCATGATTCATCGAAATATTGGAGGGAAGGGTGGGCAATGTACTGAATTGTATCTTGCCCCTCTAAATCCTTTTTAGATAAAAAACGGTTGCTTCTATGGACTCATTTTTGTAGAACAAAAGGGGTATTGACACTTTTAAAAAATGCCCCCTTTTTCTTGAGCTATTTTCAGGATGTAAAACATTTAATTTATTTGGATTGCCATCACAAAACAAGACATAGACCAATGCCTGACAAATCTAACATCTATAACCTTAGTTATGTGCCACAATAACCAGCATGACAAAATTAACAGTGGAATCAATAGCCTGTTGAAAATACAATTTGTGTCAAGTTTTATCATAACCAAAACCAAATGGATTGATAATGATCTGTCAGATGTTTGTTCGTCATTTAAGTTTGTATTAGTTCTTTAATAAATATATCAGGTATGTGCAACCTGCAGCCCAAGGGCTGCATCAAACTTGTGATGTAATTTTATACTGCTACATTTACATCATATGGTGTGGCTTTAAAAATCATTATCTCTTCTGTGCCCTGGAGGAGGTTGCACAAGCCTGGATGGTTGTGTGCCTAATATTGTGGTCCCTTATATGGTCACCCCTTCTGTGCCAGGAAAGTGGCTGTATAACAAGGGTGGCTTTCCAAAAGGGGGACTATATTTGTAAGATTATGTGTATGTATATGTATGATATATAGTAAGAAAGCTCCATATAACTTAATGCAGTTAAAATCTTCATTTAAAGTAGCAGTATGTATTAAAATGTTCTTCTTGTTTTAAAAACAGACTTATACCAAGGTAACATAATAGTTCTTTTTCTTAGGTGTGAAATGTGAGTGGGGTATTGATGGCATGCACACTGTAAAACCATTCAAAAGATGTTAAAATCTTGGTATATACATTGTTTTGCATTTTAAAAAAATTATCTTTCTATTTACTCTATTTTCCCACTGTTACAGAATATCCTCCTTATCTGTTATGATGTTATTTGTGTCTTCCCAACATTAAATGTTTGGCAAGTGAACTCTCCCCATTGTCATCAAGTTGAATAACTTTTACTTATTCTTCTAAATTATTATTTCTCTATTTAAGTGATAACATGCTAAAGTTTTGCAATGATTTATTCCTATGTTGCTAAATGTACAGTACTGCAATTTAATTATGCAGATGAAACATTTGTAAACAAAATGCCCTGTTTATAAAGGAAGTGATTCATGTAGTGTCACGTGATTTTTCAGTTTTTGTCTGGTATCCTGTTTTGTTCAAGGTTAATTTCTTAGTGTGTTAATCCACAAAATCTATATTTAGCCAATGCTGATCATGTTCTGATCTTGATAATTACGTCCAGTCATAATCAAAAAAAAAAAAAAAAAAAAAAAAAGCTGTGTGAAGCCCCAAACTCTATTGAAACATTGCCAACCCAATTTCCTGTAAACGTTGGCATTAATGATATAACAATAACCTTAGTGGTACATTTACTTTAGCCAAAACTTCTTTCAATAATGAAGACCTGACATCTGGAAATAGACTTCGGGAAAAATAAATTAAATATTGGTTTTGGACACATATTAATAATAAAATGTGGCTGCTTGTGAGGGTGTACTAATATACTGGCTGCTAGTCACATTAGAGGGGTGACCTTTATTGAGGGGTACTTTTGAATACAAACTTGTGGGTGCCAAGGGACTCTGGCCATAAACAGTGGGTGACCGCTGATGGTGGGGAGCTGTTCATGAGGGAGGCCACTGTATAAATTATGAATGAGCCATCAGGTCATCTTAAAGGAATTCCCATAATGGGCACTTATCCACTAAATTCAACAATTAAAGTGAATAAATATAGGACTGGGAGTAAGCAGATTAGAAGAATGAGATATGGTAAAATATGAACAAGATTAAAATCTGCTCATAATGTGTTATGAATAGACAATGATATAAGTGACCCTAAGCTCAATATGTACCAAGAAAATACTGCCATGCCTTACCTTGAATAACTTTTAATCTAAGTGAATTATTTTGAAAATATATGCACACAAAAACAACATTATAACAGCAATCTTAATAGTGTATAACAATAGTGTATGACTTGCAAACTGAATAAAAGTGTGTCAGTGCTTGTAGAAAATGTGGAAACTGTGCCAAAGTTTTGTTGTCTGCAAGTATTGGAACACTAAAACAGTTATATATGTTAACATGCATAAATGTCTTCAGACATAAAAAAAAAAAAAAAATTCTCCAAGTCTTACATACATTAGGATTCCTAGACTATGTCACTCAAAATTGAACTGAAAAGTGGACTCACCAAATTCTATTTCTGACAGCCTCACTTCAAACTGCAGCTTCTCGACTCCCACTTTGAGACTGAAGTTACATTCATCAAGAAAGAGATAGGTGTGGAAAGTACGGTCAACAAGGTCAACATCCATGCAACATTCAACCCCAGTACAGTAATTTTTCAGCCAGCATGATGTGTAATTCATGCTTTTCACTGTCACATTTTGGCTGGTACAGGCTGCAAGTACATCAAAAATGCATAAAAACACTTGGGTTAGTTATGATTCATTCCAATGAGTGACAACATCTACTGCCTGGATCTCATGCGCCAGTGTCCTAACCCATTCAATGGTATGAGCTTGTTAACGCACACCCAAAGAATGGAACATGATGCTCTGCAACAGACGCACACACTTACATATAACAGAGGTCCTTAAATTGTAATACCTCTTGGTATTACAGAAAATTAACTTGATGGCCATATCATTGTATACTCATGAAATTTAATACAAAAATTGTTTAAAGAAGATAAGACAAATACCTAATTATTAAATGGATCAGAAAATGTGCCATTTTTGGTTGCAGATTTGCTGCTGCTTTAGTGTTAGTATTATTCTTCCAACAGTATTTTATTCCACTCTATTGTTTTAAAAATTAATTAGCAACTGACAAGAAGCTAGAAATTGAAAATATGTATGACCCAAATCATAGGCATTTCTGCTAAAGTTGGATGGATAAATCAGGACCCCAAATAGGTCAAGATGATAATAAAAGTAAGTTTTTTTAAATAAATAATTTGGTCCTATGTTTCACATGTTATGTTCTAAGTATCATGTGCTGACAAAACACAACATGGATCACATGGCATGAAGGACTGATATAATGAATACAGTCATGGATGAATTGATGGCTAAAAGAAAGAAGAAAAAAAAGAAAAAAATTATACACTGAAACTGAAAAATTGTCAATAGCAAAAAGGCATATCTGCAACAGTAGTCTCTATTATGTGTAAAAAATGTCATAGAAATGTCATAAATGTTTTCAAAGTTCTGCCCTAGAGATGAAAGTGTGGATAAAGGATAAATGGGTGGATGGTCAGACAAAAAGATTACAAATATTTAAACAGAAGAATTCTTAATAATCCATGCACATCTGAACCATTAGTCCAATATGTGTATCATGGTCCATAGAGATATCTTGAATGGTTTGAGAGTTATACTCTAGAAATGAAAATGTTTAAAGACAGACAGAAAATGGAATACAGACAGGCAGACAGAACAATAACTATAAATGCCCATATTTCATACTTGAGATCAGGTGAGAATGGGGGAAAAGGGATAAGATAAAACATTGCCACAATCAGTTGCCAGTGAGATCATAATACCTGTAGTATTCCAACCTTGGGCTTGCGCAGGATCCTGTGCTGGTCTCTGACATTGGTTGTCAAGGAGATATTTTGCAATGTTGATGTCAGTTAGGAGCTGTAATTGTCCATAATAGGGAAGTGCCATGTTGTCCAGGTCATGTGATTTCTTCCAATTAATAAGTGAAAATCCTTTGGAAAAAAATTATGTTGAGAAATAATAAGCATAATGCTTGAAAAACAGTTAATAACTGAATATCACATTGAAATTCTTGTAAATCAAAATCATTACCCGTAAAATGTTTTCTTTCAAATAAACTGATAGTGTAGAAACCATACTTACCATACATAGCTATGTATAATGAGCAATTTTTTCACCTAATTTTCTTATTTTCAGTCAGGGGTGCATGTTTTATACAAGAAATGAAAGTAATTTTTTCAGATCGATCTGACGGAATGATGAAGGCACAATAGCTGCCTACATGTGTCACATTTATTCCTTGTGAAATATTAAATTGGTTGCACACTGCATTATAACTAAATTGTTTACTGTTACTAGCCTTGTAAAAAATAATTAATGTTTACAAACCTTGATAGCCTTGTTCTTTGATTGCTTATGTTAAAAAACTCATTTTATTTTACATCACTGGGTAACACTTTGTTATGTGCTGTGACTGGAAATACATGTAAGTAATGCCTATTAACTTGTTGTTCTAAAGCTCCCCAAAATACACTTACTGTACTGGTGCCATAACTGTTGAGTATTCCATAATTGTGGATAAAAAATACATGTTTTCATCAATTGCTCTTGGTTGAATTGAAATATATATTTCTCAACATAGGTACTTCTAGGAGACATATTTTTGGTGACTACAGTTAGTCTGTTATGATAAAACTGACACATCATGAAACAAAATAAATTAATGTATAAAGATGGAAAACATTTGTTCATCTTTGTAAACTAAACTTGGTTCTTATATTTATTTCTCATCTAAAATTATATTATTTAATATATATTTGCAGCTACACAGTGATTAAGGCTTTGACTCAGTTTGGTCTTTTCATGGCCATCAGTGCCAGCTATTAACTTTCATATGCTAAACATAGTTGCAATAATCTGTCAAAGTAAATTTGCAATTTATTTACATTTCTTTAGAAAATAATCTTAGTTCTTTATTACAAAAGAGTGGGCAATATTTAATTGACAGCAGGATATTTTTAAAGGTGGACAGTGCTTCATTGATTCAGCATGGTCTTTCAAGGTATATGGCGCTGCCTAAAACTTCGATAAGCTTAACATAGCAGTAGTCACTTTGCTTTGTCTAGGTACCGTTAAATTTGCAATTTATTTACTTTTCTTCAGAAAATAAACTTGGGTCTTTTCTTTCTCATTTTAAACTGCAGTATTTGATACTTGGTAACAAAACAGTGAACAATGTTTAACTGACTCAGCAAGGTACAAGTATGAAGACGAAGATGAAAATTATTATGTAGTAATGCCAGTGGTAATGATAGACAAGGACATACAGTGACTTTTGAAGAGTGAGGACAATGAAGAGGGATTTGATGCAATAGACTGAACTCCATCAATAAGGCAAACTTAAAACAAACATTTTAAGGGCCAGCCATTTAACTGGAAGGATATAACATACTTTCAATATTGCCACTTTTGTATCCACTATCCAAAATGGCCAATTGTTGTTATGCTATGAAAATGGAGCAAATTATCAAGATTTTACAATATATTATATCACATGTGTATTATATGGCAGAACTGTTTTTTTCCCCTCATTCTGAGTTGCAAACCAGTGTGCATGCTGTACATGAGTATGCATTATACATACCAAAATATGGTACTCTATACTGCATTAACTCACTTGTTTTCCAAAGAATAATACCTGTTTGAAAAGTATTTCCTGTTTTAATTCTTCAAAGCCAATCATATTCTGAATGCATCTTGTACTGCATTTTACAAATGCCGTTTTCACAGCTCTACGCAATGTACAAACATGCATAATGAAAACAACTTTTGTTGATCCTTCTGCATCATAATTACATGAAAATGCTTGTCTTTGTTAAAAGATGGAACATTCCTTTTATCTTTAACAACACATCACTTGGTATTGTTCCTAAGTACAATGAAGTAGTAACAGTTTCTCTTTCATGTGGATACAATCTAGTCATATATTCCACATTTAATGTCCACTTAACAATTGGAATCCCTAATTGTGGAAACAATCTAGTCTTATATTCCACATTTAATGTCCACTTAACACTTGGAATCCATAATTCTGCAGGCTGCATCTCATCCAATTATCATATTTAAACTATATAATCATTTTTCAATCAAATCAATTTAAAATTGCATGAATTAAAATTAGGGAAAAACGGGTCTCTAAACTTTGTTACATTATCACTTGTGCTCCATCATATGAAACTGTACAATAATTATACTTTAGTGATGTATTTTCAGAAAAATCCATCTATCCTTATGAACCAACTACATGTCTGGATGAGCCAAGAAATATATATTTAAGCCTTTAAAGAAAAACCTTCTCCATGAAACTTGAACATAAACCAGTCTTTATTTAGTCAGTTTATTTTCTCTTCATTAAATGTTGCCTATGAATCAATTTTTGCCTGACAATCCTACCTGAATCAGTGAAAGGCTTATTCCAGCTGCATGCATCATTCATTGGGAGCATGGTTTCATGGAAAACATCTGCTATGACATCTCCCACCCCTAATGCATTTAGAGAAGATGTGAGCCTCAGGTTTAGGAGGTAGTTCTTTTCTGCCAGTAGCTGATAAATGCTAAATCTGAAAATAAAAGAGGCAAATTAACTAATAAATACTACTGCTGTCATGGCATGTTCCAATATCTAAATGACATGGCAAATGTGATCAAAGATAGCAAGGCAACAAAGTGAAAGGAGTACATGGTCAATTCAATGCTTTGTTGATTGATATAGTTTACTACAGAGAAGCAAGTTCCAAAGTTTATAGTGAACTTAAATTCCTGAATTGGCACTCAGAGCTTTGCTCAAGGATATTACTTGCAATGAAAACAAAGCATATTACTTGCTTATTATTACTTGTAATTAAATTGTGACATCAATATTTCACTAATAAAACAATTTTAACATACAGTTTCAATGTTGACTTTTTTCCATGGAAAAAAGGTTTCTATTTTTTAACAAAAAGAATATTGTTTTTTGTGTGCAAAAACCAGTGATGTAATACAGAATGTTTTGCAGGTACAGAATGAGACTCACATACATGATGTGTTGATCTTGGAATGATATTTTTCATGATCTCTCAGACATTAATTATCTTGAAAACAAAGATAATTTATATAGAAAACTGAACAATTTCATTAGACAAAGCTGTTTATTGACAATTAATCCTAACGTGATTATAAAATGAGTATTTAGCCATTAAACAGTGCTGCTACCCCCTTCCACATTCTTCTCAATGCCTAGATGAGATGGCACCCACTTTTTCATTTTTCAGCAGTCCCTTGGTAACTCACACCTTCGCTTTTAGTGCAGTCTATGTTTTTGAACCTGATTATGAGTTATCAAGAAAGAGGTTGATGTGCTCAGGACGGTGAAACAGACTTACTAGGAATGATTCCCATTGTCAGATTCTCATTAGCTGGTGGTAAAGCAAAAGAGCATGTTGACTACTTTGACAAGTGAATCTTGGTGACATCTGAAGATGAATATCAGAATATGGGGAAAGGGTCAGTGAAGCCGTCAAGGTATTTGAGATCACATACTAACCAGTATAGCTGGTCTAGAAACAGGTTTACTGGTATGTGAATCTGACTATGAAACAAACAAAATTCAAATCCTAATGGATACAGCTATACTTTGTAAATTTCTTCCCATTGCATATTTAACAAAGGAAGTCTGCACTACTTACCCAATCCTCAGAGCTCCATTTAAGGCAAATGTTTCACTCTTACCTATAATAAAAACAGCAACAAAAATATAAATGTGCATAATATTAAGATCCTTAATCCCCTTAATCTGCAACTGTAATGAAACAATACCTTTTGGCAGATAACCCCATATTTATTGTCCATGTGTGAAAATGTACAGCATATGGATTGGAAATGGCCATGTTATACTTGTTTCTCAGAGTTGTCAATATTACAGGTATTTTACTAAAAATAGGTCCATCTGAATCATTTAATTGCACAAATTTAAATATTTTTTTTCTTCAGATCAGAAATTAAGCCTAAACTGCTTGCATTCTATGTTTCTACTTCATTTTAAGCCTAAACTGGTTGCATTCTATGTTTCTACTTCATTTTAAGCTTATGATAGCACAAAGAGATCAAACTTACTTTCAACAGGACTGAAGTACTGGTATCAGTCATGTGCATTTGTTTTCTTGCATTTATCACATGTCTGTGAACTATTACAAAATTCTAATCTCTTGATGATATCCCCTAGACAAGGTGGTAATTTAATCAAGTATGGCCTTAATAATTGGCCTTTCTTGCTATATTTTTTTGGCTATGAGTGACTAATGGCTGCCATGTTACTTTCAAGAAGTTCCGACAATGAAACAAGTTTTTCATCATCAAACTTTTGTCATTAAAACATGACACGTCAGATATGTTATAAACAGATCAAGGTCTTCTAACTGCTGTACCTAATGCATTAAGTGGCTTGTCTAAAGTTGACTGATAACTAAGATACTATTAATTCATACACAACTGCAAGATTGTCCGAACCCATATGTGGCATCACTACCTTCAAGGCTAGTACATTTTCCCTTGAAAGATGACTAATAATGTCTGATGTGGCCCATACCAAAGAGTGGTCTTTTCATTTAAAATTGCAACACTCTAAAAAATAAACAAATAGTTTACTTTTAAATGGTCTTTAAACTGTGTGTTTAATGTTTGAAAAACACAGACAAGCAATAAGCATTTATTCGTTTATTCAATTTGCCATAAGCAGGCATTCTTCATTGGCAAACTGTTACTGTGGATAACATAGGCAAGGTTCAAGCCTTGAGTTGTGTTTGTGTGTGTGTGGATATTCTGTGATACGAGTTAAGTGTACTGATACCAAAATAAATGGGCACAGAAATCAGGCAATGTGATATGAGAATATCACTTAAGCTGTTCTCATTTACATATACCATGTTATGTGCTTGATTAAGAATCTGAAACAAATATTGTGGAGAAGAGATCACCATAAATAAAAGTGCATATTTGACAGAAGACAAAACAAACTGCATCCGAGACTACCCAATAAGATATGTACAGGTATCCACTGACTAATGTGATTTCAACTTATGCGAATTTCATGATAATGAGATTTCATGTGAATTTTTTTAAAACTTAATTTTATTTTAGTGAAAACAAAAGACAATGAAATTATTAGTCTAAAAAAAAATATTGTAAATGGCTAAAAATATTTGCAGAAAAGTAATTGAATTACATATTTTTCAATGAGAATTCAAAGAAATGAAACCATAAATTTCAAGTATGACTCTGAGTTAATCAACAACCATTGGGAATGTTAAATATTAACTGAGGCACATTATGATAAATTATTCTGACCTCTGTGTGAACGAAACTTTACAAATCTCTTGAAGAATAATTAAACTAATTAGCTTGCAGGTAAGCAGGTACATGTATGACATGTCATCCCAAACAAAGAATATTTGCATTGTTTAAATCTACTCTCAATAAATTTCCTCTTGTCTCTAAAAATGTACCAACTGTTGCATTGAAACTAAATTCTGATTTCATAACATTTGCATTATCTCATAAGAAAAAGCAGACATAGCTAATAACAACATAGTTTGTGGAAAAAGAATTTATTAGTTGGCAAGACTAATTTCATAATAGTAATGTCTGCTTTAAAATACAGTAAAGCATTAATAAGCTCAAACAGATATCTGTACTTTAAATGAAATAGGTTTGATACAATTATAAGTTTTTTCATCGAGTCTTAAAAGCAGTTCAAAATGGGGACATCGGGTTTAAGCCAACATGACTCTACTGTACATCATTTATTAATGGCTTGAAAATATTTTTATTAACTTGTACCATATGACCTATGTCATCATTAAAAATATAGGGCTAGTGATTTCATTAAATCTGATAGATATTTTAAAAAAAAACATTAAAACATCCAGAAACATACTTTCTTCACCCCAATCAGAAAATGATACTTTAACCTTTTCATGGTGCCTGCCATAACAAAGCTTGGGAAGGCAGTATTAGCTGGTGTGCACTAGTTTGGAAGTCAATATTGGCTGGTTTGCACTATTTTGGGATTCAATATTGTTTGGTCTACATTAGTTTGGAAGTAAATATTGACTGGTGTGCACTAGTTTGGAAGTCAATATTGGCTGGTGTGCACTAGTTTGGAAGTCAATATTGACTGATGTGCGTTAGTTTGGAAGTCAATATTGGCTATGTGCATTAGTTTGGAAGTCAATATTGGCTGATGTACACCAGTTTGGAAGTCAATATTGACTAGTGTGCACTAGTTTGGAAGTCAACACTGGTTGGTGTGTACTAACTGTGGAGTCAATATTGGCTGATGTACACTAGTTTGATCATGAAGCAAATATATATGACCATGGTAAAACCAATAAGACATCACTTTATGTCATAGTAATGTAAAAAAGAACCAGTTGCTGCCTAAATTGACAGATTTCTTTCAAGTTTTGTTTTAATGCTGCAGAAAATATTACTATTTTTAATACAGTGCAAGAATTTTAATGTTGTAAAAAATTTATTTAGCTGTTACATTTAACTTTCATTATTTCCTTATACTGGCTGCATTAACCAAACTGCTAAACTTGGGAGGTATCATTATGATTCTCTCAGAGTACCTTTCAATGGGATGATAAATGTCATCTCTCTGCGAAAGAAGTCATAGATATTTTGAATAAACTTACCCCATACATAGTCAGTGAACCAGTCCTGTTTGATCTTTAGTTTCTCAATGGTGATGGTCATTTGGAACTCACAGGGATCAAGTTCCAATGAGAAGAAATAGTTCCTGCGTATACGGGACTCAGTTAGGCAGCATGATACAGACAGGCATGTCTCCGAAATATGACACATTGTAGAAGTGTTGTGGAGATTGACCAGAGATATGTTTTGGGGACAATCTAAAGAGGAAAGTAGAACTACATTATGTATCCAGTTACAACCACAAAATAAGCTGGATGAGAAATAAAAATAGATTATTAAAGCATGTTTCTATGACCAGCATAATATCTCATTATGTCACTATTTAAGGGAGATATTAAAAGTTTATGCATACATGGCAACCCTGAAAGAGGTATAAGCATAATTACTGCTAATTTAAGTGGCAAAAAAATGTAATCTGTAATCTGAGCACAAAAATTGTAATCTATATATTATATGCCATAATCACAGGACACTATGAAAAATTTACATTTATTTCTGCTACTTACTGCAATCTGCTGCTGGTTATAATCCTTGCCATAAATTAGCAGATCTATGTGGAATAGTTCCATAATATACACAAAACATACTGACGATTATTTATATACAACACTTGCTTTAACTAGTCTACATACCTAACTTTTGCTAAATTATTGTAAAGTCTACAGATTCTGCAATTAGCATGATGATATGTACAATCCGAGTGCCGTATTTAATCATTCTCAAATTCTTCTTTTCAAATTTGTAATGCACTATTGGTTTTGTCCTTTGTCTTATCCTAACATATTCTGAAATTTAAAAAGATCCATCTGCTTTAAAAAATTTCATATAACATCCATGTGCCACATCGATAAGCCTGTTTTATTTATCATCTGGTGCCACTGTCTGTAAAAGTATAGACTGGTTTCCTAACTAAATGCATTATTATTTCATGACTTTGTGAGGCAAATTTTTAAACTAAAGATACCCATCTGTTTCTCCTGGACTTGTGTCATATACACAAAAAACACATAAACATATAGCCATAAAACTTTTCAAACATGAAATACTACAAGGTAAAAGACAGAATATAAAGGTAAAATGATACAATCCTTAAAATATAAGGTCTAGCTATTAAGATATATGTATTTAACGTGTTCACACAATATAGGCTTTATAATGTCAGTTGAAAGAAAATATCTAAAAATATAAATATAAAGACTTGCAACAAATACTCTGATGGTAAAACCTTCTAAATAATGAAAACATGGAGTGCTGAATGAAATAAAATTCTGCAAAACATATATTAAATGTAAGAAAAAGGAAAACAATCTTTAAAATAGAAGTTAAAATCCATTACAGAAACTGTATTCCCTCAAAATATCCAAGTTTTTCTTTGGTGGCACAGCATCTTAAAATTTCTAAATTGAATTTCACATAACAAATTTTGTCATGCTTAGTGGAAGTTGATACACTCAATAAGAATAAGTTTCACTGTCAATGGACACTGGAAGAGTTTGAACTCAGACAGTGGAGCACATCGAGTGTATCAACTACCACCCTGTTCTATATGCATTAAGTTAATGCAACAAATCTGTATCCTACATTTGAAGGATTTCAGCCTTTGTTTTGCTTTTGTTGTTTATAGCATAAACCTGTAAAAATGGCAGCATCTGTATCTTACAGGAATTGATGCTTACTTTTATTGGGAAGGCTTTATCCTGTAAAATATTTAACACTGTTATGATCTTCACACTTTTGTACAACCTAACTTTTCATTGAGACTATACAGCTAGAATTGTGCTGCTATATATAATATTATACTTACTACTGTATTTCATGTAATTTTTTGTACACTGAAAAATAATTATAAATTTCAGTGAACGAAAAATTATATGTAATATAAGTAATTATCATTTTGTGGTACTGACTGCATGTGTGCGAAAAATAAAGGGATCAAACCCGAACAAGTTCTATTGAACATATACTACTTGGCAACCAAATGGTATAAACGTAAAAAAAAAACGTATAATATTTTCTGTCTCATTCTGCTGTCAACTCAAGAATCCAAAGACAATAAAAATAAAAGTACTCAAAAAGATTTTTTTCAATAGTGAACAAGATAAAGAGAGAAAGAGAGACAGAGAGAGAAAGAGGATGTCTCAATATGCAAGCTCATCATGCTGTGTAATGTTGGCAAAATGATAAAGATGGTTTGAACATGTATTAGTTGTGGGTGTTATTTATTGGTAAATTGTACGCAATGATATGAGTCCACATTGTCAAGAAGTTAAGAGCAACTTGTATTCTTACAGCAACAATAACATCATTATAAAACTCCAACAAAATAAATCAACTTGAAAACACATTTCAGTTAATGTGCATGAGCGTGTGTATGTGTGTGTGTGTGAGAGAGGGAGATGGAGAGATGAAACAAAATTTTGCCAGTGTACAAGTCTGTATTTATTCAGGGTGGTTTTTATTTTTAGCTTTGCAAAGAGAAAAAAGACTGTTTTCAGTTACCTGATGACTGTGATAATCTTCATGTACTAAGGATACTACTATTTTCATCATCAATTAACACCTCTAAATCATCAATTCATTCTTGTTTTAATTACGACATATATTGTCACAACAACCACATGGCTATGCAGTGTTATTTACATGCTAATTAAATATACTTAGAGCTTTGGTTATTCCAGTTGAAAACAGACAGAGGGCAAGATTGAAAGAAGAGGTCAAATCAACGAGGCCGTCAGTAGAGAAATGAGGCTCTCTATAGGGAAATGAAAATCTGTCAATGTCCTATGAAGGCCATTGTCCATACAGCAGATGTTGCAAGGACATGTGGTCATACACATTACTAAAGTTATTCAAATTCTCATCAATGAAGATAACAATAAAGGTTTATATCGTAGAATAGATTTGCAATAAAAGGTTAATTATATCCATGTGAAAACAGTACAAGCATGTAAAAGATAAAATATATATTCAATCAATTTAACAAAGTTGGTGACTTTCAAATTTACAATTATATATGACAAGGTTTTTATATTTTATTTTTGCATGACTATAATGAACAATAAGACTAGTTGACCAATGTTCTGTGGTCTTCACTTTAGCATGTACTGAGATATTTTAATTTTGTTGGATAAGAAAACATGAAAGGACTTCTGAATTCATTTTAAAGTGCATGTGATGTTTTGTTACGGTGACAGACTTGATAAGGAGAACTAATTAACGGTAATAGTTAAGGATATGTTCTGTGAAGGCCTTTGTCCAGTTGCTAATAAACACCATTAGATATTGTAATGTCAATAAGAGTGCTTATGCTTCAATCATTGTATTTTCTCATCAACAACGAAGACAAATAAGGGTGGGTCAATAAATGAGAGTCGATTAACAGAAAAACTGCCATTTCAGTGAGAGATGATTTAAGGTGTTTCTGTATGATTATAAATGGCGATTATTTCTTTATTTCTTGATCTCTGCTTCATTATTTGATGTGATACATGAAGTTAACAAATAGGTCAGGTCAGTTTTATCTGAGGCAACAAATAGTTACATTTTTCATTTGGTATTATATGAAACATTCACAGCAAACATTGTATTCATAGTTTGATGTATCAATATTGTACATCAGTATTTTTTCAAAGCCATTTGAAATGCGAACTTCTTTTTGAGCAAATAAAAAAAATCAAAATACTTGGTTACAAAAGTAATAAAAGAATGAAATGATCAGCGACCTGCCTGCACATTGTAGTTTTGAAGTATCAATATCATATATTGGTATTTTTACAAAGCCGTTTGAAATGCGAACTTCTTCTTGATTCAAGTAAAAAATATAAAAGTAAATGGTTAAAAAATTAATATGTGAAATTATTAGTGACCTTTCTGCACGATTATAAATGGTGATTCTTTTATTTCTTAATCACTTGATTCATTATTTGATGCCTTACTTAAAAACGAATCCAAAGTAATCACTGTTTATATTACACTTAGCAAAGCAAAACTTTCATCATTGGATGTATCTAAATTGTACCTTGGCATATTTTCAAAGCTGTCTGCAAATAAAAACCTACCCCAAAAAAACACATCTGAGGTTAAAAATAATAAATTATGTGCTTTAAAGTCTTGAGAGAACTCATTCACCATCATGTCAGTGAGGCCACGTGACCAACTGTAGATGCCATTTCTCATACTCAAAATTTACAAGTTTTTTGTCTCCGTCTACATCACTAAGTCATCTGAATTTGATAATTTATAAAAACTAATTGCTGCCTACATCAATATCAGAGCCTTTACCTGGTTATTGAATCTTTCATAGTTGTGATTCTAATCGTCAAAACTTAAGTACTGAATGAAATCCATGACCGCCATTTTGGAGAGTGGAGATTATGACCCAGTTACTTTAAATAGCAGATATTGACCAGCGCATAAACAGTGACCACATGATCTGACGTAATTGTCATTCGCAAAATGAATGTAGTACCTAATAGGAGGTTTTCCCTGAAGGTGGTGCTACGAAAACCGGCTTAAAATGGCTGATGTTTACAGCCGATGTCAAAAGGCGCTTCCATGCGAATGGTGTAGAGGCGTCCAAAGGCAGTTGCATGAGGTAAAGGGTTAACCCCTGTAGGTTTTTGTAGCTTTTGCTTGAAATGTGAGTAGGAAACACATTTTGTGGGCTATTTCTGAATACATCCTAATACACTGACTTCCAAGTGATTTTCCTTTAGCCTAAGACCTAGTTGTATTAGAAACATCATTTTTCATTGGCTATTTCACTTGCGCATGAGCAGAAGGGTAAAAGTTTGGAGTTCTTTTTGTTTTGTTTTTTTGGGGTTTTTTTGCTTAGCAGACCCATCATTTTCATATTGAGACCACTCTTTATTCCAAAAGGCAGTCTTATCCTACTTTTTGCAAAGGCTCATCTGCCTGTGTGCAGTTCAGACCAGTCTGCCTTACATCTGAGGCCAAAAAGTCTAAAATCCAGACACAAAATTGGATTTTGACCACGGACAAATTTTGCGGGAAAATAATTGGGTCCAAAAAATTAAGTTTTTCCCTCTGTATTTTGTAGTGCAACTAGAACTTCCAGATTATTTGGTATCATTGTAGAGCTACATCTGTCTATCTTTCTATAATACCACCCACTTTAGTGTATCATACATGACCTTCATGCTACAGAGTTCAGCAATAGGCTACTACCTCCTGCCATGTAAACGTGGTGCCAGGGGTTAATAAGTTAATTGTATATGATCATGATTATAACCTCTTATTAATTCTTTTTAAAAATGGCAATATGGTATTTTCAATCGTTTTTGCAAAATTAAATCTTATGAGGAATGTTATGTATGATAGTTTAAAGGATTTTTCAAAAAATACAAAGTGATATGTATGAAAAAATATGACGAATTTAAATAACTTTTATTTTTACAACTGGACTGTGTACAAAAAATAAAAGGATACAAAAATATATATGAAATACGGTATACTAAACTATATTTTTCCCCAGAAAAAAGAGTTTGACCTTAATACACCACTCCCTCGATAACTCGCGCACATTGAGGTCCAAAAACATCGACCGCACTATAAGTGAGGCGCAAGTTATCGAGGGACCTATAAAATAAGCCCAAAACCAATAAAGTGATTGACGACATAACGGGGAAATAAGTGGGGGGGGGGTAGACAGATTATACTGTTGAATACTCACTTTATAATCGTTCTGAGATTAAATGTTAATAATATCTCTTCATAACGGTGTACTTTATTATTTCCTCATAGAACAACATTAATTTCAGGATAAATTACAGTATACTAAGGCGATCATCGAAAACATTATTCCACGTGGTTTCCGTTCGCTTAACATGTGTACCACTTCACACATTGTATACTACGTCACTAATTTTTATGTTGAATTGGATACATTCTAGTTTTATTCTTTGATCCAAATTAGACGTTTTTTTATATACAAAATATCTACTCTTTTCGAGAAACAGTGTCAACTGAACGATAGATAAATATTTTTGAATGTGATAGAAGTAAAATGGAAAAAAAAAAAACAAGGGTTAATCAGTACTAACATATTTAATTGGTCTACAAATTTAAAACAGTGTAAATTAGAACAAGTTAATACTTGCCGTTTGTGCCACGCTTGACAAATATCAATTCACTTTTTGAAAAAAATCAGTTATTTTTTTTGTGTGTGTGTTACTCCTTGGTTTCTCTGCCACCGAGCAAAATCACTCACATTTCTCAACTGCATGAGCTTTACGTAGTCAACATTTTGGGTCTCCAGCCACCTTATGGCAATATCAAAATATTTGATTGCTTCCTGTGCAGAGGGGTGGGGGGTGCAAAATCTGCGTCTGCATCACTTTCAACACTTGTGTTACTCCAGTTAGAATCGTCTTCTGCTGCAAATTTGTTTGCTATATAAATAGTTATAGTTTTATCTGACATGTATTCGGCTGTGGGGCAATCATTGTCAGCACAAATCCACTCTTCCATATCATCAAGAGATTCGCCCATCTCAGGACCATGAGTCTGTACGAATTTCTCCCAACAGCCTCGGCATTAATGACATCAGTTTCACTGAAACATTCGAAGTCACTATCATCGTCGTTGTCTCTGTTACTGTTTTGCTTTACGTCAAAGGCGGCTCCAAGACCCTTAATCCAGCACCCGAGGTCTCTTGTAATCGATTTTTTTTTTTAATGCAACAAACACTTCCCCAAGTTGTTGATCAAAACAAAGCCGGCATGTACATGTAATTAGGTTCTCACAGAAGTACTCACGGGTTTCAATGTGACGGTCGATTGACTCTTTTCATGTTTTCAATGAACAGAATATGTTGTGATTATAATGTTTACACTGAAACGGAATTAAAGGATTAGAACGTGACTTTCAAACAGGAAGACGTTTAATTGGTGTTTATTTCATTCTCTGTTGCCACCTGTTAGCATTTACCAGAAGTTTTCATTGATCGCTATTTCACCAGACTGTTTATTTACAGTATACTGACAATTATTTATCATAAAAACTTACATAATATATGATATCTTTAAACAGAGGTCTCGCTAGGATTTCAAAACTGGGTCTTTCTGCCTCTGAATTCAATCAATAAATATCAGTACATTTTCTCACTCGGCCGCTAGTCAAAGCCTTTGAACTAGCCGCCTAGCTGTTGCATCATGTTTTTTTTTTTTTAATGTACTCTTATAAAATGGCAACAGTACATCAAAGAGTCTTTCAGTCACTAAATTCTGTCATTGTAAATATCAGCACAGTTAACTGATCAACACATTTTCCCACAAAGCAGGTGGCTGAAACAGGACCGGCAAATCTTTGAATTTTCCCGCGCACCTATTACATGCGTACGGAGGACTCCCGCCTCAGTGATTTTCTGCCTCCCAGATCAAAAATTGGCGTCCAAATATGCGTAATTAAGCATTTTCGAGATCTCTGAAATTAATTCTTCTTTAGAACTTGCAAATTTCAAAATATGGATGATATTTTTACAGGCATTGATCACCATTTTCGATGATAAAACGAGCAATGTATCAAGGTTTAATTTATCAATTCTTATCGTAATTTTTTCATGTTCAGCATATTTTAAAGATATTTTAAATACATTTTCTCTGGAAAAAATCGGGAGCCAAGACGGACACCGCGTTATAAGCGGGATCGCGAGTTATCCGGGCGCGAGTTATTGAGGGAGCGGTGTACACTGAAAGCTGGGCTTCTGATAATGCAAAAATATGTGTCCCTGAAGCAATAAAATTAGAAATGATGCATTAAAACCCCGGCCTAAGAGTCCCATAGGACACAATAAAAATTGCTGACCAAGTCAATTTCCAGCTTGCAGAAAAGGTCAAGGTTTCTCGAAACAGAGGTCTCAAGGATTTTCTACGCCATCTGTTGAGGTCATGCTCATTAATTATGCATTGTGTTCATTTTCGAGTCTAGCTGAATAAGTATAGTGCATGTGATCTTCAAAGGAAAATGTGGAAAGGATTCAAATTCAATGTGATAATAAATATTACTACCATTTGTTGTTTTCACATTGAGACTTGGACAAAATGCTGTTTGCAAATCTGGATAATTATTTTGGGGGTTAAACACATGCATTCCAGCCATTATGCTTTTCTCATAATCATTATGCCTTTTTTCAACAAATTACATTTTATTTTCTCCAGTAGAGGGATTACACTGTTTTGGTAAATAAAAAAATATAAATCAAAATCAGTCAAAAGTTGTGTTTATCATTTTTAGTATCATCTCCTTAATTCCACTCTAATAAATTTTGAGAATCTGCTTTAAAAACATCACTGCTGACTAAGAATTTTCTTTGTTTTTTATTTATAGCAACTGTATATGACCAAGTTTTCTAAAAAAAAATGGGTTTCATCAATTTGACCTTAGCCTCACAGATTCATTATATTCATATTAAAATTAGGTAGTGGACCAGTCTATCGTTTTATAGAAAATGGCACCAGATTAAAAGCAAGATGCTTTACGGTGTGACTGGTGGATGTTACATGATGAAAAATGTTAGAGCAGATGGATCTTTGCAAAATTCAAAACATGTCAGATCAGAAAAAGGACAAATCAAGACCATTTTACAAACTTTAAAATAAGTTCATTGCAAACTTTAAAATTAAATTCAAGATCATCCAGTTCTGTAATTAAGATGCCTTGCCCCATATTATTGTTCAGAGGGCACAACATATTACTGTCTAAATAACGGCCTTGTGTAGCGTGTTCCCAAGTCGAATGATGGGATATCAATTTTAATACATAAATATTTAAAGTATTACAAATAAGTAAAACTCACAAGGTTTTGTGTCTGTTTATTCTTGGCATTATAGGGGATATTTATCCACTTCATGTATACCCCACATGTTTGTGAGAGGGGACTGCATCTTTTGCTGGTGAAACTCCTATTTTCACCAAAATTCTAGTGAGACCAGACACACACACACACACACACACACACACACAACTTACTGTAGAAACTATAAAGTGGGACCCTTTAACATCTTGTAAAGACCCTATAAAATTCAACTGTGGAGGTCCTCGGGACTCCATAAAATATCATTTTAATGAAAGCCCTAGAAATTATGTCTATTTTCCGCACACTTTATAAAAGATGCTTCAGATAATCAAGTAAATACACATGATATATTAAACAAGGAAAGGTAAATACACATGAAATATTAAACAAGGAATGGTAAATACACACGAAATATTAAACAAGGAAAGGTTAGACTTAACACTGACATTAAATCAAGGTATGGAAACTTGCCATTTTTCCAGTTACTGGCATCCACCAAAGTGCTGTAGTTACATTGCTGGTCCAAGAGGTAACCCCTAATTCCTAGTTTCTGGAAAAGTTCCAATTCTTGGTAGCCTTCTAGTGACTGGTTCAAGGCTATTGTCTGCCCTGCTGCCCAGCTCGTTATGGAAAAGCCTGTAATAACAATAATAATAATAATAATAATAATAATAAATACAAATAATAATAATGCTGTTGATTTTTCTCAAGGGACTAAAGACTAATATACAGCAAAGCTGGTCACAGAAAAGTCTTTTGTTAGGATTGAATTCATATTCACATGAATATATCCATTTAGGCGATGCTGACAATCCTAACTTTATTTACAGAAGAACTATTACCTTACTCTTCTCTTTCTTAGGACTGTTATAGACAGGAATAGTTTGCTGCCTATTGCTAATTATACTTATATAGGAATCATGTACAATTTATCTGACATGTACATCTGCCCATCAATAATTCAAAAGTGAAGGAATACACAAACATTTACTGTAGCTCAAGTGAGAGTAGGGTGTGTGATGGTTGGGTATAGATTTAAAGCTGGTTAACACTGTTGGGAAAGGAATGTGGGGGTGATAGCAACTTTGAGTGTCAGTGAAGCTGGAGTTGCTTCCCTTTTATGGACAGAACAAGTGTATCCATTGTAAGCAAATACAAATAAACTAAAGCTTGAAAGTTAAAATTATGCAATCAAATCCATCAATGGATTTGCACTAATTCCTTAAGACAGCAATTTTATATGTCAACATAAACATCTTCTTCAACACCATATGGCAATGATTAAGTGCAATTATATGTTTTATGTAGTGAACACATATAACATGTGGCAGTTACATTGTTCTTAATCACTTTAGGGTCATTCTAATGTCAAAATCACATAGAGATCCCCAGGTGACAATTCCTGATTTAAGTTAAAAAATTCCACATGCACATTTATGTAAATGATGGCTGTATGCAAAATTTTATTAAAAGTTTTAATTACTAATCTGGGTTATCATGGCCATTTGAAACGGGGAAGGGGTAATATTGTTTGTCACTACCAAATTCATTGTCTTACAATGGAGGGTTGTCAAATGTTTGCAACTTTTTAATTACAGAGATATCAGGCTGAAATTTACTATACTACATATCTGTGACCTAGCAAATCTGAATCTAAGCTCATATTTTCAATATCTGAGATATTTGTAGATATACACCCCTAATGTTAGCCGTTCATTGCTTATATAATTTTTTCTTCACATTTTAAGGTAGCAATTATAAAGTACCTAGTCATCTATTACAACCATCAAATACAATTTTATTTGAAAAATTTCACACACACTTCACCCCACACACACCTCTATTCAAGACTAGCTAGAGAGAATGCTGAAAATCTGTGTATGAAACAACACTTCTAAATGTTTGAAAATTATTAAGCTCTTTTTCATTTAATCTCTGCAATGCATAGCTAATTTAAAATAGGATATATATTAATGAAATGGTTACAAAATATATACACAACAAACTTATAGTTTCACATTTCAAGTCCCTATGCTGCATCAAGCTTTTGCAACATACACTAAACATTTTATCAAGTTCACAGAGTATTTTGCAATATCTCCTAGCCCTGGATGTTGCTTCAGTTTGTAAGGATAATGCATCATCTTCTACAAGTATTGCACAATCATTGTACCATGTCCCACAAAAAATTTCATGGCAATAATTTATCCAAAAGGTCCTAACTTACATCAGATATCCATGCTGAGCACACAATTAAAATACTGCTGTAAAATGTGTGACCCTGGCCCCAAAGTAAAATGTTTCAGAGAACATGTCACATTAATAATTGTCTTAGCTTACTAATGAGTCCTCAAATATATACACAAAATCCAACAATGGGTTTAAGATTTATACTCAGATAAAATAAATCTACAAGAAAATTTTCTGTGACTGTGACTTTTAGCCCCAAGTCAAAAGGGCATGCATGAACGTCACTGAATGAACTGTCTTAGTTTCATGATGATTCATTCTGCGTCCAAGAGATATAAGCAAACTAGTTTTTTTTCTCATTAAAACTTTGTCTGAGACTGTGACAGTGATAGGTAAGCAAATATGTTAAATGGGCAAGGATGCATGTCAGATCATAACATATCAGCCCAAATATAAAGAAAATACATTGAAAACTAAAATCTTGTCACAAATTTTCTATAACTGTAACCATGACCCCAAAGTTAAATGGGCAAGGATGCATGCTACCAAATGAATTGCCTTATTTCATAATGATTCATTCCATGAATAAAGAAAATCTTTCAAGACTTTAGGAAACATGAAACAACATTAACCAAAACTTTAATGTAAACTTTCTATGACTCTGATCATGACCCCAAGGTCACTGAATAAACTGATATATTAGTCTTATAAGGATCAATCCTAAGTATGAAGAAAATCCATCTAGGGGTTTAGGAAATATATAAATAGAAAAACTGTAACACAATCATTTATTCAAATTCAATAATACAGTGATCTTCACCAAAAATGTTAAAAGGAATAGCAGAATATTTTCACTAAATCCTTAAAAATGAACAGTGAAATCAATGCTACAATTGCTGCTGTCTTCAGAAAATTAATTGCTACATATTGCCTCCCACTATTCTTGGCTAGACAAGGAACATCTTACAACTGTTTGAGAGGGGTGGAGTAGGCAAGAAAGGGAAGGTTGGAGGCAAGAGAATAAAAGAGAGAGTGAGCTCAGACCTGAATCAATAAATCCCTCATTCCAAGTGCAAATGGCTTTAGGCATGATCGTATGTTCTAATACTGGGATCACAATATCACATGTACTGCTGCGTGCATTGAAGCAAATGCTTAAGTATAAATTCACGATGTATTTTCCTTCTTCAGGAAGCTCTTGGAAATTATAGCTGAAAATTATATAAGAAATTATGAGGGAAAAATATTTTGCATGTGATATGTATTCAAATTTCATACATTTGTCTTTGAGACTTAGAACATGGCAAATTTTAAGATTATGAAATTAAATTTTTCAATAGTTTTTTGGAGGCAAAAGAATCACTTATACATAAAAATGCCAAAAACATCAAATCTTCCTTCATACAAATATAGCATCAAAAATAGATCCCTAGAATTGTTGCTTGCATATCATATAAATAAGACAATACTATTTTTAAACCATTCTGTCCAACTTTCAATTTTAAACAAGCTTCAGTAAAGAAACAGTGTAAGATTATGAACTGACTTGTATAAATGGAGTGCATCTTAAAATTACATGACAGTTTTGGTATTAAAAGGACAAAGTCAATATCAAAAAGAAAAGATAGGCATCAAAAATAATTTCAGCACTAAAATGATAAACTCTGTACACAGTATGTTTAGGGTGAAAAATATTGTGACTTTCGTACTTACTCTAGCCGAAATATTCCATTTAGGTAGAACTTTTCTTGTGTACCTGAAATTATAAGAAAGTCAGTAAGGGCTGTTCCAGTAAAACATATACCCCTTGGGGGGAAGGCACTTTCAAATTCAACCAACCCACAACAGAAGCAGTTAAAAAAAATTATGATTCACTGTCAGATATGTTTTAATAAAAAAACACTACCCCTTACAGAAGCATATTTTTTTAACATAATTTCTGGCTATGGGTTAGTGGGCAGCAGAAGCGATTTTAATATTGGGTTGGGGACAGAAGCGATTTAAATGACAGCTGGCTGGAGGTAATCTACTGAATTCTTATAGATCATATAATCTACTGCATATTTTGATTTGTATTCGTTCATTATAATCTATCTTTTGTCCCATTGTTTGTTTGCCTGTCAACCATGTATGTCTCTAATACTGTGAAATCACAAATTTTCATGGTGGCTTATTATTTGTAGATGTCATTGATCAGTCCCTTAATACCTACTAATTTAACGTCCATGAAAATGGATTTTATAATAGGGATTTCTAGTCTAATACAGACATCATGAATTTGTATCCTTACTAAGCTGTGTGTTTACTAAAGTGATCACTATGTCTTGCTAATTTTCTTTGTTCTCAGGCATGCTGCTTTTGATTAGGATAATAGTTAAATCTTGTATTGCTTTAAATGTGTGGTCAGATGCTATGATTCCTTGTTATTATTTTTTTCAATAATGTTTTGGTAAACTTATAATACATGATTTGTCAGAAAAAAACCCATTAATGCCTGTGGAAGTGATGTTGCATTATTTCTGCCTACTTTTACATTATATCATTTCTTGTAAGAACATATATTTCAGTTACGATGTCTTATTTTTATGCTTGCTGCAAGACTAATATAAAGTTTACAAAAACAAAACAAATATAGCAAGTCAAACATTTTTATATCATTAATTAGATTTTTAAAAATGGATGAAAGTCAAGGAATCATTTTTTCCAGAGTACTCGTAAAATCAATGTCATGGCAGTTAAATGTATTGTCAACAGCATCATCATCATCACTGATGGCCTAGCAGTAACATTCTGCACTTTCAATCCAGTTGTCACAGGTTCTGTCTCCCACTTTTAGGCTTTCTTATAAGACTTGTACCTATGGCCTGAGGGGCTTTCATGGCAGAGTGGTATAAGATGCATGTAATGTGATACAGATCTGAGGGGCTTCCATGGTCAAGTGGTACAAGATGCTTGTCATGTGATTACTTGCCTCCAATGTGTAAATGAGAATGTTGCCAGTTACTTGTGGAAGGTCAGTGGTTCTACATAAGTGGTGTTTGGTGTCTCAGAATTACTTGGATTTTCTTCAGCAGTAAAACTGGCTGCCATATATAGTCCTCATCTGAAAATGGTGTAAAGGCCATAATGATCTACCGAAGCCCAAGATTTCATGTCTTCTAAATGACTTTGGCTGTTGGAGATAAACATCAAATCAACAGAGGCTCCATGTGCCCAAGTGTACTAAGGTGCTTGCTTTTACATCACTTGCACATCTCACAGAGTGAGTTTTTGTCACAGATCAACCAAATTTGGGTTGGTGGTCTTTCAGGGTTCTTCCTCCACCTAATATACTGTTAAAACACCACCACACCCAACAACAAAAAAACCAGACCAAACTAAATCAACCAACTAATCCACTGTGGCAACAGCAGCAAAGGTATTAGACCATAATTTTTGCCACAGCTGTATGAGTTTATAAATTTTGACTCTAGTAATTTTTGTAGACCTTTGAATATCGTCAATTATGCCTTTCTGACAGTTACCAAAAAGTCATCATCAGTTTGTACAAATGAATTTTTCATGGTGAACATATGAGAAGTCTTAAGCAATCCAGCTGCATCACACGCTGCTGAAAAGTTTACATTTTAGCTCACTTAAAGTTTCTCTAACAATGTCCATTGTTCCAACTAGAACTGTTATAACTTGTTCAAGCTGTATTTACTGATATCTGGAGATATGCATCTGTAATAAATATTTGTAACAAGGTATGAGAATGCATCAATGTTTTTCAATGACACATTTGAACTGAGCAACAACCAGAATCAACAAACCAAGAAATAAAATTATTAACATCTCTCAGGCAGAAGTACAGTGTAAACCGGTAATCATAATCTGCCAAATCTGCCACATTTTTTTCCGACCATACTGATTCAGTGGACATAATCACCAGAATGGACAGAAACAGACCAGAACAGATATAACCAGAAGATTAAAATCGATTTGATACATCTTTTAAGTAGCTAAATTCACATTGGTTTAATTAACTGTACACCCTTTATTGTCTTCCCTTTGATGTAATTTCTTACTGAAGCTTCAAAATGTTGTGTACTAGATAATAGTAATCCAATTTGTAATACAAATACCAAATGATGGCTTGGAACTATGTGCAAAAGGTCTGTAGAAAATATCACCATGATCAAAATATAAACTGGAAGAACTGAACACAAACAGGACAAATTTTATCCATCTTGCTTGAAGTTTACACAGATCAGTCAGTCTCTTATGTTTAATGCCATTGATTTTTGCACATAGGGAGCATGTACTTCATTTGGTAATACATCTGCATGATATGAAAGTTTGTCTTGTTATTTTTTTGTTGCCATAGTGGTTCTGCCAACAAGAGATCTACACACACGTAATTACGTTGTATGTGGATTCTCTGATATTTCCTATGAGCATTAATCTGTTAACTGTTTCTGAATTTAATATGATCCTCCTCCTCTGTGTATGAATATTATTCTGTGCTGAGAACTCCTTTCATTGCCTGCTGTCTGAAACGCATATGCATAACTAGCTTGAACAAGTTACTGTTCTTTATGGTTGTGCAATTTTCAACATCTCACAGGTATGGACCAATGGGTATTCTCTCTTGGATGTCTCTGTTCCAAAAAGAAAAGTTTTCCAGAGTTCTCACTAGGATTTTAAAACTAAGAGTCCAGGACTCCCATTTTGGTGAAAACAGGAGTCCCACCAGCAAAAGTTGCAGTCCCCTCACAGAAAACTATGCAAATTATAAGAACTATTGGTTGCCATTGAGTTTAATTTCTACATTCTTTATAACAATGACATAGCTTTTGCTTGTCCATCAGAGTGAGTCTGAATTTTGTCAATCCAAGGAAGGTCTTATTCAAAGCACTAAGCTAGCCATTACACACTTTCTTACACCTGGCTACTGTCCCATCAAAACTATCAGTTCTAGCAACTTTAGCACTCTCCTGAATCTCATTACAATCTTCGTCAGTTTGCTGTTTAACCCAAAATACTCATTCAAGTCTAAGTCTCAACATGTCATGATTCCAAGGTCACATGCACTGCTTATTCTGCTACATTTTGAAATGAACACAATAATGAAAGCTCAAGTTGTTTATTTGATGTACTGTTATAAATGACCAGATGTACATCTCAGGGTCTTTCTACCTCTGAATTCAAGTACTGTAAATATCAGTAGATTTTGCCACCCAGCTGCCAGTCAAAGCCTTTGATCTTGCCACCCAGCTATTGCAGCATGTTCTTTTGATATACTCTTATAATGGTGACATGTACATGGGGGGGGGGGGGCTTTCAGCCATTAAATTCTGTCATTGTAAATATCAGCACAGCTAATTGATCAACACATTTTCCCAATAAGCAGGTGGCTGAAGGAGGATTGGCAAGTCTTTGAATTTTGCCGCCCACCTATTACATGCCTACGGAGGACTCTCACCTAAGTTATTTTATGCATCCCCAATATAAAACTGACATCCAAATATGCGTGATTAAGCATTTCTGAGACCTCTGAGTTTTCACTAACATTAACTCTGCCAAAGGTTCACTTCCTTGGATCGGTGCTTTGCTACCAGACATTTTCTCTTCCATAATGCTGTATTAGGGTCTTAAGTCCAACATTCTCATAGTTTGCTTGTTCTGACATGGGTAACTTGAATAAATATAACTGGCATATTGTCCATCCAACACATACATCGGACTCAAACCCAACATCAATTTTGGGCTCAAAATCACACACTGGTATTTCCAGTGACATTTTCCCAATGTCCAACAGACCTTTATACATGAAATTCATTGTCATCATAGCTACCACCAGCCAGTATTTGCCGACTGAAAACATCGTCTGAAGACAAACCCTATTGTGATTCAGCCATTTTGGTTCACTGTGAAGCCATTATTCGAAACATGCATTTGTAAACCTTTCATGATGAAAATAAGTTTAAAACTACTATAAAAAGCTTGTTCCAGGGCCAATGAACCAATCAAATTTAGTTTAACAGCCATTCATGTCAAACCGAAGTATCCAGCTATCTGGATGTTGCATCAAGCGCTGCGAGACCACTACTGGCAGCACGAATTACATTGTGAAATGCAGTTTCAAAGTTAAAAGTTTAATAAAAATTGCATACTGCACAAAGCACGTTTTATATCCACGATGTTGATATAATTTGCAGAACGTGTATCACTGCATTAAAAGTAAGTGAAATTTTATATAAATTACGTGTACTCATGTGTACTGGCATCATTTTCTGACCCAATGCTTTATTCACGTTAGACCAGTAGGTGGGGGTTAAATGTGATTTTAAATATATATTCTTTTTTTCTTCTTACCAGCGATTTCTTATTTTGTTAGCACAACCCACAACAAAAGTGATTTTCCAAACCAACCTTCCACTGTCAGAATCAAAATAGTTTGAAACACAACCTCATACATAAGTTGTTTTTTTTAAGTGCGGGGGGGAGGAGATATATATTTTACTGGAACAGCCCTAATGTCATTTGGCAGTCTAAGAAATATTATCTCCCTTGTGTTGTTTGGCAATCATAACATTAATTGAGGACATCAAATGTATTGTGAATACTTCTGTAATGAAAGAAGAAGCACGACTGTATGATACAAATTTTGAATCATTAAAAATGTAAACATTTGTCAAGGAATACATACATGTAGATAATTCTACCTAGATGTAACTGCATGACCTTTAATGAAGGACAAAGACAAACTGACAGAAACACAAATAAAAGACACTTGGAAAGATGGACAAGTAGGCAGGTACACAGATAAATGAATATATAGATATAAAAATCAATATACAGATGGATAAACTGGCACATTATAAGTAGATAGAGAGACAAATAGATAGATAGTTAGATAGACAGATAGATAGAGAGACAGACAGACAGACACAGATTACAATCTAGAATGGAGAGTATAGGACAATTACCCCAGTTATAATCAATAAGAGTCTTTGAGAACTTGAGTTGCTCAATGCCAAATTGGAATCTCTTCTGGCATGGAAGAAGCTCTAACTCCATGGTAATAGTACGACCTCCCAACTCCTTCACCTCAACACAACATGACACACCTGTACAGGTATTATGCAGGTAACAGCTGGTGATGTTCATTAGGGCAGGTACATCCACATTTAGGGCACAGAGTCCTGAAATTTATGTTTACAAATCACTTTTTTGTTTCATTTTTTACTCTCAAAATGAATAGACATTGTTATTTTATTTCTTTTACTTCAACTCGAGTCTCTACCTTCAAAAGAGTCTGTTTTTAAATAAAAATGTTTATTCATTCCTTAAAAGTTTTTCACTGTTCCCAAGTTTTAGTGTACATTCCAAGATGCATCTACTAGGCAAGTTTGGTATAAACTGGTGTTCTGAATCAAGAGATACAAAAAAAAATGTGTGGTTTGTTTGGAAATACATTTATGAAGACAAAGTTACCTTTATATACCAAAGGTGTCTTAAAAATACCACAGGTTTCTTAAAAAAAAAAAAAAAACAAGGGAGAAGGGTGGTGTTACACTTAACATCTTCATAGCAAACAATCAGTCAAATCCTTCCCTGCAGACCCTTTGTTGCCAGGGCTCTCAACAGACTTTGATATGAAGTCCAGTACCCTTAGTCTTCAGAAACTGAGGCTGTTATAGGAAAATCAGGAATGCAGATAAGGAGTTCATTTTGTAGACATAACATCATTACAGTCAAGTAAGTGGCAATTGGCTGAACGTGATCAGTGGCCATGATTTTCAATAATGCTTTGGATGATCACATTGCAAAATCAGAGGAGGTCCACAGGATAAAAGAAAAAAAATTAAAGATCTGAGTCTAGCAACTAGCTAATTCCTGGAATCTACAAGTTGTGTAGTATGCTACATACTGTTAATCAGACTGAAGTACAATGCCAATTTAGTACAAAATCATGTAAATCCCCTTGTAAAATTCATTGATATTATTACATGATGATTCTAAGTATTACATTACAGTGTAGTACAATGCCAGTGTAGTACAAAATCATGTAAATCCCCTTGTAAAATTCATTGATATTATTACATGATGATTCTAAGTATTACATTACAGTGTAGTACAATGCCAATGTAGTACAAAATCATGTAAATCCCCTTGTAAAATTCATTGATATTATTACATGATGATTCT
Source organism: Sinohyriopsis cumingii (assembly GCA_028554795.2). NCBI lineage: Eukaryota > Metazoa > Mollusca > Bivalvia > Unionida > Unionidae > Sinohyriopsis > Sinohyriopsis cumingii. The sequence continues at coordinate 87,550,305 of CM068838.1, forward strand.
AAGTATTACATTACAGTGTAGTACAGTGCCAATGTAGTACAAAATCATGTAAATCCCCTTGTAAAATTCAATCATATTATTACATGATGATTCTAAGTATTACATTACAGTGTGAAACCATATGGTTCAAAATGTTAATGTATTTGATAAAAGTTGTTAGAAGTTGCTGTGCAATTAACTTAATTATATTTAAACCATTACACACCTTTGTTCCATCCTTTGGTGGAATTGCTATAGATGTATGGAGCCACAGTTCTCAAACACTGGTTTTTCTGCATATACTGTGATATTCTGAGTGTGGCATAGAGCTTTTCCTGAAGGGTGTCCACAATTGGGCTTGTAAGGCTAAGGTCATTCTCTGCCTTGAATCCAGCAAGTGTGAAGTCTGCAAACAAAACATCAAAAGGATCAGTCACTTGTAAAACTGACATAAGCTAGCTTGTGAGAGCAAAAATTCATACATGTAGTGAAACTGTGGATTGGAAAGAAAAGTTTCGATCAGCACTAAGTAAATGCAACATTGTTGGGCCTAAAGCAATAATATGTATTTCCAGTTTCATGCTAAAACAACTGAACTGGTCAGTTGGGATAACATTTTATCAGAGATGCATCCACAATATCCTGATTTTATTGACCTAACAGGTTATTGGTGTACGTCAGTGATGCACAGGCAACATCTGGTGTGATTGTACAAAGCCCAATTTAAATTGTAACTTTTTAAAAATCACTAACACACAAATCAATCTAAGTTACTCAGGTGGCCCCAAACATTTAGGATTTTAAATTCATGTAGAGCTAATTTATTCACAATTCATTCCCAAGAGATTACTCAAATGGCATTGTTCTCCAAGGTAATCTTGTATATCTTGAGTGCCACTTGTTATATTTCAATTTTATATTTTCTGACAGCTTTAAACTACATTGCAAATGAGACAATTATGTTGACAATTTAATCCCAATGGTGTATTATTATGCTAATTTATATACCTTGTTTTATTTAAATTTATGACTCGTGTATCTGAAATTAATTTTTTAAATTTGTTCCCAAAAGAATTATGCAAGGGGGAGAACTCTGTATAACTCCAAATCTGTGATTCTTAAGAGTCCTCATCATTGGTTGCTTCCACTGTTTTCTATTCAGTCTATTCAGATTATCTTCAATGCTTTTGAAGAAGAAATAAATCAAAGCTTTATCTATTTATGTAATGATGGTCATACTGAATGGCAGATCAGCATCATTTACATTTGTATAAATTTAAAGGTCTTTGTGCCAGGGCTGTTCCATTTAAACATACATGGTACCCAGGGATGACAGTTTTATATAAATATATGCCAGGGTACTTTAATTTCACATAGTTCAGATTAAAATGATAAGAAAATTCTAAATTGCATCTATGGGTGAGTACCCCACATTAAAAGTGCCTTACCTGGGTCTTAGGTATGTTTTACTGGGACAGCCCTGATGATGTTTTCTGTTAAATATCATCCAATTCTGTTTAGCAATTGTAGCAAAGTCAGTTAAAGGTTTCTATATTTTTAGCGATCATGGCTGATCAGCTTATTCTAATGAGATGAAACCCTTCCAATGCAGGATGTTTGCTGTCAAATTTCTGAAAATTCTGTTAACTCATTGCCCCTTGGAAATTTTATTAACTTAATTGATTTTGTAAAAATTTCCTATAAATTATTTGAGGGAATGGCTATTTTTTGCAATTTCTGTCAAATGTTAATGCACAAATGATCAAATAAGCAAGAAATATTAAAATTTAATGATGTCATCAAAAAGCCATCCATTAACTTATTGGCCCTGGAAAATCTTTTCATTTAAATCTAAAACATGAATAGGAAATGCAATTTTGGGGTTACTTCTGAAATGATCCAAAGAGATCTGTTTCTAAAGAATTTTCAGGTAACCAAATACTTAGGTGTAGAAAAGACATTTTGAACTGACTATTTTAGTCAAGCATGTACACAAGGGTGAAAAGTGGACATAATTTTTTTTGTGTGTATTGGACCCAAGATCTTTTTGTCCTGGCACCATTGTAGTCCAAATCTGAAACCTATCCTACTTTCTGCAAAGGTTTATATGTCTATGTGCACTTCAAACCAGCCTAATTAGGCCAAAAATTCTAAAATTCAGAAACAAACTCAAGTTCTGAAATGATAAATTTGGACTGAAAAAGTAATTGGGGCTGTTTTTTGCACTGCACTTTTTTATATAAGGAGAAAGTCTACATTATTTGATATCATTATACAACTATATCTTTCCTCATTTTGGTAATACCGCCGCTCTTGTGTATTATAAATGATGTTGATGTTACATAGCTCAGACATAGGTACTGCTTCGTGATGCATAAATGTGGTTAATGAGTTATGCAATTTTTGAGAGTATTTACTTGCTTTTAGCAATGCGGCCATAGCTGATGGCACATCAACAGAATTGGTACAACTCTGAAAGCCCTTTATGACAAGATGTAACAAATTAGGTCAAGAATGTTTTTTTGAAAAGAAGTTAAATATAGCAACCATTGATGGAAACATGAATGAAGTACTTAATTAGATCCAAATTATACAAGAAGTAAACAGAAGCATGACACATGTAATATCCATATTTAAGTTTCTGAAGGTTGATGGAAACAAAAACTTATGATATCAGTAAACAGAGTTTGTGAACCTGGATATGACAAAAAAAACCCACATTAATGGTTTTTAAAAATCTCTTGCATCTTGCATGAAAAAAAATTTTCAAGCTGGAAATTTGCTTGTTTACTTTTTCTCATCTAATGATTCTCAAAAACAAAATCAACAGAACAGTTCTTGAAAATCATTTTATACCGATGCATTGTTATGCAGGGTTATCTTCTCTTACCTTCTTGTATAAAAGGTGCATCATAAGCACAAGGCACTATGGGAAGCAACGTGTCCTTGAAAACAGGTACATCAATAGCACAAGTTGGAGATGAAGCCTCGAGACACACAGACATATTCAAGGTCATCCTGTAGTAGCCATTGGAACTATAATCCTTCAAGACGAATCTGCAAAACAAATGTTCATCATACACTTTGCTTAATCAAACATGTAGACTAGCAGTCTTCCAGATCAAAAGTTACACAGTAAAGAGATTATCTCAGAGTCCAGCTACAGTGGTCTTTTTCATTTTTACATGATTTTGTTTACTTTTTTCCCTAATACATAAGTGTTCTTCCATATCAAAGGTCACACACAATACAGAAATATATCCCAGTGTCCAATGCAGTGGTCATTTTTATTTTATTTTTTTACACCAAACTGTGATTGACTACTATAAAACAAGCCATTTTTTCCCAAAATTTCTATTTTTAACAAATATGCACTCTAAATTAGTAAGCTGGAATGGTTGTAGTTTAAGAACACACAAGAGCATAAAAGACTATTAAGTGCTAAAACAATGGATGTAACGTGCCTTGCCCAAAGACACACCATGACAGCCTATTTCAGTTGGTCTGTGTATGATTTAATAAAGTTAAATAGTCCAATATGTATTAATTTCAACAATACCTGCAATTATCTGACCACAGTTTTAAAGTATCAATCATTTTCATTAAGTCCTATAAAATAAGAACTTTATAATTCTTGATGCATATCTGTAGCTTTAATTTCAAGAATTGTTCATGACTTTATTTAGAACAATTTTTAACATGAAAATTAACAGACAATGAAAAGGTCATTTTTGCTTTTACTTTATACTATACACAGGATTCTGATATCATTTGGAACTCCTCTTTCTAATCAAATATGTGGATTTCACTCCTGCCAGTTCTTGAAGAAGCTGTTAACAACATGACGCAAACATATACAATTTGTTAATACATTTTGGGCTAACTTACTGAATCCTAAGAATTCCTTGTAAGTAATACTGGTGTATCTTGTTGAAGTCAAAGTCCATTAGGGGCACAGTATATGTCAGCTTTTCCAAGGTGATGGTTAGTTCTGCTTTACAGAAACTTATGTCAACTGCAGCATAGAGGGAGCTGGAGATATCTTCCACATTAAAACAGCATTTAGCTGCAGTGCAGTGACTTGGTATCGTACAACTCAAGGGAGATAAACTTATGTCTGGCAGATCAATTGGAAGAGAACATTCTGAAATTGAAATGTACATATATGTTTCATATTTTATAACATAAAAAGAAACATTATCATACATCATATAAGAGTTTATGTATACTAGTATTATTATCATTTATATGAAAAAGTAAGGAATTAATTTATCCTGCCTGCCTGAACATACGTGTATGCATGTGTGTGTGTGCTCCAGTAATATCATACAACTATCAGACACCGACATCTTCTTTCCAAAACAAATCTTTCATGCCCTGTCATTTTCAGATCATTTTCAAATAATATAATGCAACAAACTAATACTCTTTTAGGTAAGTTGAGGAATAGCTTGCTTATTATCAGAAATCACTATAGCATCAAGTCAAACTTGAAACTTGGGAGAACCATACTTCACCATTTGTTAGTACACTGACACAGATAGAATGAATATCATTGGTTTAAACGATCTTAATTCTATTTAGAAGAAAATTTCAATTGTAAAAGTATTACATCACTCTTTATTAAAGGAGAAAACTTCCAAAGTCAAAGCCATCGTCTATAAATTTTTTGTTAACATCTCCATTGTCAATACTTAAGTCTGTCTTAAAAGGCTGAGTACAGTGTAGTCATATCCTTCAAGTTGGCTGAAAAATACATTTATCAGTTAAACACTATAACTAAAAGCTTTGATTACACAATATTTCTAATACTTTGAGCAACAAAAGAAAACTGAATTTCAGTTAGAAGTATGTTCTGTAGTAAAAGATGGCATAAGCATTAGAAAATCTTGAATGAATTGTACCGTCCTTACAAAGTAGGTAATTTTCTGTAGGGTGTTATTGGCATGACAGGTACTAGGCTATAATTTTGAAAAACTTTTCATTGATATAATCATTGAGAAAGTTAAAATAAAATATGCTACCCATCTTATCCACAGTGCTTTACAAGATATTAACCACAATGACTTGCAATAAATTAATCAATACATGAATTTCTGCATTGCCATCATCTGCTACAAATCACACTTCTATCTGAAATTGAAATTCATTCACTTGCTGAAAATTATTGGACCCTCATGCTGTCGACTCATTTTTATTACTTAATTTGGTAAAGTATTTTCTCTGCAAGCTTTAAGGCTGTGCTTTTACTCTTTTAAGATTAAGTGTATTTGGTCATTTGCCAGTCACGTATCTAGGTATAAGTGGTTTCTAACATGTTTAAAAAATAATCGGGAATGATTCAGATCATATTTTGTTCTTTTTGTTCCTGGAGTTGTAACAGACATAAAAGTATTTTCTGACTTAAATGAAGAAAAACTGAATTTATGAAAACATTACTGACATTAAAGACTACAAAACACATACAAAGTAAAATCTTTAAATGAAAAATAAATATCTGCTCCAAATAAATGTGAATGTACAAGATTCAGACATTTTTTTGGGAACCTCAATATTTTCTGTATATCTGATGCCAAGATATTCTTTCCTAAACAATTCTTTCTTGCTGTATGATTTTCAGACATCATTTTTAAATAATATGAAGCTACAGACAAAGTAATACTGTTTTGGGGAAATGGAGGAATGAGTTACTTATTATCAGAAATTGATGTGGCAAAAAGTCAAACTTGGGAGAACCATATATTGCCAATTGTTGGCTCATTGACACAAATATAATGAATATAATTTGTTTAAATTATCTTAATTTTATTTATTTCAGAAAGTTTAGGATTTTTTATGGTGGTAAAAAAATGGTAGAATATTATCGTCACATGTGACATGCTCTCTAATGTGCTTGAACCCTAAAATTGTTTTCCAATATATGTGCAGATTATTGTGAAGTGAAATAATTCTGAATACACTAATCAAGCAATGTCTATTTTCAGTCATCAATGTACAAGCAATGTCTATTTTCAGTCATCAATGTACAAGCAATGTCTATTTTCAGTCATCAATGTACATGTATTGTGTGACTTTATACTTTACTGTGTGACTGGAAACTATAAGCGTAGATTTGGTTGTTTGAGCTTAGATTTTTGTTTTCAGTTATTTGTTTTCAAACTTTTAATGAAACATCTGTGTAGGTTTTTTTGGTAGCAAATGAAGTACTTTTTTGGTATCTGAAAATAAACATAAAACACAGTATTTCAAACACTGGACTAAAAAAAATGAGATAGCCACCTTTATTCCATCCTAAGTTTGTAGCATTACAGGTGTTATCCAGTACATAAGGAGCAATTCCCAGATAGCGCATCAAATAGGCCATGTCAAGATTGGTCAGCTGTCCTCGGGTTACGCCATTCTCTGTCAGCCAGGTGGTCAGTGAAATGCCTGAAATAAGGTCATTACAAAATTTACTTCACTATTATATATTACAAAAGATGAAGTAATGTTCAACATTGTTTTGGAAACTGTTCACATGGAACAAAAATGCAAAAATTCTGAAATCCTATTACCTAAATCTGAATAAAGTTTCAACCTTAGAATGTCCTTAATTTCTTTTTATAAATACTGAACAAACATACATGTTAAATAGCAGAGCTGTAATCTTGATAAGTGTTTCTACAATGGAGAAAAGCATTTTCATATAACCCAAATTGTCAGAACTATTCTGGTCAAAATCTGAACTGTAACTAAACAGAAGCTACAGTTAACTCCCACATAAAATAATCATGCAATGTTAGGTACGATTATCTACTTTGGTTGGCTCTTTGAATTCCACTGCCAATGCCAACCAATAGGAATAGCTCTGATCATGCCCCCTTCCCATGTGATCTTCAGTAAGTCCCATGAAGACAGCAATTAAGAGGCAACTAATAGTTTCTTGCATAATTCCCTGTCTGCTTCTCAATTACAAGATACACGTACAACACTCCTATCCAAGTGTTAGCCACTGACAAAGTCTTACAATTTGACATTACATCATCTTACCACACCACCAATTCATCCCTTAATGATCATCATTATCAGGCAAACCCCACTGCAAAACTAGCAATATGTACCTAAAATAATTCAAGATCATCAAGTTGTGCATAAACTAAAATTTAATAAATTATCATTTTGCCATTTTTATTTCAGCTACATAAAATTAACACCTAAACAGAGCTATCCAAAAAGGTTTATAAATTGTCCTATCTTTTGTACCATGAGTCCTTATGACAGCTCTGTGGTCAAGCAAACTGCTCAGGCAACATGAAATATTGCCTCTACATGGTAACTCTAAGAGCATTTCCTTGTGTGTTTTTGATCACAATCCTAAAATGTGGTCACACAATGTAAATTACCCTGTCAGTATCATGCAACTGATGAAAGCTTGGTTCCTTATATAAGGGTTAAATTCTAATCAAACAAGGTCAAAGATGCCAAATTTGGTTTCCACTGTTCAACTGATCTATCCAAAAATTTCTTGAGCAGAAATGAAACTAGTCAAGAGTGTCATATGAATGGATGTGACATGACTGGATGGACAGACATGGGTAATTCTATGTGTCCCTCTCCACAGAATATGGCATGGACATAAAAAAGGTACATAGAGATATAAAGCTACATACTGCTATTGATGAATGTGCTGTTGACAGTGCAAGGAAGCTTATTCAGCAGGGCATTCTGGAAGACTGGTGTTGTCATGGTGCAGTTGGCCTGGTAATCCAAACACACACTGACCTTCAGGCTCACCATGTACTGTCTTGTAGCTGCTAGGTCAAGGATGTTGAATCTGAAATATTTACTCACAGTCCAAATAGGAGGCTTTCTCGTCACAGTTGCATTAACTTTATATTTCCAATAATTACTGTGAATTCTCTATTTTTCATAGGGTACTATGTTTTGTGAATTAGTTGATTGTTACTATGTTTACACAACAAGTGAACAAAGATCCTTTAACGGAAATATTAAAGTGAATTGCCTATTCCAAGAACTTGTGTACCAACAAAAATAATAATCATAAAAATTTGATACCCATGAAAATGAATTCAAAGCATTGTAAAATAACATGAAATCATATATATATATATATATATATATATATATATATATATATATATAATCAAAACATCATTCTCTTTCTGCAGCTATATGTATACACCAGAAGTCATACATATAGAGTATCAAAAAGTCTTTCCCCATTCTCCACATATAGGCATATACCAGCAGTCTAGAAAAAATTGGAACTTCTACCAGACAGTATTCCCATCAGAGTTATACCCCTCCATCTTACCTCTCTAACTCATATATTTGACACTGCACTGCCATGGAACCACCCATTTAAACTGAAAGTGGGAGAGGGTTGGGATTTACTTCATTACCTTGACTTTAGTTTCTCTTTTATCTCAATATATTTTTTTTTCAAATGATGGATTAAAATAGTTCTTTTTTACACAATTCTGAGCAAGAATTTTTTTCTTCAAGTTATCTGGAACAATAAGTTGTTTCTGAAACATTGTTTATTCCCCGATAGTCAGTCCTAAGATAGTTACATCATAATATGTAGCATACTGAGAGCAACTCACTATAGAAAATAACCATTTATGTTCTTAGAATGGAAGGGTTGGCATCTGCAAGCTAATTTATACTCCTTGTGTTTCTTGAACATCAAATACAAAGCCATTGTTATTATTCTATATTGCAAAATAAATTGGGATTATTTCATCTTTGCTTATTAATGTTTCAAAAAATGACTTGACAGTTAGTTATGGAGCTTTTGTTACCAATGAAATAAATACTTTAGTCCCAAACTTGGCTGAGACATAGACCTGTATAATCCCCAGTTAAAAGTTACATGCCTAAAGCAATTTCACACATGTTGCAAATGTATTGATTGTTATAACAAAACCAACAATTAACAAAACTCAGGTGAATTTTTAGCCTGATTCAGCTTTACTTTCTTCTCTGCATCATAACTATTATTTGAAAGAAATCTGCTATGGTATTTATTGTTACAGCAATGCCAACTAAGTGAAATTTCTGTTTGATGCTTGACAGTATGCATAACAATTTAGATGGGATCACATGGGCACAGCAGTGTATTCCTTACTCTACTTTGTGGATTTTACAGTTGAGAAGTAGAAATATAAAAAAGAGATTTATTATCATAACTAAGAATGTCCAACAGGACTATTTTTGCAAGGTCAAAATGTCAGTACCATCAGAAATGCATCCCTACATTATAATGGCAAAGAATCTGAAGTAAAAAATAATATATAACTTGTTTGAAAATATTACAATTACATATGATTTTTCAGTATTTTTTGATCATAAGAATAATATGTAGTTTAGTTTCACTGCAATTAAATAAAAGCTGCTGGACTGGATTTATAAATTTTTGTCATACACTGTGTCCAGCAGGAAGTCAAAAAGGGTATAACTCTTACAAAGCAAAGTCATTGGTTAACACATTAACCCCTGGAGCTTTTTGTCATTTTTGCCTGAAAATCGAGTAGGAAACACATTTTGAAAGCCATTTCTGAATAGACTCGAAAACACCAAATCCCTGGTCATCTTTCAATAACATACTGCGTAGTTGTGTTAGAAACATCATTTTTCATTGGCTATTTGACTTGCGCATGAGCAGAAGGGTAAAAGTTGGATATTTTGTGTGTTGCTAAATGGAGCCATTATTTTTGTATCGAGACCACTCTTTATTCCAAATGCCCATCTTATCCTACTCTCTGCAAAGGCTCATCTGCTGTTTGCAGTTCATACTGGTTTGCCTTAGATCTGAGACCAAAAAGTCTAAAATTCAGACACAAAATCGGATTCTGACCACAGGCAAATTTTGGGTAAAAAAAAAGTCGGGTCCAAAAAATGAGTTTTTTTTATCTGTATTTTGTAGTGCAACCAGATATTCCAGATTATTTGGTATCATTGTAGAGCTACATCTGTCTACCTTTCTATAATACCACCCACTTTAGTGTATCATGCATGACCATGACGCTACAGAGCTCGGCAGTAGGCTACTACCTCCTGCCTTGTTAAGCATGTACTCCATTCATGGTTAGTGATTAAAATTTGTTGACTAGTTGTACCAGCAAGATTGTCATTATACTGCATTAAGCTACAAGAAAAACGGGCAATGATTAAAAGAAATTGTAGGAGCATTTGATTTGTCAATATGTGCATCATTCAGGTGACCACCAAAATATTTCCAAAGTTTCATGGTAATCCTTCAACACTACAGTTTCATGTTCTGCTACAAGACAAAATGGGCAAGAACTCAAACCCGCAAATTGTGGGAGTAAACTGATTTGTGATATGTCCATCTTCAGATGATGACCACAATATTTACTAAGTTTAATGGCAATCCAACAAACACTACAGGATGAGTTGCATTCACAAGAATTTGTCATACATCGCAATAGGATATAAAGGGCTATAATTCAAACCACAATTGCATGAGCACTTTAAGTGATCCATTGATTTTGTGTGATGACTATAACATTCACCAAGTTTCATGGCAGTCCATACAAAATTGAGGGACAAGATATGTTCATGACATCATGTCATACACAACTACAAGACAAAAAATACAATAATTCAAAGCAAAATTGTGTGAGCAAAGTGATCTGTTCTTATGAACCTCTTCTAGTGATCTGGCTTAACATTTATAAATATCAGTCTTGTGTTCAATGATGTCATATGATCCCATATGTGTAACTGTGCAGACTTCTACTTGCAGTAGCCAAAGTGGTTTCAAGGCAAATCAACTACCAAATCATTAGCTTTTAAAATAATTACTACAGCATCAGAATGAGTTACTGTATTAACACAGCTTTCAAGTTCATCCAATTCTGCCAGCAAATAAATTATAATCAATAAATTTCCATTGTTCATCAAACATATTTATTTCTCAGCAGTATAATTACTGCTGGTATTAAAACAAGCACACAAACTAGCAATGCTCAGTGTGAGTGAAATGGGAGGGTGTTTTCAATATCAACCTGATATATATTTTGTTGTGACTTTAAATTTGTGGTCAAGCTTGCCCAGGAAAACCCATATGTTGGTACTCTGCAAATTTAAAGTTGCTGCTATGATAAACACCTGTAGAGGAGTGTACTTGACCTGTACAGGTAGAGAATGACAGCCTCAGTATTAATATGTTGAAAGTGAATACTAAATGATCACTTCTAGTTACAAATAACTGTAGGCATGTGAATTTGAATGCCTGTACAGGTAGAATCAAAGAAAAGTTGCTTATAATAAGTACATGTAAGGAATGGAAGGCAAATAATCAATTCTGGTAACAGCTTACCTGTAGGAAGGCCAATTGTTGATTACCTATGCAGATAAAAATCACTCAAGAGTCGCTTAAAGTAACATGCATAACCTGGAGACTACTGTGTGAAACATGTATATAAAATTTACCTACACCTATCCAACCAGATTGGAAGCTATACAGTAACATAAACAAGTTTTCCATATTACACACAACAACCTACAATCAAAAATGGTACTGAAGCACATTATGAGACAACTTTACTGGTGGGAAAAAAGCCCAGTGATGTTCTATACAGGTAAAATCAATAAAGTGTCACATATATGACTATCAATTAGTGCATGCAGATTTCCTAATGAAGACAATGAAGCATAATATATAATGTCAGTTCACAATGATGATCTGTATAGGAAAATTCAGAGAAGCTTGGAGCACAAATGCTAAGATTGCATTGGTATAGAAACTTACCTGTATGTATCTGGCTGTAGCAGAAATTATACACATGTTAGGAGTTTTCTATAGCCACTACAGACCTGTATGCACATGTAAGTAAAACTATAGCTAGTACTATTGTGAAGTTGCATAGGCTCCCCATGCAAGTACACAAATACTATTAAGTGATCATAAAGTGATAATTGTAAAGGCAGAACTTTGTTGTCATAGGAAGAAAGAAAAGTCGGAATTTCCAGAAATTTGGTAGAGGATTTTGTGAGGTCCTTCTTGGTGGGAGTGTGCTGCTTGGCATGAGTGGAAGTAGTAATTGAGATATTCAAGTGATTTGGCACCTATCCTATAGAAGAGGATATCACTCTGTCTGACTGCTACCTGAGTGGGCAGATAACTTTAAGGTTCTTTTAGCTACAAGTTTTATCTAGGAGAGCTGGATATGCTAGGAAGTAGTAGTTCTCCTAATGTATCATGACTGGGTAATGTATTTAAAGAAGAAACATACTAGTGTAATTTTTTAAAAAAATGGAATTCATATGAAAACTTCAATAATACAACACATGCATGATACATACTGCATTTTGACTAGTCCTTCCAAATCAAGTGTCTTCATTTCTCCTAAAAATTAAAAAAACATATTTACATCACACAAAACATACCAATTATAAACTTAACAATACCTTGAGCTATTAGCAATGGATGCATCACAATGGAATTTGCTCAATATAATTAATCTAGCAGAGCATTAGACAGATGAAATAGTGTTTAAAAACAAAACAAATTACATGACACCAAACACCAGTAATAATGAGATCTTCAACTATTAGCAATGGATGAATCACAATGGGATTGGCTCACTATCTTTTACTTTGCAGAACCTCAGACAGATGAAATCATGCTGGGAAACCAAGGTTAGGAAATGATTCAGGGGCCATAACTCCATCAAATGATGATGAACTATTTACTACCATAATAAATTTACACCAGAATCAATTCATTACAGTGAAGATTTATCTCAAATTGAGTTTCACTTGATAGTACTACAAACTTTTTGAGCTTGCTTCATTTGAAATGTGGTAAGATGACCTCAAATTAAGGTTATGCATTTTATACAGCAGGACTCAAACTTACCAAACTTGTAATTGAGAAGACTAATCTCAAACTTCATTTTCTCAATTCCTACAGTCAGCTGATAACGGCAAGGATCCAGCCCTAGTGTGACTAGGAAGGTCTGCTGCATCCTTGATTCAATCCGTCCCATGTCCACACAACAGTCAACAGCCAGGCAGGAACTGTCCACATGACAAGCCATTGAAGAACCAAGAGAAACTTGTGGTAAGCTCAATGGACAGTCTGGAAAACAAAATGAGCAACATCAAAAATTACCTGTAAATATTTATCTAATAATGTTTTTGGAATCCATGATTCTGTCTGAAAATTTATAAACTATGCAGGTCATGTTCTCCCAAACTTCAGTTAAAAGACTTTTTCTTTTACTAATTTTCTAAAAGTAGATTTTAATTTTTTTATTATCTTTGATTTTACTAAGCAATAAACCACTTAAGCTAGGTGGGGAATGCAATTTTTAAGGATATCTGAATGAATCAAAATAGATTTTGTATACGTCTCCATCTAATACTGAGCTCTTTACCATAAAACCAGAAGATGGAAAACAATAAAATATTCCTTGACTTTATCGATAACTCAAAATCAGAAGAATATATTAAGGACAAGGGTAACATGTGTCTAGACTGACACGGTTAAAAAACTCTACAATTACATATTAAAATCTAATGTTTCTGCTACTTTTCAAATTTTAATTTAAACATTTCTTTTGTAAGAGGCTATACTGTTATCTACCAAATATGACATCATGTGAGCAAACATTGGGAGCAAAAGAAAATATCATCATTATTCACTATTTCTGTTAATATGGAACAGAAACTCAATGATACATGTGTTTACAAACTAGAATGCCTCATCAAATTGCCTGAGAAATACAAAACTTAACCAATGAGGAAAAAGGCAGACCATCAGAAAAGAGCAGCACTGCAACAATTATGGTGAGAAATAGAAATTATTACTTGTAACAAAGACCAACTAAAACGTACAGCTGTAGTGTGAAAACCCTACCTGACTTCCAACGGTTTCCATTAACCTGTGAGTATGGAACCTGGGCATGACTGCAACGATCTGACAGCAGATACTGACTGATCCCCAGCTGCTCAAGAAGTCGATCCTGTACCAATGCCGGCAAACTTGTAGATGAATTATACGTATTGCCATAGGCAGCCTTCAGCCAGTTAATAAATGTAAAGTCTGGAAAGGATATATAAAGTCAGATTATTCTACCATTCTTTACAAGTGTATCAAATGTAAAGTCTGGAAAGGATATATAAAGTCAGATTATTCTACCATTCTTTACAAGTGTATCAAATGTAAAGTCTGGAAAGGATATATAAAGTCAGATTATTCTACCATTCTTTATAAGTGTATCAAATGTAAAGTCTGGAAAGGATATATAAAGTCAGATTATTCTACCATTCTTTATAAGTGTATCAAATGTTGACCTCTGCTAATTATTCTATGTTTCATTCAAGTATGTCAAATGTTGACCTCTTTACTAATGGTTTTATGCTTCATTCAAGTGTATCAAATACTGGCCCCTTTGTGAATGATTCTATGCTTCATTCAAGTGTATCAAATGCTGGCCAATTTGCTAATGATTCTATGCTTCATTCAAGTACATCAAATGCTGACCTCTTTGCTAATGATTCTATGCTTCATTCAAGTGCATAAATTATGTTGATATCCTTAGATTTAGGTTTAAATATAGTAGGACATGAAATATATCAAGTCAAAAACCTTTAGGTGTTCATGGAGACAGATTTCTACAATGAAAGGATCAAGTTTACAAAGCATATAATGCTCTACACTAAAATAATTACATGACATTCTAAGACACCGAAATATTATCCTGTGGAAACAAGGATTCTCTATTATAATGCTTACATTTTCCATGACGCTACTTGGGGAAATTGTTCCAAACACAATACTGAAAGGCTTTCAAAATCACAAAAAGAGCAGCAAAAATTATACTTGGAAAACCAACTGATGGACCAAGAAATCCTGTTTTTCAGGAATTGAAATTTGGTGGATTTATCTAGAAAGATTGATTACCAAAAAAAAAGCATCTTTTTTATTATACAAGTCTCTTCAACAAATTGCTCCATAATATCTTCAGGAATTATTCACAACAAACTCATATGAATAAGGATTAAAGTCTGTTCGTGATGGGAATTTTTGACTTCTGAAGCCAAAGTTGGAATCCTTCAAAAAGTCTCTGTAATATTCTAGATGCTTTCATATGGAACTATATTTCTCACAACATCAAAAAAAAGTGATAATCAAACGTTATTTATTTTTCTTGCAAGTTTAATAAAATGTTGTAAATATTGTATTTAATTTTTCCACATTTAAGCAAAAGTTTGCAAGGTAGAATTATATTGTACTAACTTAGTTACATTCTACAAATAAAGTATCATTATTATTAATATTTTTAATCTGTGTATTTTTTATGTGGAATGTATTTTTTTGGGGGGGGGAACTAATTTTAATTATGCAATACATACTTGTCACCATTTCTTAGCTAATTTATTTTAATGCCAAAAATACACTGTCCATTTGATGTTTGTACATTCTCCCACAGAGTGGAGAACAGCATGAACTTTTTCACACCACACTGTATGTCACATACACAGAAGGCAGATATAACCTGTCATTTTTTCACAGACAATGATTACACAATACATCAGAGTGGGGTAAGAGGAGGGTATTTGGCAATAGTGACAGGTGAGTATTACATAATTAAAATTAGTTTTAACCCCCCCAAAACATACATATTCAAAGCAGCAATTACTTTTCCGGTCACTATTTCTTTGCTGAATTTGTCAGTAAGGTGGGTAGGCTGATGTCAAACTGATCAAAAATTAGAGAATTAAATGTACTCACCATAGAGGGAGAGGTCATCTATAGAAGGTTTGTGTCTCTATGAATAACACCCTGTGCCGTAACAATGGGACCAGAATAAAATGCCTGCTCTCTGTTGTACTAAAGTTGAGTTAATAGGAGGAAAAGGTGGTATGGGAGCACAATAAAAGCTGCCTTCATGATATCCTCCAGAGGAATGATTAAAGTAGGCCCATGACATAGCAAAGGCTCAAACTTCAAGGGCTTTTAGTTCCACAATTAAACAATTTGCCAAATACTAATTTTCTCCTTTAATAGTTGGTTTCACAAATCTAAACATGATGGCACAATTGTATTCCAGTTCTGTTTCTTTTGTTTTTAGAGAAAATTCTGAAACTTCTGCATTCCTTTCTGACATGACTAGAAGCTGAATATTATGAAGATGAGATGCAATGATACTGGCAACTGCTTTGAGCAATCCAATATGGTGGTTAAAGACTAGCATTGTAGCCTTAATTTCGAATGAACCAATTATATTTTAGAACTCTATATCCCTATATCCATGTGATACATTTACTCTCAGAATGGAACTGGGTGTCTGTTCTAAACAGAAAATTGCAAGGAAATTTTTAATTAAATTTTTTTATTTATTAAAAAACTGATTTTTAACAAGAAAAATGTATATTCATATGCAGGTCCAAAATCTGGGACAATACAGGAAAATTGGGACACTTGGCAGCTTAGTGTAGCTGTCAAAGGTCTGGAAAAAGAAAGAGTATGTAGTTGATACAGCCGTACACTTACTGGGTAAGGCAAATCCATGATTGTAGTCACAATTCACTGCCGAAAGAATGGTATTGGAGAATAACTGCTGCTGTAAATAACATTCTCCCTGTGTGTCATTAAAACAGATGCTGAGTTTAAGATCCAGGAGAAATTTCCTACTGCTCAACAGGTTTTTGATCTTGTAGCTGAAATGCAATAGAAATAATTTATTGTTTTTACAAAAATGTCTGAATCTAACATGTTGTAGAAATTGTAGCTTCATACATGTGGTTACTACCACTAACCTCACTATTACAAGTTCCAGGATATAATAAAAACCTATTGGACCCCTAAGACACATGTATATGTACAACAACATGCTAAAATGAACAATTAAATAAACAGCAATTTCCATGGATCACAAATTGTGAACTAGAATGTAAAACATAAATCCACACACACCCACTTTAACACATAAGCTCTCAAACGATTGAGACAATTTTTTTCTGCTGCAGTCAAGAATGCTGGCAGATATGTAATTGTACAAAAATGGAACTACTGAATGACTTCTTGCTGACACACTTACACAACAGTTACATTTATTAAACAGATGCAGAATGTATGGCGGTAATGTTGACTAAATATTGACTGAAACTAAAATCTACATATTAAATTACTTACTCTACTCGGATAACTCCTCTCATGTACAAGTGGTCCTCAGTATCTGTCATAATGAAATCAGCAATAAACATTATTATACCATTATTATGAATATTTCTTTTGAATTTTTTTTACTATTTAGATCTCAAAGCACAAAGTTTATGGGTTGTATATGCATTAGTCATGACAACAACTGTGGCAACACAATAGCTTGAATTAAGCACAATCTGCAATAAAGTGATCATTGAAGCATTTGTGAAATGACCCAAGTTAGTCAATTGGAAAGAAATTCCCATGAATACTTTATTACTGCAGACAAAGAAATTGGATAAATCAATATTTAGATTTTGCAGTCTGTGTTTTTTTAACGATTTCAAAAGAAAATATTGAAGTAACTGAAATCAACTACATTAGCATGATAACAAATTGTGATTGTTCTTAAGAACTTACCTCAAACATAATCAAATAAATTAACAGTGATTATTCTTAAGAACTTACCCCAAGTATAATCAAATAAATTAACAGTGAATCGGAGCCTGTCAATGCCCACAGTCAATGTGAGATCACAGGTGTTGATAGACAGGTATGTTCTCACAGATCTTCCAATCCGAGGAATGCTTAGACAGCAGCTGATCCCGGTACAATAGTCAGGGATATTACACACAAGCTGCTCTGGAAGGCTGTTTACCGGAATCACATTGCCACACTCTGCGGAAATAAAAGCCACATCCGGAATATAGCTACATGATTACATTCCTCAAGAATAAAAGAAAAACATGATCATGTTTGTAATTCTAACATAACTTATTAAATAGCTTTCAATACTGTGGATGCACAACATTCTACTTTACAAACCCTCACTACACCTATTGTGCACCAATGATCTATTTTGATGCATGAAGTAATTCTACTTCCAAAATACAGAATTTTAATATGTATTTTGATAATGTTTTTATGACTGGCATATTCTTGACACATCATTCTCTGCCATGTATAGCCTATTATGTGCTGAAAAATTACATAAACCCCCTAAAAAACAGTCTTGACACATCATGAAGTTCTGACTAAAAATGAATGCATCATTATTGTTTTATGTCAGTACTTTGCTGAAGGTCTATTTCATGTAAATAATGGACATGAAAGTCAATATATCAAGTTTAAGTTCAGAATAAACTGAAAAAGCTGATTTATGTTATTAAAAGGGGAAAAATGAGAAACAGTCTAAACTAAATTATAGAAGAGACTGGTCCATCATTAAAAAAAAATGATGAGACTTTTCATACGTAATACATACAATTTGCAAATTTTAAGATTTGAGCATAATAATAGAATGTTTATATTCATTTGGATCTATGCCCCATAACACAAACAATTCAACTGAACAAACTTCATTCTGTGTCTTAAAATAATGTCCATGATTAATTTGGTCCAACTAAGCTAATGGAGATGACAGGAATTTATTTTTGGATGGGGCAGCTCTTCGAGAATTAGAACAAATTTAGCAAACTACGTGCCCAGAGCTAATAGCAATAATGGTATAATTCACTTGGCAAACCACAAACAGAGGAACTTTGTGAAAACAACTTTGAGTGTCCCAAACAATAACAGGCCATACCTCTACAACAGGGGTCTCAAACTCAAACCACCTAGTGGGCCACATGAGGGCATTTTCAATGGCCCAAGAGCCACACCACCTTTGTTATCTCTCATGACACCAATCAAAATTGTATTGCCAATCATTTTGAGGGCCACAGGATATGGCTTGCTGGGTTACATGTTCGAGACCACTGCGCTACAAGATGGCGATGCAAACTGCAGACAATCAAACTTCTGCAAAAAAATCAACAATTTTAAAGCTTGACACAAGACTGGCTTGAAATCCTGGATGATCTTGGTGCAAAAAACTAAGCAAAATTTAATAGAATAGATGGGTGCTACCTCCATTATTTAATGATACTCTAACTGTAAGCAATTTTCCTGATCTGTACATCAAATTCACTCAAGATCTCATCAATATAAAGCTGCCCACCAAATTTGACTGACACCTGACAATTCTATGTAAACTTGTGCTGTGGAAACAAAAGTTTGAGAATACATGCAATCAAGTGCCATAACTCCTCTAAATGATATCATGGAAAGCAGGAAATCAAATTATTACAGATCTCTTCAGAACAAAAGCTGCATACCAAATCTACATGTAATCCATCAATCTTTAGTCAAGTTATCTGAAAAAATACAAAGTTAGGAAAATTGTGGGCCAGAAGTCCTGTAAATGATGCAGGAAGCTAAAATCAAACTCATTCAAAGTATCACCAATACACTATTGCATGCCAAATCTGGTTACATAAAGTTATGCTGCAAAACCTGAATCTGAAGGAAAGGCAATCGGGGGCATAACTATTGTAAATGATAAGGAAGACTGGAAATTAAACTTACTCAAGTTCTCGTCTATATAAAGTTGTATGCAAAATTTGGTAGAAATCCAACAATCTATATTAATGCTATGTTGTAGAAACTAAAGGTGGAAGGACAGGCAATCAATAGCCATAGCTCCTGTAAATAATATTACGGACTCCTGGAAATCAAACTTGCCTCAGGTCCCATCAATATAAAACTGCATAAATTTGTTTCAATTACAAGAATCCTACAGCGGTAATATGATGCTGCATGAACTAAAGTTCGGACGTGGGCCAATTAAAGGCCATAAGCCCTGTAACTCTTAGAAGGCTGAGAATCAAATCTGGCTGAATTTGAGCTATTCCAAGAAAATTTATATACTGGAAACCAAATTGTTTATCAATAGATGAATGGCCAGCCAGCCTGATGATGTGGTTACTATAGGGCTCCACTGACTTTTTCAAGCAAGGTCTTAAGGAAAAATACATAAATGACAACAGGCACTGAGGGGGGAGGAGGTCCAGCTTGTGTGATGATGTGAAGACGATGGTGGATTAGGGGGTTTTTTAATTATAAAAATGTGACATCACAAAAACACTACCAGTACCATCTACCAAAGAAAATTTAAACTATGTAGCATCACACTATCACCATGGTAGGAAGAGAACACTGAGAAATAAATTCATGAGGTGAGATGTCTACAACTTTATTCCTTGGATTTTAAGTCTTTTTCCTATCCATAATATTTTACTTTTTAGTATAGGTTTCCCCAGAGCTCAACTCAGATTGATCAAGATAATGTGTGTTGTATTGTTGTCTGTTTTTCTATACAAAAATTGTTTCAAACATTTTTATTTTTGAAACATTTTAAAGTGGGTGAGTGTCAAAGCTCTGTGATATCAAACACGGGGTCCAAGGTTTTGTGCTGAAATGTGAAGGGTGGGTGGGTGTAAAAAAAACACCAAAATTGCATGATGTTATATATGGATGGTCCATAATTATGAAAATAGTGAGGCAACAATGGCCACCACAGACGCCCTGTTTCTGAGACCTTTGACTTACCAATGTTCCATCCATTTCGCGCATCACTGTATGGGTAGACTGAGGTTTTGCACTGTTCTGTGTCTAAGTAGGCTGCAATACCAATATCTTCTAGTAATTTGGAAACCTGGATGGAATCCAAGGACCCAAGAGAATATCCCTTCACCATCTGCCATTTTGTCAAGTTGAAATCTGTGGGCAAGAAGAAAACGTGGGAAAATCCAGTTGTGCATGATTACAAAAACTACAGTATCAACTTTATATAAATAAAAGGATATTGCATAGAAATATAATGTCTACTGAGAGAACTTTTCATTATGGCAAAATGGTCTGAAAATGATAAAAAGATTTGTTTTTATATAATCAGATCTCTAAAAATCAATTTAACAAACTAGGTATTTTACTCCCTGGTTCAGAACTTGTCCAAAAAAATAATTTATACTGACCAAATGTGCCATCATGAAAACATGGACTGTGGATGTGCCAGGAGCAATAAACTGGCAACTTTGGACTAATTGCTTAAACTTCATATGAATATTTAGTCAATATGTAAAACATGCAGATATGCTGATCAACTAGGATGTTCTGTAAATTCTCTAATCAATTATCAAATTGACTAAATAAAATGACAAATTTGTACATGTTTCAATCTGTAAGTATAAATAATTTCTGTTGTAATCATCACAAATACGGAAAGTATCACAGACATAAGTATCATAGACATTTGTATTACACACATAAGTATTACACACATAATTATTACAGACATAAGTATCACACTTATAATTATTACACACATAAGTATTACACACATAATTATTACAGACATAAGTATTACACTTATAATTATTACACACATAAGTATTACACACATAATTACTACACACATAAGTATTACACACATAATTATTACAGAGAAAAGTATTACAGACATGAGTAATAGACAAAACTATTACAGACATGAGTAATATACATAAGTATTACAGACATTTTAATTACAGAGATAAGATCAACCTGTTGAGCATTACTTACTTGGTATTAAGTAGTCAGTTTTCTGGCTACAAATCTGTTTTGGAAGCTGAACTCCACTGAATATTGGCACCGTATAACTACATGGTGCATTGCTCTTGTTGAAACAAATACTCATGGTAAGATCTGCCAAGATTATATTTTTATGTGGGAAGTCAACCAGAGAGAAACTGGAATTAACAAGACATCAGGATAAATAAATATTCAAGGTTAGTTCTGTCAAGATTACATTCATATGTGGGAGGTCCACCAGAAAGAAACTGAAATTAACAAAAACTAAGGTTCAGTGGCTTTGAATTTCCAAAATAATGATGTGCATGATTGTAAGCAATCTTGAAAACTAGAGATATGCTTTTTCATGAGCTTAAGGAATGTAGACAAACAACCAAGTAAGTTTCAGTACACTATAATATTAAAACAAATTCCATAATCAAGGAAGAATCAAACTCAATTATGATGAAACCTAGTTGACTTTAAATTTGTAAATGAGCTCTTTTGAAGGTCAATATGTTGATAAGAATAACCTAAATCAAATGCAAGTGTCACACACAAAGTTTCTTAAAACAAATTATTATTCAACTCAAAAATAGATGCATCTTATGATAAAGAAGCAAGTAACGTGTCTTTAAGGTACAGCATTTTGCCATACCATTCCTACTTAAACTTGCAGATCTCTAATTTCTAAATAATTACTTTCAGAACATAAGACATGTTACAAACACATTATTAAATACTTTAAAAAAAATTAATAGTGGATTAAAATGACAACCTATAAGGCTTGCATAATAATTTAAAGTAAATATGTGAAACAGATTCAAACTCCAAGCAGCTATATGGTCTAGTAACTAAGACAAGCTGTTATTTATTTATATTATGAACTGGTCCCACTGTTTTCAATGAAATGGTGTATTTGCTTGTGATAAAGTATGAAAGCATTAATCATGGTACATTCAACGGGATCAAAATGACAAATGTATATTATGAAGTAGAACCTGACTTGACCGACTTTTGTTCTGAGTAACAACCTGTCATTTATGACCAAAACTGTCATGCACAGATTGATTTTACTATGGCATGAGCAACCATCTTCAACACAATACCAGCAACCATGATTTCTTTGCAAAAATGTGTTTTATTCTTGCTATGAACTAATAAAGAATAAAATGGATAACAGCTCTAAAGACCGTTATTTATTTGTAACCATGACTGCTGAGTACAGTCTGCAAGCAAACAAAAAAACGAGGAATTAGTTGAGTCTATTTATCAGCTGCATTGGATTTACACAGCATATATGCCATATACTGAAGACTGTAAATCAGACTGATGTACATGTCACATATCACCACTGTAGCACAATAGTCATTAAAATTCCTATTACAAATAACCATTCCATCTTTATAGGATTAGCAATCATGGATGCACTGAATCAATTAAAAATTCATAAATTTGTCTCTCTGTAGTTCAAACCTGCACAAAGTCAACAATTTTGTAATGAAAGATCCTATCACCTATGCAGAAACAAATGATACACAAAACTTAACTGGAACTAATATGCTGTAATTTTAAATGTATCAAATGATAGAAATATTAAAGTTTATTACAAAAAACTTACTCAAGACGGACGAGGCCAAGTAAAAAGAAATGGTCTTTTTTGCCTGGAATGACACAAAAAAGCAATTTGTTCAAAGAATTTATCAATGGTGCAATAAATATATACAATTATAATTTATCTCTTTGACAGTAACATTTTACAGAAATATAACTGTAAATTCTTGATTTCAATGATTTCAGAAATATGACATGATGTGCAGGTAATATATAGAAATTATAATTTAACTCTTTGACAGTAACTTTTTACACATATTAAACTCAGTAAATTCTTGATTCAAAGATTTTAAAAATTTGACATAACTGCAGGTAATATATGCAATAATAATATAACTCTTTGATGGAAACATTCTACAGCAATTATTATTTATCTGAGATTTCTGTTTTACACATAGCTTTATTTTAATGGAATATTTTACAAAAAAGAAGAAATAATTTCTTTCATACTGGCTCAGACAATGCCCTTTTCATTTGTTGCACATAAGAAAACAATGATGCTAGCTGAATTAATAATGTGCAGTTTGATAACCAGTTACATTCAAAATAAGATTTATTTACAAATTATAACTCAAACAGCAATTGTCCTTCCAAATCAAAAGAACATTTGACACTGATAATGCCATTTTTCAACACTGGATCTCTGATGGAAATTCCTGTAGGATATTACAAAGCTGACTTAAATTTGGTTAGTCGAGCCATATACATAATTTCAATGAGAATGTTTACAATGTTTCCATCTAAAGAGTATCAATTCCACCACTAAACATTCCAGTTGTTGGATATTCATGTGAAGGGATGATTACTGGATGCAGATTTACTGTAATGTAAGCACTATTGATTTGATCTATAGAGTATCAATTCCACCACTAAGCATTCCAGTTGCTGGATATTCATATGAAGGGATGATTACTGGATGCAGATTTACTGTAATGTAAGCACTATTTGATTTGATCTATAGAGTATCAATTCCACCAATAAGCATTCCAGTTGTTGGATATTCATGTGAAGGGATGATTATGGATGCAGATTTACTGTAATGTAAGCACTGTTTGAATTGATCTATAGAGTATCAATTCCACCACTAAGCATTCCAGTTGTTAGATATTCATGCGAAGGGATGATTACTGGATGCAGATTTACTGTAATGTAAGCACTATTTGATTTGGAATTGTAGACAGAGACAAATTTTATTTAGAGTCAGAACTGCATCACATAACAAAAAACATTATCTCACTGAAGCTATTTTACAGTATAAAATATGCTGTGGATGGTAATCATCTATTAGTTGGGATGTCAGCATTCTTCTCTAAACAGAAATGATTTTATTTACTCACACAAATTAACATTTAAACCACGCTTGTTATGGGAGGGTGTCATTGTTACAGGTTCCACCTGACACACCCCATTTAACCAATACCCTTAGTCTTATTTGTAATTAGCTCCTGTATGGTAAATTGGCCATATTCTAA
The DNA here is from genome assembly GCA_028554795.2 of Sinohyriopsis cumingii. Taxonomy (NCBI): domain Eukaryota; kingdom Metazoa; phylum Mollusca; class Bivalvia; order Unionida; family Unionidae; genus Sinohyriopsis; species Sinohyriopsis cumingii. The sequence continues at coordinate 87,574,980 of CM068838.1, forward strand.
CAGATGTAACTTTTTTATAATGCCCCTTGGGCAAATGATTAAAACAATGGCCACTGAGATGTTGTTAGCAATATTATTAAAAAAATTGCAGATGATTTTGTAAGAAAATTCCCCCAGTGGTTCTACTCATGGGTCAAAACCCAAGGCTAGGTCACTATTCTATTTTGAGTGGGTTGCTGAGATCAAACTTACTAATTTTAAATTTCCTCCCTAAGTGGATTTTTTTAGCATCTGATGCGTGGCAAGGCTAAGAACAAACCTAACCTGGGTTGCTAAACAAAAAGGTTATAATTTTCTACTGAACAATTTTGGGTTATCAACTGATACTACAGAATGCTGCTTTCCATGCATAATATATCACTCCAGCTACCATGAAAGAACTTCTAAACTAACCCTTCATTATGAATCTTTCCCATTCCCGTGGTTCTGTTATCTCAACATGTCAATTTTAACCCAACAGCTTAGGTCGGGTTACAATATTTTTTTGCTGATCTTTAATTTCACATGTTATTCATATTATTTTCATCATAATATTGTATTGAACATTTATGAGTTATCAATAAATATTATCAGAACATCACTTTTCATGTGCAATGTATCATGCCAATTATCATCACTGACAGAACTTGTAATTAAACCTGCTTACTTACAAAGGTAAAGATATGGCAAAGAATAAATAAATTACCCCACTCATAGTCCAAAAGTGACTTCTGCTGAGTCAGTGTTTCTATTCCAACAGTCAAGACTCCATTACATATGTCAAGATTCATGTGAGCCTGAATGGATCGTCCAATCAGAGGCACATCTATACAGCATGTGACTCCAGTACAGAGGGGAGAAATGACACATGTCACAGGGTCTGAACTGATTGGGTTCAGGGTCAGGCTGTGACCACACTGGTCTGAAATAGAAAGTGTGAATGAGCATTAATTTTATAATGCAATCCTGTTTTTTTATTTCTGTTTATGATTCCCACACATTAGCCTTAGAAATATTGTCATGTATTACTTCTGTCTGTCCACCAAACTGTCTTTACCTCTAACTTCTCTGAAACCACTGGATGGACATTTATCAAAATTGGTAGAGAAACTGCCATTACGACAACTATTCCCAAGAGAGGGAGGGGGTATCATGCAGTAAATGGGAAGGGATAACTGCTGGATGAATGGAGAAATAAATAATAAAGAAGTGGGTGGATTAGCCATGGTGAACCATGAAAGTAGCTCCAATTTAACTATTGCAAACACATGATGTCACAAAGGGGAACAATTTACTTAACATCATTCTGAATTCAATTCAATTTTACAAGGTTTTGTAGTGGCAAAGGATTTTGTTGGGTTCATGATCTAAGTGGTAATTAAAATAGGTAGAAGAGTAGTGGGAGAGGGCAGACAGAAAATTACACAAGAATTATTGCACTGCTTTAAAATTTATTAAAAGAAAAATGAAACATATTTTCCAACTAGAACTTAATAGAACAGTTCTATAATTAGGGCATTTAATAAAAGACAGATATGTAAGACTAACTTGAAGATGGTGATGCACAAATTAATCGACTAAAGTACACCTTGCAATACCTGTCTTGAAACCAGAGCTAGCTGCCGACACGTAGGGTTCCTTGCTTCTGTCACACTGGTTCTTTGACAGATGTATGGCAACTCCCAAATCTTCCAGCAAAAGGGCAGTAATAAAGCTTGGTAATGGCAACAAAGAGTCTGGTAATCCATGGCCCTGCATCCAGGAATCCAGAGAAAATCCTGAAATTAACACAACAGCTTTTTAAGGCTCCATCTCAACAAAGAAATTCCAGATTAGCTGTCTCAGTGTGTGCTTGGGACAGGAACCTATTAGCTCCCATTCCCTTGGCATGATATAGCTAACACTGTGACAAAAGTACCACTAATATCAATATATATATATATATATATATATATATATATATATATATATATATATATATATATATATAAGCATATCATTTTACTAAAATATGTATGTATGTATCTATGTATGTATTTATGTATAAACAGTTAACCCCCAACTTACACAATTGCTGAATTACCATGAACTTTTTGGTTTCACTGCCTTAAATTTTCAATAAAAAATATATAATTCAATGAAATTTAATACTATTCACTTTAGCTGTTTATGAATTTTCATGTCTTATTCTTATTATTATGATATAATTAAGATTATGATTTCTTATGAACAATAAAATAGTCACTATGTGAGTAGTTTTTGTCCATTTGCATGAGAACTCTTGTGTGATATCATTGTTGGGGAACACTATTGTGACTAGATCTCAAAAATGATCAGCATTCTAAAAACAGGAGATTATGTTTTGCTATCAGGTTAGCAAAAAGTGTCCCGCCATATGTAACTTTATCCACATTTGATGAAGATTCCAAACAATGGATGTCGTATAAGTTGTTGTGGTTAATATGCTTTTATGAGAAAGGTGTTTCTGCAATATGTGTGATGTCATTCTTGGTACCAGATGTCATGCTAACTTCAGGTAAGAAATACTATGCTTTTCTATCACTATGATAATGATCTGTGGTAATAATAAACAGTAATTATCAAAGAGAAAAACAAAAAATCTAAGGAACACAAAGAAGTAGGGGTATTAGTAATACTTACCACTTTGTACAGACTTAAGTTATTTTATCAGCAAGTTGGAGCAAATGTCAATCTGTTGAATTTATATATCAACAAATATTTATGAGATTTCTATCTGTAAGCACAAGTATGATGCAGTTCACAGAGGGAAAATTTGAGTTTTTCCACTAATACACATGCTGTTGTCCATATTAGAGGGATGACCATACTACAGAGTACTTTTGAATGCAAACACATCAGTCTCATGGAATTCTGGCCATAAGGGGCCATTCAAAGTAGGGACCACTGTCAGAGGGGCCATTCAAAGTGGGGACCACTGTCAGAGGGGCCATTCAAAGCGGGGACCACTATAATAACACTCACCATTGATGAGATAGCCCTGCTGAGAATCACACATTGGCTTTGGCATTTTCACATTCTTCATTATTGATACTTTGGTGATACACACATCTGGTTTAGTAGGATCAGAGCAAATACTGATTCCAAAGCTGACCAGATAACTATTCTCCCATTTTAGGTCAGTTACAGTATACCTAAAACAAGTAAAGAAAATGAATACATTGTTGAATAACAATACTTGTAATTTATATTATGTACATTTCTGAATCATATTAGTCATTAGTTAAAATTCAAACACAAAACAACATATTACAAACACAAATTTCATCTCCTATGAGTTCTCCTTTTACTACCCAGGAAGTAACCACATATTGCCCTCATATGCTTGTAACATCATTTTACCCATCATATGACTGTTACATCATACTGGCATTTTCACTCAATGTTTGAACTATTAATAGTAATCACCTACTGAAAACAGGAGAAACTAACTAAAGGTTGTTGCTAGTGTTATGTATATTTAATTTAATTGTTTGTTTGTTTTTAAAAAAATGCTGTTCCATTACATGCTAATTTAATGTAACACTGTTTACTGGATTTGACATTGTCCAGAATAGAAATATTATATTTAGTTTCTGACCATGTTCCAAAATCAGTGACAGTTTTAGTAAACAATTTATTAAAAAAAAAATTCTCTTTCTCAGAGTAAGAAATATTAAGTTGAGTCAAGGTCATACCTGGATGACGTGACATGTATCATGTGTCAATTGGTAGTCAAACTTCTATTTTTTCCAGAAGAATGAACTATTGACCCCCATCTGGGAATCTGTTTTGCATTTTAGTTAGTCTTATAACTGATGTCATGATAATGGATTGCCAGTCAAGTTTAAAACATTTGACACGTTAAGTTGTATTATGTTGTGACCAGTTTGGGCTGAATTTTTTTCTTCTTCAAATTATTGAATTCAAGTGATTATTTTCTCTGAAATTACAGAAGTGCTCTGATAATTCTTGGACAAAGACTTTACTGGAATTTATGCGGAAATTCAAAACTGGAATATTTTTTGTGATTCAACAAGAGACTGTTGACACGTCCACACTTCGTAGGTTAATACAGACAACATCACCTTCTATATTGTATTTTCATCAGGATTTGAACTGTGATTCACTTAGAACTTTTCATTGACATGACTTGTGTTTTAATTCTTTGATTATTTTTGGACTTAATTCGTAAAACTGTAGGTTCTTTTTTCTCATTTTTTTTTCTCACTTTGTTTCCTAGGAAATAAATTATTTGTTAAATTTTACATGGCTTGTTGTCTTCACTCTTTTCTGTTACTTATTTTCAGAGCATAGACTTGTAACACTAACTGGACCTGATATCGATGAAAATGAATGAATTTTACAGCAACATACCTGATGCATGCAACACCAAACAGGCACATCTCTTGTTCTTCTTCTGAAAAAAAAAGACTTTTTGTGTAAAGAAAATGTTCATTTAGATGTAATACATGTAATACACACAATAATTATTATTTGGTTAAACATGAAGAGATAACAGCTCACTGTAATTCTATTCCCAATATATCCAAGATCAAGGCATTTATTATTTAATACAACTGTCCTAAAATGAGAGACAGAGAGATAAAGAAACAGAAGATGCTTACTGGCTTCTATTTTACAAATTATCATTTTTGACAGTACTATCATTATTCTTTCTCTTCATTTTTTCAGATATAAATTACTTCCCTTTTCATGTTGGTGAAATCATGATTACAACTTTGCTTAATCAACTTCCATTATTATGTTTATGAAATCATGATTTCTTCTTTGCTTAGGAATGAAAAGACTACAAGTTGGTCAACTTCCATTTTTATGTTTGTGAAATCATGATTACTTCTTTGCTTAAGAATAAAAAGGTTAAAACAAAGTTACAAATCATAAATCATAGACATACAGTTAATACTCAAGTATAAGGCAAATAATTTAAGAAAAAATAAAGGACTGGAAGAAGAGAGGTTGGCTTAAGGTTGTTTACATCAAAGCAAACTATAACTTAGTTTTTATAGTTTTAGCATAATTTTCTCAAGCTTCGTTACTGTATTGTGGATTTATCATTAAAGTTTAGTGCAGTGGTGCCCATGATTTGAATCCATTAGGTAATAGTTCTTTATAGAAAATGCCCATGATTTGAATCCATTAGGTAATAGTTCTTTATAGAAAATGCCCATGATTTGAATCCATTAGGTAATAGTTCTTTATAGAAAATGCCCATGATTTGAATCCATTAGGTAATAGTTCTTTATATAAAATGCCCATGATTTGAATCCATTAGGTAACAGTTCTTTATATAAAATGCCCATGATTTGAATCCATTAGGTAATAGTTCTTTATAGAAAATGCCCATGATTTGAATCCATTAGGTAATAGTTCTTTATAGAAAATGCTAATTGAGGTCAAGTAGTGGGCTATATAATCTTGTTACTAAAAGGAAAAACCATCTGTACTTTAAGATCTCGCAGAATCAAGTTGCATTATATATTGTGACCAATAATTCATTTCGGCCTGGAATTTATATCTTCAAATTATTTAATTTAAGTGATTACTTTCTCTGGAAATACAGACTGATCATATAAAATAATATTCTTGGACAGAGACATTCACTGAAATTTATAGTGAGTTCAAACTTGTAATTATATTACTGTAATTCAACATGGTGGCACATCAACACTTTACAAGCTACCACAGACACATTCAGCTTTGGATTTAATTTGGACTTCTAATGAATTGTATTCAGGACTATAATTATCAGGACTTGTATCTATAATTCTAGAATTATATTTGATTTACTTCACAATATCGCAAGTTCCTTTTTTATTACATTTTCACTTTTTATTCTAGGGAAATAAATTATTTGTTGAATTGTGCAAAGCTCCTTGATTTTGACTCTTTTCTGTTACTTATTTTAAGAACACACACACACAGATATATATATATATATATATATATATATATATATATATATATATATATATATATATATACACAACCTCTCCGGTGGCCTAGTGGTCAGAGCTTCCACCTCGGATGCAGGAGGTTATGGGTTTGATCTCTGGCTGAGTCATACCAAAGACCTACAAAAATGGTACTAACAGCTGCCTCGTCTGGCGCTCAGTATTAAGAGGTTAGTGTTAGAACTGGTCGGCCTGGTGTCAGGATAATGTGACTGGGTGGGTCATCATGCTATATGTCTGCAGCATGATGTCCCAGTGCTAGACAACACTATAAACTGCCACAATGCAGATATTGTAGCGATATGACTGAAAAATTGTTAAAGCTATGTTAAAAATCTAAGTCACACACACACACGCATACAGACACATATACAGCAAGTGTATTACACACATGAGAAATATATCAGATTATTTACCCCATCTGAAGTTCTCATCCAATGAAAGGACAAACTGTAATTTCTCTATGCCAACAGTTAGAGTGTTGTTGCATGCATTCAGTTCAAGATACATATGGAAAGTTCGGGCCAAATAGCTCACATCAGTACAGCATTCAACCCCTGTGCATGATTTCATTATATGACACGTGTTAGGATTCTCCACTTCAAGCGTGTTCACCTTGACACAACCTGCAACAAGATGAAGAGGATTAGTCAATATGATAATGTTGTGTGCAAAAATGTATGCATTGATTCTCAAAACATGTAACTTATCTGCATTTGTAAATCTATCATAGGCTCATAATGGTTTAAGGATTTAAAATTTTTATCTCCATCTTTATTTTATATACACTTTACAGCTGTTTAGCATCTTTACCTTTTAACTTTTATTGTGTATTGACTCATGGTTATCTTTAATGGATAATTTTATTTTCCTAACATTTTATGCATCTTTTTTCATTTAAATTTTTAAAACTTTATTTTCAATCGGCACCTTGTAGCGTAAATTGTGCTTATATGCCATTAAAGACACACACACAACGACTACTACCACTACTATCTAAGGCATATCCAATTATCAAGACCAAAAGACTAAGTCCAACAATTAAAGAGAGATATTATACTTTTAAGTCACCTCCCAAACAAATCTGGTCACAAAAAAAGAAAATGCCTTAAAACACGAGAGCTTTCCACACATAAGAAAAAGACAACTGCACTCAAATACTTTATTGCAGCACTTTGTAAAATATAATAATGCCACATGTGAAGTTTATGTTTACATGAAGGAATAATTTCAAAATGAATACATATTATTTCCATAGCAATATATGGGATTCCATGTACACAGCATAAACAAATTGGGCACAAAAGCTTAAGAAGTACAAAACTGGGTATCTTAGTATATCAAGGACACACTTGTCTAGATTCATCACAACCAAAGGATGCTTATCTTTAAAATGTGTGTTTATTTTACTCACTCTTTGTCCATCCTGCAGCTGGGAAGGCAAATCGAATGTCATCATTTTTACGAGAGCATTGTGGGCTAGACATGTACTGTGCCAGTCCAAGTCTATCCAGGATTTCTGAAACGTAGTATTCCTCAAATGTTCTGTAGGGTGACAATCCCCTTTCTGCCATCCACACAGACAGGGAAAAATCTAAAGATAAAGAAATTAGTACATTCAGAACTATTTAAAATAATGTTGTTGGGAGCAATGAGGTCAATCTCCAAGTTATCTGCGACCTTGCAAACATATTATTTAACAAGTAACTGATAAAGTCATACCACAGACATGTTTTTCTCCCCCATCCCTTTCCGCAGGTATAACCAACACATATACATACAGTAAAGATAAATCACAACAGTTTGCTAATACTTGAAACATAAAATGAATGTGAGTTATTACTAATGCATACATTGCAAAGGGTTCCACTTACAATTTGCTAGGCAAGGCCTTAAACGGATGCACTTAAGCTGGGAAACAAAGTAAAAGGAAAGGGCATCTATGGGCCTAAATGTTGAGATAGCTGGAAATTGAACTCATTCAAAATCTCATGAACAATAAGTTGCATGACAAATGATAATGTGCTGGAAATCAAACTAGTTCAAGATCTCATGCAAATTTAGTTGAAATCCAACAAAAAGTGGTAAAGTAACACTGCAAAAACCAAAGTCAGTATGACAATAAAGGGGACCAAACACCTGTAAATTAGAAATCAAACTAAATCAAGGTCTTATCAATATAAAGGTTGGTTGAAAAAGTAATTATATTAGGATGCAGAAACAACAATTAAGAGAATGAAAATCAGGGGAATAACTCCTCTGAATGATGTCATGAAATGCTGGAAATCAAGGTCATTCAAGGTCTCATCAATACAAAACTACATGCCCAATTTGTCGAAACCCAAAAGTCCTTGGAAATGATATTGTAAAAGGCTGGAAAATCAAACCCTTCTAAGGTATGACCAACATAAAGCCACATATCAAATTTGGTTGAAATCCTGGAATCATTAGTAAAGTTAGCTGTGAAAACCAAAGTCAGGAGAATATGCTATCAGAAGGCATAACTCCATTAAATTATCTTGTGGTGGCATTGCACTAACATGTGAAAAGTCCCTACTGTGCCAGCTTCATCTTTATATTTAATCCCTTGCATTCTCTGATGTGTATTTGATTAGGAAGGATAATTAAACAGCACTGACTTCATGTAATCATGACTGAGGTATCACTATACATGCTTAAATTTTAATAAACTGGGCACTAATGCATAAACTGCATAAAGTAACCTTCCCTATCTCCATATGATGATCTACAATAGAGATATTGTTATTTGTGACAATGCTATTATAGTCAAACCTCCTTCACTGTTTTTGTTAAATTCTAATATCTTGCTTCAATTACTTAATACTGGTGTCATTTGCTTGATGAAAGTTCATAACTGTGCCATATTGAGTGAAATCATTTGGGGAATGTGTTAACTAGCCAGTAAAGAAATTAAGTGAAGCCAAACATGCCATGTATGATCACTTTAATAGGCACTCATGAACTGAGTGAAAAAAAGGGCTTAAATAGTTGTTGATATACAGTATACAGGTGGTATATTTATGAACTCTCATGGGTTAATGGTTAAAGGAACTATGTCAAATGGAAAACACTGAAGAAAGTTACAGTGTATGTGAAATATCACCTTTTTAAAAAAAAACATTTCTTTCCCAAATAACCTGAGAAAAGTCTGACAGTCTTGTATAAACAGCATTATATTAAATACATCATTAAACAGAGCCATTAACAAAAAATGTCACATTGGTAAACATTCTATTTAAAAACTCTACATTTAACTGAATAAGAGCAATATCTAACATTCAAAAAGAAAGAAAAAGACAAATGGAAACAGATCAACTTTTAATAATCTGATTCTAGCAGCTCTTACCAAATGTAATCCTAGCTTAGTTGGATGGACATTTTTTTCAACCATTTTATAGACTGGTTTTTGACATTTGGACTATTGCTGTTTAATAGGCCTAAAACAGTGAGAATTAGAAAATGGATGTACTAAAAGATCACAGCTCTCCCCAGAATATATTTCAAATAAAATCTTAAAAACTAGATGAATCATTAATATACCTGGGTTGAGGAATGTGGTGTTCAGCTGGCATGGTCTCTTTGTCAACAGTGTATTAGTCAGAACCTCTATGCTGTATTCACATGGCTTGGTTGCTTCAAGACAAATGGACAATGACATGTTCATCAGGTACTGTCCTCTGCCAGGGAGGTCTTTGATGGCATAGCTGTAATGGGATATCAATAAAATTTCATTCAGTTTAATTCAAGTTTTGGGTTCTAAGCAGGGCTGTTGTAAAAATCTTTCTTCTCAGCTTCCATGGTTCTGCTATACTATTCACTGTCAGCCCTATCTCCGTTGGTGACCCAAAGATACTTATTTTGAAATATCCTTATTGAAAGCTTGAAAATCTTGCTTGCAGTTATTTTTTTCCTCATTCTATTCATAACCAAAACATACATTTTACTGGATTGTAATTTTACCATTTTCATTACTGGATATCATCCTAATCAAACATTGAAACTGCTTTAAAATGCATTCAGCATAATAAATATTTGCATTCTCCAAAGTCTGTGCATCAATTAAGAAATGACAAGCAAGCCAACATCTTTCATTACCACACTACTGGACAAGAATGCCTTCTTTAATTAGATCACTGTTTCAAAACGTCTGTTTGGATAGCTGACAATACAAGGGTTGATCAAAAAGATTTGAAGAACAAATGCAATATCTTCTAAATAAAGCTACAAAAAAACATGATAGAAATGTGCACTTATATAATTTAAACTGTCCCAGTTAAGGATTTGATGTAATTTTTAAGCTGATGACATAAAGGCTAGGTGAAATCTTCTGTGCCATATATGTAGACCTGGTGGTAAAATTGCAAATTAGTCCATTTCTGAGTGGAGAGTAATTATACAATTTCATGCCAACTTAGGATAATCCTTTTATGTCTCATTGATGCTTGAAGATTGTTAAAGATGATACAAGAAATGGTGAAACAATGACATCTCTTTCACAAGAAATAGTTGATTCTGTCAGTGTATACTTGAAGGAAGATTTATGTAGTTACTGTCCCAGATGTAGCAGACAATTCTGAGATTTCATATGGAAGTGCAATAGAAATTCTGACCAAAGAGTCAGGAAACCTCAAGGGTTGTAACCATAATGCCTGATAAAGAACACGTGGATTGAAGGGTAAAGATCTTCAATAAATTATTATACACATAGAAAGAAGAAGACTGTAATTTCTTAAATAAGATCACATGTGACAAAACATGGATACACTACTTTGTTGTTGTTGTTGTTCTTGTTGTTTTGGGTTTAACATCATATTTTAGCGCATGATAGTCTACATATGGACTCCAGTGTAACTGGTACAGGAAGATCCAATGAAAATCCCAGTAACAGCCATTGACCCACAGGAAGTTACTGGCAAGCTTTCTCACATACCTACATTGGCCGAGCCTGAGACTCAAAAATACATGGACAAGGCTGAGATGGCAGCGATTACTAAAAGAAAGCACTTTAGACCACTCGGCTACCCACGGCCCCAAGTATACTACTTTAAACCTGAGAGTAAGATACAAAGCAGTGTGTGGAACCACATTAGTTTGCCATAAAAGCATGTTTCAAAATCTGCTGCAGAGACTATGTGCATCATATTCTTCAACACACACACAATAATTCTAAACTACGTGTTTCAGAGAACACCACTGTGAGTGAACAATGTTCTGAACAATGTTCTGCCACAGTGATCAGATATAATTCATGAGAGGTTCCCCACAAAAAATGTCCAGGCCTACTGAGGAGTGGCTACAATTTGTACCAAGATAATGCACCTGCAGACACATGCAAGTTTGTAAAGCAGAACAAAACCTTGGCATTGAAACCCTAAATCATCCACCATAGATCCTATATTTAGCTCCTTGTGACTTCTGGCTTTTTCCAAATTTAATGGATTCATTACGAAAGTGGAGAAGAACCAAGGGATGCAATCACTGGATTGCTATAAATGCTGCTACATGACCGGCTGCTGCACATGTTCAGGGCATATATGAAAAGTGCATTGCATCAAAAGGAAGATGCTTTGAGAAGGACACTCAATCTGTTAAAGACAGTTAATTAATTTTTTCTTTAAACCTTTGTACATACTTGTAATGACTGATAAACACAATTGGAGCTTGTGACAGTCTGGTAATATCCTGCAATTCATTCTTATCCTTTAGAACAGAATAGAATTTTAATTCAATGTGAAACTAACTAATGGTGCCAGATAAGCATAGAGCACTTTTATTTCAATAACATCCTCAAATGACAAACAGAATTATTATAATGCAATCTGGGTTTATCTTGTGTTATGTGAATAAACAGATACTTTTCTTGGCTGTAGATGCTCAGCTGCATATTGAGGACTTGTTCAACTCAACAAGTATTATCACTATATAAAAAAAATGTATCATCTACCATATCTTCCCTAATTACCACCCATGGGAGCATCTGAGGGTCTTTCTGTACTGAATTTAATCACTGTAAATATCAGTACAGTTAAATTCTTCAATCGATCAACACATTTGCCCACTGAACAGCTAATGTTGAAGTAGGTACGGTATGTCTTTGAACTTGCCACCCAGCTACTGCATCATGTTTAACACATGTATGCCTGTGACTTTAGTAATCTATACATTGATATATACATTACAACGTGTGATCAACTGAGACTCCTGCATTACTTTGTTGTAATCATGGATTGAAGCAGATGGGTATTGAATAACACAGGTCTTACACTGTAGCTTTTAAATTTCTGATCTTACAAAGGGGAGGCATGTTTTAATTAGAACTGGGGCATTAATTAGGGAATATACTTTATGTATTTTTACTGCAATATATTTACAAAATTTCAATATGAAAGCATATTAAATTTTAACAAGAATCATGAATAAAGAGCCATGGTGCCAATTAGAAGCAAAGATCTATAAATGTAAAAATGAAGAACTGCATAAATACTTTAGGATAGTTGTACTGTATTTTACAGATTTAGGCAACATTACAATCACAAAAGTCTTACTATTAAAACTGCTTGGAACAATGGTGGCAAAAAACAGTTGGTGTTATGATTCAATTTGGTAGTACCTTCCTAACAAGATGCCCAAGTAAACCAAGGATCACTCACCTAACTGATATCTGCCTTCAAGTCATTTCAAAATCAGTTGACCAAGAAATACATTTTTTGCAGAATATCATTAATTTTTTTGGATTGTGTATGCTATGAAAGTGAATTCAAGGTTTCTTTATCTTCATCAATACGTGATGACTGTTTCTCCAGCACTTAAATTCCTTTGTACTAGGATGTTTTCTGTCAAAGCTGGACACATCGAGATAAAGCTGTTTAAATGTTTTTCAAATTTTAAGAATGGCAACCATATTTGAAATTGGTCACCATCATTTGCACATATTCAAAGACCTTTAAGCCAGGCAAGTTTCTGTTAAATTGGTCAAAATCTATGGAGTGGTCTTTTTGCTTAAGTTCTCAAAGAATTTTTCTATCTGTGTAGCATGCCATATTTGATGGTGGGCCAGCAACATTTACATAAATTTAAAGTCCTTTAAAGTATGCTTTCTAGCAAACTTGGTCAAATTCTGCTGAGCTTTAATTAAGAAGTCATTTCAAATTGTACTATTTCTTGTAATGGTAGTGATATTTGATAGCAGACTGGCAATGTTTGTTCAAACAAGAAAGACCATTTATGCAAAGGTGCTTTCTGTGAAAGTTGGTCAAATTCTGCTAAGCAGTTTTTGAGAAGTTGTTTAAAGACTTTTAGTAGCAGTATCCATATTTGATAGCAGATTGACATCATATGTAGAAACCTGAAAGCTCTTCATGCCAAGATGCAGTTAACTTTGATTAAAATCTGTTAAGTGGCATTTCAGAATACACTAAAAATTGGTTCTATTTTTGTAGTAACAGCTGCCATATTTCATGGCAGATCAGACACTTGCACAAACTTGAAAGCCCTTCATGCCAAGCTACTTTTAGCCAAACTGAGTAAAATGCAGTTCAGCAGTTCTGAAAAAACTTAATTTAAAAGATTATTCTATTTAAAGTAATGGAAACCACATTAATGGCAATTGTTTGCTCACAGTCTGTTGAGGTGTTTCTGAAAGTATTCTAATTTGTCAGGTTAGTATTATTCTTTGGTCAATTGGCATCATTTGTTTATATTTTCTATCAATTTGGTACGATGTTGTTCAGGTGTTTATGAAAAGGTGTTCACATGTCTTCCCATTTGTAGTCATGGTGGCCATACTGATGTCAGACTGACATCAGATAAACACAATTGAAAGTCCTCCATGCCAGGCTGTCATCAAATGTGGTAAAAATCTGTTCAAAGGTATTCTAGAAGCCATTTAAAGATTAGTTTTCCATATGTAGTATTAGCAGCCATAACTGATCAAGTGTCAACATGATCTGTATAAACTTAAAAGCCCTTCAAGTAAGTCTTAAATTTGGTCAGATTCAGTTGAGCACTTTCTGAGTAAATGTAATGGCTACCATATATATATATATATATATATATATATATATATATATATATATATATATATATATATTTAACCACATGTATACATTAAATTGCATCTGAATATGTTGAGTGGTTCCAAGCTGTACTGGCCAAAAGGATCTGCTGTTCCTGAGACTGAAAGAATCATGTAAAAAGGACAATAACTCCACCAAAATTGGAGCTGTTCAGAAAAAGTTATATAAGAGACATACGTGTGTGTAACAGGCAATTTACATCTCAAACGGTATCAAGTAACGAGCAATGGTTAAAAAACTTTGGTGGTTCAAGATAATTGACTGGATGGATAGACAAGCTGAGAGAAGGAGTACAAGGCATCTGCATTTTATTACCAGTCCCTAAAAGCCAAAATGAAGAATTTGTGACATTAATTAGAATAGATGGATTAAATTACATACTCAAGTCGCACAACTCCATTGAGGTAATACTGCTGACGTGTCCCTGAAATAAAAAAAGGTAAGATTCTAATTAATAATTCTATATATACCAAACTCCTTATAATTTAAGGCATCATTGCTCATCAAATTCTGAAACAGTATTCAATACTGTTTTCTTCAATGTACCCCAAATCACTAAAACTAGTTACTTTAAGTTGTGACTTAATTTCAAGAAATTTTAGTAAGCCAATCAGTCCTCAATTTTGACACATCAGTAGATGTGCTAGATTTAATCTCCATTTCAATCAAATAAAAAATAAATGAATCTATTTCATAATATAGCATTTCAACTTTATGTGTATTGATTCATACATAAAATACATCTAGAATATCCGACAATAAAATGTCCAAATTGTTATACAGTACTCAGAACCAAGAAAATGTAAATTACATTCAACTTTTATAGTTCTGTGTTCAATTTATCACTAAACAAACTTGTACGGTCATTATTAATGATAAAGTCTATTTATGCAATATATATATATATATATATATATATATATATATATATATATATATATATATATATATATATATATATATATAATGATGACTCACCCCATTGATAATTAAGCAAGGAAATTTGGTATTTTATTTTCTCAATTCCAAGTGAGAGGGTTTGCAAGCATGTATCCAAGTCGATGATGGTATAGAATGATTTATCAAGTAGCTGGGAGTGTATACAGCATTCTAATCCCGTACATGAAGACATCAGACTACACTTCAGATTGTTGGTCATTGTCATGCTGCTCAGGTTACCAATAGTGAGGGGGCACCGTTCTATTGAAAGGAATATAAGAAACACTATACTACATGGATCATTTACATTAATAGCAATCATTGTCCTAATATCAAATCACAGTGACATAAACCTTGTCGAGAAACATCATCATTTAAAAGGGTACCAGTTGCTTCATCTATGGTAATTATGGTAACATATCATATACAGGTGAGAGAAGCCCAAAAGTAAGAAAAAAATAATCTTGGCATACCATGGTTTTCAATGAACTTGAAAAAAAAGTTCTTAATTACTACGATTTTGTGTCCCAACTTTTACAGAGCATGAAAAAACTATATCTGAAAACTGAATGAATTTCTTTTGATGTAATTGGCCTTTGCATTGACAGATTTACTCAGCTACAAACTACTCAGCTAAGCAATCTGAAAATTGGATGAATTTCTTTTGATGTAATTGGCCTTTGCATTGACAGATTTACTCAGCTACAAACTACTCAGCTAAGCAATCTGAAAATTGAATGAATTTCTTTTGAAGTAATTGGCCTTTGCCTTGACAGGTTTACTCAACTACAAACTGTACTCATCTAAGCACATGCGCATACTTTACTCAACTGCCTATGATTGGTTCATCAAATAACATTTTTTCTTCAGTAACTATTTTTAACACTGCAATAACGAACAATACTTTGTGTCTCTCACTCCCCTTCCATTTTTAATATTTTAAGCTGAATAAAGTCCCTCAGCCCTGAAGCTATTTTGTGTGTGGCAAACTGTTTCGGACTGCTGTTGTACAACTGAAGACAGATTAATGTCACACAAATACAACAATTATAACAAAACCAGCTAGCCAAAATTAACAGCTGAATGAATCACATCCTGAACTTCCAATGACTCAAACAAAAAAACTGTTTTTTTTTCATTTTTAACTTGCATTAATTCTTTAATGAAGGTAAGATAGTCATGTGATTATATGAATATCTTTATACAACATTTAAGCTTGCATTAGCTCTTTAATGAATATATGATAGTCATGTGCTGAATATTTGTATAAATAGTGATACAGTGTTCACGATTTTTAACATATAAATTGAATCATGCTGTAGGACCTATTATAAATATAAAGAAAAAAAGGAGGGCACTTCTTGACCATGTGAAACAATCAAAGTCAATAAAGTAACAATGGAAAAAAGGGCAATCTGCAATATGAATGAATGCAGTATTGTAAAATAAACAAAGTCAATAAAGTAACAATGGAAAAAAGGGCAATCTGCAATATAAATGAATGCAGTATTGTAAAATAAACAAAGTCAATAAAGTAACAATGGAAAAAAGGCCAACCTGCAATATAAATGAATGCAGTATTGTAAAATAAACAATAATAAGCATGACATGCACTATTTTAAGTCTCATGTCATGTGGCTTGTGGACAATTAAGTCCTAAATTATTTTAATCTTAATTTTAAAATTAGAGAAATAACAAAATATGCACAGACAAAATATGCACACAAAAATATGAAAGCAATCATCATAGTGCAAAAGGCTCTTCAAACTTTCTGTTTCTGTAAATGTTGGGATGCTGAGAGGGTTCAATTTTTTTAGCATGCATATATGTCTTATGACAAGAATTATAGTACCCCAAATTTTCAAATCATTTTTAGAATCCAGTGAGCATTCTCATGAAAATATTTCTTTTTTGTTTGTTAATCAGAAAGAGTTATTTTTTTCACCTGTATAAATTTGTCCTGCTGTAGCAAGGCTGAATGGTTCACTTGTGAAGGAACAAGATGTGTCCAACAGATAGGCTGCAATCCCAAGAGTCTCCATCAACTGGGCCACATTCAGGGAAGATAAACTTGTCACGCCTTGAGAAATTTTCCATGCAGCCAGTGAAAAATCTGGAAAAGATTATGTGAGAGTTTAGTCTCTCTTTAACTATTGCTACACAATCACTTTAAATCTTAACATTCAATGAAAAAAGTCCACTGGACTTGCACGCTTGAATTATCATACTTTGGGGGGTGAGGTGTTGATATTCAATCATCATATCTGGGGCAGTGGTGAGGTGTTGATATTCACTCTTCATATTAGGGGTGGTGGTGTAGTGTTGATATTCAATCATCATATTTGGGTCGGTGGTGAGGTGTTGATATTCAATCTTCATATTAGGGGTGGTGGTGTAGTGTTGATATTCAATCATCATATTTGGGGTGGTGGTGAGGTGTTGATATTCAATCATCATATTTGGGGTGGTGGTGAGGTGTTGATATTCAATCTTCATATTTGGGGTGGTGGTGAGGTGTTGATATTCAATCTTCATATTTGGGGTGGTGGTGAGGTGTTGATATTCAATCTTCATATTTGGGGTGGTGGTGAGGTGTTGATATTCAATCTTCATATTTGGGGTGGTGGTGAGGTGTTGATATTCAATCTTCATATATCGGGTGGTGGTGAGGTGTTGATATTCAATCATCATATTTGGGGTGGTGGTGAGGTGTTGATATTCAATCTTCATATTTGGGGTGGTGGTGAGGTGTTGATATTCAATCATCATATTTTGGGTGGTGGTGAGGTGTTGATATTCAATCTTTATATTCGGGGAGGTGGTGAGGTGTTGATATTCAATCATCATATTTTGGGTGGTGGTGAGGTGTTGATATTCAATCTTCATATTTGGGGTGGTGGTGAGGTGTTGATATTTAATCTTCATATTTGGGGTGGTGGTGAGGTGTTGATATTCAATCTTCATATTTGGGGTGGTGGTGAGGTGTTGATATTCAATCTTCATATTTTGGGTGGTGGTGAGGTGTTGATAAGACCCAATTCAATTATTAAATGAATGCATATACAAGTAGCATGTCCTTAAAGACAGCAGTTTGTTGTATTATACTGACACACTTAGTTAACTTCCTGAATTCAACAAAATTTTAATCTTGCTTAAATTCTGTGATCTACAAAATGAGATTACATTAAACTTCTCAAGGCATTTACCTGGCTGGATGAATCCAGAATTCCAGTTACAAAGAGGCTTGGGCAGCCGTGTATTCTGGAAAATCGTAGTCTTGTACACACAATCTTCCATGGCTGACAGACAGATTTTTAGGTCCAAGTTAATTATGTACAACTGAGCACTGGGCAGATCCGAAATGCTGAAGCTGGAATTATTAAATTTAAACTAGAAATTTATTTAGAGAATAGGCATGTCATACCAATCACTCTATTTAAATAGATGAATTTCATAAGGGAATGTCAGCACAATACTTGCCATATGGTGAGAATTAAAAGTCATAAAATGTACATCTGAAGAACTGCATAATTCTTAAGGAAGATAAAACCTTCCAAATAAATGTAAATATGAAATACAAAAAGATGAAAGATAAAAGAAAAATCGAAAAATGTTAAAATTCTTTAAAATGTAAACTAATCTTATCAAAAGTTTGTTGGACAGCCATTGATAAACGTGACACTATATGGCATTACATTTAAAGATCATTATCACATGACATTATGGGTATGACACAACAATATTATGGGTATCTGATTTTACTAGTCCTTATTACAGTGTTGATTCTAGTCAAGATACTGTTCATAGTGTTGGTAAACAGTGTTGATACTGTTCACAGTGTTGGTAAACAGTGTTGATACTAGACAAGATGCTGTTCATAGTGTTGGTAAACAGTGTTGATACTGTCCATTGTGTTGGTGAATGGTGTTGATACTAGACAAGATACAGTTCATACTGTTGGTAAACAGTATTGATACTGGACCTGATGAACACATCAAAGCATCACAAATGATGTCAGTAAGTGATATATGGCAAAGCTATCATGTCCACAGCATCGGACTGTATCTCAAACACATTCACTCAACCACTTTGCATGTTTTGTAATAAATGTATAACAATGCCCATATAAGTCTCAGAGTAAGGCACTCTCTTATTATAACAATGTCTATGGTAGTCATAGTATATACTACCTTAAAGTGAGACTGCTTTATAATGAAGTACATTACTCTCATTATAACACTGTCCATGAGTCATAGTGTACTACCTGAAAGTGAGACTGCCTTATAATGAAGTACATTACTCTCATTATAACAATGTCCATGGTAGCCATAAAGTGTACCACCAAAAAGTAAGACTGCCTTATAATGAAGTACATTACTCTCATTATAATACTGTCCATGGTAGCCATAAAGTGTACTACCAAAAAAGTAAGACTGCCTTATAATAAAGTACACAAGTTGCTCACTACAACACTGCTGATGGGATTCATAGATTGTACTATGTTATAGTTAGACTACATTATAATGAAGTACATTACCCTCTCATCACAACAATTGTCCATAGGAACAAGAAGTGTACTATGTTAGAGTAATATTGCATTATAATGAAGTACATTACTCTCTCATTATAACACTGTCCATGGGAGTCATAGAGTATACTACCTTACAGTGAGACTACATTATAAAGAAGTACATTACTCCTTCCACATAACACTGTCCATGGGAGTCATAGAGTATACTATGTTACAGAAAGACTGCCTTATTATGAAGTACATTACTCCTTCCATATAACAATGTCCATTGTAGCCACAGAGTATAACACCTTATAATGAGACGAATATGCCAAGAAGTACAAGATGCATATATTATTACTACTACTTAATGAAATGATATACATGACCATACTTGGTTTATAACAATAAACATGTTATAAAATGCAGTGGAGGTGCTATAGTGATATTGGTTGTGTGACAAATAAAATCTTACAAACATACAGCATTATCATGGAACTGATGAAGCTTTCTATGTTTAAGTTGCCAAATATTCCACTCTACATATGGACATATACACAGATGCTGTCATTCTCATCGATTCAATACACCACTCTCTCGTTATAATGCTGTTGATGTGAACCATAGCATATGATGCCTTGAAGAGGTTATTGTTCTGAGCCATTCAATAGCCAAAGATCACAGGTTTGAAAGACAGTTACTTGGGCAAATTAAATAGTTATGAGTAAGAAAAATAAATAAAAAAGTAACAAATTCAGAAGCAATCATAACCATTACTAACTCTGTCTTTGCCCATTTCACTAAATTAACTCAGCCTTTGCCCTTGTTTTACTACATTCACAAACCTTTTCTCCTGAAATTGATATTTTACATTATCTCCCTTCTTAACATGCTTTACACAACATCATATTTTTAGTCAGAGGTAGAAATCATAGAAAAGATGCAAAAATAAATGTTTAATTTTAAAATTGAAGACATGGAAAGTTTTTGGTTCTTAAGAAGTAGAGTTGAGAAATTTCTCAAATTAGAGGAAATCCTCTAATAAATTTCATCTAAAAAAATAAGTCTTTGCTGAGAAGTAAAATTGCATGTTTAGTGAAATGGGAGCAAAAGCATTGCCTTCCCTTGGATAAACAACTGAACAAAAAAATAAACTTTAAGATTTTCAACCACTGTTTTAATATAAAAATAAAGAAATGTTTTTGTACACTGTTCTTGTCAAGTAACAATGAAGGCTAC
Source organism: Sinohyriopsis cumingii (assembly GCA_028554795.2). NCBI lineage: Eukaryota > Metazoa > Mollusca > Bivalvia > Unionida > Unionidae > Sinohyriopsis > Sinohyriopsis cumingii. The sequence continues at coordinate 87,595,737 of CM068838.1, forward strand.
AGAAAGTTTCAAAAATTTTGCTTCACTAACATTTGGTAGTATCCTGAATCAGCAACATTGATTCATATTATTTCAATAAAAAACTTACCTAATTTTTACTACCCCTTGCAGGGACACTTCCTTATTTTTGCCCCACTGATAATCCAACAGAGAGATCTCAAATGTCATTTTCTCTATGGCAACAGACAAAACCTTCTTACAAGCATCAACAAAAACTTTTGTATGGAGGTTGACAAACAGTTCTGGAACAGCAGTACAACATTCAACTCCTGTACAGAAACTGGGGATGTTACACACTGTGTTGCTTCCACTCAGCTTGTTGTTACTAACAACTGAGGAATCCAGGCTGCATGCTGGAACAGAAATGTACAGGTTCTGTTAATCATTTTGTAGTATTGTGTCCAATTTTTACAATTTAACTTTATTTTAGCATGTACATGTTCAAACATTTTAGGTACTCTGGCATGTAATGGCAGAGGTGTAAAGTTGTCTCTAAGGTAGTTAATTCATGCTTTTCTTTCTTGACTGGGATTTATCTACCATAGAGCCTAATGAACTGTGTCCTTATAAGTAGCCAGTAAAATGTTCTACAATTTATTTAGTTACTGATGAATATTTAACTAAATCATATTTTCTACTAAAATGAATAATATAAATAATAAATGTTTTTCTTCTGTTCCAATTCAGTAATAAGAGTCTGGTAGTAAATAATTATTAATAATTAATTATAATTAAGACCAACTACCCTATGCTTTGAAGTAATTAATAAATCTGGATCAAATACCCTCTGGCTGTCATTAATTCTACTTTAAATTTATGACCATTACTCGTACTTAGATGACTGTTTTTTGGGGTGCATGCCTCTACTTACAAGCTTGTATTACATGGTTCTGGTTCCAATTTTTGTCCAGTAGTGCTTAAATTGATATAAAAAAACAAAAACATAATGTTATTAATTAAATCTAAACAAGTTCAATATCCTGTTGTCTCACCATTTGTCCATCCATTTGTGCTGTTCTTGTATTTGTCTTGTGTGTGGTTACAGGACTTCTGGCTGTCCAGTAGGTAGCGTGATATACCGATATCTTCAAGTAATAACCTCAAATACTGCTCGCTGATGCTGCTACCAACAGCTTGTCCTATATTGGCATACCAATCCTTGATGGAGAAAGCTGCAATTATAGGAGATGCATGGATCAGATTAACCTGTATACATATACTTAAATAGGTCTATAAAAATAACTCCTGATGTTGAAAATTAGCATGATGCATATTAACTCATTCGGCCCCAGGGGTTTTTGTCATTTGTCATTTAAGTCAATTAAATGTGCGTAGGAAAGACATTTGGGGGGCTATTTCTGAATACATCATAATACATCAGCTTTCAACAGATTTTCCATGAGACTAATGCCTAGATGTATTAGAAACATCATTTTCCAATGGTTATTTTGCTTGCACATGAGCAGAAGGGTAAAAGTTGGAGTTCTTTGTTTTTTTGCTTAATGGACCCATCATTTTCGTATGGAGACCGCAATTTATTCCAAATGCCTCATCACGCCTACAGAATGCAGATATTTTGATTTCCATGGATCTTGAAATAAAAGAACACATTTGAATTTTATATTTTACTTCTCTGAATTGACAAAAACCCTCATCCAACAACCAACTTTTCATGATTGATTCCATCATTTTCATAATCTGTGAGAGATTCAGTAACTTATCATTTTTCATAATTTGTGAGATATAGTCAATTATTAACCTCTCACAAAGTGTCTAACACTCAAGAGCTACAGCTCTGACTCATTATAATGCAGTTCAGTTGTCAGGGTCCATAATCACCAACTGCATTATGTACTGGACTGCATTATAGTGAGAACCACTGTATGTTAGAAAAAGTGATATTTTGAGAAAATTACAAATACACCAAAATTACAGTATGACAGGAAATATTAAAATTTGCTAAATAATGGTGTTTTGAAAAGATAATAAAAACATAACACTAATCTTCAGCTTGTTTTATTCAACCTGCATTGTTATACATTGGTATGATTTTGGTCATGGGGTACTGTATTATAACGAAGCATGTGATAATGAGATAGAGCTGTACTATAGTGTTCCTTCAAGGAATAACAAAGTAAATACAATGAAAAGGAAGAAATTGGCTTTATCACTGGATAAGGTTTTTATTAAATTCAAATATGCCACTAATTTGTGAAAATCATGGATCGACTTATCTTCAGAGACATATAATAATTTTGAGTGACATATAATAACTTTGAGAGACATTTAATAACTCTGAGAGACATATAATAACTTTGGAAGACATACAATAATTTTGAAAAAAATATAATAATTTTGAGACATAATAGCTTTGAGAGATATATAATAATTTTGAGAGATATATAATAACTTTGAGGGACTTATAATAATTTTGAGAGACATATAATAACTTTGAGAGACATAATAACTTTGAGAGATGTGTAATAACTTTGAGAGACATAATGAAAGACACATAATAACTTTGAGAGACATAAAATAACTTTAAGAGACATAATAATTTTGAGAGACATATAATAATTTTGAGAGACATATAACAACTTTGAGAGATATATAATTTTGAGAGACATAATAATTTTTTGAGACATATAATAGCTTTGATATATAATTTTGAGAGACATAATAACTTTAAGAGTCATAATAATTTTGAGAGGCATATAATAATTTTGAGAGATATATATTAACTTTGAGAGACATATAATATCTTCTGAGACGTATAATAATTTTGAGAGACTACTGATACATTGTCAATGATGTGATAGCAAGTGTATTTGAAATTAAAGAAAGGTAACTCACTTAGGTTTGTAAATCCAAAGTGTATTTGAAATTAAAGAGAGAAAACTCATTTGGGTTTGTTAATCCAAAGTGTATTTGAAATTAAAGAAAGATAATTCACTTGGGTTTATAAATCCAAAGTGTATTTGAAATTAAAGAGATATAACTCACTTGGGTTTGTAAATCCAAAGTGTATTTGAAATTAAAGAGATATAACTCATTTGGGTTTGTAAATCCAAAGTGTATTTGAAATTAAAGAAAGATAACTCACATGGGTTTGTAAATCTATAGTGTATTTGAAATTAAAAAAAGATAACTCACTTGGGTTTGTAAATCCAAAGCTCCAGTCACACTGTACCTTTTGCAGCTGTGTGTTTTGTAGAATGGGGATACGTATGGGACAGGATGCAGAACTCTCATAACAAATGCTCAGGGACATGTTGGCAACAAAGATCTTCTGAGCATCAAAGTTGTAGATCCGGTAACTGTAACAAAAAAATAATTAGCAAGCCAGATGTGAGAATTTATAAGTCTCTTTCCATTAACAAATATGAAACAGACAAAGTTTTGCTAAATTACATTTCTTTGAGACTGCTTAACTTATTACATTATTGTCAGTAAATAAAACTGCTACCTCTATATAATTCTCTTGCCTAAAACAAACAGAAGATAAGACCAAGCCACTGAATGATATAAAGACAGCAAAATTTGTGCTTACCTGTGCAATTTTAAATTTGTATATACAGAGTAAAAATTAAGACCACCATTTTGACTAAAGGAAAGATGTCTTAATAGGGAGATGGTGTCTGAATTATGAATAGAAAAGAGACTGAGTGACTGGATATGGTTCTAATTGGGAACTGGTTATTTCTTTGTAGGGGGTGAGAGTGGGTTGCAAAGACATGTACTATTGATTAAAATCCAAAAGAATAGAAGGCATTTACAAATCCTGAAGTTTACTGATGTCATATTGCGTTCATGGATTAAACAAAAGATTACACATTGTATATAAGAGGCAATACATTTGATTTAAATGCATTCTTGATTTGAAAGAGAAGACTGGTTCTTTGGGGAAATATATAAGAAAATACCCAACTTAAGTCTATAAATTAAAGAAGAAATGAACATAATAGTACTTGATAGGGCCAGAGGAGTCTAAATTAAAAGATGGTAGTAGTAGTATACAGATAAAATTGTAAATATCTTACTCAAGTCTGAATATTCCCAGAAGCCAGAAACTCTCTTGCTGTCCCCATTGATAGTCAAACAGAGAGACACTGTGTATGTAGTTCTCAATGCCCACTTTAATGACAAAGTTACATGTATCCAAATAGGCAGATATCTCTATGGTCCTCCCAAGTCTCATCACATTCACACAGCATTCTAGTGCAGTACACATATCTGTGATGTGACAGGTCAGAGGGGCAGCTGTGTAACCACTTAAGTCCGGCAGCTGTAGTGTGGCATTGCATTCTGAAATACAAAATTATGATATATTTTCCATAATTAAACATAAGTACAACTTATTTTATGCAAATGATACAAAATAATGGCCCAAGCATACAAAAGGTAGGGAAACATGAGCTCATATATTTAATAGGCAGCCATAAAACCTTGCAAATGTCAACACTTTAATATAAGATTGATTCCACAATATCCCCATGCTGTCATTGCTAATCAAAATATAAAGACACCATATTTTCCTGATTTGAAATAGTTTTAACAGTACATACAATGTATGGACATTTTTAACCATACTGGAAAACAGGTGATTATCAGAACTTGAAACCACCTTGATTACACAAATTACAGCTTGATGTCCTCTGGATCTCACAATCTCTCAACTAGCTGAGATTTTAATTTGGACTTTATTACCACATGTGTAAAGAGGAGGCCGTGACAATAAAACTCCATTGGAAACCCAACTAAACCTTTGTAAACACTTATCTCCAATGATGGTGTTTCTACATGAACAAAATGAAAAACAAACACCACTATTGTAGCAAGCACTCAATATTTTTGTCACAGAAATCCAAAATATTGCCATATAAGTGGTCTTTATTTAAAAGTAAGATAATAATGTAAACCCCCATTTCCCTAACTGACTTACAACTGGCACTTAATATACACAACAGACAATTTATTTCAGAAAAAATATAGCAAAAATTGTATATGTAAGTTTGATATATAGAAACTTATTGGATAAATAATTGTCATTTTTATTTTCATTCCTATATTTCCACACATAAAAATACATCCTTATATTTTCACATTTGAAAATATACGATTTCCCAACATGCCATGTGATGCTTGATCATGTGTGCCAAAACAAATTATATCTGCAACAAAAACAAGTACTTGTGAGCTGAAACAAATACATAGAAACTGCATTACATTTCAGATCTGGAGATTAATATTTGCTGAAATAATCTGACTTGACACCATTTATGTCTGTATGAAGTTATTTCCCCTGACTTCCTTGACAACAATGATGCAATTGCTGAATGATGCAATGGATGTATAACTGAACTGGACTTGGGCTGCAATCAACTTTGATCATAGTTAACAAAATGTCAAAAACGCAAATTACATGTACTAGTACAAAAAAATTCCACCCAATCCTACCATTCTCTTATGTCACTGATGTTTATAATGATTAGCCGATGACAGGTGAATTTATGAAAAGGGATGGGTGGGGTTTGATCCTGTGCTGAAAAGTGAGCATAATCTTTTCAACTTTTATTCTGCATCAAGTCTGATAAGAAAATTAAAAAAACACTTTCTTTTCTGCATAAATATGACAGTATACACCAAAATGAATGGTAAATCTGATCTACAGCATTCAGGATGCAGCTGGTGAATGAAGAAGCTCTCAGTGGACAAGATTTTTAAACATATCCTTGAAAAGGCAGAATTTCACATTGACTTAAAGGTGATCTTTCACTATTGCAGCACAAAAATTATGCACAATATGCTGCTTTTTGGATAAAAAAATGTTACATACAACTTCCAAAAACTATGTCTTTTAGAATAATTAAATGTTTTTTTCCCAGTTTATCCCAAATGTAAGCCCAACATGCCTCATCATTAACTCTCACCTTGTGTGTTCCAGCCCTTGGCATCCACTGGTGTAAACCTAGTCTCTGAAAAATGGCATGATTCGGATTTCAGGAAGCTGGCCAATCCAGTTTCCTCCAGAATCCAGTTCCGATACTTTTCTGGAATGGCCATGTTGGGATCCAGATTGTGCTGATTTAGCCATCCATTCAAAGAGAAATCTGAAAAGAAATGTTTAAAAAAATGAGAAACAAAGTTCTTAAAGATCTCTTGAAAATAATGTTGAAGAACATAAAAATATTTCAAACCCAAGCTCTTCTTCTCTTGTCTTTATAATAAAAGTTTCGTTAATGAAATCCCCATAGTATTGAACTGTGATACATCAACAGCTCAAATACAATTTTTCTGGGCTGAATTTATCTACAAACATTTTAAATATTTTCATTGTTTAACTGCCAATAAAAAAATGCATTTAAAATAATTCATAAATAACAGCTAATTTAATTAAAATAATAAGCAAACCCATGTAACAGACTCAGCTATGATCATATTGGGGAAAAGTAGACTCAGTTGAGAGGTTTGTCTCATTTCTGAGGATAAGTTTGCTCCTTTACATAGCAAATGTGATTGAACACACAATAAAAACTCTTCCAGAGAAAGTAAAACTGCAGTTTAAGATAAAATATAAAAGGTAAACAGAGTACATTTTGTTATAAAATATGCAAACAAATAAAAAAGGTCAAATAAATCCTTAAATATAGCATCAACAGAATTTAGTATCTTTAAGGTGACAGACAGTTTTTATACATATTTTAAGCACATCTGGTGTTTACTTCATTCAAAGAAATAGATGACAAAAAATAGATCATTTTTATATGGATTATATAGCAAGTGCATTAGGAATGTTGCAAAGCATGCTCCTATGATAATGCAGAATTAATGTATTCATTTTCTACACAGTATTCTTATAAGAGTTCTCATGCACCAGAAGTTTCTTGTGAAGTTAGAATAGAGTTGTGCATTGAAAAAAGCAGTTTTCAATAAATTGATTGATTTAGATCTCTACTATTTAGCAAAGCAATTACATAAATACTAGATACAAAACAGTCACATAGTTTGAAATAAAACAATTTTTAACATACAAACACAGGCAATCAGAAAAAAATCATGATATAAACAATGCTGTTGGTCATATCTGCGCACCTAAGGTTTCCCTCTCCAATACTGAAGCAAAACGCATGATGAATTTGACCGATTGGTGAATATAAAATACAGCAATGCATACCATTTGAAAAGAGGCAATTGTCACCAGAATATTCTGTTCAAAATAATATTAATTTTGGACACACAGGATACCACCCCAGTGTTTTCATGACTCGAGATATGTCGTCCTATTCTGCATACAGCTTTTGAAAGATGTAATGTTTATCCACCGGGCTACAGAAATGAAATACATTACTTTGGACTGTTTCTTTTGGCGGTTCTGTCAAGTAATTAGGTCAGGTTTATAGCTCGTTTTAAAACACTTGATGTAAATATGCCAATAAATGACAAGAGATATTAAATAGACTAAACTGATCATGTAAAAAAGTTAGTAAAGTTAAAAATTTATAAAAAAATAAACTATTACATGGAAGAGAAACAACAATGAATTTAGAAATCACATTTTCATGTGCATTTCAAGTCAAAATGTGGGATATTTTTGTACACTTTATTAATATAACTTTCCTTGATTAAAGTACGATTGTTCTTTCTTGATACAAAATGGATTTTTGAACCAAAATAACACATGATCCAATGTTTACACAAATGATGTATCGTTGTGCAGAATTACCCAACATGCAGAATTAGCCAACAGGGTGGTACCATGCAATGTAGTATAGTTTCCTTTGCTAGGGAAAAGAATGCTTACATGTCATATTGCAACTCATGTCCATAGTGTTACATAAAATGACCATCAGCATCATCACAATAAGTCAGTCAGCTTTAAGCTATGCCTATTTTGTATTAACATTTAGTAAGAAATTTTAATTCTACTATCAATAGTCCGAGTCTGTATCATGATACATTATCGCAAGGCCAGAGAAAATTTAGCAATTTAGTGAGGCACTGATAATACCAAACCACCATCTACTATAAAGGGTGATATACTTGAGTAAATTAGTATCCTCACTATGCTGATTCTTTCCAGGTCCTTTCTAAGGTTCCAAGCATAATACAGTCAAACCCGGTTATCTCGATTACGTCGGGGGTGTAAAAAAATCGTCGACATAACCGGGTCCCGAGATATCCGGGTTCATAAAAACCGGTAATTTTAAAAATGTCCTTGAGCATTACTCCTGTCTCTTGCTGGTGTTTACTGGAATCCCCTCCCACTGCATGTTACAATAAAATAAACAAAACGCTTAATTGATAATAAAATGAAATGAACTAACCTGGTGTTGTTATCATTTATTCCTTTTTTATCATCATAAGTAATTTATTAAAGAAAAAATATATCTATGAACTCCTTATATCACATGTAGCGTATGCATCCATTACTGTAGTGTGCATCACTTATGTCAGATAACACACGACGCATTTTTATAATTGATGTGAATATTGAAAAACAAATCATGTTTGGTTGTACTCAGAGGTTTGAATATGTTATCAGATTGAAAAATGGATCAAAGAAAATCACAAACGAGAGAGTGAGAGAGAAACATCCACCGATTGCTTTCAGGCACCCGCCATTCACGCATAACGCGGTGTTAGGTGCAAAATAACCAAGATTGTATTATATCCAGGTTAATATATGACAGTATCTCGCAGATAAAGATCAATAAATGTTTTTGAAAATACATGTACATGTACATGTACATTGACTGTGAGTGCAAATGACACTCCTTTCGCTAGCATGGGTTACAAAGAGTATTTATTAAAGCAAGTTAATGTTGAGTAGACTACTTACCCCGCAGGCATCAATGCGAGTTTGTATCAATTATGATTCCAGATGGCAAATAAATAGATGCGCGGGTGGTGAATAAACACATCCGGTAGCGAGCAGTAAACTAATTCTTTGAAGTTACCGGCAGGATATCGCATTGATAATAGACAACTGCCGTGCTCACCCACGTGTAGAAGGGTTACAAGCAATCACAGTGTATTTTCTTCCTCCCAATGCTACCAGTAAGCTTCAGCCACTCGACCAAGGAATAATTCAGGCTTTTAAAATCCATTATCGGAAAGCTTTAGTTTGCAATTATTTGCTTGCAGTTGAGGAAAAGCGATCCTATAAACCAACTCTGCTAGACGCCATCATGTATGCCCGTGCAGCTTGGAACAGTGTATCGCCGAAAACCATTCAAAACTGCTGGTTCCATTGTATTTTTCCGGAAATTTCTGATGAAGAATTTCACCAGCAGTGTTTAATTGCACAAGAAATTAAAGAGCCTCAATCAGAAATAGGTCTTGAAGCGATGGCTGATGAGATTGCGGACTCCATAGGCATTGCTCGGGATGAATTTTCTAATTATGTTCACGTGGATGATGATGCCAATGCCTATGGTGAACTTACTGATGAGGAAATAATCCAATCGGTGACAACGAAGCAGATACAATCATGCAAGCAAGACGATGATGATGATGATGATGATCAGCCTATCACTATCCCAAGCTACAGTGAAATGGCTGAATGCATTAAAAAAATGAAATTGTTTGTGGCAAGTGTCGACGGTGCCGAGCATATGTATGAAAACGTAAGTGCTTTTGAATCGTTCGTTACAAATCAGCACCGGAGTAAACAAAAGCAGACTGATATTACTTCATATTTTCTACAAAAATAATGTAGTGCACATTATGATATGTTTATGTACTTGTGTGTTTTATAGATGTATAGATTCAAAATGGACCAAAATTGTGCCTGAAATCGATCGCTTTTGCTGACTATTTCTTGTACAATTTCTGTGAGATTGTCGTTAAAAAGTTGCATTTCGTCGAATTAAGCGGGTCCACATGTTACTTCGGACCGAAACTTATGCCCGACATAACCGGGTTATCGACTTAACAGAGGTCGAGATAAGCGGGTAAAAAATAGCATAACAAAGAAGCATTTTTTCGGGACCGGACGAAAACGCTCGACATAAGCGGGTTGTCGAGATAACCGAGGTCGAGATAAGTGGGTTTGACTGTAGTCTAAGTTCTCTCAATCATAACGGTGGCCTTAAAGAGTCAGGAGACATATGGAAACTGTCACTGATACAGTCCCTGAAGCTAGGTGTGACTAGCCAATTCCTCAGAATGGGCCCTTCATACCACCATCTAGCTTTAAGCTGAGCCTGAAGTAGTGTGTTGCACTTAAGTGGCAACACCAGGCATCTCCTTTGCTCTCTTGCAACTGACACTGAATGCAACCCATGTCAAACAGGTTTCCCCCATTAGTAGCCTCTGATGATATGTTGGAGGATATAACAGGTTTATTTTACATTCTGGAGCATACAGAGGGACAGTTGCAATAGGAGGTTTTACTATATATAATTTGATTAATAAATACATGGATCGTATTCTGTGTAATGTAGATATTGAAAAATAAAACTTGAAAGCAGAAAAAAGATGAAAGTAAACCCAAAATGAAAGAATGAAACATAGTTTTGAAGCCCTTCCACCCCACAATGTCTTCCAGGAGTACTGGAGTATTTCAAAGGGGAAGAGGGGGATTATCTTTAAATATGGTTTTATCATTAGAGAAATACAGTATTAAGTCTATGAATTACCTGGTTTGAGGAATCCCTTGTCCCACCTACAGGTAGGTTTTGGAAGCAAGGTGTCATGGAAGATGGTCATGGACATCTGACAGTAGCCACGCGATTCCAGACAAATGTTCAACTCCATGTTCACTAAATACATCCGGTCTGCTGGGAGATCTTCTACACGGAAACTGATAAAAAAGACTCAAGAATTTATAATGAACAGGAAGAACTAGTTAATAAAGTTGATATAAAATTCATTAAAATAACTACAAAAGCTGTTGATATAATTGTTATGTCCTCATTTTCATTTAAAATCAGAAGAAGCTAGAAATGTGTTCACAAACTGATGGAACTGCAGGGTAGAAAGCCATTCAAAAGTTATTGAACAGAAACAAAATTCTGAATTGACATGAAATGATGCCAGGGGAATGGATGTCAAGTGATGTGATGGGACAGACAGACATGGGTAACACTATATGTTCCTTCCATAGACATGGTGGGAGTGTATAAAAAGAAATAATACCAAAATTTAGTAAACAAGAAACTTAGGACTACTAGTGCCATTTGCTATTATCAAGTCTAAACAATACCTGCATATTCATTGAAGGATGTTGACATAGAAAACTCAGTATAATTAAACTTATCCATATGTAGTAGAAAAGATTTATGAGGCCACTTCATAACCAGTGTAGAAAGTTAAGTTTGCAACTTGTCTAAGTGGCCATTGATGCATGTAGGAGTGGAGGATGTGTTTTGTCTGCTCTGAGAAGTGAACGAATGTGACATTCAAGGACAAATGTCTAGGAAATGGTAATCAAGGTATATTAGGAAACGTAGTAACCAGCCTTAGCTTTGAGTCTTGTGATGTGTGTTACGGATTACCATGCAGAAGTTATGAGTCTAGTAGTGTGTGTGCCTGATTACCATAAGTTTTACATCTAGTGGTGTGTGTGCCATAACTACCATACAGATGCTTTAGGTCTAGTGGTGTGTGTGCCTGATTACCTTATAGATGCTTTGGGTCTAGTGGTGTGTGTGCCTGATTACCTTACAGATGCTTTGGGTGTAGTGAGGTGTGTGTGCCTGATTACCATGCATAAGTTTTGGGTCTTGTGGTATGTGTGCCTGATTACCACACAGAAGTTACGGTCTAGTGGTATGTGTGTCTGATTACCATGCAGATGCTTTGGGTCTAGTGACGTGTGTGCCTGATTACCATGCAAATGTTTGGGGTCATGTGGTGTGTGTGTCTGATTACCATGCAGATGTCTGGGGTCTTGTGGTATGTGTGCCTTGTTACCATGCATAAGTTTTGGTTTTTGTGGTATGTGGGCTTGATTACCATGCATAAGTTTTGGATCTAGTGGTATGTGTGCCTGATTATCTTTTAGATGCTTTGGGTCCAGTGGTGTGTGTGCCTGATTATCAAGAAGTTATGATGCTAGTGGTGTGTGTGCCTGCTTACATTTGTATAAGGTTTTGGTCTTGTGGTATGTGTGTCTGGTTACAATGCAGATGCCTTGGGTCTAGTAGGGTGTGTGCCTGATTACCACACAGAAGTTATGGTCTAGTGGTGTGTGTGTCTGATTACCATGCAGATGTTTTGGGTCTTGTGGTATGTGTGCCTTATTACCATGCATACATTTTGTGGTATGTGTGCCTGATTATCATGCAGAAGTTATGATTCTAGTGGTATGTGTGCCTGATTAGTACACATAAGTTACTGTCTGGTATGTGCCTGATTATAATACAGATGTTTGGGGTCTAGTGGTGTGTGTGCCTGATTACCACAGAGAAGCTACTGTCTTGTGGTGTGTGTGCCTGATTATTATACAGACATTTTGGTTCTAGTGGTCTGTGTGCCTGATTACCACACATAAGCTTCGGGTCTGGTGGTATGTGTGCCTGATTATCATGCATAAGACTGGAGTTTGATTCTAAATGGCAGCTTAATTTTGGAGACCCTTTCCTTCAACATTACTATGCAGATATAGATTATGTGTATCAAAACTTATTACAATATGACAAACCTAAAAATATTGAGAGTATATTATTCTATATTAAAACCAAAAGACTGTCAAAATATAAATTTAAAATCAAGGGTTGAAAATTCACTTATAAATTCAAAATGATGAGTGAAAATTTCTATTGAAATGATATGCCTCTCCTACAACTGTGCTAAATATATCACCCAAAAAAATTCATTTTCAAGGATACCAAAGGAATAATATGCCTATCCTAAAAAATGGATTACCATATTTGCTGGCTTACTTTTTGACCAGGAATTCATAGCTATGTCTTATGCTCCAAATCGACATATATATGGATTATGTCATCCAAGTCGCTTTATCATATTTTTGGTATGGGAAATAAATCTCCAAGAATACGAAAAATAATGTGCAAAAAATATTTCATGTTGGGGAAGTGAAAAACACAATCCAAGGTGTTGATCTGGCCTCATCTTATACTCAGCATTGACTTGTATAAGAATGAAGGATGGAAAATTTGCCAAATTTGCTGATTCAATTTATACTCCACATCAACTTATAAGCCGGCAAATATGGTACAACAGCTTTACCAAGATATGCAGTATCTTATCAAAAAAAAATTCATCAAATTAATAAGGATTCCAAAAACTAAAGTGCCTCTCATTCATACTGTACTACAACTGATTTAACACAATAGGACATGGAATATAAATGCCTCTCTTAAAAACTGTACTATAACAGCTTTAACACTGTATTCAGTCTTAGCAATACAAAATTCAGTAACAAGGGTTCCTAGGAATATGTCTCTCCTACAAAATGCGTTAGAAAGACTATAATACAGAATGACAAAAACAATGCCAATTAAGTAATGCTTCACTGTGTGCTAATGCAAGACAATAATATTCTTTATGAAAATAAGTCTAAATAACTTTAACCCCATACATGAGTGCATGAGTAAAATTTTTACAATCTGTGACAATTAATTAATGCATCCTGCAATTAAGACAATTACCTCTCACAGTATAAAACATACATATACAATATACTCACTCAATTCTCACTACACCAAACAGATACAACTGCTCATTTTTATCTGAAAAAGAAATGATTAAAAAATTATTTTCATAGCAATGGAATTTAATGTTATAAAGCTGCCCATTCATTATAAAAAATTTCTTTATAAGTATTGAATTTTAAAATGAAATTTTAAATCAAAAGATTGCAGTGCATACAACTGACCAGTTTAATATTTCATGAATACATACATGTATATATTTGCTTCAAACATATATTAAAAAACATTTTAACCAAATTTGTCATTTCAAAAAACATTCTTGAAAACACTGACCTAATAAACCAGAACTGTGTTTATGGAACATGAATGAATGCCCCACCACAGTCCCTGTCACCTGACCTAAATGCACAACACATTCACAGTGACATATACGAATTCTGTCCATTAAAGTGACATACAATATACTAAGTACCATGTATATTTGTGTACAAGTCCATTCACATATAAGCCGACTACCCAAACTGAATAGGTATAAACATTAAAAAGTGCATGACACATGCATAAACCGATCTAAAAGTCTGAGATGACATCACAAGATGCATGCAGTAAGTTAAGACAAACCACGTAACTAAAATAAAATATTATCATCAAGCCTAAAGAAAATTAATGCACAAACATTAATTTAGATGTTGAAATTCTACCAAAATACTTAAACATTTCAGTCTTAAATGTAAAGTCTTAATTAACATAATACAATCCTCATACTAAACTCCTGAATAATAAAAATTCTTTCACTTAGAACCCTTCAAAATCTGTTCATTATCGTAATTGCCAAACGGTTAATAAAATTCAACCTCTGTTATAGGTGTATTGTAATTTTAGGTATCGTCATTTTCATCTGATAGTGTCATTCATCTTCTCCTTACTCTCCTTCACGTCATCTGAATTTAAATATGACATCATCCCCAGCTCCATCCAAACCATTGCTGATACAGCACTTTTGAAATGATGTGGCAATCATTTCCAATGGAACAAATCCCACACATCTCTGACCCACTAGGCAAAAATTTCCAATGGAACAAATCCCATACATCTCTGACCCACTTGGCAAAAATTTCCAATGGAACAAATCCCATACATCTCTGACCCACTTGGCAATCATTTCCAATAGAACAAATCCCACACATCTCTGACCCACTTGGCAATCAAGTCGATGTCCAGCTTCATGAAATTTCCACCTTTTCTTAGCTTCACTACACCTAAGCAAACCCATTCGGACCACATCTCTCATAAAATCTATCCTTAATGGTATGTTCAGGAAGTCATCAAGAGGTTGTCAAACCTCAAGGTATCACAGCTAATGTAGTTTTGATTTTCTATGTGATCTTTATCACCTCGTCTGTCTTGTGTGCTTGAAACATGTCTCAAACAAGCATTGAAGGTTTCTAAAGAATGCACCTGGTCTCTTTTTACAGACTTTCTCCATTCATTCATCTGTTCCACTTTAGTCTTATCCACCTCTTATGTGCATGAATGATGACACTAGCAGGAAATTTCATGCTTTTTGGCCAAGTCTCCTGTTTAAAAATGATGACTGGAGGCAGCTTTGAACTGTCAGCTTAATAGGACAAAACAACTCTGAAAAGTGTTTTTCATGAATGGTCATCTTTATCTAAACAGTTTTCCCACCAACAGTATTGGCTGTTGCTTGGAAGATCAAAGGTCAAACGAGTCTCATCCATATTTCTAATCTGTGATAGATCAAAATGAGCATTCCTTTCAGTGCTTGATGATAAATTTTTGAAGTGATTCTATATTTTCTTCTATATCTTTTGGTAGCTTTTGTGCGATCTTCGTTTCCTGCCTGAGACAGAAACCATACCAGCTCATAAAACAAAAACACTAACTGGTTGATGTGACAAATTTTGATGAATGTGTCATATCACTTCATGCGATGATGTACCTGTTTTTCAACATCAACCAAAAAAATCACTGAATTCTTTCTCCAATGAGGGAATGAAACAATCCCAGTCAGATGTGCTTTCTTTGTTCTCTGCATCTCTTCTAATGCTGCTTTGCTTTTCCACCATTATTGTATTTGCTTCTCATGTACACAAAATTCACATGCTGCAGCAATCTACAGTTACTGTAACAATATATACAGAGGTCATCAACAACAAAACATTTAAAGTTTAGACTTTGTTCCATGGACAAGCAGACCTCCCTTCTTCCAGGATTTTTTTCCCCTAAATTATCTGACTTATACACAAGTATAAATGGTAGTTCTTCACATGGAGCAAACTTAATAACCTGTCAAAAATTGCTTAGCAATGATTAGCAGCTACGTGATGGCTCTAGAGAACCAACTCTGGCCAATGAAGGTGCTAATCAAGTGTGTTACCACAGTTCTACACTATACACCAACATTTTTAAACATGAAAAATGACTTACTCCATTCATAGTTGAGCAAGGAGATGTTAAACTGGAGGTCTTCAATGCCCACCATCATCCTGAGGTTGCAGGGGTCGATGTAAATGTATGCACTAAATGATCTGCCAATAACTGCTACATCCATGCAACATTCAACACCCATACAAGAGTTCACCAGTCTACAGGTCGTAGCTTTACTGTCCAGACTGCTTGGCCTCTGGACTTTGCTACATTCTGTTGTAATTCAATGTATAAGAAAACTTTAAGTGAATGGCCTATTGACTGTCAACTGGGTTCAAACATAGTAATGATGATTGGTCCATTGATTGGCAATTTGATTCAGACATAACTAATAATGGAAAATGATCACTTGGTTGGAAACTGGGTTCAAGCATAGCTAGTACTGATGGTTTTGCACAAGCAGCTTAAGAGTTGTTAACAAATTCATTGACTGTTACATCAATACCTTACTGTTCTGTGAAAACTATTAAAAAATAGGATAGTTCAGCAATGCATTAAATTATCATGCAGAAGTTGAACAATTTTTATTACTAAGTTCAGAATCCCAATAAGATGTAATTTTAATCCCAATAATGCTAACATTTTCTTTGAAGATTTAAAGGCTGCTACATTTATCATATTTATTCATGTCCAAAAAATTAGTAAAGTTGGTGTCGAGCTGATTATTTGGAAAAACTGTTTACCCATAAGCCATCCCTGATCAAGTGCAGCTGATGATGCTGTTGCCATGGCAGCCCTATTACACTGTGGACTCTTCAAATATGGAGACAGGCCTAGTGTCTCCAGTAACATATCTACTGCATCACCAGCAAGATTCCCTATAATTGGTAGACCCTGTTGTTTCTTCCAAAGTGTAAAGGAAAAGTCTGAAAATAGTATAAAAGGTTGTAACTCTAAATTTTATTAACTTATCATAACTTCTCTGTCTACAGAGCAAAGGAAAAGTCTGAAAATAATAAACTGAGTACATATACGTTATAGCTTTAAATAAAAAAATGACATGAACCAAAATGTCTGAAAATCAAAGCAACTGTTTTTAAAGTTACTGTTTAAATTTATCTTACATTTAATGGCCTAATTGAGAATACCTTTAAAATGAATGTATTTAAAGGTATTGCTCCATTTGGTAATACTGGTGAGAAATTGTGAAGATGATATAAAAATCTAACATGGGCCATGGCAGACGTAGATGACAACATATTTACAACATTTAAGATCTAAATAAACAAAATATCACAATGGTGCTATCAAGAATCTTAAATATCTGATTCAGCAAGATATCTCCAAGGGGTGGCAGATTCCATGTCAGGCAGCAAGATATCTCCAAGGGGTGGCAGATTCCATGTCAGGCAGCAAGATATCTCCAAGGGGTGGCAGATTCCATGTCAGGCAGCTGGGACAAAGCATTGATTAGCGGGTCTGGGAGAGACTAAATATCAAATCATGATCAGTCTGTTTTTAGGATTCCCACTGAACAACTTGGAAATTTAACAGAGAGATAAAGGAAACCATAATTAGGTTAAAAATACATGACATTTATTAACCCTTTACCTCATAAAGTGCATGGCTTTTTAGCTCTTTGATTCACATGTAGCAAAGTTACCCAGTGCAGTGCACTATAAATAAAACACCTGTTACCTATTTGACTCCATACACATAAGCCTGCCTGTTAACTGTTAAGCAGTGTAGTGTATACCACAATTAAAAGCAATTTTAGCCATTTTACATGTTTGGTACATATTATGTGTGGAAAAATTTAAGAGTAAAGTCCAATCTTTATAGCTGTATAATTATTTTTCACGGAAGAATTTTGTATGTGCTTTAAAATCTTGAGAGAACTTGTTCACTGTCAAGTCAGTGAAGCTGTGTGACCAACCGTAGCTGCCATTTCTCATACTCAAAATGTAAAAGTTCTTTGTGTCTACATCACTAAGTCATCTGAATTTGATAATTTATAAAAACTAATTGCTGCCTACATCAATATCAGAGCCCTTATTTAAGTTATTGAAGCTTTCATAGTTGTGATTCTAATCATGAAAACTCCATAAGTACTGAACGCAATCCGTGACCTCCATTTTGGAGAGTGGAGAATATGACCCCAGTTACTTTAAATAACAGATTTCGGCCTGAGCCTAAACAGCAACCACACGATCTGACATAATGGTTATTCACAGCAATGAATGTAGTATCTAATAGTGGTTTTCCCCCCGAATGAGGCACTACAAAAAACTGCTCAAAATGGCTGATGTTTATAGAAGGCGTCAAAAGGCGCCTGTATGCGAATCAGGTAGAGGCATCCAAAGGCGCTTGTATGCAAACTGGGTAGAGGCATCCAAAGGCGCTTGTATGCAAATGGAGTAGAAGCATCCAAAGGCGCTTGTATGCAAAATGGAGTAGAGGCATCTAAAGGTGCTTGTATGCAAATTGGGCAGAGGCATCCAAAGGCACTTGTATGCAAAATGGAGTAGAGGCATCCAAAGGTGCTTGTATGCAAACTGGGTAGAGGCATCCAAAGGCGCTTGTATGCAAATGGAGTAGAAGCATCCAAAGGTGCTTGTATGCAAATGGAGTAGTGGCATCCAAAGGCGCTTGTATGCAAACTGGGTAGAGGCATCCAAAGGCGCTTGTATGCAAACTGGGTAGAGGCATCCAAAGGCGCTTGTATGCAAATGGAGTAGAAGCATCCAAAGGTGCTTGTATGCAAACTGGGTAGAGGCATCCAAAGGCACTTGTATGCAAACTGGGTAGAGGCATCCAAAGGCGCTTGTATGCAAATGGAGTAGAAGCATCCAAAGGTGCTTGTATGCAAATTGGGTAGAGGCATCCAAAGGCACATGCATAAGGTAAAGAGTTAAGAATGCACAGAAAAATTTAGGATCAGCATGTTAGCATGGTTATAACTAACCACAAAATACAACCTGAAGAAGTCATTAAAGTTTTGCACTGGTAGATGGATGACACCATGATTCCCTTTTCTATATTAAGGTTACTTTACACATATAATATCTACAATGAAAGAAAAATTAAGCAAGAAATTAAATCCAAACCTTGAACAGCAAAGTTCAATTCCAACTGGCAGAGGAAATTAGGCATCTCTGCTCTGTCCAGGAGCTTGATTGTGTGGCAACCTGTTGAAGCAGATGACAGGCAGTAACTCATATTCAAACTGACTACGTATTTCCTGGCCTGGATCAAGTCTACAATTTCATAACTGTAAGAAAAGGAAATAAGAATGATGCAAGAAGGTGAACAAGTTTTTTCCAGCACCTATCTTAAAAGTTTGGGCATAATATAAGTCTGACAGTGTTTGGAGACCAATAAAGATTTTTTTTTCTTAAAACAAAAGAACAAGGAAAGAAGGAAAACTTTAAATACAGATGAGAGTGAGGTGGGTGGGGTGAAGGTCAAAAATTGTGTAGAACAGTAAAACTTACTCAAGTTTAACAAGTCCAAGCAAGTAGAGATGATTTTTAGTTTCTATTGAATCATTCAGTAGTGAAAGGTCATAAGTTAGTTTATCAATTCCAACAGTCAGTTTCTTTTGACAACTGTCAAGATGAAGAAACAGTGAGAAGGAGGCTCCAATCTCTGGAATATCTAGACAGCAGTCCACCTGGTTGCAGGAGCTAGGAATGTGACATGTCAAACGGTCCGAGGGAAGAGGCTGTAAAGATATTGGTCTGGAACAATCTGAGAAAATATTAAAAAAAGCATTTCATGATTTATGTTTCAAAAATACACAAGAATTTTTGATAGTGGTAACAATATTAATTTTACGTTGATTCTACACCAGGTCCTCACAGCTTATATTGATTATTCTTCACATCTAAGACACAAGCTTAAATTTTCATTTTTAAGGAAACTAACCATCTCAGAGAAAACCACTTAACTTAGATGACCACCATGTCTTCACACAAGCAAGAGCTAGGAGGACCAAACTTGGACTGCAGAAGTGCTACGCGAGCATGTTCCCACTGTGCTATCCTGGCCCCAGTAATATTTGAACTATCCACATTCAGTGGGATACAGGAAATATGGACTCGGAAGATCAGCAATTAAAATACTGTTTCTGTATTTAGTAATCAATAGAAAATTATATTATTCATATCTCATAAACAAGAGCCTTATTACTCAAAATGCTTAAAGTTTTCATATTCATTTGATTATCACTATTATAGGTGTGATTGTATGGTAGTAGGGTGTGGTTGGACAGCAATGCAATTAATTTTTTGGAAAAAATGTTTGATAGCTTTGTTATGTATATTTATTATGCAAATGGTCAGTATATTAAGTAGATATAAATGATGCTTGTTATTGTAACTAATTTTTATTATAAGATATTAAATACCATGAACTTTTCTCTAAATTTACAATTGAGAAAGGCATGGGTGATCAGAGGAATGTCTAAAGAAAACTCATTGACAATTTCTCTAATACTCTGTGTGATTTTGTTTTCAACAGTTTCTGCAGAGATCTAATGGGTTTGTGCTTACTTAATCCCACACAGACCTAATGGATATGTGCTTACTTAATCCCACATAGATCTAATGGATATGTGCTTACATAGTCCCACACAAATCTAATGGATATGTGCTTACTTAATCCCACATAGATCTAATGGATATGTGCTTACTTAATCCCACATAGATCTAATGGATATGTGCTTACTTAATCCCACAGAAATCTAATGGATATGAGCTTAATTAATCCCACATAGATGTAATGGATATGTGCTTACTTAATCCCACATAAATCTAATGGATATGTGCTTACTTAATACCACATAGATCTAATGGATATGTGCTTACTTAATACCACATAGATCTAATGGAGATGTGCTTACTTAATACCACATAGATCTAATGGATATGTGCTTACTTAATCCCACATAAATCTAATGGATATGTGCTTACTTAATCCCACATAGATCTAATGGAGATGTGCTTACTTAATACCACATAGATCTAATGGATATGTGCTTACTTAATCCCACATAAATCTAATGGATATGTGCTTACTTAATACCACATAGATCTAATGGATATGTGCTTACTTAATACCACATAGATCTAATGGATATGTGCTTACTTAATACCACATAGATCTAATGGATATGTGCTTACTTAATCTCACATAGATCTAATGGATATGTGCTTACTTAATGCCATACAGATCTAATGGATATGTACTTACTTCCACATAGATCTAATGGATATGTGCTTACTTAAACCCACAGCACATGCCCATAAAGGGCATCATTTAACTTTATTTTCTGACCACTCTGTCAAGGATGCATGTCAACAATGAAAATAAAAAATCATTTTGTGGTCCCCTGACTGACCCTAATTGACAGGACTCACTGTAAATTCATCTTGCCACAGAACAAACAAAACATCTTGTATCAACTTAACATGCTTCCAACCATCTGATGTTGCGTTGGCATAAACACCTTCTTACTTACCATGCTTCCAACCATCTGATGTTGCGTTGGCATAAACACCTTCATTTTTGACACACTGTGGCTTAGACATGAAGGATGCAATACCAAGATCCTGGTACAGCGTGGACTTGACCAGAGATCCCATTTCCTGTCCAACTGCAAGACCTTTGCTGGACAGCCAGCTTGTCAGATCAAAGCCTGAAACAGAAGTTTATATACTGCATGTCAATGGCAAAAACATTAGGTGTAGTATTTCATATGAATAAGGATCTAGACAGGCTTTAAAAAATTATTCTAAAAAAAGATGTTTCTAATAATATTGAAAAAAGGACAGAATGAGAGAAAAATATAAAAGAAAAAGAGATAATTACATGCATACCAAGAGGGATAAAGACAAACCAACAGATGGAAATTTACAAATATGAACACAGAAAAACAGATCCACAGACAGATTATGAAATAACAGATATACAGAAATACAATACCAGGCAGTGCAAAGCCAGCATCCCAGGTACATAATGGCTTGGGAAGGCGAGTGTTTTTAAATAGTGGCACAGAAAATTCACAGCCATCTTTGGAGAGACACATGCTGACACCTAAGTTCAAAAGATATACTCCCTCTGTCTCTAGGTCAAACAAACTGAAACTAAAATAATATTATAGTTCATCATTAGGAGTTGTTTTACTGACTTTCATCGATGTTGTTTTTCTTTTACAATCAGAAAAAAGATCAGAATTAAAGTCAATTCAAATTTCTAAGGAATACATGGAATGCATTACACTTATAAAACAGAATTTATCACACATTAGGATCAAACACCGAATCCTTTATATTTTAAATGGCTTATGTTTAATATTCACTTGAAAATTCTAATAAGAGGGTAATGACGCTGATGTGAAATGATAAAATGAAAACATCAGCATCCATTTATCTCAGACAACAGTGAACGGTGAAAATGCAAAACCATATGAAATATACAATTCTGAAAATGGGAAGCACAAAATATATTTTATATGCTAAAACAGGAAAAAACTCAAGTGCGTCCTTACTTGACTCGAATTGCTCCCTGCAGCCAGTAGTGTTCCTCTTGTCCCCACTTGTATGTCAGAAGAGATAGAGTAAATTCCCAGGCCTCTATGCCAATCTGGACACGATACAGACATGGGTCCATTTCTATGTAGACTCGCAGGTTCTTTGCAATCATTGGCACCTCCATACAACACTCAACACCAAGACAGTTTTCTGATATTGCACATGTCACAGGAGTACCAATCAGGTTGGGCAAATTAGATATCTCCTTTGGACATTCTGTTTAAAAATTAAAAGACACACATGTCATCAGAGAATTACATCAAAGCATAAAAATTATATATTATCTGATGTTGTTTTAAATTATTTAATGGAAAAAAACTCTTATGATTATAATTATATCTAAAAGAAAAATATGGAAACCCTTGTGCAGATATATTCTCGTATTCTCCATTATAAACATGTACTAAATGTATACACTGCAAGCAGTACTAGTGGCCACAATGACCACAGACATTTCTTCATTTAACTGTATATGTATCTGTAGCCAAGAAGCTTAGTGCATAAGTTTAACATAGTCTGATCTAAATCTTGTATAAAGCCCATACAGAGGTAAAGATTTCATCCATGCATTGTAGAAAACAAGAGGCCAAAATGGGCTTGATTTCATTCACCTGACTCACATGACATACTGGTTGACCTTTTCTCTAAGCAGGCCAATGTAGAATTTTGTAATATAAACTATCTCCCAAACTATATATTATACAGATTTTACCTATTTACCTATTTTACCATATCTTACTAACGATTCTTTCTAAAGACATAGGCACAACTGATTGCAGTCTCCAGCTCTTGCTCATAATCAATGTCATCCAAGATCTTAATGATAACTAATGATAACTAAGTTGTAAAGAAACTGAATGAGACATACAGTTTGTAGATCTAGAGCAGTAACAAGGTCTACACATCACATACAAGATATCTCAATAATGTGCACTGATCTCTCTTCCTACAAAATCTGTTTATGACAATGATAATATTAACCTTAAATCTGATTGGAATTTGATATACAGGGTGGCATGGAGTTTGATATACAGGGTGGCATGGAGTTTGATATAAAGAGTGGCATGGAATTTGATATACAGAGTGGCATGGAGTTTAATATACAGATTGGCATGGAATTTGATATACAGAGTGGCATGGAATTTGATATACAGAGTGGCATGGAGTTTAATATACAGATTGGCATGGAATTTGATATACAGAGTGGCATGGAATTTGATATACAGAGTGGCATGGAATTTGATATGGAGTGGCATGGAATTTGATATACAGAGTGGCATGGAGTTTGATATACAGATTGGCATGGAATTTGATATACAGAGTGGCATGGTATTTGATATACAGAGTGGCATAGAGTTTGATATACAGAGTGGCATGGAGTTTGATATACAGAGTGGCATGGTATTTGATATACAGAGTGGCATGGAATTTGATACACAGAGTGGCATGGAGTTTGATATACAGATTGGCATGGAGTTTGATATACAGAGTGGCATGGAGTTTGATATAGAGTGGTATGGAATTTGATGTACAGATTGGCATGGAATTTTATATACAGAGTGGCATGAAGTTTGATATACAGATTGGCATGGAATTTTATATACAGAGTGGCATGGAGTTTGATATACAGAGTGGCACGGAATTTTATATACAGATTGGCATGGAATTTTATATACAGAGTGGCATGGAGTTTGATATACAGAGTGGCATGAAATTTTATATACAGAGTGGGATGGAGTTTGATATACAGAGTGGCATGGAATTTGATATACAATAGATCTTGTTCATAATTAAACTCATACTCGACGAAGATCTTAATGACACATGCCTATTTATAAAATCTGATCAAAATCCTATCAAAATCCCATATCATATGCAAAGTAAGCTTATACACATGCATTGGTTTTGTAAAAGTCATCCGTCATCAGCCAATTTAACAAGTATGTAATGATTTAAATCAGGTTAGAAATAAAGACTTTCAAGTGGCAAGAATCTCAGCCAATCATGTGCAAGATCACCTCATTAATAAGTACAGATTTTGCTTATAATACAAAAAGATATATCTTGATGATACATGGCTATTTATCAGGTTTGATAAAAATATTATCAGAGAATGGAGTCAATAAAAGTTGACAATATTAGCTAGTCAGATACCATTAATGCTCATGAATCTTGCTCCAAGATTGAATTGATTTAACCCTACTGCTTGGGCTAAGGAAAACTTATCTACCAAGCTAGAATGAAATCTTTTTAATAAAACTAATGTTATCATCTGGAAACCAAAATAGATGCCCATCTCCTGCCAGCTCAGCTGCCTGACAATACACTAAAATACCATGCAACTACTGTTGGCTGGGTATAAAATAGGTAAGAAAAATGAACAGGAGAAGAATATAGAAAAATTCCCTGCATTAAACAGTTAACTACTAGAATCAATATTTATTACTATTCTTGAGTCGTCCAACTGCACCAGAATACGGAGGTTGTGTAGGGTCACATGGAAAATCAACCAAGAACCGTGCAAGTTCCAATTCTTCAAGTAACTGGTTTATCACAACTTTATCAAGTGTCCCATTGACAATTTTCTGTCCTTTCTCTTTCAGCCAAGTTGTGAGAGAAAAACCTGCAACACAAGAAAAATGAGCAATAGTAAGCAATTTGCTTATGTAAATATACCCTGACCTCTCTATGGATCCACATAGAAGTTACCAGGATTTTATCTAAAGGTAGGATCTCAAGTCTGATTTATCAGGCAGAGAGCACATGTCAACGTGGTAGTCATGTGATACAACAAAACTCCAGAAGTTGTTCTCGGAATAAATAAATATTGATAATTTGTGTTCTTTCATTCTTGTGTTTTATTACAACCAGTCTACGATTTTCATTTAATATTTTTTATATTTTTTCTCTACAACATTTGAAAATGTGGTTTGTTAGATTTGTGTACTCATGCGACTAGCAATGCAAATCGTGAGTACCAGGTCACATTTCATCAATGATGTAGTTTTATCTTGTCTTTCAGCAGATTAAAGATATAACGATTTTAATACTCATGATTTCTGAGAAAATAAGTAATTTTCATATCAATTTCATGCAGGTATCACTCAATCTAACGTTTAAAGTTTGCTAGGCCATCCGGTGAGTGGCTATGCTTTGCCACCACAATGTTGACCTTGTGTGATGCTAGACTGGTTTTCATACCTTCCATGTAAGGAAAGATCATCAAGCTGACTTTGAAAATAAAATTCTACCAGATGAATCTAATCCACTGGGTGTTTTGATTGACTCAGCATATATGTTTATTGCAAGCAACCATATGATCCATACTGCAACCCTCCGAATATTCTGGTTAGAACCCAATAAATTTAACTCATGATCAGTTTAAATATTACTCAATTAGATGATTGTTTTGGGTGTCAAGTGGTGGCAGAAAATTCCTGGGTTTTTCCTGATTTTCATCAATATTTGCAAAATTCAAGGACTTTTCACAGTCGGGAAAAAAATTATCATTTCTCCTTACTTTTTCCAGATTTCCTGAGAGAACCCTGTTTGAATTATGAAAGATTAATCAGTGGTTTATCATACTTATTTGCAAATGTAATCAACAATAGTAAATAGTATAGTCAGATAAATGGATGGACACAAAGATTCCTATGTACCCCTACCTCTACAGAAGTGAAGGTATAAAAAGTCAGAGGCCAAAATTAAACAATGGGTCTAAGTGGGCATGAAATTACTCACCTGGCTGATATTTACATTCATGCAAGGGCATTTCACCAAAAGGTTTAGATTAGTACGATCCCTTGTAAACTTTAACAGTTTTTAAGTTTTTAAGTTTTGTTTTCGGTAATAGTGGATATACTGTATGACAGCCTCGAATATTTTTTTTTAGCCAACTTAATAATAGTAGCCATATTTTATGATGGATCTGGATTGTTTCTACAAATTCAAACGGTATTTTCAATAATGGAGACTATGTCTGGTGGCAGAACAGCATCATTTGTATAAACTTGAAAGGTTAGCATGCTCTCTGCCAAGTTTGGTTGAAACTGGTTCAGTGGTTGTTCACAGGACACTGAAAATAGCAACTGTTGATCAAATGATAAAATGATACATGACAGTGTGATATATTATAAGCTCATATGCCAGGTAAGTACTTCTTATATAATCATAAAATAACAAATATCTGGTTTTATGTTAAATTAATTCTTATTTCAATAACAACAATAACAGTAATAATAATAATGATAATGATCAGATTGGACTGTATTTTGTTTACTTGTAGATGATTAGCATGTTATAAGCCAAGGAGAATCATTAGTACCTTGAAATAAAGTAAAATGAGGGATTTAAAGTCTAAACAAAATTCTGTGTGCAAGATGTACAAGTTACATGAGTAAATATTAAAATGTTCACAGAAAAAAGTAAGGATAGTAAGTGAACAATTTATTGATCTGATAAATCAGAAAAGTACAAAAATTCAACAAATATGATATAGGCTGGTTAAAATGTTCCCCAGTCAGCGACCTGATTAAAATGTTCCCCAGTCAGTGACTTTTTCAATGATTACAAAGATGTTAATGGTGTGGGTTGTTCATATAATATTCACAATAACAAATCTTGAAATAATATAAACGGATAAATATTATGCTAAAAAAGACTAGCTTAGAAAGTAAAAGTTTCTTTAAAATTCTATTAATTATGTACCTTAGTTTGTACAAAAGATAAAAGTGACATTACAGAAACAATGACATATGAGTTCAAAGTCAACATAAGAATACATTTTGCTGTCAGCATGGCCTGACATGGCAAACACTGAGGTTGGCCTCTAAGTATGTGTGTGCAAGTAAATTGAATATGCCACTTGTCACTGAACTTGGACAACATTGTTTCTCTTTAACAATTTTATCCAGAATGCAACTCTCCAAGAAATAGTTTTTAAAAAAATGAAGTTTATTATTTACTGCCCCATTTTTTAGTAGGTATGTTTGTAATAATAATAATAATAACAATAATAATATATTGAATATATGTGCATGTTTAAATAGTTCCAGCCTGTGTGTATGGTACAGATAGTTTGGGTGATCAATAAAGAAATACAGAATTGAACATTCTAATGGACTGCCAAATAAAAGATGTAAGATTGTAATGTATTGTAACAAAATCTGAACAGTTGGCTTGAGATATCAAATATTTCTTACATGTTAGTCTAACATTTACAACCAGGATCTCAAATAATTAGATATTCTTATATTATCATTTATTCCATGGAACAATTTATTTATACAAGACACATCTATAATTTCTTTAGAGATCAAATTACACTTTCATTTTTCTTTGCCAATCACACAGGACACACCTGTAATTTCTCCACAGATGACATCAGCTCCTTCATTTTTTTTGCCTATCACACAAGACACATTTATTATTTCTTTAAGGTTCAAATCTGCTTTTCCATTTTTCCTTGCCTATTACACAGAACATGTTTTTGTTTATATATCAAATCTGTTATTTCATTTTTCTTTGCCTATCACACAGAACATATATTTCTTTATGTATCAAATCCTTTATTGCATTTTTCTTTGCCTATCACACAGAACATGTTTTTGTTTATATATCAAACCGGTTATTTCATTTTTCTTTGCCTATCACACAGAACATATATTTCTTTATATATCAAATCCTTAATTGCATTTTTCTTTGCCTATCACACAGAACATGTATTTCTTTATATATTCAAATCCTTTATTTCATTTTTCTTTGCCTATCATGTAACGGCCTACCTATTATTATCAAAATATCAAAGTATATGGCTGACATTAAATTATAATATAAAATAATAAAATATATTACCTGGAGTGGCAAAATCAAAAGCAGTGCTGCAGACAGGTACTGGCAGTGCTATCTGGTTGAATAATGGGAATGTTCGACAAGAATCACGGCTGCTACACAGGGCAATGTCAAGGTTAACTCGGAAAATCCCCTCATCCTCAAAGTAATATACTGAGGAGCTGAAATAATAAAATACACAATTATAGCTATGGACCACATAGGTAACTTATCAGATAATTATGAATGTGTGAAATCTATATACTGAACAAAAACTACTTAAGGAATGTATTCATGCAGTTAGACACATTCTGTGTAATGGAAATTAGCATATTTTTGAGTAATAGAAAGTTTAATTTAGTACAGGTGCAATTTATATCTAAAAGTTGTCAAATACATTTATCTTAATATTTTCTGTTTTTATCTAGTCTAATATAAAGACAGAATCTGAGCATGCTTTTATTTCCTTTATAATTTTTTAAATTCCCAGTTAACTGATACTGGTGAATAAATTCACAAAGAAGGGGTAGTGTCTTATCTCATTTCTACCTACAGGGGAACCCCGCTATAACACGATGATTGGTGTCCAAAAAATTGGATTGCGTTAATAGCAGGGTTGTGTTAATGCGGGGTTTTATAGTATTTTACTTTTTGGCACATATATATGTTTATTCATGTCTAATGTATATCATGAATAGGGTATCAACACCATTTACTATCGTGCCATCATGGCATGCAATTCATCCATGATGCATGAAATTCCACTGAAAAATTGCACTCAGATTTCAAATATTCAATAATTTTGTCACAGATCATTGTGTCTGAATTCAACATCTAATATATTCAGACTATTAACACCGTTTACTTACCGCCTGATATTGTACTGTCACGGCCTGCAGTTAATCCACAATACATGTAATTCCATTGCAAAAATTGCATACATATTTAAATTATTCAGTAATTTTGTCACAGATCATTATGTGTCTGAATTCAATGGGAAAAATTAACAGCAAAATTAGGTTAAGAAAGACGAAGCACATGTACAGTTCATTATGTTCCAGGGTCTATGAACGGTGTCTGTACAAATTTCACAGTGCTAAAATTTTATCATATGCATTTCCATGTGCATTTTATTCACTGCAAATTTTCAATAATTAACACTTGTATGTCTATTTGTTTGAATGACTACAGCAAGAATAATTAACAATCAACACATGCTTTCAGCGTGCATACAACTTTTACTTCAGATTTTGTGGATATCGAAAGAAACATGTGAAAAATACTTTTATAGAGATTTTTAAGCTGAATGTATGTACAATTTCATACCCTTTCAATTTCCAGCTAAAAAAATGGACATTATTTACTGGTCAACTGATTGTGTCTAATAACACCCCCAAGCACAGCAAACATGTTGGTGGCTTTCGTTTTTTTTATGTTTATTAAATTGTGAGAATCTTTTATCAACCACCACATTCTCTGCTGGGTTGTGTATGCAGTTGAAGAAAAAACACGTCGGCTATTGTTTGAGCAATGATTGTTTACAGAATTAATTAAAGAAAATCACAAAGACGACTTACTGGCTTTACTCATGAATCAGTAATAAGTAACATTTCCCAAGGTGTTTATTTTTGGCATAACACTTCAAGAACATGGTGAAATTGTTAAATTTCAGAAGCCACACCATGATTGTATCATATTCAAATTCATACATGAACTTTCCCCCCAAATGATAATAAAAATTGTACACACTATTTCTCGTACTTTAAAAAAAAAATTCCAGGTACAAGAAAAATACACGTAGACGTATTTAAAATTTCAGGAACCATGCCACGATCATATTATATTCAAATTCATAGACGATCTCTTTCCCAAAATGATAATCCATTTTTTATACACTATTTCACGTACTTTGAAAAAATATTTTTTTTCATGTGTGAATGAATATATGAAATTTCGGAAGCCATGCCACAACCGTGTTATATCCAAATTTGTGTTATTTTGGGGCGTGTTATAGCAGGGTCGCACTGTATGTATAATGCAGTTTGCCCATGTGAGAAAGGCATGTGAGATATTTTTATCCCAGATGAGTGCATTCACTGACACTGTAGATGGTGTCAGTTTAATTATGACATGATACATATGTGCAATGTTTCTTACATGTTTTGTTTTCAAAAGATTAACTTTGCCAAACTGAAAACAGGTGTTTCTATGGGTAATATTTTGTTGATAATAGTCTGTATTTCTAAATCTATACCAATAAAAACCATCTTTCTTTTTCCAACAATACTTCCTGGCAAAAAATGAAAGGAAATAATAACAAGCTGATGCAGGATGTGGAAATTTCACCCTCTGCATCTGAATTTGGGACAGGAACTTTGGGTAGGTGGGATAGGGAAATTTTACTCTTTGGATCTAAATCTGGGGCAGGAACTTGGTAAATGTCTCACACCAATTCCAGGGTTTCTGCACCAAAATGATTTTTATTTTCCTAAAGTTTTCCAGGAGATCTTCTGGGGAAAATGACAAATTTCAGAAGTCATTTTTAAAGTATGATCCACTGACTAAAGGCTATACTGCAGTTGAAGGCACACTTGAAAAATTAAGTTACCAGATTTAAGCAAGGCTACTGATATCGTATGACAATCAAAACCGTTTACTGCAAAGATACAGTGGGAAAATTACATATTTTCTCTTACAGAAGTTTTAGTTTAGCTTTCTAAAATTAAGGGATATTTTATGACAATAAGCAATTTTCTAGGAGGCTTCCAGGATATTTTCATTGAATTAAATTTCCAGTTGGATTCCAGGACCTCCATAAAAATAAGGAGGGCGAGGGAATGCAGCAATTCATATTATCAATTCTGTTGGTCTCACCAGTACATCATACACAATTAAATCTGACTTGCAAAACCTTAAACAAAGATCTTAATAAGAAACTTAACATTGATGATGATACTGTCACCACTGGTAAGTGATTTGATGATGATCCTGTCACCACTGGTAAGTGATTTGATGATGATCCTGTCACCACTGGTAAGTGACTTGATGATGATACTGTCACCACTGGCAAGTGATTTGATGATGATACTGTCACCACTGGTAAGTGATTTGATGATGATACTGTCACCACTGATAAGTGATTTGATGATGACACTGTCACCACTGGTAAGTGATTTGATGATGATACTGTCACCACTGGTAAGTGATATCTATGACTCACTCATGTCTCACCATGCTAACATAAGATAAAAAATATATATAGATATATTAACTTACTTTACTTGGACAACTCCAAACAGCCAGAAAATCTCTTCCATTCCCCATACACAGTCAATCAGCAAAAGCATCAACCTGAGTTTCTCAACACAAATGAGCATTATCTAAATGCAGATTCTTAACACTGACAATGATGCTGTCACCACTGGAAATGTGGTACCAATATCTCATCCATGTATCGTTATGCTAACACAGGAAAGAAAAAATAAATAAAAGGAAATATATAAATATACATTCAACTTACTTTACTTTGACAACTCCAAATAGCCAGAAACTCTCTTGTGTTCCCCATACATAGTCAATCAGCGAAAGCGTCAAGCTTAATTTCTCAACACTGATGGTCATTTGATGGTTACATGGATCAATATGGAGAGAGGTTCGGAATGATGTTAGCATTTCAGCAGCAGTAAGGCAGCAGTCCACAGCAGTGCAAGACTCCGACAGGCTGCACATCATATTCTCTGGCAGGGAAGGGAGGCTCACATTCTTCTTACACACTGAATTAAATATAATACAGCAATATGACATCCTAGCCATGACTAGCTCTCTGGCAGGGAAGGGAGACTCACATTCTTGCACACTGAATTAAATATGATGCAGCACCATGACATCCTAGCCATGACTAGCTCTCTGGCAGGGAAGGGAGACTCACATTCTTCTTGCACACTGAATTAAATATGATGCAGCACCATGACATCCTAGCCATGACTAGCTCTCTGGCAGGGAAGGGAGACTCACAGTCTTCTTGCACACTGAATTAAATATAATACAGCACCATGACATCCTAGCCATGACTAGCTCTCTGGCAGGGAAGGGAGACTCACATTCTTCTTGCACACTGAATTAAATATAATACAGCACCATGACATCCTAGCCATGACTAGCTCTCTGACAGGGAAGGGAGACTCACATTCTTCTTGCACACTGAATTAAATATGATACAGCACCATGACATCCTAGCCATGACTAGCTCTCTGGCAGGGAAGGGAGACTCACATTCTTCTTACACACTGAATTAAATATGATACAGCACCATGACATCCTAGCCATGACTAGCTCTCTGGCAGGGAAGGGAGACTCACATTCTTCTTACACACTGAATTAAATATGATACAGCACCATGACATCCTAGCCATGACTAGATCTCTGGCAGGGAAGGGAGACTCACATTCTTCTTGCACACTGAATTAAATATAATACAGCACCATGACATCCTAGCCATGGCTAGCTCTCTGGCAGTGAAGGCAGACTCGCATTCTTCTTACACACTGAATTAAATATAATACAGCACCATGACATCCTAGCCATGTCTAGCTCTCTGGCAGGGAAGGGAGACTCACATTCTTCTTGCACACTGAATTAAATATAATACAGCACCATGACATCCTAGCCATGACTAGCTCTCTGGCAGGGAAGGGAGACTCACATTCTTCTTGCACACTGAATTAAATATAATACAGCACCATGACATCCTAGCCATGACTAGCTCTCTGGCAGGGAAGGGAGACTCACATTCTTCTTGCACACTGAATTAAATATGATACAGCACCATGACATCCTAGCCATGACTAGCTCTCTGGCAGTGAAGGGAGACTCGCATTCTTCTTGCACACTGAATTAAATATAATATAGCACCATGACATCCTAGCCATGACTAACTCTCTGGCAGGGAAGGGAGACTCACATTCTTCTTACACACTGAATTAAATATAATATAGCACCATGACATCCTAGCCATGACTAGCTCTCTGGCAGGGAAGGGAGACTCACATTCTTCTTGCACACTGAATTAAATATGATACAGCACCATGACATCCTAGCCATGACTATCTCTCTGGCAGGGAAGGGAGACACATTCTTCTTACACACTGAATTAAATATAATACAGCACCATGAGATCTGACTAGCTTGTTTCATTTTTAAATTAGCAACATTTAAAAAGACACATTAATTTTTACCACAAAGTTAACATTTTGGACTAATATTTAGGTTTTTTTTATCACTTCAAACCAAAATTTGTAAGACTTAATGCACAACAATCCATCCATGATGACAACAGAACCCACTTCGCCATCAGAGACATACCCACTAATTTAAGCTCTGACAAAAAAAAGTGCTGTTAAAACCAGAATAAAACAAACCACAAATTGTAAGATTCATTAAACAACAAATCCATCTATGATGACAACAGGACTTGATTTGCCATCATCTATCTATCAACTAATTTAAATGCTGAAAAAAATGCCATTGTATGCAAAACCACAATATTTTGCATCCATGAAAATGAACCAAATTGCTTACAATATTAATAATGTTTAGCACATTAACCCCTGGAGGTTTTTGTCGTTTTCACCTGAAATTTGAGTAGGAAACACATTTTGAAAGCTATTTCTGAATTGATCCGAAACACCAAATCCCCAGTGATCTTTCAATAACATACTGCCTAGTTGTGTTGGAAACATTGTTTTTCATTGGCTATTTGACTCGCACATGAGCAGAAGGGTAAAAGTTGGAGTTATTTTTTTATTTTTTTTTTGCTAAACGGAGCCATTATTTTTGTATGGAGACCACTCTTTATTCCAAATGCCCATCTTATCCTACTTTTTGCAAAGGCTTATCTGTCTGTTTGCAGTTCATACTGGTTTGCCTTAGATCTGAGACCAAAAAGTCTAAAATCCAGACAAAATCGGATCCGACCATGGGCCAATTTTGGGTAGAAAAAAGTTGGGTTTCAAAAAAATGAGGTTTTTTATCTGAATTTTGTAGTGCAACTATAACTTCCAGATTATTTGGTAACATTGTAGAGCTACATCTGTCTTCCTTTCTATAATACCACCCACTTTAGTGTATCACACATGACCTTGATGCTACAGAGCTCAACAGTAGGCTACTACCTCCTGCCATGTTAACTCATCACCAGGGGTTAATGTGTTTTAAACTGAAATGTTACTTAAACAGTCTGCATACCTGCCATATTCCCAGACAATGGTAGGGGTTTTCTTTGACTCAGAAAGTGAGTTTTGAGATCCAAGTGGGGGGGGTCAGGGCAAGTAAACCACAAAAACAACATAATCAAATTGAGAATAAGCCATCATTTCATACAAGCCTACATAAAATGATTGGAAATTAAAATCAATATAAAAGAAAATAACTTGCCAGGTATTTTTGAAGCATTTAATATATTTACAAGGAAAAACTGATACACATAGCAGTGTCAAATATCGTCACCATACAAATACAAAGGTGCAAACACTCACATAATCACAAGCACACTGACATTAAATAAAAACATGCACGCAGGTTTGTCTTTAAAATAAATTGGATGGCAAAATATCAGCTTAATTAGATGCAGTTTTTGCTGCTTCCAAAAATTTAGTATGGAGTTTGAAGGTAATGTATTTTTATGTTTGTGATCATCTTTGCTCTCAACAGAGACTGGATGATACTGTTGTTCAAACTTCCCTTCTGGATTCTCTGAGCGAATTATGGTCAGAACCAGGCTGTTTGTGAAAATTGAAAAATGAATATACATCACATTTCACTGGTGGAGTTGGGGGAGGGGACATAATATTTAAAGTTTAAAAGGGGTCTTACAGGTAATTCAGCAGTAATAAACACCTGTCCAGTATAGGTGTTAATCCTTAATCAACACAAATCGACTACACAAACACAAGTGTGTGCTTATTACTGTCTTTAAATAAATCTATTTCATGGCTAATATCATCCTGAAAAGCATGGGTTGATATATTGTTGGTATATTAACTAGATTAAGATAATGAATAATAATACAGAGAACTAATCTGAATATTCAGTGCAGCATATCGAATATATTCGGTTTTGTCCCAATGTTACAGATAGTACTGCTACTTCAGGAGATATCATACACTCTAGAATGATTTATGTCAATGTGTTGTTTGCATTGTCTGC
This sequence comes from Sinohyriopsis cumingii, assembly GCA_028554795.2. Taxonomy (NCBI): domain Eukaryota; kingdom Metazoa; phylum Mollusca; class Bivalvia; order Unionida; family Unionidae; genus Sinohyriopsis; species Sinohyriopsis cumingii. The sequence goes on from CM068838.1 coordinate 87,631,372, forward strand.
AAAGAATCAGATGCTCTCTGCTGCTGTTATGGTTCGCAAAGTAAAACTTCATTAACCAGGAGTTCCAAAATTAAGTTTTGCTGGGCTTCGCTTCCTTGATAGCTTATTGCTTCAAGAATCACAGGGAATGTGTTTAGGCAGTATGCCTTAAAAAATGCGAGCACTATTCCAACAACTGAAATAATCATGCTTTGCATTTGATGTAAGTAGGAAAATGCAGCTTCAAAGAAATGCTGCTACTGTTCACAAACTTGCCAATAATCTTTAACACAGATGGTTTAAACAGTCTCACTCATGGCAATGATGTCAAATAACATTTGTTCTTCAACATTCAACAAACAAACATTTGATTTGCCTATAAATTATAACAAATTGGGTTTTTTCACTTTGTGAACTGTACCTATGCAAATCAGCATCATAGGTTCTCCCAGAGCAGTCTTCAAAGAACTGACACATCACCCTAACTATTGTTAACCAATTAATATGTGAAATGGTGGTTGTAGATACCTGACTCCCTTGCATTGTAACTGCCTGTATGACAACTGGCTGTATAAATTGCTCTAAGGATAGGTTTTCATGAGCTTTAAACAGGATCGTTTACTGTTTATACATGCTACATGTTACTAGGATATTGAGGTCATTGTTGTTTTTGTTTTTGTTTTGAAGATTACTGAAAAACATGATTTTTGAAACATGATGTCAAAGGTTTGAGAGTAAATAATCATTTTGTTAGCATGACCTGTTGTGTTATGACAGGTAAGAGACTGTGAAGGCCAACAAAACAAACAAAAACACAGTACAGTCATTGTTTGTGATGTTTAGCCTTCTGCATATACCTAACTGCAGATGCCATAACTCTTCAAACTTAAATCTTGTGATTATGGACTGTTTGTGCTTGATGCTTGTTTTTATTGCCAATAGCAATGGCTAATTATTTCCAACTTCTCTCTAAATCATTTCATTCAGGGTTTTCTTCAAAGTAATAAAAAATTCAAAGGAGAGTAACTTCAAAGGAACATCTTAGATCTTCTAACTAAAAGATTCCATAAACACGTTTAAACAAGTCTGATTAAGTTTCAGTAGGGCAGTACCTTGAGACCAATTGTCCTGGTTGATTTGGCCAAATGTATTGCTATCTTCCTGACATGGAGTAGTGAGAAGATAATTAGAAAGCCCCAGTTCATCCAGAAGCATTTTTCTCAGTGACTCCGTCAACTTCCCTCCTGCAACATTGTTTGCCAGCCACGTTGAAAGTGAGAAGTCTGAAATAAATGGAAATCATATAGACAGCAAGTTTTGGCAAAATACTTTTAACTTTACTAATAGTGTATGTTAAAATTTTGGGGTAGTGAACCTGCTCTCTATTGTATCAAGCAAACTGTATAAAATGCCTTTATTACTGGAATTATATTGAAACAATCCTGACTACCTGTCAACTTATATTCTTATAAAGTGCATATTTGCACATATCATTATTGTCTGCTTCAAAGTTTCTTTAGTTGTTGTATCTTCATATCTGATCACAAATCAGCATAATCCATCAAACAGTGAAAGGCCCTTAAGCCAGGAACCTACGTGTCAAAGTTGATTGAATCCTGTTCAGCATTTCTTAGATCAAGTTCTAAAAATGTTTTTCTACTTTCAGTTACAGCAGCAATATCTGACAGCAAAATTTTATCATTTCTATCATTTGTATACCCCTGAAAAATCCAACTAAGTGTCTGTCAAATCTGGTCCGATTTTGCTCAGTGGTCATTTATAATAAGTTATTACAGGTTTTCTATTTTTAATAATAGCAGCCATATTTTGATGACAAAATGGCATCATTGGTATAAATTTAAAACCTCTTCATGTGTTTTGTAAAATTTGGTCAAGTTCTGTTGAGCATTTTTTTTTAGAAACCCAACATTTACCAAATTTTAAAATTTTACCAATGCAGTCATATTTGATTTACCTAAATAATGAGGTAAACTAAAGAGGTAAACTAATTTATATCATTAAGTAAACAAAGAATTCTGACTTGGAAAAGTGAAACCATCTTTGCATACTTGATGAGAACTGGTACAATGCCATTAAACAGGAATAAAAACTGTTTGGGACCCATGGTAGTTTTTGAAGTTGTAATGCATGATCAAAACTTCATTTACAATTGAAATTTTTTCACTTTAATGCGAATACAAGAGTAAGATAAAATATGACATAGACAAAGCTGAATTTGCTAAACTGACAAAAGAATCATTGTGTCATGTCTACTTATATGATGATGATTTGGGGAAATACTCAATCATGGCAGTAGACTCATGACCAGAAGAATTCAGAATCAGTTAATGACCATCAGGTCAGCCTAGGTCAGCATACCATGGCATGTCCTTAAACATGGCCTATCATGTGGTATTAAACCCCAATATCACAAATCAAGGACAAGGTGATTTATTCAATTTGCCTTGGAATGATATAACCTTTCTCTATTGCAATGCCATAAACAGCAGACTCAAAGATTCTCCAACATTTGATAAGATTTTGGTAAGTGGCCAGAGATGAAAAACCATAAAACCAGGCAGAGTGCATTTGATCTTAGTAGAAACCTTATACATCATAAAGATATGTTCAGAAAAAGACATTTATTCAACACATTTTCTGATTATCTCCTTCTTATTCAACCTGTAAAAAATGACACCTGATAAATGGACAGACATAATAACATGAAACATTCAGGCATATAGAGACTCTAAGACTGGCAAAAAAAGACGAATCAAAACACCAACCAGAGTGAAACTTATCTTAGCAGACACCTTACATTAAGAACACCTACTCATAAAGAAAAAAGTTTCAACTCATTTCCTGAACATCACCATCATATACTCAACCTCTATAATAAGGACACAATGCAAACAGATGGACATAATACATGTAAGATGACATGAACCACCTTTCAAAAGGCATAAAAAATGACACATGTAATAAAAGAGAAAGTCTAAGGTCTGTATAGTGTCTATTATTAAAATGTTCCAGTGTACTTTAAGAAATATCCCTCAGTTATGCAAATTAAATTTACAGTTACCTGGTTTGATGAAATCTGTTTTCCAGTTACATGGTGTCTTTGGAAGTTTTGTGTTGCGCAACACCATTTCATGAACTTGACATATGCTAGGGTCAATGCATACGCTCACATTCAGGCTGACCAGGAATGCACTCTCTGCCTTCAGGTCATCAATTATGAAGCTTAAGTAAAAAACAGAATATTTTCATATTAATACTTACTGCAAATGTAATGGAACCTTTCTACAAGTCAAAAAGATTCAACATCTAAACAATATACAATAAACAGACTGTGCAGTACTTATGGTCATATTAATTGTATATAATTTTAACTTTGTTAGGGGGAAGGACCTATACCAGTAAAGTTGGTGAAAGGAGTGGTCAAGAAAGAACATCTCTGACAAATTCATCAGTCATTGGATTGAGCCCTATGGTGGTGATGCAATATTTTTTACATACATTACTGAAAAATTGTTTTCCAAGATCCAAAATTGCATCTAACATCCTTATTTCCCATGAGGAACTGCATGACCACAGGTAAAATCATAACTAATAATGACAAAACAAATACATACACAATGGGTAAATGTGCAATATTCATGGATCTATTGGTAAAAAAAACCAACCTTATGTGTGAAGAATCTTAATATTTGATAGGCATATTGAAATATTTAAAATCAAACTAGACATTAATAGTACAGAATCAGTGTATTCAACTTTCCTGCTCATTATGCCCCCACCCCCACCTCCTGCCAAGGTCTGGTAAAATCCTGGCTGAGTAGCTGTACAACACAATACCTGTAAATATATATGCATTAACCTACACATAACAGAATAAGTATAATCAAAAAGTCAATATATTTTCCTCTAAATTACAAGAAGCAGCTATGGAATGCACATTGAACCCAGCCTAAAAAAGCACATACCAATTAACATGACTCTGTTACCTGAGAAACTGATTACATAAAGTCTTTAATCAAATGGATGGATGGATAGATGGATGGTCTGATGGATAGACAGATGCCAAACTGATTGCCAAGTTGATCATCCACTAAGGCAGACTTGATAAAACAAGACAGGTTCAACAAAACAAGGCAGACTTATAAAAACAAAAGCATCTGGAATTTCTGGTTTGAACTTACTCAAGTCGAAGGACTCCATTCAACCATATGTTTTGCCTTGTGCTGAATGAGAATTCCTCAAGTCCCACATTGACTGAGTAGTCATCAATTCCAAAGGAGACTGTCCCAAAACAGTAGTCCACCCTCAGGAAAGCATGTAAAGTCCGTGCCAAAAGTGGAACTTCCAAACAAAGATCTAAGGCAGTGCAAGAACTGGACAAAGCGCCAAAGATGTTATGACCGCTCAACGATGGAAGGACAACTGAGGAACTCATTGAGCAAGCTGAAAGTCAGAAAAATTATCAATCAAAATGAATTAGCATAATTTTGGAAAACAGAAAAAAAGACACAAAAAACTTTTTATGCAATGATTTAGCTGGAATTGTGTTGACAAACTGACTGATAATATCTCAGAAGACTGTGCAGTTAAATACAAGAGTACAGATGTAAAATTAAAATGTATCATTTATGATGTAAAAAAATTCATACAGAAATCTTACATGGAAGGGGTCCATTACAGCAACAAAATGTGCACAGTGAATGAAATGGGAATTATAGAATGAAAATAATTCCTCATTTTGAGGACTTACTTCAACTGAAACCAAAGAAAATTTACAAAAGGTAAACCTGAACTATTGTATTAACCACCTCAGCAGCATGGGATATGAATATACATAGAATCTACTTATGTGGAAGTGCATGATGTGATTGAAATATAGAAATAAAACAAGGAATTACATTTTTTTTATATCAAGGCAGTAGAACAAGCATGTTATTAATATTTGCCATATATACATAGATGATTATATCTCAAGGAGAGTGGAGGTGAAATTAATAAAAATATTCCTACTTGTTCTTGAATATTGTAATTGAAATTTTTTGTTGTCCCATTAGTATTATACCTTGTTTGTTCCATCCATCTACATTTGGTGTGTAAGGGTAACTCTGAGGATTACACTGAGAATTACTCAAGTACTGGAGAATTCCTAATTTCTCCATCAGAAGAGCTGAAATGCCTGTGGTCAATTGAGTCAAACTCTGAGACAATCCATGGCTTGTTATAAACTTGGTTAGCGTCAAACCTGTCAACATTATACAAGAATAATGTTTTTAAAATATGACATTCTAAATAAAACTTTGTTTATCTAATCAATCATATGACAAATTATCACAAATCATCACAGCTTATAATCTTGATGGGGCATTCATCATTCAAAGAGAATGTATTATGATTACTATTATATATTTGTGAAAGTATACACTTTCATTAATTCAGCATCAAATGATATACAGTAAAATCCATAATTCAATGTAGAAATGCCAGTGCCAGTCTATTTCATAATTAAATGTCAGAAATGCCAATGCCAGTCTAATCCATAATTAAATGTCAGAAATGCCAATGCCAGTCTAATCCATAATTAAATGTCAGAAATGCTCAGTCTAATCCATAATTAAATGTCAGAAATGCTGATGCCAGTCTAATCCATAATTAAATGTCAGAAATGCTGATGCCAGTCTAATCCATAATTAAATGTCAGAAAGGCTGATGCCAGTCTAATCCATAATTAAATGTCAGAAATGCTGATGCCAGTCTAATCCATAATTAAATGTCAGAAATGCTGATGCCAGTCAAATCCATAATTAAATGTCAGAAATGCTCAGTCTAATCCATAATTAAATGTCAGAAATGCTGATGCCAGTCTAATCCATAATTAAATGTCAGAAATGCTGATACCAGTCTAATGGTATAAAATCCTTGTGACATAAGGCTACTAAGTTTAATGACATTTAATTCAATTTCTGCACAGAATGTTTAAAATGTGCAAAGTGATAGAAATTCTTTTCATTCAAATTTTAAACAATTTTAGTGGTCATCTTACTATTAAAACTCTCCATTTTTATCAGTGATGCTGATTTACATCCTTAAATATTAAAATAAAAGATTGATTAATTTACTATTCTCAAGTTGGGACATGTTATAGTACAAGTCACACAGGTCATGTAGGCATTCAACACCGACAATTTCAGTAATGGGTGTCATTTCTTAGAACTTGATTCTACATACCTTTAAGTGGCAAGTATTCACTTCACTGGATTCATATACATCAGTATTCCTTTGGAAGTCAATTTTTAAATGCCCAGAGAGGTGCATAAGGCAAAATCAATGTTAAAGTACATAGACATTTTTGGATGAAACGAACCTAAAGGTGTGATCCAGTACAATCCAGATTGAATGTCATTTGCTGTGATGTCCCAATGAAAGCTACACATGTTGATATACAATTCTTTGACAATTCAACTCAACATACTCTTATTTTGACCCAAGTTTTGAACATGGTTACTATTGTAAAAGTGTAAGATAATTTTCATCTGGAAGTTTCTTGGTGACAGTTAAGGTGCAGAGCATTCAATAATCAGTACTGAATAAACTTTGGTTAAAGCAAATTAGTGTTAAATTTTAAAAGAACAATTTATATTTAATTTAAAATGAGTAAATACGCATACATGACCCATGTGGCTTGTACTATACAAGGTTCATTTTCAATGGCACTTTTAACACACTTATTGCTATGCAAAAGAAATGGGAGCAAAGTGTATTTCCCAACGATAAGTTGGTACTTACCAGAATCCAGGTAACCCAATGTCCATCCACATCCAGGTTTTGGCAGGATGACATTGGAAATAGGAATCTCAGTATTACAGCTAACCTCAGGTGACAGACAAAAACTGATGGCAGCATTCAAAACGATTTTCTTTTTGGTAGAATCTTGCTTCAGATTGAACCTATACACATTAAATTTAACTTTAAAAAGTCTTCTTTTTGTGACATTAACAAAATTGACAATAGACTTAAGTCGGACTGAGATCACTCACCATCTACGTTACAGGAAATGCATGAGCAAATGGCCAAGAAATTTCAGATTTGCTGTTGAAGCATACATGCCAACCACCCCCACACACCCCAACCCTGAGAGGTATAAGCTTAATTGTGGCTATTATAAGTGGCAAAAAGCATAATTTGGGCATAAAAATGTAATCTCTATATTACATGCATGAATTACATCATATATGAATAAGATACATTTCTGCTACTAGCCTGGTTCTGCAGCTGGTCAAAATTCTTGTCACAAAGGGCAAAATCCATATGAATTAGAACTGGAATACAAGCACAAAATATACTGAAATTTTTTTTATATTCAGCACTTGTTAACTATTCGCTGAATGATCGTGAACTGAAATGTGCAATGAGGTCAGGTGCTCAGATTGCTGTATTACACTACTCTTATATATTTCTTTAAAGTTTGTAAAGCGGTGTTGATTTTTTGTTTTTTTCTGATCTGACATGTTTTGGAGTTTGAAAAGATCCATCTTCTCTAACATTTTCCATCATCTAATATCCACCACTCACACTGTGAAGCATTTCACTTAACACTGGCATCATTTTCTTTAAAATTACACACTGGTTCACAACTTTCCTAGCTTATCAATAAAATGAATATGTGAGGCAAAGTTCATATTTGAAGAAACCAGTCTGTTTTTTGGAAATGGGTCACATACGCTTGCTGTAAATAGCAAATAAGGAAAGCACTTTTATGCTATTCTCATGCAGCAGTCACCTTTTTAAGAATATTCTCAAATTTATATGTGCTGGAATTAAAGAGATGATAATAAAAATGACAAAAACAACTTTTTATTACTTTATTTTTATTTTATTTTTTAATGTGCCAAAACGGCATAATCCATACACAGTCTAGCATAATGCATAATTTGGTGCAAAAATCATAATGATTATACCAAAACAAAATGGTTGGCATGGATGCTGAAGGTATATGTAATAAAAACAACAATTTTAAAGCCCTTTATACCTGGATGCTTTCTGTAAAGGTTATCAGAGTCTGTCAAGCAACTTTTCAGAAGCTGTTTAAATGTTTTGTTCAATTTTTATAGCAACAATTGTTGCTTTATATATCAAAATACTTGGTCAATAGACAACAGCTTGTTACATGAGATACATTAACATCTCACAAAGTGACATGTTTCACACTAAAAGCTATGACCAGTTTGGAAGAAGTTGTATAATGATTTTTCTTGTTTTAGTAATGGAACCATATCTGATGTTAGATCACCATCAGCTGTTAAAAAAGATGAAAGCCCTCTATGCCTGAATTCTTTCTATTAAATTTGTTAAAATTCTGAAAAGCAGTTTTTGTTAAGCCATTTCAAGATTTTTTATTTACTGACAGTGACCATATTGCAAGTTGGATCTGCATCATTTGTAAAGATGTGAAAGATCTTCAAGCTTATTAAATCTGGTCAAACTGCAATCCAGTTTCAGTGAAGAGGTCATTTAATTCTAATTTTAGTAATGGCAACATATCTGATGGCTTTCTTTTATTAACAGTGGCTTTTAGTAACAATGGCTTTTCCAATTTTCATAAAGGAAGACAAATTTGATGGAAGATTGGCCTCATTTTATAAATAATGAAAGGTCATCCTGCCAGAATGCTTACTGTGAATTCTGTTAGCAGTTTCTGAGGAGTAAAAAGTTGTATTTGAAAACATATCAGCATCATGTCTATAATTTCCCTTAATGACAATATGTTTTGTGCTAAATTTGGCCAAAATTGATCTGGTTATTACTGAGGACTTTGATCTGGTTATTACAGAGGACTTTGATCTGATTATTACTGAGAAATTTGATCTGATTATTACTGAGGACTTTGATAAATCAACTGTTAAAAAATTAACAACCAAATGTGATGCACAATGCAGAATGGACAAAGGGTCAAACCATAAGTTTCACAGAGCCTTACAGCAAATTTGCTATGATTTGATCACTGCAGATAATTAGAGTGAAATGACATGCCACTAATACAGCAAAGCTGCTATGATTTCATCACTACAGACAACTTCTTTAAAAAATAGTTGAATGAGTTAAATGATAATCCCCCTCTCTGAAAATTACTTTTATCAAATTTATAAATTAAGTTGAATAATACTTTCACTTTGCCACCCCCTGCAAGCAAATGAGATAATTTCTTTTAAAAATATGAGACCCATCCTTTTTTTAACATTTCATATCCTGTCTGCACAATGTACTAAAATCCCATACAATATGCTGAAAATCTGTGCTAAAGCAAGAATGAAAAATGCTTGATTTTATGACTTGAATTAAGAATGCACTTTTAAATGTTATGTAAATAACTTTGGACATTTATAATGTTGTATCAATCACTGAGAATGTATGAAAAACATCACAGATATCATGTGATAAATTTGTACATTTTGTGTACTAAGAGTAAATTTATGTCAACTAAGGATATATGTTACACTTACTTTAAGCGTGCAAGTCCGTGAAGTGAAATAGTTTCCTCTGTTCCCCAAACATAGTGCTGAAGACTCCATTTCACCTTCAAGCCCTCAATGCTAGCAATAAGGGTATTTTTGCACAAATCAATATCCAAGGTAAAATGGAATGTCTGGCCTATCTCCTCAAAATTGATGCAGCAGTCGATAGCTGTGCAGCTTTCTAGAATCCTACAGGAGGTAAATGGTGGTAGTTGTGGTAGACCAGTCAACTTTGTGGAGCAATCTGTAAATAACAATGAATACATTATTATTGAAAACATCTGCAAAATGTGTTTAACGCTCATTCAGAATGTAATCAAGAAATGAAAACTAGTGGATAAATCATGTGTATGTAATATGCAAAACATTGACTCAATTATTCAATACAAGCATAGAAAATTTCAAGTAATAAAAATATCATCTATAAAATTAAGATATTTTGAAAATTATCTATTTCATTTCCATGTTAAATATAACCAGCTTCCCAATGAGGTTTTGAAACATAAAACATTTGTATATTTTTTTTCTTTAGAAAAGGACAAATGTAATTATTTCAAGTTATATTTATCCAATTTTGGAGGCTTATCACTCTAGCATGCTTTATGTAAGAATAGCAACTTATAAAACATTATGGTTTATCAGACGTTACAACTTAGGATGTCTCATTACAACTAAATGAGTTAAACATTATGGTTTATCAGACGTTACAACTTAGGATGTCTCATTACAACTAAATGAGTTAAAGTAGTCTCCAAAATGAAATCTTACATATTATCAGGGCAACCATATTGGGAGGGACATTACACCTCCAAAGGAGAGAGCTCCCAGTAATAGACAACTCTTGTACATACATACACAAAATGGGAACATTGTTTACAATGTTAACAGTGTTTACTTAATATGATATCCTCCTCCAAGCTTAAGAAATTTAACTTGAATAATAATTTTTTAAGGGCATAGAGCAGATACTGCATTGAATATAGTACGGAAGGTATTTAGTCCACAACGTATTAGATGCCCTTTCTCCATTCACATGCTTTATTCAACCACAAAAGTACTTCACAAGCATTTATAACTGCCAGTTTCTGATCTGAGTGGATGCACATTTTTCTGTCGATTAGCTTGTCCATTATAAATCCCACAGATTTTTTATGCAGATATCAGTCAGAACTACTTCCTGTGGTCAGGGTGATCAACCTTGAAATGCATTCACATTTTGGAAGTTCGTGAAGAGAAATACAACTCAGTCTGGTTTCTAAAACCTGCTTCAAAAAGTAGTGAAGGATGCAAATCTAAGTACAGTTTACAGGGTACTCATCATTCAATATTATTAGCTGATTTAGAGGACACAATATGTCATGGATTACATGTAAAAGAATGTGTGTCTGTGCATGTGTGTAGTTTGGATTTTTAACATAGCTTTAAAACAAATTCAGTCATATCACTACAATGTCTGCAGTGTGGCTGTCTAGCATTGGGGCATCATGCTACAGGCATGAAGCATCATGTCCCACCCAATCACATTATCTTGACACCAGATCAACCATTCCTAACACAAACCTCTTAATGCTGAGCGCCTAGCAAGGCAGCTGTTAGTACCATCTTTATAGGTCGTTGGTATGACTTTGCCAGGGTTCAAACACATGACCTCCCACATCTGAGGATGATGCCCTAACCACTAGGCCACCAGAGCGATTGATGTAAAAGAAAAAACTCAATCATTGATAGGAAAGAAAACTTAAGTTTCTAAAAGGACAAGCACACAGAATAACAGACAATATCGATGGTAATCTCTCACTGTGGGAGGCTGATGCATCTGTCTTATGTGAGCCAGTATTGTCTATTGCCAATGCTGACGGTTGGTTGACTTCTACATGCTGAAACAAATCTTTCTGATTTCAGAATCAATACTGCATTTGGCAGAGAAAACTTAAAAATGGGCTCACCCAGTTTTCATAATATAAAGGATAAATAGATCCAGACCTTTTTTTGGATCATGAGTTCTACAATCTTAAATGCTACCCCTGGCAGTGATATGGTGTACGTAACAATAGAAGTCATACTGGTAAGAACATAAGTTGGTATTGTTCCAAAAGCAGAAATAGTATATGCAATAGTGATAGTCAATAAAATGTTAGTATACTTAAGTGAAATGGTTTAGCAATGCCTAACATTACTGTATTGTTTATGTATTCCTGACAACAGTACCGCGACCCAGTTGTAATCATTGAAAATCAGTCAGTTAATTATTTTCTAGGCAAAAACAATGGTGTCTTGTTACAACTTTCATTGTCTTGTACTAAATGGTCCATGATCAACAATTCTGATACTACTCTATTACAATTCAAATTAAACTCACTTTACTTTCAAAAGACATTTAAAAACCAGCTCTAACCTGAAGTGTAGTAAAAGCATACAATAAGATTTAGCAGTTGAAATGGCAGATTCTGCATTCAGTGAGGAAAGTCACTCTGTCTGCCCAATTTGTCTATCAGAAGTTTGTGTTCTGCGATCTCTTCCGTGTTTTCACAGTTTTTGCACTGACTGCTTGAACTCACATATAACAACAAGTGTTGAGAGTAACACCAGTGGAATCAAGTCTTTTCAGTGTCCTGTCTGCATGCAGGAGACAAGTCTACAAGTCACAAGCACACCCTCCAGTGAGTGGGCCACTTCATTCCCTGTCAATACTGTGTTGATATCTCTCCAACCCATCAGGGAAAAGTCACAAATAGAAAAACAATGTGACTCATGTGCTTATCAAGAAGTTAAAAGTTCAGCAACACACTTATGTATTGTGTGTAAAGAAAGCTTGTGTGAAAACTGTGTCAAATACCACAGGAGTTCCAAGTTACTGCGGAATCACTCTATTCTTGGCCTGGAGGAAGCTTTAAGCAACCCTGAACATGCAGTGAATTTGGCTGAAGGTTTTACCTGTGGAATCCACAACAACAAAGATTTGGAATTCTTCTGCCTTGAACATGATGCCATCTGTTGCAGCAGCTGCCTTGTGGAGAAACACACAAGATGTACCAACTATGTGGAACTGAGAACATTTGCCAAGGATGTAAAAGAACAACAACCTGATCAAGTTGTTTTTAGGATGAAGCAATTAGAAGGTTACCTGCAGGATGTGGCAGCAATTCAGCAAAGAAATCTCACTAAACTCGAGGCAGATGTCAAAGATTTGACAAGTCAAATTACCCTGCTTAGACAAAAGATCAACAGTTTGTTGGATGACTTGGAAATGAAAGTAAAGTCTGAGGGAGACAAAATATTAAAAATTGAAAGCAATGCAAAGCAGGATGAGATCAAACAGTACTATTCACTGGCAATATCAATCAGAAATTCCAGTAAATTGATGGAAACCATTACAAAGTATGGCACAGATGTACAGACATTTGTCACCCTGTACAAAGTGAACAAGCATTTAAGAGACTATGAAAGAAAGATTGATGGATTTTCCATAACTTCCAATAAGAAGGTCAAAATTCACATTATTGACAAACTAATGGACATATGTAAGGAGAGGCCTGCAGACCTTGTCAAAGTGGAGGTAATGGAAAATGAAAAAGCTTTGTATCCAAGATACCCACTAAGAACACCATCTGGCAAGAAGAGTGGATCACCCTATCCACTAAAACTAATTGAGCCACCCACTGAAAGAAAAACCCCATCTCCACCAAAATGGGATATACCATCTAAAGTAAGAGATTCACCTTACCCACTGAAACAGATTGAATATGTTGGCAGAAGTGACTTCCCTGATCAAATGACACCAGTGGAATCAGTTAACTACATACATCCACCATATTCTCCCAAACAGGTTGAGCCACCCAGTGAGAGAAAGTCTCCACATCCAATGAAACAGGTTGAACAATCTAGTGAAGGTAGGAAGGAAAAACTAGAAACAAAAACACCACGAGTTGTTGAGATAATGCCTCCTGAGCCATCACCTATACCAGCTGTCATAAAAAGGAAGCCATCTATTGGTCCAAGTCATCTTATTAGTGACAATTCACAGGACAGCATTGCAAAGGGAAGCCCATCTCAGAGTCCTCAGAGATTTATGAATTTGAGACCACTGAAAGATTACAATGTTATAAAGATCAATGAAATTGAGATGATTGGCCCAAATGGTGAAATCCCTGTTTATACTGGAGTTGCCTACCTACCAGATGACAGAATCGTTTTTGTGGATTATGACAACTGCAAGTGCTGTTTGTTCAGTTCTTCTTATGAGTATATTGCTGACTATGATTTCACATCAAACCCTTCTGATGTCTGCGTTGTCAGTAAGAATGAAGTGGCTGTAACACTACCACTGAAGAAAAAGATTCAATTCTTGAAGCTGGACCATGTCATTTCTTCCACTGTAGCTTTAACTACTAGACTTCTGTACTGGGGTGTAGCAGCAGTCAGTGAGGACAAATTGGTAGTCTCAGGTCCCCTGAATGACACAACATATCACTGGGGTGTCGTTACAAGAGGTGGAAAGGAAATGTCTGTCTTCCAACTGCCAAGGTCAGAGAAGAAGTACGATGATACCCACCTGGCTTTGGATTCTACAAGAAAACGTGTCTACATCACATGCAAGAACCATAACTCAGTCTACTGTTTTGGTCTGGATGGAACAAAGTACTTTGAGTACAAGAATGAGGAATTAGGAACGCCTGTTGGAATTGGGCTGGATCGTGATGATAATGTGTATGTTGTCGGATTATACTCAGCCTGTATTCAACAGCTCTCTGGGGATGGGAAAGTTCAAAAAGTTATCAAAGCTGGAATCCCTAAATTTCCAGGACATATCTGCTTCAAGCACTCTGGTGAAGAATTTTTGGTGACCAATAACAGTGTACAAAAGGGACATAAATGTACTATATTCCAGCTGAAGGATCCAGACTCTTAAAAAAAAATTCCTGAAAACATTAATGCTAAGATTTGCAAGAGCCAATTTAATTTCAATAATGAGACACATATTTATTTTCATTTCATAAAACTCAGGTGCCCAGTCTGCAGCAATTATATGTGAAGTAACACAACTATATTTGAAAGCTCAGAACGGTGTCAAATCAGGCTTTTGCTATTATTTTACTGTTTAATGCATACAACTACTTTAAAGAAAGTATTTATGTATGTTTGCATATCTATTTATTTGCACATCTGCACAATAATGGTGATACATTGCCAATTAGAAAGAAAGTTCTTAAACCGTGAAATTGAAGAAATGTACAAAAATGTTAGGAAGACAAATGCTTCAAAATAAATGTAAACATTATGTATTGCAAGGTAAAAGGTAAAAAGGTACAAATGTTATAATTTTTTTTAATTCACTTAAAATGCCCCCATTTTTTCAGATCATATATCACAATAAAGTTTTTAAGTTAATTCACATCAAAAAGCTTCTTGCTCATAACACATTATCACACAAAGCAATTATGTTAAATGTCATTATTATTGTTATTTTTATTATCATTATTATTAGTAGTAGTAGTAGTAGTAGTATTACAACTGCTAATTCTGCTACTAATACTAATGTACTGTTTCTGCTACTACTACTACTGCTACAATACTATTGCTACATTACTACAACTGCTATTATTGCTTCAACTAATGTTATTATTCTTATTATTATTACTACTACTAGTACAATAAAAAAAAGACAGAAAACCAGCCTTATTATTATTATTTATACTAGTACAATAAAAAAGACAGAAAACCAGCCTTATTATTATTATTACGACTAGTACAATAGAAAAAGACAGAAAACCAGCCTTATTATTATTATTATTACTATTTGTACAATAAAAAAGGACAGACAACCAGCCTATTACATTTGTTGAAAAGTGTAGGATGACCTATTTATAGACATGACTTTAATAGTACAAATCTGCCACAAAATTATAAAAGTGCTAAATGGGCTTACCATCAACCATGGACTTATTATTATGGATCAACAATTACTACCCATGGGGTTCCTCATCAACATTTAAATTATTCTGTAACCATTTAATGCATAACTTTACTTTCCATTATGATCAATCTAGAGGTTTTCTATATATGGTCACAGCTGGTTTCAGATTCCACTCCTGATATAGACAATCAGGTCTCAAAAATCAGGTCTCAAAGAAGAAAGCTATTTACATGAGTCCAATTGTACAGGTATACAATAGAGCTCAATAAAAACATTGGTATAATTGACAGCAAATACGTGTATGAAAGCCTAGAATTTAAAAACTGACACAAGTCTTCTTTAAGTCTTTTGGAAATGAATACTGATATAATCTCTGATTTGGACTTTTACAGTTTTAAATACCAAAGTCAACATATTAAGAAAAAATTTGGTTTGACTTCCATAAAAACCAATGATACTTTAACTGTTCAATTGAAACTTATGACCAATTGTCGACAGTGTAGACCCAGATCTTCTTTTATTTATAATCATGTTTTCAAGCAAGCAGCCTAAACCATGCTGTTATAGAATATTATATCTCTAAGTGTTTTTATTGCAAGCAGCATAGACTCTAATCTGACAATACATTGTTTCTAAAGTTTTCAAGCTAGTAGCGTAGACTTTAATCTAACAACACTTTCTATTTATAATCAAATTTTTAAACAAGCACAGATACTAATCTAATAGTGCATTTATACTTTTAATTATGTCTTTAGGCACCAATGACATTGATCTGACAGTGTATTATACTTTTAATTATGTCTTCAGATGGCATTGACCTTGATCTGACAGTGGATTATACTTTTAATTATGTCTTCAGACAGCAATGACCTTGATCTGACAGTGCATCGTACTTTTAATTATGTCTTTAGACACCAATGACATTGATCTGACAGTGCATTGTATTTTAATTATGTCTTCAGACAGCACTGACTTTGATCTGACGTTGCACTGTACTTTTCATTAAGTCTTCAAACAGCAATGACATTGATCTGACAATGCATTATACTTTTAATTATGTCTTCAGACAGCATTGAGTTTGATCTGACAGTGCATTGTACTTTTCATTAAGTCTTCAAACAGCAATGACATTGATCTGACAATGCATCATACTTTTAATTGTCTTCAGACAGCATTGAGTTTGATCTGACAGTGCATTGTACTTTTCATTAAGTCTTCAAACAGCAATGACATTGATCTGACAATGCATTATACTTTTAATTATGTCTTCAGACAGCAATGACCTTGATCTGACAGTGCATTGTACTTTAAATTGTCTTCAGACAGCATTGACCTTGATCTGACAGTGTATTATACTTTTAATTATGTCTTTAGACACCAATGACATTGATCTGACAGTGCATTATACTTTTAATTATGTCTTCAGACAGCAATGACCTTGATCTGACAGTGCATTGTACTTTAAATTGTCTTCGGACAGCAATGACATTGATCTGACAGTGCATTATACTTTTAATTATTATGTCTTCAGACAGCAATGACCTTGATCTGACAGTGCATTGTACTTTAAATTGTCTTCAGACAGCAATGACATTGATCTGACAGTGCATTATACTTTTAATTATGTCTTCAGACAGCAATGACATTGATCTGACAATACATTATACTTTTAATTATGTCTTTAGACACCAATGACATTGATCTGACAATGCATTATACTTTTAACTGGCTTCAGACAGCAATGATCTTGATCTGACAGTGTATTGTACTTTTAATTATGTCTTCAGACAGCATTGACTTTGATATGACAGTGCATTATACTTTTGATTATGTCTTTAGACAGCAGTGACATTGATCTGACAGTGCATTGTACTTTTAATTATGTCTTCAGACACAGCAATAACCTTGATCTGACAGTGCATTATACTTTTAATTATGTCTTCAGACACAGCAATAACCTTGATCTGACAGTGCATTATACTTTTAATTATGTCTTCAGACAGCATTAACCTTGATCTGACAGTGCATTTATACTTTTAATTATGTCTTTAGACACCAATGACATTGATCTGACAGTGCATTATACTTTTAATTATTATGTCTTCAGACACAGCAATGACCTTGATCTGACAGCAGTGCATTGTAATTTTAATTATGTATTCAGACAGCACTGACCTTGATCTGAACATGATCTGTCAACACATTATATTTATATTTATATTTTCAAGAAAGAAATGTAAATCCTCATATGCCAGCAAATTATATTTCCAATCATGTTTTCAAGTAAACAGTAAAGACATTGACCTGTCAGCACATTATATTTTCAAGAATATTTTAAAGCAAGCAACCCTGGTCCATCAACACATTATATTTCTGATCATGTTTTCAAGCAAGGAATGTAGACACTGTTATATCAACACATTATATTTCTAATCATGTTTTCAAGAAAGCAGTGTAGACACTGCTACATCAACAAATTATATTTCTAATCATGTTTTCAAGCAAGGAAAGTAGACACTGTTCCATCAACACATAATATTTCTAATCATGTTTTCAAGCAAGGAATGTAGACACTGTTCTGTCAACACATTATATTTCTAATCACCTTTTCATGCAAGGAATTTAGACACTGTTCCTTCAACACATTATATTTCTAATCATGTTTTCAAGCAAGGAATGTATACATTGTTCCATCAACACATTATATTTCTAATCATCTTTTCAAGCAAGGAATGCAGACACTGTTCCATCAACACATTATATTTCTAATAATGTTTTCAAGCAAGCAATGCAGACCCTATCTGCCAACAGATCATATTGCTAATGTTTTCAAGAAAGAAGTGTAGATCCTGATAGTACAACACATTATATTTCTAGTTACATTTTCAAGAAAGATGTGCAGATTTGAATCAGAAGGCATATTATATTTCAAATGTTTTCAAACAAGAGGTAAATACCTTGATATGACAGCACATTATATTTCTAAATATGTTTCCAAACAAGAAGATTATACTATAACCTAATATACTCAAGCAGCATAGACCCTGATCTGACAGCACAGTATATTTCTAATTATGTTTAAAAGTAAACACATCATATTGAGGCTAATGGGTATTGGTCTTCACTGAACACATTTGCGAAGAATTAAATACAGTTAATTAACATGCATTCTTCCACACATGAACCACTTTAAGTGGCAAAATTAAAGGAAAAATAGAACTTCTAACTTTCAGAACATGATAATTATAATTCTCATTTCATAAAACAGGATAATTATTGTGTTTTCTCCTGGAAACATGACTGCATGTATCCCCACCCAAGTTAAGGAATCCTTGTGAAGAAATGCATTCACAAAAGACATGCAGTTGTTTTGATGTGAGCGTAACAAAACCTGTAACATTTATTATTACTTTCATAAAATTATTCTGAATTCTGATTTATTGAACTGGTCACATATGCTCAACAGCAAAGCAAGAAATTCCCCACAATGATTTCTGTTCCATAAAACAACACATTTTACTCATGCAAGGATATTTCTTGATCATGGTATGAAAGTAATAAAACATTCACTCATGGGATTTCATTTTACTTTATGCATTCTTTTACTGATAGCTGTAAGATATATACCATACCTCTGAAAACAATGTAATAAACTCAAAACAAAGCCCTTAATTACACTGGTCAACAGTGAAATCATTACTGACTTGAAAAGGCCCTAATCTGTAGTATTTTGGTGTGCCGAACACGAATATAACCGTGAAAAATTTGTATTGGCTCTCGTTTTGAAGATATTCATATACCTCATTTTCTATGTTTCACTGTGTAAATTTCTCCAGTAGGACTGCAGCAACATCCGGAATAATGATGTAACATTGCATAATACCATCATGCTCACATCATCCACAGTTGATTGCATCATTTTCTGATGCAGTGCAATACTAATGCCATGCGGCTGCTGAAGTAAGTTGACGTCAGCAGTGTACTATACATGTGTAGGCCTATTATACTAATGCCAGGCGGCTGCTGAAGCTGACGTAAGCAGTGTACTATATAAAGCCCAATCAGATAGGTTCAGCATTTAAAATATTTTAGACGTTGTGCGAGACAGTTCAAGCTACTGTTACATAAAACTTATTATTTTATCCATTTACGTACAATAAAGAACAGTAATGCCTCGAAAGTGTGTTAATACCGCGGACAATTTTTGCTATATTTGTGGGGAAGTGACATTTGCCAACCAGAAGAAAAGTATCAATTCTCAAGTGAAGAAGGCATATCATCTTTACTTCGGATGCAAGGTTGGTGACCAAGACAAGCCTTGGGCTCCGCATATATGCTGTGCTACATGTACAACACAGCTTTCACAGTGGTTGAATTGCAAAAGGTCATCAATGCCGTTTGCAGTCCCAATGGTGTGGAGAGAGCCAAGCAACCACCTAAATGACTGTTACTTCTGCTTGGTTCCTCCTCTTTCCGGCGGAATAACGAAGCGAAAGAAGTCGAGAATAGTCTACCCAAACATTCCGTCTGCATTGAGACCAGTTCCACATGGTGAGGGACTTCCTATTCCAGAACCTCCAGCAGAATATTCTCTTGATTCATCTGACGAAGACAAAGGTGAGTCGACCTGTTCTTCTCCTGGTCCATCTGCATGCAGTGATCCAGATTTTCACTGTGGTGCATCATCAACCCCACACAGAATAAGACAGGAAGAACTAAATGACCTGATTCGTGATTTGGACTTATCAAAGAACAAGGCAGAATTGCTAGGATCAAGACTCCAACAATGGAATCTTCTAGAAGAAGATGTCACAATTACTGCATATCGAAAGCGCCACCAGCAATTGGAGCCTTTCTTCAGAAAGGAAAGTAATCTGATATTCTGTTCCGATATTGAGGGCCTCATGAATGCTTTAAAAATCACTCATGACCCACAAGAATGGAGACTATTTGTGGACTCTTCGAAACTGAGTCTCAAGGCTGTGCTTTTGCACAATGGAAACATTCTTCCATCTATTCCAGTAGCGTATGCTGTCCATATGAAAGAGACATACGATAACTTAAGGCAGCTACTGAATTCCATTGAGTATAACAAGTACAGCTGGCACCTCTGTGGTGATTTGAAGGTAGTTGCCCTTTTAATGGGACTGCAGCAAGGATATACAAAATACATGTGTTTCTTATGCGAGTGGGATAGCCGAGCAAGGGAAATGCACTACATGAGGAAGGAATGGACTCACAGGCAGAATGTAGCCATTGGAGAGAAGAATATCCAACACCCAGCTCTGGTTGAGGCTCAGAAAATCTTGCTACCACCCCTTCACATCAAACTAGGTTTGATGAAGAACTTCGTGAAAGCCATTGACCGGACTTTGCCAGCATTCCGATACCTGCATGAAAAATTCCCTCGACTCAGCGAAGCAAAGATTAAAGAGGGAGTTTTTGTGGGTCCTCAGATTCGAGAGCTTTTCAAAGATGACCGGTTCAACAACTTGCTGGAAGGTGACGCGAAACAAGCATGGAATGCTTTTCGCCTAGTTTCTACAAACTTCCTCGGAAATGTTAGGGCAGAAAACTATAAGGAACTAGTAGAAGACATGTTGATGAAGTATAAGAAACTTGGCTGCAATATGTCTCTAAAGATTCACTTCCTTCATTCCCATTTGGATTTCTTTCCTAGCAACTGTGGTATTGTTAGTGATGAACACGGCGAACGTTTTCATCAAGATATCGCAACAATGGAACAAAGATACCAGGGAAAATGGTCCACTACAATGCTGGCTGACTACTGCTGGACACTCCTCAGAGATGCTCCTGAAAGCTGTACAAGAGACAGGCGAAGAAATCTAAGATGTAGTCAATGACTTGATTTTTTATAGGTAGGCTATTACAGTTGACCTTTTACTATTGGAATGCATTTCGTTATGTAAACATTAATTTCTTGCAGATTACAAAAAAACTAGAGCCAATTTTGCAATTTGACTGTCATATTCGTGTTCAGCACATAAAAATTGATAAGAATTGACTAATTTTATTTCAGTAACATGACTTTTGTAAAAATTTGTTGTCCAGTGTTATATGTTATTATTCACATAATACGCAAAAAAAGAAATGGTAGCTGAAATATTTATTCTTGAACTATATAAATGATATATCCATCTATTTACAACTCTGGCATATACTGGGAGCAACTTTGTGGCACACAATCAGCAAGTTAGATGCATCTCACTAACTTGTAAGCATGCAACAAAATACATGATACCAAGGACAAATATGGTAGAGTATGGTGCAACTGGCTAAGAAGCTGCATATACCAATCAAGGTGCAACTAACTATGGAGTTGCAACAGGGACTACTGTAAGTAACCAAAGATCTGATTGAGGTACAGATATTATTGGGGGCAAGAGAATAAAGTAACATGAAATGAAGCCCCCCCCCCAACAAATAACTGCATATGATACATATAAACTAAGGAAAATACACTGAGCATGATGCAACTAGCTAAGGAGCAGCATGTGTGCAGCAACTGTGGATTTGCCCCGAAACCTTATGAGTGTGCATCTGGCTAGGGAGCTGCACTTCAGAAACTGTTCTGCAAGTAACTAGGGATCTAATGGAGGTAGTGTTGTGGGCAAGATAATGAAGTAACACAAAATGAAGCCCCCCCCCCCCCAACAAACAGGCTGTGGAAAGTACAGCAGTATACGATGCAAGTGGCTAAGGAGCTGCACAAGGACAGCAAATCTGACTGTGCCACTGTACATGGAGCTGCAGTTCAGAAACTGAGCTACTGTAATTAACTATGCATACATAGAGGTATATGTGTTATGGAGGGGGCAAGCAAATGAATTAACACAAGATGAACATTTCCACTAAAAGGTTCCAGAGGGACATTAAAACAAGCACACAACTGGCTAAGGCATTGCACTGAAAAAAGGATGTATTACAGCTCTCAGGACTGCTGCAGAAGTGCATGTAGTAATGAGGGGCATGCATTGTAATGTACATGAAATACATAAAATCAGGTGAAGGCAATTGGAGGAGGGAGTGCAAGAAAAGTCCACCTCATCAAAAGGTAGGCTGTGGGGATGGTGGTGGATTACTGGAGCAAAAAATGCACACAATCACATGTGATGCACAAGAACTAATGGTATGTGACCACCATGCAACACAAAAAAGACCCCCACATTTCTATGTATAAATAGAGACCTGAGACATCATACAGTGACTCATCAAATAGACTTGTTTGAGTGAACTGGTGATAAAATATAGAGTAGTTTGTATCATCTAAACCATCTGACTTCCATTATTGTCAAAGCTCAATAAAACAATGTATTAAGCTCAACAAAAGTCCTTATTATGTATATTATTATTCTTAAAGCTGAATAAAATAATGTATTAAAACCATTAATCATATATTATTATTATTAACAAAGCTCAATCTGATCATGTATGGGCTTGACTTATACATCAAAATCCATGGTCATGTCCTTAAAAAGAGACCTTTTCGACTATGCAATGAGATGCTTTCACTGATAGTATATTTATTAAAATAATTGTACCAACTGCACCTAATGCTGGTGAGGATGTATGGTGACAGTTATGCAGTATTCTGTATTCTGTGGAAATTTCTCTGCTACTGAATGAAGGTCTTTTGTTGTTGTTGTTGTTGTTGTTGTCCTAGGGTTTAACGCCATTTTTCAGCACAAGATAGGCTATACATGGCGGCCAGTATAACTGGTGGAGGAAGAACCCTGGAAAACCCAGAGAAGAACCACCGACCCATGAGAAGCTACTGGCAGGCTTTCCCACGTACCCACGCTAGCCAGGCCTTGGACTCGAACACACGCAGACAGAGGTGAGATGACAGTGATCCGGAAAGGTGAGCACTTTAGACCACTTGACCACTCAGGGCCAAATGAAGGTCTAATGCATTAAATCAAAGAAACAACGAAAATGTCAGATTTAACTAATGCCATATTTGCCTCAAATTTGTGAACCTGGAATGCATGTTAACTGTTCACATACTGGTTTAATTACCTTTTCTTATTAGTAGCAAGGTTAGAAGTGAAATTAAATTTTAACAATTGAGGGGATTTTTAAGTTTTAATTATCAGGTTTAAAAAAAATTTGAAGTACATGATATAAAACAGTTACCAGATTATGTCTGTGGCTAGAATAACATTTATTGAAAATCTGATAAAGTATCATATGAATGATAGAATAAAATGATGGGTTTCTTTAATTCGCATAATTCACATCCTTCCTCAACCACTAGTCTTGCATAATGAAAAACAATGTGTAAAACAAGCATTTTTGTGGGGTTGGGGTAGAGTCATTCAACATTTAAAAAAAAAAATTTCTTTTTCAAATTAGGTTTCCTTTCCTTCATTTTTTAAAGACTTTCTTTAGGTTTCTAAGATCAAAATGAAACTATTTTTTAAAAATAGTTTTTGAGGTTTACTCCTAACCCTGTAGTGGGAAACCCAAAACAGAAATTTCTGTGATGAGAACAGCAATGTAAATGCTTGGTTACTACAACATGCACTTCCTATATCATATATTGGAAATAATAAAGCCAATGGAAAACTATACAGTACAAAAATCTTCATTTTATTATTTAAATATGAGGGATAAAATCTTTTTTGAGAATTAACCTGAAAAATTCTTTAAATATAAAAATTTTATAAACAAATTGAAACATAAATCATATTTTTTGTTCTTTTTTGTTACATTTTTGTCATCAGTATTTTTAAGAGTTTTATTGGGTTCAATATGCCTTTGAAAGGAATGAAATATAGTAAAGATCCAAATCCAGAAATAAACAAATTTTGACATGCTCAGAGAAACAGTAAAGGATTTAGAGAGTTGATAAACATTTTTCATAAATTAAGCAGATATAATTCAATACTTTCAATTGTGATGTTAACAGTTTCTCTCAATATTATAGAGCAATTGTTAAAATTCACATTATGGCCACAAATCATGGCATGTCAAGGGAAACATAAAACACTAAAAGCTGATTTGGAATTAATTCAACAAGTTAGGAATTGGTGATTCTCTCTCTCTCTCTCTGTGCATGCAAGTGAGAGAAGCATGAAGAACAAGCTTTTGTGTGAGGACAAAATTCAATCTCTCATGACCAGAAAACAAATTTTTTTTCCCAAATAAATAACCCAAAACCATGGTGTGGGTGAACATCAAACCAAACTTTAATTCTTGAAGTCTTATCTCATGGGACTGCAGATCCCTCAAGTGGTTTACTTATATATACTATTTCAACCCTACCTTTTGTCTTCCAGCCATATTGCTGTGGGAAATACTGCAAGTCGAGGTTATCACATGCAGCCTTAAGGAGGAAGTCAGACACACCCAAAGTGTTCAGCAGCTGTAGTCGTGCATATTCCTTCAGTTCAGAGCCCACAGATAAACCATGCTCTTTTAACCAGTTGGTATAGTTAAAACCTGCAAATAAAAACATAGCTCTCTTTCAGCATTAGCATTATGTGTACAACAAGAGAACCATGATGGGACTGATGCTCTACTGGCCAAACATAATTTATATGATTTCACAATAGGTAGCATTCTTCTATTTAACTTTTTAGTATTTAATCCATCTTCGATATCTTTAAGATACCAAATTTTTTTCACTAAAATATTGTATGTTTGAGTTAACATGTTGACCAGATAACTTTATGTACAGTATGAAATTTGTATCATTGTCCTTGACGTTATATTAAGGATGGAAGATCACAGAACTTATAATGTAAAGATATACCCACATGCTAAGTTTGTTAAATCCATAATTATTATTTTTTTAAAGAAAAAAAGAAAACAAAGTAATTGAACTATCATCATTCAAGTAATTCTTTAAATATATTAACAAAATGAGTTGGATACAAATCCAATCACACTTATTTGTGTTATCATGATCATGAATTTAAAACACAAGTTGAGACACTTGAACATCAAAATCAATGTCACAGTGTTGTCTATCAACTTACTGGAATGTAACTAGAAAGTCTTATCAAAATTCACTTGTATATGTACAAATCACTTTGCTCAAAAGCTCTTTGAGGTACAAAAAATGCAGGCAATGACCTTTGAAATGACTCCAGGGGCAATAAGGTCTAGTTTTCAAACTCCTTCATGAGAAAATTACAGGATCTAATACATGTTTCATGACAACCCCACATCAATGCCACCATTGATGCAAGAAGTGCAGCGATGACAAGATATTTGTTATGGCCAAAATGGTGCTGTGTTGGAGATTAAATGAGCACCTTTTTCAATCAGAACCAGAAATATATTGCTATATTGTTTAGTGAATACCGAATGTTAATAGCATTCATCCATTCAAGTGAAGGAACCACATCAAAATATTTAGGATTATTATCAGGGCAGGCGATTCCCATGCTGGATCAGTATATTGCAGTTGACATTTTTAAATTAAAAGCACTAACCAAAGAAAATATGTTGATATGCTCATTCATTCAGTATTAACTGCATACCTGCCACCTCCCAGAAAGATACAGGTGTTTCCATGCTTAAAATAATCCCAATTCTTTTCCAGGTTGTTTCTCTGGATGAAATTGATTTTTTAAGGATCACTTCTGACCCTTACTGAACAGAACCAAAAACTTTCTGGTTGAGAAAAAGTGAATTTTTCTTGTCAAAAGCTGTTTCTAGTTGAGTCTTCCATAATATCAGAATTAGATACAAGACCATGTACTAAACCACAGAATGTATCACTTGAACAATTATTGAATGTATCACTTGAACAACTATTGAATGTATCACTTGAACAACTATTGAATGCATCACTTGAACAACTACTGAATGTATCACTTGAACAACTACTGAATGTATCACTTGAACAACTACTGAATGTATCACTTGAACAACTATTAAAATACATATACATCTGCATGTAACTCATTTAATTTGCAAAATAAAAAGTTCATTTTACCCTGCTTATATCATTATGTTAGTATGAAAAAGTCTTTAGGCAAAATTGTTTTAAATCTGGACAAGACATTTCTGTTTAATTTGTGCATTAGTATCAACTTGTAGTGTAATCTGACTATGGACTGTATATTTAATGCAGTCAGTGTAAAAGGACCATACAGCATAAGGAATTCTGCATTAAAAATTGCTCCAGCAGTCGGTAGATTTCTATGTACCAGGATGACCACCTGGTAGCCCCAATATCCACTGCTGTCCCCAAATATTTATTTTGCAATATCCCAATAAAATGTTAGTACATCTTGCTTGCCAGAACTCCCCCCTCATTACAATTATATCCTTAACATGTGTTACCAGATTGGAACTATAATTTTACCTTTTGTCTTACCATTAATTAGGCAAAAGTTTGGCACTGATTTTAAGTGCATTTAATTATAAAAAGTTAATGTCCCAAGCTGGACTACATTGTTACTAGCTCTTTGGATTCTTGACAATTACAAACTGATAATGATCAATACACACATTTTGTGCTCTGAATTACTTAAATTTAGCATAGTCTGAAATTAATTTGCCAAGATGCACTTGGAGTCACATGGCTTAGCATGAAACACCAAATGACTTTTTGAATTACTTTACTTCAAACAACACACAAACATGACTTTTGGTTTTGTTTATGACATTCTATTTCACACTTTATTAATTGTAACGGGAATATAGTTTAACTACTGTTTAGTGTACTAGTTTCTTCACTTGCCTCTGCTTGGCAAATATTCCCTAAAGATTACCATCCTTCAAAACAGAATGGAACTGTCATCTGATGTGAAACTAATTGTGCCATATGATCACACATCACCTTTATTCCAGCAACATTTGTAAGTAAAAACAAAATTGTTATAATGCAATCTAAATGCATACTATGTTAGATGAATCAAAAGCTAAATTTGTTTCAAATTAAGGACTTGTCATTTTAAAAAAAGCTGTTGTTATGCTAAGAACACAACAACAGCAACTTCTACTACCACTGATACTGAAGAAGGCAACTTCTCTACAAAACAAGAATAAAATTATATAACTAATTTTGGTTTACACTAAACACAAAATTATATAACTAATCTTAGTTAACACCATACACAGAAGTTTGATTTACACTATACACATAGTTATATAACTAATCTTACTTTACACTATACACAAAATTATACAACTAATTTTGGTTTACACTATACACAGAAATTTGGTTTACACTATACACAAAATTATATAACTAATCTTAGTTTACACTATACACAAAATTATACAACTAAATTTGGTTTACACTATACACAAACCCTTTTTTAGTCTGCTATATAGGAATACCTGAAAATAAACTGCAACAAAACTGAGAAGAGATGAGTGATAGGAGGATAGAAACCACAATAATGTGTGTTAAAATTTAACTAAAACACTTATCATATGATAAAAATTCCAAATTCTAGGGATGGGGGTATAATTTTATTGTTGGAATCATCTCTAAAGAATTTAGCAAGGTCTGGGAGTGAAATTCCCTGCAAAGCTGAGTTGAGGGTGCCGATAATGCCTAACACAATATTGTTCATGGGAACTACAAAGTAATAAGCTAAGATTCATTACAGTCCAATTCAGTTACCTTTACAAATCAAAAGGGAACTAGGGAAGATAATCCTTTTTTTTTCTACATATCTAATTTGGTTCATATATTTTATCATCTTTAGGAAAAAAACCAATAAATAAATAAATGATTAAGGAAATAAAGAAATCAATCAATGCATGAGGCAAATTGATGAGTTTCCAGATAACAGCTCCAACAGAATGTAATTTTTTCACATTGAATAACAACCAGGCTCTTTCTCATTTTAAATCTCAAACAGTATTTCAAGCGGTTCTTACTTTTTGCATAAATGCAATCTTGATATGTACTGCAGTTTTGAAGTTCATAATGCCTTATTCATATGTGACGAGACATGTAAGCTTGCAATGATAGACTTATTCAAGCTATTTTTTAAGTGTTACACTAACTAGGAACATCCTCTACCTGAAAGGCCTCAGCTAAGAAGTAAAAATATTTATTTCAGGGGAGGTTATTTTCTAGAATGAGTATACTTCTGAACAGGCTGCTTGGGAAACCATGCAGCAAATCTAACAATGGGTGGACTAACCTGAATTGAGGAATCCCAAATTCCAGTTGCAGCCAGGTTTGGGCAGGATGAAATTTTCCAGTATGGTGTTTACAGAGCAGCTTCCAGCATCCATACACACTCCTGCTTTGAATGTCAGCAGCAAATTGTCCTTTCCTGCTAAATCCTCCAGCACAAAACTGAGAAGAAACATCACAGAGACTTGTAAATATATACTGTAGTTAGAAAAAATTTGTACTGTAATAAAGGAAAATCTTGGGACTATTTTCACAACTGGGCAGAGAAATGTCATTTTCACATGCAGTATTTAATCGTGTCATTAGGTAAAGATATATATAACTACTTATCAATTAATCACTTTTTACACATATCCAACTAATCAACTCAATGAAACAACTCTATCAACAAAAGTATGATACAAATGTTCAAAAACAAAAGCAATATTGATTTTTACACACTTTTAAAAGAAAAATGTTCTTTATGTAACTGAAATATGTTAAACTGAAATTGATTTCCACAATATATAAAGTTTCATTACATTTCATCAAAAGTCAATTCATCTTTGGCTGAATTGCTGAAACCTTTCCACATCTAAAAGCAAAAAATGATGGGAATAAGTGATAAAATGTTAGTGCTGGATAGTAATTGCTCTGACATTAGGATGAAATGCTGCAAAATAAAAAATGTCCATAACAGTTAAATTAAATACGACAGTTAAATTAAATACAAGTCATTCAATTATCTATGCAATCTTGCAGTAAATGAAATTCTGTTTCATAGAACATTATGCACTGGAGTTAATAACACTCACCTCACTCTTAGAATACCATGTATACTGAAGGATTTTTCTACTCCCCATTCCAAGTCATTCAACATAACATCAAAATGGAGTTTTTCTAGTCCTACAGTCAGCCTGTAATTACAGTAGTCAATGTCTAGGTACAGGTTAAATGTGCGCTTTATCTCTGCCACCTCCACACAGCAATCAATTCTTGTACAAGAAGCATGTACAGTGCATGTCATCACATCAGGAATGCTGGGAAGGGATGCTGGCAGACTGTCACAACCTGCATTAATAAAAAAAGAGACTTAAGTGAGCCTTATATAGCACACCTGACTTACATAACTTAAAATTTGACCATTCATCGCAGGCTTATGCAGGATTTTAAGAACACAGCCTGGATAAACTATCTTCCAAACTTCATTCATGTTCATTTGACCTATTTTAACATATCCTGATAAAAAAATTCAGAAGATAATGGCATACAAAATATTTATAGTGTATTGCTAACAGCTGAAGTCATTTAAGGTTTAGTGATTATGTGTACCAGCAGATCATAAAAATCACTATTATTGGAAATGTCTTTGTTCAATAACCTTACAAATAGTACATTAGTTCTGTATTTATTTTGATGGATTCAAATTGTCAGTAGTAATCTGGTTTTTATCAATCTGAAATTTTTGTTGCTATGTTTTTTAGTGACAAGCAAATGCTCATAAAGATTGTCCTGTGTCACACTAATGTCTGATATGTTAACTAGAACCCCAAGTATAATGGCTGGTACTGAATCATTGTCATCTTTGTCACTTCAAATAGCAGATATATCACTTGCTTTGACAATCCATAATTTCACAAAGAATAGCATCAATTGTTGGTATAAAAAGTGTTATCTCTATCAGAATTAATATAATTCAAGAAATCCACACCCTTGTTACCAGACCCAAGAAATCTACACCCTTGTTACCAGACCCAAAAAATCAACACCCTTGTTACCAGACCCATGAAATCTACACCCTTGCTACCAGACCCAATAAATCAACACCCTTGTTACCAGACCCAAGAAATCAACACCCTTTTTACCAGACCCAAGAAATCAACACCCTTGTTACCAGACCCAAGGTGGCCTAGTGGTTAGAGCATCCACCTCAGATATGGGAGGTTGTGGGTTCGATCCCCGGTCGAGTCATACCAAAGACTTATAAAATGGTACTAACAGCTGCCTCATCTGGTGCTCAGCATTAAGAGGTTAGTGTTAGGATTGGTGGGCCTGGTGTACCCAAATGTTAATGGCATGTCATTATCCCACTTTTGTTACTCAGCCCCTTTGTTATTTAAATGACTGTCATTGCATATCTGGTATTAGTGCATCAGGTCATAAAAACATTATAATTTCTATAATTTTCTCAAGCAAACAATGCAAATCCAATGCTATAACCAATTAAATACTATAACAAAGAAAGATAATAACAAAGCTTTGGAATACATAGTAATGAGAAAATTTGGATGGGGAAATTAAACTCAAGCATTCTAACTGATAAAATGTTAATCCAAGACCACAATCTTTACTGTGTAATCTCAAGATCATAAAAGGTAATAAGCTCAGCTATTCAGGTGCAAGGTGTCCCATTAATATGGCACAAATTTTCTGTTTAAAGAAAATCAGATACAAAATATTGTTTCAAGTGGCAACGAGCTCAGACAATCAGATGCCAGATCACCTCCCTGACATGCATGGGTCCTGTTCACTTTCAATATTCTCAAAATCTTGAAGATATAAGCTAAAAGCTCAAATATATATGAAATCATACACTTTATCGAAATTGTCCAAAATTTTAAGAAATAAGCATAAATCCTAAAGTCTTATCAAATTTTCAAAAATCCGACTTCCACACTGGTCACAAACTCTGCCAGTCAGATGCAAATTCACCTCATTAATATGTGTGGCTTTTGCTCATTATTGAACCCATCCAAGATCATGATGACACAAGTTCAGATTTCAAGTCTGATCAAACTTAAACCAGAAATGTGCCTTTTAGAGAGACAAGAAAATCAGCCAATCAGATACAACATCACCTAATGGATGGATTATAATGAACTTGTATGTGATCTTAATGACTGAAGCATATCTTTCAAGTTTGATAGAAATACATCAGACAGAAAGAACAGGACAGGTCAGGATAGATCAGGAAATCATCACTGAAACCGTCCATGATGATACAAGACCAGATTTCAAGTCTGATCAAACTCGAACCAAAAATGTGTCTTCCTGAGAGACAACAAGATCAACCATTGAGATACAACATCACCTGATTAGTATGCATGGATATTGCCCATTACAATGAACTTGTCTTTGATCTTAATGATTGAAGCATATCTTTCAAGTTTGATTAAAACTGGATTAGAAATCATCCATGTGACAGAAAAGACAGGTCATGTCAAGACATATCAGAAGATTTTAAAAATTTGTTTTGGAGCTCTGAACTCAAAAGAAGGAGGATATTCATCAACCCAATTTTTAAGCACTCAAATGGACAAAAAAATTAAACTACCAAACAAAACTACATTATTTAAATATGAAAATAAGCACGTCATCTCATCAAATCAGTCCTTTCATGGTAACTTGTTGCCATTCATACTCTCTTTGTATGTAGCATAACCATTTTTAGCATTTTTTAGATCGTTATCCTTGTTACAGTTTGCATCATTGCTGATCTTAGCATTTATTAGATCATTATCCTTGTTACAGTTTGCATCATTGCTCATCTTAGCATTCATTAGATCGTTATCCTTGTTACAATTTGCATCATTGCTCATCTTAGCATTTATTAGATCGTTATCCTTGTTACAGTTTGCATCATTGCTCATCTTAGCATTTTTTAGATTGTTATCCTTGTTACAGTTTGCATCATTGCTGATCTTAGCATTTTTTAGATTGTTATCCTTGTTACAGTTTGCATCATTGCTGATCTTATCATTTTTTAGATCGTTATCCTTGTTACAGTTTGCATCATTGCTCATCTTAGCATTTTTTAGATTGTTATCCTTGTTACAGTTTGCATCATTGCTGATCTTAGCATTTTTTAGATTGTTATCCTTGTTACAGTTTGCATCATTGCTGATCTTAGCATTTTTAGATTGTTATCCTTGTTACAATTTGCATCATTGCTGATCTTAGCATTCATTAGATCATTATCCTTGTTACAGTTTGCATAATTGCTGATCTTATTTTTTAGATTGTTATCCTTGTTACAGTTTGCATCATTGCTGATCTTAGCATTTTTCAGATTGTTATCCTTGTTACAGTTTGCATCATTGCTGATCTTAGCATTTTTTAGATTGTTATCCTTGTTACAGTTTGCATCATTGCTGATCTTATCATTTTTAGATCGTTATCCTTGTTACAGTTTGCATCATTGTTGATCTTAGCATTTTTTAGATTGTTATCCTTGTTACAGTTTGCATCATTGCTGATCTTAGCATTTTTTAGATTGTTATCCTTGTTACAGTTTGCATCATTGCTGATCTTAGCATTTTTTAGATTGTTATCCTTGTTACAGTTTGCATCATTGCTGATCTTAGCATTTTTTAGATTGTTATCCTTGTTACAGTTTGCATCATTGCTGATCTTATCATTTTTTAGATTGTTATCCTAGCAGCAGAGGGGGCGAATCGGACATTTTGTCCAATCGTTATTTTGCTTAATTATTACTTTCTGCACTCAACGATCTAGTGTCGTCAGCGCCTGGTAAAAAAAAAACGACGACGTCGTTGGGGAATCGTCGTGTCGTCATTTGGTTTAATTAACACCTTCTGCGCGCTGATCCCCAGCGTCGTCAGCGTCCGGTAAGCACATCGACGACCGCGTCGATGTCATCGCCCCCTCTGCTGCTAAGTGGTTATTTACAATGAAAATCTTTATGATCTTACAAACAGAGTGATCACTAACTCCTCCTCTTGCAGATCAATTAGGTTATTTGACTGATCGGTAATTCTAAAATTAATTCTCGTTAAAAACCGATCATGGCATCGCATATAGACCGGATTAATCGGACTCTCAACGATTAAAAATCCCGGAGGGGCTGTTGGTGAAAACGAATAAAGGATATATCCCTGTTGAGCCTGATTTGATTGCTTGGTATCTACCTGGTAACTTCCTTCGATAGCATCACACACTAGATTAATCGCTATCACCGATGCAATATTTACGTTGTATGGAGCAATATGCCTACCACCATCTCCGTTATCGTGTCTGAGGATAGTTGATGGGGGGGCATCCGCGGGTGGATTCTCAGGCCATCCAAGTATGGTTCTTATTGAACTGTTATAAATATCAACCATATACCCCGGTGTGCTTATTTCAATCGTCGACGATAACGTCGGTTCATGAACCGTAATAGCGATTTTTGATTCCTTTCCTGTGATCGATTTTATCCTGCGTTGAAATTCTTTATTGATTTGCTCTATTTGGTATGACCCAGTTGGTATTGTAACCTCCTCCCAGTCTGGGGTCCCATCGGGTTTATTTGTCCGTGCAAAAACCAGCGAGTTATTAGGTTGTTGTCCGTTAAATGCGTCCGCTCGGATATTAGGCCAACTGTGATATACTCGCAATTTTGCCAGCGCTATTTCCTTTACTGGAACCGGTGATGGAAAGTTTACACTGAATTCGGGTTTCGTTGATGTTATCGATATCATATTTGTTTGTACCGGAGTGGTATTCTCCGCGATCCGCTGAAGTAATTGAGACCCTTCGGGGTTCAGCGACATTATTATTATTCGTTGTTTTTAGTGTCTAATTTTAACAACCAGGTGGTTTCGGCTTCCAGTTGAAAATCCTCGATTTTTGACATCGCGGAGCTATATAACTGGACCATCGTGGAGAATTCAACATCGGATACGAACAAATTATCAATCGATAACGAGATCAACCCGGATAATTTCGAGTATGCGTCGGATACTATTTGATGTTTTACTGTATACTCGTTGAGTTTTTTCTGAAAACACGATGATATCTTCCTAGTGATTGCGTTGGCAACTCCAGCAACTGTTGTCATTGCGGAGACAGCGATTGGAACAGCGATCGGGGCTATCGTGGTCACCGTGGATAAAATAACACCGGCGCCAGCTACTATACCCGATACCGAGTACACGACCGCGTCGATGGCGGTTATTTTACGACGGTATTTTTTTATTTTTGCACGGTATTGTTCGGAAAGCGTTTTCAAGTTCGCGGAAAATTCTTTTGCGGTATCGAATCGATATTGATGTGACGTCGGTGATACCTCTGATTCAATTTCCTTGGTGGTCATTTTTATTTTAAAAGAGCTAGTGTTTTTAATTACTTAGATTCGCTGCAAATTCCACATACCATGTAATGTTTGCCCGGGTTAGATTTCTATCAACGGCATAAATTGTAAACTGTTCAGTTGCGTTCCTGTCTATAATTGTTGATATTGTATTGTTAAACCCGGATGAACTCGACGATAATATATTAAACTGCATCATTGAAACCAGTGTCAATCGATAAATACCCTTGACAGTTGCGGTAATATTTACTGTATTCTGTGTAGGAGTCCAATCGAATGATCCATGCCGAATTGTGTATACTGTGTTGATGATGTTCTCATGAGGGATTTTTATTTTTTCGAATTGCTCTGCTACTCTCGGTAGTCCGTCTTTAATCGCTTCAACATCAGTTTTAATCGTTCCTATTTCCTGTATATGCGTGTCCACATCTTTTTTGTTCGCTGCAACCCTAGTAATGAGTGTATTTATTTCCTGTATATGCGTGTCTATACTTTTTTTGTTCGCTATAACATTAATTTTGAGTACTTCTATTTCCCCTTCATGCACGTCTATACTTTTTTTGCTCGCTATAGCATTAGTGTTAATTGTTTCTATTCTCTGTCCATGCGCGTCTACATTATT
This sequence comes from Sinohyriopsis cumingii, assembly GCA_028554795.2. Lineage (NCBI taxonomy): Eukaryota > Metazoa > Mollusca > Bivalvia > Unionida > Unionidae > Sinohyriopsis > Sinohyriopsis cumingii. Next base: position 87,666,622 of record CM068838.1, read on the forward strand.
TATGATCGTTACAACATTAGTTTTGATTGTTTCTATTTCCCGTGTATTCTCGGTCATACTTTTTTTGTTCGCTGCAACATCAAGTTTGATTGTTCCTATTTCATATGTATGCACGTCTATGCTTTTTTTGTTCGCTGCAACATCAGTTTTGATTATTCCTATTCCCCGCCAATACGCGTCTACATTTTTTTTGTTCGCTTCAACATCAGTTTTGATTGTTCCTATTTCCTGTGTATGGGCGTCCACACTCTTTTTGTTCGCTTCAATATCAGTTTTGATTGTTCCTATTTCCTGTGTATGTGCGTCCATATTATTTATGATCGTTGTAACATCAGTTTTGATTGTTTCTATTTTCCGTCCATGCGAGTCTACATTATTTATGATCGTTGCAACATTAGCGCCGATTGTTTCTATTTCCCGTTCATGCGAGTCTACACTCTTTTTGTTCGTTGCAACATTAGTTTTGATTGTTTCTATTTCCTGTCTATACGCAGTGATATCATTTATAGTTATTGTGATCTCATCCGGCTTGGTATTTTTTTTACCAAAGAATTTATCAAAGTTGTCATCGATCCTGTTAACATTTTTTCGTAACGAGGTAAATTGGCCCGGCAGCGTCATAAGATCCGAAATAGCATTTGTTATTATTATAAAATTCGGTTCGGTTGCCGTCGGGGGCCCCCGAAAAAAACTATCGACAATGTGTCGCACATCGTCGAAATGCGTTAGCGTCGACATGAACTGTTTTTCATGCAAGTTAAATTCACTACGTAAACCTTTTAACGAATTTGACATGGTTATATAATTGTCGCCAAGTGTACTTATTTTTCCATTTATCGTCAAGATGGATTCACCCGGTTTGAGTCGTCCGTCGCTGGTATACAGCGCGATAGTGTCCTCGGCGGCATCACGCTGTCGTATTAAAACGTCATTCAGTGACACATTACCGGATTTCAATTTACCCTGGCGGTCTTGAAATACAACTATTTCGCCCGGGTCAACACTTGTTAGATTCAACATATCAGCGATTTCATCCTCAATTAGTTTTTTTATGTCGGCGGCGGCCGTTTCCGTGGATTCTTTCAGCGCCGAAACCGGTCGCCCCCAGATATCAATCATTATTATTGTAAATGTTATTCTCTAAAATCCGTTGAGCTTCTACGACCCCACTAGTGTATTCGTTTACAACCATATGAGGTGGTTTTCGCGATGATGAAATCGCCGCAAGTACGTTCAATACCTCACGGCCACATATCGGTGGGTCACTTAACTGCTGTGTTGGCAGCGTGGAATAAAAAACCGGGGCTGAACACGCCCGGGCTGAACACGCCCGGACATACCGCATGAACTCTTTCGGCGGGGCTAACCCGTATGAATCAAAATAGACGATTGCACGCGGATCAATCGCGTACGCAACCCAATGAGTTCCCGCTCCGGAGGACCCATCGAGGTTAATTATGCCTGTTTCAGTATTCCTTGGGGCCGCCGGTAATTGATCCCTCATAAAAACACCTCTGAAGTTTTTTATCGCTAGCGCGTTTGCGGCGTCTATTAAATCAAAATTAGACATGGGAGTCATAGACTCAGGAGTCATTGACTCAGGAGTCATAGACTCTTGCGTTAATAAACGGTTCCCGGTAGTCTTAGACCCTTTCCCGAGTACCATGAATACGGGGTTCCCGGTAGTCTTAGACCCTTTCCGGCCACGGGTCGTTTTTTTTTGTAGCCTTTCCCGGTTGCCTTCTTCAATGCCATCCCCGCCGCGGTACCAACGGCTCCTAACGCCGCCGCCTTAGCCACTGCTGGTGCGGCCGCGGCAATCAACGCTGGAATCGCAGCTAACAGCGGAAATATCCCACCGGTCTTTTCCATGTTTTTAATTGCTGCGGCTGAAAAATCTATTTGAACACCCTTTTTATTCTTCATCGCATCATTGAAATGTTTTATTTGACGCGCCGTCAACGATATCTTATGATTACCACCTGCCATCTGTGACGGCTTCAGCGTTATTGTGGTTCCGCATTGTTTAGCCGACTTTGATCGTAATTTCTTGACTTGACCATCAGTCAACTCTACACTGACGACACTATACGACATTTTATTGTAAACGCGTTTGTGTTTTCAATTACATGTTTTCCACTGGCGCATCAACGATTCTCATTCGTCCACCAACGCCTTCTAGCAGCATTGATTTATCGCTGAGAATGACAGCAACCGCTCTATAATTGGCACCAGCCGGGGCTATATGAGCTCGGAAGTGTATATCAACGACGGATTGTCTCGTTAAATCAAGATGTTCCAGCGAAAAATAATAAATCGGATACAGGTTTTTAAAATCAAGTTGTGATATTTGCAAACCAGTGTCGACGTTTTGATCACGACCCATATACGACAGCAATCGATGATACACACGTGCGATATGGTTGTCGCCGTAATTAAGCTGTATATCCTCGGATGGTTCCTGTTGTCCGTTTATTCTCAGCGAAACATCCCTGACTCCTAATTGATCAAATATCATATGGCTGCGTTCTTGACTGCCCAATCGTTCCCTATTCTGCAGCGCTATGAATATATGACGCGGGGCTGAAACACCCTGTTTTGATGCCAGGTGCCATGTAAACGTATCGGCGACGTTATCCTCTTTAGCATCAGTTGTTACCGCTAGCCAACTCAACAACGATTTCCCTCCCTGTTCCATAAATGCTAACAATCGTGCTTCCGTGGTAACTGATGGAGTCAGCACCGGCATCCACAATGCCATTTTAGTTAAAATGACTTTACCGGCAGCGACGCCAGCAGCATGCCATATTGCATTGTTATCATCGCCCCTTCGCGTCAGCGCGATTGTATGCTTAGCCCCATAGATGACTTTTCTAACATTTCTGCAGAATCCAAATATATGATGGAGTGGAATCGCGCATGAAAACTGTCGGCGTGGTCCTTGCAACATTCCTACTCGTGCTGCGAATCCCATATTGTAATTATCGTTAAGACTTTTTATAATATTGAAATTAACGTTTGGTTTTACTCTGCGGTCTGGGTTATTTGCTTCAGCCTGATCAATTGCGGTATCTTTTTCCACCAGCAAGTTAACGTACTGAAGATGGTCAGCGTTATTAGTGATATCCTTTGCGAACATCATAGATGGGCCCGCCGATCTTGTATAATCATCCGAGTATCTCGCTAACCCAATTATCGTTGTTGCAACATCAACCTCGCGTTCTATTGATTCAATTTCTCGCCCGTCAATAAGATATCTGGCGCTCTCAAATAACGCCATGATACCGTTGTTGACAAAGCCAACTCGAACACGATGGTCATCTGCGTATGGTGCATTATCGGCAGCATTTGTCACGAGTTCTCCCTCGATTTCGATAAACGCTTCACACGGCAGAAAGTATTTACTGGTATCTTGGACTTGAAGTTCAATTCGCGATCGTAGGTCAGGTTGCGCTGCATAATAAGAATAAAATTGATAATCACGGACAGAATCATCCCTGCGCACTGGGGCGTCCATATCAAACGCGGGATCAGCGGTTCGCGCAAACATTTTATTATTTATCATGTTGATGTTTTCAATTGCGATTTTTTCGTCGTAGACCACTTCCCGCTATCGCGTTCATGAGCGCGTTGGTTGACGCATCGGCGGATGACTGAGCCGCCATCGACGGAGTCGTCGCCAACGACTCTAATTTTTCTTCCACGGCGTTATTTATTACTTTACTGACATTTGCAGGCATCACTGTCGTTGATGGCATCTGTTTTCTTTTTGAAAATCTCTTGGATTTCACCAACGACATTAGTTTGTTCCGCGCGGCTGAAAGCGCCTTTCCGGCAACATCTCCAATGGCACTAATACCCTTATCACGAATAACATCAATAGCCTTCATTCCTAATTGTTTGGCTAACGGCGCTACTTTTGGAGCCATTCTTGTAAATAACCCCGCAATGGTGCTACCGAGACCATCTCCATAGTACGCGCGGTAAACAGGCAATCGCGAGTTTACCACGTAGACGAGTACTGGTTTATCATGGTTGTAGTGTATGATCATCCTTATTAAAAACACCAGTTTTCCAATTAGTAATTGTGATCACCAGTGATTGATCACCCCCCCCCCCCCACCGAATCAAAAACCGGAATAAATTTTATCAAAATTTCCTTGGGTTTTTGCCCTCGATAAAAATCCGGTTTTTTTCTGGTTTTTTCTTGATTTCTAGTCATTTTTGGTCGTTTTTTGTTGCCTATAGTCGTTTTTTTCTCGATTTTTCAGAAAAACATCGATTTTCTCTAAATGATTTCCTTGGGTTTTTGCCCACAAAAAATGGCCAAAAACAGTCAAAAAATGGCCAAAAACAGTCAAAAAATGGCCAAAAACAGTCAAAAAATGGCCAAAAACAGTCAAAAAACGGTCAAAAAATTAACAAAAACGATAATTTTATAATTTTATAATTTTTTTAATCATCCACGAGCTCGTCTATGAGCGTTCGATATGCATTAATGTCCATAATACCGCCTGTAAATAACCGCTTGCAAATATCAGCGGCCTCATTGATTATTTCCGTAGAGTTATTTCCGGCTCGTTTTCCTCCGATTAGTACTTCCAGCCGTGATATATCACTGAAAACACTATTAGGACAGGTAACGCCATAGGATTCTTTACCAACAGAGTATCCTTTTCCTTTTTTTGGTGTTATACTCTTAACTTCCTTGTGGAATGCGTCGTAATCGGATTTACTATGATGTGGTAATGCATCTTTATGTTTACTTGCTAAATACACTATTCTTGCCCAGTCCTTTAACGACTTTATATTTTTCTCGTAACCGCTATTGATATGCTTCTTATCTCGTATGCTCTTAGCAAAATTGTTGGCAGTAAAATTAATTAATTCTTCCCTGTTGCTGAAGCCTCTAATTTGATCTATTGTGCTCTTCTTGAGTACAATACGGGGTATATTCCCCTCTTTTTCTTTCGGTATTTCTTCTTCTGGTATTTCTTCTTCTGGTATTTCTTCTTCTGGTTCTTTCGCAGTAGCGCCTAGTTCTTCCTCGTCGGCCATTGTAACATAAGGTTCTTGTGGTTCGGTTATAGCGAGTGGTGGTGGCCTCCGTGTTGTAGCAGCCGCTATTTTTGCAGGGAGTGTTTCTAAAGACCTTTTTGTTTGTTTTGTCTCTGCCGCTATCTTTTCAAGCGCACCAAGAACGGGTACAGTTACCGCCGTAACATCCTTAGTCGCTTTAGTTACCGGGGCAAATAACTGTTCACTTCCAACAGCAAAATCAGTTTGCATTTGTTGTCGCGTTTGAAGTTTCTCTCTCACTCTGTCTCGTAACGGTATAAACTTTATAAGCGCTGCTAGCCGCTCTCTAGCTAGCCGAGTAGTAAGTGATTCACCTACCATTATTGTAAATTGATCTGCAATTTCAAATAAAATTTTCCGCCGGGTCTTTCCATGGTGGCAGAAATATATCGTGTCATTGTGTACATCACATATATATAATGTTACATTTGTATGCCGACTTCGTCACGCGACGTGGGCACAGGTAACTTCAAGCTGAGGCTCCCCACAGGGGTTTCGTCTATGATCCTCCTAATGTTTTTAATCTTACTAGAGATCTCGCGGCGTTTTTCATAAAGCTGCCCGAGTTTTTTTCGTATTGTTTCAACGGCAGTGAATAACCCAATGAATACGCTTACGTCATTGCCATACAGGTTCTCATTAATTGTATGTTGTAATCGTTTTATAAAAGAATACTCGCGGGCTAGCGTAAAACGCCCTCGCTTCGATTGTTCGTTTATAGCCTCATAATCGGATAATATTTCCTCGCTGTTGAGCCTATCAGATAATACAATTCCTTGATTTTTTAATTTTGAAATCTCAGTTAATATATTATTGATGTCTTGGGAATCCATATTCTTATAAACATCTTATTTCTAATATCAAAAATTTTATTAAAATCTAGGTTTAAAGTTTAATAAAATTATTGGGGGTCATTTTGACCCCGTTTTTTGTATGGACAGTACAATGCCGTAAATCTCCACTCGAGTGTTGTGGCAGATTGCAGGCATACATGGACAGTACAATGCCGTAAATCTCCACTCGAGTGTTGTGGCAGATTGCAGGCATACATGGACAGTACAATGCCGTAAATCTCCACTCGAGTGTTGTGGCAGATTGCAGGCATATACATATACTTAATTATGGACAATACAAACAATGACGGGGGCGTGGTTTGCACTCAACCGAACCAAAACGCAACCCATGAAAATCAATCATGGTTGCGTAGTTGGAAAAAACCAACCGCGCACACTATGAATGATAGTGTGGGCTGCGTTTTGGTTCGTTTTGAACTTCAACGAAGGGGGTTTTATCCCCTCCCCCCCAATTATATAGAAAAAAAAAACATCTGACCGTTTCCCGCCAGGCAATTGCCCGCTGCGAGGCGCGAACCCGTAAATTGTTGACTCGAGTTTCATAGTCAAACATGTTTGCATTGGACTACGGACCGCACCTAACAAATAACGAGTTTTTAAAAAATATAAGCACGTAATGCGTTCCAGGTGAACGCGCATAGGTAATTTATTTACATTGAAACAGACGACTATTTGCAAATCACGTGACAGCATAACTCTATCATGGTGACTTCGTCATACCCTCACGAGTTATCCCCCTTCAAATATGAAAATCGAATTCTATGTCCGTTTTTACTTGAGAAAGCTGTTTGATATACTCGTTCTGCAACAAATCGTACTGAGGCGCTACAAATGTCAAAATATTTTCCTGCCTCATTCATTGACTGAAATATTTTTTCCTCGTGCGTTGACGTATCAAATGATTTGACGCCCCTTGCTGCTTTTGAGTACTTACCAGTCTGGCCTTTTTTAATATTTTCACTCTGAGAGATAGCTTGCAGATTACACAGTCTGTTATTTTGATAATTAGAATCAATGTGATCAATAACGAGACTATCTTTGATCAATCCGTGGAAACATTCATAGATGATTCTGTGACAGAGATATTTTTTCCCTCCAGCAGTAAACATTAAATACCCGTGATTGTTTTTCCATCCAACCGGCTTCTTCAGTCTGCGGTTTCTAACAATACCGTCGCGAGATGCCTCGTAATTGACGAGCAGGGGATGCGGCTGAAATTCTTGGTCCATTTATATAATAATACTACTTGTCTAATTTATTATTTGGTTTAATTATAAACCTTTCAATGTAGTCTTGGGGGGTTTTGATGACGAAGTCGGCGGTGGGGTCAATGACGGCGTTTTTTATTCGTTTATCGTAATAGCGTTTTAGTTCCCTGTATCGCTTTCCGCCACAATTAATACACAACTGCGATTTTCCTCTTACACCAACGTGACAAACCAAGCACGGGAGGGGGCCAAGAGAACCATTACGAACGCTTTGTAAATGATACCCGCAGAATTCACCTCTACATGATTTATTGCACGGGGTTATCGACCCAATCATCAACCATTTGCATTTATTCATTATACTATATTCTTTTATTTAAATACTTGTTTTAATTATATGGATGAGTTTGAGAGATTAGCAGCAATTAAGCCCTGGAAAAATATTAGGTTTAATCTCGATAGAGTCCTCAAGGACGTACCAAAAGCGTTAATAAACGATAAAACCCTGTTAAATAAAATACGCGATTGTATCAATGAATTCAAGCGTGATGGTGCATCTCATAGTTGGTCAACATTTCGAATTGATGGTGTTGTTGATGCTACCATGAACGACAACCGCGCAGCAATGATAATATCACAACTTGACGGTAAAAGGTATTTCTTCAGAGTAAAATTCATTGTCCGGGTGGAATCAGGCGATTGGATCATGCGTGATAAATTTGAACCAGTTCTCAGCGACAAGAAAACAGTCACTGTCAGCCGCGACTCCAAGCCGGGGTTGTTAACCGGAATTGATAGACCATACTATGAACGAGCGTATCCTGAAACAGCAGTTGTTTATGGAATATACCCGTTAAATAAGAAACCTGATATCGGAAAACTGAAACCGATGAAACAGTCAACTGGGATAAATTGTGTAGCAGAACGAATAATAGAACATTTTACAAATGCATGTCGAGGAAACAAATTGACTGATTTACGACGTAGCAAAATCAACCAGTGGGAACTAACCGTAAAAGAGCGTGGAGCGACCATCAGCGACATAGCGAGATTAGAAACATCGCTGAGATTTCCAATAACCGTTACAACGATCACCGGTGAAGTATTATACGAATCGAAGTATAAATCGAAGGGAGCCCCAATCAAAATTATTGATCATAACGAACACGCATGGACGCCCGCGATCACAATATTTCCACGGGATAGAACAGTAAAGTATATACCCGAAGAATTCTCCCGGGATGGTTTTCTCGCGGAGAGGAAACTATTTGATGCTATTGCCTACTTGTGTAAAAACGACCCTGTATCAGTGTGGTTACTTCGCAGCGCTGAAAACGATGCGGATACCTTTGATCAGTTTGTAAGACCAAACGGCGAATTATATCGCACTGAAGCATTTCACAACAGGATGAAAAAAACCGCCATGGAATTTGAAGAGCATGATGAACAACTGCTAACAAATTGTTTTACGATTCCATCGGTTGTAGCTCATGTTGCAGCAAGGAAAAATGCGTGGAGACCAACGCGCAGGGAATTTCTACCGGATGTACAATCCAGTTGTTTGGAATACTATCACGGTGGACTATGGAACACTGAATACAACCGCGACGCTATGATCTCGGTTGATATGGTTGCCTGTTATCCAGCGAGTTTTCTCGGGTATGGATCCGCCGCTGAGTACTTTAGACGATTTGGACACCCCAGTCATGAAATGACTCGTGTTGCTATTAATGGACCACTGCCTGATTTTGATTTAACGGGATTCGCTCGCATAGTATCATTTGAATTCGCAGAAGGACTCCATCGCTGTTGCTATATTTGGATCGGTAGACACATGGCTGAAAAGAAGTGGTTGCCAATAGCGCTGCTACGGTATATGATTGATTGTAGCATGCTAGTTTCGTTGATTGTCAGTGACGCGATTATATCATACCGGGCGCAGACTGAAGTCTGGTTACCAGAACCGGAGCGTCTAGATAGCATAATTGACGAGTCCAGAAAAAACATTGATGCCGACGAGGAATATATCATCGAATGGTCCAGGAGGATATTTAACCAACGAAACAGAGAGGCAAAAGATCTCGGTAGAAGAATAATTGGTAAGTTCACACAAGGTGGAAAAAACCACGACTACAAACGATATTGCTCACGGCTGATTATAGATGACGCAGAATATGATTTCGTAATCAAGGACGCAGTGGCAAAAAATAGATACGTGAACTGCAAAACAGCTTTCTTGTCCAATGGAACGAGGTTGGGTACAGTTGTTACCTACAGCGATGGAGACAGCCCGGCGTATCCACATTTGAGGGCGTCTATGCTGGGTTATGCCGCTATCAATTTATTCTCGATGATAAATAGATTCCCCGATACCGCGGTTAGAGTAGCCGTTGATTCGTTTTATGTTGACGTAGCGTATAAGGAAAACGTAGCCGGGTTTACTAGTCCGGACGAGAGTTGGGGTACATGGAGAATTAAAAATGAAATACGACGCGATTATTCCCCGTCAGCAGATGTCGCCGTTGAGAACAATTACCTACGCGGCGATAAATTGTCAGAATGGTCTAATGTACCACCGTGTTCTGATCCAATTTGTAGACACAAGACGGTTTATTTAAGCGGCTGTGGCGGGTCAGGAAAGACGACTCGGGCAATTGAATTATTTCGAACGCGGGCAAGTATAATCGTGCTTACACCGACCCATAGACTAGCGCGAGAGATAAAACAACGAAATGTTGACGCCGTTACTTATCACAGCTTTTTTCGATACAGCGGCGGTGAGTGGACTCCTGATCGAATGGGTGAAAAATTTATTCCCGACATTATCATCTGGGATGAGATATGTACTGTTTCGTTAGATACTTTACAAATGTTTCTTGAGTGGTTGCTGCGCGCGAATACAGCGGTAATCATGTGTGGGGATCATGGCCAACCACCACCATTTGTCGGCGAGGGTCCACATGATTGGTTAAGGGGTTTTGTGGACTATTATGAAGAAACCGATACTGATTACCGAGCACTTGATGAACAACTGCGCGAGGTTAAAAAACTAATCAGATTACAGCCGGATAGAGTTCAGTGTGAAATAATTCGCGAGGTGATTCCGGAAACGCCGTTGAATGAATTCTGGGAAACATGGAGACCAAACGATTTGATTGTAGCGAGTAGAAAGATAGTCAGAGACACACTTCAGCGGAAGTTGTTTACGTTGCATAAGGAAAAGTTTCCAACGCGCCCAGTGCCGTTATGTTATAGACCCGCGGACACACGGCGGCAGAACATTGAAGTTGAAATCCCGGCCCCGACAGCGTCAGGGACAAAAAAACAAATTCTCGTGCTGAATGATATTGTGCTCGTTGATATCGGTGTCGTCGAGGACGCGCTACGTGCTGATAAATCCCCGTGGACGCTAGGATACGCAACAACAATACATTCCTCGCAGGGACTAACCATCACGGACACAATTGTTTGGATAGTTGATAATCGCATCGAATGGTCGAATCTAGTCTATCTTGCAGTGTCCAGAGTACGAAGGATAAATCAGCTTCGAAGAATTGTTATTGACGAAGCCACCGACGAAGCCGGCGACAAAGTCACCATCGATGCAAGCGTCATTGATAGAAAACTCTCGGGTTACCGCCAACAGGATAAAAAAAAAACAGCGGCGTTTTGATATTGATGCCGAATTAATAATCTCGCTACGACAACAACAGAATAATCACTGCGCGAGTTGCAATTGTATAATGAGTTGGCGTTATTCGGATAAAGACACTCGCCAATTTACCGTGGATAGGATCGATAACAGTCTCGGTCATGTCAAAAACAATGTGAGGTTGACCTGTCTTGAGTGCAATAGACGCAACGGCGCTAGTTAAGACCACGTGGGGGCAATTGAGAATCGTTAGGTATCACTTGTAGTTGCTCGCGTGTAAATCCGCGCTGAGGAGCAGTTGAATCCAGTCTATAGATCGGTGGTCTACCAGTTGATCGTGTTATCGTTGATATGTTATGTGTGGTAACACTCCAAATAGGATCAGTAGCTCTTTTTTTACCGCCTTCAAGCTCTCCTGGTTCATATAGATATCTAACGGTGACATCGCCAAGAATCGGCTTGGAAACGCTATTTATTTTTGATTTTCCGGGTATATACTCGTATTTAATCGCGTCGCTGGGCTTCATGTTGATTGCTCGGGTAATCTCGTTATTTAACGCTGCAATTACACCTGGCAACCTTTTAACCCATTCACGAGATCGTTTTTCTTGGATGAATTCCTTCGCGTATTGATATCCAAATAACCGTTCAGCGAGAGTCCGATTGAATCGTTCAACAATTGCCTGATCACGATGTAGCGCAGTATGACCTCGTCGTATCGCGACGCTATGATGTTTCAGCGTTGATAAAACAGCGCCGCGAAATTCACTACCGGGATCAACTTGTAATAGATTTGGCCAGCGCAGAGGGCCTCTTCGATAAATTCTTTCAAACGCAGCGGCTACTTCAGTTGCCGACTTTGTTTTTAACGGCTCCGCTTGTTTGTATCGACTCGCAACATCAACTACGGTTAGCGCGTATTTGTAACCGTTGTCATGCGGCAAAAATAGTATATCAGCCTGATGAACTTCATTAGGTACGCTGACATCAAAGCGCGAGAAGTTGATTTGTTTAGGCGGTGGTAGATAGATTTGCCATATAGCCTGTTTGGATAACCAATTAGCCGCAGTGGTCTTTGTTACCTTTGCAGCGCTTGCAAGCTTACCAATTGCGGCCTTCCCCTTCCAGTATCCTCTCGGAGAATAATAGATGGATTCCATGTTGTTATTATAAACGCTATCGTTTTCAATTACCAGCGCCAGAAGCTCCGCTTCCAATCATTAATTTACCTTTCATAGCCGATTTTACCAACCATGAGGCCAATTTTTCTTTGACGGATTTATCAGGAATAGCATTTAATGCGTGAATTAATTTTACATCCGCGATATGACGCTGTTGCAGATCGCTACTTTTGTAAGCAACATCATGAGCATGACACGCCTTATCGATAGCGTTTATTGGATACTCACCGGGTTTGGGCTGATTTTGATCATCGAGTCTAATATCTAATCGTGTTCCGGGGCCACAGTAGTTATATCCTGGGAGGTGTTTTTCTCCTGGATACTTTGCCCACGGTGTTCCGGGGAGTTTTGCCAATTTGGCTGCGATGTCACCTCCTCGCTTTTTTTTAAAACATCTCCGGGTCTAATAGAAATAAATCTAAATTTCTTTGTACCGCATTGTACACACTTGCCAGTAAGGGCCGATCTGTTATTTCTTGTTGTAGCGGTTGTCATATCATTTGTGCCAGTACGTACTCTACACTTCACACAATATAGATCCATAATTTATGTATAGAGATATGAATATAATTGATTTTTCGGCGACTAAAACAAGAGAACCAGTTAAGCATGTTGCAGCGTTACCAAACTCGATCCGGATGATTATCATCGGACCATCTGGATCAGGCAAGACGCAATTGTTACTCAATTTAATAATGAGATGGATGAAGTGGGATAAGTTGTATTTGGTTGCTCCTAGCGTAGATGATCAACGATGCTACGAGGTGTTGAAAGATTTCAACGAGAATGCATCAGCGATCGCTAAAAAAAATGTTATTGAGTTTATTACGGATATCAATGATGCACCGGGTATTGATGATATTGATGGCGACGTTAACAATCTAGTCGTGTACGATGATGTTATGTTAGACAATCAAAAAAACCCAGCTAGGATATTTTCCAGAGGCAGGCATAAAAACACTGACGTGATATATGTCACTCAACGATACACTCAGATTCCAAAAGTAATTAGAGACAACTGTAATATTCTTGCTGTGTTCAACGGCGTTGATACACACACGCTACGAAATATTTGGCAGACATGGTGCGGCGGTGACATGGACTTTAATGTTTTTCGAAACTTTTTTAGTCATGCTCAGTCGACCCCACATGGATTTGTAACGATAAATTTACATGATCCTCGGACACGATATCGTATCGGACTTGACCAAATATTCGGTTAGTTGTAAATAATTTTCATTGTAAATAACCACTTAGCAGCAGAGGGGGCGATGACATCGACGCGGTCGTCGATGTGCTTACCGGACGCTGACGACGCTGGGGATCAGCGCGCAGAAGGTGTTAATTAAACCAAATGACGACGCGACGATTCCCCAACGACGTCGTCGTTTTTTTTTTACCAGGCGCTGACGACACTAGATCGTTGAGTGCAGAAAGTAATAATTAAGCAAAATAACGATTGGACAAAATGTCCGATTCGCCCCCTCTGCTGCTATCCTTGTTACAGTTTGCATCATTGCTGATCTTATCATTTTTAGATCGTTATCCTTGTTACAGTTTGCATCATTGCTGATCTTAGCATTTTTTAGATTGTTATCCTTGTTACAGTTTGCATCATTGCTGATTTTATCATTTTTTAGATTGTTATCCTTGTTACAGTTTGCATCATTGCTGATCTTATCATTTTTTAGATTGTTATCCTTGTTACAGTTTGCATCATTGCTGATCTTATCATTTTTTAGATCGTTATCCTTGTTACAGTTTGCATCATTGCTGATCTTAGCATTTAGGAGATGATATACTGTTACTGGATCCAGGTTTCCTCTAGAGTCAGCCTGAAGTTTCCTCTGAATGAAAAATGTCCTTTCAATGCTTGCATTGGAATGTGGCAGTGTTAGTACAACTCAAATGAGTCCACCAAGAAGTATGAATTGTTTCCTGCTTGTGTCTATATTCGGATTACTGCCTGCTTACCAGAACTGTACAAGATTGGTACTGTCTGGGTCCAATGTTCTTTTAATATCAGTAAGATTCTCAACATGAAGTACAAACACATACCACTACACACTTTGTAACTTTGAGCCTTATTTGCAGACATCTTTGTTGTCATTACTATCATCACTATCACCACCCTTTGATAATGACAGATTTGGAAAATGATAGCATTATCGACAAAGACAACAATCTCATTCATCCCAGGCATTAAAGATTACAATGGCAGTTAGTGACATTACTTTAGTCTGGTTACATTCATGTTTACAAAGGAATAAATCAATGTCAGTGGTGGTGGGAACAGTTTTTGGTGATGTGGTTGTTCACAGTAGTGTCAAAAGTATATTTTGCTTAAAAACTGCCATTGATGGAGATATTCTGCAGGTGGTTGCACACAACTGTGAGTTTATATATATTATTATCATTATTACAAGGAATATTATTATTGTTATTATTCTTATTCTTCTTCTTCTTTATTATTATTATTATTATTATTTTTATCAATACATTAAGATATGATTTCTTAAGAACAATAAAATAGTCACTATGTGAGTAGTTTTCATCTGTTTGCATGAAAATTTTTGTGTGATTTCTGAGTCAGGGAACAATATTTTGACTACATCTAATAGATGATCTGCTACCAGAAACATGAGATTCTGTCTGGCTTTAAAGTTGTCAAGTAGTTTTTGGCATGTGTAACTTTATCCATATTGGATTCTGTGAACACAGATTTCTGGGATAACATATTTGTTGTCATGGTTAATATGCTTTAATGACATTAGGTTTCTGCATGATGCATGATGTTATTCTTGCTGCTGTAACATATTTTAAAATCAGTTTTACAAGGAAGAGCAGAATGCATATTTAACTTTAAACATCAAAGTCACAATGACTCAGTTTTATGCCACTTGAGTTCTTGAGTAATCCAAACATGAATTAACATCATTACTCCTGTCCAAATTATTTGATCATACACAGTATACACTCTAAGGGCTGTTCCACCAAAACATACATGGGACCCAGGGAAATCACTTTTCAAGTAGGGTACTCACCCATACCAATTTAGAATTCTCTTATCATTTTAATATGAACTCCATGAAATCAAAGTACCCTTATATATATTTTCAAAAACTGCCTCCCCTGGGTACCATGTATGTTTAAATGGAACAGCCCTAATTCATCTCAATAATTTTAAGAACCAAAGTGGAACATATGCTCTGGAAAGAATCAAAGTAACACAAATTTTTTTATGATATTAGAGCTCTTTAGTAACCCAACCATATTAACAAATGTCTTTAATCCTTTCAAGCATCAAACACTGAAGCCAGCTGACCCTGCCCACAGAATCAAATAGATGATAATTGTTTCATGCTGCTTGAAATTAACAACTAAATTTTTTATTTCCTGTTTAAGCCAGTTGAGTCATGAGATCATACACAGTATTACCATAAATATACTACTCTGAAAAAAATATAACAAATTAAATTTTTCAATAATAATTTGGCCTATGCATCAGATTTCAGTGAGTGATGGGAGGGATCAGAGACACCCTCAACTCGGGAGAAATACCCTCTCATCCAGGAAGTTCACATGTACTAGAAATATAGAATCAAGAAGATAACAAGCTCAGTCAATCAGATGCAAGATCATCTATGTATGATGGACTATCCTTATTTATAAAACTTGTCCCAGGTTTGTTCAAAATCTGATCAGAAATACAACCTCAAGGTTGGTTACAATCTCAGACAATCAGACACAAGATCATCTCATTACCATGCATGGTTCTCGCTCATTGTCAAACTCATGCAAAATTATGACGATATAAACCTAAGTTTGATTGAAATCAAATCAGAAACATGGACTCCTGAATGGTGTCAAGCAACTGTTGACATATGGATGCACTATGCATAATGGATGATGAAAGACGTATGATGATTAATACCTTATTGCCCTCTTGACAAGGTTAGCTAAAAACAGCAGACAAATGGCATATAGCATCAAAATTTATGAAATTTATTTTTGTCATTGTTTACAGGAAATCTCTTGAAAATATTTGCAACATGCCAAAAATATTGTCCAAATTAGTGTAGCTGCCAAATTGACATTTTTTTTAGAAACAAAATCTGTTACTGTGCAGCAATATTTTCTACAACATTAATTGCTTGAATGTTTAAAAATAAATATGACTATCAAGGGGCCAGAAATGTCCATTTAAATTAAATGCCTCTGATGTAACAAACATACCACTGATCCATGGTGTTCCCTGTGTGTGTGTACAACCTGGAGGGTCCTGTAGAAACTGTGTGACTCCAAGTGTTTCCAGTAAATTATCAACCATTAAACTGGTCAAAGACTGAGACTGCTGTGATAGCCACAGACTGAAGTTAAAGGCTGAAATAAACAAGGCACAAGTAAAGATGGTGGAAAAAATAATAATTCTGACTAATAAATTTAGGAATGTCAGTAATTTTTCTGACTGATAGGTACATGAGAACTATCACAAAAAAGTTCAAGATGTTCTTGTTGAAAAATGTCTTGCTTTTCTGTTGCATCATATATCCATATGATATAGGAATAACTTTCTTCTATTAACAAATTCTTGAACAAAAATTGGTTACAGCTGGAATAAAACCCTTCTATTTGAAATGATGATAATAATAATAATAATAATAATAATAACTTTATTTAAAGAGGGTGACAAAATTAGATACAACAAAGTTAATCCTCATTGTGGCCCATATTATATGCATATTATTTACATACATAATACATACTTCAAGTTATAATGTATTTGTCAAATCAAACAGGTCCCACCTTTTATCCAATGAATTAGATTATAATTTAAATGCATTTATAACTGACCTTTCTCTAATTTTCTTTTGGATATTGATTCAAATTCTAGGCCACCCAATACTGATAAAGTAGTGTATTTGGTGTAGAATGGAAAGATGGTTGGCTGAAAGTGATCTTAAAATGGGAGTGTTGCCTTCTTTTCTAACATGAAATAGTTCATAGAGATATAATGTGGCCATTTTGTAATAAACTCTGTGTACAAGTTTAGCCTTTCTCAAAAATATTTGCACCTGTTAACATCGTAGTATCAGTCATTGCAATTGGGGATGTATTCAGAATTATCCAAGTTCTTTTTTCAAGCAGAATAATTTGGAAATATTTTTGTTCAAAGTGTTTCTCCAAATAACATGATATAAGTATCTAGCTTTTGTATTATTAACCTATGTTTAGTTGATGGATATGGCCATATCTTGCTTAATAACCACAGACATTAACTGACCATATGACATACAACCCAAATAAGTTCGTTCCGGTGCAAATTGTTGACTGCCATCACCTCAGGGATTTGTCATCACTGACCATTTTAAGACAAATTTCATTCAACATAAGATTGAAATAAATGTTACTTTCCAATTTGCTCTCTTGTTTTGAGAAGAAATCATTAATACTTTAAGTCCAGTTTTTGTTTACTTTTGTGCCATTTTCCTTACATCAGGAATCTAACGTAAGAAAGGATATTGGCAAGGAGACCTCTAGGTCTGATCTTCACTGTTAGAAATTTGACAGTGTTGGTATCATTTGCATATAGGTCAGTAGATGAAATAACATTGCCTATTTTCAGTGGCAGATCATTAATGAAAATGAGAAAGATGAATGTGCTCAGGATTGACCTGGTACTCCATATGCAACTGGTTCTTTGTTAGAAAAACTGCCATTTATTCTGACACCTAGCTTCCGTTTTGTTAAATATGATATAAACCAATTACTGGTGGAATTATCACAATGACGAGTATATAATAATCAACAGAGTCTAAAGCTTTTCTAAGATCATTTAAAATGGATGCAACTAATTTCCTAAAATCTAAGGCAGTAATCCATCTATCTAATGTGGAGACACTGACATTCCCCAAAGATAAAAAGGGAACCATGTTTTTCCCAGTGTGAAGCAAATCTCATACCTGTACTGAGGAATCCAATGTTTCCAGAGCATACTGACTTTGGCACAAGAAGATTTTGGAACACACTAGAATCGAGTAGGCAAGTGGCATGGTCCAAGCACATAGATATGTCAAGATTTATCAGGAACATTTCTTTTGCTGTGAGATCATCTATCTGGAAACTAGATCACACAGAAATGCATGTCAAAATCAAACTAGGAATCAGTAAATCTGGACTTTGGTATAATACAGTAAAGTGGAATCAGTAAATCTGGACTTTGGTATAATACAGTACAGCCCTCTCAAAATCAAACTAGGAATCAGTAAATCTGGACTTTGGTATAATACAATACAGCCCCATCAAAATCAAACTAGGAATCAGTAAATCTGGACCTCAGTATAATCAGGTCTTTCCTTATCAGCCTGCAGCCAGCTACTTTATAAAAAAACTGTATCCTCAATGGGGGAAGTCCCCCAAATCCCCACCTACTTTGACAACTCACTTTCCAACTTTAAATCAAATGGAAGACCTGGTAATACAGTACACCTCATGATTTTTAATTTCTCCACAATCCTGGTGGGGGTGGAGCAAGCATGTTGAAGATTAGGATAAAGGCCCAACACTATCACCCACAGATTTGGACAGAGTTGCCATGGTTTCTGACAGAGAATAGTACTGTACACCACATTTTCTTGTGTGGTTGCAACTACTGATTGCCAGCATCAAAGTGGTGTCAATAAAATGGGCAAGGGTGACTGTGAAATAAAAAGTACACATGTTCCAACACCTATTAAATGTATTCTCTTTCAGAAGAAATTTGATGCCTAAAAAGAATAATCAAACAACAAACTTGTAGATAATTAATGCTCATGTGTGACATGATTAACATAGGACAATTGCAGTTTTGATTTCTTTGCCACTGAGGAGCTATTTATGTGTGAACGGACAACAAAAAATCACAACAGCAACTATCCTGCAGGTTTGTTTTCCTTACTAATGGCTTAATTTTGCCAAAGTGATCATAGTAAACAATGGATCCAAGGAAAGGTGAACAGCATTTACTTATTTTATTGAATACTTAACAATTAGAGTTTAGTGTTGAAAAATGACAACCTCAGTAAAAATCTTCAAGTAACCTTGCAGATTATACATAAAAAAAAATATAAAATAGTAAACAAACCCACAGTCTTCAATGAACAACTTAGGTCAAATTTAAGGAAAAAATATTCTCTTTTTATCACTAAAGCAAATGAATTACTTACATGAATACATCTAATAACTCCCATACACATTGAAATCAATGGTTAATTGACATACATGAATGCATCGCAAATTTGAATTAAATGCAACAATCATCAGACATCTTGCACATTCTTCTTTATGCTTACATTAATGCATCATTTATTTGTATACATAATAAAGGATAAATTCATATCATGCACATACTGATGTAAACATGAACATCATCTGAGCTGAAGGTAAACTGCAATATCCCACTCCAGGACGTAGCTGTCTGAAACTTGTCGATATTCAACCTCATGAACGTGCTCTGTTATTGACAGTGTGTAGTGCCATCACTATTTAAAGACTATTTCACATTTCAGGGTAAATTCAGTGTTTTTTTTTCTTTACTTTAAACAGCAGTGGTTGTCATCTGGAATTTAGCTGGCCATATCTCAGAAGGTTAATTTTTCCTTGTAATAATGGGATACTTTCATGCCGTTAAAGAGAAGTCACAAGGTATGCTTCTTGTCAACTCAGGGAGTAAGTTGTTCAGATGTCAATCAATAAAGTAAAACCGCAACATATCACTTTCCACCAATCATGATGAAAATCCATGAGCTACATTGTTTAAACTAAACTGTGAATTCTCACAATTTTTACATTTTTTTTTACATCAGCAATTACTTCCAATAGAAGTACTGCACAGAAGCTGATTAATCAAGCACACATGTATTGAATATACATGATTCTTTTGAATGATTTTGCCCAAAAATATAAATGACATTAAGATGATTCATTATACAGTTAGTATCTGACTGTAAAAATTTCTAATGTCTTGGTCTTTTCATGCACTGCCTGATCAAATGTCAATCAATAATGTCCACCAACCCCTCTATGGTGGAGTTTCACAGCACATACTTGCCTAGTCACCATGGTGATTTGTAAGTACTTACAATGTGATGGATATTACATCCAAAGATAAATGGACAATGTTAGAGTCCATATTGTAATACATATTGTATCATCACTCCATTATCACAATATTATTGTACTGCCTGCTATATTATCCTTCTCATCACATGCATTGTATGGCCATTCAAATATCATGATATGCATTGTATACCTATGCAAATATCATGATGTATATTGTATACCCACCCAAATATATCATGATGGCATTGTATAGCCACCCAAATAACATAGTATGCACTCTAAAGCCACCCAAATGACATGGTATGCACTGTATAGCCACCCAAACATGGTATGCATTGTATAGCCACCCAAATATCAAGATATACATTGTATACCTACACAAATATCATATGTATTGTATCACAACCAAGAAACTTCTATTCTCTGCACGGTTCTTTGTAAACATGTTTGATTCTATTTACAACATTCTTCAATAAAAATTAAAGTCTTATAGTACATACTTACTCAATGTTTATGAAATTGTTCAGACTGATTTGATCCTTCATTCCAAACTCATAATCAAGGAGGAGCTTTTCAAATCTAAGTTTCTCGATCCCACCAATGATTTTAAAATTGCAGTCAGAATTATCCAGCTGGAGGTAAATTCTGGCTGTCCTGTCCACCATTGGAAGATACATACAACATTCAAATGCATCACAGGATTTGCTGACATGGCATTTCAGAGTGCTAGGCAACTTTGGAACAGTCAGTTGTTTTGGACATTCTGGAAAAATGTTGTAAACCAAAGATCTCAAAAAAGTATTCACTGATATGTTAAAGGGACATAACTTCATAAAGAACCAACCAGTGGCTAGTCAATATCTGGCAAAAAATAATTCTTGTATAACTTGTATAGGCAAACACAATCAAGCATTGCATGGCATGATGGGAAATCTTATATTTTTCACGTGTGTAAATACAAGAATATATATTTCAGAGGTGAATAAAATAGGAATTACAAAATAAGAAAAATATTTCACCAATAATTTTATATAATAAGATAAGACAAGAATTCTTTATTTCAGACTACATAGTCCATAAATCTAAATTAAAATATGGATACAAAGTAAAAACATTAGAAAACATAAATGATCATATATATATCTCTTATGTACAAGAATACAGACACATCTATGACAATGGACTGTGCTCTGCATTGTAAAGAATGAAATTAAGTAGCACATTCAAAGACTAATTTGTTCCATCTACTAATAATACAAGAATTTATATGAATGTCATAGTTCCACAGAGATTTCAATATACAGTTCTTATTATAAGATATTCTTGTCATTGTTGAGAATACATACTTTCTCATTACTTCACCAAAACTGAATAAATTATAATTTACAAACATGTGGATGCACTGTTCCATCTTGGAAGGCCTAACAGAAAATGAAGATTATTATTATCGCCAATAACTAGTTTTCTTTTCATACATTTTTGTCCACAGAGGAGCAATAAGATTTGAATAATCTAATTTTTATATTCGGTGAACAATTCTTAAATTTTCGTAGACTAATGTTTGTTTGAGTACATAAAAATCTGCAACGTCTCATCTGACTGACTGAATTTTAAAATATGACCCAAATACGTATAATTCACACTTTAGTATATAATAAAAGTTCATTTGTAGAACATAATATTTGGTTATCTCAGTTAATCCATGTACAAATGGGACACATCAACAAAATCTTTAAAGTAAATTTTGTTTATAAACTAGTCTAGATAGAGTACAAAATCCAGATGGACACATTGTTGGCAATAAGAAAGATGCTATTCAGTAGCAAGGAATACAGGATCTTTAATACAGACGAAATTATACTACAGTAGAACCTGTCTTCTGCCAGATAATAATAGTCTCTCAAGAGAGATGGTCCATCATAGCAGTGGTCTTTCAAGAGTTTTTACTGTACTTATAATTTTCACAATCCTCCACGCCAATTATTATAAAATAAATGTTTGGTAACTGCTATTTTTTTCACATTAAGAATGTATCACTTGAATTCAACAATAATATGATAAATAAGCAGCACTGTACAAGTTATCACCCTGTACAGTGTAGCAGTTAATTAGAAATAGACCTTGAAAGCTAGTTTTCAAGATCAAACAATGACTTGTTTCCTGAGGAAAAATATAACCTGAGAATCTAGCTCAACCACAACTTGAAACTTGCATGGGGACTGTGTTAGTTTTAGTAGCAACATTTCTCAAGATTGTGCCAGTGGCAAAAACAAGCAGTGAGTGCTCACAGCACAAGGCAGCAATTCAGAACAAATAATGCAGTGAGTCTTGATTAAACAATTCATTACCCCGACACATAGAATTGGCCGACATGGTGGTACATAAAAAAATTAGTTTTTTCCCTCTGTATTTTGTAGTGCAACTAGAGCTTCCAGATTATTTGGTATCATTGCAGAGCTACATCTGTCTACCTTTCTATAATACCACCCACTTTAGTGTATCATACATGACCTTGACACTACAGAGCTTGGCATTAGGCTACTACCTCCTGCCACATAAACTCATCACCGGTGGTTAATGTGTTAAAACCCATAAAATAATGGGGCCAGTCTTAGCAAAATGGACTTACAATTTACAATATACACTTAGAAGGTTTGTAGAAAAAGGAGTTGCAAAGATTTTTCAAGAAATAATTTGGATTACAAAGAATCCGATCTGTTAGTATCAGCATAGTCGATGAGTTAATTTTGCCATGATCAGTCTACAAAGAAATAGGCTGTCACTGATCCTTGTGCAAATTTATATAATATATGAGCACATTAATATTATGCTAGATATACACTTTGATTTACACAACACATAATAGTCTGCTGATTTACTGTACATACCAATATTCCAACCACGGTCATTTGATGGAGAGTATGGAGCTGCAGTGCGATCACATGATGTGTTGCTAAAGTAACTAGCCACACCCAGTTTTTCCAGGAGAAGATCTTTCTGCCAATCCACAAGTCCATTTTGCAAGCTTTTGCCATAAGTCCTGAGCCAGTTACTGACATTAAAATCTGAAATAAAAAAAACATCTCCAATTCACAAAGCTCAAAATTTAATAAAGGAAACAAGGAATCAATCCATACCCATCAACCTGAAAGTGAAAAATCAGAATGTAGGTAGATAGTATAGGTGGTCATGGAGAGTGGAGAGCAAAGCTGACATAGACCGGGACGAAACAAATTTTAAGCAGTTGGAATGCTGAAAAATATCACGTTCTCACTACTTTCCACTGCCTTTCCATAGGTTAAGTCTTTCTTGGAGCTCAAATGTTTCATTATATCAATTACACCTCCATAACAAATAGCTATATCCATCCTACAAGCAAAAAGTATAGCTCTCTCCTATTCATGACTACCTAAGAAATCCAATAATATATCATACTCATCCTGCTTAATTTTAGCCTTTGTGCACTTTCTGCTCTTCTTCTGAGGAGATCTAATTTGAACCATCATCTGTCTGTGACATAATCGAGAGGGCATAAAAACAAGTCAGCTATTGTGCTGGCAATCCATGTGCAAGTCACATGACTTCCTGTAATGTGAGGTATGAAGTAAGTACAAAATGTTTGCAGCAATATCCTATAGGAAATATGGCTGCATCAAGAGATGCTCCCAGGATTTAATCATAAGGGGGATTTCCCCCTAACTGTCATAAATATAAAGAGGAAGTAGATCAAAAATGAGGGGCAGGAGGAAATGGCCATAGTTAAATATTTACATAACACTTCAATATCCATCTTTTTTTCTTCCTGATCCACTCTGAAAGACCCTTTTTGAAATCAAAATCTTTAAAAGATATTGCCTCTAGTTATATAATCATTAATCTTTTCATTGTTTTTGAGCTTAAACTGTTCCTTATCTGTGTCTGAATATTGTTCTCTACTGTGAACCCCCTTCCACACCTGACAAGTATTGTGTTTTGGATAATTATGCTCCAAAATAAGACTTTCACTAACATAAGCTCTGCCAAGTTTAATTTTCTTGAATTAGCACTCTGCTGACTACTAATTAGAGTACTATGTCAGATTTACTATTTTATAATGCTGTATTAGTCCATTAATGCCACAGTCTACTTGTTCAAACAGAGGTATTTTGATCAAACAAATATCTTTATTTTTTAATTTCATTTTCAGATTCTTATTTATTTGATTTGTTGTAACCTCTATGCTAGGGTTATTTGGTTTTGTAGCAATTGATCCCACAAGGTTAAATTGTAATAAGAAAAGAAATGAAATCTACATTTAAATTTTCTGTATCTTAATTTGGCTTCTTTGTGTGCCTTTCCTATATTTAATTTCATAGTACCATTGAAACGAGGGGTTGACTGGCATGCCATCTGTTTCTGCCCATCAAGCATGTATATCAGATTCACATTTAGCATTATTATTGAGCTAAAAATTACTCAATGGTATCTCCATTAACACTTTCTCAGCTCCAATAATCTGACATACTTCTGAACTTTAAAAATAAATTGCTTTCATTACTATGATCAGTCAGTATTTGCCAAACAAAGCGGTCATCTAAAGATGAACAATGCTGGGAATTGGCCATTTGTAAGTCTTCTAGATAGCTTGTATTATAAACATACATTTATAAAACTTCTTTGATGCAAGGTTCAAACTGCAACACAATGCTTGTTACGTGGCCCAATGTGGCAAACAAATTTAATTTAACAACATTTCATGTCAAGGTGAAGAAACCAGATGTGTAAACAGTTACCAAAAAAATAAACGTTGCAACAAGCAATACAATATTTCTACCATTTTTACAAGCACTTCAAGGGTGTATGGCTGAATAAAGTTGTATAACGCACTATGAACATTTTCATATGCGCAACTTGAAATTAATTTGCAGTTCTTATGCATCATTGCTTTCCAAGTGCATAAATTCATACAAATTTTGCATGAATCACTGTATGCCCTAGGAACATCTCTGACTGTGCTTATAAAAATAAACACTGCTGTACATGATGTGCATTTTGTTATTTTTTTAAAAACTGAAATAATCATTAAACAGCTTAAGACTGGAATTTGTTTTCAAACAGTATTATAATCTCTCCCATTTGTCAAGGAAACACACACATATACACACATTATTTGCATGTTGAAATTTACATCTCAAAGTAAAACTTTTGAGCTTTCCAAGCCTTATGTACACACAGTATTGTGCTCAGTTTACTTACTTGGATTTAAGGGAGGTAAGACCCAGTTGAGAGCTGGTTTGGGGAATTTGGCATTGCCCAGAACTGGAATTTGTTCACATATATCTGACAAACAGATGCTAACACTGTAAGTCAGTAAGACAGCTCTCTCATTCACAAGATCCTTCAGAGTGTAGCTGAAAACAAAGGAATGAATTTCTAATGTTAAGAATATGATCCAATGGATTATGTGTTTAACTTAATAAATAAACAAATTGTCAACTAATTGGACACCTATTCATGGTTAGATCACATGTGTTTAACTTAATAAATAAACAAATTGTCAAATAATTGGATATCTATTCATGGTTAGATCACATGTGTTTAACTTAATAAATAAACAAATTGTCAAATAATTGGATATCTATTCATGGTTAGGTCACATGTGTTTAACTTAATAAATAAACAAACTGTCAAATAACTGGACACCTATTCATGGTTAGGTCACATGTGTTTAATTTAATGAATAAACAAACTATCAAATAATTGGATATCTATTCATGGTTAGGTCACATATATTTAAGTTAATAAATAAACAAATTGTCAATTAAATGGTTCGTGGTTAGGACATAGCCCTACAGCAAAAATTATTTATATAGAAAAAGCAGCATGATTTATTTCCAATCATTATGAGGTCATCAAAACTGTTTTAATTCAACTACAGAAACAATATAATCAAATATACATTAAGACAGACATACTGATTTAAGAAAACAAAAAATGTTGTGAAGTCACGTATCCTTACTCATAACAGTTCTTAACTTGAGAGTATGCTAAAAAATCATTATTTAGGGTATCTTAATACTGAAAAAAATTATTAACCTTTTTAGGACAAAGGACCAAAGTGAATTTGAGAGCATAAACTGGCTGATATATGATTCACACACAAATGCAAGGGCAGTTGACCAAGAAATCTGGGTCACTAGTACAACTTATGAGAAGCATCTACCGATGGTGTAGACTGCATCTGTTATAAAAACATTGTTTGAAGATTTCTTTAGTTCTGGTACACTCATCTTTAATTTGATGGCACATCAGCATCATTTGTTCATATGCCCAGAACCGAAAGGCCTCAATGCCAGGATGCGTTCTGTCAAAATTGGTCAAGAGTCAGTTACACATTTTTTTTTATAAAGTTGTTTATTAATATATACAATGGAAGACTGGCATCATTTGTATCAATTTAAATGGCCCTACATCAGATTCCTTTCATTTAAATTAGGTCAAATTTGGCTCAACAGTGTTTGAAAGGAAGTTGTAATGGTTGTTCTATTTCTAGTAACAGCAGCTAAATTTAATGGAGGACTGTCAAACTTGGTCAAACTCTGCAGAGTAGCCATTTCAAGGATTTTCAGAGTGACCATATTTTATGGCAAATTTGTATAGAATTGCAAGGCCTTCATACCAGAAAGCTTTCTCTTAAATTTAGTAAAATTCACTACAGTGGTTCCTTGACTTACGAGTGTCCCAACTAACGTGTTTTTTGAGATACAAGCCGTCTCTTGGCCGATTTTTTGCTTTGAGTTGAGAGCAAAAATTTGGGTTATGAGCCAGCTTCAGATACCCCACCGCTAGTTGGCGCAGCGAACGCCACAGTGAACGTGGCAACACCCGCCCAGCACCTCGTGTCTCACTCGTTCACATTAAGTGGTTAGCTTGCAGTGGAAGCATCAGTGTTGTGCTCACATTTGTGCTTGCAGTTATTTTGCAAAACTTTGTTTTTCCAATCATGGATCCAAAGAAAATGAGTGCAAAGGACAGTGCTGAGAAGAAGAAACGGATGATGTGCATTGAATTAAAGAAAGAAATTATCGAAAAACATGACCAAGGTGTGCGTGTAGTCGACTTGGCGAAGCAGTACAAGCGTAGCACTTCTACGATCTGCACCATACTGAAGCAAAAGGAGTCAATAAAGGCTATAACGCCAGCCAAGGGTGTTAAAATAATTTCTAAACAGCGGGCATCTATCCATGAAAATATGGAGAAGCTGCTAATGGTGTGGTTGACGGAGAAACAGCTCGCAGGAGATACCATGACGGAGGCTATAATCTGCGAGAAGGCACGAGCTATTTATGATGATTTCCTGTAACAGACCCCAGGCATTTCAACGGACGAGTCATCGGGCAAGCCGTTTAAAGCCAGTTGGGGCTGGTTCGAGAATTTTAAAAAGAGGACCGGCATTCACTCCGTTGTCAGACATGGTGAGGCAGCGAGCGCGGATATGAAGGCAACTGAGGATTACCTCAAAACTTTTGCTGGAATTATAGCAGTAGAAGGATACATCCCCAGTAAGTCTGCAACTGTGATGAGACAGGACTCGTCTGGAAGAAGATGCCAAGGAGGACTTATATAACGGCAGAGGAGAAGAGGATGCCAGGCCACAAACCCATGAAGGATAGGCTAACCCTCACACTGTGCGCCAATGCGAGCGGCGACTGCAAGATTAAGCCGCTGCTCATTTATCATTCGGAAAACCCCAGAGCCCTTAAGTCACATAAGATTCTGAAAGAAAAACTGCAGGTTATGTGGAGGGCAAACCCAAGGGTGTGGGTCACCAGGCAGTTCTTTGTGGAGTGGGTGAATTTGGTCTTTAGTCCTGACGTTAAGAAATATCTCCAGGAAAATAACCTACCCCTGCAAGCCCTTCTCATCCTGGACAATGCACCTGCTCACCCACCAAACTTCGAAGATGACATCCTTGTGAAGAGTTCAAGTTTATAAAGGTTCTCTACCTTCCACCCAACACCACCCCTATCCTGCAGCCCATAGACCGGCAGGTGATTTCTAATTTCAAGAAGCTCTTCACCAAGCACCTGTTCCGCCGCTGCTTTGAGGTGACGGAGAGCACAAACCTCACCCTTCGAGAGTTTTGGAAGGACCACTATAACATCGTGATATGCCTCAGAATTATCAATATGGCCTGGCAGGGTGTTACAAAGAGGACCTTGACCTCTGTGTGGAAGAAGCTGTGGCCTGATGTTGTGTCTGAAACGGACTTTGAATGACTCGAACCCGAAGCGGCAGTGGTGGAGGAGATTGTATCCCTCGGCAAGTCCGTGGGCCTGGACATGGATGAAGGTGACATCAATGAGCTCATTGAGGAGCACTCCAAGGGACTCACAATGGAGGAGCTAAAGGAGCTACAGACACATCAGTACACGGAGGTTTTGCAGGAAATAGGTGATGTGGAGGAGGTGGAGGAGGTTATCTCTACAAGTGAGATAAAGGAAATGTTGGGAATGTGGGAGAAACTTTCAGACTTTATTCAAAAGAAACACCCAGAAAAAGTTGCAACTGGGCATGCGACGGCGCTGTTTAATGACACTTGCCTAACTCATTTCAGAAACATTCTGAAACAGAGGATGAAACAGACCTCATTGGACAGGTTTTTATCGAAAACCCCTGCAGATGAAAGAGAGGAAAGCGTGGCGAAAAGGGCAAAAATCAGCAAATAAGATTCAGTTATTCACTTCACTTCAGCCTTTCTCCTGCACCTCCATCAGCATCTTCAAGTCGTCTGATCTCCAAGGTAAATGCTGTACATTATATTTAATAAAACCAGTTTATTGCAGTACATTCTATTGTATTGTGTTTTTATACAATATTCGTTATTTATAAGTACATTTTTCTTACTTAAAAACATGTAACAAAAAAATTGCAGTGTTTTGTTTGGATCCGGAATGGATTAATGGCATTTCAATTCATTTCAATGGGGAAAATTGATTTGACAAACGAGTAATTTGAGTTACGAGCTCCGTCACAGAATGAATTAAACTCGTAAGTCAAGGAACCACTGTAGTTTTTAACAAGAGTCTTTCAACATTTTTATTATTTTATTTTTGGTAATGGCAGCATCACTAGTATGAACTTAAAAACCTCCAATGCCACGACACTTCCAGTCAAATTTTGTTATATCCTGTTGAATAGATTTTGAGAAGAAGTCATTTCAAGGTTTTCCAACTCTGAGTAATGGGGGCCATATTTGAGGACAGATGGGCGCTATTTTGTTTAGCTTCCAAAGGCCTTCATGACTGGATGCTGTCTGCCAGGTTAAGCTCGGTTGAACTGGTTCACTGGCTTTTGTGAAAAAGTTGAAAATAACAATTGCTGATGAGATAATAAAAAATCTTTTAATTATTAAATGTACCTGAAGAATACATTCCCAAAAAATAGTCTTTTCAATTACTACTGCTTACATCTAATGTTGAACACACAGCCAATAAATAAATCTGACTGTGCTCTCAAGTTAAGCTCCACTGTGAGTAAATTAACTGCCTACAGACTTTATCTCTTAAAATGAGTGAAAATAAAAATGGTTTAGTACAAGACCTACTCTATTCTGATCAGTCCAAACAAGTACAAGTGTTGCTCCTTGTCCCATTCAATGTCTAGCAGGTTGAATTCTAATCGAAACTTCTCCACTGACACAGTGAGCTTGAAAGTGTTGGTGTCCAAATGTAAAGATGTCTGGAAGTATTGGTTCAGAGCAGCCACCCTGACACAGCAGTAGAAGCTGGCACAATCATTGGGAATATGGCAACGCATCACTGCTGGATCTAGATCCTTCACAGTTATAGCCCCAGGACACTCTAAAATATCGGCAAATAATGCTGGGTTTATGAAAACAGATATAATATTCCTCTAAAATATGGCCTGCTGTTGTTTTTCATCTTTGTTTCCTATTTTCAAGCAAAGTGAAAATTATACAATTTATTTGACAAAACACAAAACTGACATTATGTTATAAGAAGATCTTATAATGAGACAGGAGCACCAAAGTGAAAATCTGATGGATTTATTTTCAGTAAATTTATCCTAGATAAATTAAGAAACCTATATGAAGTTATTAATTAAGTGGTTACATTTTGTACATAATAATACATGAATCTGATAATGGATGATCAATATGGACAGGAATCAGATTCTGAAATGCATTATTACAATGTGCATTGACAAAAGTAAAAATCAGATGCCCATCATATTGGAAAAAAACTTGATGAAATGTGAAATTGACAACTCAACTCAGCATGGTTTCATGGGATCATGATGAAACTGGATATGTTTCACATATTTTGAATCACTAAAACTTGATTAGAAAAAAACTTATTAAGTCACTTCTATGAAGTAAAACTTTGATTTCTGTAAAGACAAATAAGAAATAGCTGTAGACAACATCATAAAATCCATAGTATTACCTGTAGACCAACCCCTAGCATTTGCACCAGACCAAGGGGAAATGGTATGTTTGCACTGTTTATCCAAAAGGTACTCTTTGATTCCAAGCTGTTCCAGCAGAAGTTGAGTGGCAGTGCTAGTCAATGTGCCTGTCAGGTTACGTGATGCCATCCAGCTTGTCAGTGAAAAGTCTGTACAGAATATCATACATATTCAATACATATTTCTCATGGCTCATTGCAATGATCAAAACAATACTAAAAATAATTTTACTACTACTACTAAAAATAATAATAATAATAATATTGAGCATTAATATTATGAGCTGAGTCAACTGTTTTCACATCATTCCCATTGTAATATTTCTAAATGAATTAGCAAAACATTCTAGGTCAGATTAGAATGAGGACTGAAAGACAAGTCTAACAAATTCTGAACGGCTGTCAGGTACTTATTTTATGTAAACAGATCGACATTCAAACTGAGAATGCTTGTCAGTGTCTCACCTATTAAGGTGATTAGTTCTTTTAATATCTACCTGACTGTTACATCTCTTTCAGATATTTTTCTCAAAGTACAATTTACCTGGAATTTTGAAATCCATGTTCCATGAGCAGGTGGGTTTTGGAAACTCTTTGTTGACAAACACAGGAAATGTGTAGTCACACTTGCCAAATGAGCTCAGCAAGCAATTCCCACTCGAGTCAAAGTTGACAGATATTGAAAGGTTCAGAAGCAATGTGTTTCTTGCCTTCAGATCATGAACAACAAAACTGTAAAAAAAGAAATGCAGGAATCAAAAGTTATTAACATTTGCCATAGTCTGCATGTTGAGCCCGTTTTAAATCACATGCTTTATCACAAGAAACAATGTAACTATTGACATTCAAATAAATTTTACAAGTAAATCACCTAAATTTACAGAACAATAATGTAACCTTTACTCTGCTTAACTGCATATGCAGGGATGAAGAAAGTTCTTTCGAGAAAAGGGATGAAATTTTAAATGATTTGATGACTTCATTCTTTTCTTTCATTGTGACAGTAAGATCTCATGCTAATTAATGTTCACCATATATTAACATTTTCATTTTAATATTTAATATTACATACCTTTCGCACATCAAGGGCTAGAAAAATGGAGGTATGTGATCATGTATAGAATAATTTAATCGATGCCATTATCAGTTCTTCTGATGCAGCTGGCTAGGTCAGCTCTGTTTGCACGCTTGTAATTAGTAAGCTTGCACAAGCATGTAACAGAGCTGTGCAACCCCTTATAATGCTTTTCAGTATTTTCAGGGATATTTTCAGTATTTCATGTCACCTTTCAGTACTCTTCACAAGTGCACACCAATAGTAATGCACAACATTACCGATGCATCTTTATTATATCTTGTAACCAATCTGACAATACAAACAATGATCCATACTGCAAAAATGATGCAAAATATTTAATATTTACAATATTTGAAACATAAAACAGTTAAAAATAATGTATTAATGATCATCAGTGTTGAGTATAGATGCTGAAGGTTACAGCAAAGCAGTGTCAAGTTCAGTGCTACATGTATGCTGGAATGAGGATCATTGACTTGTCTTATTCATTTCACAGTAGGCACTTTTCAACTTCTTTTGTTGTTCAACTGAGTGCTGGCATTGGGATTCAAATGGATGACCAGGTTTTGATTTAATAAGCAACAATGCTTCTAGAGTGTCATCTCCCACTGATGACCTCTGCTCTGTTCTGTTCTTATGCACTGTGGAGAAGATTCTCTCAAAGTGGGCATTACTGTGGGGAATGGTTAATATTCCTCACATTATAACTGAAAGTTCACTAAGGAACATTGCCCCTTCTTCATCCTTCTTACTGCCAACTGCAGCCCAGGTTTCATCCATTCTTTGTCTGGTGCAGGTGGATAGGTCTGTATATTGATATATAGCAAACTGCTCAACAACAGTGTCAACAGTGCAACCAGGAGACCATAGTGCTGGAAATTTATGCAGGAAGAATATCAGATCACTCACTTTGGCTGTCTGTTGCAAACAAGCATCTGCTACAACTGCATGTCTCAAGATTGGTTCTATGAGAGGAAGCTTCTCAATCAGGTAACTGCAAACACTCTTAAAGTACAGCTTTACATCCCCCTAGAACTGCTTGATCCGCATGTCCCTCAAACCATTATTGTCAGAGTCGGCAATGAAACTGCAGCATCACCTATGACTAAGTCCTTGTTGTCTTTTAAATTGTAGCTGCTTTTGAAGTCAACAGCTTTAGGCACACAACTTGACATGGCAACTGGTTTGACAAAACAACCAAGTACTTTCACAATCTGGTTGACCATCAGTTTTCTCAGTACATGTATCTTTGGTTCATCTGACTGGAGACCGACAAGTACATCACCATACATCTTGATAGTATAATCCAGAAACAGAACTTACAGCTTGTTTGTAGGCAATTTCAAGAACTACAGAACGTTTTCTACTTTCTTGTGAGCATATGGTTTGTCACTGCTCTCGGCAACCTGTGCTGAAGATGAAACTGACTTGGTCTTGATATCATCAATTTCTCGTATTTTACCACACACAAAATCAGGTTTAGCTCTTGGAGTCATATTTCCATATTTTATATTTTTTCCTGTACTAAATATGGAAAAATATGGAGGGTGCACAGATCTGATGTAATCTGTAAGCTTGCACAAACCTATTATTGGCAAGCTTGCCACAAGCTTACATGACAAGCTCACGCAAGCTTGCCAATTGCAAGCTTACCTATTAGAAGCTTCCTATTACTAGCTTGCGCAAGCTAGTAATAGGGAAGCTTGTGCAAGCTTGCCACAGTTTGAAATCTAAGCTTGCCACAAGCTTACATAACAAGTTTGCTGCAACCTTAAAAATAAGCTTGCAATTCTGGTTTGGGAAGTTTATAAAGTGATTTTTGATAACTTATTTAAAGCTTGTAATGGTGACAATATTTGATGCCAGTCATTTAAATATATTAATGCAAAAGAAATTTATGCCTGTATGCTTTCTTTCAAATTTATAAGAAGTTGTAAACAGCATTTGTGTATGGACAATGCATAATGAATGATGGATGCAGAACAATGCACAATGCAAAATACAGATGGACTAAGTGCCACATCATAAGCTAGCTTGGCCTTATGGCCAGGTAAGCTAAAATCATGGACATCTGATGTGTGAAAATAAGATCCAACTTTAAAACTTACTCTATCTGAACCACTCCTTGTAGCGAGTAATGCTGCTCCACTCCCCAATCAAAATCAAATATGGTCTTTTCCAGTTTTAATTTCTCAATTCCAAGACTCAGCTTAAAATGGCAAGGGTCAATCTCAACGAAGAAATTGATCGATCTACGGATGAATCCTACATCCACACAGCAATCTACAGCTGTACATGAGTCTTTGAGGAGACATGAGGCATATTCTGGGATAGCTGAGAAATTTGATGATATACGTCGGCATTCTGAAATAAATCCAGATAGTTGGTTAAAGTATTATTTTTCATATAGTTAACTAATTATTTCATAATCATTCAAAACTTTCAAACATTTTGTAAATTCTGCACATTACCATAATTACTGTTTATCTTATGAGAGGAAAAAGTAATATGTTGTAAACATCAAATATTTCAATTTATTCATTGGGAGGCAGGAAAAAGTAATATGTCATAAACATCAAATTTTTCAATTTGTTCATTGGGAATGCATTATTATTATGGTGTACAACTTTTTCATCATATAACATGGATCATATTTTAGCCAGTTAGGTTTTCTTCCCTAAATCTTGAAATTTTAATGCTCACGGAAAGACCAACATATACCAATACATTAACTGCCTTTCAAAATATTACACTTTTATGGTGAGCACTGCAAAATGTGAATAAATAAATTCCAAAAAGTATTTTTAACACAAAGAAAATAGCATGATACGCAACTTTTTCTTCCACAAGTTTTCCTTGAAGATGCCCACTCTCTATATCCACCCTACAATAATACTATCAATCATCTACTTTAATAGAACTTGAATACAGCTAGCATTAAAGCAAAAACAGATCGAAACCCAAGCCATCTGCTGCCCTAGGACATATCCAGAGTGGTAAATACAAGCTACATTAGTAAAAACAAACAAAAACATGAAGTATACATTAATCCAAAAAATGATGTCTGACAGCTCCTGCCAAGCAATAGTACACATTCAAGTTCATTATTTTGACTCTCAATAATAAACATCATGGTACAGGTAAAATCCTGTTATAATGTGATGCTCGTGGTCAAAGAATAACATCACAATATAAGCAGGATCACGTTTAATTTTTTAAAGAAAAGCTTGCCCATAGAAAATGTGCATTTAAATTTCAATGTCATCAGTTTTAACTAACCTCTCGATCATATAATCTGCCAGGGATATGAATAATCAGCTTTTCCAAGGGCATGTATTTAGGATATTAAATAGAGAGGTTGACTTAAATTAAAAAATGGGAGCCATGCTGACATCGCGTTATAAGCAGAGTCGCATTATAATGAACCATGTTAAAATGAGTTTTACCTGTATGCATAAAAGCATGAAATGTAATTGTTGCCAAAAGTATCAATATGAATCTTAACTTTATTTTTGGGCTGTTTCTGAATTAAGGAATCTGGAAATGGGGGGAGGCAGAATGGTCTTAATTAAATACTGGTGTTTGATGGTAATTCTGGCTGAAAAAGTCCTTTCCATGTCCCCAAAAGAAATCATTTCTAGAACAGCCCTTATTAAAATCTAAAATATATGGTGTTTACTATGGCAACAATACTGAGGCCCATTAAACCTAACCCAACCTTCAAAACAGGAAGTTAATGAATATGGGGCTAGCTGGCCATAATTTCCCATGTTCTTCATCATACCATTGGTCCATCCAGGTGGTCTAGCTGTCCTATTACATGGAGGGTTCTGCAGATAGCGGGACAGTCCCAAGGTGTTTAAAAGCATTCCAGCCATTGAGCTGCTGTCCCAACTAACACCCTTCAAATAGTTTGTCAGGGAGAAATCTGTAACACATGCAGAACATTAAATAAATATTGAACGCAACACAGAAAATGCTTACAATACTGTCTCATGAAAGCTCCTGAAGACAGACTTTACTGAAGTGTCAAGCAATTACCCAACCATACACATTGTCCCAAACAGCACCCAAAAATACACACTGTCCCAAACAGCACCCAACCATACACACTGTCCCAAACAGGACCCCAAAATACAGCTGCTGCAACACATAATACCTATCAGTCAGTAAGGAAGAAATCTTTAGCACTGTCAGAACTTAAGTGAAGAATGAATCCCAGATAATGCTATGCATTCTCTCATCACCTGATATAAACCAACTGGACTCATTCCTAATATATGACCTTAAGCACATGAATGCATCTGAAAATTTGAGTACTGAAATTTCAGAGTGCAATATCGTATTAAACAACCTAATATGAGCAATTCAATCATCGCTCCCTTTTGTAAAAACAGAACATATAAACAGAGAGTACACAAATGTAAGCATTTTAAAACTTAATTAAACTAGTATACACTTCTAATGACCTGTATAACAATCTGGTACCTGTTCCATGTAGGCAAATTACTGCACTCAGGTGCATTGGGACAGGTGTCTGAGCAAGTGAGCACTTGAGTACAGTATGCAAAAATCAATGTAAAACAGATAAGAACATTTGACAAATAAGTATCAGCTGTGTCCTAATATATTACCTGGTATTAGCCATCCAGTACCCTTGGGACAGAAAGGTTTAGGAAGCTTAACTCCACGGAATGGAGTGGTCTGGAAAACACAGGGGCGAGTTTTATCACTCTCCAAGCAAATGCTGAGTGTAAGGTATTCAAACTCAAACATTCCATCATCCGGTAGGTCACGTAGTACAAAGCTGAAATTATATTTAAACAGATGTCATGTTGCAGAAAAAAAATACTGTGGAACTTTGCAATAAAAGGAAATATTCTAATGATCAAGTTCTCAAAAATTTAATTAAAATGTAAATATAAATTTGTGGATGATACAGAAGGATATCTACGTACCTTACTTGTCAAAGGAAAATTAAATTGGAATCCTATACTTAGAATGCAAAATACATTTATTTGTCTGACACTTCTAACAATTCTTTAATATGTATGATGCATCCTGTGTTATAATATATAT
Source organism: Sinohyriopsis cumingii (assembly GCA_028554795.2). Taxonomy (NCBI): domain Eukaryota; kingdom Metazoa; phylum Mollusca; class Bivalvia; order Unionida; family Unionidae; genus Sinohyriopsis; species Sinohyriopsis cumingii. The sequence goes on from CM068838.1 coordinate 87,703,322, forward strand.
ATTTTATAAAGTTAAGTGCTAAAATAAATACACACGCTTTTGATACTTACTCGACATGAATAATTCCATAAAGCCATAACTCTTTCTTCACACCTGAAAAAAAGGGAAATGTCACATTTTACATTGTTTACACTCAGTTATACCAGACTAGTTTAATCATTCCAGTTAAATCAGTTAGTTATTCAGACATCAACAGGGATACAGGAATAAATGATATGGAATAATTTAAATATAACGACAAAAATTACTGAAAATTTGAAAACTTGCTTTAGAAAGTGAAATACAGAGAACTCACTTAGCACTATGATGGACAGACAAGCCCAAATAAAAATGACCATATTGCAAGCAAAAAAGCCATAAAAAAGTAACTGAAAAATTTCTTTTTGAGGGAATAGAAATAAATTCTGTTAAAATCCGTTTTTTCCAATTCCCTCAGTACTAAACAGCCTATTGATGTTGCTGCACCATTAAAAAAAATAAAGTTTACTTGAAAAATTTCTAATTTTTACAGCAGATTACAATAAAAAATACTCACCCACTCAAACAGTGTCACTGTGTAATTAAACTGTTCATTGAAGAGATATGCTTAAACCACTCTAAGTCAAATGTTAACCCTGTGTATTTAAGCTCCAAGTCAAACTGTGTCATGGTGTAGTTAGCTTTTCTGTACAGAGATGGAGGTGCTTACCCCACTTCATGTCAAACAGTGTCACGGTGTATTTAGCTTTTCTGTGGAGGAATGGAGGCACTTACCCCACTTCAAGTCAAACAGTGTTAGGGTGTATTTAGATTCTCTGTGGAGGGATGGAGGTGCTCACCCCACTTAAAGTCAAACAGTGGCACTGTGTATTTGAGCTGTTCTATGGAGAGATGGAAGTGCTTACCCCACTCACAGTCCAACAGTGTCACAGTATATTTAAGCTGTTCTATGGAGGAATGGAGGTGCTTACCTCACTTCAAGTCAATCAGTGTCAAGGTGTATTTAGATATTCTGTGGAGGTTTGGAGGTGCTTACCCCACTTAAAGTCAAACAGTGTCACTGTGTATTTAGATTTTCTGTGGAGGGATGGAGGTGCTTACCCCACTTAGAGTCAAACAGTGTCATGGTATATTTAAGCTGTTTTATGGAGAGATGAAAATGCTTACCCCACTCAAAGTCAAACAGTGTCACAGTATATTTAAGCTGTTCTATGGAGAGATGAAAATGCTTACCCCACCCCAAGTCAAACAGTGTCACTGTGTATTTATATTTTCTGTGGAGGGATGGAGGTGCTTACCCCACTTAAAGTCAAACAGTGTCACTGTGTATTTAGATATTCTGTGGAGGGATGGAGGTGCTTACCCCACTTAAAGTCAAACAGTGTCATGGTGCATTTAGATTCTCTGCGGAGGGATAGAGGCACTTACCCCACTTCAAGTCAAACAGTGCCACAGTATATTTAAGCTGTTCTATGGAGGAATGGAGGTGCTTACCCCACTTCAAGTCAAACAGTGTCAAGGTGTATTTAGATATTCTGTGGAGGTTTGGAGGTGCTTACCCTACTCAAAGTCAAACAGTGTCACAGTATATTTAAGCTATTCTATGGAGAGAGGGAAATGCTTACCCCACTCACAGTCAAACAGTGTCACAGTACATTTAAGCTGTTCTATGGAGAGATGGAAATGCTTACCCCACTCACAGTCCAACAGTGTCACAGTATATTTAAGCTGTTCTATGGAGAGATGGAAATGCTTACCCCACTCACAGTCAAACAGTGTCACAGTATATTTAAACTGTTCTATGGAGAGATGAAAATGCTTACCCCACTCAAAGTCAAACAGTGGCACTGTGTATTTAAACTGTTCTATGGAGAGATGAAAATGCTTACCCCACTCAAAGTCAAACAGTGTAACTGTGTATTTAAGCTGTTCTATGGAGAGATGGAACACATATTCACACGAATCCAACAGCAGGTTGATGGAGAAGTGTCTGTTCAGCAAAGGGATGTACACACAAGCATCAATCCCTGTACAAACTGATGGAATGTGGCATCGCAGGTTATCCGGTAAAATAACATTATCCACACTGAGTGGTTTCGCACAGTCTGAACAAAGAGAGAGAAATACAATTATCAATTAAATCAACTGGACTTGCTGCATGACTCATTCATTCAAATTTCACATGAAGCTCAAGCATGCATTTGTTAAAAAATATTTTTTAAGAATCTGTTATAAATAATTTATGTAAATAGTAATTCTACATATAAGAATCACCATAATATATAATTTTGATCTTTCGAAGCCTATGGCTCCAACTCTGTTCACAATCTGACAAACCTTTACACACAGAAAACTGAATACATCGCTATAAATTTGGTCAAGCCAAACATTTTTCTATTGTCTTTTGATAAACAGCTATATACATCTTTATCACTGCTCTTATGGTTACATACTTAAAGACACGTTTCATGTTGGATAAAACAATTATCTTAATATTACACAATTCACACCATAAAAGCATATATATTTTGGTAAGAAAATATCTAAAAATATGTCATTAAGACCTTTTGTATAACTGACCTTGGACTCAGTCCCATGGACTCCTGGGATAGAAGTGACAACCCCTCTCACACATGGTCACCTCAAGGACATCACTAATCATCTCCCCCATGGTTTAAGATCTATGATAATGGAGTATCACTATATTCCCCACAAAAGTGTGGGGATAAAATCAGTTTTCCCTCTTAACATATACAGACATGATGGAAGATAATTAGATATAAAGGCAGAGATATAAATGTACACTTATGTACACAGAAAGACAGGCAGACAGATAGATAGATAGATAGGTAGATAGATAGATAGATAATTAAAGAACCTATTTTCCAGTTGCCATTTGTTGTGGGTGAGTACAGGCTGGACTGGAAGCTACAGGGTTCCTCCAAGAGGTAACCAGATAACCCTGTCTCCTTAAAAAACTTGGCTGCAAGATTGCTAGCAAGCTGGCTTACTGCACCCCCTACATTATCCTGGATCCACTTTTCCACCGAGAAATCTGACAAAATTATGGAAATCAGCATTTATGATTGATATATAATTTATATATAAAATTTTATTTTTTAAATATAAATAAAAAATATGCATAACTGATTATCTCACATTTTACATGCAATGTGAAATTTGTTTATATATTATCTTCACATATCTTAATAAGCTCAAATACTACTCTTTTCAGTCAAAACCTGCAAAACTTTCCCTTACCAAGCACACCTTTCATGACCCCAGCATGCCTCATGGAAGGGAAATAGCTTCCAAAAATCAACCTAGAACATCATGATTTTCACATAATTTGCCACCAGTAGCTCCCCCTCCCCCACACACTCTTATAAGGCCACCCCTTTTACAGCAGGAGGGTGGCCCTATAATAAGTGTGGTATTTCTAGAGGGTGATCACAAAGATGTAATTTTAACTACATATAAAGAATGAAACATGTAAATAATTTTTAAACATTTCTTATTTTTATTTAAAAGTTGAAGGAATGTTATCAGCTTATGGACTTGATAAAACTTTTATCAATGTTTTTTAAAATAATGTATGAATAATCTTCAACCATGGTGCAAAACCACCTTGTCAGTAAAATCTGGGCACAAACATCTGGTTGTAACTATCCCTGTTAACTGATTCCATTTTACCACTCAGTGCAATTGAAAGTATACTGAAAACCCATACAGAAATTTCTCATGGATTCTGTATGGAATACTTCAGGAATCCATATGGAAGAGATATGGACTGAAAAACTTATGGAATCAGACAATGTATTCCATATCAATTCCATAAGTACTTCACAGTAAGTGAAAATTCCATATGGAATAAAGTTGCAATTTTAATTCATAAGCACTTTTTTCCATATGGAAGCAGGCTCATGTATTATAGCATCATGGAAAATACTCTCTGAAGAATTAACAACATAAACTATCTAATTCAAATATAAATATTGGTGGGAGTTAGAGTACATGTTTATGTCAGTGTATCTGACGTGGAAGGATGAATATATACTCATAAATTTGAAGAAAACACATGTCAGTTTTCTTTAATTTATTTCCACAGATGTTTAAAAACAGGCAAAGACATGACCAAAAAAGTAGAGAAAATGTAAACATGATCAGAATATTAATATCTGGTAGTACAAGCATAGATGAATCTTTGGGCTAAGAAAATTTGATGCAAGGTGGATTTTGGACTTGATCTGATGTTTACTCTGAAAAATATTTTTTTTGGCTTCCTATTAAAATATGCTCTACAAAAATCATACCCAGGTGAAAATGTGACTGAAACTTTAGCAAAATCACAGTGAACATTTCTTGACATTCACTCAAATATCCTTTCTCACTAAAATTATGGTATTTTAGGAGATTTTACCAAAATTTCTTAAAATATCAGTGAAATTTTGTGATTGAAATTTCACTGACTCTGCCAACATTTCTGAAAATTTCAGTGGGAATTTGTGATTGAAATTTTACTGAAAGTTTGTCAAAAATTCTGAAAATATAGTGATATTTGTGATTGTAATATCACTGACATTTCAATAAAAAATATCAATAGTTTATTTTTTGTTTCTTGTACAATTTGAATGATTTTCAGCAGCATTTATATTTCCTGTTTCTGATAGCTGTAATTTTGTTTATTTTTGGCACAATAACTTCTTTCCACATCTTTCTTTGTTATATTTCTTTTTCAAATATTTTGTTGCTGTTGTTGTTGTAATTTTGTTTATTTTCAAATTGATTTAGCTGCCCTCAAACAAGTTTTCTTGTTTTCCATTTTAAAACAGAATTTTGCTTTTCTCCTGACCTGAATCTGATTTTCCTCAGTGTGAATGAGAGTCATTCGATCACTACAGAGAAATTTGATGCCAGAAAGATTCAAATAAACTTTCCCGTACAAAATTTGAACCAGGATGATTTCGAAGTTATATAACTCAAAACTGATCAACTTCCAGAATGAATTTAAGGAGGGACAACGTATAGATCAGTTGTGGGAATTGTTGCCAAATATTTGTGTCTATCAAAGATAGTCATATCTTTGCAGAATTTTCTTGGCCCACAAGTAGAATCATCTTTCAATATCATGAGGCATTATTGTGTATATTATCAAAATATTCAAGGTGTTTTAGAATTCAGTGTAAAATAAGAACAATTATATCGTGATAAACATTTGTCATGGCTGTTTATGGAACAAGACTTAAGTCAAGAGACCACAAGAGCATCATAGTTTGTACATTAATCAAAAATCAAGTCTGCAGTACAAGTGACATAAGGCAGGTTCCTAGCATTTCTTCTTTTCATAATCAATGTCTCAAATGGATGCTTTTCTGTAATTTTGCATGATTTTCACAGTTGAATTTTTCAATGCAGAATAATATTTTATATATGTTTATGTATTCACAGATGCCGGTGCATATGTTCCAGGCTTCATACTTTGATTTTTAAAATCACTGAATTATTTAGTGTCAAGCCAGATTCTTCACATCATGTTATATATATTGTATATATTGTACATAACAGATAGAAGGCCTCAAGGTAGATTAGTTCTGTAACTAACTGAGTTACCTTTTCTAAATAAAGTTGTTATTATTATCATCATTATTATTATTATTATTAACTCCCATATCTCTTGCCTTGTATGTCATATAATTACAACATCTGTATATTTGTTTTCATGCACACTTAAATATCACCTTGGTTAATAAAGTCCTGTTTAATTCATATCCATTATTTATTTGAAACCTTTTGAAATGTCTGAAAAACTACTGAAACTTCAGTAAAGTACTATATAATGACCAAAATTTTAGTGAGATGTCACCACAATTTAAATGAAAGTTTTGGTCAAAATATTTGTGAAATCTCACCAAACTTTTCAGTGAAATGAAAAAAGTTAAAGTGATGCCATCATGGATTAGGTTTTGTATGCAAGAAAGAAAATGAGGACATGAAAAACCTCAATCATGCTGCAGACATATAGCATCACGTCCACCCAGTCACATTTTCCTGACACCAGGCAAATAAATGATGCCAGTATGTAGGCTTGTTGTCAATTAATACTTTAAAACAAACAACAGAGTTGAATAATATTCTGATGGTGAAATTTAGAGATTTGGATTTTTAACACAGACATAACAATTTTCCAATCATATCGCAATGATGTCTGCAGTGTGGCAGTTTATAGTTATGTCTAGCTCTGGTGCATCATGCTGCAGACATATAGCATCACGTCCACCCAGTCACATTATCCTGACACCAGGCCAACCAGTCCTAACACTAACTTCTTAATGCTAAGCACCTAGCAAGACAGCTGTTAGAACCATTTGTATCAGTCTTTGGTATGACTCAGTTGGGGTTCAAACCCACGATCTCATGCATCAAAGGGTGAAGCTCTAACCACTAGGCCACTGGAGTGGTCCCCTTTTATAAATGAATTGCTTGAGAGAAACTATTGAAGCATGAAGGATTAAAACTGGAGCAATAACAAATTCAAAAACCAAAATGATGATACACTGCCTGGAACATTTTATAACTAAGTATATCTACACCTTTATTTGAACTTTTTGTGCCTCCTTTAAATAATAAATTTTCCCAATATCTAGTTGCCTCATTTATTCTGGCAGAAAAATGCCTGGCAAGAGACATTCAAATTTTGGCCTGTATCAATTTATGCTACAAAAACAATCCTTAGGACCTTCATAATTTAACTTTAATTACACATATCTTAAGCATACAAACTGTTATGTTCATCATGTAGGAAGTGGAGAATTTGAGAAGGAAAGAAATCATGTTGAGGGTAATTACTAGGAATACTGAAGTCTGCCTTCCAGTTGCAAAGAGGTTTTGGCAGAACAGCATCAACCATGACAGGAACCACAACAATGCATTCTGTTGAGGCTGGATCCAGACACACGGACAGTGTCAAGTTGACAACAAATTCTTTCTCTTCTTCAAGATCCACAACTGAATAGCTGACATTTGTGAAAATAAAAAGTGCTTTTTTCAGTACACAATATAAACAATGCACAATTTCTAACAATACACAAATCAGTTTCAACATGTCTAAAACAAAAGCAACAATTACTAACTTTTTAGAATGTATCAAACAGTTTAGTGAACTACCAAAATCCAGGGTTCCTTCAATTATATGGCTCAAATAGAGTGAGAGTTCTGATATTGATCAAGGACTATCATTTCAAACATGCATGGAAAATTTGAAATTCATCAAATTAAAACCATTTATACTGACTAAATACAGTATCATTGACTGTGCTTATGGCAGTAGTAATACTGATACAAAAAATTTGAGCTAACTGCTTAAAGTAAAATTGTTTTAAATAATCTGAATGAATTAAAAACTTTCCGTAACATGCTTTAGTCAATTTGTATAAAATATACAAATATGCTGCTTATTCAAAGCTCTAAAATGCTATTCATCCACAACTTCTGAATTTGTAGGAATCTATACATCTTTAACATACATCTGGTATTCCAGTATTTAAGTATGGATACAATTAAGGAAAGCAGCCATTGTCACTGATTCATCTGTCTAGTGTACTTACTCAATCCTGATGACATCAAGCAAATAGAATTTTCCCTTTTGTCCTAAAAAAAATAAGGTGAAAGTCCCAATCAGATGATCAATTTGTTTCATGTATATGAGATCTTACACTTGAGTCAACTGTGAACATTTACGCAGAATTAATCCCCTTTAAGCAAGCCATTAAACATGATTTCATATAAAGAAATAACCTCCTTTAAGAAGGATATTTATCATCATGTCACATACATAAATAACCCCCATTAAGCAATCCATTAAACATCAAGTCACATACATAAATAATCACAGTTAAGCAGGCCATTAAGCATCAAGTCACATACATAAATAACCCCCATTAAGCAATCCATTAAGCATCAAGTCACATACATAAATAATCCCAGTTAAGCAGGCCATTAAGCATCAAGTCACATACATAAATAACCCCCATTAAGCAATCCATTAAGCATCAGATCACATACATAAATAACCCCCATTCAGCAATCCATTAAGCATCAAGTCACATACATAAATAACCCCCATTCAGCAATCCATTAAGCATCAAGTCACATACATAAATAACCCCCATTAAGCAATCCATTAAGCATCAAGTCACATACATAAATAACCCCCATTCAGCAATCGATAAAGCATTAAGTCACATACATAAATAACCCCCATTAAGCAATCCATTAAGCATCAAGTCACATACATAAATAAGCCCTATTAAACAGGTTAATAAGCATAATGTCAAGTACAGAAGTAGCTCCCCACTAAGTAACCACTCCATAATCCCCTCTAAGCAAGTCATTCCATAACCCCCTTTAAGCAAGTCATTCCATAACCCCCTTTAAGCAAGTCATTCCATAACCCCCTTTAAGCAAGTCATTCCATAACCCCCTTTAAGCAAGTCATTCCATAACCCCCTTTAAGCAAGTCATTCCATAATCCCCTCTAAGCAAGTCATTCCATAACCCCCTTTAAGCAAGTCATTCCATAACCCCCTTTAAGCAAGTCATTCCATAACCCCCTTTAAGCAAGTCATTCCATAATCCCCTCTAAGCAAGTCATTCCATAACCCCCTTTAAGCAAGTCATTCCATAACCCCCTTTAAGCAAGTCATTCCATAACTCCCTTTAAGCAAGTCATTCCATAACCCCCTTTAAGTGAGTCATTAAGCAGAATGTCACTAAAGAAATAACCCCCTTTAATAAAGCCATTCCATAAACCCCCTTTAACCATCCCATTATGTGTAATACCACAAAAAGAAACGGCCCCCTTTAAGAAACTCATTCCATAAACATCTTTAAGTAAGCCATTTAGCATAATGTTACATTTAGCAATAACCCCCTTTAAACAAGAAATTCAGCATAAAATCACATTTAAAAAAAGTCATTGAGCAATAAGTCATGTATTTTTGAGGAATAAAATTGTGTACCAAATTTTTTACAGGTTACATAGTTCTCAACAATACTTTGATACACACTTAAAAATCATTGGTTACAGAGGAGTTGAAAAGTTTTAACCCCCCCACACACACTTTTTTAGTCTACAATGAATAAGACACATGTGAAACAAGCAGCTATTCCAAAGTACTTATTTCCTGATTTTTTTCTGATGGAGGAACATAATCAACTGCAAACTTTCAAAAAATACATGACATATGTCAGGTGCAAAGTCATTTGTCTGGGTGTGGCTCAGAAAAAAGATAAATAAAACATAACCCCTGGGCATCAATGCCCTGTTAAATCCAATGTTATTTAACTAATATAGCCAAATTTATACACATCACAAATTACAGATGCAAACATCATTATGTAAGAATAAATAAATTGTTTCCAAAAAAAACAAAGAAAAGAAAGTAAAAAATTAAAATTTGTGGCTATGTTTCTTTACTACCTTAATGGCAACCTCAGTTTCAAAAGTTTCTCATAAATCATTGTGACAATGGAATAACTGGAGATGCATACCCATGCATGACCCTAGCTGAATTGCTACAATTAAATAACCAATCCAAAAGAGTTAGTTTCTAATGAAAATGATACATAACTACAAGCTATACTAAGATATTTTAAAATAATTAAAATTAAAATTTATATCAATAGCACCAAAAAAATTTACAATATTTAAACAATTCATTCCTACCATGCAACCTGAAACTTCTCAACTACACATGATTTTTAACAGATCTCATAAAGAAAACAGTTAACAAGAATTTTATGAAAACACAACAATTCCTTATGAAAGTTTTGTCCTCACCCCAACTGAAGTTATCTAGGGAAATGTTGACCTCTTTCCTCTCAATTCCAATGGTCAGGTAGAGTTTGCAGCCATCAAGGATGAAACGTGCGCTGATTGGGTGCCTAATACCTGGAACATCCACACAGCAGTCAACCCCAGTGCAAAAATCTGGTATATGGCAGGACATCACAGAGGGAAGAGTGGGCAAAACCAGGTCCAGGGGGCACTCTATAAAAATATTCATACATTTAAAGAAATGATTTTTTGCTCTGTGTTATTTGTAACTTTGATATAGTAACTGTGCAAACTCAATAGTTCAAATCCAGTTAAACACCAGGAATGCTTTTTTGTGGTGGCGGTGTAATCTCAGTAATTAATGAAGAAACATTTTTCAGATAACTTAAACTAAGCTGCATCAACGTATCTAAACTCCCAAACTGCATATCATATTTTGAAATCCCAAACAGCATCGGTGTTTCTGATCTCACAAAATACATCAGTGGTTCAGCACTCCCAAACTGCATATTTGGTTCAGAACTCCCAAACTGTGTATGTGGTTCAGCACTCCCAAACTGTGCATGCAAAAATGGGCTCATTACTAAACTACCCAAGAAAGGAGATCTGTCAAACCAGGAAGACCTCGCACATGAGGATGAACAACATAATGATTGGACATATCAGGCCAACTGGAGAGGAAGTTCAGGTAGAAAACTTCACCTATCTGGACTCCAAAATGACAACCAGCGGAGATGCAGAAGAAACACATGCAAGAATTTCCAAGGCCAGCCAAGCACTTGCAACACTCAAGAGTACAAGCATGAACAGGAGCATCATTCAGCAGGAAAATTAAGATCAGGCTTTTCAAAAGCAATGTCCTGAATACCCTACAATATGGAGCAGAATCTTGGAAAATGACCCAAACCATAAGCCGTACATTAGAAGTGCTCCAGAACAAATGCCGGCACAGAATTTTCAACATCTTTTGGACCCACACCAATTCAAACACTGCATTGCACAGAAGGACTGAAACAAAAACCCATCACCCAAAATGTCCAGATGCACAGATGGATGTGGATCAGACATGTGCTCTGAATGCCGCCCATATTCCTATACAAATTCAGTCTCATAATGATCCCATATGGCCAATGAAAGAGAGGCAGACCTAAAAAGTCTTGGAGGAGGGCAGTGGAGAAGGAGATGAAAGAATAAAAGTGGACCTGGGGACATCTGAAGAAATGTGCATTAGATAGAACATGGTAGTGTGCTCTGGTTACAGCCTTATACACAAATCAGTGCAATGAGGGTTAGGTTCAGTAAAGTAGGACATTTCTCCAAACTGTTATGATCAGATAGTGTATCTGAAGAAGAAGCTTACAGCTCAACCATCATAATCAGCTTTCACTCCTGCATGCTTTATTTAAAGGTCATAGAAAAACTGTTACCTGGCTTGAGGATTTTAAACTTCAGTTGTTTACTGCTTATGAAGTTTTAATAAAACAAGTCTGGATCATACCAACTTTTACTAATCCACGTTCAAGTTAAAATGACCTCACAGAGAACTCAATGATTACCAAACATAATTAATGAGAAAATGCATTTTTCATGACATCTCAGGATTCTTCTGATTCCTTCAGACTTTCAAAGACTTGGAAAAGCCAAACATTTTTGTATAAGAAAATTCTGATCGCTTTGGCAGAATGTTAAAAAATTTGACTTTACACACTCTAGTATAATTAGAAAATGGATGTCTAGTTTCATTAAGTGCATGCTAATTTTGTTTGAATTAGAAGCAAGATCACCACAGTGCTTGATAAATGTAACTTTGAATCAATAATGTAGTGCCAAAAAACAGAAAGAACTGTATACACAAAAAGGTACTCAATACAGACAATACAAATTTAATGTTATTCAAATATGTATACCTACCATGTTTTTATGTTGTGTTTACCTAACCTCAGAATCCCAATAAAAGGATTCAGAGCTAACTGGGAATATGCTCAGTTCATTTTTATCAAAACCAATTCTTCACAATGAATAAAAGGTCACATATCTTTTTTGCTGAAAGGTCATGTATGGAGAAAAAAACTACAAAACGAACACTTTTAAAACTTTTTGTAGAACATTACATACCAACTAAACATCTGTTTCTTGGGTACAATTTACTCCAACCAAATTCCCAAAACAAGTTAGACCTACAGTTCATAAACTTTTTGGGCAGCAACTAGGTTTGTGGCATTAGCCTCACCAACCATCAGATGCAAAAAATCCATTTGGGAAATTTCAAATTATTGACTTGGCTTGAGCATGGTGACCCAGTTTTGGTTTGCGACCCATGGGTTAAGAACCACTGAGTTAGACTATCCAAAAATTACTGACAGTATTACCTCTCTGGACTATGGTGTAGCTAGCTGTTATGTGCAATGTCATTGAAGAACAGGCCGATCTGACACTAATGTAGAAGGGTATAGATTGGACTGTCATTGGAAGCAAAAATGGTGGTACTTATGCAGGATAGTCACAAATTGTGATTAAAAAATTCATCACAAGTTCTAAACCTATCCATAAAGTTTCAGCTACACATTTTTAGAAAGGTACAGTTAAACCTGTCTATAAAAGTACAGATAAACCTGTCCATAAAGGTACAGATAAACATGTCTATAAAAGTACAGATAAATATGTCTATAAAGGTACAGATAAACCTGTCCATAAACATACAGATAATCCTGTCCATAAAGGTAGAGATAAACCTGTCCATATAGGTAGAGATAAACCTGGCTATAAAGGCAGAGATAAGCCATCCATAAAGGTAGAGATAAACCTGTTGATAAAGGTACAGATAAATCTGTCCATAAACGTACAGATAATCCTGTCCATAAAGGTAGAGATAAACCTGTCCATAAAGGTAGAGATAAACCTGTCTATAAAGGTACAGATAAATCTGTCCATAAAGGTAAGAGATAAACCTGTCTGTAAAGGTAGAGATAAGCCTGTCCATAAATGTACAGATAAACATGTCTATAAAAGTACAGATAAACCTGTCCATAAAGGTACAGATAAACCTTTCCATAAAGGTACAGATAAATATGTCCATAAAGGTACAGATAAACTTGTCCATAAAGGTAGAGATAAATCTGTTCATAAAGGTACAGACAAACATGTCTATAAAGTTATACAGATAAACCTGTCTATAAAGGCAGAGATAAACATGTCCATAAAGGTACAGATAAACCTGTCCATAAAGGTACAGATAAACATGTCCATAAAGGTACAGATATAACTGTCCATAAAGGTACAGATAAACATGTCCATAAAGGTACAGATATACCTGTCCATAAAGGTACAGATAAACATGTCCATAAAGGTACAGATATACCTGGAATTACATCACAATTAATACTTCCAGTTCAGTACCCACGAATGTAGTTCTAGTCTATTTTTAGAACATTTTTTCCTCTCTCATTTTGGTGGTGATAGAAGAGTTTTATTTATGCATTTTTGGTAGGGATTTAAAGGTAACTGTTTATTCTTGATAATATGAGCTTAGGGTGTTGTTGTCTGTATGTATTTTGGCGACAGTGCACAGTGAGTAATAAGGCCTTGGTGATGATCCGGAAGTGAAATATGTGTTCTGTTTACATGCTGTTATGTTGACAGTCAATCATCTAAAAAAAGAGCAGGTCAACATTTGATAAGAACTTCACCGTGAAGTCATCTTTGAAGGTATTTTAGATTAACATATGATTTGCATTGATTGTCACACAGTGGAAAGGTCAGTACTGAGAAACAAATGTATAGAACATATAGTAAAATTAATTGTGTACTATGTCCTGTCAGGGCAGTATTGGAGCAAAGTTTAAATTGGCATAAAATCTTTATTATCAAAGATAGACACATGAAATTGTAATATGTCATGTATATTGACTTTTAAAATATAAGAATGAAATTAAAAGTAAAAAATTAATTTTTATTTTAAAAATTTTAATAAAATTTTTAAAAAATATAAAAAATAATTTTTAAAAAACCCTAAAATGCACATATATAATATTTTTGGGAATCATATTAAATGTTATCAGCATGTATATATTCCTACACCATATAAAAGCTCCAATGTTGGATTTTTGTCACATTTTGTCAGAGAAAATATCTTTGTAGTCAAAATGAGACCTTCACTAAAAATACATGAAGACAAAATTATAATTTGTATTGGCCATTCAGACTATTTATTAGGGGTCCAAGAAGTTAATTTATGTGTTTATGATGGGGTCACTTCCTGAGTAACACATATCTGCTTGTATAGCCTTCAGTAATTGTTTATTAACAGAGTTATAATAAGGTATTTAGTGAGAGGACAGCGATGAAAACTTTATACTAGAACCTACTCAAGTTCTCTACTAAATCATTTTAAACTGTCTGAGAATGAAATACAGGTCAAAGGGATAAAATATGCTTCCCCCAGGTATATTTACCCTTGGATGTAAGAAAAAGGCAAAATGATGTAAGTTGAACACAAAATGCATTCCATTTTATTGTTCAGTTAGGTTAAGATATTGATTGGTGTAGTGCAGCATTGTGGCCTATATGATGTTATGGGAATTCTAATGATCCATCTTGCTTTATGCATTATTCATTACTAATACTATTTGTTAACTGACACTCTAAAGATTACATAAGAAGCATTCAAACAAATTATTTGAATTTAACTTTGTACATGGTTACATATCCCACATGTACAAATATCCATCCATTTTAGAATGTTTGGGATCAAAAGTTCACATTCAGTACATCATATAGGCTGACATTGTACCAATAGTGAATCTGTAAGGCACATTTATGGCTATGTGCACTGAAAATATCCCAAAATGTTATTTTCATCATGAATATGCCTATGTATGGTAACATATTTCAATTTAGTATTTTGACAGAGTGCGGTATTGAAACATCAGCTGATATCTGATTCCATTCAATCAATGAGCTTAATAATTGGTAACCAACACTCTTAAAAATACCATATAAATGTTCAAATAGATCATTTGAATTATGTTTGCACATTTGATCTTAATAAGTACATTGTATATGTCCCACATATGCAAATTTCCATCCTTGTTTACAAGTTTTGGGGATCAGAATTTCACATTTAGCTGATGATATAGGATTTATTGGTACCTATAGTTGATTTGTATGACCACATTTGGCTGTATTCACTTGCAATATCCAAAATTGTTATTTCCCTCATGAATAAGATTGCTTATAGTAACACATTCTAATTTAGTACATTGTCACTTGACTTTCCTGTATACTGGTATGTAATAATGTTTGCACCAATGATCAAACCTCATCGCCCCAACATTTCCTTAAACTTTATGATACATAGTCTACCTGATTAGTTATTTAACTTGTAAATGGCTAAATGTGTTTCTAGAAACCTCATATATTTTTAGGATGAATTTAACACTTTAATACATGGCCATTGCTTCACATTTCTTAGTGTCACTCTGTCAAGTTTAATATTTTCCCCCATGCTTGCAACCTTAATGTTAATTTGAAATCACCATATCTAACACATTTTAACTTCATTTACATAGATCTTACTGTTTTCTAGAATTAAGTGAAAATATTGTATCTTTTCAGGTCTAGCCTGGTATCTGGAACAAAGTGTTAGATTTGGATCAGCTTGGAAGCTCTCCAGTAGTCTGGTGGTAATAGCATGGTTTCATAAGGGCATGTGCAGTGTACTGCCATAAGTGACCAAGATTAGTTCATATCACCACACTGATATATAGCACCTCAAAGACATGGCTTAGGTTTTCACGAGAGAGATCAGCACCATTTTTCATTAAGGTAGAACCTCCCTAGAAACTAATTTCCTATCCCATTGCCACCTTTTGTTGTTATCGACATTGAAATGGAATGCATTTTTGCTATAAAACATGGTAGTGGTCCCATCAGAACTTTAATTCTGAATGTGCTATTAGTTATGGAAGCAACTGCCTAAGTACCTGACACAATAAATGTGGAACATAGCACCTGTCAGTGTTTCTTTAGTCTGTACACCTATTTGCATCTGGACAGGCATATTGCAGTTTGCTGCCAAAATCACTATGAGCTATGATGCTTCACTACCCCTGGGGAAAATGTTATCAGTTATACAGACCCAAACTACCATTTGTTTTAAATACAATTCATTAGTCAACTTTTCTGTCTAAAATTTGTCAAACTGTGTTTTAAAACTTGTATCAAAATTTAAGTTTTCAATAAAATTTAGTTTTTAAAATTTAAATGTTTATTTAATTTGCCATTAAAATTGAATTTATCAATATTTGTAACTTTCAAACATATTTTCAGACAGGGCTTATCTTGTATCACAATTAGGTTTTTACTGCATTGAAAAATTCCTATAATTAAGGAAGATATAGCAAATTTAGTTTTGGTTTCTCAAGAGCACTTAGACCAGAACTTGCACCCTGTGGAACACCAGCACTAAATACTTTGTGACAGATGTCACATGTTTTGTTTGCAAGGAAATTCAAAAAGACTTCTTGTATAAAGTTGAAATAGGTATAGCATGCAAATATAAAAGTTTGACTAAAATTGGCGTAAAACATGGAGCCTGTCAGGAATTACATCACAATTAATACTTCCAGTTCAGTACCCTCACAATTAATACTTCCAGTTCAGTACCCACGAATGTAGTTCTAGTCTATTTTTAGAACATTTTTTCCTCTCTCATTTGGTGGTGATAGAAGAGTTTTATTTATGCATTTTTGGTAGGGATTTAAAGGTAACTGTTTATTCTTGATAATATGAGCTCAGGGTGTTGTTGTCTGTATGTATTTTGGCGACAGTGCACAGTAAGTAATAAGGCCTTGGTGATGATCCGGAAGTGAAATATGTGTTCTGTTTACATGCTGTTATGTTGACAGTCAATCATCTAAAAAAAGAGCAGGTCAACCTTTGACACGAACTTCACCGTGAAGTCATCTTTGAAGGTATTTTAGATTAACATATGATTTGCATTGATTGTCATACAGTGGAAAGGTCTGTAGTGAGAAACAATTGTATAGAACATATAGTAGAATTATTTGTGTACTATGTCCACCTGTCCATAAAGGTAGAAATAAACCTATCCATAAAGGTACAGATAAACATGTCCATAAAGGTACAGATAAACCTGTCTATAAAGTTACATATAAACCAATCCATAAAGGACACTCAATGGACAACACAATTTGTCTTTGATGAAAATGTACCCTTTATACAAAGGTAAAATCAGTAGGGAAAATTGAGAAAGGGCTTTATCATTGTTGTCTCTTATAGAACAGTGTTCTAGATAAGTAGTGTCTTTTTTGACAGGTTTCATTACATACGTGACTGTCAGAAAAATAATACAGGATAAACATGACCAGACTTTGAACTTCACAAACCTTTGTGCCATCCAGAGGAATCAGATGTCAGGTAGGGATATTGTTGTCGGTTACAGGGAGCATCCTTGAAGTACACAGCAATTCCCAACTGCTCCAGAAGATAGTCAACAGCTGAATCTTTTAGTCCATCCACTAGATTGGATCCCTGCTCTGCCAACCAATTCTTCAGGTTAAAATCTGAGGAAAAAAGCAGTGAAAATTCCAATGATGATGGTGTGATGGTGGTTGTGATGATGATGATGATGATGGTGGTTGTGATGATGATGATGATGATGGTGGTTGTGATGATGATGATGATGATGATGATGATGATGGTGGTTGTGATGATGATGATGATGATGATGGTGGTTGTGATGATGATGATGATGGTGGTGGTTGTGATGATGATGATGATGATGATGATGATGGTGGTTGTGATGATGATGATGATGGTGGTTGTGATGATGATGATGATATAATGGTAATAAGAACTATTTTTGTTTGTTGATTTTCTCAGCATATTTTATACACTGTTGGTTATACAATTCTGAGGAATGGAATGCTAAGTGCCTTTCCTAAGGACAAACCAAGGCTGATGACCTGGGCAGTCTGGATAGGTACTGAACCATGATGCTGGATTTCCAGTCCAATGCAATACTAACTGAGCTACCATGACTCCCAGTGATGAAGAAAAGAAATCAATAACTTACCTGGATTAAGGTATGTCATGGCAAAGTCACAAACTGATAGTGGGAACTTGGTCTTAGAGAGCAATGGAAACACAAGTGGACAGTAATCCTTGTCAAAGCAGATTTTGACTTCCAGGTCAACCTGAAGCTTGTTCTGAGAAGACAACAGTTCCAAACTGTACCTACAATTTCAAAGAAAACAAATAAATAAACAATAATAATCATATTTGAAATATAAATAAAATTAATAATAATAATAATATTGATAATAATATCTTCATTGAAAGGGGTTACCCTAAAACTAATGATTTTTAGGAATTTCCAATATGATTGGTAAATATTCATAACAGAATGTCTGCTTGAACTTTACAAAAAAAAGAATCTGAAATATCTATTCACATTCATTTGATGTGAATCATTGCACTGGGAGTTTCTTACAGCACTAACAATACATCAATTATAAACATCTGAAATTTTCGAAAGTTTACAAGTAGCTTGCAATATAACATATGAATGGTAGAGTTAACTATAATGTAGCAATTACTTGTCCTGTCCATACATCACAATGTTAACTATGATAACATTTACACAATAAATTTATACACAGCCACAAGTCAAAAACTATAAGGCAAATATGTGTTTCTGGTCCACCAACCATCCCTGTTTCTCATCGCTGACCTTAGCATTGTTTCCCCATGGTAAAAAAACAGATATTAAGTCAACCAAAACAATCAAGAAATCCAAAAAAATTCACAAAACTGTTTTCTGCCTCTAAATGAGCCAGTTTTTCCAAATACTTTGAAGTGCTTAGTACATTATATCAATTTATCATTACAATACATATAATGTTAAAAAAACATATTCTAATTACCTACCCTAATTTTAAAGCTAGTGCAATAGGAAACAAAAATTATTGTTTTGGGCCCAATCATGCAAATGATGGTTGGGATCTGTCATTATGATATTATGGGCATTCTGCAAATTTTCACAACAGATAAATAATATGAACCTTTTAACAGACAAAATACGACCAAGATTACTAATCTTTTAAAGACAAAATGGTTATTTGTAATATGGCTTTTGATGAATGGCACTACACTGATGGTTTGTGGCAAGTATATACATCTGGTTGATAACTTTGCTTTATACTAATGAAACCAGCAACCCGACAACTTATCTTTTCCCTGATTTCTTTTATGTGTCTTATTTAGACACAATCTGTATTCCACATGCCGATTCTTCTTAGCAACAGTAGTTACAAAGAATTAAATATGTAGTATTTATAGCTGTTTTTATGCAGCACTCACTCAAAGCAGTGTAAAAACACATATTTTACCTAAAAGTTGTGGCTCCTGGTTACATTCAGTGGGTGGCCACTCAAGAATATGTTATAAAATAAAACTGAATCATGCATGGCAACTGTGGTCATGAATGACACATGATCACTCATAGCTGAGGTCATTCAAATCAAGTGTTACTGTAGCTGATGCAGAATTTCAAAAGAAATATTAACATGAAGTTAAATAATGTCCTTTCAATATCCTAAAAATATTCTCATTTAACAAGAAATGTCTCACCTGCAACAATACAAAAAATAAATACATCAGTTTGGATATTCCCACTGCATATCCACAACTACCATGACAATTTTGTAAAGATTGCAAAATTTGCATATGTTGTCATTCTGGACTGATATGTATGTGTGCAAGTGAGGGAGAATGCAAACATTGATCTTAAAGATGCATGGCACTGGCACCAATTAAAACAAATTATGCTGCAGGTCTGTCATCACAGGATTCACTTTTAATCAACAGTAAATTGTATGTTTGGTAATTCTGAGGTACAAGAAATCAAGTCATTGGTTAAAGCAATTTCTTCAAGGTAAAACAATTCAAAATAAATTGTCAAAAACGTGTAACATTTGAAAAATATACCAAAACATCACGATATACCAGCAAGAATATTTTCTCCCACCTCCAACCCAACTGTGGCACAAAGGACAAAGAAATGATAATCAGTCTGCTTACATGAGCTTCAGCATGAGCAAATGTCTGTTTTGGACGAGATGTCATCCTAGAAAACCTGATATCATCCTAGAAAAACGGATATCAAATAGTAAAAGAAATCCCCAACACAGCTGTGTTGTTTAATGCCTGCACTCAAAATGTCATATCTTGATTAATATCCAAGACTTTTTAAAAAAATGAACTGCATTAAATTCAGGAAAGTATGTTCTCTTTAAAATATACAAAATGTTAAATTATACAATTTTATTACTGTGGTGACAACTTCCTGCATCACAGTTTATTTCATATTGCTTTAAGGTATTTTGACCTCATCTGGGACCAGCATGAATGGCAGTAGATTAACAAAGTTCAGGTGCTTGATTAGGCTGATTCCACTTTGTATATCCTCATAGTGACAGCTACAAACAGATCTCTTAATAAGTAAATGCTGACAGAATAATCCTTACAAGATATTCAGTGTACTACAATTTTCAAACTCAAGTACCAATCTGGCAAAGCTACATTTTATGTGGGACACAAACACTTGTTATGATACCAAAACATATCAGATTTCACAAAAATATCTCAATGGTTCATGAAATACTAACCAGACAAGCGGGTGACAGACAGTCAGACAATCTGATAGACACAATTTATAATAATTTTAAAAGTGGGAATAACTCTTAAAATATGAAACAAGACAGAATCCATTTTTACAGTCTGCAATTTTCTGTCCATGATACAAAAGCAGATCAGGATCCATGAATACATCGCAAAGGATACAGGGGATCTTAGGTAAACAAGCAAGGTCATACAGACAAATAAGCCAACTCCAGTATTCTCCCCAAATATCATGGCAACAACCAAGTTGACTATAATAAGTACATCTACAGTACCCTTGAGATTAGCCACTTTTAATGATTTTTTTACAATAATGTTTTTTTGTTTACATTTATATTTGTGTAATAAAGGAGATATCTCCAAGTACAAAGATTACCAGTTTCTATTCTGAAAGTAATAAAGGGTTGAGAAATTTCTAAACATATATTTATCTAGCCCAACAATTGCTAAAACAGTGTATTCACCCCCCACACCCACCCCCACCCTAAAAACTCCTGCTCAAAAACATCTATTATAGAATAAAAATGCCAAGAATGTTAACAACCTAAATTGATCATGTGAAGGCTTGTTTACTGAAACATATTCTGTGACACTTTAAACACAAGTTGTAAGTAATTACAAACTGAAAGCAGTCTGTTCTCCATCTGGTAAGTGTTTATTAGTATTGAAGTATGAGACTGAAGCAATTGTATGAGCTTGATCAACACAAATGGAAAATAAATTTCCAGTAGAAAGTACTGTAACAGAACTTTTCAATGAGCTCAGTCAGCAATATTCTTGATAGAATATCCTTTTCATTACAAAGAAACACAAATAAGCACCAAATCAGCAGTCACCTGATTGTGCGCTTGATTGGACAATTCACTCAACTGTCATAAATTTTCTCTCATCATTTCAAGTTGTGCAAGTGAATTTTCAGCTGCTGGTGATAACTTCAAGACACTTGATTTGGAAAGACAAAGTAGCAATTGACAGTCTTTATGAAGTCTACATTCAATCTGACAATCAGCTATCATTTTTGCTGTATCACAGACTGGTTCTTTTATTGTCATTCACTTGATATCTTAAAACTTGGTTCCAGTCTAATTAATATGTACAGAAACAATTTATGAAAACCGATACTGAGAAAACACTAAATGATTGCCATTAAAAAAAATCATAGAAAGTATTGACTAATGTCTTTGTATCACCAAATTTAACATCAACATGTTTTTACTTAACAAATGGAAAACTGTAACCTATTTTTTTATGTATGTCTTGTCTATTACTCAAACATTACTAAATCAATGTTAAAATAAAAATTCTACATCTTTCATGATTTTATGCTTATTCCCCACAGTTCTCATTCCTTGCTTTTTCCCAAGTATATTACAAATTTCTCCAGAGATATGTCTTTTACCATGAAAATCCTGTCTCTGGGATTTAAATTGTTTGTTGTTTAGCTTACCTTACTCGTATTGCAGAGTTCAAATTGAATTCTTGTGCTGTGCCTGAAATTGATCAAATATATGCATATTGTTTTTGAAAAACACAAAAAAATCAGTTAAGAAGTAGATAACAGATTATCCATTGTATAAGACTCTCAGTGATAATTATGTTGTTATTTCTGTGCATAGCATGCTGAATTTTATCCACTCAATTCAATATAATGATCATGGATTAAAAGTCCTAGCTAAATCTAATTATTATCTTAAAAGAAATTGCACTTGTATTAACTTTTACTCAACATTTTTATTACAGGAAAGGGGATAATTCATAACTAAATGACAAATACATCAAAATAATATGATACAAAATAAAAACTGTCTCTAAAGCAAAAGAACAACTTTCCTTAGAGACAGGTGTCCTTTCCCTAGGTGTTTTAAAGATGGCAACCATGATGGCCATAATGTATTTCAGAACAGCAGCATTTTCATTCAGGACCAACAAAACACCAAAAGAAGTTTTCTGGTGAAAACCCCATGTCAACATGATCTTCCATTTTGGAGCAGAGACCAGAAGATTTTCAACATGGCTTCCATAATGGCTGTATTTGAAGTTGGACTGACACCACTTTCATTTAGTATCAACCAGACATCATAAGAAGTCTTTTGGTGAAAGCACAATGACAACAGGCCATCTCATAAGCTCTGCTGGTCTATGACCAGTCAAGCTAAAAATGCAGAAATTCCAATTGTGACATGTTTTAAAATAATTTCCAAGTCCTGTTCCATTTAAACATGCATGGTACCTGGTACCTGGGGAAGGCATTTTAAAAAAAAAATATATGCCAGAGTACTCTGGCTATTCAGAGTTCATACAAAAATTATTAAAGATTATAAATTGCATCTATTGGTGACTACTCCACACTGAAAGTGCCTTCCCTGGGTCCCAAGTATGTTTTAATGGAACAGCCCTGATCAAACTTTATACATGCATTTGTAGTAAAGACAATAAAAGAAAAAATTATATGGCAATTTTCACTGGGATTCCTGTTGACAGAAGTACCATTTAAAACTATTCTGCTGAAATTTTTCCTCTGTTTTTGATCCATTATTTAGCAGATTCAGATGTTAACTAAAACAGAAGACATATAGCAGAGAAGAATACCTACCCCATGTGTAATCCAATAATTTCAAAGTGAAGTCGTACTTCTCAATCCCTATACGAAGAATATAGTCACAATAGTTGAAGTAGAAGTAGAGATGGATGGATCGGTGAAGCTGACTGACTTCAATACAGGTTTCAATTCCAGAACAATTTGCTGGCAGGTAATTCGCAATACGTCCCGTAAGGCTTGGCAAGATCAGACTCAAGTCACAGTCTATAGAATACAAAGCAAAATATGCATGTTTGCCTGCGACTTTACACAGGTAATTTAAGCTACAAAGATGTGTGAAAAATATGTTCTTAATTTAATGAAGTATACAGCACACTCATCAGCAACCTAATAATTGTCTGGCCACAGGTGTGACTAATCAATCATTAAATTAGCCATATTATGAATAAATTTCAAAATATGCACCAAATAATTTTGTTTAATGATTTCCATGACATTGAAATAAATCTCAAAATATGTATGACATAATTTTACTTCATGATTTCCATGACACTAAAGGTTAAACAATTAGCATTTCCTCTCACCAATTCATGGCTGTGTACAAATTTGTTTCAATGCAAGATGAATTAGCCACAAATCTTTGTCAATTAGCCACATATGGCTAATGGCCTAAAGATTAATGACCCCAGCTATAGCTCCATGATGGCAATCTTTACAAATAAATAAATAATGCAGTAAAAATATTTTTACTAAATGCCAGTCTATTTACATAATTACAGATTTTTGTTTTGGAAAGAAGGGGTACACTGTATACAGGCTTACAAATCGGTCCAACTGCAAGCAACACAGACCATGATC
The DNA here is from genome assembly GCA_028554795.2 of Sinohyriopsis cumingii. NCBI lineage: Eukaryota > Metazoa > Mollusca > Bivalvia > Unionida > Unionidae > Sinohyriopsis > Sinohyriopsis cumingii. The sequence continues at coordinate 87,727,234 of CM068838.1, forward strand.
ATCCACTCCATAATGCAACAGCAGATCAGGGTCTATGTTGTTTGTTCTAGTCATCAGTCCAGAAAAACTGCTTATACCCAGATCTACCACCATGTTATACAACAGCAGATCTGGATCTATACAGTTTGTAACTAGAGCTGACTTATTCGAGAGTATATATAGTATTTCAACTATATCGATCACTAATTTCACATGAACTCAAATGTATCAGTTTAGTTTATTGTTCTGTTTCATATTTTTATGGAAAAAATGTGGTTTTTTTCATAAAAATGTGATAAAATTATCCCAAAAGTGATATGACACATTTAAATTTGATATGGCATCATGAATGGGACCTGATGCTGCACCCAAAATCTGTTACAGAAAATGAAAAATGTCTAAAGTGAGGTCCTTTTATAAAGGCTATGATGATTTCACAGCATTCTATAACTCTTTTAACACAGTGTGCATTCAACTCATCACAAATTGGTCCAGGGACTCAAACTACTAAGACTGCTCACATGCTGTCAAACGGTTTTTCATGGCAGTGTTGTGCAGGTTCCAACAACAGGGCTGACTTCAAATCATTATGTCTTGGCAACACAATGTTTCCATACTTTGATATAGATGACTACACCACATGATCAACCCATGTATGGTTATGCACATTTCTAGTTACTGCTACCTGGTACCACAAATTTACATAACAAACACCTTGACGTTTAAAGGATAAAATTAAGGTAAACCTTTCAAGTAAAAGGAGAAGGGAACGATTTAATATATTTGAAGTCCATATAAAAGAAGCCCATTTTAGTTATTTTTCAGACTATTTGAATTAATCATTGTTTGATGCAGCACCAGAATTTGAAAACATCTCAATGGCTTCAACTAAATTTTTTTAGAAACCAACAAATTTTTAGTCACAGAAATAAAAATCTTACGATTATTCCAACCATTTGCTGGGTTGTTGAAAGGTTCAGCTGAAATTTGACACTGCTGGCCCAAAGGCAGAAGGTATGGTTTTAACCCCAGCTTCTCTAACAATTGTGATATGGCCAGGTCTGTCATCTGACCACCAACACTGGACACAAAGTTTGAATAAGAAAAGTCTGCAACAAAAAAGAAGTACAATTAAGGTCTATGAGCACCAAATCAAAATTAAGGTGCACATAAATTTTAATTAAAGATTGAATCCCAATGTTAGCAATACAGTCAAATTTGGGATAGATAAGTGGGAAATTTTATTACAAATAAACTGCACTATAGCTTTAATTAATACAGCAATAATATAGTTGTATTTTGCAACTATAAAGAGCCTATATCTATCCCCAAAAATTATAACAAACTATAATAGTTCAAAGATATCACTTGCAGGTCATTTTCATGACAAATATATTTTAATTCATAACATTCACCCAAGAGGTAAAATATTTTGAACCTATGTGACAGGGAAAAAGACCATCTTAGCACATTTTAGCAGCTGTCTACATTAGGTTTCCTTTGAACCTGTGAAACAACTTTAGGTAAGTTGATCTAATGTATCTTTTTAGACAGAATATGTTTCAATGTTGCCAGGATGCATGGACTTCTACAACTGTGCAAAGAAACAAGATACAACCTGGAAATCTCCTGTACCATACTTCATTTTATCCAGGCTTTTGCAGTTATAAACCATTATATATTTCTTTTATGTACAGAACTCATTAGATTCTTAAGCAATCAATGTTATGTACAGAACTCATTAGATTCTTAAGCAATTAATCTTATTCTTCTGCAGGAAACTATCATGAAATAATATACAGGCCTACTTCTATTGCCCCTATCCCATGACCTGGCATTTGATGTGTACATTCCATTCTTAGTTTCATTTTGCACACTTTGATTGGGACTATTTATAATAGATGTTTTCATTAAGGTTTTAATGTTGATACTTCTTGGATGCATCACTATTAAACTTTGATAAATTAAATTTTATACTGAATTCCATTAAAAAATGTGTAGTTAAAATATTTGGAAAAGGTAAAAGAGGGGTGCATGGAGTTGTGGAAAGAATTGCTTTATAAGGCATATTAATTTGCCATATCAAACTTGTTCTTGTAGGTCACTTACTCTGTAGGATATTACTGGCTGACCAGTCACAGAGAGGTTTGGGAACTTTGACATCTTGTAGAAGCTTCAGACTGAGGCCACACTTATCTGTGTCATCACATACCTTGATGTTGACCTCCAAACTGACCACAAACTTTTTCTGGCTTGGCAAGTCCAATATTTTGTAGCTGAAGCAGATGAAATGAAACATTACTGTCAAAACATAAACAAAACAATCCAGAATACATCTGAGCATCCCTTTCTATTACATTAAATTGCTAAGTGCTCTTCCAAAGGATGCACAGAGCCAGCTGACCCAGGATGACCTGAGCATATACTGACCCTATGACCTTCTGAATGGAGGACAAGACCTAAAGAGGTAGGGACTACAACACCTTATTTCAGCCCAAAATATCACCAATGTTCAAAACAAGTAGTACGTCTGATAATACCACATCAACAAATTTATCAGCGTTTGAAAATCTGTGACTGATTTTTAAAAATTACTTGATGTGACATCACAGGCATGTGCTCATTACATCACATTTGGCTATACAATAACCATTTTTGTGCTAATACTGGAGCTATATGTGAAAAATGAAGATGGTCCAAAAGTGAGAATTAAATTCATATTTTTACAGAATATCAAGGTATCCATGACTAACCTTGTATTAGAATATTGTTTTCGTTGCTGCATGTGCACCATGTGAAAAACGAGAAAATTAAGTCCCCACAGAATTCAGTGATATCTTCCATCTCAATAACCATGTGAAAAATGAGAAAATTAAGTCCCCACAGAATTCAGTGATATCTTCCATCTCAATAACCATGTGAAAAATGAGAAAATTAAGTCCCCACAGAATTCAGTGATATCTTCCATCTCAATAACCATGTGAAAAACGAGAAAATTAAGTCCCCACAGAATTCAGTGATATCTTAAATCTTAATAACCAAGTGAAAAATGAGAAAATTAAGTCCCCACAGAATTCAGTGATATCTTCCATCTCAATAACCATGTGAAAAATGTGAAAATTAAGTCCCCACAGAATTCAGTGATATCTTCCATCTCAATAACCATGTGAAAAATGAGAAAATTATGTCTCCACAGAATTCAGTGATATCTTAAATCTTAATAACCAAGTGAAAATGAGAAAATTAAGTCCCCACAGAATTCAGTGATATCTTCCATCTCAATAACCATGTGAAAAATGAGAAAATTAAGACCCCACAGAATTCAGTGATATCTTTCACCTCAATACCCATCAACTAATAGCTACATCCAAAATGACATTTCTGCTACAATGAACACATAAAATAATTTTGACATATTCCAAAATGACTATATGTCTGCTGAAATGTGTGTACATATGGTATACAGTGAAACAATGAAACAAACATTCAATTTTGTTTCAATATAAATGGGTGTATGTTTGTCAAAAGCCACAAATTTTGCCATAGTTTCTGCATGTTCAAAGACCTCAAAAACTACCACTGCAATGAGAACATGTTTTAATTTTTGACAGAAGACACTTTTTAAAACCACCTAACATATATGCCAATTCCCAACATATTCTCATTTGTGATCCTCCTTAACACACAGAAAATGAAGACAGAGTTGAGCTAACTCAACCCTTATGTAACTCACCATATGGGCCACACAACTGAAGTACAAAATATCACAAACATGCTTTTCCTTACCCCTTTTTTAACAGAAATCACTGACATTCACATGGATTATTGTTTACTTTTTTCGTATTATACTGTGGGATTTACGGAATAGAAGGATGAGGGTAGGCAAACATAGGTGTGTGTATGAGTATGTGTCTGATAGAGAATAAGTTTGGAGAAAGAATGAAAATGGCCTTATCGAGTGAAAAACTGGAGTAGACAGAACATTTTGGAGTATATCTTTCACATCTTTGCCAGTATTCATTTGCTAGATTTTGAATGTTGCTCAAGGCAATTTGTGTGGGTGTGAGTGTGAGTGTGTGCACAGTTGGCCAGGTACATGCATGCATGATTGCAATCTCAGTAGCTGGTACAGGAAAGTAACATTTCCATTGGTCAGAATGTTACCACGTGATGAACTCAGACAAAACAACGTTAAACTCTTACATGAATATACAACATTTTTATGCATGAACTCCATATTGCTGCAGATCAAAAATATTGTGGCCATTATGCACGTTAGAAATTGTGTTGATTTGTTCGTTACAGCATAAATATAAAAATAGTATATGTCTTACAAGGTTTATTTTTAAGTTAACAAGCTTACAAGAAAACAAATGTAAAAAAATAAATGCTACCATGTCAACTTGAAATTTAATGCCATATGACCTGAATAGCAAGGGTTTAGAAATACAAACTTTATAAATAGGAAATTCTATGGTGGATATCTAGATATTTATAATCAACCATCCAAAATTTCCATGTCATTTAATTATAAAATTTAAAAATAAATGCAATAATATGGCATGATTCCCCCCCCCAAAAAAATCTCAAGCCTTTTCCTAATTATATTAACCACTAAATATATAGGAACTTAATAATAAATACCATGAATTTAAAAAAAAAAATAAAGAGATAATGTTGAGATTTATGCCACAGTAATGATGCCAAGATAAGATCCCAAGAAGGGGAAGCATTACACTCTGAAAGAAGTACATTTGTATTAATCTTTCATGCTGTAACTTTTCTTTTTTCATTTGAAACATAAGAAACCAGCACCTGATCAGTCACCACCTTGACAATAAATGTAAAAAAACTGATATCCTTGGTCAGTAAAGTAATAAAATCGTGCTATTTATGTTGAACAAGTGCCTCACATGAAGTGCTGTGCAATTTACTGCCATTGCAATTGTGCTCACCCTCTCTGTTTCTCATAAAAGTGATCAAAATATATCAAATTTTAGAATCAATTATCCTCATATGGAATATCTTTTTTAATTATTAATAACATAAACTTAACTTTTCCCCTAAACAATACGTAAACAAAACAGCTTTCATCATTCATGATTATGACATTTTTAATTCTTCTCTGTAAATATTGGCTATTATTCATGCACAAAAATATGTGCTACATTGTTTAGTGAAAAAAAAAATTTTGATACCAAGTCATTACAAAACACATGCATGAATGAAATGCATGAAATGAAAACAAAAGTACAAATCAGAGGTAATCACCTTAATAGAAATGTACACATCACTGATACATTGTTTCATAACAAAAATCAAGATTTACATGTCTTATCATTGACTTTTATGCACACTGCATGCAGATGCACAACTTAGGTTATATATTGTTCTAAAATATTTAGAAAGGAACATTTTATCCTACATATCTGTAATTCACAAATATAGTTACCACAATATAGAAGAAAACTATAGGCTATTTAATTGTTAATTTCCTATAATAAAGGCAGTCCTGGATTAAAATCAAATACATATTTAAGGAAGAGAGAAGAGAATATTTTATTTGTATATGTTTCATCTTGATCTGATTATGGGCTGGAATTTATTCCTTCATTACCTACCCCCACTGGCACTAAAGAAAAGTGGGTCAATGTGACCTACTACAGCAAGCAGTCAGTTATACTGCTCAAGATAAATCAAGTGTCTTGACTCTTTGACACCAATTTCTGTGAAATTAATCAAAATACAAGACAACACTGATCCTTTTGGGAACAACAAAGCCATCAGAACGTGATACCCATGTATTACCTCTGCCTTGCTGGCAAAAACAAACTCTGCACATTTCCTCTGGATCACAGCTTACCTAAATTGGAAAACATCATGCAGAGAAACATTTCCTGGTGTGCCAAACTCATATTCCAATAAAACAATTTCCCCTTTCCAGTTCTCCAACTGCAGTGTGAACAGATAATTGCAGGCATCCAATTTCACCATGATATGGAAGGAGCGACCCAGCAATGGGAAGTAAACACAGCAGTCAAATCCAGTGCAAATATCTGGCATATGGCAGGCAACATTGTTGGGGAGCACAGGTAAATTCACTGGGATAGGACATGCTGAAAAAACAATGAAATGTCATTATTAAAATACTAAAGTGATTATAGTCTTGTGCCATAACAACTACAGAGAGAATATAAAAGTGCAAGAAACATTTGCAAGCAATTTACTTGTCCACATATAAATCCCAAATACCCATGCCAGAAGTTTATACATTGCATGTTTCACATATGCCTTTTCCCTCACAGATATTAATCATGGGAGAAAAATATTTCTCCACTAATACTAACCTGATCATAAAATGTTATGAATACATCCACTATCTTGCAAATCCAGCCCTTCCAAACTAAAAATAAGATTTAAGATCATCTGTTTACCCAGGCTGAAGTCAGATCAGAGTAGTCTGGTTTTAAGAATTCATGCCAAATTCACACCAGCCATCAGATACTACTGGAATGGATGCGTATATTCTTCCAAGGATGTAACTATAGGAGGATATTATGACCAGGCAAGTATTACTTTAGAAACACATTCACTTCAAAACTTGGGCTCTTCTTTAAATATGTTTAACAATCTTCACAAGTTAGGAGAATAGGTTTTTGTGACAGAGAGAATTATATCCTCTTAACCCACCCTGCCTCTGTCATCCTAGCATATGTGGAGCAGCTTCAGGTTGTGTTTGAGACATGTACTACAGTTAGTACATGGTATTATGTATCAATGTGGTTTAAGAGAAAACAATTTTAAAGTCCAGCTGAAGTATAAAAAAATCCATGTTGTGATGAACCTGACCTGCCAACAATGACAGGATTTTCTGAGTAAGCCGTCAATGTCTGTCCATTGTTCACCATTGGGGAATGAGGGATGAGAGTGACTTCAATGATGTGATACCAGTCAATGACAACGAATGAATTCACTTTGTATGTCCTCAAAGTGAAGGATCAAAAGCTGCTGCAATCCTCTTCATGACTGAAGCTCCAAACTCCTTTCCATTCAGCACATCCCTGAAAGGAGCCAAAAGTGAAGGAGGAGTTTATCCAACATTATCGGGACCATGTTTCATGGATATGTTCCACCCACATTGAGAATGGTTTTCATTTCCAAGAGGTTGATATATGAAGAGCCTTCTCTTGAACAGTCAACATGCCATTCACAGCCATAGTAAACTGGTATTGAAACAGATCCACCCATGCAACGAATACACCAAGGATCTGTAAGAAACTTCATCACCTAAACAAGGTCTTGTTTGATGATTTCTCTGATGCATGAGCTGTACTTCTGATGTTTTTGTGAGAAAGATGCAAAGTTAATGTCTTAATAGCTCCAAATCTAGACGAACAACATGCTAAGAAGGGATAAGGTCTGACTTCTCTCATTGATTATCCACCCAGAACTGCAGATGAGGAAAGTAGAGTTGTTCATGTTGAAAACCAAAAACCATACTTACCTAATGGTTTTGAAGACTTTACAAGAAATGTCACCCATGAGTAGGATATTCTGAAATGAGATATGACTTGGTCCAACTTCAAAGTCTTGGTTGTTGCTTTCTCTGATACATGAACAATTCATTTGGTGCATTTGGAAGGAAGATGCAAAGCTGATATGTGTCATAGGTTCCATGCCTAGATGGACCAAAATTTTTATACGAGACAAGTTCTGACTTCTCTTCACTGATTATCCACCATACAAGGAGGGAAGTAAAGTTGTTCATGATGACAACCACAACCAGACTTTACAAATGTTTTTGTTGTGTCTTATGTAGGAACTTTGCCATCCATGCAGCAGATGTTCCAAACCCTCAATGACAGCCCAATGACTATGACTGGGGTCATGTGAATCATATATAGAATTACATGTCTGACACGTTAAGACTAATCATGTACTCATCACAGTTCTATCGCATTTGTCACTGGACTTCACAACAAAAATGTGATGGAGCAGAAGCACTGTGTGTGTGGTTTTGCAGTATCTACACTGCTCTTTATAAACAAAAAAACTAGATTTTCTTGTGTAAAAAAACATCCCTTTCATGGAATCACTTGTGAACTCCTTCAAGAAGACAGGATGACAAAAGTGAAGGGTTTGGCTAATGAAATCCAGCATAGGCAATGGTGTAATAACGATGACTGATGACTGACAAAGGAGAAAATGTATTCCTCTTTTTCCCCTGCATGCCTGCCTCCAAAACTCGTGGCATATGACCACCTATAACTCGCTTCGTCAGGAGAAAAAAGAAAAAAAACTTGCCATTGCTGAGAAATGACAATGCTAATTCTTTAGCCAGAATTATTACTTCTCTTGTATTTTTAATAACAAGATCATGTAGACTGTGCTGACTGTTTAAGAGCAACTCTTGTGTCTCTTGCTTTCTCACCTTCTCACTTTTCCTAACAGATCTGAAAGGAATAGATTATATAAGAAAACAGAATTGATCGATAGCAACTTTTTCAGCTGGTTGAAAAATAATTGTCAGATCCACAAAGTCAAGTAGAGAGGAAGTAAACACTGATCCTGGCTAATTTTTATATTAAAGACTTCTGAACACTCTAGACAAAGTACATGTGGAGAACAGTGGTTACATTGGTAACATGACTTTTTACCAGTGGTATCGATTTGCTCTAAGAGATGCCTAAGAGATTTTGCAATCTTTAACAATTGTGATGAGACATCTACCAAGCCACTGACCTTATGGGTAGAACTGATTGAAGGATCAATCATCCTTAGTTGGCACTTTGATTCCCTCACTTTCTACAGGACTTTTGAAATCAAATTGGTAAGGAGAGAGGTTGATTAGCAGAAGAGATTCCTGGGCTAACATTTGACTCTCAAACAACATAAGGGTCACCAGCAAAATGATCCTTATAGGGCATTCCAGTAGGGAAACAATTAAAAAACAATAGGTTTGGTCAGGATGATCTCACTCACTTTAGCGACCTACTTTCTGTCATATTGCTAGGTGACAACAATATTTTAGTCAAAGTACTGCAGCATTATATATGGTAAATATTGCAAACTGTTTTATTTTGCATTTATTTTGTTTATTATTTCTTTTTTCAGTTAGGAACTGCTGCAAAATCTTCTTTAAAAGCAGGATATAAAACCACTAATGTGTGTCTAATTATTATTGTAGGTTGAGAAGGTGTGTACATGTTGCACACATGTGTGCATGACAGCATCTGCCAATTAGTGTCATGACAGTTTGAAGACTGTCTCAGTATATTAGTTGGTATATTCTACAATGTTCATTAATAAAATGACGAATATAAATACAGCAATCATAAGATCAGTTAGTCATTCTTGCAGTGTCTTATGGTTACAAAAAGATGCATATGCGCGCTATTTACAAAAACTTAATGTCGTGGAAATTAAAGATAGTCCTGATGTGTACAACCATCTCACAGATATACCTGATAACTTTGTTTTATTGTTTATTTTTAATATTTCATTGAAGTAACTGTACACCTTTTTGTTTAACCTATTTTTCTCTAAATAATTTAACTAGCTCAGATTTTTAAAAATCACATTGTTATTACTTATAATCCTGAAGATATAAACATTTTAAAAATATAATAATAATAATAATAATAATAATAATAATAATAATAATAATAATTTGGTGCTATTTTAGTATCAAATATTTGGAATGGAGTTTTTGTAGCTATTGGTTTACTAAACCAATTAAGTCTAGTCTTCAAATTATAAACCGACTTTTTTGCTTGTCCTACTAGCAATTTTTATCCATGCCATGAATATTAGGAAGAGAATACACATCCAAGATATCTATAATCTAGAATATAATAGCAATAACAACAACACTGTAGTAAGTAGTAGTTTGTTTCAAAGTTTTAATCAGATTATTATTAAACATGATAAAATTATGTTTAAAGTTCTGTCAATCTTTGGCAATCTTAATTTTTTTAAATAAATTTCCCCCACGTGCTTTGCAAGTCACTTTGAATAATGGAGGTTGCTTTCACCTCGGTGGTCATAAATATGCTCTAAAAATGCCCGGATGTGAAAAAGTGCCCAGATTTCCGACCCAACCTAAGGGGGTTTTAAATCTTGTGGCCAGATGAATAAAGAACTATGATGGAATAAGAATTTGATTTGTTCTTGTTGGCAAGAACCCAAGTCAAAGCAAGAGGGGAATAAAGGAATTCATATTTTGCTAAAAAGGGATGTTCATGCTAAGATTTTGGAATGTACGATCTCCCTCCCAACATCTGGGTACCCATGCTGAAGTTTTGGTGCCCAAAGGCTGAGAGAGATTGCTGGGAGTAAGTTATTTTCATTCAGATAATGTTTATTTCTAGAAAGTACCATGGGCCATTAGGTGAAGTACTAAACAGGTCATCAGAATTGGCACCAAGGTTTAGCATTGTTTTCTGAGGGAAGGTTTCATGAAAAAAAAATTGAGTCAAAACCAGATGTTCTTTGTCATGTATTATCACCTGGATCATTTGTCTAACATATGGTTGCTGAGCTGTACTATTTTGTAAACATGCCATACTTGAGACAGACTCACAGACATTTTTTATGGAAGGGTCCTTGAAGAAGGGGTCAAAGCTATTTTTAGACTGTTTAAATATACCCACTGAGAACATATATAACATGGATCCAATCACTAGAACACTGAGAACCACTCATAACCACTCATTCCATACTGAAAAAAGGATTCAAAATTCCCTGGCCCACAATGTCTTTGCTGATGACTTAGACTTCAGTGTCACAGAAATGCATACATGTCTTTTAAAAAGGTGGGTTCAAGTTTGATGGGAGTCACCACTGTGAACAGGAATGTTGATGCCTGGGTATTGATTAAGTAGTCAATCCAAGCAATGCAAAATGAAGTGTAATCATGATTATTCATTCATGATTAGGATGAGGCAAGAAACAGGAAAACAGCGAGAATCTATTTCCCTGTGATTTCAAGTATTGCTCAACTGATTAAAAGTCTCAAATCAATCTGGTATTTGTAAGGTCTAAAGAGTGATTTTGCTTATAAAACAAGAACAGTAGAAGTAACGGATGACTGTTGGGACTTGGTACAAAACCATCTATCCAAGGTAAGTCCACTCCAGTCCTACTTCTGCCAAGGCAAACATAAGACCTTTTCATGCCTCTGCTGCAACAGCAAGTCACAAAATAAGGTGAACATCATTAACTGGATTTTGTTGTGTAGTGAATGTAGTCCTAATGTATTATGATTGTGTAACATACTGAAGAAGAACAACAAACACCATATTCCTCAAGTATCATTCACATCAATGGTTCATTTTTATCTATTCCCTTAAGAAAATATTATGAAATAAATGATACTCTACACAACTCCAAAAAGGAAGAAACAGTTGCTTTCATAAAATAATTTTTTTTCTGAAAATATTTTTGTCCATTCATTGTAAGTTATAAATTAGTATGACTTTGTTCTTCATAACTAATTCTAAACATACTGTCATTAGTGTTTACAAAGCAATTGAGCAACATTAATACACATACACCTCCTCTCTCTCTCTTTCATGCACTGGACATGGTTCATGCTTCTATTGAATAGAAACGAAATTTTGTTAATATATACAGTCCTTCTTAATAGATAACTTACTGCTGTTCCATCTCTTATCATCCGAGGGTTGATATGGACGGCCTGCACTGTTACATTGTGTACTCTGTATGTATTGGCTAATACCAAGTTTGTTGAAGAGGAGGTCAACTGTGTAATCTGCTAGTTGATCTGTGACTGAATCACCCACTGCTTGTAGTAATTTATTCAGGTTCAGTCCTGAAATACAGAATTGACATAGGAAATGAAGATTAATGTTCAATTTAAAGCACTCTGATACACACAAACAAGACTTGTCTATCATTGGCACCTTTCTAAAAAGTTTATATTACATGAAAGAAATCTGTTCTATGCCAAAAGAGAAATGCCATGATCAAAACAACATGAATATTTATAAGAAAACCATGTATTTACCACCATATACTTACTTTTACTTTGAATAACTGTGAAATATTTGTTCAACTAAACACACTGAAGGGTGACAGCAAATGACAGCAGCCATATTTGAGCATTTGGACAGTCCAAATTGAATGTTTGAACATGCCTACTCTGAAGATAAAAACATTGAAGGTTTGGGGCACTAAATTTACTAATTTTGATACAGTTCAAATCCAATATAATAGGAAATGTATTCATGGAACAATGCCTGAAAATTGACCTAGATAAAAAATTTTTAACCAAGATGTGATAGATGGATATATGTATGGATTTATGTAAGTAACACAGTATGCCCCTACAATATTTTACTGAGAGATAAAATAAACAATGATGCAAAGATTTTCACTATTTCACCCATTTTCTATTCCCTTTCATGCAATGTCAATACTTTCCTAACTGCTACCAACTGATGAAAAATTATTAATGCTAAATAAAATCTAAATACCTGGGAATTTATCACTGCAGAGAGGCTTTGGCAACTGAAGGTTCTTTAAGACATTTAATTCAAATACACAGGATTGCTTCTCAAAGCAAACTGTCAGGTTCATGTTCAACAAAAAAAGTTTGTCAGCTTTCAAGTCAGTGATGGAATAACTGGAATTAATGGAGAAAAATATTCACATTTCACATTTTATTGCAGGAACAAAGAATTTTATTAAATGCATCATACATTATTGGGATTGAAATTGTGTAGACTTCCAAAGATTTTCAGAAGTAATTTGGGTTGAGTGAAAAAAGGTAAATGATGGTTCTAAATCGGACAGTATAACCAGTTCATCTGAAATTAGATGTGCATTGGGTTAAAATTTCACTGATTAATTCCCTAAAATCCCTTAGCCTAAGAAGTAGTGTAACCACTGTAAATGAACAATATGTTAAATTTGTTCAAATGAAATTGCACACAAAACCTAAGTGGAGATTTTTTCAACAATGGGAAAAAAGAGAAGAAATAGAAATGTGTTGCTAAAGAATCACTTCCTGACTAATGCTTGATTAAAACAAAATCAAGCAAACAAGATTTATCTGAATATTCATGAAATATTACATTAAAATTTTTGCAACTTGTTTTCAAAAATTAGCTTGCACTATTTACAAAATTATTTCATTAATAAATAAACATAGATTAATGAAGAATATTACCACTAATAATGTCTCTAAATGAGTGCACAAGTATGCCTACTTACTCAATATTCGCTATCCCATTTAAACTATAATGATGCTTTGTTCCAAATTCATAGTTGAGCAGCTGGTAGTTGTGAAGCAAGTTCTCGATGCTAATGTTCAGGAAATAATTGCATGCATCAAGTGCGATATTAAACGAGAATGATCGCAAATGCTGGCCCTTGAAATTGATGTCAACACAGCACTGGACTGACATGCAGGTATTCCCTAGTGTGCATGTGACATTATTTGGTAAGGTAGGCAGGGTCATTGGTAGTGTTCTGTTACACACTGAAATGTAAAACATTCAAGTATTCAATAGACTGTCAAATATCACACTGAAAAATGCATGGCTTACAGAAGTAACAATAAGTTGATGAAACAATTCAGGAACGAAGAGAGCAATTGTCAAGGTTTATAAGGGTACTTACTGACCATTGTGTCTGTTTCATCATTTAAATGTAAAACATTTCCAGTTATAAAGTCAATTTTGTATGTGTAATGCATAGAAATAAATGTGATCTTATAAACAAATGTAATCCAGTAATAAAAAAGTCACTGATCTCATTCTAAATGCAGTGCTGTTTATGTCCTTTACAAGATTTTTCTTCTATTATTTGATGTTAGTTAAATATCATTTGTACAGATTTGAGAGGTTATCATGCCTGGATTATTGGTTGAACTCTGTTAAGCAGTTTTTGAGTAGACATTAAAGTTTTTTCTATTTTTAGTAACTAAGGTCACACTTACTGGTCGATTCGCATCAACTGTAATAATCTAAAATGTCTACATTCCAAGATACTGTCAAGTCTGGTCAGATCCCATTAAACAGTTTTGAAAAACAAGTTGTTTCAAGATTTTTCTATTTTTAGTAACAGTAATCATATATGACTGAAATCAGCAGCAGTTGTACAAACTTGAAAGCACTTGATGCCTAGACGCTTCTGTGAAATTCAGTCAAATTTTGTTGACAAAATTTTGAGAAGAAGGTATTTAAAGGTTTTTCTATGTTTAGTAACGACCACTCTGGTGGCCTAGTGGTTAGAGCATCAACTGCAAATGTGGGAGGAGTGGGTTCGAACCCTGGTCCAGTCACAACGAAGACTTTCAAAAAATGTTACTAACAGCTACTTCGCTGGGCACTCAGCATTAGGAGGTTAGTGTTAGGACTGGTTAACCTGATGCCAGAATAATGTGATTGGGTGGAACCTCATGCTATATGTCTGCATCATGATGCCCCAGTGCTAGACAACACTATAAAATGCCACACTGCAGATATCATAGCAACATGACTGATTTTTTTTAAAGCTAGATTAAAAATCCAAAGCATACATACAAACAGACACACACAAACACACGCACACACATCTCTCGTAATAGTAACCATATCTGATTACAGAAAGGTCCTCATGTTAAGATGCTTTCAATCAAAATCTGTCATCTTCTAACAGTATACAGCTTTTTTATTTTTAGTAATTGTGGATGTGTGAGTGTGGATTAGCATCATTAGAATAGACCTGAAAGACCTTCCAGGATGTTTTCTGTCAATTTGATATAATTCTGTTCTCTGGCTTTTAAGTTCTTTAAAGATTTATGCTATTTTTAAGGGTTTATACTATTTTAAGGATTTTACTATTTTAAGGATTTATACTATTTTAAGGATTTATGCTATTTTTAAGGATTTATGTTATTTTTAAGGATTTATGCTATTTTGAAGGATTTATACTATTTTAAGTAACTGTGTCCAAATTTGTAAAATGTTTAAAGACATTCATGCCTGGATGATCTGTGTCACATTTGGTCAAAATTATTCTGGTGGTTTTTTAGAAATGTAAAAACAACTGTTGACAGTTGCACAATGTATGAAGGAGGCCATATCATCAGCATTAAAACCAGGTGAACTAGAATGATATATTAATTTCTATGACTTATATTCTGGAATGCTGAAATATAATATAGTAACATTTAGTTCAATGCACAAAATATGTTTTACAGATAATACCCTTGTTGTACTACTGGTTAATGTACCTGAGGAAATTAAAATAACAAATGACACTTACAATTAACCCACTGTCCTGGCTGAGATACTTTACACTCCTCCAGGAGAAGGTATTTGGAAATTCCCAGTTTTTCCCATGTGGACTCAACAAGGTAATTAGTGAGCTGTCCTTTGGCATCAGTAATCAGTTGGTTTAAGATGGTACTTGTATCTGACAAGTAAAACAGAACAATGAAATACCAAAAAATTTTAATATGAAATTTTGAAAATCTCCATCCAGCAAATTTCACTTTGTTTACTTACAATATGACCTAAATAAAATGGTTTCCCTGAAGATCCTCATGATAAGAGTTAGTGTTACTTCCAAAATGGACAAAATCAATCAACTGGGTCATTATAAAGTTCGGATACAACATAACCAATCAATCTTCACAAGTGAAATAAGAAAGGATGACTTCTGGTCTATTAAGAATTCAAAACTTTATTTCTTTATACATTCCTTTCTAAGCATCAATGATAAAATTTTGATCAAGTACATATGCGTATCTAAAGTTTGCCATAAAGTAGAAAGTCACTGCTACACATGAGGTCTGCATAATATTACATCAGACTAGTTCCCACCCTTATACCAATATTTATTTTCTACATTTTTCCTGAGCTGGTACTTTTTATTGTGATGTTCAGTCATTTCTTATATGAGAAATGTGCCTGAAACTTTTCAATATAAATTATACAATTCCCAAAGATAAGCTTTATGAATTATTACACATCCTACTGCGCAACAAATGGGATATTTGTGGCATACATGTCCAACCTCTACTTGATTCTAATTTCTAATAATCTGTAATATTTACAGTACCTGGTAACTTGAGCACATTTGCCCATTCACAGGGAGACTTTGGCAGTTTGGTGTTTCTCATGACAGGAACAGAGATCTCACAGAAATCTGTCTCGAAACACAGACTGAGATTCAGACTAAAGAGCAAAAATCGGTCAAGGTCCTCTATCTTGTAACTGAAAAAAAGACAGAATCAATCAACAGTTTGATTGCTGGGGTCTGCAAGAGAACAATGAAGTTATTGTGAAAGCTATTTTCTTCCCAAACAATATATACTGTACAGATTTATTTTATCATTTAATTTGAAAGTACATGTAATTCAAACTCGTTAAAAAAATATCAACATTCGCATGTATTTAGGCTTTAATAAAAATGTATATGATGTGAAACATCAGAGCCTTACCAACTGTGCTCATGTTTAATATATAGCAAAATACCTGCAGAAACATTTTTCTGACAAAATTTTGACCCCCAAAAATGGGTAAATAAAATATTTTATCTTCAGTACATTACTCCCCCGTTATAATCCTGTGCACATGGGCCATTGTGTATACTACCACCTTATGACTGAACAGTCTTGTACAGTGACAACCCTGCTATAACACAATGGTTGTGGTCCACCAAGTACCATCATGCGATGTAACATATTGTGAAAATCAAGACAAGTCAGTGAAGTTATTCCTTTTTGTCTATAAAAGGCATGTGGGAGGAAGGATGGTTGCAATGTAGGCAGCAGTGATGCAGCTAAAAAAATCTAATAATGCATATTGAACAAGAAATAGTGAAAACATTGATTACATATTTCATACTTAACTTTTTGCAGAGAACTATACATTGATGCATACATGTGTAAGAGAAATGGCAAATTAATACTGTAAGTAATAATCGTGTTCTCATGAAATGATCTTACTGTATCCATAAAGGCAATTCTACCAAAATGTGTTCAAAGAATTATTTATAGAATGTTCTCTCCTAGGTTCCATTCAAAATCTGAATACTAAACATTTCTTGTCAATAAACCTGCATTAACTAATGGAACACTAAAAAGTACTAATGGAACACTAAAAAGTACTAATGGAACACTAAAAAGTGTAATTATTTTAATATTCATGATGTGTAAGATGGGACTGATTACTGACCAACAATAAACTGCCTAAAATGCACATTGAGTTTATAATAAGAAACTTGTGTTTAGTTGAAGAAAACAAAATCAAATAAAGCACACATATGACCTTGTACACCTCTCCCTCGATAACTCACAAACAGTGGGGTCCAAAAACATGGACTACACCATAAGCAAAGGTGTGAGTTACATGGAACTGCCAAAAATAACAAAAGCGAAACTATCCATGACAAAACCACAGTGAGGTGGGGAAACTAAGCTGTTTAATAGCTTTGAGAATAATTGTCAATAAAGTGATTTTTCTAAAGAAATTTTGATTATTCTGTATAATTAAATTTATTTTCAAGATGCCCAACATCTGAAAGATCATTAAATTTTTCCAACTGGTTTCAACAACCTTCAAATGTATGTGAAAACATTTGTGTGTAACTTCACTGAATTTAGTTGTTGATTAGTCTGGTTCCCTGCATATTATATGATAGTGGAGTTCAAAGTAGGGAGATTGTGTGTGTGTGTGTGTGTGTGTTGAGTTGGATGTTTTATGTAGTTTTAAAAATTATTAAGTCATATGGCTACGATGTCTACAGCGTGACAGTTTATAGTGATATCTAGCACTGAGGTATAATGCACCAGACATGTAGCATGATTGCTGACCCAGTCACATTCTTCTGACACCAGGCTGACTAGTCCTAATGCTAACCTTTTAATGCTGAGCATCTAACATGGCAGCTGTTAGTACCGTTTTTATAACTCTTTGGTATGAATCAACCCGAGTTCAAACCTGCAACCTCCCACAAGGCGGACACTCTAACCACTAGGTTACTGGAGCAGTCGCAAAGTAGGGAGATTACAAAGCAGGGAAGCAGACAAACTGTTACTACACCATGAAACAAAATTCTTATTTTTCAACAAACAGCGAGATTTATTTCATGCAGCAATTGTCTACGTCAACAGTAAATTTTTGTACTTTTGAGTTAGTAAAATATTGATGCCATGATTTCATTGCAAGTAATAGTGAAACTTCTCATCCTTAAGATATCAAAATGCCAATTCAGGTTTGTCTCCAATTCTGAAACCCCAAAATTATCCATATCTGTGAAACAAAGATCATTATTTCACGATGTAATCATTTCACTCGGTTGCCTTGCCTTGCTATCTTTGATCACATGAATGATTGAGTAGCTTAATTTAAGGTGGTCTAATAATATTAAGTACACAAAAATATTTATTTCGATTGATCCACTGAAATGAGTTCACCTAACATATGACTGGGGTTGTTAGATTTGCAAGCCTTTTAACTTTTTTTTATTCCACATCTTTTATTTGATACAAAAGATGCAATTAACATCATAATACAAAGGAAGTCACCTTTTAATTCAATGCAACAATACAACAAATACTTTTGCAAGTCAGATACGAAAACATGGTTGGCACTTAATTACGTTCTCAGACAAATGCTCATGGACATAGCTGTTACAGTAGACTGACGCATTTTATGTTTGAATATAAGAGGGCACATTACATTTACCATAATTAGATTTAATTATAGAACTGAAATACAAATTTCATCTCCTAAATAACTTATGCACTTGGTTTTATCTATTAAAGTATTGCCTCCAGTGGGCATAAGTGAAATTTTCATTGATTGAAATTTCGTTGAATATCGTTATTTATGGTATACTAATAATGCCGTTTGGAAAGAAAGTGTACATGGTCAGTGGACATGTTCAGAGTGATGGAACGAACATTCACAAACAGAAACCGTTAACATCATTAATTATTTAAAGAAAACATTTCACCAGATTAAGGAATCATTCTTATCTGCATTGGCAATAAAACTCTGCAATAAGTAAAAGAAACCAGTTTGGGGGAAATTTTTGAAAAGGCTATAAAATTTGAAGTCACACAATGACTGTGTTATAATTTTTAATTCACATCATAGCAGGTTTCCTTTACTACTACATAATGATCATATCCACCTTATTACAGGAACAGTGGGGGCCCCGCGTGGCCGAGTGGTCTAAAGCGCTCTCCGTTACAGATCACAGCCATCTCACCTCTGTCTGCGTAGGTTCGAGCCTCGGATTCGGCCAATGTAGGTATGTGAGAAGGCTTGCCAGTAGCTTCTCGAGGGTTGGTGGTTCTTCCCGGTGTTTTCACGGGTTCTTCCTCCATCATTAATACTGGCCGCCATGTATAGCCTATTGTGTGCTGAAAAATGGCATTAAGCCTGCAACAACAACAACAGGAACAGTGTTAGAGTTAAGGGGCAATGATGAAATGCTGCATAAACTTACTCTAGATAACATTTACTTACTCAGCCCTGAAAATTCCAAACAACCAGAAGCTATTGGAAACAGCTGAAAAAGAACATATATATATATATATATATATATATATTAACAAAACATTCAGAAACTTTTCTATGTTACCTATTAAATTCTGTCAATGATCCTATTCCGATCTCTTCCAAGCTAGAAGGTGTTATTGCCAGATTTTCATTCATCTATCAATATTTACCCTTTTGCAATATAACCTTGTAAAAGTGGCACTTTAATGACTGATTCTCAGTTTTTATATAAGAATCACAATGCAAATTCATCATTTAGTATTTATGCCATGAAAAAAGCATTCATCCCTTTAACATCTTTATCATAAAACGATATTTTTCCTCACTTTTTTACTATCAATGATTCATAAACTTGCTATTTTTCTTATCAAACCTAAAAGTAAAAGGAACCTTCTAAACAATCAGTTTTCTAACAAAAAAATCTTAGTAGTAAAATCTGAGAAACAAAAAATACCTAATGATCCATAATCCAGCAATACAAAAGATTTCTTGAAATTTTCAATAGCAATGTCAAAGGTGTTGTTGCAAGGGTTCAAATCAATCTTGGACAAAAATGACTTGGCTAGTTTCTCAACACGGAGGCAGCAATTAATGGCAGTACAGTATTTGGGGATGTAACAAGACATGCGATGATCCAGCTTTGGAAGATTGGACGTGTTCACAAAGGAACATTCTGAAAATATATAACAGTTATAATCAACATGCACAATCAATTTATCCATCTTTTTAACTATTCTGTTCTGAAGAGACTGGAAATGTAAGCGAATTAAAGCAAACAGTACCAACCCCCACAGTCCTTATTAATAATAATTTCTTTGCTCAAAACTTCTCAATGACTGTTCAAGAGACTGCAATTATTGTTTTAGGTCACAAAATGTCTGTTTTTCTTGAAATTAATATAAAAAGACTTGGTGCTGAATTGCATAACAAAGAACTTTTGTGTAAAATACAAAATATGTATAAAAAAATAGTTTTGACCAATAAATGTCAACATTTACAGCAACTTCAAATTTACATTTGCATTCTCAGGTTTCAACAAGATTAACCTCAAGTAATCCATGATCAATACGGAAATGTTGCAAACCAAAATCATCCTAACGTTCTCCATAGATTTCTGTCATCACTTACCATTTGTCCAGTATGGTTCTACTGCTGAATAAGGAGCCTGGTTTCTATCACATGGTGGGTTTAGCAGGATGTTTTGTGTCAGTCCAAGCATGTCAAGGAGCTCTTTGGCTGCTGCTGAGGATAAGGCATCACCCCATCCCATCTTATCCATGTACGAGGTCAGGGAGAACTCTGCAACACATGGTAACAGGCAACTGAAGCAAATATTACATTATGGGAAATTTGCAGACAAAATTTGTTCCAGTATCAAGAATATTAAACAGGGTCGAAGAAATTTCAAAACTAGACGGCCACTAAGTAGGCCAAAGGAAAGATAAAGGAAGCTCATCTTAAATTTTGTACCACAATGACAGAAAAGAGGGCACATAAATATGGACCTGTTATATTAAAAACTATGACTATAATTTCTTATCTGTCAGTAACAATCCTCTGTATTATTGTGTTGTAAGTATGCTTTAAAAAACCTGAATAATTTATGGTATCATATAGAAATCTGTTGGGCTACCCGACCTTGATATATGATAGCCTGAACCCAGCATTCTATAAGCCCCTTGGCACTGGGCACAAAATTTGACACTGTTCAAAATAGCAACATTTAATGTAGCACAACAGACTTCACTGTGTCAGTTGGTAAATTCTGCATATTACTTGTGGTTCAAATTATGGAAATTAAAACTTAATATTTATCTCAAGCATTCATACTGCTATATTAACAAAACTCTGAGTACAAAACATCAGTATTTTAAAAATCTGTTCAGTAACCTCCAATTTCATAAAATAAAAAAAACACAATCGTTCATTACTTCCTTAGCACTGCAATATAACAGAGAAAGAAAAATACAAGCAACATAACACAGTACCGCCTGGAACAAAGCTGACATTGGTGTTGCAGAGCGGCTGTGGTATCAGCGCATCCTTCATGAATGGGAGTGACAGCTGGCAAGGCTGGCCCTTTTCTAAACACACATTAAAGTCCAGATTCACTACAAACATCTTGGAATCATCCAACTTCCCAATGCTGTAGCTGTTGAGTAAAAGGAATTTAATTAGCAATCTATCTTAATGCAGCACATAATAAGAAAATGTTTCATATCTATCCTCGGTCCCAATTTGAATGACTCCTCACTTTTCTATCATAACAATTATTGTCTGTTACTGCGATTAGAAATATTTTCATTCATTTATTTTATTCTCCATAAAGCTTCACACAAGATGAGTTAAATATGACTGAATGTTCATGCCAGACTAAACTCTTAAAACACTAGTTATGCGATTTTATTAAGCATAGTAAAATATCTTTAAACCCAAAGGGTCATCATGACCCCTAATTCCTAGGAGTATCAATTTCCCCAAGGCAACCTAGAACTCAAAGCAGTGGTTACTGGATTTTCACTGAATTGCATCAAGTAATTCATACATGTTTGTGCATGCAGAAAAATTAAGTCTTTAGCAAGGCTCGGTTTACTATTTTACTTCTATTTCTCAACACGAGTTTACTGGATGCAGCTCAATAAAAGACAGAACAAGTTCTCTGCATCTGCTGATTGTTTTATTCAGATATAATGTGCATGATTCATCTACACGCTGGTTACATCAGTATTTTATATATTGGCATTCATGATTAGTTGTTTTTGTCTCATTAGCCAATCACTGATGACCTTCCAAAAACAAAATGAATCTCTTAGTAAGCAAGTGGAATACACTAAGCTCAAAAAACAATAATCTGACAAAGCCCATTCTTGCATGTAACCTAAACTCTTGTCATGAAACAGATACATTCCAAATTTGAAAACAAAATTATCTCAAATGGGTCAAAAGATATGAACTGTCATGAGGGTGACAGATGGTCACAATATTTTTTTAAAATGTCGATAACTCTTAAAATGCTAATCAGAGCTGATTATTCTACAAGACACAGTGTCTATTCACTGTGTAAAAGCAAACCCAGTTTGATTAAGATTTCTTTTACACTGTGACTAGACACTTTACCTCAAAATCAAGGATGTTAAATGTAAATACAATTACTAAATGGTAGATAACTCTAAAATCTGACAAAGCTGGATCTTGTATGGAATACAAACTTTTGTTTCATAATATGAACACAAACTAAGTTGAAGACATAAAGAGGAGAAATGTGATGACTGAAAATTTAAAACATGGGGAGATAACTCTAAAAGGACTAATCTGAAAAAGCACAAACCCTACCAAATTCCCGTCATGATATAAATGCATACCAAGTTTCATGAACATATCTCAAATGACACAATAAATATTAACATAAGATGAATGGATGGATGGATACAATTTGGATAAGTAGTGATTATCTAATGGATGGAGAGATGCTGAATGACAGACCATTCCATAAGATCTGCTGGTCTATAACCAGCAGATTTAATACAAAAGAGGGATATCTCTAAAACAGCTCAACAGACAGAGTCTATTGTTTAAAGGACATAGTATCTAAAAAAATCATACCAAGCTTCTTTAAGAAAGGATCAAGAGATTTAAAAACTTCTGATTTAAACTTAGACCAGTCTACATACAAGCCAATGAAAATAATCCTGAAAAAAATGCAATACACTCATGTATACTCACCTTAGGCTGCATTTGCTACTATTTTTTTCTTGTAAAATCACATGACCCCTAGAATTAGAAAATGACTTTTTCTCCAAGAAATGGGCCACCTTAACTCATCAAATGAAATCTTTGTGTTGAACACTATAACCCTTTGACTGCTACTTAATTTTTTTTAAAGATGTTACTCCAAAAGTCTCATATTCTACTACAATAAGCAAGAAAAATTTCCAAATTTTCACACTGTACCTGAAATATATCATATTTCCTGAATCCAGATACAAAGTTTCCTTCTGTCCTGTAAAAAATATTAAAAACTGTCACATATAAATAATTTCTTTTGTTGCAATTGTTTCAATTTGAAAGGGATAAATGAGTAAAGGACACTAAGAAAACAAAATAATCAATAAATTAAACTTATGATATTTTAAAGCTGAAGTGTAATAGTCAAAATTTTAAGAAAATAAAAGAGTACAATGAATAGTACATTATATGACCACCCCATCTTTGATATACCTCTGTGATGGCACTAGAAAATTATGGTTGATTCTGGAGATAGCTGACAAGGCACTAATAGATCATGGTTGATTCTGGAGATAGCTGACAAGGCACTAATAAATCATGGTTGATTCTGGAGATAGCTGACAAGGCATTAATAGATCATGGTTGATTCTGGAGATAGCTGACAAGGCACTAATAAATCATGGTTGATTCTGGAGATAGCTGACAAGGCACTAATAGATCATGGTTGATTCTGGAGATAGCTGACAAGGCACTAATAAATCATGGTTGATTCTGGAGATAGCTGACAAGGCACTAATAGATCATGGTTGATTCTGGAGATAACTGACCAGCAATGGCAAAGTTCAAGGTGTGCAGGTTTGATTTAAATTACAGAAACCATTGTTTTTTAACCGATATACTATGACCTTTGATCTTTAGATCCCAAAGTCAAAAGGTTTCTTTCTTATCCTATGTGCAAGTCATCCACCGAGTCAGGTCAAGGAGCTAACACCATAATAAAATTGCTTTGCAAAAACCCAATTTTTAATTGAAGACCAATGACTCTGACCTTTCACATTTGACATCAAAATCAAAATCCTCTTTAAAATTTGTATATTAAGTGCAAGTTCTACAAACTTTCATCAAAATACAAAGCCACGAACTAAAGTTATATGGGGAAAAACAATTTTCGTTCTTTCACTCACAGTGACCTTGGTCTTTGACCTTTTGACCTAAAAGTTAATATGCTCCTTCCTGAGACAAAGTGAAAGTGATCTTTGACATGCTGACTCAAAATATAAGGTTCTGCCCTAATTCATGTACATGCAATCCACAAAGTTTAATCTAGGTCTGTGATGGACAACCAAAGCTTCTTTCTATCACAGTTACTTTGACCCTGGGCCTTTGACACCAAAACTTATCCAGGATTTGTGATGAATAAGTTACTGTGCAGAAACAAAAGAGGTAACAGAAAGATGCATGTATATTCATATGCATGTATATACAGACAGATGGACACACAATAGAATCACATTTTCACTGATAACTACTTTCATTTGTAAGAAAAGAAAAAAAAGGATGGAACAAAATTTTATTTATGTATTAACTCCTATGTTAATTTAATGGCACTAAGATGATTCTCCAAATTTTGTTAACATTCCATTATTGACAAGTTATCAATTTGAGATCAGTAATTTTTTGTTTATCTTTAATATGACATTGACACAAATGATGACCCAAATATTCAAACAACAATTAAATAAACAGCTACCTAGGACTCAATGTTCTATGAGAAAACATAAAAATTACAACACATTTTCTTACCCCAGTTGTAAGAAAAGATTTTCTGCAATCCTGTTAACTTTTCAATCCCATAAGAGATTTCAAAGTTGCAAAAGTCCAAGTTCAGGTAAGTATGCATGCTCAACCTCAGAGCATTCACCGTGACACAGCAATCGATAGAGGTGCATGTTTCAGACACTGAACAGACAACACCAGATGGAAGTGTGGGAAGGGTAAATTTCTTGTAGAAGCATTCTATTAAAATAAAGAAAGAAAGCATAATAATAATTATTTCATAGCAGTGATGTATTCCTACAATATCAAGCCTCTATCAAATCTCTCCAGGTATGTTTGTAGGTCCAACTGCAAAGTAAAATATTCTGTGTCAAGACTGTATACCTACCTAGACCTGTACTGTCTCACATTTTCCACTGTACTCACTAAAGTTATAATGCACACCTGGGCCCATATTGTCTCAAGCTAAAATAAACACCTGGCTATGTACTGTCTCAGTTTCTGATATATACCTAACCTGTATTATCACACATCTGGCCCTCCACCAACTCATACTCTAGTATACACCTGGTCCTGTATTGTCTTTAGCTTTAATACACACCTGGTTCTGTATTGTCTCAAGCTCAACTTAGTACTTACCATCTCAAACTCAAATACACACATGGCCCATACTGTATCAAGCTCTAATACACACCTGACCCTGTATTTTCTCAAGATCTCATAAATACCTGGTCTTGCATTGTCTTAAACTCTAATAAACATCTAACCCTGTACTGTTACACACTTTAATACACACCTGGGCCTGTACTGTCTCAAACTATGATACACACATGGCCATGTATTGCCTCAAACTCTAATATACACCTGACCATATACTGTCTCAAACTCTAACATACACCTGACCCTGGTTTGTCTCCAATTCTAAAATATGCCTATCCCTGTATTGTTTAAGTTCTAATTCACACCTAGCTCTGTATTGTCTCAAATCTCAATATACACTTTGACCTGTAACATCTCAAACTCTAATACACATCTAGCCCTGTACTATCTCAAACACTCACACACATCTGGCCCTATACTGTCTCAAGATCCAATACACATCCAACCCAACAATTGTCAAAAGTTTTGCATTGTCTCAAGTTCTAATACAAACATGGCTATGGCTTGTCAAAAGCTTCAATACACTATATCTCAAGCTCTAACACACACTGTACAATGGTCAATATCTAATACACACATGTACTATCTTAAACTCTAACATACATCTAGCCCTGTACTAATGTAAACTCTAATACACATATGGTACTGTATTGTCTCCTGTTCTATGCTATATGTGGCCCTGTATTGTCTCAAGTTCTAATATATGCCCTGTACTGTTTCAAGCTCCATTACACACCCATTAGCCATGTATCATCTGAAATTCTAACACATGCTCTGTACTGTCTCAAGGTTTTATGCACACCTTGCCCTGTACGCTCTCAAACAGTTATACACACTTAGCCCTGTGCTATCTCAAACTCTAATACACACCTTGCCTTCTAATACACACCCATCCCTATACTGTAACAAAGTTCTATTACATGCCCTATTCTGTTTCAAGCTTCAATCCACATCTAGCCATGTACTATCACAAATACTAATACACACCAAGCCCTTTGATGTTACAAGTTCTGTTATACACCTGGCCTGTATTCTCAATCTGGGTCGTTCTTTGTTGAAGGGAGGGGTGTGCAAAACTCCAAGTTTAAGATCAACATTCCAAATACTTTGATATCTTATGATTTACTTCAAACAAATGTCAGATCACAGAACCTAATACATTTTTTAAGCTGGTTACTCTACAAATCATGCTATTTATCTTAAACACCAATGTATTCAAAGCACAATCATGTCCTATATACCTATAATGTGACGAAAGTGTATAAAAACACGCATAATTGATCAATAATCAAACTTCATAGCAAACAGATCATAAATATCTTTTAAGATTGTAAATAAAACTCAGCACCTATAACAGTCAAGCCACAACTGAAGATAGACATAAATTAGGGATGGATAATTCTTCAGAATATACCATTTTTCCATCCATTGACTGCTCCTTGGTAATTCAGGTCCTTTGCAGAACATGGAGGCTTTAGGAGGTATGTATCAATTCCAAGCTGCTCCAACAAAAACTTAACTGCAGCATCCGTCATAGTATCCAATGCATGGTTCTTCATCCAGGATGTCAGGGAGAAATCTGAAAATCATTTAATAAAAGTTCCTTTACTTTAATGGGCATTTTAGTGTAGTGTTTTCAAATCAATGCAAATTCGCTAATCATATTTTAGCATCTCTTTGAAGGTATAATTCCAGTAAACATTTACACCACTCAGAAGAACAAACAGAATCAACAAAAGTTCAAGTACAGTTTGCATTGTACAGTGAAACCTGATTATTTAGGGCAAGTCAAAGGAGCAAAAACTATTACTCTTGTATAAATAATGCATAAAATGAAATTTAAAAAGGGGTTTATATATGACTGTTGTCATTGATAGGTATATATCCCTTGTATGATGGTGTCTATTAAGACAGGTGTCACTTTCGTTTGACTACTAACTCATATGGATTTGTCTCCCTTGCACCAAGAAAGTTGCCCATTTTGAGGTAAACATGTAATTGAACTTCCAGTTCATGTCTGGTATGTGGTAATGTTATAAGTATTGTTTTTGTTTTTTTAACATTTCATGTTGCTGATTTAAATGAAAAGCCATTTCATATTAAATAATTAACAAATTCACAAATTAAAGTAACCTTAAAACTTAAAATTTTGAACAAAAAGACTGATACAGTCACTTCATTTATTGTACATTAAAGTAGGCCGATTTCATAAACAATCTACTGCTAAACATTGCAACAGAATCAAAATAAAAGATCCAGCAAACATAGTTTCTCAACCAGGGTTTCTTCTGGTAATAAAGAGAATACTGAGTGATTTGCAATTTATATTTTTTTTTAATCATGATGACTGGTACACAGACAACAGTGAATTAATCAAGTTAATATGAGGTTTCACTATTGTCAGTGAATGAGATACTAATCTAAGAATTCCCAGCTATGTACAGGGGAATTCCACTATACCTCCATCATGTCATAGCAAGACGAAAGAAAATTCATTATTTATGGTGTATGTCAACCTGCAATTTTGAGCAATGTCTGGGAATAAAGCACACTGAAGACACACAAAGCACCAACAGACCTGACATTTCTTACCAGGTTTATATAACTTGGCAGCTGACAGTTTCATTGGGCAGGTTGCATGTCTATCTGGTTTTTTTTATTTTTTTACAGTACTTTTAACACATTATTAGCTATAGCATGCCAAGGAAATGCAAGATAAGTGCCTTTCTGAAGGACACAATGACATGGCAGACCTGGCTAGCCTGGATAGATGTTGAACCCATCACCACAGGATTACAAATCCAATGCTCTGCCAACTAAACTACCACTGCTAACTTCATTAGGCAGGCTTATGTAGTATTGCAAGAACACAATCTATGTAAACTATCTCCCAAACTACATATAATGTGGATTTTACCTATTAACTATATCTGGATAAGAAGACATTCTAACACTTTCTAAAGATAATGGCATAATTAATAAGCACAGATGCATACTTGAAGTCATTAAAAAAGAGTTTGTTAATATAATTCCATTTACCAAGTTTTATAGAAACCTGGATGATAAATATTGTCTCCACATCTAAAGAGAGCAGTAACAAGCTGTGCCAACAGGTGTAAGGTATCTCATTAATACCCAAAGATCCCACTTAAAATAGAACCCGTCAATGACAATGATAGTAAAAGTTTATTTGCCAAAGTGGAGGAAAATCTAACAGAACTTCAGCCTCTAGAATGGTAACAAATTACACTAATCTAACACAAGATTATCTCAATAATATGCAGAAACATGGTTCATAATCACACTTGTCTCACATCTTAAGAATATTTTATTATTTAATAAATTTGACTGAAATCTTTCTGAAACAGAGCTGCTAGAGAGTATCAAGCTCAGCCAACCAGATACAAGTCACATTGAAGTCCTCTCATAATCATACTCAACCATGATCTTGATGACAAGGGCCTATTTACCAAGTTTGATCAAAAATACAATCTCTAGAGTGGAAGAAAAACCCTCAGCCAATCAGTTGCAAGATTACCAAATAAAAATGTCATTATCTTGATGCTAATAGCAAGAGCATTGTGAACAGCACATTGCACCAAGTTTAGTAGTCCTGTACATTGATAACTGAAACTTTTGTGCAGAAACTATTTTGTTCAATCAGCCACAGTGACACTGACTTTTCACCATTGACTCAAAAACAGATAGACTTTTCCTTACCCTAAGTGCAAGCCATTCAGAATGTTTGGTCTGCTCTGTGGTGTAGAACTAATGTGTGCATAAACCACTTTTCTTCTTGCAGTCAAGTGCAAACAATCCAAAAAGTTTAAACCACAGAAGATGGACAATTTAAGTTATTAAACAATGTGTCCTCTTACAGTCACAGTGAACTTGGCTTTTCACCTTTTGACACCAAAACTTATGTTTCTTCCTCATCTCAAGTGCAAGACATCTAGAAAGTTTCATAAAAGCAGACAGTAGAAAACCATTTTTCTTCTTTGAGGTAGTGACCATAACCTTTTATTTGTTGAGACTGAAATCAAAAATGGTCCTTACCCAAAGTGTAAGCCATCCACAAAGTTTGGTAACTCTTGCTGATGGACACCTGGATCTTTTGTGCAGATACAAGACTGATAACACACAGCTAATCAGACAAAAAACACCAAAACTAAATACACTTCAACTTAATGGTAGGCATGTACAAATCTTCAAACATCATGATGATGTTAATCTATTGCCAACTTTTATTAAAACTGGGTTACAAATGGTCTCCCAAGTGACAAGAAGCTCAGCCAGTCATAAGTAAGATGACCCCATTAATATTTGAAAATCTTGCTCATAATGAAACATTACTTATCTTGACAATATGTGGCACCAATAATAAATGTGATAAAAAATATTACAAACAGTGTCACTTTAGTGTTGACAAGCTCAGCCAATTTGACACAAAATCACCTCATTAATATGCATGGATCTTGCTCACAACTGTACTCATCCAAAACCTTAAATGATTTATGCTCAGTGACCAAGTTTTATCAAAAACTGGATAAAAAATAGTAACCACAATGGTAACAAGATCAATACTGGATCAGACATATTGTACAGTGGTGACAAGATCAGCTGAACAGATGTAAGAGCACCTCATTACCACGCATAGATTCACTCATTATTGTACTCATTACCATGCATATTCACTCATTATTGTACTCATTACCATGCATAGTCACTCATTATTGTACTCATTACCAAGCATAGATTCACTCATTACTGTACTCATTACCATGTATAGATTCACTCATTATTGTACTCATTACCATGCACAGATTCACTCATTATTGTACTCATTACCATGCATAGATTCACTCATTAGTGTAATCATTATGATGCATAGAGTCACTCATTATTGTAATCATTACCATGCTTAGAATCACTCATTATTATACTCATTATCATGCAAAGAGTCACTCATTACTGTACTCAATACCATGCATAGTCACTCATTATTGTACTCATTACCATGCAGATTCACTCATTATTGTACTCATTACCAAGCATATATTCACTCATTATTGTACTCATTACCATGCATAGATTCACTCATTATTGTACTCATTACCATGCATAGATTCACTCATTACTGTACTCATTACCATGCATAGATTTGCTCATTAGTGTAATCATTACCATGCTTAGAGTGACTCATTATTGTACTCATTATCATGCAAAGAGTCACTCATTACTGTACTCATTACCATGCATAGAGTCACTCATTATTGTACTCATTACCATGCACAGAGTCATTCATTATTGTACTCATTACCATGCATAGATTGACTCATTATTGTAATCATTACCATGCATAGATTCACTCATTACTGTACTCATTACCATGCATAGATTGACTCATTATTGTACTCATTCAAGATTTTAATGATTTAAGTCCATATTCTAAGTTTGACTCAAATCAGATCAGAAATATTGACTCTTGAGTGGAAACAAGCAATCCCTGATGGACTGACAATGTGCAATGGATTATGTATGCTACATGACACAGAATGCATTGTGGATGCAAGGTTATACCATTAGCCAGGTAGGCTACATGACACATAATGCATTGTGGGTGCAAGGTTATACCATATGCCAGGTAGGCTACAAATCAGGAGTCAAGACATGATAGTGTTATAGCTGAATATGTAATATGTGAAGTGACTTAAGACAAATTTCACCTGTATTCTCAGCACATGCTGGTTTAAAAATTAAATTCTGAATCATGCTGAAGTCCAGATATTTGTACCTTCTGACACTCTCCTCAGAGTAAAACATATAGAAGTCAATGTATTTGTACCTTCTAACACTCTCCTCAGAGTAAAATATGTAGAAGTCCATGTATTTGTACCTTCTAACACTCTCCTCAGAGTAAAACAAGGATCATGTAGAAGTCCATGTATTTGTACCTTCTAACATGCTCCTCAGAGTAAAACAAGAATCATGTTAAAGTCCATGTATTTGTACCTTCTGACACTCTCCTCAGAGTACAACATGTAGAAATCCATGTTCCTCCGAGTAAAACAAGAATCATGTTAAAGTCCAGATATTCCAACCTTCTCACATTATCTTCAGAGTACTTTTTATTTAATAATACCTTTAAATGACATTCAATAGATAGTAATCAAAGTACTATATCAAAATAGGGTTTTGAGTCAAGGTTTTGAGATAAGAATTTTATATAATACAGTACCTGCATATAACAGTAAACTGTAAAAGTGTAAATTACTCTTGTTGATAATGAATTTGGGATTCTGAGTCTACAGTCAATAGTTTAACAAAACAGGACCAGAAGAAAAAAGTAAGCAATACAAGTTTCACTTATTCTTATAGACACGGGGTGGGGTGGGGGTAGTTTACATTCTAAATGTTAACAAAGAAGCAGCGTCTAATGTCAGTTACTTTTGTAGATATTGAGTAGATGGTTTTGAGTTTGTGTCAAAAATTTCAAAAACATACATGAACAAAAAAAGCAAATTGTCACTTACTCTTGTAGATACTAAGGGAGGCTGAAAGGTCACAAATCAGCTGCGGGACTTCAGTTCCTTTCATCACAGTTAACTGGATCATACAATTGCCGTTAGCCTCAAAACACGCCAGTATGTCGAGGTCTATCAAAAACCTTTTTTCAGCTTCAAGTTTTCTTATGGAGAATCTGAGAGAGCAAAAAAATCAGTGTAAGACATAAAAATTAATATTATCAGTCTTGTATTTGAGGGTTTGAATATAAGCCTGGAGGTTGCTAATGTCACCAATTCATTTTTATAATTCATTTTTATAATAAAACAATACTGATATTTGCAACAGTAAAATCATTTTTCATCTAAAATCAACTAATAAATGTTATATATCCCCATTGCAAAATATTTTAAAAATGTCACATAGATGTAAAAAAGATGAATTGTTCACCTCTCTAAATGACAAAGAACATGCAATTTCAATGGAATCAAAGTTCTCAGCCGACTAACATACATGCAAAACAACTGCCAGCTGAGCAGGTCGTTAATTTTAACATTAGCATTTGTGTTGGAGAAACTTCATCTGCAATCCTCCATTAAATCAGTAATAAATATTGCCTTAATTAATGCTTTAATTAAACTGAATTTATACATGTGTGCCATAGTATTGGTACCACATGCCATCAAAATACACTTGAGTCTGTAATATCAATCACAAATCCAACCATATATTTTGGTCACAGTATGCTTAGCTTCAGAATACTTGATGTATTGCAGCATAAAAACATTAGAAGAGAGACTAAGATTTTCAGCTAAAATGTATCTGGAACAAATGATGGCTGTTACAGTTTCCATTGTGAAAGAAAATACTGACAAAGCAACTCAAGCAGAACTAAAAAAAACAGTTAAATGAATGTACTGAGCTGGAAAGGTAAAGTCAGCAACTGATTTAAAACAAACATTAATCTGAGGTAATTAGTTATGTACATTCAAGCCAAGAGCATGAACACTAAGTCTAATAACCTCCCCATGGAAAAAATAGGTTTTCCCAAGACAATAAGCAAGAAATAAGACTTAAAAAGTACACTTACTCAAAAGTTAGGAAATCTAAAATGGTAAACCTTTCCTTCTTTCCTGCAGAAATAAAAATAACATTATAGATTATTACATAACATTTAAACATCCACACACACCAAATCTGAAGGAAAACATAAATAGTCAATTTCTCCGGAAACCTTTATATGTCCATTAAAACAAATTACTATTCATTTAGACTGGAACTGTAGACAAAATAATTCTTGCTGTGCTTTGTTTCTATAAGAACCAGGAAAAGATTAAAAAATTATGTATTTCTATTATCTTTTGAATTCCTGGTCAAAAAGATGTGCGTGTGTGTATATATATATATATATATATATATATATATATATATATATATATATATATATATCAATGGCTAACATACTAAAATGATATGGGAGAATGAAAAATGATGGACCAATTAAGTGGCAAGAACTTGCTGACAATACAATAACATAAGCCGACTGTGGAGACTATATTGATGCAGTTCATTGTTTATGATATTTCATTTGCAGACTTGTTACATTATTTATACACTGTTTTTGAGAAATTTTTTAAAGACTTCATTTATTATTTCCTCACCCCAATCATTGTACAGCAGAAGAGGAATTTCAAAGTTGATTTTCTCAATGCTTCCGGACATTTTGTAGCTACACATGTCAATATTATAGGCCACATGGAAAGACAGGCCAAGCTTCTCAATGAAGATACAGCAATCCAGAGCTGTACAGGATTCTGGAATGTGGCAGTTGATAGGCAGGTTTGCCGGAATGGGGGGCAGGTCAATAAAGCCCAGCTGACATTCTGCAATTATAATAATATTAATGAGCAAATTTCCGAAATTTACATCCTCTAATTTTTGTCTGAATTGGAGAATTGTATTTTTCTAAAGGAAGGCAGTAAGTGGTTATCTATTAATCAATGAAATGAATATTTGTAAGGGAATATGCTAGGTATCTAACAGCCCTGTAGAGTTAAAATCCCTGTGTTATAAATTGTCTCTGCTATAACATATCTTCCCATTTTTCTTGATTTTGCGTGATATCAGTAGTAATGCTTCATATATATTTGAACATACTTGCAATAGGCCTTAGACTTTACAATCCCTCTATAAATCTGCCTAAAAAAGCCAAATATATTTGCAATAGGCCTTAGACTTTACAATCCCTCTATAAATCTGCCTAAAAAAGCCAAACATACTTGCAATAGGCCTTAGACTTTACAATCCCTCTATAAATCTGCCTAAAAAAGCCAAATATATTTGCAATAGGCCTTAGACTTTAAAATCCCTCTATAAATCTGCCTAAAAAAGCCAAACATACAGCCTTAGACTTTACAATCCCTATATAAATCTGCCTAAAAAAGCCAAACATACTTGCAATAGGCCTTAGACTTTACAATCCCTATATAAATCTGCCTAAAAAAGCCAAATATATTTGCAATAGGCCTTAGACTTTACAATCCCTCTATAAATCTGCCTAAAAAAACCAAACATACTTGCAATAGGCCTTACACTTTACAATCCCTCTATAAATCTGCCTAAAAAAGCCAAACATACTTGCAATAGACCTTTGACTTTACAATCCCTCTATAAATCTGCCTAAAAAAGCCAAATATATTTGCAATAGGCTTTAGACTTTACAATCCCTCTATAAATCTGCCTAAAAAAGCCAAACATACTTGCAATAGGCCTTAGACTTTACAATCCCTCTATAAATCTGCCTAAAAAAGCCAAACATACTTGCAATAGGCCTTACACTTTACAATCCCTCTATAAATCTGCCTAAAAAGCCAAACATACTTGCAATCGGCCTTTGACTTTACAATCCCTCTATAAATCTGCCTAAAAAGCCAAACATACTTGCAATCGGCCTTTGACTTTACAATCCCTCTATAAATCTGCCTAAAAAAGCCAAATATATTTGCAATAGGCCTTAGACTTTACAATCCCTCTATAAATCTGCCTAAAAAAGCCAAACATACTTGCAATAGGCCTTAGACTTTACAATCCCTCTATAAATCTGCCTAAAAAAGCCAAACATACTTGCAATAGACCTTTGACTTTACAATCCCTCTATAAATCTGCCTAAAAAAGCCAAACATACTTGCAATAGACCTTAGACTTTACAATCTCTCTATAAATCTGCCTAAAAAAGCCAAACATACTTGCAATAGGCCTTAGACTTTACAATCCCTCTATAAATCTGCCTAAAAAAGCCAAACATACTTGCAATAGGCCTTACACTTTACAATCCCTCTATAAATCTGCCTAAAAAGCCAAACATACTTGCAATCGGCCTTTGACTTTACAATCCCTCTATAAATCTGCCTAAAAAAGCCAAATATATTTGCAATAGGCCTTAGACTTTACAATCCCTCTATAAATCTGCCTAAAAAAGCCAAACATACTTGCAATAGGCCTTAGACTTTACAATCCCTCTATAAATCTGCCTAAAAAAGCCAAATATATTTGCAATAGGCCTTAGACTTTAAAATCCCTCTATAAATCTGCCTAAAAAAGCCAAACATACAGCCTTAGACTTTACAATCCCTATATAAATCTGCCTAAAAAAGCCAAACATACTTGCAATAGGCCTTTGACTTTAAAATCCCTCTATAAATCTGCCTAAAAAAGCCAAACATACTTGCAATAGGCCTTAGACTTTACAATCCCTCTATAAATCTGCCTAAAAAAGCCAAATATATTTGCAATAGGCCTTAGACTTTAAAATCCCTCTATAAATCTGCCTAAAAAAGCCAAACATACAGCCTTAGACTTTACAATCCCTATATAAATCTGCCTAAAAAAGCCAAACATACTTGCAATAGGCCTTTGACTTTAAAATCCCTCTATAAATCTGCCTAAAAAAGCCAAACATACTTGCAATAGGCCTTAGACTTTACAATCCCTCTATAAATCTGACTAAAAAAAGCCAAACATACTTGCAATAGGCCTTTGACTTTACAATTCCTCTATAAATCTGCCTAAAAAAGCCAAACATACAGCCTTAGACTTTACAATCCCTCTATAAATCTGCCTAAAAAAGCCAAACATATTTGCAATAGGCCTTAGACTTTACAATCCCTATATAAATCTGCCTAAAAAAGCCAAATATACAGTCTTAGCCTTTACAATCCCTATATAAATCTGCCTTAAAAAGCCAAACATACTTGCAATAGGTCTTAGACTTTACAATCCCTCTATAAATCTGCCTTAAAAAGCCAAACATACTTGCAATAGGCCTTAGACTTTACAATCCCTCTATAAATTTGCCTAAAAAAAGCCAAACGTACTTGCAATAGGCCTTAGACTACAATCCCTCTATAAATCCGCCTAAAAAAGCCAAACTGTATTCACTGGACCAATTACAACACAGAGATTTTCTTAACTACAATGAATTAAACACAGTTAATCATAAAAGTTTAATAAATGGCCATACATAGTAGTTTTTTCATTGACTGACCAAAGCTTCAAATGGGGCAGGTTGCCATTTGTAATGTTGCTGCAACCAATCAAATTTAATGAAGCCAATTTGTGTGGGAATGCTTGATTAACAGGTCACTTTGTCCTCATGGTATCAGTAAAATATTAATATCTTTCACAAATAGAATGATGAGTTATTTACTTGACCATAGTCACTAAACATTTCATGACAGTTTAAAAAAGACAAGTGATTGCAATGTTGGAAAATACATATGATCTAAGCTGTGTTATTTTAATTAACTGAGGAGATGTGTTTGTACAGCATTAAGTGTAATTAGAACAAAAACTCAGTACCTTCTCATCCAAAATAAAATAAATGAATTTATATCACTTCTATCTGATGCAGATTAACTGTTTTAAGATGTTTTTTCCCCCAGTTAGCTGCCTGTAGTGAAATTGTCATGACTGAAAAATACCAACAGTTCCACACACATGCCACCCATATTTCTGTGTGAAAAAACAGTACCCCTTTATTGCTTGCAATAAATATGGGTACAGAAGCCACAACCTTCAGTTAGTGCTAAAAAAAAGTTGTTAATTTATGCCTCTGTAGTAATAAAAAATATACTTAGGCAGGCAGAATGGAAAATTTATGGTTTTTTTTATAGTCAACATTACAAGCAGTCATAACTCCATAAAGGTTGTTGAAGACTGCTGACAATCAAATCAAGTAAGACCTCATCAATATCAAGTTATATATCAAATTTGGTTGAAGTCTAATGATAATTAAGGAAGTCATTGTACAGAAATAAAAGTGTGTGGGTCCTAAAATCAGAGCAATAACTGCCAAACAGTGATGCAATGATGGCAATCAAACTCTACTTAGGTCACTGACAGCTTCTGTTTGGTCTGAAATGTCAATAAGCTGACAGTGCTTGGGATACCCTGGTCACAATCAGAGTAGAAATTATAAACTGATGAATGAAATGACTAAGTTTTGTTCATTTTTCATATCCATTTTGCTTTGCAGTTTTAAAATAAGTAGGGGGGTACAAACATATGAGAGGTTGTGTGAATACTATAGTATAGCACAACTAATAATCATAATATTTAACAGAAAAGTTTCCTCAAAGAAAGGGCAATTTTAGACTGAATTTATCCAATCAAAATAACCAGTGTATCCTACTAAACTAATCAACAAATTCAACATCTTTTGTGTCCAACCTACCATTGTTCCAGCCATTAACTGATGGAGAGTAGGGGTACCTGGTGTGGTCACACTGGGGTTTCAGTAGGTACTTTGTTATTCCCAACTGATCAAGGAGGAGCTGTGTAGCCGCAGAGGTCAGTTGGCTAGTCAGTTGGTCAGTTTTGTTAGCCACCATCTCTGAAACCCAGTTACCCAGGGAGAAATCTGCAAAACAAGTGTGCAAATTACATTAAAAAAAAGCATTCTAGAGTACTTGTTACAAACTTGAAACTATCCATTTTCAATGATGACATTTTAAAGAATGAATTAATTTTTCCAAAAGTTATGGAATTAAAAAGACAGATGCAGTCTCCAAATCTATGCTTAATTCGAATGAAACTGAAACTATTGTAAAAATGTCACATTCACTGAGTGCTAAATAAGCCATCTATAACACAGGCCTATAACTTCAACTCATGATGGTTTTCAACCTTTGGATAATGCATCAAGATTTCAGTAGAATTTGAGGATTTCAGACTGATATATTATTTCGATTAAAACAATGTACTCAAATAAGATCTAAACAAAGCACAAATTCAGCTGGTACCAGACAAACAGTTTGGAGAAAGCAGGTATAAGGATAATAGGAGTCGGAATAACTGAGAATCTACTGTTTTTCTTGCATGCCATGCAGATTATTCTAATGAAGGCAACAATAATTACCACTATTGGTGTTGTCATTATGATGTACCAATGAAATGGCTTCCTTGATGCATACAAAGGAAACAGAATACAACAATAAAGAAACATTTTCAACTTCATGTAAACTTGCACCTTTATGTCCTTCATTTATTTGATTCCCAGTATTATCTAAGTTAACTTAGAGTTCCCCAGACTTCAAATAAGCAAGAGTATATATATATATATATATATATATATGTATATATATATATATATATATATATATATATATGCATCTTAAAGAAGAAAGTAAACATTTCCTATTACAGTATAAAAAAACAATAAATGCAAATAATTAAAATCTTGTCTTGTAATGAAAAACGTTTAACCCAAAATTTATCTGTGCCAATAAAATCCCAAACAAGATTTTTCAAGCAACCTAATCTCGTTAGGCTGATCTGGTTAAAAATGCATCATTTAAAAAACATTTGAAATGGGTTGATTTAAATTTTGACAAAAGACCTTCAAAATTATATACTGTTGTATACACAAGGTCTGAATTTTCTGTAAAATCAACTTGTCTTCTTGTAATTCATTAAACCAGTCCCCAACCCTGTATTGATACAGGGGCTCATGTCGTTTTTTAATAAATAATACAAGGGATGAAAATTTCTCACTTCAGCTCTGAGATTAAACAATTTGGAATACAAATCTGGTTTAAAACAAAAAAGCTGTCTGTTTTCTAATCTGGGTTTCCTTAGAATATTCCCACCCCATTTTTCATATTTGGACATTTAGGTTGGGGTGTGGGGGTCATTGTAATGCATATAAAAATTTGGAATTTGCCGCCACCATGCATTGTGACATATGGTAGTCGCTTACCAGTGGGCCTGGCAAATTTAAACTTATGTTATATCGACTCATACCTGCATGAAATCAATAGGAGAATCATTTATTTTCTCAGAAGTGGCAAGTATTATAAACATTGTGTCTTTAATCTACTGAAAGACTAGACAAAACTATGGCACAGATTAAACTTGACCCTGTACTTGCCATTTGCATTACTAGTCACATGACTTTACAAATTTCTAACAGCGACATCGGAAGCCCAATAGTCAAAAGATATCAACAACAAACTCCTTTTTAATGTTGTTGTACAGAAATTCAATTATATTAACTGATTTATCAACCAGACAGCACATGTCAACGTGGTAGTCATGTGATACAAAAAACTCCAGAAGTTGTTATTGGAATATATAAATATGAAGAATTTTGTGTTCTTTTGCTTTTGTATTTTTATTACAACCAGCTTACAACTTTCATTTTATTTTTTTTCTTCTCTAGAACATTTGAAAATGTGGGTCTTTAGATCATGCGACTAGCAATGCAAATTGCGAGTACCAGGTAATATTTCATCGACACCATAGTTTTATCCTGTCTTTCAGCAGATTAAAGACATAGTAATTTTAATACAATTTCTGAGAAAATGTAATTTTCATATCGATTTCATATATGTATCACTCAATCTAACAATGTTCAAGTTTGCTTGGCCATCTGGTAGATTGGTTTTCATACCTTCTACATAACAAAAGATACGGAGATTGAGCTGAGTTTGAACATAAAAGTCGACTAGATGAATCTAATCCACTGCACATTTGGATTGACTCAAATGATCCTTACTGCACCCTCCAAATATTCTGGTTAGAACTCGATAAATTTAACTCACAATCAGTTTAGTTATAACTCGATTACATAATTGTTTGGGTGTCAAGTGGTGGTGGAAAATTCCTGGGTTTTTCCCAACTTTTGTCAATATTTGTGAAATTAATGGACTTTTCATGGTCGGAAAAAAATTACTATTTCTCCTGACTTTTTCCCGATTTCCTGGTAGCATGGGAACCCTGCACACAGGTACTGCATAATATCCAGAACTGCATTGCAACAACATGCATTATAACAAGGGAGAGCTGTGATCTGCATTCAAGCTAGTCTATTTTATGAAGGCACTGCACCCTGTTCTCCATGGGTGGTACTCTTCCCTCTCTAGAGAGAGCCCACCCTCCAAGTAGGCTGCTCTATCCTAAATCCACAGATTTAATATACTCCATATGGAAATATTCTATGTGTGCAACAATCTGACATCAGTTACACTTCTTTTTTCACCTGCAGAACAAATATCTTAAATGCACCAATATAGTTAATAAAAATGTCCCCTCTTGTACTGAATTTTCCCTTTAGAAAAGATTCTCAACACACTTAAAATGCATGCAACCAGCACCCTGACCTAACAAATGTTATAAGGACAAAACTGGTCTTTGAATATAAACTATTGGAAATGCTGATGATACGGTCAACAAATATATCGAGTTAATCATATCTAGAACCTTTAGAAAATATCTAAATAACTGTGCATGAATTTATTGCTAGGATTTATTCTCTTCAATAAAACTTACTTTTAAAACTCTCATATGCACGGGCATTACATGCAGGTATTTCCTCGCCTTGCAGTAAGGGTAGCCCATCCTCACTCGGTATGCACATTGGTTTTTTGTCTCCATCAGGGATGCAAATCAATAGTTTCAAGTCAACAATAAATCCAAGATTATTTGCCATCTTGTTGACTGTAAATCTATTACAGAAAGAAAATGTCTTCTTAAGCTGTGGTTCTTAGAAAATTATTTCCAATTTGAGTATGTACGTATTAAGATTTGATGGCACATTAGCACAGTAATGACTATGTGGTGCTTATTAAAGGTAACTTCACAAAAACTGTAAATATATATAAGCCCACAAAAACTTATGGAAAATGAACCTTTCCAAAATAATTATAAGCATCATGTACTACAAGATAAAAAGTAAACAATATCAAAAGATGAAAAATACTTAACATTCACACTTATGAAGCACTACAGATAAAACATAATGCAAGATTCAATGGCATATATATAAAATAGAAGACAAAGTTTCTAAAAACATAAAATGTTTCAAGTGTTTGGTAAAACTTTGTTATGTAAACTGCATTTCCTCAAAAAGTACAAAATTTTCTCTAGTCATACAAAGTCTTCAATTTTATCCCCTCTTTCATTCATATTTTTGCAGACCCAAAATGTCACCAAGGAGAACAAATGGTGTTGATCAAGGTTGATCTGAGTGCTAGGAAGGAGATAAAAGTGTAAGGGTTTTGTGTTTGATGGACACAGAGCCCAAGATCAATCTGACTAATAGGCATTTTGTTGTTATGATGACAGATTCTCCTCCAGCAGCTTTATCATTATTTCTTACAAAATTGTGTAAAGCAATTTGGTAGATTAACTAACATTTTTTTTTATAAAAAAAGGGCTCCTGTAGGCAGACAGTTATTGAAGCATGTAGTTGAAATAGCAAATACATTTCATCAATATTTGCCTTTAAACCTCATTAATTCGGCTGTATTATGGCCATATTTATGGACAAATTGGAAGTAAGAGATTTCTCCACAGTTACCTTGGCATGGTATTGTGGGTGGGGGGTGTCATTCTTACCAAATTCATACTTAATAAAGAGCTAGATAGCATTGTCTGATACTTTCCAAAGTTTAGCAGATTCTTTCATTTTTTCTTTATTCAGTATGAAGCCTGAATTTCTAAGAGGTTACCTGCTCTTTCAGTGTGCTGGATCTAACCCATTTCTTGCTTATAGTGAAAGTTTCTTTAATCTGTGTCACATTCTTACTAAAAGTACAATGCCTGTGAGCTATCGTACCAGGTGAAACACAGTGTAATGGTGGGAACAGGCTGAATTTTGGTCATTATTCACATTAGAACCTAATTAATGACTTGAAAAGTGGTATCTATTTCAAAATATACATACACTGTACCTTTTCTCAATGTTTACATTCATTACATGATCTCTGATACCTCTTTTCAAGTAAATATTTTTGAACTCAACAGTCTGGCACTCACTGTATGTTAAATTTAAAACTTAAGTATCTCATGAACACACATGAAGTAAACTGAACACCACTTACTTGATCTGGATAGCACCATCTGCCAGCGACAGTATGTGTTCCTCGCCTTACAATGAAATTAAAAAGAAATAAAAGTTTTATAAATCTTAAGAGAAATTAACTGTTTTAGAAAAATTATTTTTATGTAACTAAGGGTCCAGGTAATTTAAAATCACTAAAATAATGTTTAAATTTTTGCACTACTCTTAGTTGATCCAGAAGTAAGGGTCATTACATCAATAATATGGAAAAAAGGACATTGTCACAAATTGTGTATCAAAATAACTAAATAAATAGTTTAAAAATTCATCAAACTTGTACATGTTCAGGATCAAGACTCCTCTCCTCAAGTAGGCAAAGAAATCAGCATATTGGTTAGTCAACTATTTCAAAATGACTGAGTACTATGACAAAATCAAAAGTTACTGGTATTATTGAAGTTGTATTAGCTGAGAAGTACTTGTCTTATTCATTATTGAATAAAATACACCTAGGTAAAAAGTGATGCAATAACAATGACTTCTTAATATAATCACACAATATTTTTGAGCTGCACAGTGAACACTGATTTTACAAAAATGTACTACCTTGCTTTTTATTACATTTGCAGAAATGCCCCAAAATGAAACACTTGGAAGTATATTAGTATATATACAATAGTCCATCACAATAAAACACATTAAGTACAGACCAACCTTTCTCATAACATGGGTATGATCATGAATCCCATTAAAATGATTAAATATTTATATGACATCTGTCACTTGGCTAATAACAATTAACTTTATGGTACAGTTTCATATCATCTGATACACTATTTTTTTAGATAGCATCACTTATAACACAGGTATATAATAATAATAATAATAATAATAATAATATTATTATTATTATTATTATTATTATTATTTCAGTAGGATAACCCAATTATAATATAAAATTCTTCCTGATGCCCTCAGGATTAACAAACTCTTGTGAATACCAAAAATATCTAACAAAGTATGTTCATACACAGATAATAAACAAACAATTTGGTTTGAAAAAATTTAAATTAATCTCTGATCTAAACTTGGGGAATGTCTTTATAAAAAAAATGCCATGGTAAACATATGATTTTTTAAAAATATTTTGGGTTTTGGCAATGGTGTTCTGCAATGATCATTTGTGACTGATCCCAGTATGGGTCTATGGTCTTGTTCTTCTGACCTAGAATGAAACATGTGGTGCAACTATTGCAGATTAAATATTGTGGACTAAATTTATTCTTTACATAGAACTAAAATGCAACTATTGTGGATTAAATATTGTGGACTAAATTTATTCTTTACATAGAACTAAAATGCAACTATTGTGGATTAAATATTGTGGACTAAATTTATTCTTTACATAGAACTAAAATGCAACTATTGTGGATTAAATATTGTGGACTAAATTTATTCTTTACATAGAACTAAAATGCAACTATTGTGGATTAAATATTGTGGACTAAATTTATTCTTTACATAGAACATTAATACAGACTTGTGGTAGGCTAACCTGTATTCAAAATTATACCAATGACAATTCATACAGCAGAACTGCAGATGGTGTATATGACACTATAAGCCTTGCTGTCCCTTTTTCTTTGAAGTTTGTGAATCCTTCCAACATTACTTTCAGCTTTATTTCATCAAATTCACAGTAAAGTGAAAAAGTTGGCCAACAAAAGCAGCTGTCACATGCTCTACAGCCCAAAAGACTGACCAATGAGAAAACATACCACACCACAAGTATTCACTGTGTCAAGTCTGGGATAAAGAAACTGTCATAACATGTTAGTATTTTGACAAAAGATATTTACAAGTCTTGTTTCTGTTGTGGGGTTAGTAGTATGGGCCTCGATTAATTAATCAGACAATGATTAGCTAACATGTAATTTGTATGACCACATGCAAATGCCCAACAATGAAATTATATGGAGATAATTTGAGCACCCTGTTTGTACCCCATGGGATAAAATCACAATTTGTGGCTGTAAAATATATAAAATTTCATTACAGCTTTTAACATGACTGATCTTTCACATTAAGATAAATGGTAGCCTGGTATTCATTTTTAGTTGTTCCACACTCCTGGCCAATGGATCTTTCTACCCATGATGTTATTTAGTAAGTACCAATTGATCACATATATCATCTTCACCCAAGTGTTTCTTCAAAGTGAAAATACAATAAAAACTGCTATGAGCGACCTCTGCTATGAGCGACCACCTGTCATTTCTGACCACAATC
The DNA here is from genome assembly GCA_028554795.2 of Sinohyriopsis cumingii. NCBI lineage: Eukaryota > Metazoa > Mollusca > Bivalvia > Unionida > Unionidae > Sinohyriopsis > Sinohyriopsis cumingii. Next base: position 87,772,030 of record CM068838.1, read on the forward strand.
GTAATGCACTGCCAGTTTTTATAATATACATGCTCTGTTATGAGCAACCACCTGCTGAACATGACCGGCAACCGCAATGTCTTAACAACAAATGCATTTTGACACTGCTATGACCGACTGCATCACAAAAACAATGATAGACTCCACCAACATTTATTTAATCCCTGTAAGAACATCCGCTCATACTGTTCTAAAAAAAATAATTAAAAGCAATAGGCTGGCTACAGATGTCTGAATTTTTTTAGCTATGCTTATAGTGTTTTATAGTTTCTGTCGTAAGCCAGATTAATGTATAGGTAGATTATATCCTAGTCTGTTTCCCTGTTTCATATGCTCCCTGTGATGTTTTCCACTATTCGTATAGGGGTGAGCAATGCAGAGAGCATACAATGCAGGAAGCAATACTTATTATTCCTGCACTTGGTCTGGTTCCCGGCCTTAACATAGGACCCTGCAGCCTTATGAATGACCATATTGCAAGAACAGATACAACTGACCTATATGTAATCAATTGTTATAACGACTGCTTGATTAGTAACAATGGTTCTGACAAAAAACAAACATAAAAGAAATATTTTTAAAAATAAGGATTGTTGCTACCGGTGATAGATGCTACAGTCCATAAACCAGGCTAATGCACATGTCATGAATTGCCATTGTAGTGCCATACAATCACTTACCCCAGTCCAGTGTTATAAAGCGTTCATTGAATCTATGTGGTCCAAATGCCATGTCAATACGGAAGTCACATGGATCCAGTTTAAACCAGAAAGGGATGTATCGTTTTAGTACCAGGCTACTGAATGGAACAGGAATGGAGAAGTTAAGACAACACTGCAGGCCAAAACAATTATCTGGCATCTGACAATATACAACCTTCTGCAAGGAATTTGGTAACTTTGTGAGAAATGAGGTTAGATTCCATGGGCAGCCTGTGAATGAATGAAAAGGTTTAATCAGTAGATGATAAATATTTCATAATTTGCATTTTTTTTTACAAGCTTAGTGAGTTAATTCACAGAGGCTGTATTTTATTAGATTAATCTACTGAATTTGTTAAAAGGACTAAGCTTGCTTCACTCTCTAAATGACAATAAAATTTTGTACAAATAAGCAACATTTTCATGGATACCTATCTCTATCATAAAATGCTACAACCGCTCCAGTGGCCTAGTGGTTAGAGCATCCACCTCAGATGTGGGAGGTTGTGGGTTCAACCCCAGGCCGAGTCATACCAAAGACTTATAAAAATGGTACTAGTAGCTGCCAAGCTTGGTGTTCAGGATTAAGAGGTTAGTGTTAGGATTGGTTGGCCTGGTGTCAAGATAATGTGACTGGGTGGGACATCATGCCACATGTCTGCGGCATAATGCCCCAGTGCTAGACATCACTATAAACTGCCACACTGCAGACACTATACTGATATGACTGAAAAATTGTTAAAGCTACATTAAAAAATCCAAATCACACACACACACATAAAATGTTGTAATACTGAGAGTTTAAACTGGTACCTGTGACATCATAGGCACTTTCCAATGTCATGATGTAATGTGACAAAGGGGTATTGAAACGCTAAAAAAAACAATTTTAGCCAGCAACATGCCACTGTAGATCACATTTAATACTGACTGCATGCATCGCCCACCACAATATTTTGACAAGTGGTAATCAACACATAATATGAAAGAACCTAGGCCATAAATGGCATCCATGTTAATTTATTTGTTTATTACTACTCTGTTTAAAATCAACCAAGAATCACAAACACAACAGAAAGTTATAAATTTCTAACTTGAACAGAAAAATAATATATAAAAAATATTATGAATATTTATTTATTATTAGGTTAAGAAATATTAATAATTTAAGTCTAGGTCTTTTATGCTATTTATCATTCATACACTATGTCAGTGGAGACTTACAAAGTTTAAATCAAACTATCAAGAATAATTTAATTAAAATTTATGTGAAAAGATTGATTTGGTTAAATAAATAAGTAAATAAATATAAAAATGAGTTTAACTATTCCCTACTGGAAATACTGACTTCACTACAAAAATCAATCATATAAGCTTTGTCTTCTGATCCACTGTCACAGTAAAAAAAAACAACATACCCTTTGGAGGTGCTGGCAACACACATTGACCAGTAGAGAAATAGTTCTGCAAAGAAAAGACATTTGAAATTGTGGATAGCTAGTTGGTTATTATACAAATTTATCACATTCACAACAAAGAAAGTCATATAGATTTGTTGTGCACACAGAAATTTGATTAAAGTCAAGTTTTACTGCCTGTATGAATATAAGAGTCTTAAGAGTCCAAGGTTAATATTCCCTCATCTAACTAGTAATTGTAGTCCAAGGTCAATATTCCCTCATCTAACTAGTAATTGGAGTCCAAGGTTAATATTCCCTCATCCAATTAGTAATTGGTGTCCAAGGTTAATATTCCCACATCCAGTTAGTACTTGGAGTCCAAGGTTAATATTCCCTCATCCAATTAATAGTTGGAGTCCAAGGTTAATATTCCCTCATCCAATTAATAATTGGAGTCCAATGTTAATATTCCCTCATTCAACTAGTAACTGGAGTCCAAAGTTAATATTCCCATATCCAATTAGTACTTGGAGTCCAAGTTTAATATTTCCTCATCCAATTGATAATTGGAGTCCAAGGTTAATATTCCCTCATCCAACTAGTAATTGGAGCCCAAGGTTAATATTCCCTCATCCAACTAGTAACTGGAGTCCAAGGTTAATATTTCCTCATCCAACTAGTAATTGGAGTCCAAGGTTAATATTTCCTCATCCAACTAGTAATTGGAGCCCAAGGTTAATATTCCCTCATCCAACTAGTAATTGGAGTCCAAGGTTAATATTCCCTCATCCAACTAGTAATTGGAGCCCAAGGTTAATATTCCCTCATCCAAAATTGGAGCCCAAGGTTAATATTCCCTCATCCAAGTAGTAATTGGAGTCCAAGGTTAATATTCCCTCATCCGATTAGTAATTGGAGTCCAAGGTTAATATTTCCTCATCCAATTAGTAATTGTAGGTCAAAAACTAAAAAATAACATGATCCCAATCTGATTCCCCAATTATTTCTGTCCATTCAATGTATCATCCTTCTTAAAATTGAACAGAGACAATCAGGACATCAGAGTACGAAGGGATGAGGAAACTGAGCAGTAATACCAGGCAACTATACATAACTAAAATTAGGCTTACCTTTCATCATATATCTACGTATTAAAAACAATTATCCTGTACCTACTATTATTGCTTTGCTGAATTTACCAACCCAGTTGGAGGATGATGGACTAAAGATATGTTGTAAAGGTAAACTTAACCATTTGCTGTAGTAAGGTACTCTACATCAGACTGAAGGATGGTTGACAACTGGACATTATGTGTAAAAATATCAATAATGGAAGAATGATTAAGAAAGGTCCGAGATACACCAACAGTTCTAACACCTTCTGGCACAAAACAACTTCTGAGTTATACCCCTCAGCATTAATGAGTGAGGGATCAACATGTCTAACTTGCACTATGTCCCAAGAGAGCCTCTAACAACTGAAGAGAATGCTAGTATCTCAAGATCTGAAGGAATTGGCAACAGCTCTGGAAGAAGGTGGTTACCCATTTAAACTACACTGAATACCCTGTCAAAGGTTCAAACTTTCCTTTTCTCCATAACCTAACCAGCTGGGTGGGACAAAGAAAGAAACCACAAAGAGAAGAGATAGACCTAGGTAACTGGGTATTCTGAAAAGTTATCTAGATTAACCAATATTGAGTTTGTCATCATGCTTCACTTTTGGGACAAGACAGGACTAACCCTTATTATCTCTTTTGCTGGAGAAAGGAACTTTATGAGTGAGGGCTCATCATCTCATCTCACTGGTAGGAATGTCTATGGCCTGCCTGGCCCATCAATTCATGAAGTCATGGCAAATCATTCATAATATCTTGAGAGAAGAAGATACCACTGACTCACCACTGGATGGTTGGAATCCCCATTGGGTTTGAACAAGAACATCAAGAAAGTAGGGATATCACCCCAATTCTTCTGCTAAATGGTTTTATCAAAACCTGGAGCATGTTTCCCATATGACTGAATGGTAACCTGATCCCCTTCCCTAAACCAGTGATTAAGACCCAGTGCTGTCCAAACACTGGTGCTTTGTACAGGATTCAAAAGCCTGATGCCCGGTGCTCAGTACTCTGTATCTAGTGACATAAACTGGTAGATTGGAACTAATTACCATACCCTAGGTGCCCAGAGATGGTGGTCAATGCCCAGTGATGTGACAGTCACTAGGTGACTGTCACTTGACACTATCCAATGGCCAGTATGGAAAAGTCTCTATTCAGGAAACTTGAGTCCAACAAAGGAAACCTCAGCAATCTAAAAATAGGACAACTTGAGAAAGGAGACTATGTTTCCTTTGCGTCAGGAAGGCAAGACTTGCTCCAGTGAGAAGTGCCAAGGATCCCTCTCTCATGGGAGCTGACATCTTTTTTTCATATGTCAGTTATCACACCCTTGTGGGACCAGGTGATTTTGGTACCAATGAAAGAGCCATAGACCTCTCCCTCACTGGAGTTGTGACTTTCATAAATTATTAAGTTGACCAGACCCTTGCTGGGCATGGAGGGCCAACTTTGGTGAGTGTTTACCAATTATGAAGAGAAAGAAGTCAGTACAAACTTCCCGTCTCTATAGGTAAAGCAACTTGCCATCAAGTGCCAGACTTAAGGCAACAAAAATACACACTAGTATCCCAAGTAGTTTTTATATGACTACATTTACCCATACATAGAAGCATACTGAATGCTGAAAGGAGATGCTAAAAGGACCAGAACAAGACTTGGGTGGGTAATACTTAACCAAGCATCCATTAACAAGACAGCAATTGAAACAAAGAAGCATGACTTTGCTTGCAAGACACTAAAATCTTCAAATTTAATTAAAAGCACACATAAATGGAATTAATGCAAAAGACTGGGATGAAAACATGAAAATACAACACAAGAAAGGACATGACTGACAGTATATATGCCAAAACACTACTTACATCATGAAAAGCATTCCAAGAGATACATGAGAGCTACATAAAGTCCACAGAAATGAAAAACAGTACAGTCACGGGTGTAAAAAAATCATTGACATAACCTGGTCCCAGAAATATCATGGTTTAGTTGACAAATGTACTGCAGAATAATGATTATGCACCTAAAGCACCAAAAATGTGGAGTTCTGTTTCTAAAAACAAATGGCATTTCTAATGCACATTAAAAATAATAATTCAGTCATGCCAGGTTACAGTGAAAAAAATACTGGAGGTCTTTTAAATGAGATTAAGTAACAAGTTGCACATTTTTACAACACACAAGCTGCTGTAAAAATGCCAGTGGTTTAAAGTTATTTTTACTTCCCTGTGATAGCCTCATCCCTTTGGTAGCCTCAGCATGGCAATGGTTTTCTCATGTTGACCAACATTTAGGCCAATTTAACTACATGCACATGTAGGTCTACTTTTTAAAAAAAAGTATTTTCTTAGTGTTGACTTTTAGCTAGTCGCAAAATGTAACTGACCAAAACTGTGTGAAAAGCGATCGCTTTTGTTGATCATCAGAGGTTCTTTTACAGTATGTCAGGTTTTACCAATAAAATTTGCCTCTGTATCAGAAAAAAAGATCAATAATACCAACAAACTGTAAAATGTGTTTAAAGTCTTTAAAGTTAACTGTCTCAACATCAAATTCTCTAAGAAGCTGACTTAACCTATTCATACAATTGATCAGTGACCATTGGCAAGAACACAGCACCAGAAGGAGATTCAGAGTATCACTTTGATGGATTGAAAGACTTTGATATCCTGTTCTAGATAAACCAATACAAATGAAAGCAATCCTCTTTCTGTTTCATTGACGTTACTCTTAACAGACACTTTCTGTTTCATTGATGTTACTCTTAACAGACACTTTCTGTTTCGTTGACGTTACTCTTAACAGTCACTTTCTGTTTCACTGACATTACTCTTAACAATCACTTTTTGTTTCATAGATGTTACTCTTAACAGTCACTTTCTGTTTCGTTGACGTTACTTTTAACAGTCACTGTTTCGTTGATGTTACTCTTAACAGTCACTTTCTGTTTCATTGACTTTACTCTTAATAGTCACTTTCTGTTTCGCTGACGTTACTCTTAACAGTCACATTCTTTGTTTAATTAATCATGGTACAGCAGTGGACAACTTCATTTAGTTAAAAAATACTGGGGGCTATGAAGTTTTAAAAAAAATACTATTTGTCCTTTTATTCACTCTTTGTTCAACACAAAATAATAACCAGGTCTTTTGGGGAGGGGTACCAGCTTAGATTGGAATTTTGCCAGTTTCTCTTTACAGATGACAATAAGTCACGTGATCTAGCCACACTGAATTTGAAGTCATACACTTGCTCCAAGCACGGAAACAATTGAACTATTAACTTTATAAGTGAACTCTAAACCAAATTTGTTAAATGTGTATGAATCAAGTTGGTGACTGACTGTTATGATATTGGAATGTGATTCCACAACAGTCTGTTCCACAAAGCATCATGAATTTTATCCTATCTGTAATTCTGTCAATTTTCAGGTTAGCATCATTAATTAAATTAAAAGTACCTAACTAGGTTAAGTAAATAGAGTAAAACAAATTTGTTATTTTTAGCTATATTTAATAATCCTGACCTGATAATTTACTTAGTTACAGATAAGATAAAATATGTGATACTGTGTGGAACAAACTATACTGCTGTGGTGTTGACATGTGTCACTGTCCATTGTAAACACAGCTATCATAAAGGTCAGAAATGCATTCATTCAGTTTCCTTAACCTAAAGTATTGTTACAACATAATTGCCCCCATGAAATGCAAGTGATAAACCATGCAATGATGAGATTGGTAAATTCGCATTTGGACTGGTAAATTTTTTTGTCTTTTTCAGACTTTTTCCATCCTTGCAGTATGAGGTACCAGTAGTAGCAGAAACTCTCCGGGAAGGGCATTAAAAGTTGCATTTTGCTGAATGTTACTCACTAAAATGCTTGACATACACAAGTTCTCAAGATAAATGAGGTTGAGATAAGTGGGTCTGACTGTATTCCAAAACAAATGAAAATGACTTGGGAAATATATGGGACCAAGTTGTTGTTTTTTTTGTTCTAGACTTCCAATTTCTAATTGGGTGAGAGAATATTAATCTTGCACTGGGGACCAGTGCCAGAAAATGATATAGCAAAATAACAATATCAGACATTGGATTACTGCTTTAGAATTACATGTTTCGATATTATTTAAACGTGTAGTTCAAATAAAAGTTCCTACTGTTTCAACAGAAACATCAGTTTGTTGGGTCTTTTAATCTATGATTCACACCATGCACAAAACCCAAGAAAACTGGTACTCTATGAAAATGGATAATTCACAGTACTAGATAATAACTAAAAGAACTAGTCAAATGAGACACAAGCTTACCTTAATCCCAAGTGCTTCTAGAAGCAAATCAAAGGCTTCTTCAGTCAAAGATCCGCCAATAGCATTTTTCAGGCCTTCAAAACTTATTGCTGAAACACAAAACAAGGCAGAATACAATGAGATGGATCTCACTTGTCAAAATTTAAATTGGCAACATTCACAAATTAAATAGAACTAAAAATCAACTTCTATAAAGTATTATAACAGGATGAAACCAGCCAAACAACTGACAAATCTGGTTTCTACAGTTTCAAGGAAACTCTAAGTCATTTACTGATAGACCCTGTACTCTTAAAATTAATCTTTCACATTTGCTTACCTGGCAGTGTGAAATTTTCATTGCATACTGGGATAGGAACTTCCATTTTATCTACAATGAGGCCATCCCAGATACAGCTATCTTGGCCCAGACAAAACTTTAGACTAGCAGTGACAACAAACACTTTCTTGTCATCATTCTTGCCAATAGAAAACCTGAAAGGCAAAAGAAGAATCACATGTTCAAGTGCCTAATGACAGTGATGCATGCCAATGTACAGTTAAATGTAAATTATCCTGACATATCCTAAGATATAGTTTTCTCTGCATAACTGGAGTTCAACTTGCTTTTCCATATAATGAACAACTCCAGAGAAGGGGTATCTGCATTAATATTTAACTATAATGCACATCTTCTTCAAGTAAAAATCTAGGTCAAGACACCAATTTTCAAGTACAATACTTACCCCTTCATGATATACTGTAAGAATATCCACTAATTTGCAGAAGTATAGGATCATCCAGGGATACAGTTGTGAGGACAGCTTGGAAGGGAGTTTTCATATTATAATCAGGTAAGTATCATCCAAATAATCATATTCAAAATATTGGTTTCTTCTTGAAATGCATTGCCAGATCAAAATACTACAAGAAAGTAACTGCTAGACAGAGTTACATCCCATTACCCCAGAGCTGGCAAGGATTCAGTCTCCAAACATATGCAAAGCAAATTCAAGTCTTATGTGAGATATGGGCTAGGACTAGCACAGATTAATAAAAGAAAACTTTTTGTTCCCACAAATCAGCTGGACTAAGTAATCGAAGCCACCAAATTCCACCATCTGTCAGTCACTACTGGAGCAGAAGTGCATGAATGTAACCACAAGGAGGGCTTGGAAAGAAGTGGCTATGACTAGGTAAATACTATCAAAGAAACAAATTTCACTTCAAGTTATCTGCTATACCTGAAATACATTACAATATCAAAATATGCCAAAAGGCTAGATAAGGGTTGGACAGTTGCTCCAGTCTCCTAACACTGGCCGAACAACTTAAAATCCCACACGAGATACAGGACAGGATTAGCAGCAAACAATGATGATTCAGTCATCCATAAAACTGTCCACTCCTGCAAATCCAGTTAAACTAAAGTAAGCCATATTGCAACAAAATTTCTAATAAGTGGTCCAAGTTAAGGCAGCCTGTAGTGCTACTGATAAAGGTCCAAGTTGAGGCAGCCTGTTGTGCTACTGATATAGGTCAAAGTTAAGGCAGCCTGTTGCACTACTGATATAGGTCCAAGTTAAGGCAGCCTGTTGTGCTACTGATATAGGTCCAAGTTAAGGCAGCCTGTTGCGCTACAGATATAGGTCCCACTATGTCAAACTGATTAATCCTTTAGGATAAAAGATAACTCAGATAAAAGTTTCAGAATGTGGCACCTAACCTCCACCCCACAGCTCAAATGATTTCAGACAGGAAACAGTTTCACTCAAATGTAATTGTGACTGCTCTAACTTCATCAACCAAGTAATTCATGTGGTCTTAGGCTTCTTCCTTCTAGGCCAAATAGATAACCTAATGGATCCAGGCTAAAAGGGCCTGATCAGAAATATACCTTCCTTCTTTAAGATTTCTCTTTTCTGACTGGCTCATTCAGCTGCAGGCACCATTTCAATGCCCTAACAGGTCCTAAAGAAGCCCTTGAGAAAAAGAGTCCACTCAAGACAACTGTAACAAAAGACAAAAACTGATTTCCCAAGAGCTGAAATCAGTTCTTAGCAGTGAAAATAGGGAGCATCACAAGAGAAAATAAACTATCATGATGGAATTCCTGACAGCTGGGTCCAACTATACGGTACGTATTTAAATGATTCTGACTGGATGCAAACTGCACATGAAACATAAGTCAAGAGGCTTTAGATAATCGTTCAAAGAATCTTGTTCAACTATGTCAAAACCCATCAGCCATGACAGGTTTCATTCAGACAATGGGCCAAGTCCTCTAGTCAAGACAAATCAAAATTTGCTAAAAATCAAATGGTCTTTGCTTTTACCAAAGACATTAGAACTCATGATACTGTATTTATTAATTGTGATCAAGACTAACTTCTCAAAATGTCAAAGGAAAAAGTTGGCTATCTATGTTATAGATGCTTTAAAAGGAAACCTATGTCCCTGCTTGCATCACTGGGATTAGGTTCTCCATTTACTCTCATTTATGGTTCCAAAGTGGTGGCCTTCTTATCCAAACAATTCCATCCCCAAGTTTTTACTCAAACAATGCCATCTACAATTTGTTCCCAGAAATGTTTCCGTCCAAGAGCTTGTTTCCTATAAGCCAGATATGCAAGAGCAGCATTTCTTGAGTGAGAAGGAAACTTGCACGCAAAGTTGTTTCAGCAGGCTTGCTGAATGCAGGTTTGGGAATGGGCATAAATAATAAGATCATAACAGATTAGAGAAAGTGCATAAACTTTGTTTGGTCTGAGAGTAAGCAGAGTGTTGCAAGCCCTGATGGAAATAGGTCCACTATTCAACTGAAGACTGGGAGAGGAATTGATAATCCTATAATAGTTATTTTCCTTTCCATCCGGATTATGAATCTACAAATACATTAGATAACAACATCACCTGGGAAAATCCCTAAAATAAAAAAGTCAGATCTGGGAGGTCACTGGACCATTCTACATTAATTATTTTCCTTACCATCAGGTCAGTGAGTCTGCTAAGACATTCGACAATAAAATCACAAGTAGAAAATTACAAACAAAAAAAACAAAGAACTGATGACTTGGTTTGCCCTTGCCTCTGACATTTTGTGTGAGAATTTTTTTTAACAATTCCTGCTCATGTTTTAAATGTCTTCTGATAAAATTAATAATTTGGGTAATGTCAATACACCGCTCCCTCGATAACTCGCGCCCAGATAACTCGCGATCCCGCTTATAACGCGGTGTCCGTCTTGGCTCCCAATTTTTTCCAGAGAAAATATATTTAAAATATCTTTAAAATATGCTGAACATGAAAAAAATTACGATAAGAATTGATAAATTAAACCTTGATACATTGCTCGTTTTATCATCGAAAATGGTGATCAATGCCCGTAAAAATATAATCCATATTTTGAAATTTGCAAGTTCTAGAGAAGAATTAATTTCAGAGATCTCGAAAACGCTTAATTACGCGTATTTGGACGCCAATTTTTGATCTGGGACGCAGAAAATCACTGAGGCGGGAGTCCTCCGTACGCATGTAATAGGTGCGCGGGAAAATTCAAAGATTTGCCAGTCATGTTTCAGCCACCTGCTTTGTGGGAAAATGTGTTGATCAGTTTACTGTGCTGATATTTACAATGACAGAATTCAGTGACTGAAAGACTCTTTGATGTACTGTTGCTATTTCATAAGAGTACATTAAAAAAAAAAAAAGAACATGATGCAACAGCTAGGCGGCTAGTTCAAAGGCTTTGATTTGGCGGCCGAGTGAGAAAATATACTGATATTTAGTGATTGAATTCAGAGGCAGAAAGAGCCAGTTTTAAAATCCTAGCGAGACCTCTGTTTAAAAATATCATATATTATGTAAGTTTTTAGGATAAATAGTTGTCATTATACTGTAAATAAACAGTCTGGTGAAATAGCGATCAATGAAAACTTCTGGTAAATGTTAACAGGTGGCAACAGAGAATGAAATAAACACCAATTAAACGACTTCCTGTGTGAAAGTCACGTTCTAATCCTTTAATTCCGTTTCAGTGTAAACATTATAATCACAACATAGTCTGTTCATTGAAAACATGAAAAGAGTCAATCGACCGTCACTTGGAAACCCGTGAGTACTTCTGTGAGAACCTAATTACATGTACATGCCGGCTTTGTTTTGATCAACAACTTGGGGAAGTGTTTGTTGCATTAAAAAAAAAATCGATTACAAGAGACCTCGGGTGCTGGATTAAGGGTCTTGGAGCTGCCTTTGACGTAAAGCAAAACAGTAACAGAGACAACGACGATGATAGTGACTTCAAATGTTTCAGTGAAACTGATGTCATTAATGCCGAGGCTGTTTGGGAGAAATTGGTACAGACTCATGGTCCTGAGATGGCGTTTCTCTTGATGGAGGAGTGGATTTGTGCTGACAATGATTGCCCTACAGCCGAATACATGTCAGATGAAACTATAATTATTTCTATAGAGAACAAATTTGCAGCAGAAGACGATTCTAACTGGAGTAACACAAGTGTTAAAAGTGATGCAGACACAGATGTTGCACCCCCACCCCTCTGCACAGGAAGCAAATATTTTGATATTGCCATAAGATGGCTGGAGACCCAAAATGTTGACTACGTAAAGCTCATGCAGTTGAGAAATCTGAGGGATTTTGCTCGGCGGCAGAGAAACCAAGGAGTAACACACACAAAAAAAATTAACTGATTTTTTCAAAAAGTGAATTGATATTTGTCAAGCGTGGCACAAACGGCAAGTATTAACTTGTTCTAATTTAAGTTGTTTTAAATTTGTAGACCAATTAAATATGTTAGTACTGATTAACTCTTGTTTTTTTTTTGTTTTCCATTTTACTTCTATCACATTCAAATCTATCTATCTATATATCGTTCGATCGACACTGTTTCTCGAAAAGAGTCGATCTTTTGTGTATAAAAAAACTTCTAATTTGGCTCAACAATAAAACTAGAATGTATACAATTCAACATAAAAATTAGTGACGTAGTAAACAATGTGTGAAGTGGTACACATGTTCAGCGAACGGAAACAACGTGGAATAATGTTTTCGATGATCGCCTCAATATACTGTAATTTATGCTGAAATTTTTAATGTTGTCCTATGAGAAAATAATAAAGTACACCGTTATGAAGAGATATTTATTAACAGTTAATCTCAGAACGATTATAAAGTGAGTATTCAACAGTATAATCTGCCTACCCCACCCCCCTTATTTTTCCGTTATGTCGTCAATCACTTTATTGATTTTGGGCTTATTTTATAGGTCCCTCGATAACTCGCACCTCGCTTATAGTGCGGTCGATGTTTCTGGACCCCGATGTGCGCGAGTTATCGAGGGAGTGGTGTATGTGTTATATAATATTACAACTTTAGACCAATTTTGAAACAAGGAAAATACATGTCCGTGACTTAGCCACTGTGTTAACTTCAAATTCGCGGTTACTTCGTTTGAAGATCTTGCCATGGGGTGAGAAACTCTGTTTTCTGCAATTAGCAGTGATGTCACCAGTTGGCTTTGGCTTGGAGGCCAGAACTGGACATTGTAACACTTCAGTGGTACCACCCTCAGACCATTTTCAAAGAGACCACCAGTATCCAATCAGAACAAAAGTAATCAAATTTTGGGCGGGTTTCTCAAGCAGCCAGACATTATTCCATTGTGAAAGAGTCAGTGCATGTCTGGACATTGAAGAGAGTATATCACAGAGAAATTGGACAGACTAGACTGCACTTCAAGTGCCAAAGTTTTGCACTCATTAAAAAGGGCAGAAAGTTAGTCATTGGAACTTTCAACAAGATTGGAACAATGGCTTCCGAGGTAAAATATCTTCACCCAAATCTGTCTCACTTCCTAACTAGGTCTTGTACAGACTGGAAGCAACTGCACTGACAAATTGTCCTGAAATTGTGGAATACTGTAATATAGTTTATAAAACTATTATACCTATTACCTTATTAATTTTATATTTTAACACCTAGACCGTTGGCTCTGCTGACTGGGGGCTTGGAGCTATTTAACCTTTAAATTGTTCATCCTTTTCCAGGGTTAGTAATAATTCTGCAGAAAGCATGCGACACCCTCAGGGGTATCAGACTGCATCTCCTTCAATAACAGAAGGCATTCACTGTGGCCTTTATTTTCAACAGATCGGTGTACATAGACTACTCCTAAAGGGACCAAACCCTGTTCACTGGGAAAGAGGACAAGAGACTGGCACCCCACACAGTTATGCTGGTATCCATGCAAATCAAGATTTATGTCCCGGTAGATAACAAGAAATCCCTACCATAAGTTCTGAGAGGTCAACACATTTGTTGAAAGAAGCTTTATGTACAGTAATTTGATGCTTTTATAATTTGGTCTACCTCACAAAGCTCTGGCCACCATGGAGGTAAGAGTATTACTATAGTGATAAGACCCTGAGAGTGAAGACCTTCATAATATTTGACTTTCTAAGAAAATAGAAAAGATTGTGAGGGCAAGTGTCAAGGCACAATCCTGAGAGGTGAAATCAAATGAAAAAGCTTGCAAATTATATACCCTAATGAGTGAAAAGCTGGGACTTTATAAAATTAGAACAGGAATCCAAGGCAAGACCAGCAAGGAGCAAGATATTTCATATCTTTACAACAAGTTGCTCATCTTGGAGAGGAGAGGGGCTGTGTCTAGATGATTTGATCTTGGGGACTAGGATGTAGCCCTGGAGAAGGAGTCATTGGCACTGGAAGTCTAGAAGTTACAGGAAGACCTATGAATGGGAAAATACAGGCATGCATGCATCTGGGAGGTCTAAGATGACCACAGAGGATCCATCTCAGATGGCAGTAAGGGTACAGCACAAGGTCTCTATTATCAGCTTCTTTGCCTGAAAGTATAATTTCAGTGCATGTGTTGCAAATGATCTCTACTGCCTTTTTTGTAGGAAAGCATGTATGGCAAAATTTTGAAATCTTCTTACCTGGACATAGTATAATCGCAGCAAGAACACAGCATCATTTTCTTGGGGAAAAATGAAAGCAAGGAGAGGAAATAGCCAGTTCTTCATTCCCTGAGGTGTGTTGTGCCTTGCTTTTGGCTTGGTGCTTTATGATACTAGTGGTAAGGTTATTGGAGTAAAGTGCTTTGTCCAAGAAAGCACCACAGTAGCTGACCCAGACAGGTTCAATGGTAGGCCCTTTTGATTGCAAGTCTGAGTCACCATGGTTCCCTATGGACTGGAGAAAGGTTCCTAAATCAGAAATGCTAAAGTTGGGTTCTTCCTATTTCTCTGGTCCCTCATGAGAAATAAAGACAGGACTCTAGGTTGCTGGGCCTATTTCCTATTTCTCTAAGCAGCCATGGGATAGGAGTTTGGAAGACATAGGCACCAAAGACTAGGTATGTCAATACTGTATTCAGTACCAGTGACACAAATTCCAGGACTTAAGAGAATGAGATATGAGGTCATCTGACACCTGGAATCAAGTATTAGGTAACAGATTACAGATGGACTATATTTTACTTCTACCAGATTCCAGAGACTACTGAATCCTAAATGTATACTGGTATTCTTTACATCTGAGGACAGCCTCTTTTAGCTAAATTTTCTTTTCATAGTATGTCAGGATTTTGTTATTTTTAGTACATCTGTATAACTTTCTCCAGTGTTTATGATAATCTGTAGGAAAAGAAACAACAGCAAGTTTGCAACACTATGAAGCAAACAAAAAAATGGGACAAAATCTGGTTCACTTATAACTGGAAGATTACAGGAAACATGATACAGTTGCAAAGATTATGTTATTGTGGAATTTACAAATCATACCTACTTTATGATTATATTCTTTGTTAGCTCTAAGACTTCCTCTTTACCTGAAAGAAAAATTGAGGTGTGTGTATAAGAAATTTTGATAATTTAAAACATGGAAACATATATATATATATATATATATATATATATATATATATATATATATATATATATGAGAGTAGGTGACATGTGAATTTTTTTAATAAACAGAATTGAAGTAGAACTGAATGACAGGAATATTTGTATCATCTGAAACCAAAGCAGTATGTTTCTACTTAAGAAATAGCTATATGCAAATTACTTGTACCCAGTGTCCCTGTAATAGTTGTAAGACACTTATTTACCATGAAAATTATATATATATATATATATATATATATATATATATATATATATATATATATATATATATATATATATATATATATATATATATTATTAACTATATACTAAATAAATGAATGCTCAATTTAGCATCAGATTGGTACAGCAGCCCCAAACAATATTAATTTTCTCTATACTGTCCAAATTTAGTAAGAAAAATATTGTTTCTAAAACAAATAGCAAGTAAATAACATAACAGGAAACAGCAAAACAGTGAAAAATATTGAAATATTCACAGGATTCACCAACACTACATTATCTTTTTAAACATTTACTACACATGTTACCTGTTGCATGAAAAAAATTCACCATTAAAAACTACTGAAAAATTGTGAAAGCTTAAAACGTTTTTAATAATTCTGGTTTTTTGTTCCTTTTAAAAGTAGAAAATATGGGCTGCGTTCAATAAATCTAGCATTCGGTGGCATAATATTAAGCCAAGAATCCTACTGTTTGGGATGTCAGTGAAGTGTGCTAGGTGACAAATGCTGTCATGGGATTAAGCATAGTGTGAGCAATGCACGCATATGACTACACTCACATAAGAGCTTGTCAACTGAGACAAGTCAACAAAGAAAATTCTCTCTCTCTCTCTCTCTCTCTCTCTCTCTATATATATATCTTTGTTCTAAATGAAAAAATCTAACCTCCCAATTGCAGCCATGTCAAAATCAGTCATTAATTTTGCACCAGACACAAAGTTTGCACTAATATCTGCCCAAGTAATTACATTTTTTATGATTTTATTGTCTTTATTATTATTGTTATTATTATTATTATTATAGTTCTTCTCAATTATCCAGACACACAATTATTGTAACATCTTTCCTTCAAAACCTCTATATATAACTGTACCAGGATATACTTTCTGGCATCAATCTCTCAGCCCACTTTGTCTTGTCATTTGTTCTTAACTTAGAATTAGGTCAAAACATACTGCCTGGTTCACAATGTTACAGACACAAGAAACCACTCGTCTATTATTCCTGCACAATTCTGTACTGTTATATCTCATGTTGTAAACTGCCCTAGTGATTCTAACATACAGGAGTCCAGAATTTTTTTGTAGATTGTGTGTTAAATGTTTGTTTATTATATATACATTTTTTTTCTTTCTCCCCTGATGAAGAGCTTGCTTAGCACAAAACACTGGGAAACCATTCTGAATTAAGACAAATTCCCAGTGGCTAATATGTATTTAACCAGTTTATTGAAAATATGGATTAAATATACATTTTCTACATGCATGCAATGTTTGTTTCTTATTATTTCCAAAGCACTACATAAAAACGGGAAAAATTCAAGTCTATGATGCAATCAATGTAAAGCATGTTACAAATTCCCATGGAAGACAGTCTGTTTCATACAGACAACTTACTTCCCATACCAAGAGTGAAGCACGCATATTACACTTTAACAGATAACATCTTACCCCAATTATAGCTGATGAGAAGTCTGGTGATGTTCCATCGCTCAAAACTGGCGGTGAGATAGAACTGACAGGCATCAAGTTTCAAGTACGCACCAAATGCTTTAGTGTAGCCCAACTGGGGAATGGTGAAATCCACACAGACATCAAAACGCATGCAGTTCGATGAGATGAAGTAATAAAGATTCTTGAGGAGTTTTGGGTCACGGATGGGTGGCATGGTGAAGGTTCTATTTAACAACTTGCAGTCTGTTGCAATAAAATATCAAAGCTATATCAGTAATATTAAAGCCATAACTTAGCCAACAATCAAAGCATTGCTTAAAAATGTGTGACTGGTGAGAGTGAAATTGTTGCAGAAATGAAATGTCTTAGCTCCAGAACAATTAAACCGACATACAAAGAAAATCCATCCAAGGATTGGGAAAGATAAGCTAATAAAAAACTTTAACCAAAACCTTACTGCATATTTTTCCATGACTGTGATTTTAACCCGACAGTCATGGAAGCATGCATGTGTGTCAATAAATGAATTGGCATATGGCCTTTTCAATTATAAAAGAAATTCATCATATGCTATCAATTTCGCATTAGAAATGCCAATAATGTGAATTAGAGTAATGTTTCCAATAGATTTATAACTGTGGTGGCAAGTAGGTGCCAGCTAGCTCAGCCAAGTCACCATCCCTATTCCCCATGCCTGCTGTGTTTAAAAAATATTGGCTGATGCCAGCAACAGAAAATATCAGAGTAATTTATAATCTTGGACACAAATAAACGTTGCAAATATGTGTTGTGTGTTTTCTGAATTACAGTTCCTTTGGTTTTGTAAAACTTTCTGAAGCATACAAATTAGATAGTCAAGTCAGGAACAGAAATGTAATCTACTGGTATCCACCAATCCAGCCAATCAACCCTGAATTAGCCATATGTCAATGATATTAGGAAATAAAAAATAGTTTACAAATCTGAAAATTGTAAAGATAAGAAATAATCTTATGATTCTAATGAATGCTATCATATTTTCAGTTAAATTCAGTTTGAAATGGAGTACTTGCTCAATGAGTATGAAGATTTGGCATATTCATTTACAACTACAGGTGTGTGTTGTGTGTGTGTGTGTGTGTGAAAAATAATAATAATATAATTTAGGTAAACAATGGTGAATCCAGTTGGGGATGCATTGGTAACAAACACAATGGTTTTATTGTTGATGGTTCAATAATTATTATATTAGTAATTATCAGCTTTAAAAGAATCAAATATCTTTTTCAGAAACAAGACAGAAGCAGTGATCAGATAATGTTTTTCTTCAAGAATGCAACAGATCTTGCAAGATTATTAAATCAAACTTGTTTATTTTGTCACCAAAGGTATGCAGTACTTGAAAAGACTTTGGTTAAATTATCGCAAAATTTTATAAGCCATGTAACAATCTAACCCTACAATATTTCAGTCATATTTAACGGCAAAGCAATTATCTGTACTATTACTATATCAAGACTAAACTCAAGGAAACAATCACTTCATTTTAAAGTGCTGAGTACCATGTAACTATACCTAGATCATCTGTGCGAAGTGCAGCCTCGAGTTCAGCTCTGGTTCCAGTGGTCAACAGACCTCTTTCCTGCAGAGTGGATTTCAGCGCCTGCAATGTCATATTCTCAGGGCGGGGACATGGAGGCGTCCCTGCAAGCAGTTCCTGCAAAGATAAAAACTTATCTTGTGAATTTTATACACTAAAATGTTAATTATCCAGATGACAATTATGTGGATTTTATTGCCAATGTCCCCTGAAATCAGTACTTATTACAATGTACATACCAATTAAACTAATATGCCGAAGATAACACCAACATAATACAGAGTATCTTAAAATTCATATAGATCATTTAGTCATTCAGAACCATTTCAGTCATAAGTCTCATTTTACCTTTAAATGGCAACTATTAACTTTATCTGGATCCTCATACATTTGAATTTGATTGGAAAGGACATTAATTACACTCACCAAGAAATACTTACAGTAAAATCAATGCCAGATCATGTGGATATTTTTAGATAAGGTTAACCTAAAAGTGTGATTCAGTATAAATCAGATTGAATGTAATGTCCTGTAATGTCACAATGAAAGTAGTGCACTTTAAAAACAAATATTTACTATCCTGTTATTTGTTATGATAGATATGACATTCTCATTACTTTACCAAATTTAGGGCCTAGCTGCCATTGTAAAAGTCAAAAAATTTTTCTGGAGTTTTTTTATGACTTTTAAGGTGTAGAACATTCAGTATTCACGACTGAATAGGATTTGCTTTAAAAAAAACTATTTTTTAACTTTTAGAATAACAATTAAATTTGATTTCAATCTGACTAAATGTACATACATGATCTGTATGACTTTCACTATAACAGAAATAAAAAATAAACACACATTATAATTTAATTCAGTTATATTTCCTATAGTATTAGAAATAAGCACATTATCTTTCTTAAGAAAAATAAATGTAATTAGGAGAAAGAGAGAAATACAAAGAAAATAAGTTTATTACTACAATTAATAATGGCTAAGTGAGTAATTTCTCATACAGAAATCCTAAGTTATTCAATTAAACAAATACTCATAAATGTCAGAACAAAATCATTCACTCATATGGGGAAACTGACAAATCTTACCTTGAGAGGATATATTAAGTTCAGAAATATTAGCACTCAATATTTTAGATGCATTTACAGATTATTCAGTAAATTAATTACTTACAGAAGTAAAATAGCATATAAGATGTGAAAGGGTTGATTTTCACAAGGCAGTTCTTGTACAGAAATGTCTAGCTGGAATTGCACCAGCGTATCTTCAGGATTTATTTCCACCTCATTCAACACATTACCATCTAAGACCAACATCACATACAAACCTTTATTCAACAAAACAATGATGGCAGAGTAATCAAATTAAAACGGTCTAAGAACACCAGCATGCTGTTAACTGATTACCTTATTGTTATAATTTGGAGAGTTTAAGATCTAATGCAGAATATTTTTGAGATGTTATAATAAAGGGATTAGGGAGTAGTCCATATTGGCTTCTAAGACGATCATAAAAATCAACTGACCTTTGGCACAGGAGAGATAAAATGAACAGACCAACCATACAACCCCCTGCCCATAATCGAGTAAACACTTTTATTTGCATTGTTTACATGGTTTGTATTGTTCAAGATGTTTTAACATTAAAATTTACTTAATTACTGATACATACAACTGACAGTTTCAGTACTTAATTACTGTTACATGCAACATACGACTTCAGTACTTAATTATTGAAATGTACAACATACAGCTTCAATACTTAATTACTGAATGTACAACATACAGCTTCAGTACTTAATTACTGAATGTACAACATATGGCTTCAGTACTTAATTACTGAAATGTACAATATATGGCTTCAGTACTTAATTACTGAAATGTACAATATATGGTTTCAGTACTTAATTACTGAAATGTACAATATATGGCTTCAGTACTTATTTACCGATACATAAAATATATGGCTTCAGTACTCAATTACTGATCCATACAACATACAGTTATCAGACACATCTAATACACATATTTCATTTCTCAGTTCAAATTTTTTAACCAAAATTTGATCATCCAAACTACCTATTATCCAAATGAAATCTGTCCCCCAACCCACAACCCACCCACCTTATGGGTCCAGATCATGAAAGCTGTAATGTACTAAGTTAAAGTAATTTAGAGATTTTCATTAGTAACTATGCAATTTAGTTTCTCATATTAGCTGATCTAATGATTACTGATTATTCACTCAATGAAAATTCAACATATTCATATCCATCTAAATGAATTACAAAAAATGACAAAGGAAATTAAAACTGAACAACTTTTTTGCAGGGGGACCCGAGTGGCCGAGTGGTCTAAAGTGCTCACCATTACAGATCACTGCCATCTCACCTCTGTCTGCGTGGGTTCAAGTCTTGGGTTCAACCTATGTGGGTATGTGAGAAAGCTTGCCAGTAGCTTCTTGTGGGTCGGTGGTTCTTTCCCGGGTTTTCCGGGGTTCTTCCTCCACCATTAATACTGGCTGCCATGTATAGCCTATTTTGTGCTGAAAAATAGCGTTAAACCCCACAACAACAACAACAACAACTTTTTGCAGTGAAATCTATAATGTAAGCTAAGATCCACTTTGTTGATAATAGAGCTTAGAGATCTCATGTAAGTTTGAAGAAAATCCTCCAATATTTTTTGAAGACAAAATGACTTCATATTCTACATAGGGTCTATTTTGTTTGTTCTACTGATTACTCCTAACAAACTGCATAGATCCAGATCTTCTGGTGTATTATATGCCAGATGATCTAGGTATGTACTGTGTGCTGTTTGCAGTTGGATTCAACTTAAAAACAAGTATATACAGCATGTGTCTCTCGAGAAAGAACAGTATTATAAAGACCACCATATGCTAAATAATGCAAATATCAATGTAGTGGAAAAGTTTAGAATTTCATATACAAAAGCTACGGTTCTAAAACCAACCTCATACTTAACTTTAACTCAATATTAGGATTTTTGATGGGCTAATGCAAATCACCAATCATTGTGATGTCAGACATTTTAGTTGAATTTGAGTTTGTGCACAAAAATGTTTTATAATCTTTGGGACAGGTCTGTTGAATTCTTACAATGGTGCAATTAAAGTACAATACAAACCTCAGGTAGTCCCAGCTCACTCAGTATCGTACTTGCTGCTACACTAGCAACTTCACCTGCCAATTTTTTACCAGTCTCCTTCAGTTTCTCCATCATATTATCTTTACTCAACATTTCTGTCCAGTTTACTGAAAAAAAGTTCCACAGACCTCAGTTCATCTCAACAGATAAAGAATAGCTGCATGTTTTATAATATCTAAATCATTCTTCCTCACGTGTCCTCCGCTTTTAACTTTCTTTCTTCTCAATAAATGAAGGTACATTTTCAAATATTGGAGAATTGTTCAATAATAAATGATAGCACATGGTTTGTTGCAAAGATAATATCAATAATAAATGATAGCACATCGCTTGTTGCAAAGATAATATCAATAATAAATGATAGCACATCGCTTGTTGCAAAGATTATATCAATAATAAATGATATCACATGGCTTGCTGCAAAGATTATATCAATAATAAATGATAGCACATCACTTGTTGCAAAGATAATATCAATAATAAATGATAGCACATGGCTTGTTGCAAAGATTATATAAATAATAAATGATAGCACATCGCTTGTTGCAAAGATTATATCAATAATAAATCATAGCACATGGCTTGTTGCAAAGATTATAGCAATAATAAATCATAGCACATGGCTTGTTGCAAAGATTATATCAATAATAAATCATAGCACATCGCTTGTTGCAAAGATAATATCAATAATAAATGATAGCACATCGCTTGTTGCAAAGATTATATCAATAATAAATCATAGCACATGGCTTGTTGCAAAGATTATATCAATAATAAATCATAGCACATGGCTTGTTGCAAAGATTATATCAATAATAAATCATAGCACATGGCTTGTTGTAAAGATTATATCAATAATAAATCATAGCACATGGCTTGTTGCAAAGATAATATCAATAATAAATGATAGCACATGGCTTGTTGCAAAGATTATATCAATAATAAATCATATCACATGGCTTGTTGCAAAGA
The DNA here is from genome assembly GCA_028554795.2 of Sinohyriopsis cumingii. NCBI lineage: Eukaryota > Metazoa > Mollusca > Bivalvia > Unionida > Unionidae > Sinohyriopsis > Sinohyriopsis cumingii. The sequence continues at coordinate 87,794,898 of CM068838.1, forward strand.
TTATATCAATAATAAATGATAGCACATGGCTTGTTGCAAAGATTATATCAATAATAAATGATATTACATGGCTTGTTGCAAAGATTATATCACTCCAAATAAGTTCATAATAAAACCAAACATACCATATACTACCTAACCAACAACCCCTGTGGGGGTGTTACATTTTCTAAAGGAGTTTTTTTTTTAGCACAATAAGTAAAGCTGAAGTGGTTCCTTTGATGTACTCTTATAATGACCAACATGTATATCTGCCACTGAATTCAGTCATTGTAAATATTAAAATCATCAATCTATTAATATATTTTCCCACTCTGCAGCTGGTTGAAGTAGGACTAGAAAGTCTTTGAACTTGCCACCCATCTAAAGTCATCGAACTTGCCACCCAGCTAAAGTCATTGAACTTGACACCCAGGAAAAGTCTCTGAACTTGCCACCCAGCTAAAGTCTCTGAACTTGCCAAGCAGCTAAAGTGATTAAACTTGCCGCCCAGCTAAAGTCTCTGAACTTGCCACCAAGCTAAAGTTGTTGAAATTGAAGCCCAGCTAAAGTCACTGAGCTTGCCACCCAGCTAAAGTCATTGAACCTGCCACCTACCTAAAGTCTTTGAACTTGCCAAGCAGCTAAAGTCGCTGAACTTGCCATCCAGCTAAAGTCTCTGAACCTGCCATTCCAACTAATGTCTTTGAACTTGCCACCCAGATAGTTTTTGAGCTTGCCACCCAGCTAAAGTCACTGAACTTGCCACCCAGCTTAAGTCATTGAACTTGCCACCCAGATAAAATCATTAACTTGCCACCCAGCTAAAGTCACTGAACTTGCCACCCAGCTAAAGTCACTGAACTTGCCATCCAGCTAAAGTCTTTGAACTTGCCAATCCAGCTAATGTATTTGATCTTGCCATCAAGTGATTGTGTCATGCTTAACACAACACATGTGCCTGTAACTTTAGTAATTTATACATTGGTATATACAATGTAACATTATGATTAACTGAGACTACTGGAGCAGTCTGCCAAAATCATGGTTTGCCTGGAGACAGATATTAAAAAGCATAGATCTTACAATGCACCTAGTAAATTTTCTGCTCTTAAAAAACGGGGTAGGTGTAAAATAGAGTGGAGTGTGGGTGTTAATTAGGAATTATACAGTATTCCAATTAAACCTTATCTTTTCATTATCTTTCAATATTATTAGAATATTTTCACTTTCTTTAACTTTTTATATACATATTACTAATATACATTTCATATACAAATTTGACTATTGTGATTACAATACAGCCTACAAGGGGACATTTCTCAAACTTAAAAATTACCTTTTGGCCAGGCCAGGGTTCCATTTGGGTAGCAAATAGGAAGAGGCAGAATGGCTTCATCCAGTATCTTGATGTCTACAATGCAGTTACTGGTATCTGCAATCTCACAAACCCCCACCCCAAAAGTAAGTACTGACTCTCCACCATCCTCAAGTGTCTTCTTTGTGATGGAGTACCTTCAAGTGGAAATCAAACATTCCTTTATAATGGGAAATTTGTAGTCTCACCCATGACAAATGTCACCCTCATCATGACTCAACCTCTCGTCTTTTGACCCATTCATGAAATGGGACCTTCTGTATCTTCTGTTCAATTATGCATAGGCTTGTGACAATGCAATGTTATTTTTACAAGTTCTGAAGCAGTAAGAAATAAATAAAACAATTCATACTTCATATTTTAAAAATTCATTGCAGGCAAATAAATTGGAAGAAGCTGGAGAAAATAATTATCATGTTTCGTATCTGACACAATTCATGGCATGAAAATAGGTCACTGTTGAACAGCCCCATATACTATGATCCATTTCTTTATTCAAAAGTATCCACCTGAATGGCACAATTAACAATTAATCTGATTAAAATGCCATTTAAAAAAAGGCAGACTTTCATTTCTTATGCTTTTTATTATACCATGTTTTTCTTCCTTGTGACCAGTAACCTATACAATTACAGGTCTTTTGCAACTATCTGAATTCAAATTATGTCATTAAGTAAATTCTTTCAAAATAAGAAACATTAAGAACAAATCTTTAAGGATACTATCTAAACCTGAACTAGCCAGTTTTCCCTACACAAATTAAAATGGCAATGAGAAAAACAAGCACTCCCTCCTGAAATGGTCTGCAGTCAAAATAAACATAGTCCATTTTCATAACTTATGAAAGACATGACAGTAACATGAGAAATTCATTAGTGTGTGTATGTATTGATGTATGATATGAAATCTGTATACTGTTACAATACAGAAATTTTAAATTTATTTTGTAGAATAAAATAAAACAAAATAATAGGGAAAGAAAAGAAAACAAATTTTGTGGCCACAGGTAGGTTCAAACCCACAATGTTTGTGTTAGGAGTGCAATACCTGAACCAACTGAACAATGCAAAATGTTTGACATATGAGATATTAGATTATGGATAAAAGCATATACAGTCTTCTTATGCAAGATTTTAATCATGAACCAAATAAATGAAATATCTTTGCTAATGCTAAAAATGAAATACGCTTGAAATGAATAAATAAACATCATCTGCTTACATATCTTGATGTGAAGACATGATGGTACAGTGTGAATTGATGTGAAGACATGATGGTACAGTGTGAAATGATGTGAAGACATGATGGTACAGTGTGAATAAATGTGAAGACATGATGGTACAGTGTGAATTGATGTGAAGACATCATGGTACAGTGTGAATTGATGTGAAGACATCATGGTACAGTGTGAATTGATGTGAAGACATGATGGTACAGTGTGAATTGATGTGAAGACATCATGGTACAGTGTGAATTGATGTGAAGACATCATGGTACAGTGTGAATTGATGTGAAGACATCATGGTACAGTGTGAATTGATGTGAAGACATCATGGTACTGTGAGAAATGATGTGAAGACATGATGGTACAGTGTGAATTGATGTGAAGACATGATGGTACAGTGTGAAATGATGTGAAGACATGATGGTACAGTGTGAAATGATGTTAAGACATGATGGTACAGTGTGAAATGGGATTTGGCATGGTGATTTGAATACATTCCTAAACATTGATGAAAATGAAGAACAGAATTGTGTTTTGCATAAAAACAATGAAACAGTCTTTGTGGATGATGATTTCTATCATGTAAGAATGGGTCTTGATTTTTTTATATACTAAAGTGGTGGCCTCATCTGAGAAGCGGGCATGGCTTTAAAAAAACAAGGGTTTTCTCTGATTAGCTGTAGATATATATAATGAATCTTCACTGTTCTAAATTATTGTGCCTTATGAATGAAATTCAAAATATGATTAAACAAAAGAATGTTATTAAGCTATGAGTTTATTTAACTATTTATGCTGTTGAATTTAATTATAAGGATAATGCAAAGTTTTAACAGTTTTGGGGTTCATTACTTTGTTGAATTAGGGTCAATCCTTAATATATTTTACCTATATAAAGCTTAATTACCGTATTTACTGTACATATTGGGATAGGATAAAATAACAATTTTTTTTTCCTGTCCCAGAACTTATGGTGAATCTTTTTTTCACCTAGATCATATGTCACAAGACTTAAGAAACAAAATAAGTTTGTATTGCATTTATAAACACCCCCCCACTGCATGTTGCAATAAAATAGATAAACAAAATGCTTATTTGATAATATAAAGAAAGAAACTAACCTTGTGTTGTTATCATTTATTCTTTTTTCAACATGAGCATTAAAGAATAAAATATATCCATGAAATCTGTATATGTAGCATAGCCTTCCATACTTTAGCGTGTATCACTTATGTCTGATAACATACGCCATGTTGTTCATTGACATGAACATTGAGAAACAAATTGTGTTTGGTTGTGCTCAAAGGTTTGAACATGTTATCAGACTGAAAACTGAAGCCAACAAAATTGCAAACAAGAGGGAAATCGTCAACCAATATACTGAAGACAAATGCCATTCACACATGATATGGTGTTAGGTACAAAATAATCAAGATTGAAATATATCTAGGTCTATTGTATGACAGTATCTTGCAAATAAAAATCATTATTTGAAAACACATTCACTTGAGTGCAAGTGACAATCATTTTGCCAGCACAGGTTACAAAAGTATCATTACTATTTACCTGCAGACATCAATGCTCCTTTGTATTAATTATAACTACAAATGCCACGCACATAGAAGCCTGGATGGTGAATACACACAACTTGCAGCGAGTAGTAAACTCCTTCTTTGAACTTACTGACAGGACATCAAAGACATTTTTTATAACAAGGCAAGCCGACCTCGGAAGCCAACTTTGGATACTCTGAAGCCATTTTTTTAAAAAAGGATATAAATACAAAGGCTATTTTATTGCAAAGCAAGCTGACCTCGGAAGCTGACTATCAATTCTTTTAAGTGTGTGGAATTTTTTTATAATATACAAAGATGGCCGAGATATAGAAGCTAAATTTGGTTCCTTTTCAACAGTATTCATGGGAATTTTGAAAATAAATTGAAACAATGCAACAATTTTTAAAATGACACAATACAGTTCTTTGTGCATGGACATTGATGACCCAGCATTGCCCAGATGATTTGGAGAAAATAAAATTTTGTGATGAATTTGTGAAAGCCAGAAGAGAAGCAGATGATTTCACCGATAATATGATCATTAACACGGATGAAATTCTAGTGTACTTGGATCACATTCTGGACAGACTGACAATAAGATGGGGGTCAAAAGTGTGAGAATTAGCAAGACTGGTGCAGATTTGAAAAAATCTGACTTTATCCCTGTAGTTTCTGCTTCAGGTGATGTGTTGCCTTTAACAATTTTTCATGGTGTGAGAAAGCTAAAAAAATATTCATGCACCAAAACAATGGATCGTACATGTACAGGAGAAGGGTTGTGTTGATGAGATGCTGCTGCAGTGGATAAAAGAGTTTTATCTCAAGTACACAGATTTATATTTTTTTAAATAAAATTTCAGTTGGAGTGCATTTTCCAACATGTAATTTTCGATTGATTTAAAAGGTGTCCCACAACTTACCACTCAAAACAAATTGTCCCAGAACATACAGTGCACAAAAAAATTACTTTTAAAATTAATTTATGGTGTCCCAACAAATACGGTGTCCCAATATATACAGTAAAAAGGGCAATATGCATAGTCCCTCATTCATGAATGAAGTCATCCAAGATCATTTAAAGTTAAGTTTAAAAACAAAAAAAGTTGTTATCTACAGAGTTATATGACTTTCACATGAAATATAACCATAATTCATAGGTTTGGTGACCTTTTGTAAAGGTCAAGAGTTTCTTTAGTCTTGGTAAGGGCTTTTTCGTTAAACAAACATGGCATCCAAGGAAGGTATTGTTGTATTTTTTTAAATATATGCCTCGGTATTCACATTACTCAAAGAGTTAATATAAAAAAGATTTCAACTTCTAACATCTATGGGTGACTGCTTCATGTTGAAAGCACCTTAAATGGGTCACAAGTATGTTTTACTGGAGCAGCCCCAATTAAATACAAAAGTGTTTCAGGAGGAAAACATGTTGGGTTATTTTATGAAAAGCTACATTTATGAAAAACTAAATCTGAAATAATGTGCAAGTAATGCATTGAAGACAATAAAGTCATAAAATAATACAAAATACATGTGACAACACATGAATGAAAAATGCTTCATGTACTTAAGCATGGTAATGAATACCAAATGTCCAATTCTATTTTAGTAAACTTGTTTCAATATATTTTAAGAATTTCAAATATGACAAAGTTTATACAAATGATTCTCTGCAAATAAATTTATAAACTTTTGACAAGGTTTAAACAACAAAAATGTTCTAATTAAAGCAAAATCAGTAGGAAGAAAAAACACAATTACTTTTGAAAACAAATATCTGTAACTCTGTTTACCATGGCTTTTTAGCCCTTCAATATACATGTATCAAAGTTTGACTGTGCAGTGTGCTATAAATAGAACACCTGTTACCTATCTGATTCCATACACTTAGGCCTGCCTGTTAGCTATTAAGCAGGGTAGAATATGTTAACTTTTAACATCAATTAGAACCATTTTACATTTTTTTAATGCACCTATTATGTGTGGAAAGATTTAAGAGTAAAATCCGATCATGATAGCTGTATAATTATTTTTCTTGGAAGAATTTTTTTATTTGCTTTAAAATCTTGAGAGAACACATTCACCATCAAGCCAGTGAAGCCGCATGACCAACTGTAACTGCCATTTCTCACACTCGATATGTACAATTTTTCTGTCAATGTCTACATCACTAAATCATCTGAATTTGATCATTTATAAAAGCTAATTGCTGCCTGGGTAGTACATCAATATCAGAGCATTTATTTTAATTATTGAAGCTGTTATAGTTACCATTCTAATTGTGCAAACTCAAAAAAGTACTGTGTTACGAAATGCCCGATATGGCTCATTTAGTCTTCCATACTTTTCATTTAAATCAGGTGTCTTGTTTCACGTGCCGTAATATTTCTGTAAATGTAATTTTTCGCCGTATCGTGTGACGCTTTTATTGCTGTGACATAGTAGTCAAAGTATATTTCATATGTGTTTTATATTCATTTTATATGTTTCTGTGTTATTTTCATATCATTAGTACCAGTGTTTAATATATTGTCATTTGTCATCCACGAACGTGTTTATTGTTTCTTTAAAACCCTGCCCGGTCTCAAAGGGTCAGCTCGACTACGTTACATACTGAACTAAATCTACAGCCTCCATTTTGGACAGTGGAGAATATGACCCAGTTACTTTAAATAGCTGATTACGAGCAGATCTTAAACAGCAACCATGTGATCCGACATAATGGTCACTCACATCAATGAATGTAGCATTGAATATGGGGTTTTCCACGAATGTGGCACTATGAAAACCTGCCCAAATTGGCTGATGTTTATAGCAGGCATCGAAAGGCGCTTCCATGTGAATGGTATAGAGGCGTCAAACATGCTTCCATGCAAATCAGGTAGTGTCCAAAGGTGCTTCCATAAGAATGGAGTAGAGGCATCCAAAGGCGCTACATGATGCAAAGGGTGAAGAAATTCTGGACCTTAACTACAACACTGCATTCACTTTATTCTAGCCTGCAATTGTATATTTTTTGCACCAATATTTCTCATTATACTTTTCCTTCAGCTATAAATTATAAAAAATTACTGAATTTTAATCTCAAAGGTATATTATATAGCTCATGTTTATAAATCATTCTAATGAATTTTATGCATTTTGCATTCCAACACTGTAATATCATTTGGCTTGCATATTTACAAGGGGAAGAACTCTGCAACCCAAAACCTATAATTTCAATTGTTATTTGCAATTTGCACCTGTTACTTCTAATGCTTGTCTTTGGAGAAGGAACACTTGTATACTTTTAAGGAAACAAAACTGATTTCATCTTTGCACATGACTGTGTTGAATTAAATTAATGTATACAGATCTTGCTCATAATAAAATTAATTCAACATCTTGGAGACTTACCGTAAGTCTATTTACCAAGTATGCACCTAATCTGATTTTAAAATAAGTGTCAGGAGTTGTAACAAGTTTTATGTCCTTGTAAGCTACATTTTTAAAGCACTCAGAACTATTCCAGGTTTTATAGAATGCTTAAAAGAAAACACTGCGTACTATTTTCTGCCAGTCATGTTTCATGGACCACACAGAAAAGACATGGTATTAGTCAGGTCATACTAAATGTGCATGTGACCACAATCAGTCTTCAAATAATCTGCACATTTTTTTCTTTGTGAGGCAATCCAATTTGCCACTGACATTAAATAATACGGAGATAAATAATCGGCAAAAATGATTCCAACCTAAAGTTATCGCACCCCCCCCCATGCTGAACACGAAAAAAATTGCCCTACAAACAGATTACCTGTCCACTCTTTCTTATTGTCCCATTAATTTATTTTTTAACTTTATTTACATTAATTATTTTTTAACTTTTTATTTCCAAACCAAACAATGTTTTAAATATAGCTAAGTCCTCAAACTTTTTGAAAATCAGATACTTAATATATGTTACTTACTTTATAATTATCTCAATTCCACCTAGTATATCGAACCGGATTCCTGACTTGACTTCATCCTTAAAACCCTCCAACCCTAAAATGAGAATGTACTGCATGTTATTTGTAGGAAATCGTTAGGAAATAATATAAGCGAAAATGAAACATTTAATTTATTTTCCAGTTTTTACTTCATGCCTTCCAGTGAGACAAAATACCAAATTAAACAGGTTACCATTTCATGATCAAAAGAATAATTTTATTTTTCCTCTCTTTTATGTATCCATGAAAATGTTCATTGACAAGATGATTTATATATAGACAGAAATGCAAGATATGTGTTGAATTCAGAACAGACAACTCAAGAGGCATCTGTAGAAACAAAGCCTTACTGCTGTGTATGCATAATTCTGTGTAAAGTTACTAATTTTCTACAGGAAGGCAACTCCGTCTCCCAGAGATGTGAAAATCTGGTGAAAGCACTAACTACACAGAACTGAAAGCCAGAGTGCCAGGTGACTATAAATTAATTCTTCCTACATCACCTTTAATTAATTTATCAGCCTTCATTCTATTTAATCAAATGTTTCTTTGTGATATTTTGTTCATATGCTGACACCTAAGTTAAAACAAGATCTTATAAGTGTCAGGCTAACAGAGAATTGAAGTATTGCAAGTTTATTGCAAAATAAAAGTGACAATTCCATTTTAAAACCTACCATTAAGAGGGTTTTCAAAGCGAATGGTATGGTTCCATTTATCAATTCCCATCACAAGCTGAAACTGACAGGGGTCAAACCGCAGGAATGACTTTATGGACTTGTGGAACATGGCTATCTTCATGCTGAAGCAGCACTCAACACCCAAGCACATCTCATCAAACTTGCAACGCAAACCCTCTGGCATACGCAAGGAAAGCAATGGGCAGCCTGCAACAAATCAGATTTGGCATAAATTTTACTTAACATGCAATACACTGAAACTGTTCAATTAATTATTCATTCAAACTCTCAAGTACATCTACAGTGGAAGCAGGAGAACTGATATTTGTGACAGGAAAGTCACCAATAATCTTCTGAAGTCCTCAAATACAAGACTAATATCCCAATTGTTACAAACCTGAGCAACTTTTTTTCGAGAATATCAATTATTTCCTTAACTAATGCCAATATTTCTGACTATAATTTACTATCACAATTATGATACTGGACTAATCATCTTTGTAATTTGAATTTGTAGCTGCTGAACAATTTGATTAAATTTTTAAAAATTCATGAATACCTGTTAATTTTATCGCACCTCATGCATGCTTCAAAATTCTATACACCATTAATCCTGAGGTCCGGCACATATAAAACAAATATAATAGATTCAAGCTCTACTCAAACATACCATTGTCCAATGCTGTCAGGTTTCCTATTAACTGGGCTCTTGTCCCCACTGGCTCAATGCCTTGATTCTGCAACTCCATTCGTAGCTGTTCGTCAGTCATCTGGGACAAGCCAATACAAGGCTTATCATCGACTATATCCTGCAAATAATTCCAAGGTGTGATGATTAGAGGTGTAGAGAACAAAGACACAGTGATCTCATTCAAGAGTGCTCTTAAAACTCACTTATTGCGACTGCAATAACAAACTTAAAGACCTAATAATGTCTCCTACCTTAAATATTTTCAGCATGTATTTTATGTTTTCTAATTTCATGGTGTTTGTTTTTTGTAATAATAGCATTATATATGTTTTTTATGTTATAGGTGTTGTCTAATGTTGTAAAGCACTTAGAGCTTCTAAAGATTAGGCGCTATACAAAGTCCTCGTTATTATTATTATTATTATTTATACAACTTTTAATGAGCTAGTTGAACAATCTGATCTAAGTTTCATGGAATTTAACCTAAATTGTAGTTATCTATTACTTCAATGACTACACATAAAATTCACAAGATAAAGCTCTCTCTTTCTCTATTTTATCATCTACTGTAAATAATATTTTAATTAAATTTAATATTTACCCATTATCACATAGTCAGTATACATTATCTATAATCTGTGCAGTTTAATATTTTGGAAATCATAACAGTTAACATATCACTTTACGTGACTCTGATTGGTCCAGATAAACCCATGATATTTTTGTGCAGTATTCACTTTACTGATTGGCTGTGATCGTGGGAAAATTTAATTAGCCCATCTACTGGAACTTTTTGTTTTTATTTGTACACTAACACTCTGGTGGAAATTTTTTTTAATTGACTCTCCAAAAGGTAATTATCTGAATACAGCCCACTTACCCCCACATGGGCTCATTACGCCATATACAGATTATCATGCAGTGAAAAATGGCGTTAAACCCCTAACAACAACAACAAATAAAACTAAGGGAACTGGTCTATTAATAGTGAGTGTATGATAAGGGGTTAGGGTAGACATGTTACATGGAATCCATCCTATATACAAAGGAATTGGTCAATTATTAGTGTGTGTATGAAAAGAGGTTAGGGTAGACATGTTACATGGAATCCATCCTATATACAAGGGAATTGGTCAATTAATAGTGTGTGTATGAAAAGAGGTTAGGGTGTACAATTTACATGGAATCCATCCTATATACAAGGGAATTGGTCAATTAATAGTGTGTGTATGAAAGAGGTTAGGGTAGACATGTTACATGGAATCCATCCTATGTACAAGGGAATTGGTCAATTAATAGTGTGTGTATGAAAAGAGGTTAGGGTATACATATTACATGGAATCCATCCTATGTACAAGGGAATTGGTCAATTAATAGTGTGTGTATGAAAAGAGGTTAGGGTAGACATGTTACATGGAATCCATCCTATTCACAGGGGAATTGGTCAATTAATAGAGTGTGTATGAAAAGAGGTTAGGGTGTACAAGTTACATGGAATCCATCCTATATACAAGGGAATTGGTCAATTAATAGTGTGTGTATGAAAAGAGGTTAGGGTAGAAATGTTACATGGAATCCATCCTATACACAAGGGAATTGGTCAATTAATAGTGTGTGTATGAAAAGAAGTTAGAGTAGACATGTTACATGGAATCCATCCTATATACAAGGGAACTGGTCAATTAATAGTGTGTGTATGAAAAGAGATTAGGGTAGACATGTTACATGGAATCCATCCTATATACAAGGGAATTGGTCAATTAATAGTGTGTGTATGAAAAGAGGTTAGGGTAGACATGTTACATGGAATCCATCCTATATACAAGGGAATTGGTCAATTAATAGTGTGTGTATGAATAGGGGTTAGGGTAGACATGTTACATGGAATCCATCCTATATACAAGGGAATTGGTCAATTATTAGTGTGTGTATGAAAAGAGGTTAGGCTAGAAATGTTACACGGAATCCATCCTATATACAAAGGAATTGGTCAATTATTAGTGTGTGTATGAAAAGAGGTTAGGGTAGACATGTTACATGGAATCCACCCTATGTACAAGGGAATTGGTCAATTAATAGTGTGTGTATGAAAAGAGGTTAGGGTAGACATGTTACATGGAATCCATCCTATGTACAAGGGAATTGGTCAATTAATAGTGTGTGTATGAAAAGAGGTTAGGGTAGACATGTTACATGGAATCCATCCTATGTACAAGGGAATTGGTCAATTAATAGTGTGTGTATGAAAAGAGGTTAGGGTGTATTTAGAAGTGCTGTTAAATATCTATGTGACATCATACTGAACTTGCATATATATTCTGTGCTCAAAAATTATGTTGCTCGAGTCAAATAATCTATTTATTCCAAAGGACAGTTGCTCTTTGAATTACAATTGGTAAAAATTAAACAAATAGAGTTTACAAGTAATAGCACAGAGTAAAAAAATTCCAGGGACTTTTTTTTACACTCAACAAGTGGAAAGTGCTGTGTCTGCATCAAAATTAATGAAATTATTTATTCTTCTTTCACTCCTATTTCCATTCAAATAAAAACTGTACAAACAGAATCTCAAACAGGTAATGATTTAATATTGAATCGAAGGCTCACAAAAGCTGCCAATTATTCAACAAGTTACATAAATTCAATATTAAATCATTTGAGATCCTCTAGTATTTGGCTAATTTGGCACACAATATAATTTTTTGCATTATGCTTCTTGTACAACAAACTCGAACCCCTAAGAATGCAGTTTTTTTATATATTTTATAGTGAGATACTGAAATATATCAATAGAAGAACCACTTTCTTCACCACAGTGGTGATATCACTTTTGAACCTGCTTTTTCCCCATCTAGAAAATATATCTGCTTTTATATATATTATTCCAACCTGCATTTACATAAGTATGCCTATCTCATTTTTCTTCTACATTTGCTCCTTTTCTGTGCCTCAATTCCTCTCCCCCCCACTTCACAAAAGAATGTATAATTCTTAAAATGCATCAACTATTAAAAAAATGCCTAAAATTAACTCAAACAGCAAGAAGCAGATTTCAAATACTGACTTATTTAAAATTAATTTTTTACATGAATAATGGAAACTGTCAGTAACTGAACTAACATCATCTGTTGCTATGTGTCACCCATGATTAAATATAGTAATAACATTTCTAAAGCAGCAATTTTAACTTGCATCACAATCTTGTCTGAAAACAATGGACCAACCAAGTGTTGAATGGTGTTGATTATGAACAAAAATCAAGAGACAATCAAAAATTAGAGACAGCATCTGCTACTGACTACACACAATTTTAATTTGAATTCAAAAACAAACAAAATGAAGGCGAAAATCCATACAAATAAATTCAAAATCATTAAAATCCATTGTTAACACACTAACCCCTAGCTTTTTGCCATTTTTGCCTGAAAATCAAGTAGGAAACACATTTTGAAAGCTATTTCTGAATAGACTTGAAAACACCAAATCCCCGGTCATCTTTCAATAACATACTGCCTAGTTGTGTTAGAAACATCATTTTTCGTTGGCTATTTGACTCGTGCATGAGCAGAAGGGTAAAAGTTGGACTTTTTTTTGCTAAACAGAGCCATTATTTTTGTATGGAGACCACTCTTTATTCCAAATGCCCATCTTATCCTACTTTTTGCAAAGGCTCATCTGTCTGTTTGCAGTTCATACTGGTTTGCCTTAGATCTGAGACCAAAAAGTCTAAAATCTGAACACAAAATAGGATTCCAACCACAGGCGAATTTTGCGTAAAAAAAAGTCGGGTCCAAAAAATGAGGTTTTTCTACCTGTATTTTGTAGTGCAACTAGATATTCCAAATTATTTGGTATCATTGTAGAGCTACATCTGTCTACCTTTCTATAATACCACCCACTTTAGTGTATCAAGCATGACCATGATGCTACAAAGCTCGGCAGTAGGCTACTACCTCCTGCCCTGTAAAGTCATCGCTAGGGGTTAATGTGTTAACAATAATTTTTTTTTTTTTACAATTCGTCTGGGAATTGCTAAATTTGTAATTTATGTGCAATGTCAATGCACAAGTGATTAAATACGCAAGGAATATTCAAATTTTATGACGTCATCAAAATGGACTGTTTAACACATTAACCCCTGGAGCTTTTTGCCATTTTTGCCTGAAAATTGAGTAGGAAACACATTTTGAAAGCTATTTCTGAATAGACTCGAAAACACCAAATCCCTGGTCATCTTTCAATAACATACTGCCTAGTTGTGTTAGAAACATCATTTTTTGTTGGCTATTTGACTCGTGCATGAGCAAAAAGGTACAAGTTAGACTTCTTTTTGTTTTCTTTTTTTTTTTGCTAAATGGAGCCATTATTTTTGTATGGAGACCACTCTTTATTCCAAATGCCCATCTTATCCTACTTTTTGCAAAGGCTCATCTGTCTGTTTGCAGTTCATACCCGTTTGCCTTAGATCTGAGACCAAAAAGTCTAAAATCCAGACACAAAATGGGATTCTGACCACAGGTGAATTTTACGTAAAAAAAAGTCGGGTCCAAAAAATGAGGTTTTTCTATCTGTATTTTGTAGTGCAACTAGATATTCCAGATTATTTGGTATCATTGTAGAGCTACATCTGTCTACCTTTCTATAATACCACCCACTTTAGTGTATCATGCATGACCATGATGCTACTGAGCTCGGCAGTAGGCTACTACCTCCTGCCCCATAAAGTTGTCGCTAGGGGTTAATGTGTTAAAAGATGCTATACTCTGAAACCTGTCAGATACATCCACTCTATGATGTTTTCTTTATTACCCTATCCCAACATTATCAACCTGTGTAAGAAATGTGTTAACAAAAATAAAAATGTCTTCATTTTATACAGATTTTGAAAAATACACAATTTTAAGAGCGATAAGTACAAGCTAAATTTTTACAATGTCAATGTCCCAAAATTATTGTAAAAGTTTTGAACTTATTTTTATCAATGTAGTAATGCAGCTGTAAAATTTATGGGCACATACTAGTGAAAACCCATGCAAATCAATGTTTTCTGCCTTTAAAAAAAATAATAGAAACAAAATGGACATTTTTTTAGTATAACTAGATATAAAGAAATATTTCATGAGTGAAGTGGAAAAATATTGTTATGTCACTTGTAGCTTTGTAGATAGATAACAAAACAAGATGTTTTGTTCATGATAATATTTTACAGTTACATGTATCAAGATAAACAAGGTTGTACCTTGACCGTCATCATCACTTGAGCCATTTTAGTCTTGCTTTCTACCATGCCCATGTTATCCAAAAATTCAATAATTTGACCAAGCTTTAGACGTTTTATGGAAAATTTGCTCAGGAAAGCTGCAATACTGTCAACTAAAGTTGAAATGCCTCCTGAAAAAAAATGCAGAAAATAGTACACAGTTTCCAGTAAAGAGAAAGTTATGTTGCTAGACATATAACAGTCATATTTTACTATTATTTATGTCACTTTGTAAAAGGGTCCTTTAACTTCAGGATAATCCTAATGTACTGCACTGTCTTATTCAAATAAAACAACTTTGACAATAAAGAAACTTGCTTAAATGGTACAGGAGATCAAATGTATAGTCTAATTCATTTAATATATATATATATATATATATATATATATATATATATATATATATATATATATATATATATATATATATATATATACATATATATATATATATATATATATATATATATATATATATATATATATATATATATATATATATTATTTTTGAAAATGCTTGCAGTGATTGGCTTATTGTATGATTTAATATTTAATGCACTATATAACAAATCTGATACAGAGAGATTGTTGAAAAAGTGTTCAAACTGTGTAATTTTTAAAATTAAAAAGAAATATTCACAAGGCGTTTGCAGTAAGTGGCATACTATGTTATTTAATGAATTTTACCACAACTACTACTGACATTACTGTGTAATGTTGCAAAGTGTAATGCCAGTGTACCTTATAATTTTTATGATGAGATGTCATGATCCTTATAAATACAAAGGTTCAAATGATACATAATTTAAAACCCTGTCTGACATGTTTTCTCAAAAACAATGACATAATGAAGAACAATGTAACTGAGATTGATTAAATTCAAATCACTTTAAAAAAACATTTTTCAGTATTTAATGGATTTTAAAAACAAAATAGACATAGGGGACAAACCATACTAATACTATCAATTCAAAATACACTTTTAATTACCTGGACATACACATCAGCCAATATTACGAACATAATGCATTAAAACTGTATATTTCATTCAATCCTTTTCCTGGAGAAAATATACTGTAAAGAACCTTGGCATGGGCACTATCACAAAAATACTGGATATCATACAAATTTGGAAAAACTTATAGGGAAATCTAATACAAGGATTTATGTACAATGGAGGGGGGCTGAGAGGCCTGCTTGAAATGTCAATTAAGTTTTAAATATAATTATGGATTTTTTTTCTTACTATTACTGAGGTAAAATATACATTTGGTGATCAAACATTACACATCGCTTGATGTCAAAATTCTCAGTATGTGGTCATACTTTAACTAATCACAGAAAAGGGGGTTTATTATCAGAAATTGTAGCATCTATCTTTTACAAAATCTAGACTGCCTGTTCAAAATGAATACAATGTTCTTTAAAAGTAACAAACTTTTATACTTGTATTTTTGCATTTATAATGAGGCTGGACATGTGCAGTAAAATTCAAGTTCAACAAAAACAAATATGATATATCCATTCCTCCAATACAAATGTCTTGAATTCATGGAACAATTTAGCTAAAAAATTACCAGAGAAAATAGTTTTCCTCACAAATCATCTGCATCTTTCTTTTCTCTCCATCTCTAAAAAAATGTATCACCAATTTTACACTCCAATTAACTGGATTCATGTCATTTAGATCATTTTTTTTACATTAAGAACAAATATTCTAATTAACATTTAAGATACTGGATCTGAAGGACTCTTCTCCATATATGTGTTTACGCAGAAAACTCCTTTCATTTTTTGATTACAAAAATTCTACTAAAATTTGGAACAGTTCCAAATAAATCCTGAATCATTGGCATCTCTGTAAATATAGAGAAGACATAACAAAGTACAAAAGGTAGTGCTTATAGATATGATACAAAAAATGTTATGCATTCTGTTGATTCTTTTCCCATGATTACTGTGAAATCATCATGAATCCCACATCCAGAAAAGACCATCAGACTAAACATTTTTAACGATAAATGAATGTCTTATTCTCAGAGAGTAGTAGAAAGATTCCAAAAGTATATCATGATTTTTAACTGCTGCAAATTTGACACTGGGCCACTATCAGAAAGCATATAACATACAGAGATGTACTGGAATGGGCCACTATCAGAAAGCATATAACATACAGAGATGTACTGGAATGGGCCACTATCAGAAAGCATATAACATACAGAGATGTACTGGAATGGGCCACTATCAGAAAGCATATAACATACAGAGATGTACTGGAATATGAGTTACCCTACCTAATATCTGCTGTTGTACACCACGTTTTCGGCGCCCAAGCTTAGAACCAATGCTTTTTACTTTTGAGTACAGTTTACTACTTTCTGAAAATAAAAGAGAAAAATATTATCAATAATTCAAAGAAATAAAAAACTAAACTTGTGTCCAAATGACAAAGATAACCCCATCAATATGATTCAATTAAAAGAAAAAGATCTAAGTGAAACATGGGCCATAGTCCCATAAATAACAAAACAGTAAAATTAAAGCCTGACTCAGGACCTCTTAATTTAAAACATTGTGCTTAATTTGATTTCAATCCACAAGTCCTTTAAATATTGTTAAGTTGAAATCAAATGGCAAATTCCAAGTCAGACTGATTCAACAACTTGTAAAACTTTATTGGAAAGTGGTGAAAATGAAACCTGAAAAAGTTTCATCTAAAGCCTTATACCAAATTTGATTCTAGTCCATTAAATCCTTTAAGAGTTAATGAGCTGAGACAAAATGGGAGTGCAAAGTTTTAACTCATAGAGGGGCCATAACCAGGGCCAGAATATGGTGAAAACTGGACATGGCCTATGTGTTCTTGATGTAAAGTCTCATACCAAATTTGACTGCAATATATAAAGTACTCTGAAATTTCATGAGCAAAATCATGGGAAAGACAATACGTTAATCGATACAAGGGCCATAACTCTAAAATAAATTCTGCCAGAAAATGGTAAATACTAAGCTTGACCCAGGTCGTCCTAATGTAAAGCTGCATAACAATTTGATTTAAATGCATGAAGTACTTTAAAATTTACTAAATGGAAATTAAATTTATGTTATGATGGGACAGTTGTTGTATGGTTTAATGCCATTTTTCAGCACACGATAGGCTATACATGGCGGCCAGTATTAATGGTGGAGGAAGAACCTGGATGGGACAGATGGACATTAGTAACACTATATGCCCTCTCAACTAATATGGTGGTCATAAACAAAAAGTTGACATCTTTAGGTGATCAAATAATTTTACTATTTTCATACAGATCATCACCAGCTGTAAACTTCACTGCATTTCATCCATTGTCATAACTATAGTAACTTGCCATAAGTAAGATCCACTACTAAAAACAATGTATCAGCAAAAAACTTGTAAAGACTGCACAAAGAAAACAAGCAAATATTTTATTTCTACACAACACAAACCAGATCTAGTTAACTTTTTTTTATTGATGCACATATTTTTGCCCAGGGTGATTGTCTGCTACTAGTGATGAATTTCAGTTCATTCTGTAAGTGGGTGGTTTAGCACAAACTGAATGGGCACAACAGAGTTGTACAATATGAAACTCCCTAACAGAATGGTATTGATAACCCTTGAGTAAAGTTTCATCAGTAGAAACTGAATAAGCCCAGTAAAGACTGAGCTGTCTGAAGAAAGTTGGGGATGCCAGTGGCAACCATGTGGACCTTACTCAGTTGGTTTAGTTTGAATAGAAATGTAGCACTTACATTAGATTCTTGGGTGAATGAAATGGAATAGAATGAAGTGTCCTAAAAACAGATGCTTAGCAGCTCTTCTCCCCAAAGAATTGGATTAAGTTAGGAAGCCTATGTGTTCAATGACATAATTAAAAGCAGCCATATAAACAATACTTGAGTTTAAAAAAATACATGTACGTATATAAATATACTGACAAGGGCAAGAAACAGCATACAGTCAAGTAAAATGGAAGGCAGGGAAAAAAAGTTTGGAAAAAAAAGTAAAATTACTTTTCACTTGTGTAAGGTCCAGGGATGGATCTGCAGAATCATCTATATCTTCAAGTTTTGGAGGTGGATCATTTCCCATATCCGGGGATGTGTCCTGAGCCTGAGTGCCACCCAAGCCAACAATAAAACCCTCTGCTATTGTCTTGAACTGAAAAATATAATCCAAACCTTTCACAATTATTGTGTAATGATTAAAATTCATGCATGGCAAACTTTTATATTCTTGTCCATAATTTGTCTGGTCATCCTGAACCAACACGGAGACATTGAAATATGTCTCATTATATAACATTTTTTGCCATAAAATGTAGAAAATCCCCTAATGATTATTTCCAATTTCAGAAAATAGGTCTCTATCCTGAACACAAAAAGCTGGCCATTGCCTACATGTTGAGTCCACATCTGAGTTTCAATACTAAGGGCATTTATTCAGCTAGATAAAGTGCATGCTCATGCTATATTCCAAATTAGATTAGGAAATGGTATTGATAAATGGAAAGTCAAAATTGTTAACACTGAGTCTGATCCAGTATATGGACTGACATAACGGACATACAAATGGACAAACATAAATACAAAAGTGATCACAATGTAGAACTCCTACTATTGTGCGATGTACAAATCAATTCATAATGGAATATAATTATTGAAAAGTTTTAAAAATTGCTATTTATTCTGTTCAAACATGAAAACTGTACAGAAATTTTTATTATGAACTATTATAGAGCAAAATTTAAGTTTTACTGAACACTTTGCCTGACCTGTAAAGCGCAATGTGTGATCCATGAATTTCTAAAATCTTTAACAATTACAATGCCTACTACTACAAGCTCAGAATATCTGACAATGCAGCGAACTCAGCAACAATTTTTAATAAAATATTTGGGTTTGAGAACTGAATAAGCCTGCACAAGACACTGAAGACAGTATACCTTCCATACTAATCTGTAGTCATCACATTTCTGTATCCACTCTGGCAGGACAATTGGACGAGGCTCAAGGAAGCGAGTTGGGTCCATAGTACCTTCACTAACTCTAATAGCAAAGTGTATGTGGTTCTCAGCGCAGGGAGACTTTGTAGCCATTCCAATCAATTGGCCTGCTGCCACCTAAAATTAGCCAATAAACAAATGGAATTTAAAAACACAACAAAAAATGGATGCACGTAATACCTCCTGAATTTCATTAATCCTGAAATATTTAGCATGTCTCTTTACAGAAATATTTTATTCCAAGGTTTCTGGAAATAGTGGAAACTTAAGTAAAATAGTAGTCACATTAATTATTATTTCATGCAAAATCTCTTCATAGAGAGATACAAAGGCATCACTTGTCTGTTTTGTAAGACTCTTTCTTCTTCTTCAAAGGTTAAATTTCTAAGCAAACAATATCCACCTGTGCAAGCCCGAAAAGAATAATAAACAGTTTAGTTAACTGTTACCTAGCAACAAAAAAAAAACAATTAAAAATATTGTCAACAGTAAAGTACAACTACTATATAAATTCACACATAAGTAACCTTTTTTTAACTCAAAATTCTATTCATGTACAATAGAAGTATCTGAAAGTGACAACAACAACAAATTTGATCACTCTAATGGTAACGTTGTTAACATGATATTCACAAATCATAACAATAATGATAATTAAAATATTTTTACATTTTCATGTCACTCTTGCATATATGGTATACACTGTATTTATTCATTTCTTTGCAGTATTAGATAAACAATATCTGTATGAACGGTTATTTGGATTTTAATCTATTACCAGTAAATTAAATACTATCCACCGCAAAGTTAAGCATCTATCAATGTTGTTTATTGTTGGTGTTTTGTAGACAGAATATTGCTTCCATTTTCAAGTCCAAACAACCTGTATTTGCATTAATATTCCCGCTTTGCTGTATAAACACTGTTTAATGGAATAGAAGTTTTGATTTAATCTGTATACTGCTTTTCCATAAAGTTAGATTTAATTCTCAAGTGATATTTTGCAAAGTGTTCTGTGACTCAGTACACATAGCCTCATAAACCACTGGTTTTTAAAGTAATCCCCATTGTTGTTGTCAAGTTGACAATTCATTTGATGATGCAGCAAATTTAATACTAGTTCAGTGCCAAGTAGAGTTTTACAACTTCCTGTGCTTGTTTGACCTTAACCTCTTGGCTTGTAAAGGCAGTGTCCTCTTTGCTTTCCCATGTGATGACCCTTTGACTGAGCCACAAGTTTGATACTTGGTGCTGCACAATGACATGTTCAGTTCAAGCCTTTAATAGATTTCACAGACTGTATGATCAAAGTGTTACTTACAAAGCCCAAGCTAAACCTGTACAAAAAGCATCCACACATGACAGTAGAGCAGAGGAAGTTAACTTGGACTATATTTATGATAACTAGACAATGATTTACAATGACTAGACAACAATGGAAGATGTCAGAACTTTATCAGATAATTAGGATGCGTTATTGATCATTAGATAGTGATATTTACATCATACTATAAATCATAAAAGTGTGGACTTAACATATTATGAGACAGTGTGAATTGGATCATTTTGAACTACAATTTCTATACTGGTATGTAACCTTTAACTGAATTCATAGATTTATCATAAAAATGGATTTAAAATGTCAAGCATAATGGAGTTTTATTAAATGAAGATAGACAAATTGTGAGTTGTCAATTTATTTGGAACATATTCCATTCAATAATATGACTGTATTTTACACTGTTTTTTTCTATTGTTTCAATCTACCTTGCAAAATACACCCTGAATTAAAGGAGAGTCTAAGCATATTCACTAGCCAAGGTTCCAATATGTTAATCCAATCAAAATCTTGGCAGATCAATCAGATATTTCAGTGCTTTGTCCTAGTAACATGTACTGATCTCATGAGTTACCTTCCTTTAAAAGTATGTAATGCCAACTAACCGATAGGGTGTAACAGCAGTACTTATACATCAACCAAACATGGTGGCGGCAACTGACTTAAAAAAAACACTATGCAAGTTTAACATTGAGTGTCACTGACTACTTTTACCAGAGAGAAGCCATTACAGGTATCTTTGAGTGAAAGGATGTATATGTATAAACACAAACCAGCAAAACTGCTTTTTTTATCAGTCTATTCCTGAGATCATGTAGGAATAGTGTTAAATTTTAACAACTTGATTTTGATTACATGTGGTGTCTTGCTGTTGCATCCAATGAAATTCAGAAACCTGAAGCACAGACATATCTGATCAATCAACAAAGGTGTAAATAGGTTTATCATATCAGAACCTTGGCTAGTGAAGATGGGGTCAAAGAGAAATTGGCTTCATGTGGCCCTAAAATGGGGGGGGGTCGACATATAAGAGAGTATATACATCACATCAGACTTAAAATTCCCATGACTACTCATGAGTCATGTTGGCTTACCCTGTCAATCAAAACTTGCTGACTGACTGACTGACACAACACTGTTTTGCTCCCTGCAGCAATTTCAAAACAAGTGAAACACCATATTTCTTGGCTAGCCTGAGCATTTCAATTGAACCCAGCTAGATATAATGCAGGTTCTGCCAGTAGACATGGTTACTTTCTGTCTATGTATACATCACCTTTTGCACTTTGCTCTGCTTGGTTGTTTGTGTTATAAATACGGATACCTGCCATTTATCAAGCCAACAATTTTTGGCTGTATACAGTAAATGGCAGATGATGTGAAGAAAAGATACAGGTGGATGTACTCTACTGACTGGTTTTGCACATAAGTGTAAGCTATTCTTATTGTCATCATATTAAGTTAGGTGTTTCTGTGCCTCATGACTGAATGGTTGATGACAGGGAGGAAGAGAGAGAGATTACATTCTACAGATTCTAAATCTGCAAATTTTTATTCAGTGTCTGTTAAAAACATCTGATGGTAGAAGAATCACTGTGGATAAATATATAATCATTTTCAATAGTAAATCACCAAAATCTGCCATATCCCCTTTGTTCACTGTAACCACACTGGCCTTCTTGTTGACTTGCCTGCCAGACTCTGCAGTACTACGAAATGAGTACAGACAATATAATATGCTGATAGAGTACATATGGACAAAGCATGAAAGACAAAACACTACACACAAAGGATGATGGGCCACATCTAACCTTACAATAGGATGAGCTAAAATCAAGTGCCATGGAATCTAGTGTCTTGCCTGCATCACTGGCTAGTCAGTATAACCAATGTCTGACTTTCAAAAAAACTTTATTGCAAAACTTTAACCACCAGAACAATTGGTAAAGAATTACCTGATTTTCAATATACAGTGGGTGGGACTGCTTTAGTATGGTGCTGTTGGGCTGCACATTTGTAATGACCAGTGTAGAACCCTCTAGTGAACCACCACTGACAACGATCAGAACTTGATTTGTCCCAGTCTCTGGCAGCATGACAGATCCTGCAAATGGGGCTACGACCTGTGGGAAAATGTATCAAAATGTACAACTGATATTGTAAACCAAAAGCCTCACCTACATAATCACATATATGTTATGCTCATTACAACAACAGACTAATCTGTAAAAAGTTTGTAAAATTGTGTTTTAAAAAATGTCACACTGATGGTCCCATATTTACTGGCAAGCAAAATAAAACACAAGTTCAATAAAATAAAAGATTATGAAACATAATGGCGATTAAAATTAATCAATTTTTGACAAAATTTTCTAAACTCTGCTAACAAGGGAATAACAGACTTGTACTCAAGGATTTTATGGTTATTTTATTGTTGCAAATATCCATTTTACTGGCTCTGCAGCAGTGATTGCAAAACCAAACTGACAACAGGAAAAAACAGATTATTTTTTCTGAAGCTCACAAACACAAGACCCAAATATTTTGCCCTAAAATTTAACAAATAAAATATTTGTATCTAATCACAATCATTATTTTACGTCCTTTATTTTGATTATTATCAGAGTGATACAGAGCTTGTCACTTACATTGTAACCTTCATCAATCACTAGGTCCACGCCTTCATCAGTGTACTCAGGATCCCCAGATTTGAGGGATGCCGGATAAAATCCAGAACCCTGGCATCTGCCACCAGCTAATCGTGTTTTCCTTGGGAAAAGCTTGTGAGCCTTGGGGCCAAATATTTGTTCAATCATGGATCTTGCCTTACGATATCTATGACACAAAATGGAATAATTTCAAAAGGTAAGAATTTGCTTTCAAAATTCCCTGAAAATTTGCAAAACAATTAATATTATGCAGAGATGCTACCATAAATATTCTTATGGGAGGAGGTCTCACCCAATTACTTGATGGGGAGGTTGATAGGGGGTAAACAATTGCAAATGGCAGCTGATGGGTGACAACATAATTATAAATACCCAATTTTACTCATTAACCCCTTCCACACTGCTAACTCATCCTAGTTTACATATTTCATCTCCCATGTGTGACAATAACAAGGCACAGATAACCAGGTACTGCTTTTGAGTGGCTGTAATAATCTGGACCTGTATCCCACATGCTGAGTTAATATGGTATAATGGTACCATTTGTACAACCCCAGGTGGGTGGGGCTTAAGGTGTAGGGAACATTGTATTCAGAAATAAACAACAACACTAGCTGTGATTGGTGCATTATGTAAGAGTTGTAATAATAATAATAATAATATTGAGGACTTTGTATAGCACCTAATCTTTAGAAGCTCTAAGTGTTTTACAACATTAGACAACACCCATAAGATAAAAAACATATAACGATATGATTACAAACACAAACACCATGAAATTAGAAAACAAAGAAAAAACATGCTGAGAATATTTAAGGTAGGAAACTTTAGTAGGTCTTTAAGGTTGTTCTTGCAGTCGAAATAAGTGAGTTTGAGAGCACTGTTTAATGTGATCACTGTGTCTTTGTGTCTAAGTTCAGTGGGCAATTCATTCCATGTTGCTGGGCCCTGGTATGCAAAAGAACGCTGTCCATATGACTTTGTTTTTATAGTGGGAATAATGAGTATACGATTGTCAGAAGAGGAGCGTAAGTATCTTGCTGGTGTGTACACATGGGTGAGGTCAGATAGGTATGTTGGACTAGAGTCTGTCTGTGAAAAATAGCACAGAGAAAAAATTTTGTGTTTGATTCTGGATTGAATGGATAGCCAGTGTAGGGTGCAGTGGGGAGGTGTGCTCTGATCATGGTACTCTAAGTATCATCCGAGCAGCTGTGTTTTGAACTTTTTGAAGTTTTTGGAGTAGATATTGAGATGAACCAGACAGAGCTGAGTTACAATAGTCCAGTCTTGAAAGTACTAATGAACACACAAGTGTTCTAGGGGCATCACCTGAAAGATATTTGCGAATGGAGCTGTACTTTCTCTTCGGCTTTTAAAAAAGTTGTGCCTCTTGGCAACATGTGATATTATGTTAACTCCTACCTAGATCATATTTTGTGTTTTTTATGATTTTTTTCAAATGTGGCACATGACTGAAAATGAGTCTATTGTGACTAGATAACTCTTACCCTTGTCAAGTTCCAGCAGAGTTATCTCTCTTAAATGCAATGGAGTACGTGGTTCTGTCCATGTCAAATTCACAACCTAATATTGTTCTCTGTGACAGTGTGTGACATGCATGCTGAGGTATTATAGAAAGTATATTTAATTCACAAAACATTAGCATTGAGGTCTATGGAAAAACCATTGGTACCAT
This sequence comes from Sinohyriopsis cumingii, assembly GCA_028554795.2. NCBI lineage: Eukaryota > Metazoa > Mollusca > Bivalvia > Unionida > Unionidae > Sinohyriopsis > Sinohyriopsis cumingii. The sequence goes on from CM068838.1 coordinate 87,820,375, forward strand.
AATACAATTGACACAAAACTCTGGTCAACTTCCAACCACATGCTAATTATGCATTTAGTTAAACCAATCAAATTTCACTTTACATTGAGGGAACATTGCAGTACAAAAAAAAGAAAACTTTACTTCAATAGCACTGAAAGGAGTGGAGCGATTTAAATTTGAAAACATGATGGAAAACAGCCATTAAGAAAGATTATACCAAACAGACTCAGGTCAAGAATTTTGGGGATTTTCATCAGATGAGATTAACAGTGATATCAAAACCCCACCTACCACCCGCAAATTAATAGCATCAGTGTAATAATCCTGTGTTTGTTAAAAGTGTTTAGTCAGGTTTTAAATATCTAGTGGAGAATTGTAAGGAGGAAATTCAAGTACAGTGTAGGAACAATATGTCTGTGTTAGCTGCTTGCAATTTTCCCATGAGGTTAACATTTACATGAAAGAGACAAAAGGAATTTCTGTGGAGATTAAATAAAAAAATAAAATTATTTCATATGTTGAAAGTTTTAATTAGATCAGAGTGAATTCATTATGGATTATTCTGGATTATTAATTAATCCTTTTACCATTATGCATACCAAGTTTTATTTCTGTAGGTTGAATGGCACTTATACCATGATGTGCATAATTGTACTGAAATTTTAGCCTAACTGAAGAAATACAAAGCAAAAAATAACCAATATATTTCAAGCACTCCCCTCTATAAAATTCAGCGAGTACTGACACTGAGTCTCAAGGAGACAAGCAGTGACAAGGCTATCACTACCCTAAGTCATCCATCCACAAGCATACTGTAGTAGACTAATTAGCTTTTTGGCTCTGGTTTTAAAAACAAGAAATTAATGACTTTAAATTACTTCTTAAGACAATAAATGTATAAGGTATCTGCATACCAAATTCAGTTTCCTCAGATGGTAAATATTCTTCTTTTTCGTATCACTACATTTCAAAAACCGTTTGCCAATCATTTCTAGGGCACCTTTTTATCTGTCTAGCCTTCAGTTTAATTATTATTTTAAATGTTAGACTACAGGCCACTGAAACTGGGGTAATAATAGCAGGCACAAAAATACATGCTTTTGATTAAATGAAGGCAAACTAGTTTGAAAAACACTTGAATGCTGACAACATACATTTCTGTAGTACAATCTGTAATCCACCTACTGTACATGTACATAATAAATCCATGAATTTGATGATCACATGTTATAAAATTCATTTACGACTCACATCCAGTTAGAAAATACAAATAACACATATATGGAAAAAAATGGTAGTCCTCGCTTTGATCTATATCTGATATCATTAAACAATTCACTTCAACTGTCACAAACAGCTATAGTTGTTTACATGTTACATGCTACATGTACTTAAATTGGCATATCATCTTGCTGAGGCTACCCAGGGGATGCGGCTATTCATAATGAAAATGAAAACATGAACAAGTTAATCAGTTTAACAAACATCTTTGCATCTTCAATTCACTTGACTGCCAGATAACTACATTTTCAAAATATTGGAAATTGAATTTTCATTCTACGCTACTGTTGGCAGCGACCCAAACCATAAACATTTTTCCTGCAAAAATGAAACTTTCAGGTCACATAAAACGTGTTCCATTTACTGTGGAAAATGAAACAATCCATCAGATTTCATTCCTTGTATTTAAATTTGGTATTGACTTTTCTGATGAAAGTTTTTTTGTTGTTGATAATGAAGATTGTAGTTGGCTTTCTTTGATGAAGGGTGAAGTGTTATTCAAGTTACTGCTTATGGACAGCTTTGGAGGACCAAACAGATGTTCGTTTGTTATTGCGGTGGCACCATCAAATAATTGTAGGATTGAGTATGATATTTTTTTCTTCATTTGCTTAGTATTTATACAGAATGATCGGTGATTCAAATGTGATCAGTTTTCTTTGAAGTTTCAGCAGAACTTTTTTTCAATGTACATTTTAAAAACAAAAGCAATTAACCATCAATTTGGTTGATCGCAGCAGTTACTGCTCCTGCCTTAAAAAGTTGGTTGATTTAAGCTATAATATAGTCCTGACAGCATGACTACTGGATAGAGCAACAAGTAGATCTCCATTTGGGGGGCGGGGAAGGGGGAGTTTGACAGTTCTGGTAGCAAAGTGATACTGCTTTCATGAGTCAGAAATTAATATATAAAAAACAGACCAACAGGTAGGTGATCTATTCTGTCAGTGATTACTAAAAAAATGTGAGTGGTCTGAAGGATTTAATTATGTGAGTGAAAAGAAGAGGAATTTTACACTTACCATCCAGATACAAAAGTCAGTGTAAATAAATATTTTAATTAGAAGTAAGCAGCTGATAGTCTGACAATATTTTGTCCAAATGAGAGATGGTGCCTCATCCTGTTGGTCTCCACTACCAGAATGGTCAACAAACAACAATAACAGCAAAATATGGAGATCTCACAGCATACAATATTCAGGCCAGATGTCACAATAAGCTGATTATGGTATAACAATACACTGTTAAGATAGTTTGTCAATATGAACAAAGAATTTGTTTATCTAACAATAAATAAAGTCCAGTGCTTTTTATATCATGTTTGTGGCTTCCTTTCATAGTGCCTCTGAAATTTCATTACTCCAAACCCAAGGTTGTAGATACGATATTGCAAAAAGACCAAATGGTATATTTTATTACCAGTAAGGAAAATAAATCACAATTAGAGAAGCAAGCATGATCAATGATCAATGAATAAACTTTTTATTATTTTTTGTACTTTTAAGAACAAAACACTTTTACGTGTACAAGAAAATACTTGTATGTAAAATCGCTTGAACCATGCCACAATCGTCTTGTAATAGAATTCATACACGATCTCTTAACCAAAATGATAATAAACTTTTTACACATTACTTTTCGTACTTTTAAGAAAGAAAACAGATTTTTGTGTATGAGAAAAAAAAACATGTACATGAAATTTTGGGAGTCACATCAAAACCACGCTACCGGTATATCCAAACTCGTATTATAACAGAACGTGATATAATGGGGTCACACTATATATGTCTGTATAGGGTGCTTCTTTTTGCCCTTCAGATATTCTGATATCTTCCTACTAGAGTTATAGAGTTTACAAGGCCTGTGATTAGCCTATTCCTTGGAACAGTATGACTTTTTTACAACAACTGAATCCCCTCTCATAATTTGCTTTCAACAAAAGCAGAACAATACAGTAGTGACAAGTCTGAATTCATTCAGCAAATGGTTTTCAGGATTATATCCAAACAAAATAGACATAATTCACATCTGTTGTTCCTGGGATATCTCTGTCCATGTATCAGATTTCTGCAAGGTCTAATTGACAAGATGTGGGCTATTTCTGTATTGCTTTCTGTGCCACATTTGTTTAGCATCAATCCATCGGATCTTTCCCTAGTTTCATCCCTAGCATATGATCTGTCTTGCTGACTTTCCTAAATCCGTTATCTTTTGTTTCATTGTCACTCACTGCTGATGCACTTTGGATATTTCCCTAATGACTGATCAATGGATCAATTGTTATACCCCTCTATGACATAATTCAGTTAGATAACCTCAACAGTTTCTGAGATATATTTTGTCAGCAGATCATAAGCGTAAACAAGGCTGGAATTCACTAAATGAATTCATAAAGGATTAACTAAGATCTTAGAAAAACATTAAAAAGACAGCTAGATGATCAACCTTAATGCTTTGGGGTTTTTCAATTGAAAAATTACACATTGGTTATGACAAATCGCATAAACTGCATATTTAAATCAGTGAGAGAATTATTTCTTTTTTAATTCTCATTAGGACAATTGCAAATCTGAAGAATTTTAATTTTTAAAGTCCATACAGCTAATTTAATATATATTTGCCCTTGAAAAAATTCTTCTCCCATCGTGCTGACAAATGTCTGGACTTAGAATTTTGATCACCCAATTTTCCTATATTCCAATGAAAAGACAGCAACACTCACCCTTCCTTGATGGAGTTATATGCATCTTTGATATCCTTTACAATCTTAAAAATCTTCTCAAATTGTTTGATGAATGGATCAGCCATTCCTCTCAAGGTGTTAAATGGCTCCAACAGTTCATCCACTATGTCCTTCAGGTCCTGAACCACCTGTCTCTTAAGATCAACCTGTAGAAATGTGGACAGAGAAAAAAGAAGACATTTAACTGAGTGAGTGAACAATAGGCAATGCATGCTAAAATAAGAATGACAACATGCATCAATAACAGCATGATAAACTAAGTAGTCTAAATAGACAAAGTTCATGGAAGTGTCAATTTCACAAAGGTATTGGAAAAAATTCAAAACTAATAAATTCAACTTGTAAAGGAATGATTAACAGACATAATATTTCCATATTGTTAAAATTCACATCAATATTAGCATGGATATCCAGGATGGGAGGTATTTTGTATGATGTTGACTTTTACAACAGTGAAACTGACAAACTAGCAACACCTGGTGGCAGAAAAGGAAGGTGATGGACAAGAGTTATTGCCCATTGTCTATATGACCTCGACAGAAAAGATATAAAAAAAATTCCTTTTAGCAGGGCTGGATTTGGGAGGTAGCAGGCTTATATCCCTAATATTAATGTGATCAAGAAATGTATCTGAAGGAGAAACAAAAGATTTTATTTCTTTCTACAAAAAAATCTATTAACCCCATGTATTTTAAGAATGTCATCCTGATACTTTGATGTCAGGAAGTGTGATAAAACCTGGTCCATGATACTGGTGAACATCCAGGAACAGATCAAAAGGGGAAGCTATGAATTAGTTCAGAATGCACAGTAAGCAAATATGCAGGTTCCATCTCCAATCAAGGCTGACCATGAAATCTCCCTCTTGGATGATGCTCAAGACTGATCTTGGGATTTCCATCCTAAACGCAAGTGCTTGTATGCATTGGTTGAAACAGTAAATGACTCGTCTGAGTTATCATTTTGACTTGGTGATTGGGAAAAATCTGGACCAAAATTCTCAGAGTCTGTGTTATGAAAGATTCCTGACACTGTCCTTTCTGTTGGTACAAGCATTGCTGCTGAATGTCTGTTTTCCATTGTCTATAGGCATGTCTGTGACAAAGCAAACAGAATGGTCTTCAGGGCAGGTACTGTTCCACTCTGGCAAAATGCTAAAAAAAATTCTTCTCCATTGTGGCAACAACACACAATCCCCACCCCATCAGTGGTAAAATGCTGATGTCTTTTCCATATAATGATCATTGCATCATTTTCTGCAGGAAGGAGGCTGGTGGAGAGAGAAATGGACTAACAATCAGTACTCTCCATGCTTCCTATTGTTACCTGCTCAAGGAAACTCAACCCAAGCCAAAGAGTAAGATTTGAAAGAGGACTTTCCTGTATGGTGTCCTATTTCTATGATCTGATACGGAAAATGAAAATGGAGCTTTGGGACACTGGAATTGCATGAAGCTTGCTTCCTTTACTGCCTGTTTCCTTATCTTTTCTATGTGGCCATGTGACAGGAGATTTAGAGATAAAGGCCGAGATCCAATGGCTGCCTGGTAGTGGTCTTTGAGCAGCAAGGACATGGACACAAAGGTGTCTCTCCCTACAAACAGGAGGTTAATGGAAGAAACTGTGAACTGGAAGTGAGTAATGATCTGCACTGTTCTCAACATGAGCCATGCACAAGAATGACTAACAGGCATGTCTTTTGATGATCTATTAAAATCAGATATCCAGTCTCACATGGAAATCTGACAGACACTAATAAGTTTTCTTGACCTTTGCAATTCTCATTCTACTTGTTTTTATTAGCCTATTAGATAAAGCATTACAAATTCATGTTAGGGAGTGTTATCATTAGTAGCAACATGTTCAGAATGATGTGTGTCACTTTCAAAAAGTTGTGATTTGACTGGTGAACTACAAGGTCAACAGAACATGACCTCTTTTGGTATCCATAAGATAGATCTTCATGCAAAACTGTTGGGATCTGATTTTTTGGAGGTCTAAAATGTGGGATTCAAACAATGCTCAGCTTGCTGAAAGATGGACCCAAACAACAGATTGGGCATGGAGCCATTAGTTATAATGCAATAAACAAGTCATCATGTCTTCTAATGGTTTCCTGTCCATGTGTTCTGTAGACAGTTTCAACATCCCCTACCCTACCATGTCTCCTTTGATATGTAGGATTTCAGCATAAAAAACCAACAAATGAACCTTCTAAAGGCCTGAGTAAAACTGATAGGAGTTGTTGTTGTGAGAAGATGTACACTGACACTGGGGTCTTGCAATTGTCTCTCAAAGCAGAGCAATATGTCAGCGACTCAACCAAAATGTGGTCACTAACTGTTTTAAATAAGACTGTCTTCTTTGGCTACATTATTGATGGATGCAGGAATTCAATAGAAGGTCATTGAAGAAGCAGGATGAGGATGAGGAGGAAAGAACTCAGTTGGGAATAGCCAGGAAACTTCTTCTATGGAGGCAAAATCTTCCCCAGACATCATCTGATCAAAGAGAAAAGATGCTTGGGATTGTCTGCCTTGAATTTCTGAAATATGGTGCAAGATGGAGATTCTTGCAATTGTAGCAAAAACTGAACAGAGGAGGCAGGTCGATAATGGACGGCAAACTGAGCCGGAAATCTATTCATGCTGAGGTCCAATACCAACAGGGTGTATGTGTGGTATGGTATGTGTGGTATGGGGTTCTCTGGGGCTCATCCACTAGGGCCTCAATATCATAGTGGTCATGGCTCAAATATCGGTTCAGTGCTGGTACCACTGATTGAGAGTGGCTGTCACACTGTAGGCAAATGTGAAGCTGGCGCTAAATGTAGCTAGGGATCAAAATGACACTCCTTACCTGACAGCTTAAACTTCTTGCAAGCCCCACACCTAATCCTGCCTATTATCAACTGTAATTAAGAGAAAAACAATGCAAAGATGCTGCCAGGATTTTCTATAAAAGGGAGAGTACCCCTCTTCACACAAAACTAAGGGGGTGTAGAATAAAAAAAGAGACAGGGAATAGCATTTTTTTTTTTAATTTTTGCCTTGCACTTTGATATCCATCTCTTTCTTCCTGCTCTTCTAGCTAGAGTCCTATTAAAGTTAAAATGTTTTAAAGATGCCACCTCTAGTTGCATAAGCATTAATCTTTTCATTGTTTCTGAGCTTAATCTGTTCCTTACCTGAGTATCAACATTGTTCTGTGCTAAGAACCCCCCTTGGCCTAAATAGCTAGCTTAGCAAACTGGAACAAGTTTGAAAACTGTAGTTTATGGTTGTTATTTACAATTTTCTGCATCTCACAGGTACTGTATTTTGGATATTTCTCCTCCAAAATAAGATTTTTTACTAACATAGCTATGCCATGGTTTAACTTTCTTAAATTAGTACTTTACTGACTCCTATGCCAGATTTATTGTTCTATTAAGCTGTATCAGGATTTTAAGTCCATTAATACTATAGTCTACTTGTTCAGACAGAGGTATTTTAATAAAATAAATATCTTAACTTCTTAATTTTGTTTTAAGAATCTTAGTTATTAAATTTATATTAAATCTTATGCTAGGGTTATATGGTTTCGTAGCACAAGATCCTGCTGGGGTAAATTGTGATAACAAAAGAAATTAACATTGCACTCTACTTTTAAATTGTCTGTGCTTAATTCAGCTTCTTGGTCTACCATTTTTACATTTTAAAATACTGCTGAAAAAAGGAGTTGACAGGTATGCAGTCTAACCTTGTTTTCCTGGTCTACCATTTTTACATTTTAAATGCTGCTGAAAAAAGGAGTTGACAGGTATGCAGTCTAATCTTGTTTTCCTGGTCTTCCATTTTAACATTTCATTTCAAAATGCTGAAATAAGGGGTTGACAAGTCTGCAGTCTAATTTTGTCTATAAAGCATGTACATCAGACACCTATTTAACACCTGGATCTTTATTTGCACTTTCCCAGTTCCAATAATCTGATATAGTTCCTAACTGTAAATATAAATTTCTGTCATTACCATGATCAGCTAGTATTTGCCAAACAAAATCATCATCTAAAGATAAACCACGCTGGGAATATGCCATTTCAGGATTTCTGGTAGCCCACATTATAAACATGCATTTGTAAACTTTCTTGATGCAAGGCTCAAACTATGACAGAATACTTGTTCCATGCCCAATGTGCCAGTCAGATTTAATTTAACAACCATTCATGTCAAGCTGAAGAAACCAGATGTGTAAACAGTAATGAAAAAAGACATGTCGTGACAAGTGTTACATATCTACCGGTATTGCATGTATTTTTTCGTACCCTTTAATTTTTTGTACAGAATCCAGTTATCAAAATAATAAATATTTAAATGTATCATAATTTTTCTTAGATATCACTTTGTAATTTTGTTTAAAAATCCATTAACTTATTGGACATAAAATTTCTAAGAAGATTTAAGTTTGCAAAAAGATTGAAAATAGTGTATTGCTATTTTGTTTTTACAAAAAGTAATGTTTAATTGTTGGTGAAAAAATACAATGACTGATGTATGAGCAAGGGTGCCCGCAGTGCAAGTCAAGGGGGTTATGTGACCCCCCTCCCCGAAATCATACTGTGTATATATTCCGACAAGGTTATTAATGCAAATGAAGATGAAAAAAATATGTTACAAGATTCAGTTCAAAATGCTTAGTAAATATTAGCTTTAGTTTCAGGCTGCTTACTACACTAACTCTCTTGGCCATGACTGACTGACCCCTCCCACTGCAAAATATCCTGCATATGTGCATAAGCTCTCTTATTGTCATTAGAATATCTATTGGTGTTTATTAACAAATGGACAAAGGACTTCACAGACCATACCTTTAAATATTATCGTTAATTAGTTCTCCTTATTAACTCCATCACCATAACAAAACACCACGTTCATTTTAAAATAAGTTCTGAAGACCTTTGATGTTTTCTTATCCAACAAAAATTACATATCAGTACATGCTAAAGTGAAGATCACAGACCATTATTCAACTAGTCTTATTGTTTCATTATAGTCATGCATAATTAAAAATATAAAAACCTAGTCATTTTCTATCATAAATATGAAAGTCACGGGCTACGTTAAATCAATTTGTGTATATATGTTTTCTATCTTTTAAGTACTTGTCTGTTTTGATTTGGATATAATTAACATTTTATTGCAAATCTATTCTGTGATATACCCCACTATTATATTTATTGGCGAGTTTGAATAACAAGTAATGCGTATGATCGCTTGTCCTTATAACATCTGCTGTATGGACAACGGCTTCAATAGCACATTGACAGATTTTTATTTCCCCAAAAAGAGCCTCATTTCCCTACTGGCAGCCTCACTGATTTGACCTCTTCTGTCGATTCTTGCACTCAGTCTGGTTTCAACTGGAATAACCCAAAGCGCTAAGTATGTTTAATTACCAAGTAAATAACACCGCACTGGGGATGCTCACCAGTTTTTATGTACTTTTGAGAGAGATATGTATGTAAGGTGAAGTTGTTTGCATTTAAAATATGCAAAGTGGAGAGACATACCTCTATGCAACTTTAATGTAATGTGGCTGACATTTCTTTGGATATTGTACTTTTAGAAATTGTACATGATCTAAGCACACTGCTAACTAAAATGACTGCTCCCTTGTGCTAAAAAAATCATCTGAATAAGTCTAAAGTACACTACCTGTAGCAGCTATTAAATTAGGGAAAATGAATATTGTCAGACTAGACAATACCAGCTTTTGAAAGTGCAATGAATGAATTACAAAATATATAAAATGGATAAAAATGTATCAGCTCTTTTTTATACAATTTACCTCTGAATTTCAGAAAGTGAAAATGATCAAGTGGAGCTAGCCCTTTTTTGGAAAGTGTACATTTGGAGTAAGGCCAAGCTATATACTCTGTAACCCATATTACACCCATCAATCAAACACCAAAAATAAAGGGAATTAAAGGTTCTTTGAATTATACCTGAGATATACAAGGTCTTTTTTAAATAGCCAGTATAACCAATGAGGAAAGCTGGGGAAATTCTTTTTCTTTAAAATTCTAACCCTATATAAAATATGAAAATGTAGGGTGCCACCATAGCCATGTGGCTGTTGTGACAATGTACATCACAATTAAAACAAGAATGAATTGTTGATTTAGCAGTGTTTATTGATAATGGAATATAGCAGGGTCATTATACACGAGGATTATCACAATTGTCAGGGAACAGTCTTTTTTTCTCTTTGCATATGCTACAAATAAAAACCACCCTGAATAAATAGTCTTGTATACTGACATAAAAAAATTCTCTCTCTCTCTCCCTCTCTCTCTCTCTCTCTCTCTCTCTCTCTCTCTCTCTCACACACACACACACAAACACGCTCACGCACATTAACTAAAATGTGATTTCAAGTTCTATAAAACAAATTGCAATTTGAAAATGAGATTATTGTAAATGTAAAAATACAAGTTGCACTTAATTTATTGACAATGTGATCTCATATTGTTGCATACAATTTACCAATAAATAATACCCATAACTAATACATGTTCAAACCATCTTAATCACTTTGCCAACATTACACAACAGCTACATATGCTCTACATGCAGACAAGCTTGCACACTGAGACATAATCATCTCAATATCTCTCTTGTTCACTAATAACAACAAAAATCTTTGAGTTCTTTTATTTTTATTGTAATTAGATTCTTGAGTTGAAAGCAAAATGAGACAGAAAATTTTTATGTTTGTACTGTTACGTTGTCAAGTAGCACATGTTCCGTAGAACTTGTTCAGGTATGATCGCTTTATTTTTTATGCATGGTCATTACCACCAAATGATAATTATTTATTTTACATATCATTTTTTGTACACTGAAATTAATAATTAATAACAAAAAATAACATGAAATACGGCAACAAGCACTTTAAAGGCGGAATAAAAATTTGATACTGTACAGAGTACGATTTCCATATACGATTTTAAACTAATTTGTGACAGTTAACACCCATCACTGGTCTGCATGAATTCATACAAATTCTGCATGATTCTCTGCAATGGCATATGCAAGGAAAATCAATCTAAGCTTAGTGCAAAATGAACACTAGAAACTGAGATAAATGCAAGGGAGAATCATTTTGATGCTAAGACAAGTCAATGATAAAACAAGTCACTTGGGAGGGAAGGATTTCAAAGGTAGTGAAGGGATTACTGACATGATCGAGTAATGTATTTGAAGAAATTTCACTATCTATACAACCTACCATACTGCTTTTGCCCTTCGTAAATTTTTTCACAGGGTCCTCTCCATCTTGGTAAGTATCTATGAACCACTTAGGTCCTCCTGTTGCCAGGGATGACAAGGCCTCCACAGCAAGCTCCGAAACTTCTTCCCACTGTGCAGAAACATCCCACCAATATGGCTTTTCATCTAAAAGTAATATCAACAATACTGACTAGTTGTGAAATGATACACCTGTGCTGCATACCATATGGGTTTCTAGTTAGCATATATTTTAAACAAGTATTTGTAAAACTTCATTGATAGCGAGGCTCAAACTACAACATAATGCTTGTTCCAGGGCACAATGTCAAGAAGAAGAGCTAGGATGTGTAAATAGTGGCCTACCTGAAAAACAGATGTCACAGCAAGTGCTACATTTACTGGCATGACTAATGCTGTGAAAAGCACTTTAAGGGTGAACAGTTCAATAAAAATAGTACACTGCACAGAGTATATTTTCATGTGCATGACTTTCAATTAATTTGTGGGAATTCTCGCACATCATGGCTTCAAGTGTACAAATTCATACAACTCGGGTGATTCACGCACCCTGACAGCATCGTTGTTTATGTACTTTACAGAACAATTAATGATCAACTTTTGTGCCAAGTTTCACTGTAGCTGTGAAAATATTTCCTGTCTCAGATGAATTCTCACTTTAAAGAACAAGGCAAATAACTAATAATTACTGATGACTTCTGAAGATTAAAATAACTTGCATACAGGAAGAATCATTTTGTATCAATTTTCCACATCTTGTATGATTTTATCTGTGTGTGTGTGTGTGTGTGATTTGGATTTTTAATGTAGCTTTAACTATTTTTCAGTCATATCACTATGATGTCTGCAGTGTGACAGTTTATAGTGATGTCTAGCACTGGGGCATCATGCCATAGACATGTAGCATGATGTCCCACCCAGTCACATTATCCCGTCACCAGGCCGACCAGTCCTAACACTAACCTCTTAATGCTGAGCGCCAAGCGATGTAGCTGTTAGTACCATTTTTGTAAGTCTTTGGTATGACTAAACCAGGGATCAAACCCATGACCTCCCGCATCCGAGGCAGATGCTCTAGGCCACTGAAGTGGTTCGATTTTATCTGTATCAGAACAGCAAAAGTATTGATGCATTGATATATCAATGAATAGTTTCACCCCCAATATAAATATACTTATGCACTGTGTTTTATTTAAGAAAGTTTGATCATTGTCTTCAGCCTGATCATAAACTAGAATGTGTGACAGACAGGTGAAAACTTTAATAATCTCTTGTTGTGAGGCCTCAAGAATATAATCTGAATTAACACATCAGCACACATGTTTACTTGCATCTTTATATGTCTGAAGATCTATATGTAAATAGTGTTCAAAGCTGATTAATAAAATGTCTACATTCAGTCATTATCCACCCCACCCCACACCACCCCACCTCACCGCACCCCACACTACCTGACTGCAACCCACCCCAGCCTTTAAGCATGCAGTCAGTTGTATGAGACACTGAGGAGGCACTGGATAGTTGCACTGAAATGCTTGTATTTGGCTAAAACTTGCATGGTATATGGCCTTATTTGTGTGCAAACCATTATTTTATTACTTGACATGCTGTGAATGTGACTTCTGACCTCTAGATACCTGAATCAAAAATAGGTTGCTTTATTGCTAAAAGTGCAAGCCATCCACAAAGTTTGATCAAGGCACTTGCACTAGAATAAAACATTTTCTGCAGAATCCATTTTTCTGTTAGCAACAATGACTCCAATCTTTGAACTTTTGGCCCCCAATCCAGTACACATCTTCCATACCTTCTGTGCAAGCCCACCACAAACTAGTCAAAGCATATATCCAATAATAAATGATATGACGGGAAAAGAAACATGTTTCTTCTTTACTCTGCGATCATCACCTTTTGACCCCAAAATCAGTATGCTTGTAGCTGACTTCAAGCACAAACCATCCACAAGGTTAAATAAATGAGTTACTATGCAGAAACCATTTTCCATCTGTCAGTAAAACTCCTGACTCCAAAATCGATAGGGTTCTTTCTTACCAACACACAAGTCATTCAAAAACTTGGGTAAAGGTACATTTTTGAGAACCAAATTTATGCAGAAACCATGTATTCTTCTCTAAGTAACCTTAACCTTAAACCGTCTGACCCCAAATAGCCTTTTCCTTTACCTCACATGCAAGCTATTCACTTGGTCTCAATTTCAGATGAAGAACACATATCATTGTACCGAAACCATTTTTTCCCACTCAGTTATAGTGACCTTTAACATATTTTAGGCCAAAATCAATAGGCTTATTCTTTACCCAACATGCAAGATATCCACAAAGTTTGGTGCGAGTATGTACTGAAGTTATCCTGCAGAAATGAAACAAATAACAGACAGGCAAGGTCATAGAAAAATATACCTTGCCAAAATGGTGGACATAAAAGAGACAAAGTCAAATCACCTTTTAGAAAGAAGCATGCCTCCATCGTCTTGTTTTTAGCATCCAGCAACTGTTTCACTGATAAATAAATGCTGAAAAATACAAACAAAACCATTTTTAAAACAAGAATCCCTCGATGTATATAACAACATGTTTTGTCATCCAAGTTATTGACTGAAATTGGAACATACATTTACTTTTTGCAAGCTGAATCTGACAATTATAATATGTAAAGAAACACAGAAGATGTTGTTATTGTTGTTATAGGGTTTAGCGCCATTTTCAGCACAAGATAAGCTATACATGGCAGCCAATATAAATGGTGGAGGAAGAACCTGGGAAAACCCTGGAAGGAACCACCTACCCACGAGAAGCTACCGGCAAGCTTTCTCACATACCCACATTGGCCGAGCCCAAGACTCGAACCCACACAGACAGAGGTGAGATGGCAGTGATCATAACAGTGAGCGCTTTGGACCACTCAGCCACTCAGGATCCCCACAAAAGATGTATTAAATGAATAAAATCTAGTCTTCATTACTGAATTTATTATTATTTGCATGTGTGTTTAATACCAACATAATTTATAGTGCTGAGAAATATATAACATGGAATGTTTATGATAGAAATTAATGGAGAATTATTGAGGATGATTTAATTTGCACGTAAAACATTTCATGAACTTAAAAACTCTTTACAAATATAAAATGACCATGATGCTATGGAAATAAAATTACTCATGGTCTGTGTGATTCAAAGCACATACTATAGCCATTTATTATTATTATTAAAACTTCTTGCAATCCAATGAAATATAGAAAAAGATGAGATATGCAACCACAATGTTTAGGAACATTAAATGTCAGTTTCAGCATGCACATTTTGTAAGCATAGGTATCCTTTAATAATATTAGTCACTATTTTACTGAATAGATATACTACAAGCATAGGTATCCTTTAAGCATAGGTATCCTTTAATAAGATTTGTCACTATTTTACTGAATAGATATACTAATGTGAAAACAATTACCATGTGTTATTCAAACATTGGTCGTTTGATAGCGATTTAAAAAAAAAAAATTTAATTTTGTTCATCACAAGTTCTATTCACTTTCTCAAAGTCAATATTAATCACATCAGTCCAAAGTGACTCCGTGTCATGAGGGGAGATAACCCACTTTGCATGAATTGGCTTAAAGGTACGTGTCTTCAGGTCAATCAAGACCCTATAGAAGAATACGTCTCCACAGTCCTTCCATTCATTTAACTGAACAATACTGGCATGATGCCATTTTGCCATGAAATGAGACATCGGCCTCTTCCCACCATTTTGCCATGAAATGAGACATCAGCCTCTTCCCACCGTGTGCCTTGAAAACATCAAAGAGCACCAATACCTTCTAATAAAACTGAGATTTGGTGAATTCTACACAAAGTTCACATAATGTCACAGTCTGGCACAAATGTAGAGGAAGGAGGAAGCAAGTCTACAATTGTAAGAAAGTTTATAGACTTC
The DNA here is from genome assembly GCA_028554795.2 of Sinohyriopsis cumingii. Taxonomy (NCBI): domain Eukaryota; kingdom Metazoa; phylum Mollusca; class Bivalvia; order Unionida; family Unionidae; genus Sinohyriopsis; species Sinohyriopsis cumingii. Next base: position 87,835,627 of record CM068838.1, read on the forward strand.
TTCTCTTTTGACCGCTGTGACAAAAGTATTGTGAGAAAAACTGAATTTTTACAGAACTGTTTATAACTGGAAAAGACAGAAGCTTTGTTCCAAAAAGCTTCATTTGTTGTCACTGGCTCTGAATAGTACATAATCTCTAATTGTTGACAGATTTGTTTTGACAGATGTCTTTAAGAAAACAAAAAAAGTTAATATAAACTGTAATCTTATTCAAAGCAATCGAATTATGCTTGTTTGCAAGAATATCAGCATATTCCTTGATTCAGATCTCATCATTTATTTTAAGTGTCAACAATGAATAACTCACCTCATGAAGCTACAGAAGATATTAAGCATGTCTGCTCAAAAATGCATGGATGTTAATGTCAGCATAATCTTCTAAAGAGATATATGCATTGTGGCTCTAAAGTTTACCATATTGTGATGTTTTTCAAATGAAAAATTAACATAATTAAGTACCCATGAATATGCATTTTAAAATCAAACAACATAATTTTATACCCAAATATTGAAAGTGATTTGAACTGATAGAATAGGGTCTATCCACTTCCTCCTGCTACCTTTCTATATATATATATGTATGGTGGCACATGTTATGCCCAAATTTAATTCTTACATTAACAGCAGCAGTTTTATCCAAAAGCACCTATATATTTTACAAATGTGGTTAATTAGTGTGCGAGTGTGTGTGTATGTGTCCTCTATATTGCTGCATATATACATTTGAGGGAATCTAAGTAGATTAAGATTAAGAAATCTAGTTATCCTACTTAAAATTACAATCTTTATTATTATTATTATTATTAATTATTATTATTATTATTTTGTTATTATTATTATTATTATTATTATTATCATTATTATAAGTGTATAAAGTTTAGTTTACTGTATTCTACATAATTTTGCTGCAACAATTATTATATGATTATTTACCTTTGTTGAGGTGAATATGGAGTTTTATGAACCTGTAAACCTCACTGACTGATGAAAAGCTGAGATCAATGGGATAATTTACTGGTTCATCAAGCTTCTTATTCACTGGCACAAAGGTCTATAAATGCTTTACAACATAATGTAATGCAGCAATTTCAACTTGAATTACAACATAAATGTGCAATATCAAATATTATTGCAAGTTGCATGAAGTTGAGTCAACCAAGGAAAAAAAAACTCTTATGGGAATGATGTAACAAAATTGTGGTTGTAAGTTTGAAAATTGTTGAGATAACTGATGCTGAACTGTACTTACTCAACAACTGCTTTTCCAATGGTAGCCAGGGCTTTCTTGGGGTCTTTTGTGATATCACCAAATCCATCAATAATACTTTCTATCGCCTTAAAAATCTGTGCTCCAGCCTGGGGAATAATTATGGTCACTGTCTCCATCAGGGTCTGTGGGGTCACGGAAGCAATATTTTAATGGGACATACACAAAAATTTAACACATTTCCCATTATTCATGCCCAATGTACTCAAATATCAATCTAAGCCCATCTCACACACCTAGCCATGCTCCATGAGGGTGCATATACATTCTTGATTTTAACTCATTTCTTGCAAAGATACAAACTGTTGTAAAATAATGGTCCAGGTTTACTGGAATCTTCTGTGCATATTGCTTGAGATAGGTGTTGGTGACATGCGAATGAACAAAGAAATATGAAACAAAAATTTTTTTATCCATAAATTTAATTTATAAACATTTATATTAAAAATATATTTGACTCCTCAAATCGGATATATACTCCTTCTCTGTCGTCACAAGCATACATATGAGCTATACGTCCTAACTTACTTTCAAGATTCTTTAAATTTCAACTGAAGAATGTTTTTATTACCTTATTTTTGAGATAGGCTTATTTAGTAGGTCAATTTTAATTCAAAATATAGAAGACTCCTATCAACTCACAAAATACTTACATTGTAGAAGGTCATGACATCACCCTGAATGTCATTGTAGAGAGAGGTGACCTTTACCACAAGGTTGCGCAGGGGGCGTATGAAGTCTGGGAGTTCTTCTTCATCTATCTGTCCCAGCTTCTGCACCACATTCAATGCTTTCTTCCTCAGGCCAATGACCTTTACAGCACGAAAAAATGGTTATCTCCCTTGAATAATGACCTTCCTTAATTAAAATATCCACTTTCTCTTGTGTAGATTTAGCTTCTAAATGTATGATATGGTACAAATGGGGGTTATTTACCTAAACACTTCAGTTCCTTGACTTGACCTATGATGTACTCAGTCTCTTGTAGTTCAAAGCTTTTCAGTGTAAAAGAACAAAATTGTTATAACCCACTTTTTAATCCATATTCAATAAAAATCTCCATAAAAAATGCTTGAACAATTTCAGTGAAACCCAGCAGATGCTAATCGAACATGTCAAAACATGTCCCAGTACAATTTTGAAATGTCCAACAATGTTAAAAACAGATGGTAGCCAGAATTAGGGCTACCAGGAATAGAATATGGCACCATACCTTGAGTTCAGTAGTCATTGTTATATAAACCTGTTTTCTTCAAGACTCCCATTTTCCTTATTATAAGTTGTTTATAGCCATACCAGCAATAACTGTGATGATTTTTCATGTGAAAAATATAATTTTTACCCACCCACCCAACTGATATGGTCAGTAATAAAAAAAGAGTAAAGAAATAAATACAGAGGAACCTCATTAATCCTGACTCCATTTATCCAATAGTCTTACTATCCACATAGTTCAATGGGAACGGAATTCCTAAACATTAATTTGCTCCAACAGTCCAGAAATCCATGTTCCAGATCCAGATATCAAAATTGGTGACCAAAGTGCAAAATTACTATAAACTTCCCTCAATAATCCAGAAATAGTCTGTCCAAAAATAAGAAAGTTCAAACAATCATATATGAAAATAGTCAATTGGATAACACATATTCACCTATGCAAATTTGGAGGTGAGTCAATGTATCAATCTCTGATTGATCAAATTCTAGTGGCACGTTAAAGTTATGAATTGATTATATGATCACATGTGTGGAAAAACAAGTAACACGACTGTACTGTAACCAGCAATGGTCAATAAATTTTGTCATTAAGTCTCTTTGTTGTTTACCATGTAATGATCACTGTTTGCTGATGGCTGTACAAATAATGTTGATTAATTTAGGCTTTGGACAGTATTGGGCTTATTTATTTCTGAATAAAAAGCGTAGTCAATTATCGGCTCATTAGCAGCTTTAACAGTCATAAAATATAACTTATAATAATAACTGCATTTTATTAGTTTTCCATACTGCATTTAAATGTGAGATATCAGTTTGGATTTGTTGTACTTTTTACATTATTACGGCACCATCATTAAGCAAGCATAGACGAGTAGAGATACCGGCCAGCACAAAAATGATTTGCAAGCACAAAGCAGATCACACAAAACACAATAGTGAAGCCCTTGAGAATCTATGGACACTATCAACAATCACTGCAGTTCAATCTGCCAAAGAATCCAGGTAAAACAAAGGTCACATATTTCTTTAGGAAAATGACATAGAATGTACATACAGTGTCATGTGTTTGATGTGTTAATTGTTTCAACATTCTCTTACGTAAAAATGTATGTTATAATAAATTGAAATAGACACAAGTCCATAGATTTATTTATTAACATATTTCAACCATTGCTGAATAGACCATAAAGGTACAGCTACCAAATACATGTACAGTACCTGTATACTGTATGATGACATCATAAAATAAAAATGTGCATGATTCAATTGTCTGGAAAACTCATTAATCTTTACATATTCAGTGGGAATGAAAGTGTCCAGATTAATAAGGCTTCACTGTCTATAGAGAGAGACATATTTTGACCATCACTTTATATGTCCCTATCATGTATTCTGCACATACTGTAGACAGTCCTGCTTAGAGCCCATGTAAAACTATCCTTGGGACAGTTTATACAATAGAGTATCAATGAGGCAATTAAAAGGTAAGGCGATGAGGTAAGCAACCACCATGTGATAGATTACTTAATCAGCTGAAAATAACTAGAATAATGCTGTGTTATATCCTTTGAAGACTGCTATGGGAGAGATAATTACGCTAATTTGAATAGGTAAGGCACACTAAATGGAACAACACTACTTTTTTTAAGTCAGGAAAATCAAAGAGATGTGTCTTGAACAGCAAACAGGTTATTGCACATCCCCAACCACACATTTTGCTGGACATTAAGAACTTTAAGGCAACATTATTTTGATGATCTTAGAATCAATGTAAAATTTACGGAACAAGCATATGATGAAAGCCAATATAATCTGATCTCAAGTCCATCAAAAATGATCTTAGTTTGGTCAAAGTACAAATTTTCTTCGCAGTCAGCTCTGTATTTTTATCTATAGCTTTTTCTTTTTTGCCTGGACCTACATCAGGCGGTGAAGTTTCATTTTTTCTCCATACAAAGGTGAGGCTTTGTTGATGCTTCGCCATTTCGAAATAAGAACCAGTATTCAATGGGAGTTATGGTCCTTGGATTTTTCTATGGCATCACAATTAGAACCAGAAATCACGTAACCCGGGTAATTCAGCCATTATATTACACTAATCTACAGTTGATCATAGGAACGACAGCGGATAGAGGACACTGAATTATTTGAGTTAGAAATCAGTTGGCGTGTTTGTTTTCATTTTGTTGTAAGGATGTAGATGCATTTGATTGTCAACACGTCAACTTGGGCATGTTTTATTGGAAATTTGATAATCTGGAGAATTGAAAATTGAAACATTTCTTAATCAAAATAGGGATTGACAGTTTTGGGTAGAGTGCTCGATACTGGATGCAATGATTTTTATTCTGGGGGACATCAGCGCTGAAATTGCGACATTGCGGCATTGATGCAACCTTGATACAACACATTTCTTTGATCTCAGATTTCACTCAACAATGATTATTTCAGTAGCTGGAATAATGTACAAGAGTGAAAAATGTCAAAATGCATCTATGATTCAGGAAAGGATAAGCCATCTGCAAAGCAAGCAAAGCCCAGCAAAACTAAAGAACCCACCCAGCATGTTTGACACTACCTCACAGAAATGCAGATTCAGAAATATCCTTTTCCATCCTGAGAAAAACTCAATAAGATTTTTGAAGAAGTCTGAACAACTGCACCATCCAGTCTCTAATGAGTATAAAGATGAATACAGATGACATCTACATTACCTTCAACAACTACCACCAATGAACTATTGACAACAGCAAAGACTGCATCAATATTAAGAAAATAATCCACTGTCCAATGAATTTTAAAGACAGAAACTAGGCATTGTTTTAAAAATGCAATGTCTTTGTTGTTGTGATTATGTGAGTGGGGGCACATGTGTGCATGTTTGTAGTGTTTTGTGTTTCTGCACTGGGTTCAAGATTTAAAGAAAAGGTATTCCCCCGTATTTCCCCACTGTAATCCTTGTCATAAAAATAACTTTTTGCAATTGCAGCCATATTTGAAGGTGAATTGACATTGCAGTGGTCCCCCTCTAGAGTTACAGTGGTCCACCCCTTACCAGTGTCCACCAGCTTTGAAGAGTCAGAATCAAATTTGTGTTCAAAAATAGCCATTATAGGATGGCCACCCATCCACTTGTAAAACGTATCCCTTGCAAGAGGCCACAAAATGGGATTTGCAGATTGAAATCTCACAAACACTTGTTGATTTCTCAATTTAAGACAATGACATGTATTCTAACATGACAATAAAGTAACTTTAATCCAATTATCCTTAAGTGTGTTCCTCAGATGTTAGATTTTGCTGCTTTCATAATTATTGGATAACACCAGCAATAATTATCAAGATTACAAAAGCTAACCACTGAGAAAGCTAACCACTGAGAAGCACATCAGTGTTCAGCTTATATCAGGCTGACATCTGGCTGCTAGAAAGCAAAAATAGTATAGTAGCCATTGTGACTTCCCTCTCATAGATTACAATATGCATTTAAAAGGATACCAGACTAAAACCAGTCCATCCATTACAAGCTCATTTATTTGTAAACACTGAGCTTTTCCTGTAATAACTACAAGCTACAAAACCTCAGACATTATCAGTTAAGAAGAAGAAAAAAGCATTTTGACTAAATGAAAAGAGTCCTTAGATGACTAATGATAAATCTGACGTCAATATATGTTCTACTACAATGGGCATGCTGAAATGACAGTTACATTTAGAAGCTTGTGTCCTGATTTTATTGACATGTTGGTTTTGCAGCACAATTGATTATTATGCATAATTATTTCAGCTAATACTGATACAAGTTTTGTCACACTGATTCCATTACATTCCTTTGATTTTTTTTATGAAAATATTAAATATTTAAAAATAGTTATAAATATTAACTATTTAAAAATAGTTACACCTTTCATACTTTGTTTACATATTATTCACATATGTGTGATCCCTCTCTTGAAAGGCCACTGGCTTACAAGGCCACTTTTATACTACAGAATGGGTGGCCTTATAAGAGGGGGACCGCTGTATTTCTATAATGGGAAAGGCCTTCAAGCTGAGACAAGTTCTTTGAAATCTGGTCAAATTCTGTTCAGAACTAGTAGTTAAAAGTGTAAACCCTTCAAACCAAGAGGACTTTCTGTCAACTTTGGTCAAATTATGTCCAGAAGTTAATCAGAAGTCATGTAAAGGTTTTTCTATTTTTAGTTATGGTGGCCATATTGGATGGCAAATTGGCATCTCTTGTATAAATCTGAAACAGCTTAATGCTAGAATATTTTCTGCTAGATCCAGTAAAATTCTGCTGAGCTGATTCTTTAGAAGAACTAGCTTAAAGTTTCTGCAACACATCTGATGGCAGATTGGTATAATTTGTATAAAATTGAATGGCCTTTTAGCCTGTAGCCTTTCTGTCAAATCTGCTGAATGGATTCAGAAGACATATCAAGGTTTTTTTCTTCTCTTTAGCGATGTGCACATTTCCTGGCCAATCAGCTTCATTTGTAAAAATATGAATGTTCTCTATTTGATCAAATTCTACTTCAAAGTTGTTTAGAATAAGTCACTGAAAGATTTTGTTCTTTTTTCGTAATGGTGACCATATTTGATGGTGGACTGCCAGGATACTTCTTTAAAAGTTTGCAACATTTTGCAGAATGGGTTTTAAAAGAAGTTTAAAAATCTATCTAATTTTAGTAATCCTGGCCATACTGGATAACAGATTAATAGTTCTGAAAGTCTTGATGCCAGAATGCTCTCTGTAAGATCAACAACCAAGTCATAAAGTGAATTTTTGAGAAGCAATTGTAAATAGCAACTGTGAACGGATGATACACAATAGATGTTACATGATGGATGAAGGCCCATATCATAAAGTTATGGACAAATGACCTAAAAATAATAAAGAAGAGCAAACCTTTGATGGCAGTTCCTCTAAAGCCTGAACAAAAGCTGTAATCATGTCTTTGATGGAGATATCACCATTGATGATGCTACGGAAGAGATCCACCCCACTCTCCACAGCACTGATCACATCTTTGATGATCTTAATAAATCGTTTTGCTGTCTCAATGATTTTCTTGGGATCAAATTCCTTTGAGAAAAAAAGTTACAAAATAAAAAGTGCTGAGGAATTTTAGTAAAATGCAAAAATTCTAGCAAACGTAGCATTTGTTACATAAAATGGTCCTGCTAAAGATGCTTATAAGTAAAACTCTTTTCATTCACTAACTGAAGTAAAATTGTTTAATTTCAACACATAGGCGACACTCAAGGTCTTGAAAACTTGAGTGGCTACAATTGTGCACCTCTCTCCACAGTAAAATTTGAAAGGCACACTTGCACGTTTTAATTCAACATAAAGATCAAACAAAATAAAAATCAAACCTCTATATCGTATGCATGCTTTTACTGCAGTGCTGCTCAAACAGTCATATAAATGAATCAACAAGACCCCTTGACTCTATTTGACCACTCATGAAATGCAGCAAGCTTCTCACTATCTGAGAATCCATCACTGCTCTGAGAAAGGACCTCCTTACAGTATGTGTACCAAGAAATTCTTAACAAATTCTCACCTGTAATATGTTAAGGTTATATTCAGCTCCTCCTCCCAGACATAAACGAGCACGGAAGAAGTCAAGATTTTTACCAATGATCCCCAAATGGACCGTTGCATAAACCTCATCATGGACATCAATCTTCAGGTGTCCCTCAAGAGGTGCTATAATAAGAACACCAATCAATGTAATTTATTTACAGAATCCAAATTGGATCATTTTATATAGCAAAATGTAACTGAATGCAAACAATGTCAGAAAGTTGACAATTTCTTATTTGTAAATATGCAAAGTTGATCTTTTGCTTAATTTGTACTATTCCTGTCTAGACCTTGAAATAATTTTTCCAAATAGTATGTATTTCCAAGTTGCCCAATTTATGACTCACGGTCATTTTATTTTCACGCTTTGTTTCTCCCTGACAATGATAACTAACTGACATACAGATTGTAGCTAATTATGAATTTTATTATCACTAACAAAGCTTCAGTCCAAAAGCAGATATGCACTAGCTGCAGGTATTGCTTTGTTTGCCCTGTATCACCAGACAAATGTGAGAAAGCTTTTAGTACTAAGCTGTATTTTAGGTGAAGCCTAATAAAAAGTAAAAACATTCATGTTATTTCTTCTACTCATCAATGCGTGAAACAACTTTTGCACTTGTTTTCACATTCCATTTATACAGTAGACACGACTGAAAATATATTAAAATTTTTAAATTAATTTATAGTAACTATTACTGTTTTCTCTTTTTTCTTAAAAAGACTTCCTTTGTTTTAAAATTGCTTTTCACAAACATACAAACAAACCCCCAAAAATACTTCAATTTTCTTACAAGCTATGTGTTGAGAAAAAAAATCTTAATTGTATTCTGTCCTCCATGCATGTACAAATTTCTGTTGTTGAGTGTATCTGTCTACCAGTCTGATTATCATAAACCACCACCACCACACCATCATGGTCTCTTAGCTAAATGGAATGTGTATTTTTAATAAGAAATAATAATAAGAATAACAAAACTCACAAACACGGCAACAACAGAATATTGTCAGGAAAGCATTAAGGCATTATATCTAACAAGATGAAAACTTAGCTTAAAAGTAAATTTATCTTGTTGTGCATTCAGATATCCTCCTTCTTGGGCTTCACTGAAACAAAGAAACCCCCTGACTTTTTTCCATGTACTTTAAGTATCGCTTTTGAACACAGACAGGGACTTGCATCACAACCTCTCTCAGTGGTGTATATCAATAGAAGATAAGGATCGTGTGACCACTCTTTGATTGCATGGTGATAACAACCTATTGCTAAGCAACAAAGACTGACTGCCTCATCAAGACTAAAGAACCATCCAATCTTACATGGATACAGTTCAGGTCCATTGTAACTCAGTCATTCAGCAAGAAGATGTTAAAGCTAACAGAAAGCATGACTTGTATCACAGCTGTTTCTGTAGGGATGAAAGAAAAACTTCAAACTGATCTTTGTTGAATCGTATAAGAACATATAAAAAAATTCCATTCTTTATCATGACCACTTGAGAAAACAGTTGTTTGAGCACTGCCAGCTGTTCAGCATTGCTGGGATTTTCCTGTGAATGTATATCACTATTATCACCGTGATTTGCTGGGATTTTCTTGTCTATCACTATGACCACTGTCTATTTCTGGGATTTTCCTGTCTATCACTAGCCTGAGCAAATCATTCACCCAGGACTTGTCCCACCTAACAAGGTCTAGCAGAAACACTGCAATTCTGACCTCTCAATTATTTTAATTATTTTAAAATCCAAAACATGGGGGTTACATAAGCACAGGCCAAAAATAACTCCCAATTGTGCAACCATTACCCAAGCTTTTGGGTCCTGGACCAGAAGGACAAAGGAGGGCAGTTTGTGATTCCACTTTGTCGAAAATGGTCTATCACTGGACACCTCCAAAGCACACAAATCGGAAGAAAAACTGATAAATGCACCACTCAATATGAAGGTTCTGACTGCTTCTTAACAGTAAGTCAGCCAGGTATGGTTATCTCCAGCTAGAAGCACCAGCAAAAAAATTTCAAACTAGAATGTATATTATCAGGCGACTTCATCACCCTGTTTGAGGGGTTAGGGCACCACCACCGAGTTGGCTGACATGATGATGGCTACTTTCCCATAGGGTTAATTAAATGAAATGACAGTGCTAATGGTCTTCTTTCCAGAAGGCTGACATGAAGGAGTAATTCCTCTTAACATTTACAACAGTGAAGCATGGAAACAGGTGGGCTCCTTAACTGTTATAATGAACTGATCTTCCACATCTGGTCTTATTTTGATTTTAGCACACATTTTAAGGTGAACTAAGGCATGAAAAATGTCTTTAAATTGTATTTTATCCTCTTATTCAACCAAATACATTCTCAACATATATATTTTTTGAAAGAGCAACAAATTTAACATTTTTTAAGATATTTGTGAGAATTTTTGCTGCTGTGCCTTGCTGTAATTGAGTTTGAATTAAGTGTGTCAGGGATGTAATCCAAACTACAAGATGCATTGCCAGAATGATGGAAGCAGTACTGATATTGATGTTGTTATAAAGGTTTGAAAATATGTTACACTGCCAATGAATGTCAACCTTTTTACCAAAAGTTACATACCATATAACAAATTCAAAACTTTTCGAACACTAGATACATAATTTTAATAGATCTTATCACCAGCTTAAACTTCTAGTGCCAACCTATGGAGCTAAATGAAAGACAAGGAGATAGTAGATAAAACAGTTAACAGATGCTAAATTAAAGATGAGGAAACAGTACATATAACAGTTAACTATGCTACATTAGGAGAAAACAAATATTACAGTTAACTGATGCTAAATGGAAGATGAAGAGATAGAAGATATAACAGTTAACTGATGCTAAACAGAAGACAATGAGACAGTTGATGGAATATTGAGTTAAATCAAGATGGTCAATTCCAAGCTAAGACAAAGAGATGCCAAATCACATGACTCATTTTTTATGGCTATACTGTCCAAATTCCATCAGGTATCCCCGTTTTAAATCAATTCCTGCGAATCAATTATTGTGTATAGACATGATTTATCTTTTTAAAAAACCAATAAACACCAACAATATTTCCAGGATCAAAATGGAAAACATAAACTTTTCATTAAAATGTGTGCGCATCTGTATGTGTGGACTGACTTGAAACTAAGGAAAACTTACATAGGAAGTATCTTTTATTTCAAGGGGACAAATACCAACATTTTTGGTGAACAAGAGAAGTTAGAACCCCCTTGTTAATAACCATATCAGCCAACAATATTAAACAATATTTCAGTAAACTGACAGAGTTTTCATTATATGAATAATGTTTTCTATTTTATTTATCTGAAGCAGCCTTTCACACATAATACGGATCTCTGTGTGCATTTTGATAACAACCTAATACTGAATGAACAAAAATGTCATGAAAAAGGTCTCATCTAAACTCTGGACGCTATTGAAAATTAAACAATTTCTTACTATTTGTCAAAGTATTAGGATTCATACAACCTATGTTCAGCCTAAATATAATTGTTAATAATGGTACTTTGAAACTGTTGCCAAACTTATCTGACTCAACTGTTTAAACTTCAAAAATGAACATTTAAGATTGCACTCTATGAAATTATATCCTGATTCTATTTATGCAATAGACCAACCAGAAATACTTTCAATGGAAGAAAGAATATTTATTACAAGTCTAAATTTTAAACCAGGAGCGTTCTCTGACCCATTGGGTATTCTTATCTGACCCGCTGGGTTCTCATCCATTTCTGACCAGAGGGTTCTCTTCTTCTGGCATCGGGCTGGGGGAGTTCCATGGTATATTATTGAAAACACTAAGTCATTTTGCAAAACTACTGTTTATAACTAATATACACACTCTAAAGTTCTGTCCACCTCTCCAAGTTCTACAGTACAGTTTAGCTACATGGTTTCTTGATACAGTTGTCCACTCACAATGACCTAATGGTTAGAGCATCCGCCTTGGATCAGGAGGTTGTGGGTTTGATCCCTGGTACAGTCATAACAAAGACTTACAAAAATGGTACTAACAGCTGCCTTGCTTGGTGCTCAGCATTGAGAGGTTAGTGTTAGGACTGGTTGGTGTGGTGTCAGGATAATGTGATTGGGTGGGACATCATACTACATGTCTGCGGCATGATGCTCCAGTGCTAGACATCATTATAACTGTCACACTGCAGACGTCATAGTGATATGACTGACATTTTTTTAAAAGCTATGTTAAAAATCCAAATCACACACACACGCACACACACACATTCTATCTCTTCTATTAATTTCCCAATTTGTATATCTCTGTTTCTTTTTCTGACTATAATTTGTAAGTCCTTATAAGTTTCCCATTCTGTATCTCAAACTTGCATCTTGTTGTGACTATTCTCATCCATCCATCCATCCATAATCCCACATCCACTTTCCTTACGTACAGAAAATGATGGCTAACCATTACTAGATGAATGAAAGTTCCCTTCCCCCCGACCATACCATAACTAAATGGTGCTGAAACAGCAGGAATATGACCCAGTTACCCAGATATATCATGATGCTGACACATTAAAAATTCATTTGGTCATAGTTCCCAATACTTCCTAATTATAGTCCAACCACAGCAAGCAAATCCAATTTCAACCTTTCCACAGTCTTAGTAAAGAAATAATAAAGAAATTCCAAAATCACAAAAAGAATTTTTTAAGAAACGTTTTGCATATTCAGGCTAATTAATTTGAAAGAGTATAAAGAAATATGGGAAAGAAGCACTCCAACTAGATGTTTTTATCAAATAATAAGAAAATGGCAACATTATACAACTGTATGATTAATAAGTACAATCTTTCATTCCTCAAGTTTCCTTAAATTTCTGTAATCCTCACAATATCATACTGTTAATCATTTCTATTCCCTCTCCTTCAATTTCAGTGGCTTAATTAACTGTAAATAACTGTGCTACAATGCATCTTTGTACATCAAAATATTTGCCTGTAATAGAGGACTTCAAGGGAGATAAGTTTCATAAACTAATTGAGTTAACCTCTGAAAGTAAAAGACTGTATTAGTATTAATATTAGTATCTGTCTAGCTGATGTTTTTATCATTCTTTTAAATCCAGGTGGTAGACTGACAAATTTTCTTCAAAAATGGCCAAAATCAATTATGTTTTTTGCTGTCACTGATATAACAAATTTTTCTAAATTTAGGAAGATTTAAGTACCTGAATTTGCCATTCTCAAGACAAAAACTGGAGAAATATAATTCTGACAAGCTAAACTTTTAAAATTTCATATCAAGCATTTTATATACATTTCGAGGGGCTACGAGTGGCCGAGTGGTCTAAAGCGCTCTCCGTTATGGATCACTGCCATCTCACCTCTGTCTGCATGGGTTTGAGTCTCGGATTCGGCCAATGTGGATATGTGAGAAAGCTTGCCAGTAGCTTCTCGAGGGTCGGTGGTTCTTTCCGGGGATTTCCCGGGTTCTTCCTCACCATTAATACTGGCCGCCATGTATAGCCTATCGTGTGCTTAAAAATGTCATTAAACCCTACAACAACAACAACAACAATATACATTTCGACTTTTTAAAACTGATCATTCTCTCTGGGTGGAGTGTCTCATTCAAACCTGTAGTGATCATATTGAGCTAGATATGGGAACTTACATTGAATACTACATGATTCAATAGGTCAAATGTCAAAATTATTTTATTTTAAAATTCAACATAGTATTGGGTGCCGTGGGCGGCCAAATGGTCTAAAGTATTCACTTTTACTGATCACCGCAAGCTCACCCTTCCACATGGGTTCGAGTCTCGGGCTAGGCCAATGTGGATATGAAAGAAAGCTAACTAGTAGCCTTCTGTGAGTTAATGGTTCTTACCAGGGTATTAGGGTATTGCATGGTTCTTCCTCCACCAGTTATAGTGGCTGCCATGTATAGCCTATCTTGTACTGATATATGGCATCAAAACCAAAAATAATAACAATCCAGTATAAAATACAAAACTGTTGAGAGGAACAAAAGCAGATAAATTAAGCTTGAGCTGTGGTAATAATTTTGTAAAACAATGATGAAAAATAAAATATTGATGAACAATACTGATATGTTGACAAGCCTTACCAATGTAAAGATCCAGCACATTTTTCATGATCACTCCAAATGAGGCCCCTACAGCGGTTGAGCCCAGCTCCTTTCTCCAATCTACACTAGGAGACTGCAAAAGGAATTTCAATTTCAGGTCGAAAAAGCCTCGCTTTTGACGATGATGTACAGCTACGTCAGTAGTATTCGACTCAGTCCCTTCAGTCAGGTTCAAAGGTATACTGAAAGAGTCAAAAGCTCCATTACAAGCATCTTACACAACAATGGTAAAATGACTTTATAGTGAAAGTTTAAAAAAATGAATTTAAACAAAAAGGCCAGGGTCTTTATGTTCAGCACACAACTAAAGTATTGCTAAAAGACGTTAACAAATACCTTATCTTTTGACAATAACAATGTCTGGAAAGTGACTGCTATGTCTCACTTGCAACTAAATTAATCTAAAATGAATATTTATATAGATAGTAAGAGATCTAACCATCATAGTGTAAACAACAATTCTGAAAACTGATATGTTCAAAGGCACAAACTAAACCCAACTCCTTTATTTACATCCAAGACACTGTATCATACAAATATACATCCCCAATCAACCACTAACTCCATTTCCCATCCCTCCCAAAACATAAACTGCCCATATATCTGCAGACAGAAATTAAAAAAGTGATGACAATATTAGCATTGTGTTGGCCTTGATACCAAAGAAGAGCATTATACTGAACAAATGCATCCTCACAATTAACCCATGCTACCCATTTTACCCTCCCACTCCTCCCAACATCTAAACTGGCCTTATCTCTGCTGACCAGTAATGATGACCTAAATGTTAGTGTACAATATCACATTGAATGTATCTTCACAATTCTATTTCCCGAACAATTCCATCTCATGAGATCCCTCAAGCACTTACACGTTCATAAAAATCCAAATCAAACTGCGACTTTGGTAAGTCTTGTTTAATTGAGAAATTATCCATCACTACCCATTTTATCTCCCATCCTTCCTGCATGTAAACTGACCATGTCTCAGCAGCTCGATAATGATGAAATGAATGGCTTGATAGTAAAGTATAATAATAATAGTATGCCAGGCCTCCAACTCTAGTGACATGCTCACAGATAATTCTCTCAGCAATCAAGGTTTTTCCCTTCATGTTCTCCACCTCTATCTCAGACAAAATCGATTTCTGAAATAACTTCTATGCATGATATCATGCATTCAAGTGGCATCTTAAAATCATCTGCTGCAAAAGTATGCCACTTGTCACCGCATCTAATTTTTTAAATCTCAAATTTTACAGGTACATTTACACATAGATGTAAGTACATTGTGTAGAAAGCAGCCTTTCTGTTGACAAGCATTCGGCCATAATTTATGCCCAAAGTTTGGTCGCGATGCCGAAAATGTCAATAATAGACTTCCGAATTTTAGATCTACACTAAAAATCAGTAGCTTGGACATACAATAACAACAAATTTTGAACATTTTTGTGTATATTTTTCATTATCTTTTGTTTTGAGAGTTTGAACAGCTGATTCACCATGATTTAAAGTACAAAGATGTACCTCTGCTGCAGAAAATTAATCAACAAAGAAGAATGATCATTGAAAAATATTTGAGCACTTTTGAATGCTCTCTATAATCAGGTCTGCACGCAATTATAAATATTTGATTGGTCACGTGTTGTAAACCACCCAATAGCAAACAGTTTTATTTCAATTACATGATGTAATGGTATGAAAAGAAACTTCTGTACATTCATTTGTCAATTAATTTTATATTTTTTAACGATCAAGGCTTATTTTCAAGGACTTTTCAAGGTGAAAACAATTTTCAAATACTTTTCAAGGATGAATCGAAATTCAAGTACTTTTCAAGGTACTGTGTAAACCCTGATACACTGAACAAATACATCCTCACACATTACCCATTTGACCCAAGTACATTGATTCCCAGAAATGCAAATAATCCCTAGTTGTGCTAATCCTTGATAGTTTATGTTACCTCTCTGAGGAACCTGATAATATACTTGGGTACAGCAACATATAACACATATGCATACTCACAAAACAAGATGCCCAAGTGGGTCTGAAATCTGTCAGCATCTGCCCAACAGCCAAAGTGGTACTCTACAGTTTCTTATTTTGCATAGCGTTACATTATATTACATTGGTTATACTGGTTATTTTGAAAATAAAGACTTTGTATATCTTAAGTATTGTTAAAAATCATTTCCCTTTTTTTGAAGTATAAATGGTGGGTCTAATTTGACTTATAGATCATACATCTTGGTTTTTATTTCAGATGTGCATCTGTCAAAGATGTGTGCTCAGGCTGATTTTTTGAGCACGTGGAAGCAGTCAGTTTGGTTAGCTGTGTGCTAAGATCACATACAATTTCTAAAAGTACAATATCCAAAGATATTTCCACTGTGTATGTTACACAAAAAAACAAATTCACCTTACACCTGTCACTCTCAGAAGTTCATGACATCTGTAAAGTGCCCCCACCCCCATCCAATGCAAGAGAAGCTGGCCAAGATATCTGGGTCAGTGAGAATGTATCATAGCATGTCATAGTAACATAACCCCATTCTCCAACCCACCCCACCCCTCCACAACTTCCAGACTGGTAGTCTGACAATCTTCACTGATCTGTAATGATGACACATACCGGGCTGAATCTATTCATTTACAAAACTGGGCAGAGTTCACCCCGCAAGAAAAGGGGGGTGCAAGCATATGAGGTAGTAAGGCTTAGAGTTCATGATGAAAAAATTACTGAAAATGAAGATTGTATTATAAATTAGGCTACCAAATATACGTAATTCCACAGATACTGTTTACGCACTTTGTTCATCATCTTAACTACTTCTAAACCTCGTTGAGGAACAGCAACTGATATATTTAATGTGACTTTAGTTTTAATGTGACTTTAGTTTTCATCATACTCAAAATTAACTTAATTAAATAAAACCCGAAAATAATGAACATCAGAAGGAATGGAAGTCTTCATGCACAAAGGTGTATATTCCCAGTGAAGGTCCACCATGCAAAATATTTAATGGAAGTTTCAATCTTCATGAAAAATATATATGTCTCAATCAAAGATGAAAAGTATTTTTAAAGTACAAACATAAGTCCACATGACACATACAGACCTGTATTTATGGGAACAGTTTAAATCTTCATGAGTAATATTTCAGTCTAAATGAAATATAGCTACAAACTTAAAATGAGTACATACAAAAAATTAACAGCAAGGTGAATGTCAAATTCATTACTTTCTGCAGTGTTTTCAGTTACCATAAACATCTGCCCAGTTTTTAAAAAATGAATAGTTCAATATGTCAATCAAAATCAACTATTTTACTTCAAATAATCATTTAGGCATCCACAGCTCATAAAAATTAAATCATTATCTTAACAAAAACCTATACAAATTGGAAACATGAATTAGTTTAGCCCTTCAGTGAAACAGGTCAAGAGAATTTGGTATGGGTGGATTAAAAGCTATTGAAAAATCACCTTCACTTTTCTGGCATTCCTGTTGTATATACTCAACATTTTTAGTCCTTTCTTTGAAATTATCTCTCTCAAAACAAATTAGAGCCAAGGGTGGCTGAGTGGTCAAAGGCATTTGCCTTTACAGATCATTGACATCTCACCTCTGTGTAGGTTTGAGTCTCGGCTCAACTAACATGGGTGTGTGAGAAAGCTATCAGCTTCCCATGGGTTGATGGTTCTTCCCAGCTTTATTTATGTTATTCATCCACGAAATATTCAGGCTGATATGTATAGACTATTATGTGCTGAAAAATAGCATTAAACACACAAAATAACACTCAAAAAAATCCAAAAGTCAGAGCAAAAGTTTGGACTGTTGTTGTAAGGCAGGTCTGGAACCCAAGCCAATTAAAACTTAGCATCTAACAATCATATCACTCACTTAGTTATTTATTTTTCCAGCATCTTTGAATTATAACCCTGACTGGTATATTTAATTTTCCAGAATGAGCCAGCTTAGACTTCTGTGTAAAAAATGAAGAAAATGCATAAGATATAAATAAATTTGCAAACTATTCTTATCTATGCTATTCTGAGTACAAGAAGACAACCATTTTATGGCATATCTTCATATTTTTCAGGAATCACAGGATGCAATCCTGCAATGGCCCAGTACTACAAAATGGCATCCTATAGTAAATAAACCTCTTCATGGAACAAAATACCTTTCCAGATTCACAACCTTTTGATATCCCCCAAACTGGTGCTCCACCTACCTCTGCTCATTTGTAATAATAACATTGGCCTTGGGGTGAGCCTGATATTGAAGAACGGCATCATATCGGACATATTCATCTTCATCATTGGCTGCTGTGTTAAGAAGAAAGTCTGCAACCTGTTAGTAAAAACAAAACATTAACAATATTTATGACAAAATTCTCCAGAATCAATATAATCAATATTGTCTATCATGTATATTTAATTTATATTGTGTGCCTGACCTTTATCCGTGATTGAGGGTGGCATTCTGGCCTACTTGACTATTGTAATTTATTTAAGACATTTACTTGAACTTAAGTTCACATACTAGCCTTGATTATGACCTGATAATGTTCTGGAAGTGAACTTGTTGTCAGTATTTGATGGAATTTTCCATTAGAAGTTACCTGCATCCGGGATATTCTGTTGTGTCATAGGTCAGGTGACAGTCTGTATATAAAAAACTAGCTAAACAATTATTCATTCCTAATTTAATATCAGTCTTATAGAATCACTTTTTGTTGTCTTCAGTTATAATTTGAGAGGAATTATTAATTTAAATTATTCATTGGAATTAAAAAGTGATCACTGGCGTTTTGGACTACAACACTACTTTGGGATTATTGAGGACTCATTCAAGGACATTCTGGGTTATGTCACTGTGGTACATCAATACTGGTACATCAACTCATTCAAGATTACTGGTATGTCAGCACATTCAAGACTACTGAAATTCATTCAGAATATTGTATAATTTTTTACTTGTAACAGAACATTTAGGATTATTTGGGATTTAATTCACAATATTGTAGGTTCCTTTTAAATTTTCACTTTTTATTCAAGGGAATAAATTGTCAACTTTTTAAAAATTTGTTCCTTTTGCTTCTTTCTGTTACATACTTTAAGACCATTGAGTCAGTACTGTACATGTATGTATCCACAATGAAAGAAATACCTCACCTATCTTTCACTGTGTAAATGACATATATTAAAATTAACATTTCTACATTTGACAAATTAATGTTTTAAAGATATGATGGACTTTTTTATAATTCTTACCTTAAGATAATACATTAGGAAGCCCACAACTTCACATATCCAACTCCCTCACCCCACCCCAACCCTAAGCTAAAAACGACATCAAAAATTTCTTTTGCTTGGCTCTGTACCAAATTGTTGTCTGTGTTCCTAGAAAGGAAGTCTGAAAGACCAGTCCCCTCTCTGATATCGGATTAGCACTACATACCTGTCATCAGTTATTACTGGAATGGAAGTGTACACTCTACACTTTATCTGTGTAGAGGGCTTGGGAAAATGTGCCCACATTATGATGGGGTATGTTATTGAAGAAACATATTTTACCTTGAAAAACACTGGTTTCATCTTCAAGTATGAAATCTAATCTTAATGCATTTAATTTTTTGTATCTAGTTTCATATTTGGTAATACCAAAATATTTTGCTCCTGCAAATCTAGTGGAATTTGAATGACTGATGTTCCATCAAGGCTACTGATGAATCTGAATGGGCTGCTTGTTCCACTGCCCCTGTTAGGGCCCAAAAGGTCAAAATGAGTTCTTTGGGGTTTGGAGGTCTATGAGGTAGAAACTAGGAAAAGTCAAACTGGAACACCAAACTAGAGCTTGTATTACAGAGAGGTAAAGGACCAGTGCAGTTCCTCTTGAACACTAACTCAAGGATTTGTTTATCAAGAATGAAAGTGGAGCAAGAAAATGCTGAAAACAGATGAAGTATACTTTCTGACATAAGAAAACCAAAAACTTTCCTCCAACAATAGAAAGGCATGTTAAGAAGCAGAATTTGTGAGGCCCTCATAAGAAGCATACATATTGGCATGAACAGAAGTAATAACTGAAAACTACTGAGTATGTGGCACCAATCCCAATATACAAGGGGAGATTACTGTCTAACTTCCCTCATATACAAGCAAACAATAAATGAAAATTGTTCCTAATTGAGTCAAAGGGGGTTTCAACTCTTTTTTTTCAGCTCTACAGGGTGGGGACTTGATCTGAGAGGTGGTTGATATACTCATAATATATCACAATCAGGTAATATATATAGAAAAAAATGGTGCAAGCTAAACAAAATTGTGACTGCAAAAACAAAAACTGTCATCAATATTTTCTCATCATCAAACCATCATTTTCTAATTACACATTGTGGTAATAGTTAATTTCACTAAATTCTGAGGAAAGATTACCTTTAAATATTCCTTGACAAAGAAAATGTCTTCACTTAATTGTCCATTAAATTTCTTACCTCTGCATGGTGATAGTCACGTAAGGCATGTATGGCTGCACGCTTGATCCAAGGAGAGTTTGTGCTGTTGATGTGGGACACAATGTATTCCAGAGAACTATGATGAGCTGCATTGCCCAGGGCTCCAATTAACGTAACTTTGTCATGAATGTAGGCCTCTCTTTCTGCAGGTGTCATGGACTCTCTTTTACGTCGATACTCCCATGGATCTGTGGATCAACAAAATTTACGAAATAAGGAGAAACGGTGGAGACTGAACAAACATAAATGAACTACACTGTATTCATGAAATTTACTTAAGGCATTGAGACAAATCTATTACCTCGGATATTAAAAGATAGATGTACATAAATGATCTTAAGCTGCTAGACCCCACACAAAATTGGCTCTATTTCACAGACATCCAAATATATCCAGGTAAAAATCAAAAGCAAGCATATACTAAATGCTTTACATTCAAGAAAAAATTTACAATACCTTCCTAACAGATGAATCAAGACATTGTCATGTTTTATGAAAATCTGTCTGTATTAATTTCAATAAATTTCATATCTCATGAATACTCATACAAGATTCTGTCTTTACTACCATGAAGGCCAAGCATATCATGAACTAAATTAAATATATTTTATATCTCAAGAAAATTCATACAAGATCCTCTCTTTACTACCATGAAGGCCAAGCATATCATGAACTAATTTAAATATTTTAAATATATCTGATGAATATTCATACAAGATCTTCTCTTTACTACCATGAAGGCCAAGCATACCATGAACTAATTTAAATATATTATATCTGATGAATATTCATACAAGATCTTCTCTTTACTACCATGAAAGCCAAGCATACCATGAACTAATTTAAATATATTATATCTGATGAATATTCATACAAGATCCTCTCTTACCATGAAGGCCAAGCATATCATGAAACTTCTGTATGGCGGCCTGAGCACGCTCATTATGCCCTTCCTTCTCCATCACGCTTATCACTGCACCATATGTCAACACAGCTCTCTGATATGTGTCTGCCTTGAACATGGATGTGGAAAATTTGTCCCTGTCAAAACACATATCCTCCAACATCTTCAACAGCGGCTGGAAAAAGAAAATCCAGAGAAGATTCTTATAGGGGATGACTTTCTGGAGAGGATCAGTAAGCTACTAAATCTGAACAGAGATGGGATCCACACAGAATTCCAAGTTTTGGACAAAGTGATCTCTCTTTTCTCAGAATAGTGCAAAGTGGTTGGTAAATAGGGAGAAGTGAGTGTTGTCAAAATGTTGACTGTTTGAAACTTATTTAAAACTGCCATTTTATGAAGTTTGGGCCAATTAATATAACAAAAACAAAAGAAATACACATCAAACATGATGAAAAAAGCAACTTTTTCTAAGTTCTTTTAACAAAATTGTAATATTACTGTTTTGGCAAAAATGGTTACTTTGATATCAAGTCTCTGTTTAAAATGCATGATGGGTATCAAGGTACAAACATTCTATTACTTTTACAACATAAAACTTTTTGCCTTTACTAGAAATCAGCCTAATTAGCTACAATGCATTAAATTGACTTATTCATGCTTCAGGTGTTAATTTTCAATGGCAATCTCGTAAATTTAAACTTAATTAGAGACATAAATAATTATGAAATCAGCTCTAAAACTGATCAAAAGCATGTAAATTCTAGCTGAAACCATTTTACATTGATCTTTAAACAGAAAAAAGAAACAAGAGTTGATACTGTGTTCAAGATATGAAAGCATTCAATAAAGGGGTGAGGGAGCACACAAAAGTACTTGTGATTAAAACTCATTAACTCTATAACTACTAGTGCAGCTTTATCGACCCACTGCTCTGCCCAGCTGCTGAGATCATTGCTTCAGCTGCTTTGGGGGCCGACTACCAGAACCTGGTGCTGCTGCAGCCAAATGATAACATTCTGGCTAATGATTTGGGGATATGGATCAATTGTTTAGTTATTTTCCTCATAACTGACTGATTTATTTGCTTATTTGCTAAACCATGCATATAGAAAAGAATTACCACCTTTTGTCTGTGTGATTCTTTTATCCCATTGACTTTCAAAGATTTATAAGAATATCAATGAATAGAACACAGAACACACAATTTCTAACACTAAAATTTAACTCAGTTTTTTATATAAAGTTATGTCAAATTTGTATGCATATTTATTTACAAATGTTAAATTGGTCATTATATTTTACTAGGTTTGAAGTAGCTGTTGGTGAGATTGTTAAAAGCAGTTATGTTTCACACAAAGATGAACATCACACCGCTAGCACATTATCAATAAACCTCATGCTGCTTTTTACTTTCAAACATTGTCACGCTTCTCTTTTGTATATTCTGGTCCATAGTTGCAAGTTTCAGTCATAATTCTTTCATTTTAATACCAGATAAAAATTTCATGAAAGAAATCTATCTCTTTTTTTTTCCTCCCACCCAAAGCAAACATAGGACCAATAATTTCACTGAATTTGGTGACTTATGGAGTATGTGGCTCCATTATCCACACTGCATTGTCTTCATCATCTGATTCTATATCAATTTCTGACATACTGGACAAAGATGATAATTCACTGTCACAGCCAACACTTCCTAAATCTATCCATCACTTAACCAGAAAGTGGATATATCTGCAATGGCGGTTAGCAGTGTTTAGGTTTACAAGTGGATTTATCCGTCACTGCAGACACTTGTATGCAGGGAACATACATGTAAGTGGATGAGAATGAGCTAATACTTGTTGGTTTCAAAATAAAATTAACAAATAAAGATACATTAAATGTGGAAAGGAGAAGATGTCAAGATAAATGGGGACTCATGAAATTACTGAGTAAAAGATAGAAATACATGAAGGAAAATATCCATGACATATAGAAAGATACCAAATCTTACATTTACCTCAAATAATTGTTGCCAAGACTCAAAGACACCTCCTTAACCTATGATCTTTTAGTTATTTTGAATCTTGGATATGATTATGTAAACTTCCACGCATGGCAAATTAACTTTTACAATGCAAACTTAAGATATAGCAATTCAAAATATTTGTCAAAATTGTCCCATCTCACCATCTGCAACATTCCTCAACAAATAAGAAGAAAGTCAAATGACTCTCACCTCAGTGGGAAGTTTCTCCATGCCAATAACTTGCATCAGAATCCGCTGAACCATTCTGTGATCGGGCATTCGCTGCATCAGAATGTATCGCATAAGAATTTCCTGAGCATGCTCAGTCTTCAGGACTCCAAAAGCATCAATCATATGAAAACGGTCCTCCAGACTTCTCGCAAGGCTATGACAGTTAAAAAAGAGCAAGTTAATTTTTTTCCTCAACCAGTCTACCAACTCTGATACCACAAGAATACTCTGTACTTGCCAACTACACATAAAAAACATATTACTTTCATTTCCTATCAAAGGATCTTGCTTGTATTCATCTGACTAGAAATTATTATTCATCTATTTCATGGAGTTTACTACCTGGGCCATCACAACTGAATTTATGTTGGCATTTCATGATCTACAATGGTAAGTGGGATATTTTTATGTTTTAACAATGAATAAGAGTCCCTCTATGGGCTGAAAAGCATTTCCAGGAATCTACAATAAGACTGTTTCATCTTTTTAATTGCTGTGTTTTGAAACCATCGCTGATATTACTGAACAATAACAAGACTTTCAAAATAAGCATTCTGTTGGTCATATTACATGTAAGCATGGCTACATTTTTTTTTAGGACCAACTAGATATAAGACGTCTTTGGTGTAAACCGCATGTCAATATAACATTGCATCCTGGAGTTATGAGAGCAAGATTTTGAAGATGGCTGCCATCAGCTCAACACATGTTTCAGTTAGGACCAATCAGACATCCTAAGAAGTCATTTGGTGAAAAGTTCCTGTCAATTAAACCTTTTCTTCTGAGGGTGTAGTGATGACAAGATTTTCAAGATGGCTGTCCTATTGGCTGTCAGATTGGCACTATTTTCATTTAGGAACAATTAGAAATCATAAGAAGTCTTTTAGTGATAATTTTGATAATGACAGTCTGTTCAGGAGAAGTAACAATAATAAGCTTGTCAAGATAGTTGATGTGGCAGTCATATTGGATGTCCAAGTAACACCACTTTTTCATCATTTAGGACAACTAGACCTTTGGATGAATGTGTGGATGAAGTTTCGTGCCAATCCTCCCAACAGTTTATTAGGAGTAACAATAATAAACTTGTGCTAAAGATGCCAGATGTCAGACAGTGGACACTAGGCAATGGACACAGACAATCTGATTACATACATTCCAAGTCCAAAATTTGGTACAGTCAAACATACAACCACTGAAAACCTTGCTGAAAACTGCAGCCAATTGACAAACTGAACTTAAAACTGAATTTCTTTAATTCTTTATTCTGAAAGCACTGGTGAAAAAATGTTAATCAGCATCAATCTGTTCTTGATAGATATGTTTCTCAACATGCAGTGTTACACCTGCAAAAGCAAACACTTTCCAGTGCTTAAACAAACTGAACCTGATGTTATCTTTGGTCTTCCATGTTGAAAATTATCACAAAAGATGACAGACCTCTAAAGTCTAACGTTAAATGCTGTTTTACCTAACACAACCCAGGGTTAATGACCACTTGCTCCTGCACTTGCCAGAAGCAAGAACTGAACCCATGTCTGAGGGTTGCAAAGGGAACATGCTGCTACTGTGATAGCAAAGATCACTTCATCCTTCGGTGAACTAGTGCAAAATTAAAACAATGCCATATCCGATTTTATAGCTGTTTTTTAGTTTCTGTGGGTAATTATTTTGTTTTGCCAACAAAATCAAAATCAAAACATATCACTAGGCCAGTGGTGTCTAGATTGTTGGTGGCATCACATTGGGTCAAGTTTTGTATTTTATGACAAAGTGCTCTTCAATACTAACATTGGCATGCCATCCTGGAAATAGAATTGGGCCACTTTGGTCAGCTCCTCATCAGGCAGATCTTTCAAGATTTGGACAATGTTGAAAAAGCAGGTATTCAACTGAGGTGAACCTGAAATATAACAGATTTATTATGTACTAAAAACTACTGTGGCTATTTATGAGAAAAAATATCAAAGAAAATTCATTAGTAAATGACATTTCTATTAGATTATTTACCCAATCACATTAATGTTAAAAAATAAAACTCTGATACCTCTTGAATCCAGCCACACCAGAAAAATGAAACATGTTATTCCCATCTATACAGCATATAGATCAAGGGAAGAAACTCTTACAATTTACATCCATTTATCACACTATGTGACCGAAATTTTTACCACTTTAATCTAAGAGATACGTCAACAAGGCTGCTCACAATAGCAGGAAGGTGTGGAAGGGAATAAGTTACTAAAATATTTACAGTTTCCAGAGAATATATTCTCTGAAGACATTAACACTAGAAGAACAGGTAATACAAGGAGGAAAATGCACAAACATCCAACCTCTCCCATGTGAATCCTTCAAGGGAAATATGCGATGGATAATTTGTTGCCTTAAAGGCATAACTAATCTTGTGAGACCACCAAGTGTATCACAAACTTCAGGCAAGATGCGAAAGCTTGAGAGGTTATATACCCTTTTCCAGGAAGTGAAAATGACCAAGTGGAGCTAGTACTTTTTTGAAAGGTGCACATCTGGAGTAAGTCCAAGCTTCATACTCTAAAATCCATATTACACCCATCAATCATTCACCAAAATAAAGGGAATTAAAGGTTCTTTGAATTATACCTAAGATATACAAGGTCTTTTGTAAATAGCCAGTATAACCAGTGTGGAAAGCCAGAGAAATTCTTTTTCTTTAAAATTCTAACCCTATGCAAAATACAAAACTGCTGAGTGCCACCTTATCTACAGCTAGGTCAAAACCAATGAAAGATCCCACACTGGAAACAAGTTCTAGGTCTATTCAAGTCAAAGTTGAGCAACTAGTCAGACATGTCCTTATCATGGCCTATACTCATTCTACCATGATGCATGAATGTGTTGGAAATAATGGAGAAGTAGCCCCTGATAGTACAAGGACCTAAGAGATATAGGCATTCAAAGGGATGATGTTGCAACTGCATCAATCCCTAAAAACATACTGTTTCCCATGTAAGCCTTTAAAGTGTGGGCCATGGAAGATTCTATCCTGACTGAAGATTCAAATTTGTTTCTACAAAAGGCTTTCCTGACATGAATGAGAAGCCTGTCTGGGCAGCAATGAAACACCTTGTGACCAGGGTTGAAAGATTTATGTTAATGAAATTAGGGTCAAATATCTTACATCTAGAATAACTGTTGGTGAAATGGAGACCAGGCACGAATTTAAGCCTGGACTAAAATTTAAGTTTGGAATCTTCGACAAAGAAATTTTTTTTAAAAATTGTTTGTAAAACACTTCAAACCTAAGAAGTCTAGATCAAAATCATTTAAAACTATACAAAATTTGCTGTAATAGTATACATACCAAATTTATTTGCATGCCTCAAATGGGTTTGCTGAGCCATGCTAATAAAGCTTTTTTGTAAAACAAAAACTATAGGTTCAAAAAATGAACACTGTATAAAAAAATAGAATAATTACTGTAATGGCCTGAAAACCTTATTAGGATATGTACATATGAATACAAATATGTTTAAAAAACATATCTATCTCAATTGATTTTTGTTTTATTGTCCAAACAAAGTTTCAAAAGAATTGTCCAGATTTTGGAGTATGTTGTAGATGTGAATTATCCAGACTTTGCAGTATGTGAGAGGATTTTGTAGATGTGAATTATCCAGATTTTGCAGTACGTGAGAGGATTTTGTAGATGTGAATTATCCAGATTTTGTAGTACGTGAGAGGATGTTGTAGATGCGAATTATCCAGATTTTGCAGTATGTGAGAGGATGTTGTAGATGCGAATTATCCAGATTTTGCAGTATGTGAGTGGATGTTGTAGATGTGAATTATCCAGATTTTGCAGTATGTGAGAGGATGTTGTAGATGTGAATTATCCAGATTTTGCAGTATGTGAGAGGATGCTGTAGATGTGAATTATCCAGATTTTGCAGTATGTGAGAGGATGTTGTAGATGTGAATTATCCAGATTTTGCAGTACGTGAGAGGATGTTGTAGATGCGAATTATCCAGATTTTGCAGTATGTGATTTTGCAGTATGTGAGAGGTTGTTGTAGATGTGAATTATCCAGATTTTGCAGTATGTGAGAGGATGTTGTAGATGTGAATTATCCAGATTTTGCAGTATGTGAGAGGATGTTGTAGATGTGAATTATCCAGATTTTGCAGTATGTGAGAGGATGTTGTAGATGTGAATTATCCAGATTTTGCAGTATGTGAGAGGATGTTGTAGATGTGAATTATCCAGATTTTGCAGTATGCAAGAGGAAGTTGTAGATGTGAATTATCCAGATTTTGCAGTATGTGAGAGGATGTTGTAGATGTGAATTATCCAGCTTTTGCAGTATGTGAGAGGATGTTGTAGATGCGAATTATCCAGATTTTGCAGTATGTGAGAGGATGTTGTAGATGTGAATTATCCAGATTTTGCAGTATGTGAGAGGATGTTGTAGATGTGAATTATCCAGATTTTGCAGTACGTGAGAGGATGTTGTAGATGCGAATTATCCAGATTTTGCAGTATGTGATTTTGCAGTATGTGAGAGGTTGTTGTAGATGTGAATTATCCAGATTTTGCAGTATGTGAGAGGATGTTGTAGATGTGAATTATCCAGATTTTGCAGTATGTGAGAGGATGTTGTAGATGTGAATTATCCAGATTTTGCAGTATGTGAGAGGATGTTGTAGATGTGAATTATCCAGATTTTGCAGTATGTGAGAGGATGTTGTAGATGTGAATTATCCAGATTTTGCAGTATGCAAGAGGAAGTTGTAGATGTGAATTATCCAGATTTTGCAGTATGTGAGAGGATGTTGTAGATGTGAATTATCCAGCTTTTGCAGTATGTGAGAGGATGTTGTAGATGCGAATTATCCAGATTTTGCAGTATGTGAGAGGATGTTGTAGATGTGAATTATCCAGATTTTGCAGTATGTGAGAGGAAGTTGTAGATGTGAATTATCCAGATTTTGCAGTATGTGAGAGGATGTTGTAGATGTGAATTATCCAGCTTTTGCAGTATGTGAGAGGATGTTGTAGATGCGAATTATCCAGATTTTGCAGTATGTGAGAGGATGTTGTAGATGTGAATTATCCAGATTTTGCAGTATGTGAGAGGATGTTGTAGATGCAAATTATCCAGATTTTGCAGTACGTGAGAGGATGTTGCAGATGTGAATTATCCAGATTTTGCAGTATGTGAGAGGATGTTGTAGATGTAAATTATCCAGATTTTGCAGAACGTGCGAGGATGTTGTAGATGTGAATTATCCAGATTTTACAGTACGTGAGAGGATGTTGTAGATATGAATTATCCAGATTTTGCAGTACGTGAGAGGATGTTGTAGATGTGAATTATCCAGATTTTGCAGTATGTGAAAGGATACTATTGACATGAATTAATGTGTGCAACTAACCTCTTGCTGGCTGGCTTTTCATACATGTCAAATTTCCACTAATGGCTTCCCAGGCCTGTGTAACGTTCATTTTCATTGGTCTCTGCTTTATCTGGAATTAAATAAGCAGAATTTCATGGGATTAACAAATTATGTAACTAGATTTTTGCAAGCAGCACACTGTAAGGTATGTCTAAATCATGGACACTGCTGTACTCAAGAAACAAAGATTTAAACTATGGACTACTCTACACTTACAAGCCACTTTGCAACAGCCAGTTTGTTATCAAACATTTCAAGTAAAAATGTCACATTTTATACAGTATAAAGGACAAATCATGATCAAAATAGAAAAGGTTTTCTTTGTCTGATTTATAAACATAGAAGTAATGCAGAAAATATGGATCGATGATCATGTTATCAAAACTGGTAAGTTTTACTAAGAGCTTTCCATGTAAGCTCAACACCTTATCTACTTATTCAAAATATTTTCTAAGCATACTACAAGCAATCAAATCACAAATCCTTCCAAAAGATAAAATAAGGATTTAGACATAGTATTTTGACAATCACCAAGGAAAAATCATTGAGCTAGCTGGAGAGAAGAATCTTGAAATTGTCCCATTTTGCTTGGTACAGAAATCTGAACTGTAAACACAAATCTTCATCAAACCTTTGCTTTACCAATTCATCTTTTAGTAAAACAAGCAGCAAATACTTAAGAATAACAGGACTATTATGTTAGGAGATAAAGGGTAACATTTAAAAGGTCAAGGTCACTCATATATCATTTCAAAGAACTGCAGTTTAATTTTCTACAAGTTATTTATGTAATATAACAGTTTGTAAATAAGTTAAAATAATGCTGGACAGATAGACATGGCTCACCACAATCTGTCCTATCAATGTTGCTCTGAGACACAAAAATGGACTTAAATTTGTTGGACAGATAGACATGGATAACACTATCTGTCCTACCACTATTGTGGATAACATAAAAATGGCCTTAATTTTGATGGACAGATAGAAATGGGTAACACTACCTGTCCTACCACTATTGTTGTGAGACATAAAAATGGCCTTAATTTTGTTGGACAGATAGACATTGATAACACTATCTGTCCTACCACTATTGTGGTGAAACATAAAAATGGCCTTAATTCTGTTTCATTTGAAACCAAGACCTACATTTTGCACATGGATCGAAGATGTGGTCATGTTCTCATGTTCAGGTCGTGGAAGTGTGAACGCCACCCTGGTTTTCATCAATAACATCAATTCCCCATTGCTGAATGCAGACATCTCAGGCAGTTCTGAAATTAAACAATTTTTTTTTGTTTTTTTATATTAAAATGGAGAAAATCACTTACAGAGTATGAATACAAGTCATGACTTTTGACAAGAATAGCATGGGTTTAATTCCCATAATTGGATGAGTCTAAAAAAGGCTACCACAGTTATTTCCCTTCAAAAGCGTTCCTGTACCATAAAAGACTATATATCCAAACCAAAACCTGGTTAAAAGAAGAGCACCAAGAGACAAGAACAAATAGAAACAACCTGATGTAATATATTCTAAATGTATTTATTTCCAAAAGTAATTGTCATGGTTTTACAAAAAAATGATATTTTGACAGTATTTGAATTAATGAACTGGGGAAGATAATCCTATACTGTCTTCAAAAAGGAATAATTTTTTTATGGGGTAATTAAATTTGTTTTTTGTAGCAACCATAAAATATATGAACTTTAGCACCACATAAATAAAACTAATTCACACTAATTTTCACATATGTAGCAAATGGCACAATAACTTAAAGGGTACTCATAGACCACAGACGACTCACAACAGGATCTGAAAACTGACCTAAACACAAAAAAAAACAAATGGTGACAGAATAAGAAGGGTATCAATGTGTTCAAACCATTTTTGTGGCAAGGTACGAAATGTTTCCCTTCACAAATGGCTGAAAAGATTTAATGAATTGTATCACAGAACCAGCATGATGTATTTTCAGGTTAATGTCTTCAAATGTCAATGACTTACAATTAAACAAGCCCTAGAATAGAAAGTATAATCAAAGGCCAGATGAAAGACAGACAGACAAACAGACACACAGATACTTTCAGGTTTGTCTTCAAGATGTTAAACATTTACATTTCAACTAAGTCAAGAAAAGACAGACACATAAATAGGAAGATTGGATTGCTAATCCAGGACCAAACAAAATGAATGATACTAACCCATATCACTGAATCGTGTTACTGGCTTTACATTCCTCATTCCAAAATTGGGATTAAATCTGCAAATAAAGAATTAAAAATGAATCACATGTGTAGGGAGAACATTTACAGACTTTAATGTAAAAGTAGGAATACTGATTCATCAGTTTTTAAAATTTCATCAACAAGCTGCTGAGATAAATACCACACACACACACACACACACACTACTTTATGGTTTTCTGCTTACCCTGGATGTGCAACTCCTGGAACAGTGAAGTCTTCATCAACCAAAACACGGTGGATGGTCCCCAGTTTGTCATGGTAGTGCAGAGTCTATAATAAAAAAATGTGTATCTATTATGCTGACTCTTTTACTGAATCACTATTTTATTCGTATTTTCTTTCATTTGTATCTTCAATTCCTAGCTGGGAAAGAAAATTTTCTAAGTGATCAAGAAATCAACAACAAGAATTCCTCAAAGGTACTGATGCTTTGCTAACTGAAAAGAATTGGAAGGAATTCAAGAAGGTGATTTATTCCCACCGTGATTTATTCCCACCGTTATTTATTTCAACTACTGAACAATGCAATCACATCAGTTATTCTTTTGGAACTCGATTAAACCAAATGAGTTTTAGTATGGAAGATATTTTCTAAATATGTCCGAGTTAAAATGTTACAAGTGCAGCACAAAACTTTCACTCATGAAATTTTACCCTCAATCTGGCATCATGGATAAAAACATCACTGAACTGAACTCTTTCAGACACTGTCATGATATCCCCACTAGCTAAGTTTGATGAAACCCATAATTACGATTTTCTTAGCCATGACCTCTGACCTTGAATTTGACACAGTGGATAAAAAGATGATTGAACTCAGCTCTATCTGATATTGATAAGATATTCTACATTGGGTTAAAGCCCATAATTGCTATTTGTTTCAATTGCTGTATTCACAAAATAATTCTAGAATCAGATCACTAAACTGGCATTCAAATAAGTCAATCTTCTGATAAATCTACCAACTAGGGTTTGATATAAAAAAAATCCAAACCTGTTTACATTATAAAGCTCACAAATCATAACAGATAATAAGGCCATTACCTGCATGCTGAAGACATGATTAAAGCACTCAGATGTAAAATGTTTGATTTGACACCCAAGAACCAAAGGTTTAGAAGCGTATTGCAAAATTAAACGTCATATCTTCAAAGTGATTCATCCAATGTAGGAACAAAATGCATGAAAGGTTAGGAGATATAAGGAAATGAAAAAAAATTAATCAACGCCATTTTCCTATGACTGTGAACTTGCCCCAAAGATCAAAAGGAAAAGAGCAATATCTTGCTTTATGAACTGTCTTAGCTTCATAACAATTAAATGCCAATAATGATTCAAATCAAAAGTTTAGGAAATATTAGCATATGAAAGAAATTTTAGCATAACATTGACACAAATTTTCTATAACTCTATATTTTGGAAATTTTGGAAAGTACCAGTTTTATTTAAAACTAGTTACATGGTGTAATAAGTTTTGTGGTGAAACCCCATCTCAACATAGCTCAAAAAAAGTAGTCTAACACAATTTTCAAGATGGCAGCCATGGCAGCCTTGTTAGAGATTAAATAAACCTCATTTACATTTACAATATAAAACAAAACATAATGAAATTTACCATTAATCTTCAATGGTTATAAAAAAATACAAGTCATTTTTCTTCTTTAGTCTTTAAATCTGTATTGATATGTATTATATCGTAGGTTGTGAATCATGATCTATAATGGTATGTTACATATCAGTTCACGCTGACTCCTGCTTCGAATTCTCTGGCTGCATTCAGGATTCTTCAAAACCTTCATTGTCATCTAACAATCATCATATGACAGGATTTAGTTTGTAATGACATTGCTTTAGATATGACACTTTATGCAAAATATCTCTAGAACCACCAAGATTTTGTTTTTAACCGCTGTGTAACATAAATGCACTCAAAAAAATTCAGTAATGCAACCAGACATATGACTGTCTGGACACGTGTATTGGCTAGCACCAGATGTACCATATGCGTGTTCATTTACATAGTTATTGATTTTGTAGATGATTACATGCTGTATACTAAATAAAACCATTTAAATATTGCCGTTGCAGGCATTGTACTGGTAGAACAGAATCTATATTGTTCTGATGACATCATGGGTAGAACAACAGTACATATATTAAGCATAACTTCCAGGCAGGTCATGGTTTAGGCTGTTGCCAGGACACTATGGACATGACAAATAATACACACCTAGATCAGTCATGGCACAACTCCCAGGCAGGTCATTGTTTAGGCTATGCCAAGAACATTTTCGGCATGACAAATAATACACACCTAGATCTGTCATGGCACAACTACCAGGCAGGTCACTGTTTAAGCTATTCCAAGGGCATTATGGGCATTACCAACAGTATACACCACATCTGTCATGGCATAATGTATTATCCAGGTATATCTTGTTCTTAGGTTATAACAGAAAGAAAATATAGCACAAACCTACACCTACCATGGCACAACATACTGGCAGGTCAGGGTCTACGTTGTTCCTGGACATAATGAGTAGAATAGCAAAAACCCTGATTAACCAACATATATCATGGTACATGTGAGTTTATGTTTTTCACAGATGGGCAAGTGCAATCTATTACCTTTTCATATCTGGACTTGGCATTTGGGACCTGATGCCCTTCTCGCACCTTCTTAAAAACATGTCCATCTGGGGAACGAATCACAGTGTAGGTGGCATTGTGGTCACCTAGAATATATCAATATACTGAATAAACTCTGCATCCAAAAATTAACAGTCAGTCTGATAGTATTAATCAAATCCAGACAGCTAACTACATGTTGAAAAGATATAAATGTATTGTGATATCTCTGCATATTTCATAAAGAATCAACAAAATATAAAAATATATCTGCAAGCTTCTCCACAAGAAAGGTGTGCATTATGCTATTCTACCATTTTTGAATGTGTGTTAACACTGACTCACAACTCTTGCTAAACAACTAAAGAGGGACATACTAATTGGGAAGGGGGTATGATTGAGAGTGATCTCTACATGTGCAAAGTGATTTTAGAATTTCAATCCATTCACAATGGGAGGGACTACAATGGTGAAGGTGCTTTTACATAAAACGAGATACCCATGTGGGCCCTAAGCTGCTCACCTGAGTAGCTGACAGTTTGTGAATGAAAATCACACAAGTACTGAAACAATAAATGAAAGATAAAAGTCTGGAGCACAACGCTGCAAGACAAAATACACTGGACAAGTCATTTATACAACTAACACTGTCCCCTGGATTTTTCCATGCCCATTTGGACTTTATCCTGATTCATAACTTAGAAACTGTCTATAGCCACACCCTTAAAGTATACAGAATATAAATTGACTTGGCATTACAAGGGGAGCTCATAAGTACAGTCAGCATGGATTCCTTGGGGTCCCATCCCTTGAATGATAACCTGTAAACAACTGATATCCCAGTCCAAGGAAGGTCCAGTGGCTCAGTGGTTAATACATTGGACTTGTGACCAGAATGCTGCAGGTCTGATTTTTTATCACTTGATCTGTTTGGATCCTTATTAATTTGCATAGTTCTGATCAGATTTTGATTAGAACTGGTGTGCAATCAGATGCAAGATGAACACATTAACATCTGTGGATGTCACTCATAATCAAACTTATCCAAGATCTTGATGATAAAATCTAATATGCTAAATCAAAACATAATCTTATCAGAAATATGGCATCTTGACTACTAACAAGTTCAGCCAATCAGATGCCAGATCACTTCATTAATATGCATGGATCTTGTTGAAATAATCTAACTTAGCAAAACTAATCGAACTCTTATCATAAATATGACCACTAGAGTATTAACAACTTGGCCAATCAAATGCAACATTGCATCATTAAGACATGAAGTTGTTACTCATAATCAAATTCTTCCAAGATCTTCGTGGTGCAAGCTTACAAACCAAATCTGATTAAAATCTGATCACAAATATGACAGCTAGAGTGTTCACAAGCTCAACCAATCAGATCCAACATCACCTCATCAATAAGCATGGCTGGTGCTCATAATCAAAGTCATTCAAGATCTTGATTCTATAGAGTTGCATACCTAGTCTGATCACAATCTGAACAGAAAAGAAGCCACTAAAATGTTACCAAACAAGTGCTGAAAGATTGGAGAGCAACAGATGATGGATGATAGACAATGCATGACTGATGCTGGGGCACACCATAAATTTTCACTTGACCTTTGGACATGTGAGCTAACTAGAACTTTTAGTGATGGACGTAATGCAAATTGCCCTATTATCTAATATTTGCTTGGCACTGTCTTAAATAAGAGAAATTAGTGTTGTGAAACAAAGTTAGTAGACTGGGTATTCTATGAGCCCTACTTATTCCTTATTTAGATATTAAATTAGTCCAGTATGCCTCTTAAAGTATGGCCAATGAACAACAATTTGAATTTTATTGTGTCATTGCATTCAAATTATAAAATGACTAATAAAAGTTTCATGGCACCGTTATACTGTCTAATCAATAACATCAGCAAGTTATATTCAACAGATTTTCAGGATGATCATTTTAGATTTGTGTAAATGTCTCAATTCTAAGGTGTGCAGCTGATGAAATGAGAGCATAAAAGTGATACAAGTTCAGGTTAGTTCTATAAAATCTTAAACACAGAATGGCTTGTTTGGTGATAAAGTGTGCATGTATTGGTGCAACACTTATACAGATAATGCCACATTTTGGTATGTATCACATGCACTTTATAAAGTTCACCCGATTTTAGCCCCAACATATAATGCTCATGACCAACATGTGGTGAACATATAATGCTCATGACATCCTACAGTTCCAAATCTGGATAATTTTGGTTTGTTTTCACTGTCAAACAACATTCTGCCATTTTGGCTACTGTACTGATCATTATTCATTACATGATGATAGACAGGTTTACATTAAAACAGCACTTGACTGTTTCTGTTCTCTTCTGTTAGTACTTAATACTTGCATGTGGCTATGATGGCTAGCTTGTCTCACTCAGCTTAGGCAATTCTTTTACAGCTTGTCTCACTCAGTGTAGACAATTCTTTTACAACTTGTCTCACTCAGCTTAGACAATTCTTATACAGCTTGTCTCACTCAGTGTAGGCAATTTTTATACAGCTCGTCTCACTCAGTGTAGGCAATTCTTATACAGCTTGTCTCACTCAGTGTAGACAATTCTTATACAGTTTGTCTCACTCAGTGTAGGCAATTCTTATACAGCTTGTCTCACTCAATGTAGGCAATTCTTATACAGCTTGTCTCACTCAGTGCAGGCAATTCTTATACAGCTCGTCTCACTCAGTGTAGGCAATTCTTATACAGCTTGTCTCACTCAGTGTAGACAATTCTTATACAGCTTGTCTCACTCAGTGTAGGCAATTCTTATACAGCTTGTCTCACTCAATGTAGGCAATTCTTATACAGCTTGTCTCACTCAGTGCAGGCAATTCTTATACAGCTTGTCTCACTCAATGTAGGCAATTCTTATACAGCTTGTCTCACTCAATGTAGGCAATTCTTATACAGCTTGTCTCACTCAGTGTAGACAATTCTTATACAGCTTGTCTCACTCAATGTAGGCAATTCTTATACAGCTTGTCTCACTCAGTGCAGGCAATTCTTATACAACTTATGTTGATAGTCTGACTGACTATATTCATAAAGATTCAAGATTAAACACAAGATGCTATATGAAAGTTCAGGTCATATATATATATATATATATATATATATATATATATATGGATTAGCATGACACCTTTGAACTAGATCTCAGTGTTTCAGTAAAAATGTCCAACAGAAAATGCATCATAAAAAATTATACCAGGCACATCAAAAAGCTTTAATCATCGCATGTAACCTTTGAATATACCACATGAAGTCAATGAAGCAATGATCACTCTATGGTGACAAAGAAGCATCAAACACATGGACTCAAGATGAGAAATAAAACAAAGACATTTATTTTTCTAAATAAAAGTAAATAAATTGAAATTCTGATAAATAACTTATTTAGTTTCACAATATGTCTCAATGTTACCATCATATGGTATTTTCCACTGCATGAGAGTTGCATAACAGTAGATAAACAAGTCAGCAGCCCCGTATATAAATTTCTGGTTGTCACAAAACAAAAACCATAATGTAATGTGAAATGTAAAGTGTTTAAACAGTGAAAAAACATCACTATCAAGATTTGCATGTATTTTCTCTTCTTAAAGAAGGCTAGTACCAATCGTGTTACAATGCAATAAATTCAATATTTCACAAAGATGCGAAGTGTGTAGGCTGTTAGGTGTCATGATCCACTCGTCAAGTGGACCTAACAAAACATTTGCTCATTCGACGATAAAATGTGATCCCCTCCTGAAAACAGGAAAACAATATGGTATATCAAAACAAGATCAAAATAACATTTGTCAATTCTGTTCAAATTTTCAAACAAATATGCACTTCTGTAATAAGTCTGCATAAGCAATCAAATATCTCTCATTGCAGGTAAGTTCATAAGATTAGTTAGCCCGAGTTCTTTTTTTACAGTTTTACCTTCATGTCCAAACTCTTTTGTCTGGTACTCCCAGCTGTCTGACTGCTTATCACTGCTGGAAACCTGCATACATAGAAAATGAGGAAACACTAAGTAATTTAATTTTTCATCATAAGTGATGTAGTTTTCCTGCAAATGTTTAGTTTTCTTAAACATAAAAATCCATATACAAATTTCTGGGTGAAAGAACTACAAGTTCTGAAAATATTACTGTAATTATGATCATACATGTACAAATTTACTGAGGAAGATTTTTCCTTTTCTTCCAATAACAAGAGCAGAGCAATGGAAAGGGAGGGTCTATAGCCTGACCAGTCCACTGCCCCATGGTCCAAAGGAAAATTCATTCATGGTACCAAAAGGAGAAAAGGAGACATTCCAGACAGGCTGGATGCTTCCTGATCTCAGTGATGGCATAACAGTTTTTCAGGGGGCTTAATTCCCAAATGTCTTAACTGCACTGGAAAACTGGCCTATCCTGGAGAGGCAGCCTCCTCTGATGCCTGGTGACATGTGAATGCACAGTCCTTGAAGAGAGGCAAGTCCAGCCTGGCAAGGACTTAAGTCTTATTCTTCAAGATCGGTGAACAGAGCCTGATGATCAGCTGAAGATGGTACCAGTGCCTGGTCAAGTGTCTAGTGACCATTATTTAGTTCAGTCACGTCCCACCCATGCACCCCCAAGTTACTGGTGCATGGTGAACAGTGCCCAGTTACCAGTGAATTTCTGGCCAGGCAACAAAGATGTCTTTCAGGAGACCCTACCCAGGGAACTCGAATCATCCAATGATTCAGACCACCTTCCTCTCTTATTTAAGTTATGTGCAGGACTATATTGGCATGCTGAAGATGGCTGTGCTTTTATTACACCAGAGAGGTTGGACTCAATCAATGGACAGCGCTTGTGTCTATCTAACATGGGGAAAATGCCACTGATCCCATTCTGGATAGGAGGCATCCACCAAAGAAGAAGAGGAAGTGGCTCC
The DNA here is from genome assembly GCA_028554795.2 of Sinohyriopsis cumingii. Lineage (NCBI taxonomy): Eukaryota > Metazoa > Mollusca > Bivalvia > Unionida > Unionidae > Sinohyriopsis > Sinohyriopsis cumingii. The sequence goes on from CM068838.1 coordinate 87,874,812, forward strand.
TTTCTTCCTGCCAATATAAAAGCTGCAGCTTCCAATCAAATCCCACACCTCATCTATTATTAAGAAACAGAAAGGTCATCTGTCCATGCAAGTGCACTTAGCATACATGAAGCAGGTGGCATGAGTCTCATAAGCAACCAATTTATAGATGCATTCTAGAAGGCCAAAAGAAAAAATACAAAACACATGAATCATCTTAATATATCTATAGAGAGTAATACCTACAATAACACTTGTACTAACTGGGGAATAAATTTAAACAACAATTCGCTAGATGGTTCATTGAAACATCCAAAAATAACAAATCAGGACTCAAATAAATGTACAAAACAATATAAGAACTAAGGAGAAAAGTTCAAATGCAACACAGAAATGGGTATTATTGCGCAAACATAATCTAAAAGACACTAGAAACAGCAAAAGTGTTTGTACATCCAGAGATACATGGAACCTGCATGAAGTCAAAGGAAAAAAGGACGACATTCTCTTTGGCAGATCAATTAAAGCATCCAACTTTTTTTTTCTTTCTAGGCTTCCAATTACTAACTGGAGAAGAGGAATCACCTTGGAACAATGCCAGGAAAAGTGATGGCAATGCAATAAGTACAAGAAAAGGATGTTTCCAGTTGGCAGACAGTTCATGTTTTTAATTTCTGATCCTTTCTCCCCCTGGGTTAAAATATAAACAAAAAATACCCCAAACATTGATTGTGCATCTAACTGAGCTGGATTTGCCCAGTAAGTGCTTAGTACATTATATATACTAATCAATAAAACATATATAATGTTTAAAAAAGTAGAAAAAGATTTTAAAAAACTACCTACCTACCCTGATTTTAAAAACAGTGCAATAGGAAACACAAATAATTTTTTGTGGCCTTATAACATGTAATGGATTACTGCTATTAAAACAATTGCAATTACCTTAATATTTAAGAGCCCTGTGTCATTAATATTCCAATGTTAGGAATTTTCCAACACAATCAAATAATACAATAACTGATAATTTCATCACTTGATATTTAATCTACCATTTTTACCTCATGCTGATCGTGAAGTTTGCCAGACAAGAGAGCAGCAAATCCTCTTTTGATGGCTAGCACTTCTCCATCTTCACCCTTAGGATGGTACACATGCTCAATTTCTCCTTGCTGGCTTATTATGAAGGAGAACCTGCAGGAGAGAAAAATACAGTTTCAAAATAACATGACAGAGTACTGTAGATCTCCCTTGATACATAATCACTGTAACATGACTGAATATATACTGTAGATCTACTGTATAATGACAGGATACATATTGTAGATTTCCCTTGATACATATACATTAAAGCATGGCAGTGTATATAATGTAGATCTACTGTATAATGACAGGATACATATTGTAGATTTCCCTTGATACATATACAATAAAGCATGGCAGTGTATATACTGTAGATCTACTGTATAATGACAGGGTACATATTGTAGATTTCCCTTGATACATATACAATAAAGCATGGCAGTGTATATACTGTAGATCTACTGTATAATGACAGGGTACATATTGTTGATTTCCCTTGATACATATACAATAAAGCATGGCAGTGTATATACTGTAGATCTACTGTATAATGACAGGGTACATATTGTAGATTTCCCTTGATACATATACAATAAAGCATGGCAGTGTATATACTGTAGATCTACTGTATAATGACAGGATACATATTGTAGATTTCCCTTGATACATATACAATATAACATGGCAGTGTATATACTGTAGATCTACTGTATAATGACAGGATACATATTGTAGATTTCCCTTGATACATATACAATATAACATGGCAGTGTATATACTGTAGATCTACTGTATAATGACAGGATACATATTGTAGATTTCCCTTGATACATATACAATATAACATGGCAGTGTATATACTGTAGATCTACTGTATAATGACAGGATACATATTGTAGATTTCTCTTGATACATATACAATAAAGCATGGCAGTGTATATACTGTAGATCTACTGTATAATGACAGGGTACATATTGTTGATTTCCCTTGATACATATACAATAAAGCATGGCAGTGTATATACTGTAGATCTACTGTATAATGACAGGGTACATATTGTAGATTTCCCTTGATACATATACAATAAAGCATGGCAGTGTATATACTGTAGATCTACTGTATAATGACAGGATACATATTGTAGATTTCCCTTGATACATATACAATATAACATGGCAGTGTATATACTGTAGATCTACTGTATAATGACAGGATACATATTGTAGATTTCCCTTGATACATATACAATATAACATGCAGTGTATATACTGTAGATCTACTGTATAATGACAGGATACATATTGTAGATTTCCCTTGATACATATACAATAAAGCATGGCAGTGTATATACTGTAGATCTACTGTATAATGACAGGGTACATATTGTTGATTTCCCTTGATACATATACAATAAAGCATGGCAGTGTATATACTGTAGATCTACTGTATAATGACAGGGTACATATTGTAGATTTCCCTTGATACATATACAATAAAGCATGGCAGTGTATATACTGTAGATCTACTGTATAATGACAGGGTACATATTGTTGATTTCCCTTGATACATATACAATATAGCATGGCAGTGTATATACTGTAGATCTACTGTATAATGACAGGATACATATTGTAGATTTCCTTGATACATATACAATATAGCATGGCAGCATGTATACAGATCTACTGTATAATGGCAGGGTACATATTGTACATTTCCCTTGATACATATACAGTATAGCATGGCAGTGTATATACTGTAGATCTCCCTTGAGATACATTCAGAATAACATGACAGGGTAAATGTTGTGCATCTCCCTTAATACATATTTAACATAATACATGTGAACATGGTACATACTGTAGATCTCCCTAGATATATATTCAATACAACATAACTGGCTACATACTGTAGATCTCCCTTGACACATATTCAATATAACATTACATGGTATATACTGCAGAACTCCTTTTCTTATATATTCAATAGAACATGACAGAATAGACTTTCTTTAATAATGCCATAACTGATGATAAATCCAACCAAACTTTTACAACATATTTGGCACATTTTAATTCAAAGACATAACTTCATAAAATCTGCCAAGAAATAATGAAAACTAAACTTAAACCTAGGATTTCATTGAAATCCTCAAACTAAATTTAATTTTAAACCATTAAGTTATTCAAAAGTTCTTGAATGGAAACAATATTGAAAGGCCAAGTTCAAAGTCAAACAGATACCTTAAATATGTTAAATTCTGCCTACTAATTGTGAAAATTTGACTTGTGTCTTCTTAATGTAAATCCTCATACCAAATTTAATTATCAATCCATTAAATCCTTTAAACACTCTTGTCAGTGAAAAGAAAAGTAAGAGAGCTACAACTGCCATAAATGTTTCCAAAAACCAATGAAAATTAAAATTTGCCCTGGTGTCATAAATGTAAAGCCCACATCATTTTAATCCATTAGGTCCTTCTAAATTTATTAAGTGGAAACAAAATTTGCAACAAATGGGGCATGACGTGAAGGGACAAATGGACATGACTAACACTATAGTCAAATACATAGATACAACTGAGACACAGAAATGTTTCTCCAATGATAAGCCCATTTCATGTATTAAGATACAAAAATAAAGTTTATTTTCCAATGGGATAAAGCATATGGAAATAGATGTTGGTAGTAATAAATTTCCCTCCACAGATATTATGTTTTATATTTTTTTAATTCCATGGGGTATTTTGTTACCATCAAAAATACAAATGTCAATACTGAGTGTTAATAATCAAGATGTTAATCAATGTCATTTAGAATGGCTCAAAGGGGTAAATGACCAAGATTTATTCAGGGTCATTCAATTATACTGCTTGAGTAAGTAAGTGCTATCACAGTGATCATGTACTATCATTTCAAATGTTGAATGAACATCCATAACTTGCCCCAACAATACAGTTTATTTAAAACAGAGGTGGACAAACTTTCCAGTGCAAGTGCCGCATACACAAATTTACACCTTGTTGTGGGATGCATAGTTCATTAAGTAAAATAATTAATATTTGAAATAGCAAAAACAAAAGGTTTTTCTAAATAACATCTAATTAATTTTCAGTTGTTAATAATTTTTTTAATATTTGAAAACTTAAACTTCAAAAGAAGCACATTTATTTGATAAACAGAGTAACATAAACAGAGTCAGTGTGAATCATTACTTGTTCCTAGGCCGCATGAAAACCCTTGGCGGGCCGTAATTTGCCCACCCCTGATTTAGAAAGAATAAAACAAAGACTATGCTCATGGCAGGAACAATAAGAATTACATTGTATTTTTCACAATTTCAAAAGATTTAAAAGTCTTTATGTATTTTTAGTAAGTTCACACAGCATACCGAAATTCAAAGTTGATATAGGTATGTGTAATAAAGACTCTGATACAAAGGCTGGGATATTTTCTGCATTTTACTCAACCACACATGTGCAATTTTCTTGACCTACATTATTATTATTTGTAATTAAATTGAAGACATCATGCCATTAAAAGTATCTGTTACAAAATCTTTTCTTTTTTTTCTACACATTACTGTTATTCACTTATTTTGATATATAAATTGTTGGAATGTTCCAAAAACACCACATGCTGAGCAAGCAATTTTCAACGTCAATTTAAGATAAACAGTTGAGAAATCAACCAATTTAAACTACCTTATGTACTGAAAGACAAGTCACTCCAGTAGAGAATATAAGACTCGTCATTTGCTTATGACAGCTGATAGCTCACAGAAACATTCTGTAAATGGTCCAGTGTATTCCCTAGGTGTGCAAGACTGATAATCCAAAATCCCCTTGGTGTCACAACTGGGAATCAGATTGATTTTTGTATTATTTTAAACTCTGGGGTCTCCGATGCATAAATGAGGGTTAAGTGGAAACACTGTCAGGTCCCTACATCATATATTGAAACTACAAAGTTCTACAAATAAATGCAAAATGAAAAATGTCCTGTGATGGATTCAATGAATAATGTTATAATTTGCTTTGAAAAGATAGTGTAGAGTTTCTAGCAAAAGTTATTAAATCTGGATATGAACTTAGTATTCATCTTTCACAAAGAAAGAATGGACTATTGTAATTATACCAAATAATGGCAAAGGCACAACTCTTTCACAGTCTAGTACCTCAGTGTGAGGCAATCCATTTTCTAAAGCAGCTATGGTAAGGATCAAATTTCATCATTTAAGAGTAATGCTGCCATTAATTAAATCTTTCAGACATTAAAAAATAACTACTTTTCTTGCTGTCCTGGTAATTTATGTGTACCTTAAAATGTTCATATTTCCAAAGTATCTTGTTGGCAAAATTAATTTATCTTTTGTGTAATGACACATCCAAACACATTCAAATGCATGTCAGAAATTGGCTAGATAAACTAGTTTGCATGAATTCTTGTTTGCAAATAAAGAACACATGATAATTTTTAAGACTTTTACAAATAAAGAATACTGGTTGGTGTTCTGCTGTTTTTCTTTTTATTCAAATGCACACAAAGGTCTAATTATGTTTTATGTTGTTTCCAAAAAATCCTTTTTTCGCACAAGTATGCACCAAGTAAAAACAATCACAGCATGTAGACAAAAGCAAGTATGCACTAAGTAAAAACAATCACAGAATGTAGACAAAAGTAAGTATGCATGGAGTAAAAACAATCACAGCATGTAGACAAAAGCAAGTATGTACTAAGTAAAAACAATCACAGCATGTAGACAAAAGCAAGTATGCATGGAGTAAAAACAATCACAGCATGTTGACAAAAGCAAAGGTTCTCATTCCTGAAAACTTTATAGTCTCTACATAGGAAGGAAAGTGTTGTTTGTTTCTTAATGTAGAAACCACAATCCAAGATCAGCAATAGCAATAATACAAGTTTAAAGATGCCCACCATAGTGGCCATACTGGATGTCAGATGGGCATCATTCTGATTTAAGACCAACTAGACATCATACAAAGTTTTCTGGTGAAAACCCCACACATACATGACTTTCCATTCAAGAAAAGTAGTGATAACAAGATTTTCCAGATGGAAGTTGGGGTAGAAATGTTATATGTCCATGCTGCACCAGTTTTATTTTGGACCCGTCATCAACTAGAACCAACTTATGACATCATAATAATCAATGAGTGAAAACTCCATATTTATATAACCATCTAGCAATAACATGATTTTCAAAATGGCCACTGTGACAGCCATATTGGATTTCCATGCTGCATCATTTCATTTGGGACCCGTCATCAACTAGAACCAACTTAAGACATCATAATAATCAATGAGTGAAAACCCCATATTGATATAACCATCTAGCAATAACATGATTTTCAAAATGGCCACTGTGACAGCCATATTGGATTTCCATGCTGCATCATTTCATTTGGGGTTAATTGAACCTTGGTATAAATGTACATGAAAAGTTTCATGGCAATCATCCATGCAGTTTAGGAAAAGTAGTAATAACAACCTTGTGAAAATAGACGATTGGATGACAGACAAATGGCCATCCCTTAAGCTCTTTTTGTCTATGACCAGTAAAGGTAACAATCAGAGAAATAGGAATACAGTTTTGGAGACGTAAGTCTGAGGGGGTGTAATTTTGAAAAAATATGTTTATAGTTTCAGATTTCTCCTATTGTCCTCAAAAAGCAAACCTACCAAAATAAATTCCAAATGAGGATATCAATATACCCACCTACTGAAATTAAAACTACTTATCAGTTATTAGGAATTTAATATGACAGGTAATTTACTTAAATTTAACATTTATAATTTAAAAGACCGTGTTACATTTGCACCAAATTTTTATAATTTATCTTCCATTATGTTGAAAACAACAACTGGAAAAAGCTTTGTGTTATAATGGATGAGTCAGGAACTGATAAGAGAATGTTTGTCTGTTTCTGTTTTAAATGATTTACAAACTTAAATAAAAATGTGCTGATTTAAGGTGCAAGTTAACATGTTTAAACTTTGTCCCTAAACAATATTTAAACAAATGCTAACAATTTCTGTATTACCAAAGGAAGCAAAGGATAATTAGAATCATGGTCAAATATGCAGATTGAGTCATGGTCAAACATACATATAGAATCATGGTCAAACACGCAAATAGAATCATGATCAAAAATACAAATAGGATCATGGTCAGACATGCAAATAGAATCATGGTCAAATATGCAAATAGAATCATGGTCAAATATGCAGATTGAGTCATGGTCAAACATACATATAGAATCATGGTCAAACACGCAAATAGAATCATGATCAAAAATACAAATAAGATCATGGTCAAACATGCAAATAGAATCATGGTCAAACATGCAAATAGAATCAAGGTCAAACATGCCAACAGAATCATGGTCAAACATGCAAATAGAATCAAGGTCAAACATGCCAATAGAATCATGGTCAAACATGCAAATAGAATCAAGGTCAAACATGCCAATAGAATCATGGTCAAACATGCAAATAGAATCAAGGTCAAACATGCCAATAGAATCATGGTCAAACATGCAAATAGAATCAAGGTCAAACATGCCAATAGAATCATGGTCACTAAGACTTCAATATTCACAAAAATTTCTAAACATGTACAATAGCTTTAAACAATGCCATTTAATCAAAGGTTATTGATGATGGCTATTTCTACCCTTGACAATGTGCATGCTGTACAGAACTAAACTTTTGTTTGTTCTGTTTGTTTGTTTGCTGTACTTCTTTTCTACCTCTCATGACAGGATTCAGTTTTTAAGACAAGTCATTGTTGAATATATCCGACAATTTAAGTAAAACATGCTAAGGACTGTCTGATAATGTTTCTTACTGGTACATTTTATATGCATGATTAAAAAATTAAAAATGCAATGGTCATGTTGTGTGAACATGCAAATAGGATTTATCTGAATGATCTATAGTAACTAAGAAAATGTAGTGGCTTACAAGCTTGAAATAGTATGTCTTCAAATGAAACAGTTATTCGTCAAAGGTTCTGTTCAAATACATGTTTTCAAAAGTAAATGAGGTCATTTAAAGAATTTATTGTTAGCAAAGTCAGTAAATCAGTGATGAGTAATGAGCAAAGTTTAAAACAACCCATTCTCATAAATTGGTTTGATACAACCAATTCTCATAAACTGGTTTGATACAAACAGTTCTCATAAACTGGTTTGATACAACCAGTTCTCATAAACTGGTTTGATACAACCAATTCTCATAAACTGGTTTGATACAACCAGTTCTCATAAACTGGTATGATACAACCCATTCTCATAAATTGGTTTGATACAACCAATTCTCATAAACTGGTTTGATACAACCAATTCTCATAAATTGGTATGATACAACCCATTATCATAAACTGGTTTGATACAACCAGTTCTCATAAACTGGTTTGATACAACCAATTCTCATAAATTGGTATGATACAACCAATTCTCATTAAACTAGTTTGATACAACCAATTATCATAAACTGGTTTGATACAACCAATTCGCAAACTGGTTTGAAAGAACCAATTCTGAGTCATAAAATGGCTTTTCCTAGCAGTGCCACACTGGATGTAAAATTGATCCATGCTTTATAAGGATTAACAGAAAAGTCTTACTAATCAGTCCTCTTAAACAGAAATGTAGAATATATAATTGGATGGAGTAGTTCTTATATCAATGACATCCACATGCATGTTATGTTTATACCATTTATGGTTAATGATTTTTTACACATTTACAGACAGTAAACTTCCTACAATAAACTGTTTACATATGTAAATGTTGCAGTCTTAACTGTCACTTATTGAGACAGAAGGGAACTGCACTTCAGTGATTTTCTTAGGTTTATTAGTATAAAAATGAATCAATTACTGTGATTGATATTTCAGTGTTTCATGTTGGTTAGGTAACAAGTAAAGATAACCCATAAAATTCAACCATGATTAGCGATCTTAAATTTTACAACCTAAATAGTCAGATATACAATGCAACTCATGCACATAAATCTTCAGTATTGATCACAGGGATCTGCCACTGAACTGGGCTTCTTTTTTATATACAAATTTTACACCAAGTTTTATAAAATGTAGTGACTAGCTTATGAAGAGTCAAAAAAGGTAATTGTCAGGGAGAAATTCGATAAACATATTAACTATTTTATTGGGGATGGCGAATTGAGCCATATGAATTTCACCTGTCTATGCATGGTTTAAATTACCTGTACACTTGAAGTGTGACACTAATTGCCTGTTTATGTGAAATACAACCTACCTTTCACCCACAGCTTGATCAGAAATCATAATAATGCTAAAATAAGATCTATTTATATGTGTTGCTGTCAACTGGCTATAGTGTAGAAAACAATACTGTGTGTTTCATCCTTAAGCAAACAATACCACACAGGGTAGTAGAAACCGTTGATTGATTAACTTTTATTTTTCATTTATTCTTCTTGGTAGATCATATAACTCAGAATTAATGTTAGGAATCAGTTCGGGGCTCAAATTTAACTATTCTTACTACTTGCATTATTTCATAAGTGGAGAAAAATAACTTGCAAATGCCTGTTTCAATTGGCTTGTGGGTGAATGTATTTGGGAACCTGAAAAGTTCATGTGGAACATGTTTGCTTTAAAAGAATAGCAAGACTAACATGTGACACAAATATGCCATGATTGGCCATCATACAAAATAAATTATTACTAGCAAAGCCAGTCATCAGTGGAGACAGAGACACAGATTTTACCTAAACTATGTCTGTGCCAGACTAAAATTTTTGGCAAAGCGACTTTTCTCCCCTGCCTAAGTAGCTCAAAGTGATGGGAGACGGAAGTGTCAAGCAGTTAACATTTAGAATGTTTAAAAACAGTTGCTTAAAACCGCTGTTTTACTAATCCTTTAAAGTTAAATAATAAAAAAACAAAAGAAATACTGTATTCATTAAATAAAGTTTAAATAATAAAGCTATTGCAAGTTTTGATTCAGTAAAATTGTCTTAGGATTTTGGGTTACTTTCAAAATCTGGGCACAATGTAAGGCACTGTAGCAATTATTACACCTTAATAATATCTAAAGATTGTACTATTAAATTAATATGACAATAGAGAAATATTTCCATTTTTGTGAATGAAACGGTTTTGCATAAAATAGCAATCCTGCTTCCCTTTGCAAATAGAGGTAAAACCAGTTATAACGCTATTCGTTATAACGCGATTCCGCTGATAATGTGATGGCAGCATGGCTCCCAAAACAAACGATATATGATCAAGAGGTTAGTTAAAACTGATGACATAGAAATTTCAATGTACATTTTCTATGGGAAAGTTTTTCAAAAAATTTGTCAGCGCAATCAGGTATGTATCACGATGTTATTTTTTTATCTGAGCATTGCATTATAATGGGTTTTACCTGTATAAGTATTATCAGTAACTACATGTATGGACACAGTATTGGGCTGCACACTAAACGGAACGTATCAGGGTATATTATTCTAAAGAACGCTTTGTTTTACATTTATGTCCATGATTTTGCTGAATTTATGCACATTAAGGAGTTTTACGTTTTACTAATGACTAACTGTATATCATTATAATATTCACATTCACACAAAGCTGCAAGTGCCTGAAACCTCAACTGGCATTTTCCATAATTAATGAACATTTTATGAGTTTTCAAGCATTAAATTTGAGCTGTGCAGTTGTGCCAAGGGAAAGATCAATAATTTGTTTATAATAACCAATCAACCATTGAATTTATTCAGCTGGGGATATATTTTATACTTTTCATAAAGAATGCCATTTTTGATTAACTGAAAATGGTTCAATAACTTGTATCCTGGAATGTGCAACAGTTTTTTGGTGCATTTGTCATCTGCCATGTTGCTTGCATCAGGGTGTAATAAACAATGAAACTAGAAGTTATTGTCACATATTTACATTCCTGAAAAGGTAAATCCTGAATAGTTTTAAAAGTTTACAAATAAATGTGATTGCTTAAAGACAGTCATAGAAAATAATAATCAATTTAGTTAAATTTCCCCTCCTATCCTTTCTTATTATGATCAATCTTCACACCATTACTCAGACTGAAAACAAAACAAATCCTATTCAGATTTGTAAGGCAAACATTATTAAATTGTATTTGTCAGCAAGTTTTTTAAAACATAAACACTATCCTGCTGGTGAGAAACCATATTCATTTCTTAACAGTTAAATCATAGCACAAAACCCTTATTGCAATTTACTTTTTTGACATAACAAAAGATAACAATCAAACTTTTTGTGTAGTTGTACCCCACTATTATCAATGAAAGGAACTGAAATAATAATTTGAAGCAACTACCTGTCAGAGTAATAAGAGGTTTACTTTCAATAGATAGATATATTATTATTTAACACGGGACATTTTACCAGGAGGTGCGCCGTGTCAGGACAGTGGGAGACCTGTATAACAATCAATTCTCCAAAACTATACCACCTCTGACTATTGTGTCTAAACCTTGTAAATTATACTGCCAGTCTGATTTTTTTATATGAGAAATACTTTGCTACAAAAATACACTTTGTGAAAATAAGTACAAACAAAAATTATTTATAGTACATTTAATTTAACTTCTTTTCCTGCACATGCATTTGGAAACTCAGTACTTGAACCATGTAATTGCACTGAAATTTCTGAACTGCATTGAAATTTCTGAATTGACTCAAGTTTACTTTCTAGCCTGTGTATGGTAAATACCTGAAGTAATAACTAAGGTTTCAATTGGAACAAAATTTCAGACTCAATTAGTCTAACTCAATCTCATCTACTTGAAATTATCGTCGCCAATAACACTATTTCTAGAGAGGTCTATAAGACAGTACCATCCTGTCCCTATTGAGTGCAAAAACAAACCCTTCCCCACCCCTGAACACACAATGAACTAGTGACAGCAGCAAATATTGCATCTAGTTAAGACTATATTCCACTGTCCAATGGATTTTAAAGACAGAAACTTGTGTATTTTTTATATATTTCATATCTTTGTGGTTGTTATTATATGAGTGTGTATATGTCATGATGTTATGGATCATTATAAGTCTAACAACTCTTTTCAGTTTGAAAGTATGATGGTGTGTGTAAAACTAAATTTAAATTACAGCAAGATACGAAAATTTAAATTATTACTGAATATATATTTTACATCCAGGTATTTCTTTAAGTGATCTTCTTATATCATAATTGATAACTGACCTGTTACTTCCCTCTTTGTCTGTCGACATTTCCTCTATGACCATTTCAACACTGGTCAGAAGGTCAGGAAAAATATCTTTATGACAGTCCTATAATTGTATAGACATGCTGATTCCTGTATAAATGGGACCACCTAAAAGCAATCTTCATGAGCTGATGGTTTAACTATGCAAGTTGACTGTACAGTGAACATGCTCTTACTTAAATTCCATTTCAAATAGAGGTAGGGATAAATCTGAAAATGATTCACATTTGTTTTCTGTTCAAAATATCTGGAGAATCATAAGTTGATTACAAAAATGTAGTAAATTACTTACCAGTTTGAGAAGTCAAGACTGTTACCTGTGACATCTGGAAGGAAAATCATCTATGATATGAGTAAGACATTTTAATGTATGAATTTCATCAATTTTACTTACATGTGAAAGAAACTGAACATTTATTATTAGTTATATCTGGTTCGAGAACAGTGCTACACCTTGAGAAAGCAAATGATAATCTTCCCCACTAAAAACTGCCAGCATTCTTTCAAGATGAATCATTTTCCCCACATTTCAATCAAAATATATTTAAAATTATGTCATTCATTATTCCCATTATCGTTGTTATCAGTAGATAAGATGTAAACTCATTGAAATGACACCCTGAGAAATGTTCAATTTACTGAATAGAATATTATGATCAACAAGGTCATAATCTTTTCTAAGGTCAGCTAGTGTGGATGCAACTAATTTCCATTAATTTAAGGCAGTAATCCATCTGCCTGTCATGGAGACCAAGGCTGTCCCACAAGAGTGGTTTTCTATGAAATCTGATTGGTTTTGGTGAATTAAGATAATTGTTTATATGTACAAAAGATTGTCATAAACATGTTTTTGAAGTAGTTTGTACACAGATGGTAAAATGGATATTGATCTGATGTTACTCATCTCTTCGTTGCTGCCTAACTTGTGAATGGGGGTAACTTTCGCCAGTTTTCATGCCTGGGAAAACACTGAGTTAGATATGTCTAGTACATATGTAAGCTTTGCTATCATATATTTCAAACAGCCCTTAGGAGACATGGTCAAATATTATCTAGACCTGCTGCTTTTGTTGTTGCAATAGTCTGCAAAACTTTTATAATGTTTTCATTTGGTATTGAAGAGATAATGGCTTAATGTATCTTTCAGACAGCAACTTCTCACCTGGGCTTATAAGTGGGTCATAGTAAAATGACTCCATTTATAGTCAAAGTGGGAGGTCAACCTATAACCAAACAGTCTTAACAGTGAGTATATTGGGATGTCAACCTATAACCAAACAGTCTTAACAGTGAGTATATTGGGACGTCAACCTATAACCAAACAGTCTTAACAGTGAGTATATTGGGACGTCAACCTATAACCAAACAGTCTTAACAGTGAGTATATTGGGACGTCAACCTATAACCAAACAGTCTTAACAGTGAGTATATTGGATGTCAACCTATAACCAAACAGTCTTAACAGGGAGTATATTGGGATGTCAACCTATAACCAAACAGTCTGAACAGTGAGTATAGTGGGACGTCAACCTATAACCAAACAGTCTTAACAGTGAGTATATTGGGACATCAACCTATAACCAAACAGTCTTAACAGTGAGTATATTTGATGTCAACCTATAACCAAACAGTCTTAACAGTGAGTATATTGGGACATCAACCTATAACCAAACAGTCTTAACAGTGAGTATATTGGGACGTCAACCTATAACCAAACAGTCTTAACAGTGAGTATATTGGGACGTCAACCTATAACCAAACAGTCTTAACAGTGAGTATATTGGTACTTTCAAAACTGCACTATGTGAGACTATCAGTGAGACTATCATACCCTGGTTATAAAGTCTTTTAAAACAGAATATAGCTACTTTCATGACTTGCATAGCAAATCACCATGATTTTTTTGTTTCCCCAACCCCAACCTCCACTACCAAACATGACTTGGAGACTGTAACAGAAAATGTGATATACTTATTATGTAACCTCTAGTCATGACTGCATATACAGCTGTACATGTTTTGATAAAATCAATATTAAAAAATGTCTCTGTAATTGTAGTTTTTATATATTCAACAGACCCAAAAATTATACTACTCTCGCAGATGGTTACTACATGGACAAGCAATGCATCAAGGTGGGTGAATTTCCACACACTGGTTTAGGAGTAGCTACGGACAGATGGATGGACTGAAGGGTATCATAATATCCCATTCTAAGACATTAAAATAAAGTATGTTCATACCAGGTTGCTTCACAGAAGTGAAACTGAGGGTGTGTATCCTAAGCAGCAGTTCTTGACCATCTGGAAGTTGATCAATATTGGTATAGCTCACCTGGAAAACGAAAGAAATAAGTGTTGCAATATATTTTTTGCACATACCTCTGACTATTGCATATTTTTGTCCCAGCTTAGTGTGTGCACTTCTAGCAGGGTTTGTTTTAATAGGGTTTGATTTCATATCTGAAAGTATTTGTCAGTTGGCTTTCGAACATTACTTGTCAAGTTGACCACAAACATTTGCATAATATTTTTTTTAATTTCTTCAAAAGGTCTTTTTTGATGAAAAAAAAGTAAACCAAATTTGGTTGCAATTTAAAGTTTGAACAACTATGTTTAACAGGCATCAACCTTGTTTCCAGCTTGGGAGTTGCAAACAATGTTTTTTATGTGACTCATCATGACAGGCTGGTGTACCAGTTTTAAAAGCTGCTTGTATTAGGGATGTTTCTAATACTGTTTAGGACTGATGTTTCTAATGCTGTTTAGAACTGATTTTTCTCAGAGTGTTTAGGACTGATGTTTCCCATACACTGTTTATGACTGAAGTTTATAACACTGCTTCGAGGACTGATGGTTCTCACCCTGTTTAGAATTCATCTTTCTAACACTGTTTAGGACTCGCACAATGCTTAGTACTGATGTTTCCGTCATTGTTTATGATTGATGCTTCTAACAATGTTTTCTGGACTTTCTCACAGCTTAAAATTAATATTTCTAACACTATTTAAGACAGATTTATCTAACCTGCATTATGAGCATTATCAAAAAGGTATCATGTCATCACACACGACACATCTGTCACAGACTACACATCATGTCATCACACACTACACATCTGTCACAGACTACACATAATGACAGCCTTTGGGAAAACATAATGTAAAGTTAGTGTTACTTCATGTAAAACTGGTGAAGCTGATGTTCAATATTAAAAATGTGGAAACAAGCAAGATGGGAACAGTACAAAAGATTGGACGAACCTGATTAATGTAATGGTACTAAAATAAAATGGGTGGTGCATGTATCAATATAGAGAAATGAAGCATAAGGGATAGGGATCCAATTATATATTCAGTGTTTAATTAAGAGAGCTTGCAAAAAACAGTCTCTAGCCTGATCAACTGTGTATTGAAATAACACTCAACAACTGCCTATCAACTGATTATTGATCTGTTGTAATGTGGGCAATCCCAAAGTTTGAAATGTTAAAGCAGGCAAGTAACTACAATCCATTTGTTTGTTTCAACTACTTTGATTTGGTGGGACTTCGGTGGGAGGCAAGGATGGGGATGTGTTACGTAACAAATCAGTGAGAAAACAAGGCTGCAATACCTGAATCATTTAAACCTCAATTCTGTAATTGAATGTCAACTATTCAATCTCAAGCTGATGAAGAAATTAAAATGTCTAACTATTCGCAAAGAGAATTAATTCACTTTGGAATGATGACAAACTTTAGCCTGTACAACTGGGACAAAAAGACTCGTTACTGGTGCTGATGTTTTAACAAAATATCTAATCTGACATACAGTAAAAGGACTCCAAGCAGCAGGACTGCAAAAATGTTAAAATGATCTGTTTGCCTGTGCCCTAAGATTTTCATGAAACATCACATGCATCTAATTTTTTCTTTATTTGTTATGTCAAATTCTGAGCAAGTGACAATAAATTGGATTTACTCAGCAAAACATTTACGTTGCCCAGGGTTGCCAGAGATAAAGGGATATTTATTTCTTTACCCCTGCGCAAAGCACACAACTATACCACGTGATAACACTTTGAGACTGTTCACGGTTTTAGTGCATGTAAATGTGCAGTGAGGCATACCAGGGCAGCGAGGCATGCCGAGATGAAAAGGAAATACTTATAGCATGTGATTTATTCCAGCCCACAAACTTTTTGACACTGAAATAACTACTTTATCGTGTGGAACATTAAGTAGCGAGTTCCAACAGGAATGGTATTATTGTAAAAATTATATCCACTTCTTTTGAGGCAAAAACGTTGCACTTTCAGTTGTGATTATTTTTAAAAGGAACTAATTTATTTTGAATTCAAAAGTAGATGATATTCAAAGGGAAAAATGTACCCAACATACTTCAGTGGGTCAATTAAATATAATTTATATTCATAAGTTTATCACAGCTTTTAAAACCACATGGATTTATACCTAATCAGACCAGATGCAAACTTTGTGATATTATTTCAAAGCAGAATATCAAAGCAGGCTTATCTGTTTGGTTTGGGGAATTAATATATACAAGGTTTAATTTCTAAATTTAAAAACACCTCTTTGGTATCATAGTAAGGCATAAAGGAATACATCTGATGTCAATCAGCCACTGAAAGGTGTGGATATATGGCCTACCAATATATGACAGAACAGAGATAAATAATAGGCCAGTTTCATGTAGGTGGAAAACACAAAATATAATGTATTCTAGTGAACTTGTGAATGATAATGGATAACTAATAAATCGCCAGGCTTTAAAATAAAAATATCATTTATATGCAAATTACTTTGTGTATCAAATGTACTCTCTATTCTATCAGAAAATGCAAACATAATTTATTACTGAAAACTTTTGCCCATTTAAGCTGAAAAACCCTGCAGAAACATTTGCACAATTTTATTAAAATAAGTTACAAAGACTACCAGTGAAATAAAATAGGATATCAAATGAACAAGATGATGAATGGAAGTTACTTGCATGCAAAATAACCAAGAACAACAAAACTGTTTCGGTTCCAGTTCTGTATCACCCATAGAATTTGGGCCATGAAAATGAAAATGACAAAAAAAATGGGAGCAAAATCCCATTAGAACTTTAGATCAAGTTCTGTGCAAAAACACATTTTATCAGCTCTGTTGTAGAATGAATCACACCATGTCATGAAAAAAGAAAATATTTAAAACCAAATGGGCTCATGCACGATAGGTTTCATATACAATGAATTTGACATTTAAGAAAAAGAATTTAACATTATTAAAGATTTTTTTAAATAAACAATTTGTAACAACTAGTTATCTTTTAAAATTAGTTTCCCCATAATTTGGGGAGATTTTCTAGCACCAGTGAATGGAATTTTTATATAAAAATTTTTTTTTATGTATTTATACCAAATCACTGCCAATCATATAAAAAGATTCGCACATGGATAGATCTGTGGCAAGTGCAACTTTATCTGGTATCTTTATGATAAATAATGTTCATTTTACTCTCAAAAATAATTTTAATATGAATTTTTATAACATAACATTTACTGAATTTTAAAACTTTTTAAAATATAAATGATGTTGTTATGTGTTAAACACAATTTTCAGCACATGATGGGCTATGGCAACCAATTTGTTTGGTGAAGGAAGAACCCAGAAAGACCCTGTGAAGAACCACTAACCAATGATCAGCTACTGGCAAGCTTTCTCACATAGCCACATTGGCCAAGTCCAAGACTTGAACCCACACTGACAGAGTTAAGATGTCAGTGATCTGGACAGGCCAGCAACTTTGACCACTCAAATACCTGGTGCCCCTAATTATATATACTAGGCCCCCCCAAAAATAATATGTTTCCTATTGCACTGGTTTTAAAATTAGGGTAGGTAGGTAGGGTTTTATTTAAAAATGTATATATTACAATGATTAGTTTTTATAATGTACTAAGTACTTCAAAGTACAATGCAAAATTGGTTCATTTAGATGCACCAATCAATTTTAAGAATATTTTTTGCAAATTTTGTACCATGGGGAAAAAAGTGCAAGGTTCAACAATGAGAAACAGGGATGGTCGGCCAACTGGAAACACATATATACATATATTTTTGGCTTTATCTAAAAAGTTTCAAAAGAAACCTAATATGACTACATATTTTCACTACTTTCTATATTGCTAGTAAATCAATGTTTTTACATTAAACTGTTTCAAAATATCTTGAGAGGAAGTTTTAGCAAACATCTATTAACATATTACAAAAAGGCTTGGGAATGTTTAATACGACATAATAAAAAATTATTTTTAAAACAGTAGGACGGTTCTCTGGCTTGTGCCAATTTTGATTTTTATTGAACAAAAATATTGTTTGCTGTGCTTATTTTAAAGTTATTACAATATTTAAAATCATAATTCTGTATAATATCAAATATACTGCTGCAAGGGAAAGGTAAAAGCTAGGCAATCTGCCTAATAACTGCATGGCATCATACCAGAAAGGAAGTCAGCCCTCCCCAACAGGAGAGAAATCATGGAATTCACATCCAGGCATTAAAACCAGCACCTCACTCAAAGAGACCCAGTTTTTTTTATTATATTTTTATCTCAGGTTGTTTAGATACACGAACAAATATTTTATTTATATAATCTCAATATATTGAAAATGCATTACTACAACATTGTAACTTGAACTCGGTAGTTGAATTAATTGACCCATTTCAAATCAGCATAAATATAACATTTCACCGGACATTATCTTGGTGATAAATAGTGACTACCTTAGTATCTATAAATATACAAATACATTACAGTGCAATTAGGGGAAAAAGTTGGTGTATGTTACTATTGATATTAGCAAACTATTCAATCTTAATTTTAAATGGGTAAGGCAGAAAATAGAAACTGCTGTCCCATAAACATAAAAAAAAACAGTTGCAGCTAACTTCAACCTGTCAACAAAGCATAGCCTATCTACAACTTCCAGCCTAAAGGCAAATTCCCTCCTGCTGTGTCTTTGATCATATGCGCTGATCAATCAATCACTTTATTTGCAAATCAAAACTTGTAATAACTTGACTGCAAACGTCTTCTACCCACTCTCGCGTCTATTTATAAGCTGTAGCAGAATTTCTTTTCGTAGGAGGTGAGTTCATTGCGGGGGCGGAGGGGGGGGGGGGGCACCGCTGAAACACACTATGCCTCTTATACTGGAATCCTTAGTCCTACAATGTAAGACACATCGCCCGACATTTTAGCACTAAAACAAAAACACGTGTTATGTCTTACATTGTAGAACTATGTAATCCTTTGAACTCAAGTAAAACTCTCCAAGAAACAACACTTCTTAAGATTACTTCCATAATTCGTGTACAAATATTCTTTCAAGAAGACGTATTTCTGTACAAAGTCATGTCATGCAGACGATAATATGGGGCTGAGCAAAACTCACGTCTGAAACTGTAATGAGAACTGAAATGCTAAAATGTCGGCCGGGAAATGCTTCTCGTCCCGTTTTTGTGATGTGATTCGACTTGGTATAACCTCTACCCAGTCGTTATGCCTCATGATACGAATTATAGGTTTGTTTTCGCTACCTGGGATAATGAAACACCTTCTCTCGACTGAAACAAGCTATGCTCTTCTGTCGATTACCTCTCTTGAGGTGTTCGGGAGGATAATACGATTCCTCTGGTCTCGACACTAAATTTAGCTACCGTATCTCACACAATTGTAATTTCTCCAAACATTCGTCTGTAGGCCTACTAGTTTAAATGCTGAAGATGACTGTTTTAAGTCATGAATTCTTCTTAAAAAAAAATTCTTCAGAAATGGGGCACTAGGTTTATAATGCTACAATGTACATTTTTTAGCAGCATACGTCACACGGAACTGATAACGTCACAGTAAAGCGCTACTCAGCCGCCACACGTACTTTGGTATTTTAACTTCTCGATCAATCGATTTCAATCCGTGATTAGGTGTTGAAAGTAGGGTCCAGTCAGTGTGCACGAAAACTAATTCGTGGAGACGATTGGCTATGGTTCAGATGACCCAGGGGTCAAAACAGCAGTAATCCAGCTGTAGAGCTCTCTAATAAAATTAGAGACCCTTTTTAATTTGGCATTTGTTCAACAAATCTATAAATGAATCAAAGAGGTATTCATATTATTAGAGACCTCTTCAAATCAGTTACAGAGCTCTCGCTTTTTGTTTGAAGAAGACACAAAATGGTGTTCCTAAACATCCAAGCTCAATTTCCATAAGCGGAAATAATCACGACTCTTTATTGATTTTATCGAACTTGCGGTGGGAGTGGACGCGTCCAAGTGGTTACCAAGGACTCACTACACAAAACATTTTGCGTCAACCTCTGTTCCCACGAGTTTATGAACGTTACTCAGGGTCGTAAGTTCACATAGGGGCAAGCCCCCCCCCCCACCCCCCATCATGTTTTGGCTAACATCCGTAAAACTTAATACATGCAGCTGACCACTACACGTTTCCCCCTCCCCCCCGCCCAAAAAAAAAAAAAATTCTGTGGACACCCCTGTCTAGGGTTCACGTGTACCATAAACTACATAAGCAGTTCCAGGCCCGGCCCTAGGATGTGCGGGGCCCAAGGTAGCATGCAAAACACCAAGCGATGAGCGGGGCCCCAAGCAAAAACACTGCATTGCGGAGTTGATTTCCTGAAAGCGCGGGGCCCAAGGCGGTTGCCTCGTTCGCTTTGTCCTATGGCCGGGCCTGCGCAGTTCTGCTATTCACGGGCTATTTAAATCAGTCCTAATAGCATACATCTCAAATGTATGCATTAAAATCAATGATGAATATATTCACAGCCATATGAACTTAATTATCGTCCTAGAGACTCTGGCGTATATTATAAACAAATACATTTTAATCATTAAATAAATAAAATAATGAATTATGTGTGAAATTAAATGAAATTCAAAGTATGTTTATATATAAATAGACACATAAATAAATAAAAACACAGTTAAGGCTTTGATTCATTGTATTTGCTAAACTGACGAATTTTAAGCTAAGATTTACCGAAAATTGAAGAGACATTCCGAGTTCTGCTAGAGAATATTACACCACTTTGCATCCTGAAATTCTGTTGAGAAACCTGAATACATGTACTATATATATCTTTGTTCATAAGTCGACGCCAAATTCGAACAACATAGACCCTGATCTGTATTTTTAATGCGTCCACATGCAAGGGTCTAGAACGATAATTTTACTGATATTTTCTAACGTAATGAATTAGTGTATCTAGCTCTGTACGGTTCACAATCGGAAACAAATTATGTACGTGCATGTAGTTTCCGAGTGCTTACGGTTTAGTTTGTTCATTAGGAAGCCATTACTAACTACTTTGCTTAGTGAGTATATTTCTATAGTCGTAACGCATGCATTTGGAGCATTCAAAAAACTTTCCACCGATCTTTATTTTGTGTTGATCACGTTATTATTTAAGAATTCAATACACGTGTACATATTTAAAAAGCAGAAAGGTAAAGATAAGAATCCATCGATGGAAAACCCTCTGGCTATCTATGTTTCCGCCTCCAAAAGCAGTGGGTTGTACGCCATTTCTAAACAACTCAAATTAGTCAGGTGCTCACGGGGTATAATCAACCATTTGTCTGGGCTCCAAAAAGAAGAAGAAAAAGAAGACCTATTCCGAAACGTTAACAAAAAGCACTATTTATGCAGCAAATATTTTCACCCGTTTTATCGTCTTCAAAATCAACAAATGTTCGCCAAAAAGATCGACCTGTTTATGCCGTCAAGAATTATGTGCAGTTAGCATCTGCTTCTAATAGAGAAGAAACATTCCAGGTATAATGGTGTGTGTGTGTGTGTGTGTGTGTAATTAGAATTTTTAACGTAGCTGTAACATTTCAGTCATATCGCAACGATGTCTGCAGTATGGCAGTTTATGGTGATGTCTAGTACTGGGGCATCTGGCCGCAGACATGTAGCATAACGTCCCACCCAGTCACATTATCCTGACACCAGGCCAACCAGTCCTCAACGCATATAGAGGCAGCTATTAGTACGATTTTTATGTCTTTGGTATGACTCGTCCCGGGTTAAAACCCCTGACCTTCAGCCAGGCCCTAGGATGTGCGAGGCCATAGGCAGCAAAAGCGATGAGCGGTGCCCCAAGCAAATACAATGCATTGCGGAGTTGATTTTCTGAAAACGCGGGACCCAAGGCGGTTGCCTCGTTCACCTTGCCCTAGGGCCAGACCTGCCTTCAGCATCCGAGCGGACGCCTCTAACCTCTAGGCAACCGGAGCGGTCAGGTATAATGTGAAAGCGAACGTATGATAGTGTTACGTGTTAAAATTGGGGGCGTGGGGGGGGGGGGAGAGAGAGAAAGGGACAGAAACAGAGAAGAAAACTGTTTTTTTCGGGCGGGGGGGTGTAGTATAACCTAGCTCTGAAAAAAATCTTCTGTTGAAGCTTTTTTTCATCAACGCCGCGATATTTTGTGGGAGTTTGCAACCCTGTACAAATGGCCAGAGGAAAAAAATGTAAGCTTACAATGACTGACCATTGTCTGAATCCGAAGGAAAGAAGCGGATTGAATGCTAATCCGATAAATCACCCACCCACCCAAATCTGTGTTGATACTGAAGGAGGAAACCGCCAATCAATATCATCACGGGTGAGGGGCTGATTTATCAGCCTAGGTGCCTGTGTCTGGTCATTCTGGTTGATTGTATTCTATAAGGTGGTAAGGTATATTCACCATTTGTGTAAATTTTATCGAACATGATCAATCGAACATCAGAACACCTGTCTTAAATAGACTGCCGACCTAATTTATTTTGCATACCTGCTGAGACAAACATACAGACAGGCATATTAGTCTCAGATATGTGTCGTATTCAGTCAGAAATTTATTCCAGTTTTCGTATTTATTTTATTTCTCCATTATTTCGTTTACAAGTGTGTGCTTATTCATTATTAAAATTTAATTCTTTATTGCTGTATTGGTGTTTAATTTTACCTTTCCAGTAGTTGTATGGGTCGCATAGTTACTTTTGTGTCACTCTTTCGGATCTGCCACTTACCCTGCCGAACCATGAATCATATTACAAACAATACCAGCAAAAAGCAACAATTCCAGACGTTTTATCCATCAATCTGGGTTGGGGTTGGGGGATCAGCCTTTCAGTATAAATAATCAGCCAGCCGCCAGCGTCATGAAATGGTCAGAATTTCAGTTGATCCTTTACAGCATTTACGTCTGTTCGTTGTTTTTGTTGTTATTTTTGTTTTGTGTTGTGATTTTGTGGGGTAAGGGGATAAATATAATAAAATTTATATGTTATCATACTTCTTTGAACGATAGTGGAAACCACATTTGGTGACCGACTATTTCTGCCATCATTTTATTAGCTCACCAAATCTGACATGTCAGTACCCAATGTATTTTTCGAAGATGGGGAGGGAAACATTGTTATTCGCCAAAAATATTGAGGATAGTCATATTACCATTTCAACAGACAGAGAGAACTATATAGTTGATTTAAAGAGATCTCTTGTTCTATTATAAACTTCTCTAATTCTGTTACAGTGATTTCTAATTATATTTCAATGGGGTCCACATAATATTGCAGGCTATATTTTAATTAACGAGATTTTCTGATATATAAAGGTCCCTCGTTCAATTGTTGAGCTCTATAATTTATTTGGAGAGCTCTCAAAACAATTAGATAGCTCTATATTGAATTAAATATATATAAAAGTGGTCGCCCATACATAATACACAGTTATATAACTGATAAACTTACAATTTATAATTTATGAAATCAGGAAATAACTAATTACAGATTCGACGCAGGTACATTGATAAGCTTCAGTATGTGACAGTATAAATTGTGAAATATAAAAGACTCTTGAAACTACACTGTACCATTACTCATATAAATGTTAATGTCTCATACTTTTCAAACGAATAACACAGAGTATTGTACAGTTGTTCCACTTCTGAGAAAGGAAACAAAGCTGACCCGATAATTACAAAGGAATAGGTCTGTTGCCAGTGATGAGTGAAGTTTTCAGTGATACTAGCAATACAATGCTGACAAAATGGGAAGACGAAAACCATATACTAGGTGAAGAACAATCGAGATTTAGAAGAGGTTATAGTGCTGAAAAATTAAGTTGATTAAATTTGTAAAAATGTCTGTAAATATTTTATTTCATTTTTTTTTTGGGACACCACAATTTTGCGATATCGTCATATGCGCGTATGATGTGTGTGGCTTTAGTGAAGTCCATGACGTATAAATAATGCATGATACAGTTTTGCTAATATATGAGTCAAATGGAGTCGGATTGTTTTATGCGTAGATAATTAGTTAGTACCTCTCTTAAATCTGTACATAGTGCCATTCCAGTCAAATAATGGTTCAAACTACTTCAAAAATGTCACATAATCGCTTTGGTTTGAGGGTACAAGCTGTTGCTCTACAATCTGAGTTCGTAATATTACGAGATTTTTTTTACTGAGTTATAGTTTTGGTGAGGCATGGTGTAATCAAGGAGTGGGGCTAGTTCAGGACGCATTGAAAAACTGAAATACAAAGATAGATTCATCCCATAATGCAATTTTAACATTGAGAAAATATATTATTGTTTTATTTGCTCTTGCCCAACATTTACAGACATTCGTCCGATGTTTTTACCCATAATGCAATCTTAACATTGAGAAAATATATTATTGTTTTATTTGCTCTTGCCCAAGATTTACAGACACATTCGTCCGAGGTTATTACACATGATTCTATATTATAACCCCAGTAAAGAGACATTGTTTTAAGTCATAAGAAGTTATCACAGAGGAAATATTATTTCATTCTGTATGTTTGTACTCTTTGGGGGAAGAAAAAAATTATGATGAAAATGTAAGTACTTACACTTATTGTCCGTATACTTGTCATGAACGTACCTCATGTGTTTCTTTGTTTAATATGTATGCATTTTGGACTCTGCTTACTGTATTAGTATGTGTATTCTGGACTGCTTTCTGTATTAGTATGTGTATTTTGGACTCTGCTTACTGTATTAGTATGTGTATTCTGGACTGCTTTCTGTATTAGTATGTGTATTTTGGACTGCTTTCTGTATTAGTATGTGTATTTTGGATTGCTTTCTGTATTAGTATGCGTATTTTGGACTCTGCTTACTGTATTATTATGTGTATTTTGGACTCTGCTTTCTGTATTAGTATGTGTATTTTGGACTCTGCTTACTGTATTAGTATGTGTGTTTTGAACTCTGCTTACTGTAACAATGTATGATTGGATTTTGAGCTCAGATTACTGTAATAATATATGTATGTAGTTTGGACTCTGCTTACTGTATTGCTGATTCAAATATTTGTCTTTTATATACATGTACAATTAGAGATGCATGACTTTTTAACTATTATATTTAAGAGAAATTGGCGGTACTATTATTTTCCTATTAGTCATGGGTGCATTTCAGTGAAAAGTGCACAATGAAGAAACTGGGTAATGACTTTGTAAAGTTTTTCCATTTCCTGATATGCCCATTGTAAGACGGACCCTACAATTAAAGCACTGAGTGAAATGAGTGTTGTAAAGGTTTCCGATAGTTCGTAGCATGTAATACCAATACAACAAAAAAGGGTTGTCGGGTTGTCTGATTCAAGTTTGTAAATATATATCGCAAACATCTTTTACGTCTCCTTATGCAGTTAATGAATAAATACAAAAGTTTAGTGTAATGCTTGTAAGTTAGAAATTATTTATTCGTATATATTTAATTGTACGTCTTTTTAGATTTAATCGTTGTATGTAATATCAGTTTAACGTTGCAAGTAAACAGTTTAAAATCTATGAAGGACTGAACTATTGCCAGACATATCGCCTCTTTAGCATGAGTACAATTTAAAAAAGAAACAACAATAAAATCTACACTATAAATTTTTATATTGACACACTGAAACATAACATCGAAACAAAGCTGTAAATACTTTCTGAAATTCAGAAAAGATGCCAAAGCAAATAAAACACAACAAATAAAAAATAATCAAAATTCACAAATGTGTGGAAAACTCTGGTGATGTCATCAGGCTTCGCCTAAGACACAGTCATTATATATAAATAGCTTTTAAACCGACATCAGCGTGTTTCATGATAAAGTTGATTAAAGCAAATTAAAATGAAACTGATAGGTTGACCGAACCACATTCTGTGACGTAACCAAAATGAAACTAACAGAGCGACTCAACCGCAATCTGTGAAGTGACCAAAATGAAAGTGACAGATTTACTCAACCGCAATCTGTGAAGTAGACAAAATTGTCGTACCCACCTGCGAAGACTGTGCTTGTAGTATATTTCCTCGCTGGCTGGTTAAAAATAAACCCAAGGGACAGTTTGAATCTTTCGTGCAGAGTAAATATGTATATGTCTGGTTATAGGGTAGAACCTCAATAGTTTATATAATTTGAGGATACAGGTACAAAGTCATTGTGGTATGGAAAGACCCTGAAACATGACCGAGAGGTTGAATTTGACATATGTTGACACTCGGGTCATTGATCACGCATTTTAATTTTCAGAAATGTTAGATAAACAGCTCACGAGTTATCTTGAATGTGTGTGTGTGTGTGTGTGTGTGAGAGAGAGAGAG
The DNA here is from genome assembly GCA_028554795.2 of Sinohyriopsis cumingii. NCBI lineage: Eukaryota > Metazoa > Mollusca > Bivalvia > Unionida > Unionidae > Sinohyriopsis > Sinohyriopsis cumingii. The sequence goes on from CM068838.1 coordinate 87,901,845, forward strand.
AGAGAGATTTTGATTTTGATTTTTAACGTAGCTTTAACATCTTAAATGTGTAAAATCAGCTGTACCTATTACTTAGCCATACGCCAGGAAAAATATCTAAATTTTAAAACACTTTGACACAGTATACGCTCGAAAAGAATATCACTCACCCAAGTTCAATTTTTTTAACCAGTGTAAACTGACTTCAATGACATCAAACTCATACGTTCGCATGGACGAATTATCAATATTACAGGGCATCTTTAAAAGTGTTGCAAAAGACTTAAAATGTAACGGAACAGAAACAACGGATATATCTCCTGGGTGATGACAAAGACTGGGAAAAAATGGTATCTTTACTTTGCGGAATGAAATTAAATCTGTGATTTAATTATCCAGAACTGCCGTATTCTTCGGTTGTAAGGTTTTCAGCTTACCTACAATCCAATAATATAAAATGTATCGACACTGTCTAATACCCGTGGCCACGTAAACAAAATATAATTTTATTGATTTCACGTGTTCTAAATAAGTACACATAATAAATATAGTACATAATTGATATACGATGCAATATAGTACATAACTGATATACAATGCAATATAGTACATAATTGATATACAATACAATATAGTACAAAATTGATATACAATGCAAGATAGTACATCACTGATATACATAGCACTGTTTCATAAATGAATGAACAATGGCAACAACAACATGTTTGCACATAAATCCTGAGAGAGAGAGAGAGAGAGAGAGGGTGTGTGGGTGTGTGTGTGTGTGTGTGATTTGGATTTTTTAAGGTAGCTTTAACTATTTTTCAGTCATATCGCTATGATGTCAGTTTATAGTGATGTCTAGCACTGGGGCATCATGCCGCAGACATGTAGCATGATGTCCCACCTAGTCACATTATCCCGACACCAGGCCGACCAGTCAAAACACTAACCTCTTAATGCTGAGCGCCAAGCGAGGCAGCTGTTAGTACCATTTTGTAAGTCTTTGGTATGATTCGGCTGGGGATAGAACCCACGACCTCCCGCATCCGAGGCGGACGCTCTAACCACTAGGCCACCGGAGCGGTTCAAACTTTGACAGAATATAATCTAAGTTGGAATGCATTATATATATATAATTACCTAGGTGGTTTATAGTTGTTAAAAAAAAAAAAAAATTTGTAAATGAAGTAGTTCGTGCATGCTTGGTCTCTGCCATAAATAAGGATCAATATAAGATTTTCTAACTGTAAGCCAAATGAAGTGTGAATACCGAGGGATCATTGTGACTGAGCGAAGTTCAACAACCTCGAAATTAATACAAGCGCAGCGATTTGAGAGGAGATTACGTACATACGTACTACATACATACAATCAAGATAATGAACAGGTGGGTCTTTCGTGATGTACAGAGGGCTGCTTCATTCGATGCGGTTAATGAATCAATCTTTATCGATATACGACCCACTATTTTGGGACACTTCCTTGTAAAATCTTCTGTTTTAAAGGTGCGAACTGTTTGCACGTTGTCATGTTATTAAATTTCGGAAGCCAGTAAATCTTTCATGTACCCCTTAATCAAACAAATGCCTAAATGAAAGTGATCGGGTTTGATAAACACCGGAACATACAAAATTTGCAAAATATCTGCATGCAAAAACGTCGTATTAGCAATTTCGCGGCATACTGAAAATTATAGAGAAAATAGAAAGGATATCAACAGAAACAGGCAAGAGATGATTCATTCACGTCAGTTATAGCTACAGACTGGATAGACCTCTCAAGAGAAATATACGTCCCAGAGATGTGCTGAGAAAATAAGGCAATAACGGAAACAAATTATAAATGGCAAGCAGTGATATCCATTGTCATTAACCAGACACTTGTATTTGAGACTAAGAAAAAGAGAATCAAATTCCGTGACCCCAAAAAAAATAACTTTTTATTAACAAGTGATGATTTGTAATGTATTAGTTCTAAATAATGACTGATTTGAAATAATTATTTTGGTGATTAACTTTTAAACATTTTTTATAATAAATTGACTGATATACCTTGACTAAGTTTCTCATTCCCTCCAAAACATGGTTACCAAAGCCCGGCTGGAGCTTATCGTGGAAATTCATTTTCCATTGTGTATGAGTATCAGATACACAATTCGTGTGATAACTAAATCAGCTCTGTTTATAAGATATTTAATTTATAACATTTCATAAAATTGATAACATGTCTTATAAACTATATCTCAAAACACGCATAAGATAGTTTATCAACACATTTAATGCAGATGTATAAAAATGTAATACAACTGTTTATAAACTTCTCAAGATATTGTATAAATTATAAAAGATGTCTTAAAGTTTTATAAGATATCCGATTCCAACATTTTAGATGAGATTTTCTAAAGTATATCATATATTTTAAAGTTTATAATTTACCGTATCAAGTTTATGATTCATGTCATCGTATTTAATGAGATATACAGTTTTTGAGCGTTTTGAAAATACATTTAAATTTGATTTACCATGGAACTGATGATGATTAAGACAACATTATTTTTCAAAAACAATTCTTAGGTAAAACCGCAGAATATTTATTATAATCATCATCGTTCTTGTATATTTATTGTTACTTTGCGACCAAACTTACACGGTTGCCTTTCTATTCATTTAATGTGGGATAAATATATGAATGTGATTTTCTCTATTTCTACCTCCATAAAGATGAAATGCTAAACTTCATCATTGATCTTAGGTCATTTTATTGAAGAAAGAAACGCCCTTCGTTAAAACAAAATAAAATAAAATAATGCCCCTTTTTTTAAAAGTACCCGTATCGCCAAAAACGCGCCCTTTTGCCTTTCCCTCTGTAAAAAATTCCTAGGTGGAGTACTGTTTTCTTTGTCCCTTTATTACACTATACTTCTATAATGGTTTAGTCAACAAAAGAGCAACGATCGTTTTCTCATTTATCGTTATGTACACATAGAACTATACATAAACACAATCTTGTAAAAGTCAAAATACTTGTTTGAAGTTCAGCGTTAAGTATAATGTTTATGTATCCGTCTCTTAACTAAAAAAAAAACAAAATAAAATCTAAAAAATATACACTCGAACCTATATTAGTGTGTTTATTATGCTCACTAGTTCAGATAAGTATATAAGGAAATAAAACGTGTTCGCACAAGGATCTGCGTGTATTTTCGGTTAAAAGAAAATAAGATTTATCTACGCTTGTTTTTAACTTTAAGTTTTCCCTTCTTTCGATTTTTGTGCTCCTAAAAGAAGCGATAGATTTGTCATGATTCTTTATTTCTTTTTTTATATTCTCTTTGTTTCTGTAATAAAACAGCAATAGATAATATATTTTTTTTAAGTGATTAACGCGACGTCTGAATCATTACAGATGTTTGTACCGTTAAGAGTATACTATTTTGAGCATTTTCAAAATAAGCGTCTAAATGTAGTCAGATTATATCGTACTGCTAACTAATACACCAACTGATTCGTGTGTTTCTATGGACGCTTAGTCGCGTAAAAAAAGGCCATATACATTGTAAGAGTAGATTGAAAGAAAGAAAGGAAGATATTGCTTGATACACTTACCTTTGCTTGGAGAACGAACTGTCCCACTTCATTGATATGTGATGTAGAATTGAATCGGTATATGTACTCGTACCCGGGTTCAAATTTGACAAACCTGGCATCAGCACACTTCAGGATGGACAGAAAGAAGCTGTAGGTAATTAACGAGAACGGGGATAAGCTTCGATGGGTCCAGTGCCCCATCTTGTAATTTGGTGTCAGCACTGTTCACATTAACGGTATAAACCGTATGTATGTACGTTTATTGCTCACTTATAAAAAGTGTCTGTATTTCTGTATTCTGTAGTGAGCTCTTTGTGGCAAATAAACGTTTACAGTTTATATACCCCGTCAAAGACACGAGAAATCAATTTTGGCTTGGCTTGTCAACAACACAGTTCAATAGAAAATGATGATTTTATTATTCCTATTGGTCAATGAGGCGTTTCAATGAAAGGCGCAGTACAAAGTATATGTCATGAAATTCTAAAATTGCTAGTCCCTTTCCTGATTTGCCCGTTTAAACTTCATGAAGGTAAAAACTGCATATCATCGGTTTCGTGTTGAAACTGGTAGATGGGTTAATGTTCCCTACGACGAAAGATATTGTACGCTCTGCCAGTCGCAAGAAATAGGTGATGAATTTCATTATTTTCTTTCGTATTCTTATTTTTACGATGAAAGACATGAATGTATACCCAGTTATTACATTCTAAGGACTTACATTTTATAAATATAATAGTTAATAAATCCAGGAAACATACGACAGCTGTCAGATATTTGCAGGTTATTAGATTGGTGTTTTTGGAACGTTGTAATCATCTTAAGCATTATGGTATCGAATCACACGCTATATCCATGTTCTTTTTCTCGTATCTACCATCTGTTGTAAACATTACAACCTGAGTGTAATAAAGAATTATTGTGTCATGCTGAGGTTGTTCGCTCAATCAAAGTATTTATTTACATGCTTTCTGATTTATTTATAAATAATAAAAAAAAACCACTATGGCATTCTTGGTGCGAATGTACAAAATAATTATTAAAATAAAGAAAACTATAGTAACTGCCATTGCTCGCCATTGCAGATCTTGCTTTTGACTTCATCTTCTAACCACACTACCCATTCACTCCACCCCTACTCCCGCAACCCGGACCAGTGGGCACCTTGCAAAATCTATCAGACACATGCTGCGTTTCCATTTTACGATTGCATGTATAAAGTCTGATCAGGAAACACTTAACAGTGAAACTGTAACTGCCTTTATTTTCAGTCTGTTAAACCTTTGCCTCTCTAAAGGACCCCAGGTCCTGACGAGACCCTCTTTCACAGATGGTTGCCGCGAATTTATCTACTAAGTTTCGTGAGCTTCCACCCATCGGTTGAGATGAGGTAACATACAGACCGAACTGACACACAGGCAGACGAATGGACAGATGAGGGTATAACAGTATCCCTGACGCTGAAAAAGAAAAACATGGGGAAAAGTTTATACAAATGAAAATAAACATTTCCAAAGCAAGTTTTTATACAACTTAACATACAATGTTTTACGTCTTTTTATGACCCGACAAAACTTCTTCAAAATGAATGCAAGAAGTTTATTGAAAAAGCCAACATTTGTAATTATTTATTTTTATTAGTTAGTTTGGTTTTGAGGAGGGGAGGGTTATTGTTATTTCTCTTAGTTTATTTTTATTTGTTGGGAGGAGTGCTTGTTTTGTTGTTTTTGTAGGGATTTTGTGTTTTTTGTTTATGCGACGATGTCTTAAGGTGATTTGAAGAGATTCTTGTGTTCAAAAAGAGAGAGATTTATAGATAAGACGCTTAGAATACCAAACTATTCGTATTAATATTCGTATTAAAGTTGCTACGTAAATTTACAAACTGAATCGCGTTTGGTGGGAGTCTCCAACAGTGCGTAGCATGCAAAACCACAGAAAAGTCCTGTGAGGTGGGCTGGGATTTGATTTAAGTTCGTAAATATAGATCTTAAGCATCAATCATGATTTAATGCGATGCAAATGAGTTACAGTTTCTTTATTTCTTCATGTGTAACTTTTCATCATTTTCCATTTAATTATTTTATTTAAAACCAACGTTAAACAATGTGAACCCTATACAAGACTGGACTATTGCCAGGTCTATCGCTTTGTTAAATATGACGTCAATAAAATCTATAAAAGTCAATAATAATGCAGTCAATATTTTACGAAGAGTTTTACTTCGTAAACTCTAAGTCAATCCTTTTCTAAATTCCGAGAGAGAGAAAGAGGAGAAAGGAAGTTCAAGTCATTTGATGTAAGTGTCACTCGATGATGAAGACGTGACTACATTCTTGGGGAATTGAAGGTACTCGGGATCGAGCTGCAAAAGACAGAGCCTGCTTGAGTTTCTGGCTAGCAAAACTTTATTGAAATACTCAACATATAAACTTACATTTCAATATCAAACTACAACAAGCTCAATTTTCGAATATAAGAAATACATATAAAACTACGATATTCTTTCACTTACCAACATCATACTTGTATAATATCTGCCGTTTAGAATGTAATACAGATAATTAAATATCGAGTAAATTCACGATAGCAAAAGAATCTAAAATTCAATATTTCAGACTAATACCGTAATTGAAATATATTTTACTGAATTTATTCTAAAAGTCAACATATTAAACTCTATTATATAAAGAGTATTTTATTTCTAAATTAACTATTACTGAGTATGAAGTTGGTAGCGAACGTTGCTTTTACTAAAATCAATAATATAGTTATAAGTAAATATAAGTTCTTCAAACAATTAAACTTTCCGATACATTATATTAAGGAATAGCAAGAAAATATTTAAATAATCTAATGTTTAAACATACTGATGTTAGGTTAACATCTTAACACTAAAAATTCTTATGACACTAAAAATTCTTATAACACTAAAAAGTCTTATACTATGAAAACTGTACATAGACGGTTATCTTACCTGCAAAAGACAGAGCCTGCTTGAGTTTCTGGCTAGCAAAACTGGTGTCGACCCGTGGCTGGGCTTAATATACCCGCTTTCTTAAGACAACGCCAAATATGGCGTGTTCTTTAGCTGGCCAGAATCTCAAAGCGAGGCTTCGTAGTCTCTTACAGATTATTGTCTAGGTCTATGTACATTATTACGTAAGTACTTCTGCAAGAACAGCACATTTGCCCTCCATGAGAATTTTTGGAATCTGTCTAGTTCGCTATTTTTATAACCTGATGAATGTACTATTTTGTGCTGAGTCTGCGATACAAGTAATATTTTGTATAAGACGGTTCGTACTTGATCATAATAGCGCAATCATTGTTGAATAGTAGGATACGAATAAAGGCAATTAAATCTCAATATATTTTAGTAGAAGATTACTTTCAGTATGATTTATCAATTTACTTCTAATACAATTTAATCAAAACTTACTCTTAACACAATTTAGAGGAATTTCAATCTTGTTACTTGTACTAAAAAATTCTGTCCTAATAAATACTCCAAGTGTTTACGTCGAGATACTGAAACATAATAATTAATCTACAGCAGTAAATATTTTTCAAAGAAATACGCGAATCAGCGAAAGCAAAACTTGTATAAGAAATTTGCTGAAAAGCCTGATAGTGTCGCCAAGATCCGCTTACGACAAGTATATGACAAGTATATGGTTACAAACTGCAACACCGACAAGTTGGTATTCAACTTTTCTTTAAACACTCACATTTGTCTGTGCGTCCCTGCCACCAAACATGGTGTAGCGAGTTCGAAGCTCGCGGCGGGATCCCACTTTTTAAAATTTTTGTTGTCTTTTTCTGTTCAAATTTTCTTTCAAAGTCGCTCATACAAATTTTAATTATCCATTTATTTATTATTTCGACACTCGTTGAGGTTGAGTCTTTATCGAAAGTATTTACAAAACGGAGACAAAAGTAACAAACAATAAACAAAAACGAAAGCTTTCATTTATAAAGGTTTTCCTATTTTTAACAATGAGATTATGAGAATCATTCTTTGAAAAATTTATATGATGCGTCTGGATGGTTTGAACTCCAATGATATAACGGCAATCTAGTTAGTCTTATCGGTTGAACCGCTTGGTCTCAGTGTTCTTAGACAGAGTATCCAAATAGATTCCTTTTCTTTCTGCTCTCGGAATCCAGTCCAACTCAAAACCAACTGACTATCTCTTCTCATCCAAGTGTCATCCAAATATTGCATTCGGAACATCCCGCATAGCCGGACGATGAAACATTCCTCCCAAAAAGTATGAAGAATCGTCTGAATACCTGACGAATCGAGAATAAGACGAAAGACATGATAGGAAGGCAACATAAAGAGCTAAACCGTAATGACCTCTTAAAACAAGGAAAAGGTTGATTGGATAACATTCTTCCTGACATATCATCAAGATGGTCCTAAAACGGGGTAAAATCATCCAGAGACACTGGCCCGTCGTAGAATCGTGTAACACGCTAAAGTTGATCCTCTCAAGCAAACCAGTCGCAGATTATCCTGCTGACATGTAATATACCTTGGTATGTTACGTAGATATCGCGATAATTAGAAACTTCCAATAAATACAGAGATAACAAACAAAAAAAAAAACAAACTGTAAATGGTTTTTAAAAAAGTATCACACATACAAATTTAAGATAAAATATGACTATATTGATCTTGTACATGTATTTAAATACGTAGGACTTATATTTCACAACAATGGAAAATTCACCAATGACCTGGACAACCTAGTATCCATTCCTGGTAAAGATATGCAGTTATTTAAAAAGTTTATTCACAATTTAGATTTGACTATTGATTGTCAGCTGAAACTGATAAAATCATTCTACTATGGTAATTTCAACACTTGCTTGTGAAATTTGGGGATTTGTGAGATCTGATATAGTTGAAAAAAATCATCATTCTTTTCTTAGAAGTTTGCTGAATATCAAAAATGTACCCCTCTGTATACGGTATACGGTGAACTTGGTCGGTTCTCCTTAATTATTAACAAGTCGCATGTTATCTATTGGGCTAGATTAGTTAGAGGTCATGAAGAACTAAGTGTCTTATCGTGTTTTCTCTCTTAGCCAAACATCTTTGTAATAATTCCGATGATAATAAAATGGATACTAGAAGTGAAATCTACATAAGATTATGTCGGGTTAAGCTACCTATGGAGAAATCAAAGTTTTGTTGTCTGTTAAGTTGTTAAAGAAGTCTGTCAAACAACGACTAAAATATTAATACAGGCAAGTTTGGACAGCTAACATCAATACGTCAGCAAAAGATCTAAATTACAGAGTATTTAAAACTATTTTGGATTTAGAAAAAAATCTCTCTCCCATTACCCGAAAATAAATCCGAAAGCTTAGTTAAGTTAAGAACAGCAAATCTTAAAAAGTTTCCTATTCAAACTGGAAGTGCGGTAATGCTTCCGATCAAGAAAGATATTGTACACTCTGTCAATCGCAAGAAATAGGCGATGAATATTACCATCCCCTGTTGTGTTCTTAACTTCATGATGAAAGACGAAAATGTATACCTTATTTTTGTTTTATTTCAAGGACTAACGTTTAAAAATATGACCAATTAACGAATACGGGTACCACACGAATCTTGAAAAATATTTGCAAGTTCTTAGATTGTGTTTTCCCAGCTTTTTAATCCCTCCTAAACACACGATGTATTCATGTTCTTTTTCTATTATATAGCATATGTTGCAAACTTAAAACCCGATTACAAACTCTTGTCTTGCCTCTTGTCTTGTAACCTACCAAAGATCTAAAAGCATTAGAGACATTATCGTTAGAGTAGAGACAATGCCAATTACAAGCCATGACCATACCGGCACATCCGGTTCCTGTGATGATACAATGTACGAAACTTATCAATAGGACTCACGGTACTAATTCGGGTCCCATAGTAAACCTATGCAAACACCATGATATTAAAAATTCAATAACATTAAATTTCTGAATGCTCATGATCAAAACTATATTTATCAATATAGATGAATCCTGGATAACAGCTTCTCTGCAGAGAAAACCATCTGAGCCGCGGCATTTTTTCGATCTGCTTCTGTCTGAAACATGTGCTTTAAATTTCGCACCAAAGAGCCAGCCGCTAATATCAGTAATGGGTGTTTCAAACTCAAGTCTGTTAAACAACTTAAATTCCATCAATAAAACAATGTCTCAATTTTGTTCATTGACAACTAGGAGCAGATCTCAAAAGATTCCTCTTACTCAAATCTAACTTTAATTATAAAACAATCATGGCCAGCCAAACCCACATATAATCAATTTAATCTATGCACAATTTCAGACTGGTTCCCAGTTTTCCATACCATTAGTACCGTGTGTCCTCAACATAATGTCACACGATCACTGGAGTATGACGCAACTGCCAGTGAAAGTGAAAGTACTAAATCTCTGAATGCTCCCTAGCTATGCATTCCACTGCACGAATAACTAATATGGTGACACAGATTTTACTATTCACCGACCTATGATATTCACTTGCCAGTTTGAGCGGAGAACCAGCGAATGACAATATTGAACTGCATATATTAGATTATTTAGGAGAATGGTTTACCCGACACGCATAATTTGAATAGGAGAGTGTACATGAAAAGCATATATTTTTATAAATTGTATCACAGTCCATTTCTGCTTTCTCTGCATGCACAGGAAACGGGATAGGGGTGATCGATCGAATTATGCAAGCAGAATTTTAAAACACAGGTGAGCTATTAAAAGAGAAGAACAATAATTTGCTTCAAATAATGTATCTTATCTGCTCCATGCCCGTCTCAAGTGAGACATATATTTAATAGCGCATGCCATGCCCACCTTAATTGACAGTATTCGTGTGATTAGAGGGAGTGAGGTTCACTCAGTCTGATTTCTGCACATTTTTATTTGTAATGTTTGGAGCTAAATTTAGGGGCGATAGTGCAAACAGTTTTGGGGGCCCCGAGTGGCAGAGTGGTCTAAAGCGCTCACCGTTACGGATCACTGCCATCTCACCTCTGTCTGCGTGGGTTCGATTCTCGGATTCGGCTAATGTGGGTATGTCAGAAAGCTTGCCAGTAGCTTCTCGTGGGGCGGTGGTTCTTTCCGTGGTTTTCCCGGGTTCTTCCTCCACCATTAATACTGGCCGCCATGTATAGCCTATCGTGTGCTGAAAAATGGCGTTAAACCCTACCACAACAACAACAACAGCAAACAGTTTTAAAACATGCTGTAATTAAATTTATCTAGTAGTCATAATTACTTTGGTAACACACCCACAGACACACATTTCAGTCAACACAATTTCGAAATCGGCCGTGCTAATTGTTTTATTCTCGATAGCTACCGAATAAAATTAGTTAATCGTGTTGAGACTACTTTGTGCCGCTGCAAGCAGTTCTGAGTAGACACGTATTCGTGAATGCAATTGTATCCAAATTAATTTGCTAGCACCATCTGAGATATCGGTTACTATCGATATAGCTGCGACAATAATTCCGATTGGTACACCAGCGATGGTTGTTATTGCTGTGATTCCTGTCGCACCAAGGCCAAATATTGCTGCCGCGGTGAGCCCACAAAAACCATCTGCACCAAAACACTCGTGTTTGTATTTCATGATCAACGCGGTATTTTTGGTGATTTCATCTCGCAGCTGTTGCTCCGCTTTGATTATTTTCTCTCGTTGGTAACATTTGACGGTCCATCATAGTTATTCCATTAATAATGCAATCGTGTAGCACAAGTACCTCGATAGACAGATCTTATTCAGATTCATCGCGTACAGGCGCAACACACACACACACGTACTTCCATCCAATTATCCCTGTTTTCCTTCCACAACTGTCATACAATCATAAAAAATCTTTGCCTGAATAAATATTTAAGCTTTAAAAGTTTCTAAGTTCTTGGGGCCTAGCATTACGATAATTTAAAAATATACTGGATGCACCTGAGCTTGGTGTATTATATGATTGTTCTCGTCGTCCTCCAATAACTGTAACACAGACAAGTGCGTCTTTATTGAATAATAGTCGAAATCTTTCTTGTCTCAACTGAGTCAATGTTGGTTTTACGCTGGTGAACGTAACCGGGATGAGTTAGCGGTGAAAACTACTTCATCTTTGTAGAAACAATCATGGAGTGGTTTCACACCCGGTGGTGCAGTCAACGACCGAGTATTTTCATGTGCACTTGTCCAAGTTGACCTCGAGTTGGTACTGGTACACGAGGGTGGTTCCAACTGTCTATGTCTATTTGACCCCTAACAAGATTATATTTGAGTACATACGAAGGTCTGGTAACACCATTTTGAAGCAGATAATTGTCGACAAATGGAATGAAACTGTTATTAACGTTAACATCCTTTGATCCTTTGTTAGGTCATCCAGCACCCCGTTGTTAATTTGGCAACCTCATTTCCGCGGTCAGAATTCATCACGTAGATAATGATTTAAAAAATCTTAAAGAAAAACACCAAAGATGGTTAAGTACTCGTCCTGATAAATGTTGAGTCCTTCAAACTGAATCTCATCTCCGGCAACGAACGACATCGATATTGTATATATATGAATGATTTCTTAACATTATTGAATGATTTCTTAACATTATTGTCTTGGACGATAAGCGCTAGTGATGGTCAACTACGATGGTCATTACTTATCACTACTGACATTGCACTTCAGTCGCAATTAAAGCCGACCATAATAAATAAATACGATCCAGATTCACGCGCCTTTAAGATGTGAGGTTTTGGTGTAGCAAAGCCATCTCTGACAGCAGTGAAAACAATTCGTCGATTTGTTATACCTTCAGTTTTCTCTCTCCCGAATATGCTCAGTTTATTTACTACGTCTGGCGGTACGGCACGTCTACAATCACTTAATCCGCGGATTGCTTTTTGGTAGCATAATACTATCAACATAGCAACCAACATGCAAGGGTTTCTGATTCCCCAGTTTTCAGTGATCTCAGCCTTGTCCTTTTCTACAATGCCTTTCAACTTGACAACAATATATTGAATGTTTACGTTAGAAGTTTATAATTTGCAAGTTTGATCTCCAAAAATCACAAACTAACACCAACAACAACTCGACTAGTAAACTCAGTAAAATTCGATCTACATCAGCACCACGTCGGGCTCTGTAACGCTCGTAAATATTAATAGACATCTTTATAATATGATTAATCGTTAATAGAAGATATATTTCCGCTAGTATTCGACGACTTATTCCTGGTAATCTAAAGCCTTTTCCTTTCTTATTGACCTACCAGGTCCGCCTCACACCGACCTTTCTCAATGCCCTCCTGGATGTAGCTTTGACAGCCCCTAAAGCGGTCGCTTTGGCAACCGCTGGGGCCGCTGTTGGTAACTATGCTGGACTCTTTGCAAGGAATGGAAATATTTCGCCGGTCTTTTGCATTTGTGTCACCTCTGATTTTGATAGTTTTAGCACCACAGAGGTGTTGTTGTGTTTGGCCACACTAAGCTGGTCAGTTGTGTTTGGGTCAACCACGCTGGAACAATCCTGGTCAGTGTTGCTGGAGGAAGTTTTAATTTGACCCGACAATTGTTTCTAACTGAGTTGTTAATTTTTTTGCAGCTGATTTTCTTACGGCTGACCTTCACTTCATGTAGTAACACTTAGTTGGTGCGTATTTGTGGCTCCAGACTGCATAAACGACAACAAACATAATTTTGTCGTCAATGAAGGGCACAACACAGGCATGAACAATGTTAATGTTTCTAACACAACTCTACTCTATATGCACCACGCCAAACTGCATCGTTATTCTTACGAAATATTGTGTCTGTGTGTTTAGCCCCCAAAATAACCAGTGAACATCTATACAAATCCCAAATATGTGAAAGAGGGGAATCGCATACGAAAACCTCAATGATATGTCTGTAACGCTGCGCAAATATATTGTTAAAACCACTGTGATCAACAAGAACTACAGGCTGTAGATCTGCATCATTAGCAGGGTTTATGTATGTTTTAGGTCACATAATTATATACTTTTGAAGATTTACATCAGCAGATGTATCTTTAAAAAACATCAAAGTTGGACCAGCTGTTCTCGTGTAAACAGCGCTGTATATGTCAAGTCCAATAATCGTCATGGCTGCGTCGACATTGCCATCAACGAATTCGATTTCGTTCCATTGACGGAATAACGTGAACTGTTGAAAAGGCAATGATACCATTGTTGCCAAATATAGCTGTGGTATTGATATGATAACTAGTACCACCAACCCATTCTGTACAAGCTGTCCCTCAATTTCCAATAAGACTTCACATGGAAGGTAAAAAAAGACGTGTCATGTACTTGTAATTCTATTGTTAATTGACTGACGTCCCTGACCGGATATGAACATTACTGAAAATCTCTTTTGCTTCTATCCACCAAAGCAGGCGAGCCTATGTAAAATGGGGGATCTGATATATCTTTGAATTGGGCCATGGCGAAACTTTAGTTTCCGCTTACACATTGCCAGATTTGCAATCACCGAACGGCTTCATTAATGATTTCACCAACCACATCTGACATTGTTTTCGTCGATGGTAGGTAATATAACCACTTTTTGTTCAACCCCTTCTGATGATGATCGAGTCACTAATCGTTATAGCCTATCTGGAAGCTGTTAAACCGCTTGCACTCCCAGGTTCTTGTCGGCGCATTCCCAGGTTCTTGTCCGTGGGCAACATTTTTGATGCTATCAACAACTTACATTGCGCTTTGTTTATCGATTGGTACAAGGCGTGAAGATAAGCGACTGCTACGCATGTTGTTTCAGACCTGCTTTTATAACTACCATTGAAGGCGTCGCAGGTAAAAATGATCTACGTCTCTGAGGTAATTCTGACCATGTCAAGCGCAGTATAATATCAGTTTCATGTAGGTCCTGTACGCAAACACTGATTTATTTTCGGCAATATCTTCAGGCCATCTAGGAACTGTTCTCAACGACGACTGTCCAGTGTTAATCCAATATTGCGGAGATTCGTTGCGATGACAGAAAGAAAATGTGGGTTCGTGTTCATGAATAGAAATTTTAGAGTCATTGCCGGTCAACAACGAAATTTTTCTTGGGACCTCATCATCGATTGAGGTAATATCATACGCGCCTGTAGGAAATTCTGTCATACCCAAAGTTATTCCACGAGCTGGTGAAAATATTATTAAGTTACTTGCGTAAATGACCACCAAACGGACATGATCGGATATTAGACAAACTGTTATAATCTCGCAGCGATGTTAATGCGATCTCGAGTGTGCGTGATTTTCCGTTGGTAACAGGTCTAGAAAAAAAGCCAAATTAAATTCTGATTTTATTAATGAGATTGTGATCATCGAGGGAACGCTTAGTGTTTTATTTACAACAACCAGTTGCATCGCAAAACCGCCTCAGAACTCATCATCGATGTCCTAATATGCATCATTAATATCTTCAGCAAGTTCATGCATCAACTGGCGATCTGTTTTCCTGTTCATGACGTTATTGGTTAGCGTTCGCTTATAAATCGATGTGGTTTCATTAATGACTTCAGATGCGTTGTGGCCTTCACAAATTGATCCCACAAGTGTTTCCAATCGATCTGTGAGGTTGTTAGGGTTAAAAAGTCTACCAAGGCCTATTTATTTGTTCGACTATCTAGTCAGAATATTCTACCTGTGCGCAAAATTCAGGTGCAGGTTTTTGCTCTATTCAGCCATTCATTTGTTCGTATTCTTCTTGTTCTTTTTTCTCAGGTGATATACGTTATGCCCTTGGATGAATAGCTCTTCGCTCTTTGGTGCACGTGCTGTACGTTTTATAAATTTTTGTTTCTGTTGTTGTCTTACAATTTTATTTTGTTATTGTTCCTTTAAATACTTTTTGTTGTGGTTGCGGTACATACCTTGTCATATGTTCTCTCCATAAAGTTTCACCTTTTTCAGTTATTCCATCTATAGATACATTACACGTTTTTTGCATAATGATTCCACCCATGACCGGTAGATTGTTTCTTTCCAATAAACTCCCTAAATACCATTTTAGGACATGCAATGTTCATGTGTTTATCATGTTGCTTTGATGGTAATTTTACGATGTACTCTTTCCATTTTCCGGGTCTGCGAAGAGCAACACGACTGGGATTTGCGAAGATCGCCTCGCGAGCTGTCTCGTTAAAGTATTTAACCGGTGTTTACGTCTCCGACTTTAACTCAGGTGGCACGTTGATATCTTCGCAACTGCCTGTCTATCGTCTTCACCAAGTACGCGGGTGTCTTTTACATGTACACCAACGGTTTCACTGATTTTTCCGACGTCTTCTTTGACTTCCTCATTCGCCACTGTCAACCGCGTAATAGCGTCTGAAATTTCTCTTTTGACATCCGGCTATTTTACGAATTGAATCTGTTCCTTCTTCTGTTCCAGTTAGCGCATCCAATTGTTCCACTGTTGCTTGCTTTTGATGCCTTTTTAATATCCGTAGCACATTCTACAACTTATTTTGATGGCTTAATCAACGGTGCAAATATTTTTAAGGACACCGTGAGATCTTCTCGTTCAGTTTTGTCGCAACTATAACATGTCTTTAACACTTTTGCTGCCTTCAGTAACATTACAAAACCCATTTCCTGGTGTTCACACTGGGGTTTACGGCGTCGCTTTACCTCCGCGGCTATGGCATCATTGGCGGAAAACGAGGCTTTCTCTTTTAAAATTTTATATAATTGTTATGATTGTTAAATGGTCGTCTGAGATGCGTTCGCGTCAAGACTAGAGCGATATTTTTGTTTCGGCCCACCAGTCAAGGCAATAGTGAGAAAACTTTACAATCCTTTGTAATTCCCCCAAACATATCACGAAATTCATCCCACGAGTGCTCAGAGGCACTCCAAGTCTACGCGAGTCAATGCCACGAAATACCAATATTATAGTACAGTTGTCACGGATTTTGTGTGGCACGTGATGTGCGTATCACTGAGTCAAATAAATCACGTATGTGTTTTTGTGTGGACCTCGAGACTGATTTGTGCTCAATCATCACGTCGATGTACACTATAAGATTAGTTTCACTTGCATCCAAATCGTCCATGGTAAGTGCTTCATCAATTGCGGAAAGAAATTGATGATGGTGACGTTGCCATTCAACGCATTTTGAAAATCTTTTAAAACATCACAACACGGTTGATCATCAGCTGACGACGCAATCACGTGCATCTGATCCCACGTCAGTTATCGTAAAATCTCATTTAATAACAGTTGTGTTTTTCTTGATCCAGCAGGGCTCTTTGATCAGTGCACAAACTAAGTTTGGAAGCACGGTTCAATCACATGCTGGGACGGTATAGGTGCTGCTTGCTCGAAAAAGTCAATGACAGGTAAATCTTGATTTTTCTCATCGCGGAGCTTTTTTTTGTGATGCCATTGAATAATGCATTATATAAGACAACCATTCTTCGAATTATGATCGATGTAATAAAAACAACTTTAGTTCAAACACCTCATTTCAGAGCTACGATCATTCGAACTTGTGTTCCATGTGGAGCACATAATTACACGTTTTTTGGAAGTTTCACTTTCAGTTGGAATAGTCGTAAACACTCATTTTGTTGTACTTTATATATATATATATATATATATATATATATATATATATATATATATATATATATATATATATATATATATATATATATATAGTCACCGACTGTGATGTCCCTGCTGCATATTTTTTTTATACCAGAAATACCTTGGAGTAAATATCCTGGTGAAAACATATTTGGACGTAACTACTGTCTGCCTGATACACGACTTGATATACGACTTAATTCTAATAACCAACCAAAGTCTGATGATGCACCCATAAATCGTTTATAAAACAGTAAATTATATCTGCGTACGTCAAGGTGCAGACGTGAATATCATTCATGACTTAAATGTGATTATTTCTTCACTCGGAGATCAAATCGCAAGACGGATCATCAAAGGATATTTGTAAGGGAAAAAGTGTTTTGTGAGGCAAATCCTCTCATGGACAAAGCCCATTCTTGGAAAGTAAATTATATTAACGCAAAGAAATATGGATAAAAAAGCCGGACATTATAAAAATATACTACAGTTCGCATGTGTATTGGAGAGCTGAGGTTAGCAAGCGCGGTAAAAGTCACTACTGGTGCTGCTCAAGGAGAGTTGGACAAACAAACTCCAAGCAACATTTCATTTGGTTGGTTTGATGTCAATACGCATAAGGGCGTTCACCAAGCTGATCTCTTATTTCTTTCGCATGATCATATAAAGAGGCACGCCTTAAAATACGCATTAATCATTGTTGATATTGCCATCAGAT
Organism: Sinohyriopsis cumingii; assembly: GCA_028554795.2. Lineage (NCBI taxonomy): Eukaryota > Metazoa > Mollusca > Bivalvia > Unionida > Unionidae > Sinohyriopsis > Sinohyriopsis cumingii. The sequence goes on from CM068838.1 coordinate 87,919,780, forward strand.
AAAATGAAGCTGAACCGTTAACGCCAAAAGATTCTGCAAGTGTAACAGATGCACTCGAACCCATTTATAACGCGGACCACTAACATGGCCACTTTTATTACAAATGGATCCTGGTAAAGAAATTCTCGGATCTGTTGCTGCGCTGTTGACAAAACATAGAACGCGAGTTCGTGTTGGACATGTCAATATACATTTGGATCAAACGGTTACCCAGACATAAATAAGCGCAGGAATTACTAATGAAGCCACAGTACGGACGAGTAACACGACTTCCATTAGTCATAACACCATTGGATAACGAAATTGCACGCTCAATATGATTAAAAATAGCTAATGCGATTTGACAAAAGAATTTCACGGTTACTCAGAAAACGAGTTCACAAGCACCACTGTTGGAACACTCGGAAACAAGTGGGTGCGGTACTTATATGCACCAGGAGCAGTTAGAAGGTGGGCAATGCCGTCATATTGACCCTTTTTTGACCCGTCGATGTACTTTCAAACTCGGAACGGATTGATACTCCAAGACAACCAACACATGACAGTTTGAGGCCTGCAGACCGCTTAGCGGTTCGGCCATGGGAGGCAGACTCCTACCAGGGCATTCATTCGAGAGAAATATAAGTCGTTCCAGTCATTACGGAACTACTACCAAGAACTGTTTTAATACATTATTGGACGTCCAATCAATAGCAAGGTGATCCACAAGCGCATGATGACCAAACGCGTAGGTGGTAATACCATCGGGAAGTATCCATCGCTTGGTATCAAGCGGTAACAAACACGCTTTAGCGCATCGGTAAACATCCATGCGATGTTTCCAACACGTATCGTATTTGCCATGTGCACGAATTCATGTCGCTTTCGACGACATTCCACAAGCATATCATGTCTGAAATCCTTTTGCACAATAACCCGGGAAACAGTTTTGTCCGTTTTGTAAAAATGTTTTTGCCAGTTCCATCAACAATCGAGTACATTTTAGGTCGAAGTCCCACATAACCTTTGATTCTTTTACCCGAGCACTCATCCTGAACGTACCAACAAACATTTTATTAGCATTATTAAACAACGGTTGTTCTTTCGGATAATCGCTGTTGTCAAATTCTTGTACTTACCTTGGTTCAGCCATGTATGCATACACGTCAGTGTTTGTGGTGTGCATCAACAGCGAGTCTGTATCTGTATACATCTATCTATACACGATCCTGGCAAAACGTTTTGACCTTGTCCTAATAAAACTTGCATAAGAGCAACTTTGGCAAATCCAGCACAGACGATAGAACAGACAGCTTTTGCGAGCTTCACTTTCGATTTTTATTTTTACTGTGAACGGCAACAAGCCCACCTTCAAAGATATTTTGGGATTTTAATGCTGGGAGTAGTAAGGTGGGCCACTATACGTACAATGGAAATTAGCATTACGGAGACCCCTGGGCCACTATACGTACAATGGAAATTTAACATGGCGAAAAATCGTGGGTTAATATACGTACAAGGGGATTTAACATGGCGAAAAATCGTGGGTTAATATACGTACAAGGGGAATTAACATGGGAAAAAAATTGTGGGTCGATATACGTACAAGGGGAATTTAACATGGGGGAATAGAGTTTGGGGATTGTTTAGGGACAAAGGGGAATTGAATATGGGATTTTTTTTTTTTTAAATTTTTTTTAAAAAAGGGGTAGGCAATGGAAAGGCTATCTCTTTTCGAGAAATATGGCTGGCCCTGAAAAGGGCCTTTGGGTTTTCTTCTGCTTCTAGTTTCTTCTTTTTCTCCAACAAGTTCTTATTTTATCTCCAACACTCTTTCTCTTCTTTTCTTTCTTTTTTTTCTCCTGCTCTTCTTTCTTCTTCTCTTCCTCCTCTTCTTTCTTCCTCTTCTCATTTTCTTCTTCTTTTTCAATCTTTTCGTTCCATTTGCTTATTCTTATTCTTTCCTCTTCATCCTCGTTCTCCTCCTTTATCTCTTTCATGACACCACTAATCTTGTCCTTTACCTTTTTTAAGTTATTAATTTCCATCTTTACACGATGGGGACTATAGGAATAATGGTCTTCAACCAGTCTTATCAACATCTGCTCCATCATTCCTAAGTTGTCTAAAACGTTTTGTAATGTTTGTATTTTGTCCATTTGGTTAGAAGCCATCTTCTTTTTTTATTCTTTGCAGAATGGTTTGAACGACGAATACTGTGGATTCTTATACTTAAGGCGCGTACGTGAAGGAAAACATCCCCCTAAAACGTAAAATTGATCTTACCTAGATCATGACCAAACAACACGCGGACGTGAAGGAAAACATCCCCTACTTTTTCATTTCATATAATAAAACCCAAACTATACTCTCCACATACGCTAAGAAACAATAAACAAATCCATAACACTGGTCAACAGTGAAATCATTACTGACTTGAAAAGGCCCTAATCTGTAGTATTTTGGTGTGCCGAACACGAATATAACCGTGAAAAATTTGTATTGGCTCTCGTTTTGAAGATATTCATATACCTCATTTTCTATGTTTCACTGTGTAAATTTCTCCAGTAGGACTGCAGCAACATCCGGAATAATGATGTAACATTGCATAATACCATCATGCTCACATCATCCACAGTTGATTGCATCATTTTCTGATGCAATGCAATACTAATGCCATGCGGCTGCTGAAGTAAGTTGACGTCAGCAGTGTACTATACATGTGTAGGCCTATTATACTAATGCCAGGCGGCTGCTGAAGCTGACGTAAGCAGTGTACTATATAAAGCCCAATCAGATAGGTTCAGCATTTAAAATATTTTAGACGTTGTGCGAGACAGTTCAAGCTACTGTTACATAAAACTTATTATTTTATCCATTTACGTACAATAAAGAACAGTAATGCCTCGAAAGTGTGTTAATACCGCGGACAATTTTTGCTATATTTGTGGGGAAGTGACATTTGCCAACCAGAAGAAAAGTATCAATTCTCAAGTGAAGAAGGCATATCATCTTTACTTCGGATGCAAGGTTGGTGACCAAGACAAGCCTTGGGCTCCGCATATATGCTGTGCTACATGTACAACACAGCTTTCACAGTGGTTGAATTGCAAAAGGTCATCAATGCCGTTTGCAGTCCCAATGGTGTGGAGAGAGCCAAGCAACCACCTAAATGACTGTTACTTCTGCTTGGTTCCTCCTCTTTCCAGCGGAATAACGAAGCGAAAGAAGTCGAGAATAGTCTACCCAAACATTCCGTCTGCATTGAGACCAGTTCCACATGGTGAGGGACTTCCTATTCCAGAACCTCCAGCAGAATATTCTCTTGATTCATCTGACGAAGACAAAGGTGAGTCAACCTGTTCTTCTCCTGGTCCATCAGCATGCAGTGATCCAGATTTTCACTGTGGTGCATCATCAACCCCACACAGAATAACACAGGAAGAACTAAATGACCTGATTCGTGATTTGGACTTATCAAAGAACAAGGCAGAATTGCTAGGATCAAGACTCCAACAATGGAATCTTCTAGAAGAAGATGTCACAATTACTGCATATCGAAAGCGCCACCAGCAATTGGAGCCTTTCTTCAGAAAGGAAAGTAATCTGATATTCTGTTCCGATATTGAGGGCCTCATGAATGCTTTAAAAATCACTCATGACCCACAAGAATGGAGACTATTTGTGGACTCTTCGAAACTGAGTCTCAAGGCTGTGCTTTTGCACAATGGAAACATTCTTCCATCTATTCCAGTAGCGTATGCTGTCCACATGAAAGAGACATACGATAACTTAAGGCAGCTACTGAATTCCATTGAGTATAACAAGTACAGCTGGCACCTCTGTGGTGATTTGAAGGTAGTTGCCCTTTTAATGGGACTGCAGCAAGGATATACAAAATACATGTGTTTCTTATGCGAGTGGGATAGCCGAGCAAGGGAAATGCACTACATGAGGAAGGAATGGACTCACAGGCAGAATGTAGCCATTGGAGAGAAGAATATCCAACACCCAGCTCTGGTTGAGGCTCAGAAAATCTTGCTACCACCCCTTCACATCAAACTAGGTTTGATGAAGAACTTCGTGAAAGCCATTGACCGGACTTTGCCAGCATTCCGATACCTGCATGAAAAATTCCCTCGACTCAGCGAAGCAAAGATTAAAGAGGGAGTTTTTGTGGGTCCTCAGATTCGAGAGCTTTTCAAAGATGACCGGTTCAACAACTTGCTGGAAGGTGACGCGAAACAAGCATGGAATGCTTTTCGCCTAGTTTCTACAAACTTCCTCGGAAATGTTAGGGCAGAAAACTATAAGGAACTAGTAGAAGACATGTTGATGAAGTATAAGAAACTTGGCTGCAATATGTCTCTAAAGATTCACTTCCTTCATTCCCATTTGGATTTCTTTCCTAGCAACTGTGGTATTGTTAGTGATGAACACGGCGAACGTTTTCATCAAGATATCGCAACAATGGAACAAAGATACCAGGGAAAATGGTCCACTACAATGCTGGCTGACTACTGCTGGACACTCTCAGAGATGTTCCCGAACAGCTGTACAAGAGACAGGCGAAGAAATCTAAGATGTAGTCAATGACTTGATTTTTTATAGGTAGGCTATTACAGTTGACCTTTTACTATTGGAATGCATTTCGTTATGTAAACATTAATTTCTTGCAGATTACAAAAAAACTAGAGCCAATTTTGCAATTTGACTGTCATATTCGTGTTCAGCACATAAAAATTGATAAGAATTGACTAATTTTATTTCAGTAACATGACTTTTGTAAAAATTTGTTGTCCAGTGTAATCTACTATCCACACAATCGTACGTGAGCGGGTACAAACACAAACACACAAACACATACGCTAAGAAACAATAAACAAAATCCATAATCTACTATCCTCGCAATCGTACGTGAGCGCTTACAAAACCCAAACTATACTCTCCACATACGCTAAGAAACAATAAACAAATCCATAATCTACTATCCACACAATCGTACGTGAGCGGGTACAAACACAAACACACAAACACAAACACACAAACACATACGCTAAGAAACAATAAACAAATCCATAATCTACTATCCACACAATCGTACGTGAGCGGGTACAAACACAAACACACAAACACAAACACACAAACACATACGCTAAGAAACAATAAACAAATCCATAATCTACTATCCACACAATCGTACGTGAGCGGGTACAAACACAAACACACAAACACAAACACACAAACACATACGCTAAGAAACAATAAACAAATCCATAATCTACTATCCACACAATCGTACGTGAGCGGGTACAAACACAAACACACAAACACAAACACACAAACACATACGCTAAGAAACAATAAACAAAATCCATAATCTACTATCCACACAATCTTACGTGAGAGCTTACAAAACCCAAACTATACTCTTCACATACGCTAAGAACAATAAACAAATCCATAATCTACTATTCACACAATCGTACGTGAGCGGGTACAAACACAAACACACAAACACATACCCTCACACTATCTTAAAAAAGAGTTAGTGTTTATATTCACACTACTCTACCTACACATTGGCAAATTGATGGTTATTTCTTTTCTAGAGTATTGGGTAGCCCTGAAAAGGGCTGGGTTTTTTTTTTTGAACTTCATGGACACCTGGTTAATGGTGGCACCTTCCAGGCCTGGCGCCACATACACATCTTATCCCCCAGTTACTTTTTACTTTTTTGGGGGAGAGAGCAGAGGCAGGATATGTCGCTTCAGAATCCCAATTTTCGCTCTCTGGGATTCTGAAATTTATTCTTCTTCTCTTCTTTTCCTTCTCCTCCTCCTCTTCTTTGTTTCTTCTCTCCTCCTCTTTGTATCTTCTTTCCTCTTCTTCTTCTTCTTTATATCTTCTCTCCTCCTCTTCTTTTTTTCTTCTTTCCTCCTCCTCTCTTATCCTTCCCTCCTTCACAATGGCTTCCGCGGCCAGTTCATTCAACAGGCGCCTGGCATATTCCAGATGCACATGAAGTTCCAACAGTTTAGACAGTCTCGTGTTCATTTTTGGTGTTGATCAATCAACAAGGGTAGCTAGACTTCCCAGCGAGTTTCAATTTATAGTGAAAGCGCGGACGTGAAGGAAAACATCCCCTTAAAAAACATAAAATTGATGTTACCTACATCATGACCAAAAACAACAACGCGCGGACCTAAAAGAAACACTCACTCACTTTTTTATGCTACCCATCACTATTTTAAAATTTTTTATAAATCACTTCAATAGACTATCCACATACGCAAAGCAATCCAATCTAACCTCAAATCTACACCTCAAACACCAAATAAAGACATCATTTTAATCTACTATCCACACCAATGTACTTGATCACTTACAAACACACAAACTCACAAACACATACCCTCACATTTTTTTAAAAAGAGTTAGTGTTTATTTTCACACTACTCTACCTACACACATTGGCAAATCGATCGTTATTTCTTTTCTAGAGTATTGGGGGGTAGCCCTGAAAAGGGCTGTTTTTTTGTTTGCTATGGCATTTTTTAGTTTCTAAGAATGCGATGTCCTCTGAGGATAGACTTTCTGGCGATAGGTCTGCTTCTTCGGAAAAAGAAGAAGAACTCTTTGGTGTCGATACGACAATCGACAAAGCCTCTGTCAGCTTCAGGTTGCTGCTGCTGTTGTTGTTGTTGTTGTTGCTGCTGTTGCTGCTGTCTCTGAAGTCTGTACTTCTCTGTCCATTCTTCTTTTTCCCTGTTCATTTCTTCTCTGAAGAGCTCTTCTATCAGGTCTTCAGTGATTTTTAACATTCTCACATTCTCTATTTCTTCTGGCTTCGGTATCAGACTGTGTCTGACCCTATGCAAATTCACGTAGGCTTCGTTGAGTTTAGCTAGTTTGGAGCACATCTTCTTAGGAGGATGAGTCGACAATGGATGGTTAGACTGGAAACAACCCGGTTCTTAAAGTCAAAGCGCGGACGTGAAGGAAAACATCCCCCACACGGTTTTTGAGTCGCAACGTTAGTGAGTGTCATGAGAGGGATAGTAAGAAATGAAAGAGCATCAATCCAACATTCTTATAGCTAAACAAAAGACAAAGGCATTTTTTTCAAAACACAACATTTTTTATTCAAAAACCACTTAACACTAAACAACAACTCTAACATTTTTAACAATAATCCAACAATATAACATCAAACAATTTTTTCAAAACACAACATTTTTTATTCAAAAATCACTTAACACTAAACAACAACAACTCTAACATTTTTTAACAACAATGCAACACTAAAAGTTTCTCCACTAGGTAAAGAGGGATAACAGTCTTCCATGGTTTCTAGTAATCTAGGATGACTTCTCTCAAACTGTTGATTTCTATGGTATTATCGAATTCTGCATACAGGATGACGTTCACCGTTTCATCGGGGTCTCGGTCTTTAAACTGAATTTCCACACGAATCTGGCCGGATTTTATAGGGTGGAAATGTCCCTCGTCGCTGCCTTGGTCTGGAGTGAAATCGAAAGCCCACAAAGCGTACCCTCCTGCATAATCCTCGTACGTAATACGGTGACTGGTATTGGTTCCTAACTGTCCGGTGGCTTCGTACAGGGACAAGTACGATCTCAAGTAATTCTTCTTGGTAAAGTCAGGTTCGAAAGGTCGGGTACACAAGGTCTTGCCATCGCGACTGACTTCGATTTTGGACACGCCAAAGTGTTGAAAGTAGAAAGGATTTTTTTCGGCACCTCCGTTGAAGGCTGTATTCTCGACGATACCAACGATCAAACGTTTGGGTAACTGTCCTTGGAACAGATGATCTTCGATCATGGATCGCTGTCCCTTGGGAATGGTGAAGGTTTTCACTTCCACGCGTCGTATGGGATACTTGGCGGTCGTTCTGCTCAACGTCTGACTGATGTCGTTTCCCACTTTAGGTAACACTTCCACACGGCGTACGTAGAGTCTGGCTTCTAGGATTTTGGTTTTGTAACCGTCACTATCAGCCATCAAATGGAAAGCGGCACTGCTACGATTCAGTCTCAGACGGACATCCACCCCGTTCAGCAAATACTTTTCTTGCAACCACATGTCCAAATGCAAACGATCCATCAGTTCTAAACTTGTGTCGGCTCCCGTGATTCTCTTTCTTCGTTCTACAAATCCATCATTGTTGTCTTTCTTTTCATCAGTTTCCAATATTTCAAACTTGGTAGGTTCGTCAGCTTCCCATACCACACAGGCATTGAGATGAGTGTTCTTGGCATCTATTCCGTACGTCAAGAGATTTTCCAGGTAGGCACGATAAGGGTAAGTATCCATGCTGCTACTGACCAGTTTGTTATTCAAGTACAAGTCCACTCCACTGAACAAGGAATGCATGAAATTGTTGACGGGAGCTACTGCTTCATCGTCTATAGCACCTCCAGTCTTATCTAGAATTTTGACTTTCAGGTACAAGTAACTGCTATTCAGATCGATGTAATCTTCGGGCTGTCCTTTGATTTCAAACTCGATGGGAGCGGAATCGGTCAGTGAGGAGACGGGGTGAAATTCCACCCACTGGGATTCTTGCATCGTCATCATCGTGGGGGTCATGGCAAACAGGTCCAGTTCCGTCTTGGAACAAGCGCAAGATTCTCGGTGCATCATTTTTTTGTCTCTTTTCTCAATAATCGAAAACGTCTAAGTCTCGAACGGTTCTTCTTTTCTTGGCCTTTCTCGCTTGAAGTCTGGTGAAAGGGTGTTTTCTTCGTCGTCTCTTTCTGCCTTGTCCTTGCTGAATGCCTGACTCGGTAGCGTGCAGGGCATTTATAGGTGTTTCTCGTTGGCCTAAAATGTCTTTGCCCGTTTGCAGCAAGACATTTTTGCCTGCCCTCATGAAGGCTTCTTTAGGGTTTTGTTTGTCGATGATGACATTTTGGAGAAATTCTTTGCCTTGCGTCAGTGCCGCATCTTTCAAGGCGTGCAATCCACGTGTCACCATCGGTTTCAACACCGGGGCCACCGAACGAAAGGCCGATTTTAACATATCTCCTAAGCCGTGTCCTCGCTGTCGAGCAACCCCTCGGTACACTGGATACATGACTTACTTACGAGTCGTGAGAGAACCGTTTTCGAAAATGGAGTTTCACCGTGACTTTTCCTTTGGTGAATGGAATATTTTGTCCCAGATCTCCTTTTATAGCAATGTTGACCGTGTCCAAATACGACTTACTGACAGGCAAATAGTGAGGATGTACAAATTCGCGGTGGACATGGTAAGTGTTTCCACCTTCCTCGTCAGCGCCCGTGGCAGAATCTACTTTGAAAGGAATGACACGCAGTAACGGTACGGAGGTGTGTCCCACCACGTTATACTCCACCACATCGGAGTACACAAACATCAAATTCAGTCCTTGGTCCAGTTCTACCGGGGCACGAAATAACTTGCTAAAAGACTCGTTGTCGTAAACGATGGGTAATTCGTTTTTCTTGATCATGGTCTTTCTCATGTCCATGTCTCCGCCCAACATGTCAAACAATTCAGGACAAAATAAAATGGACATGATTTTACTCCGTTCAAATTTCATCAAGAAGCGACGAGCTGCTTTGTGGTACTCCATGGTGACACTTTTGTTGACATGCTCCAAAGCTTTCAGAAACACGACATTAAACCTGGAGGTTATGGTGCTGACCAAATGTTGACCACTAAAATAATAGCCTGGTGGAATGAACAAGTGATAGGTGGTGTACTTTTGATTTTGTGTACGGGTTTTCTTGTCATATTTGACATTGCTATCCATCCACTGTTGCATTTGCTCGTCATGAACTTCCACATCAAAAAAATTTTGATTGGGAAGGACATTGAGGACTTGGGTCGGGTGAATCATTTCTACTAAAGCCACTTCCCAATGGGCTTCGTGATTTAACTGGATGGCTTGAGGTAATTTGGCCGTGTAACAGCACAACGTGTTGTTGAGAAACACCTCCATGGAACTGTCACTGGGTAAGGTTAAGTAAAATTGGTTTTGGTGACTCATAATTCCAGAGTTCTGTGGCTGTCCGAGGGGATATTACTGGACGTCAGAGGCGTGTCTCCGTCTAAAATGGGGTTCTGGTTGTGCTTGAAGTGGTGACTGGCACTGGCACTGGACACAAGGTTCCCGGGGTTCCCGTTCGAGGTGAATTTCAGGGAGGGATTAGGAAGCAGGTAACCGATGCAACTGCTCAATAAAATGGTCCACAATTGTTTGTCTCCTTGTTGCAAACTCAAATTGGCGATGGCTGCCCCGATGACACAATACACCACGAAGATTTGGCAGAAAAAGACGATTTGCGTTTTAGGCACACGTTCTCCACACCACACCCACAAGGGTTGTTTTTGTAAATCTTGCACAGAAGAACTAGGTGAAGGAGGAGTGGTCGACGTAGCTGCGTCTGCTGTGTGAAAGGGCATGATGGTCACTTCTTTTTATAGTCGATGACTTGCGAAGCGTCGATCCAAGAATCGAAACTGGGTGGATATCCTTTCCAACGTACTTTGACTTCTTTGACACGTCGTTTGCCCACTTTACGGGTTCTCCGTTCGAGAATGCTTTCGATGTCGTACACGTCGTCTTCTTTTTTGGTGACACGTTGTAACTCGGGCAAATAAAACGTTCCTTTGAGCACTTCTCCGTTCATGTCTTCCAATTTATAGACGGCAGGATGACGGCCATGCACTCGTCCAGTGACGCGAAACAATTCGGTCGTCCAGTTAGGTAAGTAACCTTTGTCGAAAGTGCGTTTGGTTTTGCCAATGCGCACCCAATCTCCTACGGCCAACATTCCACTTTTCTCGGGGACAGCCCTCGTCGGGGACGTACCAAACAGACGCTCAAACACCAACACTTCGTTGTCGGGAGTCACGTCTTGCGGGACACGTCCGATGCTTCGATGGTAAGATTGGTTGTACGCTTGCACCAGGTGCGGTAAGATGTCGATGTACTTCAGAGTGTGGTGATGCGTAAAATATTTCCACATGCGTTCTTTCAAAGTGCGTTGAAAACGTTCCACGATGCTGGCTTTGGTTTCGGGATTCTCGGTGGTAAAAAAATGAATGTCACGTTTCTTTAATTCTTTTTGGAAAGCTTGGTTCAGAAATTCGGTGCCTTTGTCCGTTTGCCATCGAAGAGGGTGACGACCGCTTTGTTTCAACACCCGTTGCAGGGCTCGCACTAACTCGCTGCTCGATTTGGAAGTCAAGGGCACGACCCAGGCAAATTTGGAAAAGACGTCGATGACACAAAACAAATATTTGTAGCCACGATTGTAGCTGGCCAAATGAGAGACATCGGCTAAATCGGCTTGCCATTGATGATCGATGCCTTCCACTCGGGTGCGACTTCTGGCAAACTTGCGTCGAATGGGTTTGTGTAAAGTGTAGGTAGCTTGTTCTTGTAACCATCGTTGCACTTGAGGTAAACGGAGACTTTTCAGTCGCGTTTTGGCAGCACGATACAATTTTTGAACTCCTGCGTAACCTGCAGGATGGGAGGGATCGTAGTAATCGCTGGCTAAGACTTTTTCCATTTTTTTTTTTTTTGTGTTGGTTGGTGTGTTAATAAGACACCCACTCTTGAAGGATGCTACTCTTTTTCTCTTGGGGTATTTTCTTGGATTGCAATGCTTTGCGTGTGCGGCCAGCAATAGGTGTCGAAGAGGAGAAGGATGTCTGAGCGGGGGATATCTGTTCTTGTTTCACTTCTGTCTTCACTTCTGTCTTCACTTTCTTTTTCTCTTGTGAGGAAGAAGGGGTGGCCATCATCTTTTTAATCCGTCCAATTCTGGAGGTAGGTGGTGTTGTTAACTTGCGTACTTTTTCTGGTGGAGTTTGAAACCCTTCCTTTTCTTCTCCTTTTTCTGTCTTGGTCACGGGTACTGGTGGTACTGGTACTGGTACTGGTACTGGTGATGGTGATGGTGCTGGACTTTTCATCAAGGTCTTAAAATCTTTCAGAGTGGGTAGAGCTGTTTCCTCTAAAGCTTTCTGGTGAAAGAGTTGCAGTCGTTGCAAGAGTTGACCGTACTTTTGCGATTTTTCTGTTTCGGACAAATCTTGGCGATCCATCAAGGACTGCAATTCGTGTTGTAACTGGGACATCTCGCTCAAATGGGGATTGGGAGGTAAATGCGGGGTGTGTTGTTCTTGCCACCGATGGTATTCCATCCATCGTTTGTAAGGTACTAAAGCTAGTTTTCGTCCTTCCATGGGGTTGTCAGGGGTCGATTCTGAGATCTTGGAACTTTCGAGGCCTTTTTATCTTGCTCCAACCAGTCCTCCCAACATGGTTCCCAAGACTCCTTTCAGTATGGGGCCTAACAAGAGAGGTAAAATACCTCCACGTTGCACTAACATCTTCTTTTTTTGACGAATGGGAATTTTCTTTTGAACCATTTGGCGAAGAACGTGACGATGTTTGCCTAAGCATTGTTTCTGGTGTTTGGACAAAGGGATCGTGCCTTTCAAAACGTTCAAACAACATTCGCACACGGTATCGATGACCTCTTTGGAGGCTGTTTGAATGAGTTTTTTTCGTAGGGGTGGAGAAGCTTTGGACAGGACAGATAACATGTCCCCATGTTTGGCTAAACGTGGTGGCAGTCCTTTCCTTTTCTTTCCTTGGGGTTTTCTGGAGGGTGACATCTTTGAGTCTTCAGGAGCACCAAAAAAACACTGATACCCGACTTGGTCACAGGCCTTTTTTATACTGGAACGCGTCGCCACTGATTGTCTTTACGTCGTATTAGTTTGAGGACAGGCATGACACGTCGTGCAGGGGTACGTAACGGACTAAATCGAGCCAGTTCTTGCTTGGACAAATCCAGCAAACTTTGTAACATGCCCGATCTTTCTTGAACTTTGATTTTGGGAGAAGGTACTTTGTGAGCAGCAGCCACTGCCACTAAATTGGAAGGTCCTGCCACTGGGGAAGTTCTTTTGGGGGTCATCAACGGAGAAGTTCTTGGTGTGATCAACGTCTCCAAGTACTCTTCAGTTCTGGGTGTCATTAACGGAGAAGTGGACAAACGTGAAGCTGCCGGAGACGCAGTCACCGCCGTGGCAGGTCGTGGTTTGCGAGTGTAAGGTTGCGTCCTGGCCGAAGTGCCTCTCTTGCGACTAGTTTTCTGTGGACTTTTCTTTTTCTGGGGGCTTCTTTTCTTTTTCCGGGGTGGTGGTGGTGTCTGGTCAGAGGAGGGTCCTGCCACTGGAGAAGTTCTCCTTGGGGACCTGGTCTTTTTCTTCTTGGGGCTTCGTTGGACTTTTGTCTTGGGGATAACTTTGGGGGCATTAGGATCCCATCTTAAGAGTGAGCGAATGATGACCCCTCCTAGAGTACCGCTCCCTCCAGGTTTCAAAATGATTTGTTTTTTGGTTTGAGTGTCGATGCGGGGATCGGCCAGTTGGACCAAAGCGACTTTGTTTCGATCGAAAAAGCGTTTGGTTTGATGAGGAATCTGAATGATTCCTTGGAGTAATTGACGTGCTGTCACCGTGAACCATCGTAAGACTTCTTTGAGACTAGCTTCTAAGACACGAGCTCGTGTTTGTGGATCTTTTTCTCGACTGATGCCATACAAGGCACGAATCAATTTGACGGGAAGATGCGACTGAAGGGACGTCATGTTCGCACTGAGAGTGAGACAGACGAAAAAGTGTCTGAGGTTTTTATAGATTTTTTATGTGGAGTGAAATGAAGTCGAGGACGGAGACGTGTACAGGACAGGCCCTCCGTCTTGGCACCAGTGGTGAAACAAGTGGGTACGAAATCGCAAATCCTCGGGAGTCGTAGGTTTCAAATCGACGAGTAAATAGGCGTGTGGAGTTTGAGTGGCATCGTCGTACGCCTGAGTCAACCAAGGCGTTCCTAACTGTTTGGCTAAGACTTGCACTTGCGATTTATCTCGAGGGCTTTTAAACAAGACCACGTAATGCGCATTGAGATTGATGGTGCGATGGGCTTTACTTTGTTGAAACAAATTTTGGGTGATGTAAACGACAGTGGCATTACGGTGATGCCCTTTGCGCGTGAACCACAGTTTAATTTCTTCTTCGTCTTCTCCTAACATGTCGTCGAAAATGACCAAATGGGTTAGACGGGAGTCAGAGACGATGCCATCGTCTTCTTTAGGAATGCCTTCCACAAACACGATGGAATCGCCTTGACTTTCTCGCAAGAGGCTGTACGCCGATTGCCACTCTTTGTAACACCACACGATTCGTTGAGGGGGTCGATCGATCAAATGATGTTTATGTTCGATCAAACGTTTGACGAATTCGGTTTTGCCTGAACCGCTAGGTCCAGCAATGAGCATGTTAAAGGGATGGCGAAGATACAAAGCCTCCCAACTGGCACGATCTAAGTGTTCGTCGATGACTTTGACAGTAGAGGAAGAGGGAGCAGAGACAGCAGAGGTAGCCATGGTGTGAGAAATGTCACTTGTGACACGAAAAACAAACAAGACAAGAGTTTATATACTTTTTCAGAACACGTTTATTGAATGTTTTTTTCAAACATGAATACGAAAGACAAAAAATACATAAAAGCCAAAGGCTTAAGTACAAGAATAAAAGGCACATGATAACCATGAACGTGGAATAAACACAAGTGTCTGTACAACATGTTTTGGGTAAAGTTCTAACCAGTTCTATAGTAGGGGTAAGGTCACACAAGTGTCCTCCCGAAAGGGTCTTTCAGGCCTGTCCACGACAGTCCTGTCCTGGGTGACGGGTTCTTCTGGCACCGTCACTAACACAGTTTGAAAAGTAACTTTTTTCCTTGAATAACTCTCGTGCATACTGGGCCACCTCTTGTGTCCAAGCCTCAAAACCCTGGTCTCGGTGATGTCCAACATTTGACTCCTAACCAATCTGGTTTCTTCTTCGTCAACGACATGGTAAGTTACTTCAATGAACAATGAACTATCGATCTTGCCTAGGGTTCCTTTTTATATACAGACCAATACCGACGTGACCGTACGGTAAGGTAAAGTGATTGGGAAGTCGCACTCGCTTCTGGTATACAATTTGATAGACTTTTTCCAAGGGTCGACTGACGATGTGGTGAGTGGGTAAACGTACAATCTTGTTCGGTTGATAGGTGGTCACTTTAAAGTTTCCATCCTCTCCCGATTGCAAGGCTTCTTTCAATACCCCAAAGTTGACCACTCGACTGGTACGATGATTCAGAGTCAGTCCTTTCACTTTGCAAGTCGTGTGCACTTCTCCTTGTTTGTCCCGGTATTCGTAGCCGTAATTTTTGGGACCGCCACTGACGAAACTTAGAATCTTGTCGTCGGGATGCTCGTCTGTCCAGGCTCCTAAACGGTCTCCTTCGATGTCAGGGTGATGTTGAATCGGGTGATGGATGTAAATGCAACTGTCCGTGTCAAAGTACAGGACGCGTTCTTCTAACAGTTCTAAAGCTTCGTACAATTTTAAGCGAGCATGAGCTGTCACGTAAGCCGCAATGATGACATTTCCAAAAGGGTCGTCTTGTACAAAGTCCAGATCTTCTTCGTAATTGACCAAGATCAAATCCTCTCGAACGACGTCCACGTGTTTCATGTATTTGGTTTTGTCGTGAATCATCTGGAAGTAGCGGGAAGGTTCTGTCAAATATTCCGTCTTGGGTAAACACGGTCGTTGTGCCATTTTACCCCACAAGCAATTTAACATCACTTTGGCAAACGATCGCCTGCCTTCGTTTTTTTCGATGTGGTCTAAAGAGATGCCTTCTTGTGCGTAGTATTTCTCTTTGAATTGTATTTGGTCTTCGGGAGTGTGACACCAGGAAGGATAGCCGCTGGCTTCTTGTTTCAGTTTCAAAAAGGCATCCACGTAGTCGGCGAAAATGCCTTTCTGAGTAGGGTCACCCTTGTTGTACTGTTGTGTCTTGGGAAAGTGGCAAATTTCGTACACTTCTAACAGTTGGTATCCCATGTCCAGAGCTTTGAACAATTCCACGCTGACCCAGGTTCCCGTCAAGGCACGTTCTTCCTGGCTGTGATGGCAAGGTTGGTCCTGGTTGCACGTTTCGGCACAAGTACGGCACAAGGGAAACATCAGTTTGCCTTGACAATGGTGAGGTAAGACGGGATGGTATAGGTTCGTGGGAGGCAAAACTTTACACTTGATCAAGCCTTCGTATTGTCGAATGTTTTTCAGGTCGATGTGTTCCGTGAACAATTGCGGGTGCCCTACAGGAAAGCGACAATATTTGCACACGTAGGGATACAGCGAACACACGTCCAAGTATTTGATTTCTTCTCCTTTCTCTTCGTCGGCTTGGTACAGCAAACAGGTGGCATTGGTCCTTCCTCCGTACAAACTATCCCTCGGGTTCAGCGGGTCCATGAACTGGTAACTTTCCACGAGGCGTTTAAACTCGGGATCGGTTTTCAAACGGTGATCGTACTCGTGTTCCCACATTTCCACCACTTGGTATCCTTGCTGTTCTAGCTTTAGGCGTCGCTGACAAGTGTCCTGGTACAGGTCTTCCATGGTCCGTTGTAAAAACTGATTTTTACTGTCACGGTCAGGGTAGCAGACGGGACATCCGTGAAATAAGCAACCGTTAAACTCGTACACGATCTTGGGGTTTTCTAAGTCCCAGCCATCTACCGAATACGTTCCGATGGTCTTTTCGCCTCCTCCGTTGCGGGCATGCTGAATCCATTTGTCTTCCTTGTCGCACAAGTAATGTAACCAACGTAGGGCTTTGACCGAGTATTGACGCTTGACATAGTGGGTCGTTTGAGGACTGATGACAGCCACGGTGTTTTCAGGCATGAATCGTTGGCGGTACACTAAGGAACACGCTTTGGCAATGGTGCAAGCTTCTTTCAAAGGATCGACCCCTCCGTGTTCCATGAACAGTTCTCGAAATTTTCCACAGCAACGTCGTAAAATGTCCACGTCGGAACGACAATACTTTAGCATTTCTTCCTGAAAGTCGAAAGGGTCCGAGGCGTGAGCTTGGTACCAAGCGCAGAAAGCTTCTCGTTGTTCGGTACGCATGTTGTCCGGGTCGTAATAGTGAGCCTCAGGCAAATGGGGTAGAACGGCATGTTGATTAGCTTCCGTATTGAAAAAGTGTGGAAAGTACCCTTTAGCCATTTCTGTCATTCCAAACGTTTTAGGCATTCGGCTCAAAGGCATGGCCAAGTAACTCATCGAATCTTTAAACTGTACTTGTCCCACTTGCATGAAAATGATTTTGGCTCCGTTCAAAGTCACTTTAGGACGTTCGGTGCCTTGTTCCGCATAGTACCTCAAAAGAAACTGTCCATCGTATCCGGAGAAATTGTGAGCCATCACCGTGGCATGACGATGACAATCTCCGTAACGTTCGATGTCCTCTTGGCTCCACGTCTTGTCGACGGGGTCTAAGACCCATTGGGCAAAATCGGCTAACGTGTTTGGTCCCCGAAAGATTTTTTCACGTCCTCCAGGAATCTTGCTGCAGTGAGGGCAATGACTGAAGATAGGTTCCTGTATGCACTTCTCGCACGCTCGATGAGCCACGCAGAAATTAGGAATGTGAATGCCGGTCTCTTGCATGCATTCGAAATCGAAAAAGATGAAATTGCCTTTCTTCTTGTGACCGTCCTCTTTCTCTGGTGGGGGTTGGTATTTTTGCACGTAACATTCGTGTTCCAAGTCCACGATGTGGTGACAAATGTGACATTTTTTCTTTCCTCGACATACGTGTGCCTTGGCATTGTTGGTACGTATGCCTTGTCTACACGTAGGGCACAATCTCAGGAGTTGACAAGCACATTTCTTCTGTGAACCTTGTGTTTTCAAATGTTGCTGGTAACAGGTAGGGCTGACAAACGTGCGCAGACAAGTTGAACAAGGCACTGGTTCTTCGCTCAGACAGGGTGGAGAGGCCAAACATCCTGGGCATTTCCATCCACAATGCTTGTGTTGCTCTCGATTATTATAACCATAGTCACATTTCTCACAGTAATATCTGTATCCCAGGAATCCGGTGATACTGGTAATGGTATCGAAATGGTCATCGTGATGATAAACATGAATGTATTTTCCGTCCTTAAAGTCTTGGCCTCGAAACAACAGAGACCCGCGCATTTCTTGAGGGTGCACTTTCAAGGTGTAGCGTGGAGCAAGGGCATCTTGCAATTTTTGCATCTCAGGAATGCCACAGGGTGTGTCTTTGGACAGGCCAGCTTGTTGCAACAGGAGTTCTGCTTCGTTTCGTTGTTTGGCTCGATCGGATCGTTGAATAGTGTTCCAGGTTCTTTTCCATTCTGTCGTGTCGTTCTTGTTGGCATAGGTTCGTCCCACCACGATGGCACGGGCTAAACACATCTGGTCATGAGGATTGTGAATTTGGACAAGACTACGCTTAATGCTGCGAAGCTCGTTCACCAATAACATCTTTTTGCGTCCTGTCCCTTGAGGAAGAGAAACGTGGGCCATTTTCAGTGTGGCTTTACCATCGGTGATGTCAAACTGGTCATTAGATTGTTGTACGTGTTGAATCTTGTCCATGATTTTGGAAGGGGTTAGTTCTGCAGGTCTGCTAAACTCGATCCAAACAGGGGATTTCAAACCGTCGTGATCTATGGATAGTGTCAAGCGATCGTCTTCTTTGGGTTGACATTGTCGCTTGAGTGCGGTGAGCAAAGAATCCCACATCTCGGTGATGAACCCTTCTGCTTTCTCCAAGGGTACGTCGGCCTTGAAATCTTTAAACTTCACCGTGTAGGTGTAAGCCGTGGTTCTAAATTTTCTTGAGGAGCGCTTTTCCGTCTCTCGAATGGAATAGTATTTTTCAGGGTTGACTAAGGGTGACGAACTTGGTTTAGAGGTTTCAAATTCTGGTTCACTCATGTCCTCTTCAAAATCACTGGCATGAATTTGTGCCAAGATTTCAGCCCTGGTACGAGGCGATAGATCACGTTTCTGCCTCTTACTTTCTTCTTCTTCTTTCTTCTCGAATGAATGGGATCGTTTCATCTTGAGTGCAAAACGTCAAATGACTCAAGTTTAAACACCACAGACTAATTTATAGTCTTGGCAAACCAGCGTATATAAAAAGGGTGTGTGTCTTGTCCTTTCACTATTCATTTCACTCTCAAGCCGAGCACAACGATGGAAGAGACTACCCAGATGGAACGTTTCGTCAGAGCTTTGCGAGGGGTCATTAGAAAATTCTCTTCAGACCAGCCGACGGACTACTCTCCTTCCTTTAGAGATAAAAGTCAAGATACTTGCTATATCTGTCAGAAGAAAGGGCATTGGTCTTCAGAATGTCCAGACCGTCAAAAAAGAACAAAAACAGGGACTAAAAGAGACAAAAGTCAAGATACCTGTTATTATTGTAAAGAAAAAGGACATTGGTCTCCAGATTGCCCAAAAAAGAAACAAGAGGAGTCAGAAGAAAAGAAGGATTCTTCAGAAGAAGAGAGGGATTCTTCGGAAGAAGAGAGGGATTCTTCAGAGGAAGAAGAGGAAGAAAGAAGACAATTCTATTTAAAAGAAGCAAAGAAACAGGAGAAGAAAAGAAGAAGGGAGGAAAATGAGGAAAAAACGGTGAAGAAATTCAAAAAACAGAGAGACTAAACAAGGAGAAAGAAGAAGTCAATGAACTTTTAATTAAAGTGTTCTGTGGTGAATTGTGAATTGGATTGTAAAAAAATGGATAAAAGAATACATGAATGATATAAGGTAAGTGTCTTTGAGTTTTGATTTTAAAATAAGAAGCTACACTCACGCACTCATACACAGACACGTACTATAAGGGTAAAATGGGTGGGGTTTATTTTTGAGTTATTGGCAAATTGAAATTGTATTTCTTTTCGAGAAATGTGGGTGGCCCTGAAAAGGGCCTTTTTATTTTGGTGTAGGGGTGAGTTTAACCAATCAACTTTAACTGCCTTAAGCCTTTGCCACGGCCAAGGCCTACTTCTGATGATTGGGTTGAAATCACTAAGGGTGGTACGACAGGCTTGGTCACAGGGTTGGCGTGTTTAGCTCGGGAAGGTCGTATTCTCTTCGGTCGTGATAAAGAAGTCTGATACATTTGTTTCAGACTTCTTAACTCCGCTAAAATGTCCAACAGTACCGTAGCCGTTTGATTTTCACCCTCTTGTTTCTTTGCTGCTACTTCTTCTTGCTGTTGTTGCTGTTGTTTTTTTCTTACCTCTTCTTGTTGCTGTTGCTGTTGCCGTAGGAGAAAAGCTTGTTCCGCTTCCTTTTGTCGTTGCATAAATTTCTCCAATTCTTCTTTCTGTCTCTGTCTAAAATTCTCCACTTGCGGTAATGAAGATGGTAACGAAGGTTCCGGAACAAATTCTTGCGAGGTAAGAAAATCCACAAAATCCCAATGTACCTCTTCTGAAAGTAAGTCCGGGTTCCCTTGGGCAGTCTCCCCTGCTGGTGCACCCCAATGGATCGTTTTCTGAGTTTCCGTCATGTTGAATCACTGTCGCATAGATTGACTGCACACAAGCGCTAACGAATCTATATAGACCACGTGACGTCACAGACTGCTCTCTTCGGATTGGATGCGAGCTGACTGAATTTTGTAACGCGTGTTCGGATTGGTGAATGAATTCAATCCGTTTCAATCCTTCCTGTACCTATAAATAAGCGCAGTTCACTGCATTGATTCACTTGTTCTCGTCGCTTCAAGATGTGGACCGATGTGCAATCTTCTACGCTTGTGTCTTCCATGATGTTCCGGACGGACATGCTCATGTATGTCCGATCCAAGTGGACCGTTGTCCACAGGACAAACACCAGCCTGTGGATACGTAGGATCTACGTTGAAAGACAAGGATGCCTAAAAAGAGTGCTGATTTACGGACCAACAGTGAGACGTAGCCTAAGGACAAGAAGAAGACCAATGCGGTACCATTTATGTTAATGAATACATTAACATAAACCCAAAGGCCCTTTTCAGGGCCAGCCATATTTCTCGAAAAGAGATAGCCTTTCCATTGCCTACCCCTTTTTTTAAAAAAAATTTTAAAAAAAAAATCCCATATTCAATTCCCCTTTGTCCCTAAACAATCCCCAAACTCTATTCCCCCATGTTAAATTCCCCTTGTACGTATATCGACCCACAATTTTTTTCCCATGTTAATTCCCCTTGTACGTATATTAACCCACGATTTTTCGCCATGTTAAATTTCCATTGTACGTATAGTGGCCCAGGGGTCTCCGTAATGCTAATTTCCATTGTACGTATAGTGGCCCACCTTACTACTGCTGGGTCAGCGATGAGCCTTCGAAGCTTATCTTGTTCTCTAATTTCTATTCGAATCGGTTTGCGCAGATTCTCCATGGGGTTTCTTCGGAATGCAGAATCGTTCAGGAGTTTAAAATCTTTCTCAAACTCATTGATGTTTTTGTGCGAAGATCCGTATTCTTTTCTATATACATACAAGCACGCTGTTGAAATACATGCACTCGAGTAATCTTGGTTACACGCATTCCCAATCACACGTACCCATATCAGTCTACATGATCCATCGCTGAGTACTGCACCAGCCCGTACACTTCTGTTTGAAGCATCAAATTCAATCATTTAGATTGTTTTGCATTGTTTGTAAATCTCAGATTTGTTTTTGTATTATTAAACTTAAAACAGGGGTCATACAATCTTCATAGGTTAGTGATTGTCATTGATTTTTCCAGTTGTCGCCGTTTTATCTTGTTAAAACACAGCTGAGATATTTGATACAAAAACTTATGAGGTCCGACAATAGTAACACGAAATTCTAAATCAACCCTTTTCAGCTTGTGTCTATTTCAGGGTCCTCAAAGCGAAATTTCCTTGCGGCATTAGATAAAGTATCTTTTCGAAAGAGTCCATGCAAATAACCTCAATTGACCCATAACTGAGTATAAAGACAACATGGATTTTGCTAGACCGATGTAAGTACACAATAATGTCAAATATATTGCAAATTTCCTCGATATATTTTTTGAGGTGTGTGTGTGTGTATGTCTGAGAGTGCCATTAGTAATTTCATCTTGTGCTCGCGCTTTTCTAGTGTTGTATATTTCATAAAAGGTGTACTTTTGATATGTGAATGTAGCTGGCACTGTTATATAAATATCAAGCACATTTGTTTCATTATTGATTTTCTATTGGAGATCTTCAATGCTGCTAGAATATTTCGCTCATATTATCAGAAGATTCACTCACTTTCATAAGATGGTTCCGATATAGTAGCGATTTAATCAACGTCAGGGACATAATTTATTATTGCATAATATCAAATATATATAACACACACACCGCAACAATTTTTCAAAATAATGCATACTTGCCTCTGCCAAAATAACGTCTTTGCTCTAGAAAATTATACTCTGCCACACTGTGTAGACAATATTTAGTGAAAATCATTAACCTTGATTGCAAATAAATATTTTCTGTGCAGTACAGTTACAAACAATAATATAGACCTGACTGAAAACTTCACTTTCGTGGATTAATAATCCATGGGTTGCACATAGTACGTAGATTTTATGCTAAAACCCATACGTCATATTGGATAGAGGTTGTGACCTATATCAGGAATAAAGAGGTAAATGCCCTATAATGACAATACTCTCAGTTTTATTGATAAGTGGATCGTGATTTTTTAAGCAGACCAGACTCATACGTTGACTTGTTAAAGAGACGAAATACTTTTGAAATATTATTAAAAAGAAGATAAAAACAAAAATACGTTATAAATTGATGGTTTTAAAGATGAGAAAATCTGTGCATTGGAGTTATGTCGTGGACTGGCAACAGAGAAACAACTCTGTTTCAAGCGATTTCATTCGCGTATTCTTTTTGAAAAAAAGAAAGATTATAACGCTATTCGTTATAATGCGATTCAGCCTATAAGGCGGCATCATGGCTCCCATTTTTTGAATTTAAGGTAATCTCTCTTTTTAACATCCTAAATACATGCTCTCGGAAAAGCCGATTATTCGTATCCCTGGCAGATTTTTAATCTTAGCACTGCGTTTAATATTGCCTTAACTTAAGAAATTTTCTAAAACATATTGCAGTGTTACATTTGTTAACGAAAATAAAGAAAATCTATCAAGTTCAGACAAGTTAAAAAAAAAACTGAATACAGTCGGCACTGTTTAATGTTTGAAGAAAGTAACATATAGCTAGTTTGACATTTTCAGAGAATTTGTTAACGCGATCTCACGTATATCGCGATATTATTATTTGGACCGAGCTTCGCGTTATAACGGGTTTTACCTGTATTTCTAAAATACCGATATTATTTTTATAACGTAGTATGATTTGGATGACAAAGTACGATTTGTAAATGGTTGAAGGGAATGGGTGGGTAAGCGGCTGTTAGATGGAGCCATTTGCTGTATGGGTGCTGTATCTCTTACAGCAATTCATTAGGAATAAATTTACATTTTAGGATTGACACAATAAATCAGTAGTTAATGAAAATATGTATAAACTACGATGGATCCACTGGTCCATCCAGTGTTTAAATGTCATCACTGTTTATATTAACGCTTTGAACTGTATTTATATTTAAAGCGGAATATCTATAATGAACATTTTGTTTGCGGGTATAAAAACTTTACCTTGCAATTTTTTATATTATACCAAGCCAACCAACTCAGAGGTCAGGTCTGTATAGTAAGAGTAACAAAATAGTTCCAAACATTAGACTCCATTACCTTGTTTACTTTCATGTCTTACTGAGGTCAATCTAATACAAGTCTTCGTTGCATTTTAACTAAGTAAAATTCTTCCTGAAAACGTGCTAACATGTATTTTTTGTGTGCAAGATATAAAACTGCTACTGCTTTACAGGAACAATTTTTTGTCCAATCTTAAGTTTCGAAGGAGCATGGTTTTCGATGTTGTCATGCTCTTATGTTTTTGAGTAAATCTTGTATAAAGTCTGTGATCCCATAGTGCGTAAATACAAGTGATCGGTTTTGATAAACACGGAAACTTTTGACCTGTGTATAGAGAATATTAACCTCTACAGATGTACGAGGAATTAGTGACGTGTGACTTTTCAGTGTTACAGTTAAAAAGAAAATAGTGTTTTTTATATTCTTATTGGACAGTGATGCGTTTCAATCAACGGCACAGACCGAAGAACCTCTATAATGATATTCTACAAGTATTGCGGCATGTCATGACATGCCAGTTATCGAGTCGGATCATTCATTTGAAGTATTTATTTATGTACTTGTACTTATTTATGTGCTTGTTCATTTACTCTGTTAAAACCATTGTGTTATTGACACTAAGTAGACAAATGATTTCTTAAAACAAAGAAAACTAGAGCAATTGCAATTACTCGCCATCGCCATCTCTCCTCTCTTATTTCCACAGGTACTACATTAGTTTCCTCAAGCACTTATTCCGTTTACTTTTTTATCTTGCTAGTAAAAAAGAGCTAATAGCACATTTTCGTGAAGATCTTTTATGACAGAGTTACATTTGTGCACTATCACCCATACAGTTATTCCGTACTGTTTACCAGTCGTTAGGTTGGTTGCCTTCTTTGTTGTATCTTCCCTGCTTGTATATTCATCCATCAGCAACGAAGTATTTGTTCTCTAATAAGCAATCTTTGATTTACATAATTCATCACCGGGATTTATTACAAATATAGTGCCGTTTATGGAGAGTGGTTTTCTGTTGTAGGTCTTATTGTACATAGATGTTGGACAGATGACAGTTTTTTTTATACATGAAAAAAAGGTTTTGTATTCAATTTCAATCAACTGTAGTAAAGACTGTTTTCCCACCCCCCCCAAAAAATGTATACGTTATATATACTCATGTAATATGATTCTTTCGTTAGTATGTATGCGAGTATCAACAACTGTTGGTTTTTCAAGCTGTGTGCGAGTATCAAGAATTGTTGGTTTTTTAAGCTGTATGCGAGTATAAAAAACTGTTGGTTTTGTTGGTTTCTCAAGCTGTATGTAAGTATAAAAATCTGTTGTTGTTTTTCTCAAGATGTATACGAGTATAAAAGACTGATGGTTCCTCAAGTTGTGTGCGAGTATCAAAAACGGTTGGTTTCTCAATCCGTATGATTGTATTAAAACCTGTGTTCGTTTTCAAGCTGTATGCGAGTGTAAAAACTGTGTTGTTTTCTCATTCAGTTGTAAATGATGTATCAGACGCAAGAATTTGTTTGTTGCAGTTAATACAATCAAGAAATTCCTCCCGTATAAATCTTGTCGTGTGTGTGTGTGTGTGTGTGTGTGTGTTGGTTGGTTTTACAGCTGTAACCAACTTTCTACTTAGAAAATATATTGTTCAAAATGAATGTGTATTTTATATTTTGTTCATCATATCTCATTTGATTAAAATTAGCAACAAAAATTAAATTGGAACTAGGCTGAATTAAGTTTTCTATTTATATAATTTCTTTCATTTTTTTAGAGTATATATGGTATTTCCTTTGCCAATGTATAGTTCTTTATGTTATAGTTACCCTTGAATCTTGTAAAAGTACAAAGTTCAAGTCTTTGATATAATTTTGATTGCATTTGCAATAATTAATTATTTTGTAAGGACAGTGGTTTGTAGTTGTCCCATTACATTTTTAAACTTACTGCTTTGTTGTTGAAATTCAATAATTTTCTCCTTGTTTGCTTTCTATTTCCAAAGTCCATTCAACACAACATTTGTTCTCAGCTGCACAGTGCTTATTATGTATGGAACACTTTCCAAATATAAAAAATGAAACCATTTATTCATTAAGTAAGAAGGCTTCGCTGTTACCCATTTATTGAAATTGAATTTTTTTTAAACATATTATCTTTTATAGCGTTGTTCTGAATGTTTATCTAATCATGAGTCACAAACAAATATACATTCTGTGTGCATTTACGATTTTTTTGTTATCTGCATCTGTATTCTTTGTTCAAGATAGCAGCACGTCTGCTTCCCGATTTCTGCAACGAAAAGCATTTTTTTTTAAACAACTTAGTCATTTAATTTATTAATGTAATATTTGTAGCCAGAGTACCGACATGAAGTCTCCTGTTCGCGTTTCAAACCAAACGAGTGTTGTCAGTGTAAACAATGTGGCTGTTCAGTCGTTTTCCATTTCCTGGAAGAGTCCCTTTTCAGTGAATGAGTGATACCCTTTTAAAATGTAATAAATAGCTAGCAGTGACTGTACCCCACCCCCAACGGAGAACCAGGATGTATCAGAGGAAGGGCTTACCAAATTGGATACTAATAAATGCCTAATTATCTAGGTATTGATATATATATCTGCCTGTCTTGATACTAATATATACCTGTCTATCTAGATACTAATATATGCCTACATATCTCGATACTAATATATACCTACCTATCTAAATACTAATATATACATACCGATCTAGATACTAATATACGCCTACCTTTTGTTGGCATCCGTTAGTCTCGAGAGACAATGGAACTGCGCACATGAGAGATGTCCCGGTTGGTGGTTGTTCAGCGTCTGCTGTGGCTATGTAGTCCAACACGGGAGTGGCAGTCCTTGCTGCACTTGCTGCACTTGAAGGTTGCGTCTGGTGTTGGTTGGAGCTGCTTCTTCTTCCTCTGCGATCGTTTTTTCATCAGCTAGCAAGCGTAGCTTGTCCTCACCGGCTTTCATGACAACTTGATCTCTTTAGAGCGAGCCCTTCCCAGGTGTTGACATCGATGTCAAGGGCTTTCATGTCGGGCTTGCAGACATCATTGAAGCGGAGATGTGGCCGTCAAATTGACCTTTGCCAGAGGCGAGTTTCGAATAAAAAATGTCTTTGGGGATCAGTCCGTCATCCATCCGACGTACATGGCCCAGCCATCTGATGCGGCGTTGGCGGAGGAGTGTGACCATACTGGGAATCTTGCACGCTCGAGCACCTCGTTGTTTGTTACTCGATCGCTCCAGGTGATCCCGAGTATGCGTCGGAGACATCGCATGTGAAAGGCTCTCAGTCTCTTCTCTTGTGAGGCGTACAGAGTCCAGGTTTCTCTTGTGTACATGAGAGTGCTTAGCACGCAGGCACGGTACACGATGATCTTAGTGTTCAGGGTCAGCATGCTGTTGTTCCACACTCTCTGCGACAACCTGGAGAGAGTTGTTGATGCCTTTACGATCCGTTTGTTGAGCTCATCATAGAGCGAGAGGTTGTTGGTGATGGTAGAGCCGAGGTACATGAACTGACTCACCACCTCAAGTTCGTAGTTGTTGATGTTGATGCTTGGGGGGGGGGGGGGCCGCGTCCTGAACCATCACGTTTGTTTTCTTTAGGCTTATGGTCAACCCAAACTCATCGCATGCTTCAGCAAAGCGTTGCATCAGGCGCTGAAGCTCAGCTTCTGTGTGGGTGGCTAGAGCATCATTGTCTGCGAAGAACATGTCCCTGGTGGTGACTTCACGCACTTTGCTCTTTGCCTTCAGTCGTGCCAGGTTGAACAGTCAGCCTCGTGAATCCCTTCTGTGGATGTCCCAAAGGCGTGCTTGAGCAGGACTGCGAAAAGAAGATGCCGAAGAGCGTGGGGGCAAGGACGCAGCGCTGTTTAACTCCACTGTGGATGTCAAAGGGGTCGGATGTTGAGCCATCGTACTGCACTGTGCCTTTCATGTCATCGTAGAAGGACTGGATCATGCTTAACAGTTTGGAGGGCATCCAATTTTCGCCAGGATTGTGAAGAGTCCGTCTCTGCTGACCAGATCGAAGGCCTTGGTGAGGTCTATAAAGGCCAGGAAGAGAAGTCTTTGTTGTTCTCTTCATTTTTCCTGCAATTGCCTGATGGAGAAGATCATGTCGATTGTGGACCTCTCTGCGCGGAACCCGCACTGCGACTCTGGATACACTCTGTCAGCAAGCGTCTGAAGTCTGTTCAGGATGACGCGTGCGAAACTTTACCCACGATGCTAAGAAGTGATATGCCCCTGTAGTTGTTGCAGTCGCTTCTGTCACCCTTGTTCTTGTACAGGGTTATGATGTTGCCGTATCTCATGTCCTGAGGTACTACACTCTTGTCCCAGCACTGGCAGAGGAGATCGTGCAGGTGTGTGAGCAGCACGCTACTTCCGCACTGTATGACTTCTGCTGGGATGCCATCCTTCCCTGGGGCTTTACCTAAGGACAGTTTCTCTAAGGCCTTCTTTAGTTCGGCTACAGTAGGTTTCTCGTTCAGTTCGGCCATGAGAGGGAGGTTTTCAATGGCGTTCAGTGCATCATTGGTCACGTGGTTCTCTCTGGAGTGCAGTTAAGTGTAGTATTCCACCCAAAGCTCTATCTGCTTGCCCTTGTTGTGGATGGTATTGCCTGTGACAGACTTCAGTGGTGCTGTCACTTTCTTCGTGGGACCCATTGCTTTCTTTATGCCATCGTACATGTCTCTGAGGTTTCCGATATCTGCTGCTGACTGGATGCTCTGACAGAGCTGAAGACAGTGTTCATTGGCACACTGCCGTGCTAATCTCTGCACTTTGCTTCTGGTAGACCTGTATGCCTGTAGTGTCTTCTGGCAAGGGGATCACTTGTATTGCATGTGAGCAATGCGACGCTCTTCTATGGCTGGCATGAGTGTGGCGGAGTTAGCCTCAAATCAGTCTTTGTTTTTTGATGGCTTCTTACCAAAGATCCATGTGGCTGTGCTGTACACAGTCTCTATGATGTGATCCCATCTTTCTTTTGCACTGCCGTTGGGGAGTTCTGAATCAAACGTCTTGGAAAGAGCATAGGTGAATTCATAAGCCTTGTCTGTATATGATGATTTGCTCACATCAATGCGTGGTTTACTCTTTTGCCTACAGCGGTGGATCTTCTTCGGCTGAAGCTTCATTTTGCAGCACACCAGCGAGTGGTCGGTGTCGCAGTCAGCACTGTGGAAGGTACGGGTAAGAAGCACACCCTTCATGGCTGACCGTCTTGCAATGATCAAGTCCAGCTGGTGCCAGTGGTTAGACCGGGGATGCCTCCAAGACACTTTGTGCTGTGGCTTTGTCTGAAAGAATGAATTGGTGATGCTGAGGTCATGGTACGAGCACATCTCTAAAAGGCGCTGCCCATTCTCATTCATCTTCCCAACACCAAACTTGCCAAGACAGGAGGGCCAAGAGTCATGGTCGGCACCCACCCTAGCACTGAAGTCACCCAGCAAAATCAAGTTCTCTTCCTTGGGAATTTTGTCGATGAGCGAGTTTAACTCATCGTAAAACTCATCCTTGGTATCTGTGGAGGCGCTTAGTGTGGGAGCGTAAACGCTGATCAGGTTGACAGGACCGTTTGTGGTGTGGAAGCAGAGGGATAGCAGTCTTCCGTTTCCTTGTTGGCAGGGTTCTATCATCCCCAGCGAATCCAACACAAAACTCTCTGACTTCGTCGGCGCTCTTTCCTTGCTAGAAGAATGTGTAAGTCTTTTCTCTGAGGGACCATGGTTGTGTCTCCTGTAGAGAGGCGATGTCGACCTGGAGTCTTGCAAGTTCGTCGTTGATGACTGTAGTCTTTCGAACATCGCTGATTGTCTGGAGATCATCTGAAAGCCCAGTCAGCATGGTCCGGACATTCCAGGTACCTAGCTTGAGGATAGGAGGTTTCCTTATTGGTTTTCTTTTGTTATTTCTTGGTGCAGTAGTTGCAGTCCGTTTGTCAGGTACTCACGTACCTTAAGCCTTACGCACCCAGCAAGGCATGTGAACTGTGGCGGGACGGCACCTTATTGGCTGGGGGCTGCCCAGTTTGAGGCGGGCGGTAGCTGTCCAGTGAAACCTGTTGGTTTCTCCCACCGTCAGAAGCATCCCCTGGCGTCTGGCTCTACTCCAATCGAGCGGTGACTTATAACCGATAAACTGCTGCTTCCCGTATTGTGTCGACGCTGTGGAGCGAAGCTGAAGCGTCCTCTCCAGGGCGCAAACCTGGGCAGGGTGATATGGAGAATCAGCTGTTGTCCATGAAGCTGATCCCCCCTCTACACGCAGCTGATGGATCCAAGGGAAAGGACAAGCCGATACGTCATGGCACCAGCTGCGTCGCAGGAGTTGCCTAGATGACACTGAAATCAATGCCAAGTCGCCTCAGGGACTCCGTCTCCGGATTTTCTGTTGAGGTTTACTCCCTTAGCCTTTCCCATGAGAGGGTATAGTATATCAGGATACTAATATATATACCTACCTATCTAGATACTAATATATACCTACCTATCTAGATACTAATATATACCTACATATATAGATACTAATACATACCTACCTATCTAGATACTAATATATAACTACCTATCTAGATACTAATATACTGCTTATCTATCTAGATACTAATATACCTACATATCTATATACTTATATATACCTACCTATCTAGATACTAATATATACATACCTATGTAGATACTAATAAATACCTACCTATCTATAGACTAATATATTACCTGTCTATATAGATACTAATATACACCTACCGATCTAGGAATAGAAGTTACAATTCGATCTGATATACATCAAGTATTGTATTAATATTAAATAACTCAGAAAGGAGCTACTTTTGTTTAGTATACAGTGTACATGTATTGATTTGGGCAGAAAAGGGAAAGGAAAAGATGAGAACTTTGTCGTGTTACATTTACCCCTTTCGTATCATTGTACGTCGAGGAAGAGAGATGGAGAGCATCTACCACTGCTCTCTTCCACTTGTTATTCATTTTATTATGAAAAATATGACTAGTCACCCCAATAATTATTCACCTGTTATATATAATGGTCATACTAGTTAACACGAAAATCAATTAAGCATGAAGTGAAGGCTGTTAAGCATACTGTGTAATAGATTTTCAAGCTTCATGACGTCACAATTCGCAAAAAATATGAAGTTTGATTGGTACAGTTACAAATAGCTATTAAACAATAATAAAGAATCTAAAATATTTTAACAATATTATCTAAATATTGAGAAAGAGATGAATATATAAACTGATCCTTCCTGGTCTTATAACCTAATAACTTCAAATTGTTTGTGTCACATGATCAAATTTTTAACCGATTTAAATGCTTGTGAAGACCTGGAAAACGCACAATTATTATTACGTAATTCTTGTGTGGGTTCTAGGAAGCTGACGAAACGGATAGAGGGAGGGAATACGTAAGGTACAATGAAACCTGTCCTTTGATAGCACAGTCATAGAAAAACACCTGTTCATGCAGGAAAAATGTAACGAATTCCTTTTCTCTGTTTAATTTGCAAAATTTAGAGTGACGAATCGAGAAATATCTAGAGGGGTGGTGTGTGTGAACACCACGAGTCTGTAGGACGGAACTCCCAACAGAATCCCAGTAGGGGAACCTCCGGAACCTCCTGCATTTTAAAAGTTTCCAGAGCATTATCTCAGCCATCTTAGTCAAAAGACAATTTACTTTCGGAAACATTCCGGTTATTTCGCGTTCACTGTTAGAGAGATTAGGAAGGTCCATCCCACCCCACTCCTGTCCTCGCCAAAGAGGATACCTGTGCATTTAAGGACAAAAAGTATAACATCAGTGAGTGTTAAAGACACCTACTTTCATAAAGAACAAACGTAATTAAACTATTTTATCAATTTAACAAACATAACGTTTTTAGGCACACCTAACTGAGTCGATATTTAGATCGCTTGAGTGACCTTAAAAGCAAAACAGGTTTGCCTGTACCTATTTGCCCATCATCGCTTGCAAAAGTGTGTCGATCCACATTGTTCCACATATAACGTGTGGAATGAAGTGAATCGACGACCCTTTACAATTGAATGTGTTAATTGTCATGCTGACCTTACAGATGTCATATAAATCCCTATTTAAAATGAAAATCGATACTTGGTTACTCAGTGTACGGAAGATCAGAGGTATACCTACTTTGTAGTTCCTTTGCAATTTCGAGTCAATAAAAAAATCAATAAGCTTTAACTTTAATCTCTCTCTCTCTCTCTCTCTCTCTCTCTCTCTCTCTCTGTCTATATATATATATATATATATATATATATATATATATATATATATATATATATATATATATATATATATATATATATATATATAATTAAAACTTTTCACTGAACAAATGCAGATGCAAAATATGAAAAAAATTATCACACTACGTTCCACATGCTCAGTCTCTCAAATTGTAATTTCACATAAATGGCGTGGTGAAAACTCCAGAAAGTGTTTACGGCAAGATATTCATATGAAAACGACAAACATGTACGTGTACAAGTAAATCAGGAAACCTATTAGAATACTAATTTAATACAGTTTTTTTAAGAATAAATAGGACTCTTTAAAGTATTTTGTAAGTTGGGACAAGATGTTTCAGATCTGCCAAAACGTACATGTGTGTACATACGAACGTACATCGGTATCTCTCTCTCTCTCTCTCTCTCTCTCTCTCTCTATATATATATATATATATATATATATATATATATATATATATATATATATATATATATATATATATATATATATATATATATATGGTATAGGGAGTAGAAATAATTAGGCCGTACTGGAAAATGTGGGTAAATTGATGGGCTGGCGATCACCCACCCCAGTGGAGCAGGTAGTACTCTCTCTCTCTCTCTCTCTCGTTGCCATGACATTTACTTTGATGAAAGAAATTAAAGCAGTATATTGGTACCTATCGTTCTTCATGTATAAATAAGTGTGCACTTTTAAACTGTACTATGATATTAAACAGGTCCCATGAGGTACACGTGCAATTTTTTTTTTTTTTTGCTATACAGCTAGAAAAAATAGGGATATATCTTATTTAAAATATGATATCTTGTTTCATTTGTATGATATTACCCCGATATTAAATGCATTATAATCAGAGATATTTTACTGTAAACGAAGTTACGATGAAATTATTTTAAAGAAACATTTGCAAATATTCACAATTTGCACACACGGCCACCCACTCCACTCCAGACTTAATAAGATGCATTCAAGATCCAAAGCATTTGTTATCGTGTACTCATCCTGTACAAGCATAATACCAAAATGACGTCCATTATTAATTGATGTAGATGCTTGTTGAGGAAACAAGTTTGCGTTGTTTGTTTTTCATCTAATTAAATATTATCATTAACTGCTCTCAATCTTAATTGTTTCGCCTTATTTCATGCCTCACCACAATAGTGGTTCGAACATTAATTTTATATTAGTTTATCAGGAAATGGTACGATCGTCTTCAATACCATACAACATATCGTGGAGAGACAATCTACTGCGCTCATTTGATAAAGGGGTGCGGGTGATTATCTTAAGTGTATGGAACGATACATAAGCCTGGAACGAAAGGTAATGAGTCTATGGGGCTGAAGACACTCATATCATTCCGTACAACCTAGTAAACCAGCAAATAATGATTTTATCACCTTACAAATCTAAAAAAAAAAAAAAAATTATTTGTTGAACAGAAAAAATTTGTTTAGTTGCCTTTAATAACTTATTCAGACAATTATTGACAAGCAGCGCGCAATTTGTAGCAGTTACCTCCCATGGGCTACAAAAAAAAGAGCATGCGAATTTGCTTCCGAATGGGTATGTTTTCGTTTAAGGATGGCCCTCCTTGTGTATTCTTTTTCCCCAAAAATAGATAAAATAAAATTTAAAAAATAAAAACAAATATCACACAATACGTCGCTTCTATATATAATGAAATAATTTCATATATCGGGATCACTAATAATATAGTTGCATTGTACCTTTTGAATCGGGGAGGTTATCCGCCATTCGTTTATTTTTTTTATTTTTTACTATTTTGTTTCCATTCATTTTTATATTGTTAAAGTTCTAACATCCCGCTAGACTAATTTTTTAACAAACATATTGGATTTTAGATCCTGATAGTGCATGGTCAATCATTGATCAAAGAATCAGACCTCGATATACATTTGGACTCGGTGAGTCCAGACGATTCAGAATTGAGATGGAAACAGGAGAAGAAAAAAATAAAAAACGCGAACATCGTAAGTTTTTAGCTAATTTGTAACTGGACAATTAGAATTTAAAAGCTAAATAAATTAAACTCGAATAATGTTAATAAAGCCTGTGTAAAAGTATGAAAATTTAATATAAAAAAACATTATTAATTTTCAACTATTAATTACTACAAATTAATTTTTTTTTCCTTTTCATATAATTTTTTAAAATATTATTTCCATTTCAGATTAGTCAATACATTTAACTGAACTTTTAGGGAAGTTGTTGGGGGGAGGACATACATATTTTTCCCACTAGAGGAAGAGTTGCACACGGAGCGAGATATAATCCCCTCCCCCTTAGATAAATAACCTCTTAGAACGTTTACGTCCACGAAAAAAAAAAATTCAGCCCATTTGACAACTACAGGCTTAAAAGATTTGTAACTCCATTTTTTTATTACGTCAGCGTAGCAATCAATTTCATTCCGTTTCACAACTCCTAGCCTAAATTAACTGCAATATCGTGTTTTCAATTGCGTCCGCGTAAAATACAATGTCCAGCGACATTTTGTGAAATTCTTATTTTCTGATATTCCAAGATAAAATATTATTACGCCTCTTCAAATTTGCTGAGAAATTATTATTGTTATTATTATTATTATTATTATTATTATTATTATTATTATTATTATTATTATAAATGAATAAAGAGTTCACAAGTGTTTACTACGCATTATTATTAACATATCTACCGTGGTCAGGAAATTCTTAGAAAGAAAGGGAAGCAACCAATACGATATATATATATATATATATATATATATATATATATATATATATATATATATATATATATATATATATATATATATATATATATATGGGTCAAGAGTCCCTGTGACAAGTCAGATTTAATAAAAGCTGACATTATTAAAATCCGCATTAAAATCGAGATCTACACACGTTGTCACTGTCACAATTCATTTCACATCCAAATGCAACTGCGATTGAAACGACATAAACAGTAGTTACGTCGGAAAGATATTCGTCAGATTACCTGTATCCATTGTTTGACCGTATTGGGAATTTCCACTGACTTAACTAGTACACGACATTTTGTGAAATTCTTATTTTCTGACATTCCAACATAAAATAGTATTACGCCTCTTCACATTTGCTGAGAAATTAATAGTAGCATATAAGTGAGTGAGGATTTCAAGCCGATTTTTTTTTACTTAAGAAAGCATTGAAAATTCGAACAATTGGATTTTTAAACTTTCAAATCCTTCAAACTTCTTCAACGTTTTGTTACTCGTCTAGACCAATAAAAACTTTTATTTGGACCGTACTAAAAACAAGTATGTCTTACTACTCCACAGCTACTTAAAAAAATGTAAATAACAACAAAACTCTATACGATTTTATATTTATACAGAAACTGGACAAACATACAAAGTTTAAACTTAACGCATTATAACGATCCATACAGCTTTATTTCATGAGTTGTCTTTCAATGAACCATACAGCTGTATCGAGTTATTTCGTGAATTTGTCTTTTAATGAACTGTACAGTTGTAGCTAGTTATTTCGTGGATTTGGCTTTTAATGAACCGTACAGTGTGTGTGTGTGTGTGTGTGAGAGAGAGAGAGAGAGAGAGAGAGAGAGAGAGAGAGAGAGAGAAAGAGAGATTTGGATTTTTAATGTAGCTATAACAACTTTTCAGTCATATCGCTACGATATCTGCAGTGTGGCTGTTTAGAATGATGTCTAGGACTGGGGCATCATGCCGCAGACATGTAGCATGATGTCCCACCCAGTCACTTTATTCTGACACCAGGCATACCAGTCATAACACTAACCTCTTAATGCTAAGCGCCTAGTAAGGCAGCTGTTAGTACCATTTTTATAAGTCTTTGGTATGACTCTGTCGGAGTTCGAACCCGCGACCTTCCGAATCCAAGGCGGACGAACTAACCGTACAGTTTTAGCGAGTTATTTCGTGGATTTGGTTTTGATCGGCCAAGTCAACTGGGGCTTAGGTACCATATAGCATGAGTAAGCTCAGCATAGAGATCCGCAAATGTTTTTATTTTTATTTTGTTATAATATTTTTTTTAACACTGTAAGTTAGGGAGGGTCTTAGCGGTAAGCTTTGCACACGGGCCCGCATAGGAGCCCAACTGTCCTAGCAATGCCACTGCATATGTCACAACGGTCTGGAGTAAGGAACAGAGCCAACATAGCATTAATTACGTAATCATTAACAATCATATTCACATATTAGGAACTGGAAAGAAACGTCTGGCACTCTATGGGGCGGGGATGTTACGTGCTAATGGAGCCATATATATATATATATATATATATATATATATATATATATATATATATATATATATATATATATATATATATATATATATATATATATATATATATATTATTTGGATCAGCCAGCTGTGTGGATGTGTTTGCTCCCAATATTACCACCACCTCAAGGCCAGATTAAGGTGTTTCGAGGCCATGGAGCAATTTCACTTAATAGATTCACATATTCGTAAAGGCGTTTTCTCTGTGAGGTCAGTGTCTATTATTTGTTGTTTCACTTATGAAAATGGATTATTCGATGTGGGGGTTGTTCTGTCTTTACTTTTATACCACGATTTTAACTGAAATTTGTCGTAATTTGTCTTTTTTGATGAGCGTCTTTGACCGCTATGAAAATCTTCAATACTACCCCATCAACATTATTTAATACTACCTCTACAACATTATTTAATACTACCTCTACAACATTATTTAATATGGTTAGACCTAAAGTTGATGGCCGAATAATGATCAGTATTTAACCTCAACAAATGAGATCCATCAGTAGGTAAGACGAAAGACCTCTCATACTGAGAATTACCATTTTTTTTTCTTCTTTTAAACAATAAATAAATATTATTTTATTTTTATGACATATTATCCTACCCTATACCGCTGATTGAGGCCCTGTCTAATAAATCCATGCTTTCCGGAATTATTATGTATATTTTGCCATTTCTATATATAAAATGTCGTGAAGTTTTATAAAAGGTTAATGCACATGAAATGCTCTCTCTCTCTCTCTCTCTCTCTCTCTCTCTCTCAGACAATAGGTGATGCAACCCGAATTTGGATCCTTCTTCTATTCGGATAACTAGTTAATGTACTACATATTTCAAAGCTACACCCAACGGTTTAGGAGTCTCATTAGAAATAGTCATCGAACAGCCACATTCCTGTCAAACTTGCGTTCTTCGTTCTTGTAGCAACAAGGTTTGTCTTGATTACACGATTCAGCGAAAGTATTGCATAAAGGAAACACGTGTTTTCCTCGGCAATGATATGATAAGACTTATATAATCTATGTTTGAGTTTACACCGAGACAAGGAAATCTCAGTCAAGGGGTTACGTTATTTGTCTGCCCACGAGGCTTGCTGAGTGTGAACACTTATAATGTAACCCCGCGACTGGGATTTTCTTGTCTCGGTGCAAACCCCAACTTATATTATTTTTATCAGCCAATATTTTATTTTAAAGTAAATATAACTCTTCACTTTTGCAATATAATCCACGCGCAAATGTCTACATGCAGCGCATTAATACTAATATGTTAATGAGGGCTGTTGCGTGATAGTTCCATCCGAAGTACACAATTTTTACGAGTGAGCAAAACAAAAAATATAACACGTTTGATAGTATTGACGTATTATCACGTTTAATACTAGTATATGGATGTTATATAAATTGACAATAAATAATTAGTATTTATTACAAGAAAATGTTTAATTTTCATCAGTTCCAACTTAGAAAAGTTATATTGCAAATAATGAAACGATATTGGGTACACAGTTCTATATAGACCATAACGAAGAGTAACATGTAGCATGAACGACCGTGCTTGGATTATTCATGGGTAATTAGAGATCCGGGTCACTATCTTATATAACTCTCTTTTTCTTCGGAAGTGGTGTAACTGTGTGTGACAAAATGATATTGTAATTAATATTGATTGTAAAATTACCCCCGTGTATGAAAGACCCTCCAAACACAGGTCCTAACTGATAACCATGTGCTAACTTTCAAGTTCATGGTTTCTTGGAAAATTTACATTTCCTGTCTTGGAAATATGACAGGTGTTGCTATTAGTAGTGGAAGGATGTGGTACATGGAGCTCTGATGTTTGATTTATCTGGGAAACAATTTGTATATTTCTAACAAGATTAGAAAAAAGCAGGTTTGACATACATTTCTGACTGTTACAAAGTTTTCTGTCATTGTTGAGAGAGTTAGGAGTTAGGATTTTTGTGGCCAGTGATGTGTATAGCCCGATTTTCTGGAAATTTTGTTTTCTATTAGTTTCTGACATATGTTTTCTCACGATCACGTTTGTAATGCGTTTGTAATGGTTCAGAAGCCAGATCTGGCAAGTTTGCTTTCATATCCATTCTTTTCATCAGCGAGTCAAGCTTTCGGGCCCCAACTGGTGCCCGTTGTTCACTGGACCCAAGTCCACGCGCGTGAATTACCGGAACAAGGTAAAAAGGATGGTCAAGTCATAATAATCACTTGGACGTTTGTTCATAAAGCATTTGTAGATAGTTACAGGACATCTATCTGGAAATAGAGGGTTAGCGTCCATAATTGGGTTTTCATTTCCTGTGTTTCTTACGTCCTCCCCTGTCCTCCTCTTCGTCTGTATATAATGGTTGCGTCCCTTGATACATTAATCCTAGCGCTTGGACACCATGACTGACACAACTGGTCTAAGATAACCAGACTGACATAGGAAAAGTAAGATAAGCAAAACATGTAGATTTCTCTGTCGCATAGGTGAGAAAAGATGGTGCAAGTCGGTTTGAGGTAAGACTTTACATTTAATCAATTCTTCATCCTTGACGAATGTGCTCAACGTCGATGTGTTCTGCAAACATTTTAGTGTGCCATTAGGAAATGGAGCACATTTGCACACCCAAGAATACACAAAACACACAGCAATGTGTATGATATTTTTCTCCTGAAGATTGGTCTGCCTGGTATAGTAAGTGTGTTCCATTGGTTCGTCATGCAAACAAACTGTCGTGCTGATTCAGTTGTTTGATGTCTATAACATCGTAACTTTCGGCAATGCGTCCAAGTTCTGGATCGATTGTGAAGCGTCATCTGTACTCGTACTCAGGCATTTCTGTCACTTGGTATCCTCGTCTTTCTAACCTCAGACATTTCTATCACATGGTATCCTTGTCTTTCTAACCTCAGACATTTCTATCACTTGGTATCCTTGTCTTTCTAACCTCAGACATTTCGATTACCTGGTATCCTTGTCTTTTTAACCTCAGGCATAGTTGGTATGTTTGCTCGTACAACTCTTCCAGGGACTTTTCAGGTTTCCTTGAGGAAAACGGGATTGGCATCTGAGAAATAAACATCCTTGAAATTCGCGATTTGGGATTGTTCTAAATTGCATCAATCCACAGGAAGACTTCCATTGTTCTTTTCTCCACCATTTCTCTATGTTATATCCATTTGTCTTCACTTTAGATAAATAATGCAACCAACGCAAAGCTTTGGCGGAATAGCGTCGACTGATGGAAAGATATGATTTAGGGGGTATGATTACTAGTTTGCATGAAACTTTTTTCGATGGACTAATCCACACGTAAACGTCCATATCAGATCGGCAATATTTCAACATTTCTTCTTGAAAGTCAAACGGGTTTGAAGAGTAATTTTGGTAATAAGCGTAAAATCCTTCTCGTTGTTCTGCGTGCATACCGTCGGGGTCTTAGTAGTGAACTTCATGCATATGTAAGAGCACATCGTGATGGTTAGCTTCGGTATTAAAAAGGTGTAGAAAATAACCTTTGGTCATTTGTGTCATTCCAAGCGTTTTTGAAATTCTACTCAAAGGCACGGCTAAATAACTAAAGGAATCGTTGAAATGTACTTCTCCCACTTTCAGTAGATGAGTTTGGCTCCGTTCATGGTGAATGTGGGACGTTCAGGACCTTGTTTGATTAATAGTTCAAAAACAAAAATATGATACAAGATACAATTCACTTGTTTCTTTTTATTCCTCTGCTCATACATGTCAATCTCTTGAGATGAAAACCTGTACGCCAGACCAATAAAAACCTTACAAAGACCATTAAAAAAAAACTTACACGAAAAAATGTATTCATACAGTATATAAGGTCAACAGTTTTAAAACAACAAATGCCATAAACGAACCAATGTTACACACATTTACATGTTTACTACTCTGAAACTTTATTTTATTTTATTCTTTTGATTTTGAGTGTGTTGTAACACACATTATTATATGCAATACACGCACCCTTTGCACTTTTCAAAATGTAATCAGGGGTTTTAAAGTCTATGCAGCAGGTGTCAATGTTTATTTTACACTGTAAAATTATGTTAGTTTGTCTGCATTCAGGGACTTCCTTTAATCCGTGTGTATTTTTTTCATCATAGAAAAATATCTCTCATAGTCTGCATTCTTGTGAGGCAAGGTAAGTAGTCGCCGAATTACTAATTTCAGAGTTGGAAAGCGGATGCAAACAGTACTAATTGTCTGGCTGATAATCTCCAACCATTAGCTACAAAAGCTCCTTTTCTGGTGATTATCTGTTAATACAGGCATACACTCATCAGGCAGCATGCAATAATCCTCAAACTCATCTCTAAGTGCTTCATGATCCAGGTGTGGAGCAGCTCAAAAATGAAAGTGTCGCTACTAGCCACTAGAATTTAAAAAAAAAATATATGTGCAAGGTATTTTGAAAAACGAATTTTGAAGGTGTAGTATTAACTTCTTTGGATTTATGATGGTCTCATTATTACATATTTATACCCCCCCCCAAACCCTTAGTCCTACAATTTAAGACCATGACCTCATATTTATTTTTGGGGCGTTGAGCTCTTACTGCTCAATAACGGTGCTGTGTAACGTGTTCCAATGTAGATTAACATCAGAATGATAAGTCAAATTTTCAGGAATATCTCACATTCTTGGCATCCCATATCGGCGCTTTTTTACAAATTAAAGTTATAAGTTTTAGTCAGACTTTATTTGCATTGATTTCTTTTTCCTAATAAATTAAAATTCCCACACAAGCAAATAGACATGTTTTCAAGTTCCGTTTGATGGAATGCGATGGAAGCCTGAATATCGAAATGGGTCAAAAGGATCATAAGAATCTTGAACGAAACGAAGCTATCTAAACACTTTCTTCAATATTAATACATTTTCATTCGTTTCGTTAAAGAAGAAAACTTCAAATTAACCCGGTATCGGCATTTTTCCGGCTTCTATCCCTTTTCAAGGGATATTAGTTATTCCCACGTTACTTGCGCATAACTAAAAAAGATTCTGGATCGTGCTCGATTTTAAAGAAATAATACGTCAAGACTCAAGGGATTAACACAAAAAAATGTACAAATTTTAAAACAAAACACGAATTTATATAAGAAAAAAAACCGTACAAAACGACTGTTGGCTGTACACTAACGAAAATGAAAAATAACTGTATAAATTACGGGTAATCTGTACAAGTTAACAGGTATGTCAGCTGATCTTTTTTCTTGGCTTCCTCTAATTTATTCTTATGTATTTGGATGTAGCACCGATTTGTAAAGTCAACGATTTGGTTACCAAAACGGCATATTTTCTTTCGTGGACAAACGTGTGCCTTTTGAGTTATTGGTTCCAGTAAGATGTTCATAAGTGGAGCACAATCTAAATAATTCACAAGCACTTTCCTGATGGTTAACTTGTTTCATGCGATGTTACTCGTAACACGTATGGTTGACAAACACGTATGGTTGACAAAGGTTCGTTTGCATGCTGAGCAATGAATTCAGGAATGCGTGGTTTGGACAATAAACAGGCATGGTATCACTCTCGGCAA
Organism: Sinohyriopsis cumingii; assembly: GCA_028554795.2. Taxonomy (NCBI): domain Eukaryota; kingdom Metazoa; phylum Mollusca; class Bivalvia; order Unionida; family Unionidae; genus Sinohyriopsis; species Sinohyriopsis cumingii. Next base: position 87,961,664 of record CM068838.1, read on the forward strand.
TGAGTGTATTGCTCCCGACTGGTAAATTCCTGGTCACATTTCTCACAATAATAATTGTATCCAAGAAATCTGGCGATAATATTAATGGCATTGAAATGATCTTGATGATTGCGCATGGATGTATTTTCCTTTGGGGACATGTGGTCCTCAAAAGATGAGAGCTTCGCATACGACCTGAAGGTATACTTTAGACGTATAGTGAGGAGCCAACACATCGTGAGATTTATGCATTTAAAGAATGCCACACACGGTCTCTTTGGATGCAATAGGAATTCTGCTTCTCGTCGTTGTTTGGCTTTGTCCAATTGTTGAATGCCTTTCCAGTCTCTTTTCCATTCTTCGGTCTTATTTTATAAGGCATACGTTCGAACTACGACTATGGCATTGGATAATCACATCTGATCTTTTGAGATGTAAATTTGGACAATATCGAGGATGTCATTCAACAGTAACACATTTCTGTATCCGATCCCTCTAGGAGGTGATAAATGAATCATGTGGAGAGTGACTTTTCCATCGGTCATGTTAAACTCTTCTTTGTGTTGAAGTTTCTCAGTAATTTAGGAAGGTGTTCATTTTGCCAATGTATTAAATGTATTAAACTCGATCCAAACCGGAGACTTTAACCCGTCCTGAGAAGCAGAGTCTCAAACGATCGTCTTCTTTATTTTGGCATTGTCGATTCATTGTATCGAACACACGAGTGTCGCTTTATTGTATAGAACGCACGACTGTCTATTCATCGTCTCGAATGACACAAATCTGAAATTAAACGATCTGCGTTCTCTTGGCTTCTTCTTCTGGTTTCCTCTAAGCAAAATGTGATCGTTTCATCTTGATTGTTGATTCAGATATGATTAACTATGTCTGTTCTCTCGATATATACCCTTGTCCCTACCTTTGTTTGTTATAATGACTTGCTATAAATAAAATCTGCGAAGCTCAAAGTCTACAAGCAATAGAAAACTATGCGATTTTAATTTTGAAACTTGCATAAAATATGAACTTTACATTGGTAACGAGAAAAATTACTATCCGATGTTTAGCGTTTTGCAACACACACAGACTTTACCAGAAATATTAACTTAATACAAACATAATAATTCACTTGTTTGAAGAGATAAGAAACAACCTCCACTAAATGTTATAGCCCTTCCCTTTATATATGCTTATGTGCACGTCAAGATTACAAAATTTTATATATGTGAGAAAGCTTGCCAGTAGCTTCTCGTGCGTCGGTGGTTCTTCCCAGGGTTTTCCCGGGTTCTTCCTCCACCATTAATACTGGCCGCCATGCATAGCCTATCGTGTGCTGAAAAATGGCGTTAAACCCCACAACAACAACAACAAAAACTAATTTTTATAGCCCTTAACTTTACATATGCTTATGTGTACGTTAAGATTATTTATGTGTACGTCAAGATTACTAAGTGACCAGATATTTTGTCGGTTTCAAAACGCGAACCAATAATGCTACACTTCAGTTTTTAGCTTGGTGCGAAAAATGTTACAACACAAAAGTTCTTTACAGATTGCAAATTGACCATAATTTGTCTGACTTGCAATTGTAAAAAGCCAGATCATATGCATTATTTTGCCACGCCACCTGTCTTGAATCTAGAATAAAATCCATTTCGTCACTGATTATAAGTGATTTCATTGGCTAACAAATATTTTCTGCCGCCTTATTTTCGACTCAGCTTCATGTTCTATTTTCACAGGGAGAAGATTAAATGTGTTTTTCTGCGCCTGACCATTAGTCGCTATAAAAAAAAAAAAGCACACACACCCAGTCGTAGAATTTGTGATGAATGGAAACTGTATCAGCCTTAGGTCAAAATACATCAAGGAATATTTGGATGTGATAATTTTACATCTACGTTTTCAAAAGGACCATTTTAGCATGTTTTGTTTCTAATTCACTTCTGTGATATTTTGCAAAATGTGGAATTTTCCTATAGATGTGATTTTTAAATAGGATGTATCTTCTTGAAATTTCCTTAGGAAATATACCATATAAGAAAACGGAAGTGCCTTGATAATTTTAAAGTATGAACAAAATACTCTCTCTCTCGGTCGTAATGTAAATTATCTTTCTGTTTCACACACACACACACACACACACACACACACACACACACACACACGCCCGCATGCACACACACACAACCACACATTTTTATTCTTATAAAATAATTTAGTTGAAATCACATGGTATGTGTTTCCTTTGTAATATACCTGCAACAATTTGACAATAGTCACAATGATTACGTGAAGTGTACATTAGGCAATAGTCACAATGATTACGTGAAATGGTACCTTAAGCGATAATCGTAATCATTACGTTAATTGTTACCTCATGCCAGGGGTGCACAACCGTCCCGCGAATGTGTTCTGTCCGGCCCTTAGGACAAATTAAAACAACACAGAAATCTGGCCTGTCAACAGTAATTATAATAACGAAATTAGTATTTGCGACCCTCGAGTGGTCATAGAAAATGCAATATGAGTAGTTAATGGGGATCTTATAGGGTCAATGGGACTGATCAGTACAAATACCCTTGGGAACATATAGGGTCTATGTAAATTTAACATGGAGAAAAATCGTGGGAACATATAGGGTCTATGGGAATTAACATGGCCAAAAACCCTGGGACAATATAGGGTCTATGTAAATTTAACATGGTCAAAAAACCCTTGGGACTGTATAGGGTCTATGTAAAATTGAAACAGGGAGGGTCTCTATTTTTTTTTTTTAAAAAATAAAAAATAAAATAAAAGGGGTAGGCAATTCAAAGACTATCTCTTTTCGAGAAATATGGCTGGCCCTGAAAAGGGCCTTTGGGTTTTCTTCTTCTTCTTCTAATTTCTTCTTTTCCTCCACCAAGTTCTTATTTTATCTCCTACACTCTTCTTCTCTTTCTTTTTTTTCTTCTCCTCCTCTTCTTTCTTCTTCTTCTCTTCCTCCTCTTCTTTCTTCCTCTTTTCATTTTCTTCTTCTTTTTCAATTTTTTCGTTCCAATTGCGTATTCTTATTCTTTCCTCTTCATCCTCCTTCTCCTCCTTGATCTCTTTCATGACACCACTAATCTTGTCCTTTGCTTTCCTTAAGTTATTAATTTCCATCTTCACACGATGGGGACTATAGGAATAATGGTCTTCAACCAGTCTTAATAGCATCTGTTCCATTATTCCTAAGTTGTCTAAAACGTCTTGCAAGGTTTGTATTTTGTCGATTTGGTTTGACGCCATCTTCTTTTTATTCTTTGCAGAATGGTTT